>OY728143.1:2026864534-2029364534 GCA_963277665.1 Viscum album | reverse complement strand
TAATTATTATCCTTGATATTTTCACAATGATATTATCTCTTGATTCATTTCATTCTCAGTTAGTTGATTAAATGAAATGTGTTTTCAATTATTTTCCTTTTTATTTTGAGTATGACTTATCATGTTATTATACATATTTTATTGATTAAATGACATGTTTTTTATGTTATTTACCATTACATATTGGTTATTCTAGTAAAATTATTTGGATTTCATATTTTTTCAGTTATGTAACATTCCAATTTGATTATGTTTATTGATTAAAGATACCTTCCACTTTACTTTTCCCATAATAAGCATTTAAAGTCACCCATATTTTGTTCCCATTCTTAGAAATCAATAAAGTGTACTATGAATGATATTCATGGATATGCTATAGGGAATATTGGTATTATCAGGAAAAAGGTATGTCGTAATTTGTGTTTTGAAATGTAATATGGGAATCGTTTAAGTATCTTGTTTACAAAGACTACTAAACTATTAGGTCCTTCAGAATGAGATTCCTTGTATATTATACAAATGTAATAAAGAAATATTTTTCTTTGGGTTACTAGATTATGGTTTTTTGTAGTTATATATTATCCCTATTTGTCATGAACTTTAGGTATTTGATGTAGGTTGAGTATCTCCAACTGTTCAACAATAAGATGGAATATACCCTGGGGAAAGGGAGTGTTATGAAAACTATACTAAGTGTGAATAATCATGATCAGTTGGTGCAAGAGAATAGTATCCATAGGGAATTGATGAACCTATTCATTGAAACACACCTCAATGTCTAAGAGTATCAAGGATGGGTTTCTCTCACAACATTGTGAATTAATTGATCACACATTGATAGAGTTAAGAAGATTCAGTTATATGATTTAGATATTATAATTATGATAAAAAAGATAAATGGTAGGAAACCTCTAACTTGTCAAACCCACTTGAGGTTGATATTGTATTTTTTTGTTAATAGTTTTCTATATGTGATGAATGAACTATTGATGTTTAAGTTCAAGACAACTGTTGATGCCTATAAGTACTATTGAAAATAGTTTTTAATAATGGGAAGAAAATTAACCATGTAGACGATATTGAAGATCAATTTTAATGGTTTAATATTTTCATTGATTTGAAGAATATTCCTTATTTAATGGAAGATCCTTGAGATAAGGTTTAGTGTTCATTTGAGTTATTTAGAAGTGGTTAGTTATGCAATGAAGGATATATAGTTTAAATTAAGTATAGTATAGAACTTATACTAGATATCATAAGATATATTCTCTTTATATGATATAATATTTCATACCATGGGCATTTTCATAAGATAGTTAGATCTTGAATGATAAATAATTGTGTAATATAACAAGCGCATAATATATATTTCATGTAAAATGTAGTTTTTATAAAATATTTGGGAAATAATTTAACACTTAAGGAGATTATTTATAAGAATCCACCACAAATTATGATCTCCACATAGGATAATCATCTCATATGATATAAATATTTCACATGAAGTAGCTCAATCTAAATATATTAATCCATGTAAGATGAGGAGAATGAATAAGATAGTTCATTTTATAAGATATCGAAGTTGGGTAAGATATGTCAATAATGTATGATATCTATAAAATATAAATCTTCCATGTGATAGGAATTATTTAAGGATTTAAGAAACCATAAGAATTATCCAATCAAATGAAGACAGTACAAACTACTGAGAAACTTTGTATAAATAGAATATCAATATTAATAAGGAATATCAAGGAATTTCTATTGAATAAATTATAAATAATTAGATTTTAAATTTATCGAGGTTATTTAATTAATCTTCAAAGAACCCAAAATAAAAATCATGAAATTCGATTATGATTCACACCAAGTGAATATGAGTTACACCCCACAAGCTATATCATCCATGTCATAGTGTCGTGAATTCTTGGAGGAATTCAAAAGAATTTAAATTATGGATTTCATTGAAACATTATGATAAGAAGACTCTAGAATATGTTATAGAATTATGTGTAGACTTATTAGGTTAATAATAAATGAGTCTATAATGAGAATGGGTACTTTGATAATGTCAATAGAGATAGTCGTTCACTTGAAATTGGATATTCTAACATCAGGGAAAAGTTACCACATTATTTTTTACTTTAAAAATACCTAAGATCACAGAAAACCATTTTTATGAGAATCCACTCAATTTTTTTATAGTAAATAGTTTCCTTGAATTTAATTAAGTCATTGTTTATTTTGGAAATTATATGTGAGGGGAATCAGGAATAGGGGATATAAATGGAAGGAATATATGATATAAGTGTCACTCTCTATATACTACAATAAAATGAGTGATATCGTAAATGATTTCAAAGTAGAGGAAGAGATATTATCATGAAATGTATTATAGAAGTTTTATATAGTGTAGAAGAAATATTCGGAAACAATTGCTGAATATGAATGTGTGTTAACATATAATTAGCCTGTGTAGTGGAATTTGTATGAAATGGTGAAGATTATTCCTAAAGAAATCATTTTTGATGTTGTTGAGTTTATGGTGGTTGAGGACATCCATTGTAATAAGTCCAAAGTCACACCCTTGATCAAGTTTCATGGATGAGAAAAAGAGATATGTGTGCATTGGATAATAAAAATGTGATACGAAGGATATGGTCATCCTTTATGAGGATAACCTTACTAAAAAATGTGTTATGAAAATTTATTTTATTCATCATAGTGATTTTTGAGTTAAAGGTATTATACCAAAACAAGATTGAAAATGTTTTTAAATGAAATTGAAATGAACTGATTCACCCCCACCCCCTCTCAAAGTGTTTCACCCTTAATTTAAGCTGAACAATGGTTATTAGATCTAGGTTAACTCTCTCAAATTTCTCCCATTCACATTGATACTCAAGAATTATTTAATAGTAAGGGAATTCACATGTATTATTGTAAAGGATTTCATAATTTATATGAGAGAATGGTACTCAACCTTCTCTCTCTATGACTTAAGGTGATTGATTATATTGAGAAAAGATTAAAAATACTTTATGAAACCTTCTCACAGGTATTAATCTAAATAAGACTCCTAGAATGTGAATATCGATAAAATATATATATTGATATCTATCAAGAAATATGCTTACTAATGACATAGTTTATAACATTTCAATTTCTATATAGAGAAAATATTATATTAGTTATTTTGGAAGAAATAATTAAAATAATAAAAGATGTAAATCAGTATAAAAAGTGTTAAGATATTAGAATACATTAACAAGAATCAGTGGATGAATTATTTACAAGAATAAACCTAGTATTCACCATAATTAGTGGATTTTGTGTGAAACTTGAAGAGTCTATCATTTTTAATAAAATAATTGGAATTATTGTTGACATATTTTATGATATTATCTCATCACTTTTGGATAAGAATATTAATGAATTTACAATTTATTAGCATTATAATATGCTTTTCAACTATTAAATGTGTATAGAAGAAACTCTCAATAATAAATTAAAATAGTAGAATGAAGTGGTATTTATCGAATTTGAGATTTTGATGATTGAAGATAACCAAGACTCTTCTGATGAAGTTGATGGTATGAAAGGATTTACGGAAACCATATCTCTGATGTAGGGGATTTTTATCTTGGGGAAGGGGGAAGTATCAAGGTAAACATACCATCCAATTTTTTAATTGTGGGAGAGTTTGTCATTTTTCTATAAAATAACCCTTAATTATCAAAGGAAAAAAATTTGATGATGAAGTTGGTTCACATGAAATCAATAAAAAAGACTCACAAAAAAAAATCAACTAAAAATAATATAAACTCTTCTAGATTTATGAAAATAAATTTTATATTATTTTAATAGGGGGTGTTATATAGATAATAAAGAGATGGTGGAAAATAAACCCCATTATAAGCATCTAAAAATTTTATTATGGGACATGGAAAACTAGTTGATTTATTATATGATTACTTACAAATTAATAGTATGTTTCTGACTAAAGAAGGATAAATTTGTAAGGAATATATTATGAGAATGTAATTTAAGATATTCTTGAAATAAATAAGAAGGATGATGAATTATTATTTTCATCTAAAGAATATTCAAATAAAAAATATTTTTTTTTGAGAAAGATTTTTTTTTCAAACAAAATGAAATATGAAGTTAGAAATTTCTAAAAAATGAATTATTATAGTTGACATGACTTAAACTATTTCCCTGAGGGATGAATAATTTCATAAGCTAAAAAATGTTCATAAATTGAAAAAAAATCCATAAATTCCTTTAATATATTAGAAACATGATTTTATGAGTGCTCAAAATGGAATGTTATTAACACTACAATTATTCATAAAGTTAGAAATTTTTTTGGGAAGTTCATTGAGGTTTCACCTAAATAGTGGAACATAAATTTAGAAGAATTATTTGGTAGATAATAGTTTGTATTAACATGGAATAGTAAAGAGACTTAAAAATTTACTCAAATATGTATGGAAAAAATATGTAAACTGAGACAAAATCTATCACAAATGTTCTAGAATGATTCTCAAAAAAGTATTCAGTGAAATCAACTAATGTGAGGGAAAAAATGGTGTTGAACTACAACCCTTGTAGCGATATAGTTTTTTCTGGAAAATAATATTCAAGAGATACTATTTATGTTTTTTGGGTTTGGCCAAAAAGAATATTACTATTGGTAAAACATATATATACTTTACCAAATAACATTGGAAGAATTAATAAACATTAGCTATCACGAACTCATCAAAATCACCAAAAGTATAAGTATATGTTTCAAGTAAAAAAACTGATTTGATGGCTTTTAAAAGGTGTTGCAAATATAATAAAATGAAAAAATTAACAAATGAGTGTTTTATATTCATTATAAGATAGTTTGATATGATTCATAGGATTATAAGTATACATAATTAAGATTTGATCAGGGAAAAATAAAATATGGTGTATGTTTCATTCATATAACATTAATATGAAAAACAATAGATAATGGATTATAGTTATTCTTCTCTCATAAATATTGATAAGAAAAATAAAAAAATTGAAAATTATGTAGCCGGATTTTTCAGTTTTTTAAATGATATATCACAAAATATAAAAGGAGTTAGAACAACCAATATTTGGGGAAATCATATTAACCCTAATAATGTCATGTTTTTATCAAATAAAGAATTACCTTTTATTTGTATCATATATTTGTGATTCTAGATATGATATAATTTTTTTAAATAATTTCTTTTAATCAAAATAGTATTACATGAGGTTGTTGTAAAAAAAGATTTGATAACCCCAATAAATCTACTTCAAGTTTTAGAATACATAAAAAACATTTATTTGAGTTTGTATGCAGAAAATAATTTATGGCATAGATGACTGGTCTCTCTGGGATAAAATAACATGATAAACCAAATTAAGGAATAGTTTGTAAGAATTATTTGTATTCTAAAGTAAGACAAGGTCACTATATTAAAAAAATATCGAAGAGGGAAATGGTTAAAAAATTAAGAAAAGGAGGTAATATTTAAACATAAAAACCATTAAATATGGTTTACTCTGATATATGTATACCAATGAAAAATGATTTAATAAGAGGATAGAATTACATCATAGTTTTCACTGATTACTTTACAAGGATGTAATGAATAATAGAATACATGAGTCTTAGGATTTATATATATTCAAAATATTCAAATAATTAATAGAATAATAGATAGGGTTTTTCATAAATCTATTAGGTTATGATAATGGTAATAAGTATACCCACATGTATTCTTCTAAGTGTCTTGATAACCATGTAATCAAGAATAAGTTTATTTCTTTATATAAACCTCTATAAAATTGGTTATATGGGAGGAGGAATAGATGTTTAGAAGGTATCTCTAGAACAATGCTTGAAAATCATGATAGATAATGATATTATTAGTTTCAAGAAATAACCACTACTGGAATTATTTAGAAAATACTTATTTTGAGAGAAAAATCAGATACGACCCCCTCTGATACGTGCATCAAGAATAAATAGATTTTTCCAAATATTATCATTTTTGAGAGTCTATTATTGATAAAGGGAAAAAAATTTGGGTAAGTTTGATGCGAAGGATGAAGATAGAATCATCCTCAGTTACACTCAGAATAGAAGTTCTTACAAATGTTTCAAATGTTGTTTTGAGATAATTTTATATATTGATGATGTCAAAACATTTTAGAATAATGATAATATCAAGGATCATATTATGAAAATTAAATTTTATATATGAGTCACCTGATCATACTATATTAAAAAGAAATATTTAAATTCAATATGTATATTATTCATTTTCTAGTGAAAATGAAGATAAACATAAAATCCAAAATATCATAAAAATATTGAAAAATCATGTCAATGTTAAAAACATAATAGAATAATATAATCAATTAGTTTAAAAAAGAAGTAAAATCCTGAGAGTTTGTCAAACGAGTTTACTAACAATGTTGAGACCCGCACTGCAGAATAAGAGTTTGATTATAAAAAATGGATTCAAGATATGAATAAAGAGTTGTAACAAATTTAAAACAATGTAAAATAGGGAATTTTTCAGAGTATGAGGTAAAATAATGTTATAAGAACTAAGCATGATTTAGGAATAAGTTTAATTATAATAGAAAAGTTTCTAAAAATAAAGCTAGGCTGGTATTTGAAGGGTAATACTGAATTTAAGGGGTTGAAATTAATGAAACCATTTCTCTAGTTTCTAGAATTGAGAACAACATAATATTCCTTATTTTTTCCTCATAATGTTGTTTAAAAAATAAAATGCATATTAAATTATCCTTTATAAATAGTGATGGTGATGATGAACTATAAAACAACCCAAGGGCTACATATTGGACTTAGATTATCACAAGTTGATTAAAATGAAAAAGCTATTTTATGGATAATATAATTGCCAAATAGATTTTAATTTATCAATGGATGAGTTTTTAAGAATCATTAACTTTAGAAATGAGTATTTTGAGATCCACTTATATGTAAATAATATTAACATCATGTAAACCATAGTGATTGTGTATGTTGATGATGTAATTATTGAAATAAATGAATAATTGTTTTTGAATATTTTTCCATATACATAATGAAGATATTGAAATGTCAATGTAAGACCATTCTCTTCTTCTAAGATACATACCCATTAATTTTTCTAAAATCCACTTACTTTTTCATTATTTGACTATCCATGGGAGTGGGGTGTTGAAGTGGATCCTTGAATTAAATTTATTGATAATTTTTTAATAATTAAAAAATATAATATTAAGATTAATTATATTTCATAACATTGAAATTGTGTATTTATAATTTATCATAGTTTTATTAAGTGTTTTATTTATTTTATTAAAGATCGTTATATTTTTTTTATTCTTTATTTAACATCTATTGAGAACTCATGTTTTAGTTTTTTATACCGTCTTCTAAAAGTTTCATGAATGTATCATAGGACCATTATATAACATAGATATTTAAATATCATTTATTCATGTTTTTATATAGTTGTGTAAATGAAACCATATTTATATCTAGGTAGTGTAATTATAGAGTGTGTTTTCTATAGTTATGTCAGGGTAAAAGTGATTCTTATGGACTTGTGTAAATATAATTACTAATTTTTATTAGTATTGTAAGGTTAAGATTTTCCTTTTATTATTATTTTAAGGTGAACCAATATTTTTTTATTAGTTAGGTAAAGGTAACATGAAAATTATATTTGTTGTGTCAAGGTAGTTTAGTTCTTGTGTGAAGGTAAATTTTTATTCTTTTAAATGTATAATTTCATTATTGTAGTTCAATATAGATGATAATGAGTTTCAATGTGTTTCATAAATTAAAGTGATATTTTATGTTAGTAGGGTAATGGTAGTTATTAGTTTTGTACGGATAAACCTAAAATTTCAATACTTGTTTATGGTTAACTAAACCAGTATAAGGGTACTTTAGATCTCATGTAAGGGTAATATGATCATTTCATAAGGGTAACTAGAATTACATAATGTTAACCTATAGATTATATTCCTTACATAATGGTAACCAAAAGTTTTGTAAGGGTTCTTGAACTTTTCCAATTCCAACGTAAGGGTAGTCAAAGTCTTATGTAAAGGTAAACTCGATTTCCTGAAATCAATGTAAGGGTAGAGAGACATGTAAGGGTAAAATATTTTACCCATAGATAGTATTCATGTTTCACATAAGGGTAATGTAAAATTATTTTTTATTCATAAATGTTTTTAAAATATTTAAACATTTTTATTTTCATATTATATCATAATTCCAATTACTGCAATTTTATAATGAATATAATTAGAGTCTTATTTTTTCTAAAATTACTTATTAATTATTTAAATCCATGAAAACATATTTTAATTTGTCTTATGTTCAATTAAATAAATCTATATGATATATATATTTATATTTATATTTATATTCACATTGAAAATTATGGAAATTGATATATTTAAATTCAAACTATATGGAATATAAAGATTCAACCCTTAATATTATCAGGCAGTATTCAAAGTTCATTGATTATTATTATTTACTATTATATTAAGTATTCTAATTATGTATTATATGTAGTTATTAATGTTTATAAGAATATTGAGGAATACTTATAGGTATTTCATTTTTAATTTACACATGGATCTTTATTTTGGAAGAAAACATAAGAAACTCTAATGTATTTCATTGAAAAAAAAGATGAAATATATTTTGAATTTGAAACCTAATGTGAAAAGAGAATATTTATAAAAATAAATTCAACCAAACCAATTCATATGTTAGATAGAGATATAAGGATTAAAAGTTTTAAAATATGTAAATGTTTTTCATTTTTCGTGATATCAAATAGTACTCCAAGATGAATTAAAATCATTTGATCATTTTATATTGTATTTTTTCCTTCCATGACCCTCATACTATGAAGATTTCATATGGTTATATAATTATAATTTTATATGGTTATTTTCAATTTGTCGACCTGTGTATAATTATACTATCTATTAAAATTTAATATTGTGGGTTTTGACTCCCAAACAAAACCTAAGTATTGGATTGTACCTCCAGATTGGGAAAAGGTAGGTTGTTTGTGTAAGTAACCAAACTTCTCATATATATATATATATATATATATTAAATCTTAACAGATTAATATTCATTAGATAATATAATTTTCTATTCTATAATTTTATAGTTCTAGTGCCTTGGTAAAAGTGGATACATAAACAATTGATTTATAAGTGAACTATATCATATCCCACTATGTTCATCATAATTAGCACCCTTATTAAATATATCATACTTAATACCTTTCTTCATAACCTATGGAAATAAAACATAAGAAAGGGTGATAAAAAATTATCATTACAGGTAAAAAGAAACATATCAACATAATACGAGTATAAGGGTATGAAAACATGATAATAACATTTTAAAACCACACCCGGCATATCATAAATTATAAACATTATTCATTTCATAAATCTTTGAAATTTATAATACACGAATTATAAATAAATCAAATAATATTACCCTTGAGAACATATTATTGTCATAATAAATAGATTTTGGTAATACACAAAAGATTATAACATAGTGAACATGTATAAATAGATACAGGTTCACACATTACATTGAGGACATGAAATTAGGTCCTAATATAACCTCTTAGATATAAAATTCAAGTCCATACATAAACTTATGACTATGAAATTTTATTTTTGCATAACATATCTATCTCATGAGTTATAAATCATTACCCAATTCAATGGAGGGAGATATAGGACCTAACCATACTTTTTTATAATGTGACCATTTTCCTTGGTTATAAAATTACCACCATCCACGGTTATAACATAACCATCATCCATAATTATATTGTAACCACCAACCATGGTTATAGTGGAACCACCATCACACAATATAGACTATACATATGTGTTCCACAATATCATAAAACATTTATCATATTATAACCCATGAAAAGAGATGGGTATCATAAACATCTCACCATACAAAAACCTGTGGGAAAAATTTTGGTTTCATAAACATTTTATAATTTCATCATAGCATAACTAGTGGAAAAAGAATTGGGTTTCATAAAAATATTTTAATAAAAAAATATAAAACATCCTTTTAAATAATAAGGATTGTATCATTATATTATATCCCCATTAAATCTTAATTAACATCAAATTATGTCATAATATATGGAATATTATTTTGAAATATCACATGCAACATTTTTTAATGAAAATAACCATTCCAATTTGAAAAACACCTTTTAAAAACTCCACTTTTAGAAGAAAAATGTGGAAATAATATTCTTTAAAGTAATCCTTTTAAACTTATAAATGGATCATTAAAACATTGAGTTCTCATGAAATAGGAGAATATTGTTCATGTCTTACATGTTATAAAAATATTTCTTTCACATTTTTGGTAAAAATTAAGTGTTCCTCATTTGGAAAAAGTTGAGATGATTGATTTTAGTTTTATTAACATAAAAAAGGTTACAATTAATTGAAAAAATACTTTGAGAACATTAATTACTTTTTAAAAACATTATAAAACATGGACATGAAATAAAAATGATTTTTAACTGAAGATTAAACTAAAAACAATTTTCCTTAGAAATATATTTTTAGAATATTGAGTTCGTAATGATTGAAACCATAAAAGGGAATATTTAATTTCATGAAATAATCCTAGGATAATAGAATATATTATTTTATTTAGATGTATATCATAATATTTTATCATCATAAGAAAATCATAAACAATCCGGATAAACAATGAGATTTTATCATAAAACCCGTACAACTTTGGTATCTTTTGAATTATAATCCACATTAAAGATTATTATAAAATGATACATTAAATAAAATTAATATAAGGATATTAATGATATAAAATTTTAAAGGGATAGTATATACACCACAAAAAATCAAATATTTGGCGAATATTGCATATGTCTCCTAGAATTAAAAGACGGACTGGAAATTCCTTTCTTCAAATATTGAATTCCTTTATACACATTAGGAAATAATTTATAATAAATATAGGTTTAATATAAATTTATTCTAGAACCATATTCATATTCATCATATCTTATATGATTTCATTATGATCTTTTATTTCCATTTTATTAACAATTCCATGTTGAAATCAGGTTTTGCATAAAAATTGCTTCATTTTTTATGTATATTTGGGTTTAATATTTTAAATAATTTTAATTTGATAATGGTTAATTAACTAATATAATTTTAAAATTTATATAATTATCATATATATTCATAATATATATATATTTATATTTTTTAAAAGTTATAGGTATAAAATGAATTACCGCATTCATGGAGACAGTAGGCTATACATATGCATGAAAATTATTTCCATTTTCTTAATGGATATAAAAATGGAATTAAAATAGTATATAATCTCTATATATTCATTATTATTTAATTTCTATCATATATATTCATTAAATTTATCCTTATTGCATTTCTTATAAATTGTTAGTGAAAAACAATTCACAACGCTTTGTCAGGCGATAGTCTACCATGCACATGAGAGATGTTATCTTATTCTCATGGAATGGTAAGTAAGAATGTATATGTGAAATTATAAATCTAAATGTATAATTAATTTATTAATATAATATATGTAATTTAAATCCATCATTACATCATTTTTTAGAGGTTGTTATGGGAAACGAATTACATCGGCTCACGAGGTGGTCGTCTGATGTACACGTGATTGATGGTTTTGTTTCCAATTTTATGGATGAGGATATGAATAGAGGTTATGAAATAAACAAAATAATATTAATTTATATTTTATATAATATTTTTATTATAATTAAATTATTATTACTTGAATGTAGGTGGTATGAGAATTTGTAAAAAATAAAGATCATAGGGAATCCAATTACCGTTGCTTAGAAAAGCTTCCTTTGGATATCTTATTATGAACTCTGCGATTAGTATTTTGGGAAGAACATAAGCTCTATAAAATGGATAATAATTTAATGGATTATTTTTTAGGTTTTGTTTTACCCAATTGGATTAATATGTATGAATAAGTGAGGGGAGTAAGTTCCCTTTTATAATTGAGGAGTGAAATTTTTTGTAAATACCCCAAACTCTTCAATTGTTAGAAGTAAATCTCACGCCAAGTACCTAATAAATTTATTAACAAATTAATGGATATAATATAGGGTGTATCCACACTTACATAAAAAACAAATGTTTAAAACATATTATTCCTTATCCTCTATGTTTACTTAATTTTTCTATTTCAGTTTTCACCACAATAACTAGTTTTTATTTTTTTACCTAGGTTATTTATCCCTTATTAAGAAAGATCATTTTTATGTAATATGGACCCACTAATTCTAAATATTAATTCCAACTTATAAAATAAATAACATATTTTTGAGTAAAACTAATTTTCACACATGCGTATGTAACGCATAGAACCCCGTTTTAACCTTGAATATAGTAATTAATTTTTATTATAATTTTTATTAATTGTGAAAAACAATGAGATGACTACATTATTTAGTATTACTTATAAAGATTCCAATTTTTTTACAATTTACCAAATTTAATTTACATAATTTCCATGATTTAATTTAAAATTTAACCTGTAAATAATATGAAAAGTGGGTTTTGAAAGATAAATTTTTATATGTATAACATTTTTTAATTTCATAATTCATTATAAAATTGATTAAAATGACCAAAATTATATTAATAAATATATAATTGAAATTATTTTACTTTTATGACCATATTTAAATAAAATTAAGCTGGTAAATTCTTTAAAGGAAAAGGTAGTTTTTAATAAAAAATAAGAATTTCGATTACTATTAATCAAAAAAATATTATTGGCATAGAATTGTCAAAAAAATATAACTAAAATATAATTTTCATATGTAAATTTTAAAAATAAAGTCTATTTTGTTAAAAAAATTCCTGAAGTGGAAAAAATTAATTTTATTTTTTTCATAAAAATCTATAAAATATTTTTTAGAAAATAGTGTTTTCAAAACATATAAAGAATTTAATAAATATTAAGTACATTTTATCAATATGATTTCATAATATAAAACCATTATAATTAATTTTCAAAATATTTTTATTCCTATTCATATCTCCAGGTTTAAGAGAAAGTTTATAAGATTCTTTTTTAAATAATAATATTAATAGTATAATGTGGTTCATTAAAACTCAATGGTGCATGTAACAATAGCTATAAAAGAAATGATTTTCCTAAAATTAATATTTTATAAAAACCTGGGGCATTATATTATACCCCTTAAAATTAATTTCTCTAATGATATATGCTACTCTAATATAAAAAATTTAAAACACATTGCCTAAAAATATCCTCAGGTTCTGACATAGCTTCCTCAAATTAGTAGTTCCACTAAAAAACTTTTACCAGGTGAGTAGTATTATTTCTTAACACTTTATCTCTATGATCCAGATTCTCCACGAAACATTACACGTAATTAATATCAAGCTCCCAAATTATAAATTTTTAGTTTAGAATATGTTACGAATCAGGTATGTACTTCCTCATGTGAGATACATAGAACACATCATGAACCAGAGAGAGGTTCATTAGAAGAACCAAGTGTTAGGCTATAGTCCCGATATGATCATCAATTTTGAAGGTACTAATATTACTTTTGATTAGTTCTCCATTATTTAGAAATACCATTAACTTATTAAATCGTTAAATTCTTAGAAACTCATTTTCACTAAATTTAAATTCAAGATCACACTGTCAATTGTCAGCATAACTTTTCTCCTAACTTTGTGCTACCTATATGTGTTTCTGAATGGATCTACACTACTCTAAAATTTCTTCAACCAGTTTAGGTCCAAAAATAATTATTTCTACAACTTCGTACCAATTAAATTTATTTCTATACTTCTTTCCATATAGGGTTTTACAAGGATCTAAATGAATGCTCGGGTGAAAGATATTGTTGTATAAAAACTCAACTAGAGAAATGTGTTGATCCCAACCCCCTTTCAAATCCATAAAAAAAGTTCTCAATATATCCTCTAGGGTTTAAATAGTTCTATCATACTAAACATCTATTTGAGTATGATAATATGTGATGAAACATAACATTGTATCCAAATCCTATTGGAGACTTCACTAGAACTTCGAGGTAAACCTTGTATCCTGATCAGATACGATAGAATAGAAAACTTCATGAAACCATACCACTTCATTAATGTATATATTAGAATGATGATCTAGAGATAAATATTCTTTTATTTCTATAAAGTGTGTTAAAATCATAAGGATATTAATGACATCCCATATAGAATTATTTTTTAAATATTCTAGGGATTCTGATGATAAAATCCATTGTGATTTTTTGTAGTTTCATTCCGGTATGGGTAATGTTTCTAACATCTCCTTAGACTTTGGATCTCATCTATAACTTTCTAACATACCAAGCACTGAGATACATATTTCTAAATATCTCTCATTATTTGTTTCCACAAGAAATACTCTTCCATATCTCTATACATCTTTGTACTACCAAGATGAATAGATAATGAATAACTAAGATCCTCCTCTAATACATCCTTCTTCAAATCTATTATAGATGGAACTAATACATGGTTCCCAAAACTTAAAATTTAATAAAAATAAAGGGTAATCTTTTGAATATATCTGACCTTATTCTATATATCTACAAATTCTTTCTACTCCTATTTAATATCTGCTTGGATAGATAGTTGAACACACATTGGGGATTGATAATATTTCACACCTTCCTTCAAGATTTCAAGATATATCCTTTGAGAATCCATAAGTATTGTATCTTTTTTTGTGATCCAATTCATAGATAAGAAAAAATGATCCTTTTAACTCAAATAATCAGCCACCATATTATTTTTACTTGGTTGGTAATTTGATAAGAAATCATAATCATTAATCATCTTTAACCATCTTCTCAACAACATGTCTGACTCCTTCTATGTGAATATATACATTAAATTTTTTTGATCAGCATATATATCACACTTTTCTCTGTAAAGATAATTATTTCATATCATTGATGAAAAATTTACCATATCTAACTCCATATCATGATTTGGGTAACTTTTCTCATTAACCTTCAATTATCATGTGGTATAAGCTATAACAATTTTACTTTTTATTAGAACATATCTCAATATAATAATCAAGACATCACTATATATTACAATCCATTCTCCACAATAGGGTAATGTAAGAATATAATTACTTACTAATCTTCTATTTATTTACATGATGTTTTCTTCACATTTATTTTTCTATATGAAGATGGAACCCTTTCAAGTTAACATTGTGAGTGGATTAGATTGCTGTGAAAAATTATCCACAAACTATGGATAATATCCAGTCAACCCAAAAAAAAATTGGATCTTAAATACCAAGGTTGTTCTAGTCCAAAATTCAATAGATTCCATATTTAATGTATCTAACGATATAACATATCTTGAGATTATATGACCCAAAAATGAGACTTTTTTAATACAAGACTAACACTTGGTAAATTTTTTATACATCTTATCCTTCCATAGGGTCTTTATAAAACTCCTAAAATGATCTTCATGATCTAAATTTATCTTATAATATATAATATTATTTCCTATAAATACTATGACAAACCGATCAAGGTATTATCTATATAAAATATTCATTAAATTGTTGAAGATATCAGGGGAATTAGTAAGAGAAAATGGAATCACAATATAATTATAGTGTTTTACCTTTTATAAAATTTTTACATGGGTATACCCTTCTTATTTACCCTCAATTGATAATATCAAAAATGAATGTCAATCTTGGAAAATTATTTTTCTCTTCACAGGTGACCAAAAAAGACATAAATATGGGTAAAGGATATGTGTTCTTGATTTTGATCTAGTTTTTTTCTCAGTAGTCAATGTATAAAATTATAGATCCATATTTATTTTTGAAAAAATGGAGAGGTGTACCCCATGGTGACCCACTTGGACAAATAAATACCTTGTAATGATTCTCCTTGTGTTAATTCATAAATTTTTCCACTTAATTATATTCATTCTATATGAAGTCTTTTAATTTGATGTGGAACCATGTTTGAGTTATATTTAGAACTCAAATTAAATATTTAGTTGATGACTTGAAAAATATTTTAAAAATACATCATCAAACTCATTCATAATAGGTATGTCATCTATGTCGAGTTTCTCCCCAACTATATAAGATAAAAATCCATTTTAATTAGAAATAAAAACATAAAATTGGGTGATATTTCCATTGAAATTTCATATTTATCATCTCATTTGTAGAAGACCATAGGTTAGTTTGGAATATCAAACATGAATTCAATTTCTTAAAAAATGATGTGGGGTTTATTTAGACAATGATAATCTATGATTAAGATAACATAAAATTCAACCAAATAAAGAATAAAAATATTTATAGAATGTGCATTCCCAAAAATTTAAATTGGAGAAGAATCAAAGACTTGAGATGTGATCATCATACCATTAGATGTTTTATTGGTAACTCAATATCTAATTTTTGAGGTTGTACTTTGATACCCATAGTAAATTCTTTATATATAAAAGTATGGTAAACCCAAAATCAAATAAGACAATAGAAATTATAGAGTGCATGATATGTGTACCATTAACTATGAAATTCTCATAACCCTCATAATCAGTTGGGATCTCAAGTGATTTAACATTTTCTTTGGGATTAGGAGTCTATTGACACTTGATTTTCAAAAAAATTAGATCCATGCACTACTTGTAAAAATTCCCATACTCCATTCATTTAAATCATTGCAGCATGGGTGGTGCATCAGTTGGTGTCTTCCACTACAACATTATATCAACTAGACTTTTCACTACCTTTATAGATTTACTAGATCTATAACCATCTTTCCGTATTAAAAACAATTATAAGTATTTCTCAAGTAATTTATATGATGTTTTATCCCACATTTCTTGCATGTAGGTGATTGAAATTTCTTTCCACCATGGGATTTATTTGAACTATGATGAAAATAAATCTTCCTTTTCTTATTAAAACCTTGGGAATGGTGGGAATATCTAATTTCCATTTATAACTTAAGTGCACATAAAATGATTTTATTATAAATATTAAAGTATATTAGAGCTAATTCCTTTAATTTAATTGGTTTTAATTCCCCAAAGAATTGATCAATTCTTATTTTACGGAAGATGGTTAAACCAGAAACATACCTTGAATGTCATGTAAAATTAGCTTCATAGGTACCAATAGATTGATCATAATTATGTTTGAGTTCAAGAAATCCTTTCTTAATCCTTTTTCTAAAAATATGATGGAATTAATTTCCAAAAAATAAACTCTTGGACTCTTTCTACTATATTGATTCAGTTTCTTCCTATTTCTAGGTATTCTTGACAACATTCCACAATTTATCAGCTTCTCCTTCAAAATGATAGACTAATAGAATAAATTTTTCATTATTTGAACATTGGATAAGGTAAAATATTTTTTAAATTGTACTGATCCATTTTTCATCAACCGGTGGATTAGTGAAACTAGTAAAATAAGGTGGGTGTTTCCACATGAAGGACTCAATAGAACATTGTTCCCCTCTTTTCTCATTTGGATGTTCATCACGATTCATAGCTTGAGAGAGTATTGTGAGCATAGAAAAGAAATTCATTATAGCTCCCATAAAATTTGGTTGGTCAATAGGAAAATCATTTCATTTTTTGTCACATTCAACAATAACATGGTACCTTCAGGATCTATCTATTGTCTGAATCCAAAAATCATAGTGTCAGAAACACTAATCATAGTTAGAAACTACTTAATCTAGAAAAATTGTTAATAGGATTTCAAAATCCTGAAACCTTCATTAAAATATATAACACCTTTGGTTTATCCTTGGTCATTCATAGTTTTTATCTAATAAAGTCTTTACTGATGGTTCATAAATTGTTGGTGAATTTCTAAAGTATATCCCTTTAGAATGTCAAACCATGTGTGCTTCAAGTCCTGTTTTCATGCACGATGTGATGAACAAGTCCATCTCAATGTTCCCTTTTCAAATTTATTACCCACAAGTATAATAGTTTCAAAATCCACATCCATATCTAGTATCTAGAGGGGGTATTTTTCTAGGTAATCCATACTCATTCCTTTACCATATTTTAATACATTCTCCTATACTTTATTATATCTTATGGGTTCTTAGTAAGTATTCTCATCCTAGTTTCCAAAGTTTAACTGAACCTTTTCTTTGATACAAATTTTAAATAACCAAACTTATCACACTTATATATTACATCATAAAATATGAATATTCATTATATAACATGAAGATCTGTTCCACAATCATATTGATTTAGTGACTTTGAAAACTTTGAAACATAAACAACTAGTTTAAAAGTGAACTACAACATCTCCCTCCATGTTCTGCATTGGATCTAGTCAGGATGATGAGATGGCCCGACCTACAATGGTGCTCATGGAAACTATGGCTAGTGGAATCTAATTTAGTACTATAGAATCCACGATAGGGTAATATCATCATAATGTTCATATTTCTACTAATATTAATATTTTTGTGAGCTTCTCTGGTCTTAGTGAAGGGAATTACAATAGAAGACCTTTTATGAATATGGATTACATCATTCCAGATTGACTTTTGAATAAGGGTGATACTAACCAGGTGATTTCTAATAATCCGGCTATCTTTGATAGATTAAATTTTTGTCAAGTACTGGATTATTTCTAGGATTGTAATCCATGCTGGTGGAAATTTTTTTAAATCTAAAAACTTGGTTCAAAAATTAGATTCAATCTAGAATTATTCTTATTGGCGATGCAAACCCTTGGGTAGGAGTTTCTTCTATATCATTTTTATGTCAGAGGAAATGAAGCACAAAGCATGGGGGATTGGATCACTTTTCAAAATTCAATGTACGATTTTCATTCAAGAGTCGGATTTTTAGTTTTATCAATTCTCATTAAAAATTACTAGAGCTCAATTATGGATAAAAATTTTTGGTCTTAATTGGATATTTTTTAATCCCAATATCTTATTTAATATATCTTCTAATGTTGGTATTCCAATTAAAATAAACAACTCCACTGAGATAGCTAAGTTCGAGAATTTTTCGAAGGTCTTGGTGGAGGTTGATTTAAACATGTTCTTGATTATTAATATTGTTATCTCAGCCATGGATGAAAACATATCTCTAAAGGTAAAATAATAAATACTTTCTTACTTTTGTTCAGATTGTAAAGCAATTTTTCAGGTCAACAAAATGTCATAAAATGTGGTCTTCACCTATTTCTATATACAAGGGAATCATGAGACACTTTTTAGATTGAAATTAAAGACACATATAGTGCATAGTAATGTGTATCATTTTGGTGACAAGCATGCATCCGGGAAGAAACATCTGTCTGAGGTTTTAGTTGATACTTTGAAGGGATGGGATTCTTCCTCGGTGTTGAGGCCTTTCCCTTATTCTATTTTTGGTATGGGAATTCCAAATCCTAACATAAATGTTAGTCTTGAAGAATTTTTCACCAAGGGGTGGTGCAGAAGGCAGGTACTTGTTATTTCATATAAGGGAATGTGCAGGTGGATACATTTTCTCTTGACCTGGGTGATAGTGATATGAAGTAGGAAATGGAAGTTGTAGATGATGTTCAAAAACACTATGTTATTTTAGAGGATACCTCTACAAAGTCTCATTTTTGGAAATCATGAATGTTGTTGATGACCCCTGGCCTTTTATACCCTTAGGGGGATGTTTTCAATAATAATTATGCTCATAAACATCTGGATTATAATCAGGAGCTCCAAAAAATCTTTAATTCCTCTTGAATATCTATGAAATTTGGAAACATATCTGATGACGAATGGTTGAATGACGGTACCCCTATCAAGGAATCAAATAGTGGTGTGAGTGCCTCTTTTAAGGATGAAACCATAAATGGAAAGGCAAAGGTGGTTGAAAATGAGGGTTTCACCCCTACACCATTGAAGACATGGCCAGAGAAAGACTATTCTAATGTTCCATATAACCTATCTACCAAATCATCTTCTAAGGTGTTAAAGAAGGAAAATGTAGAAATCCTTAGAACTATCAATCATGGTAAGTCACAATCTGAATGGGAAACTGGTAATGATTGTGAATATAGAAATGACATGTCATATTATGATCTTTAAATATGTTGTCTAATAGATGGGGGAAAGTCCCTTTGTTAAAACCCATCCTTTTTCATTTGTACCGTTTCTTTATTTTTTAATAAATGGTCGGAAGATTTACTTCTGGCTTGACTTTTTTGACATTTTTTTCCTAATTATCACACTTCTCATATATATCATACATAACTCCTATCTTTATTGCCTAGGGAAAAGATACATAATAAAGGGTGAGATCAGAATTTTTGTAAGGGTAAAAATGGGAGATATCAGCAGAACACGAGAATAATGGTATGATAACACGATAGAAATATTTTAAAACCACACTATTAATATCATAAACTTGAGACATGGCCTGAATCTGGTCAGTTTATGTGACTTAAATCATAACATAGTCAAAGAACAAAATCCCTAAAAACATAATATTGAAATAAGTCATAGATTTGGGGATACACACAGTTTTATAACATTATTAACATGTATAAGTTGAAATGGGTTTATTTATAATGTTATGTATATGAAGACAGGTCCTCTGATAATTTTATCAACATGAAACCCAGGTCTACATATAAACTCGTGAACATGAAATTAAGTTCACGTATGAAATCTTTTTCTCATGAGTTATCAATAATTACCCAATGAATTGAATGAATATATGGGACCCATACATCCTTGGTTATAATATGACCACAATTTTTTGTTACAATGTAACCATCGTCCTTGGTTATAATGTAATAACCATCCTTGGTTATAACATAACCACCATCCCTGGTTAAAATGTAACCAACATCCTCAGTTATAATGTAACCACCATCACATAATGGATACAATATATATATATGTATTCTATAAGATCATAAAACATTAATCAAATAATAACCTATCAAAAATAGATGGGTTTCATAAAATTTTTAGCATTGCATAAACTATAGAAAACAAATGGGTTTCATAAAAATTTCAACATTTCATCAGAGCATAACCCATAGAAAAATCAATGGGTTCAAAAAGATTTTATCATCATAAACATAAACCATCCATAGAAAGTATATGGATGGTATCACTAGATTGTATCCCCAATAAATTTTATGTAACATCCAAGGATTTCATCTTAGATAAAAAATTAATTGGAAAGATCACTTGGAACATTTCTAGAGGAAAATAACTTTTCAACTACAAAAATAAATTTTTAAAAACTAGAATTTCAAATTGATTTTTGGAAATAATTTACTTTTAAAACATCCTCGTAAAATTATAAATAAATAAGTAAAACATTGAGTGTTCATGATGGAAAAAATGTCATTCATGTTGTACACATTAAAAAAATATTACTTTCAAATTTTCATTAAAAGTAAAATCTTCCTCATTCATAAAATAACAAGAATATTCATTTATAAAAAAATTTAAAATTTATAAAATGTACAAAAATTACTTTAAAAAATATTGGTATAATACAAAAAAGATTCTTCAAAACATTTTTAGAAATCATTAACATGGAAGAAATATGATTTTCGACTGCATAGAAAAACAAAATCGGGTTTTCTTCAAAACATTATTTTGGACTCTTGAATACATAAAGGGAAAAAAATGATAACGTATATTATCATTAAATAACTATAGGATAAAAAATACATGATGTTAATTTTTATAAATATCATAATTTTTCATCATTATAATCATAATAATACACAATCTGAATAAAAAAGAGAATCCATCATACAACCCCTACCAATTTGGTAAATTTTGAAACATAATACTCATTAAAGAAAAACGCAAAATGAAAATTTAAATATCATTAATATAAGTTGATTCCAGAAATAACATGTCGAATTGGTAGTATATACTGTACAAAAATGATACAAGTGGTGAGTATGGAATATAACTCCTTGAATTAAAAGAGAGGCTAGAAATCCATTTCATCATGTATCAAAATCCTTAATACACATTCAAACATCTCGTATAGTTAATATATGATTATTATACATCTATTTCATAACCATAATCATATTTTTCATATCTTATATGATTTACATATGACCTTTTATGACCCATTTATTAACAATTCCTTGTTAAAATCATGTTTTGGGTAGTAATTGATTTGTTTTTCATGTATGTTTTGGTTTGTAATTTTTAGTAATTTTATTTTGATCATGGTTATATAATATAAAAAATACTCACCATAATATAAATATTATATATTTTCATTATATATGTATTTATAGTAATCCATCAAAGGTAGATATTTAGAATTAATTACATCATTCATGGAGACGGTAGGATGTACATACACATGAAAATTATTTCCAATTTATAGACGGATGAAAAGAAAGGAAGGTAATATATATATATATATATATCATTTTCATATCGCTTAAATTAATTAAATTTATCCTTATTACTTTTCCTGTAAAGCATATGTGAATAATGAATAACATCATTTCGCGAGGTGGTAGTGTTTCATACAGACGAGGGACGTTGTCGTATTCCCACAGAATAGAAAACAAGGATTTATATGGGATATTATAATTCCAAAAGTATAATTATGTTAATAATTTCAAATATTTAATTTGAATCCATCATTATATCATTTCATAAGATGCCGTGGAAAAATATTTACATCTGTTCGTGAGGCGATAGTCCTTCGTACACATGATCAGAAATTTAATTTCTCATTGGATATAAGAGGAGATGAATATAGGTTATTACCCCAACATAATAATAAATAAGTATTAAGTAGATACTTTTTTATTAAATTGGAATTATTATTACATGAATGAATATGGTGTGAGAATAAGTAATAAAGAAAGAGCATAGTGAAGACAATTACCTTGGCTTAGATAAACCTCCCCTAGATCTCTTATCAAAGATCCTAGTATTTGCCTTTTTGGAAGATCGATAGCTCTACAACATGTATAATTATTTTCGAGAAAAATAATGGTATTTCTAGGTCTAACTAAAGGGTTTATGAAGTTTGAAAAAGTGAGGGGAGAAATATTCTTTTTATAATTGACGGGGAGTGGAATTTTTTAAATAACTAAAAATATTTAATAACTGGAAGTAAATATCACCCCATGAGCCTCTAAAATTAATAAATAAAGTATTTTAGAGAATATATTGTCTATAAACACATACACCACAAAAAAAACATGTTTTAAATATGTAATTCCTTATCCTTTAAAATTACCAAATTTTACCATTTTAGTTTCCACCATGGTAACTAGTTTTTTTATTTAATATACAAGGTGAGTTATCCCATTAGCCTAAAAATAAAATGATCCTTATTATATTATATGATCCTGTATATTCTGAATATTAATTTCAATTTATAAAAAAATTATGAATGCAAGTAAAATTAATTTTATCACAGGCACATGTAATGTGGAAAGCCTCATTTTAACTTTAAGTACAAAAATTAATTTTAAGTGTCTTTATTAATATTTATGAACAAAAATAAAGTAGAAATTATTATAAAATATTAATTATAATAATTCCATATATAGAATCTATTATACCAAATTCATTTTATAGAAGTGAAAGGATATAATTTAGAATTTAACTACATATAAGATGAAAAGGTGGTTTTCTAAAGTTAAAATGGTCGTAAGTATAGAAATTTTTAATTTCAAAATTTTATATGAAATTTATTAAAATTACATAAATTGGATTATTAAATATATAATTTTAAAAAATTTAGTTTTTAATACATTATTAAAATAAAATGTAGCTTCTAAATGGTTTGAAAGAAAAGTTATTTTTTAATAAAAATAGTTTTTTAATATTCATCAAAAACATTTATTTGTAGAATATATAAATAATTTAAAAAACATAATTTAGAAACATATATATTTCAAAAAAGTATTCTATTTTTTTCATTTATATTCTATAAAATATCAAAACATTTCTTTTATTATTTTTTCACAAAAGGAAATAAAAACATTATTTTGAGAAAGTAGAATTATCAAAACACATAATGATTACTAAAAAATAAGTCTATTTTTATCAGTCTGATTTATTTATATAAAACCATTATAATAAATTATTAAAATGTGATTATTCCTATTCATACATCCATATTTAATTTCTAGGTTATAGTGTTGATGTTTATATAATAATATAAATAAAATATTGTGGTTAATTAAAACTTTTTGTAGCGTGTAACATAAGCATCAAATAATTTAAATTAATTCAAAAAAGTAATTTTAAAAAAACATGGGGTGTCATAGTTTACATTTTTCTTCCAGGTGTTATAAAGGAATGCTTATTTGGGATTAAACCTCCATGGTAAAAGGAATTGTATTTGTTTTGTGACTCTAGATGGAAAAAAGTCACTATATGATTTCATTATAGTGGATAAAGTGTGTGCCATATATATTATTTTATGAGAGGGGTGAAGAATGGTCTAAGATAATTTGGATCTAAAACAATAAAAAAATACCAGTCTTTATTTATTTTAATTTTTTGCTAGAGTAGTACAATAAATCTGATATAAACTAAAATATTTAAACTCATTAATTTATTAAAAAAGATCCACCCCATCCCCCACTTGGATAATCCAAAATTTTCCCTTTTATACCAAAAATTTGTGTCAGAGTAGAACCCCAAGCTATATATATATACACTTATGCTAACAATTTTGTGAATGAACAATCAAGAAGAAAATATAATTTTTAGATGGAAATAATTAGTCCAAATAATGGATGAGGACCTAAAAAAATACCACATTTTGATGATACTGATTATGAATATTGGAAATATTAGATGGAAGTATTCTTAAAGAAACTTAGTATTGATCATTTAAGAATTTTAGATAATCCTTTAATGTTACCTGAAGTTATAGCTGATTCATTAGTTGGTAATCATGTAGTAAAGAATGTTTTGAAATACCAGATGATGATTTTTTTTGAAATAAATATAAATGTGTAGATTCATGTATTTTCAAGTAAAACTATTTATGAAATCTTGAAAAATATGTAAGTTTCACATCTTGGAAAAAATATTCTTATTTTAACTAAGATGGTCTTGTTAAGATATGAATATCAAAAATTTAATATAGGGTAATAAAAAACTATTATTAAATGTTACATTGATTTAAAATTATTATAAATAGTATGTGTTCTTTGGGATAAGCTTTGGAAATTATGTTCTTATTAAAAGAGTACTTTGGGAACTTCTTAATTAGTGGAATTCTAAAAAGTATTATATATATAAAAGTACGTACTTTAATGAATATATAATTTATGAGTTTTTTTATCATTATTACAATAAGAATCAGGACTTAAAAATATCACCAATGAGGATAATTCAAAGAAGAACGAAATTGGTTTAAAATAAAATTATTCTATATACTCATCTAATTGTGAGTAATATATCTATTAAATGAATGATACAGTATATTCTATAAAAGGTGGGTATAAAAGTAAGAACTTTTAGTTAAGGAGATCCCAGAAATACTATCATAATGATGATTATAAGGAGAATAATAAAGGTAATTTTAATTCTAATGATTCTTATGATGTATATTTTTTTGGGTGTAGGAAAATTGGACACATCAAGACTTATTTAAAAAGATTAAAGAAGGATCAAAATAAGAGGAATCAATAGAAGAAATAAAAGTTGGAAATAGTATAATGACGGAGTTCGACTGAGGATTCAAACACTAATGAAGAATCTACTTATGAATAGGATGCGACAAACTATGTATAATGGCTTCATCAAATCAAGTATCTGACTGTACTTATTATTATTCTAATGAATCTGAATCTAAAAACCCTACAATTGAGAAATTGATTACATAGATTAAAATACATGATCATAAAGTTGAATAAATCACTTGTTTATCTAATTACATTAATAGTTAATGTAAGGTTTTTCTTAAGAATATTGAAAATTATAAGAAATTTTTCAAGGATAAAAAAATTATACACATAAAAATTCAGAAATTACTCAAGAAAAAATTAATTCTACACAGGCTAGAAATGAAAAATTTAGAGGATAATTTTATTTCATGTTAAATAAATCTAGAATCTGAAATAATGAATTTTGATAATGTCTATAAGGATAATGAATAAATCAAAAATGAAATAGAAATTTAGAAGTAAATTCCCTCCATTTTGGTTCAAGGTAGAGAAAAAATTGATAAAATTATGAGTTTATATAAAATGAACAAAAATATATATTGTATTGGTTTTGATAAAAATTTACATAAAATTTATAAGAATTTATTTATTTTGAGAATAATTGGAATTACATATACGACTACATGATTTAGATGTCATATGAAAGTTTGTTATGAAAATGATTATTCCTTTAGAATCCCAAAATATATTAGACATTATAAGGCTTTAATTTCTAATTAATTATCTTCTATAATTCCTATAAAAAATGTTTAAAGTTAGTTTGGATTCCCAAGAAATCATATGCTAATCCCATCGGGGCCAAATTTTCATGGGTTATTAAAATGTCTTAAATCTGTTTTTTAGGAAGTGTGTCTTGGAATCATCAAAAAGGATGTTTGGTACAAAGATAGTGCATACTCAAGACATATGACTGGTTACATATCAACCTTTCTATCACTCAATAAATGTGATAAATGTAATGTTACATTAAATTATGACTATAAATAAAAGATAAATGGTTTCAATGAGGTTATAATTTAAAATTAAATTATTTTTTATAATGTTTTATCAGTAAAGGATTTGAAGAATAATTTAATAATAATTTTATAACTATGTGATTATGAAATTTTTTTAAAATTTAAAAATGATAAATGTATGGTATTTAAGTAAAAAAATATATTTTATTATATGAAAATATAAAATAAAATATACATTCAATTAATTTTTTCCAAATTAACTGATAAAAATGTAATTTTTTTAATGTTATAAAATATTATAACATATTGTTTCCTAGGAGGTTGGTAAATTCTAATTTGAAGTTGATGCACAAGATATCCAAGAACCATACTATTATACAGCTACTAGAACATAAAATGGACAACACCATTGTATATGAATCATACTTCAATGGTAAAAATATATAAAAGAGATTACAATTAAATTAATTAGGTAATGATTATAAGGCCTCATGATATTATTCATTTGAATTTGTTTTATTTTCCAGTAAAACATGTATTTGGGGAGCTAATATATATTGTTTTTTATCATTACTTATTTTACTAAATACAAAATGATTGAATTTATTATTATTAAATATGAAAATTTATCTATCTTTATCAATTTTTGTATGTTGGTTCAGAATGAGAAAGGTTACTTAATTAATTCAATTATATGTCTTCATATTTATGAATTATCGAATCTACAATTTATATAGTTTTCTGTGGAAAATGGATAATTTAATTATTTTTGAGACCCTAGAACACCACAACAAAATGGTAAGGTAGAAAGGAAGAAATAATTCTTTAGTAAATGGCTATTACAATCTTAAATGAGATAAATTTTTCTAAATATTTTTGGATAGAAGCTGTGAAGAAATATTTTTATGTTTATAAAAGAATTATTTTATGACCATTGTTGAAAAAGAATCCTTATGGGATTTAGAAATGGATAAAACCTATAATTAGATAATTTTTATTCTTTGGATGTAGATTTTTAATTCTTCATAATAAATATTATTTGGTTAAATTTAATTTGAAATCTGATGAAGGTTTATTCTTAGGATATTAAAATAATATTAAGTTATACAGAGTATATAATAAAAAACCATGGTTTTTGAAGAATCAATACATCTAAATTTTGGGGAATAATCCTTCCATAAAAGGGATGGAAATATTGATCAACTTGTGGATAAATTTATATATTTTAATGTTGGAGAGGAATAATATAAATATAAAGGTTTTCATATTAAGGGGGAGAATGTTTCTTTTCAATTAGAATCTATTCATGAATGATCTTAGAAGAATCATAGAGATCATCCTATAGATACTATGATTAGAAATGTTGAGTCCAAAGTTAAAACTAGATAATATGTTGTGAATATTTTTGTATATCATGGTTTTTATTTTTTATTTTGTTCCTTGTAATATTGATGAGGATCTAGGAATTTATAATTAGATCTTTTATGTGCATGATTATTTAAATCAATTTTCTATGAATATTGATTGGACATTTGTTGTTCCAACAATTGATTCTCATGTTATTGGTAAAAATAGATATTCATAAATAAAATTGATGAATATGGAAATACAGTTAAGAATGGATCTTGGTTAGTTTCATAATGGTATACTCAATAAGAAGGTATCAATTTTAAAGAATCATTTTCAGATGATATCACTTTTTCATGAACGAACCCATTAGGGACCGCCTGGCAACCGACAAGCTAATTGTGACAAACCAATCCTACTTTAAAGAGTAAAAGTCCAAGATACAAGCATCTATTAAGAATAAAACATATCTGGGAGGCCTTATCCTAAGGTACCTATACACATGCACACAACTCCAACCCACTAATACCATATTGAATGATAAAATAAAATC
Organism: Viscum album; assembly: GCA_963277665.1. NCBI lineage: Eukaryota > Viridiplantae > Streptophyta > Magnoliopsida > Santalales > Viscaceae > Viscum > Viscum album. The sequence goes on along the minus strand of OY728143.1, from coordinate 2,029,335,778 downwards.
AAAACTGATAATGATTTAGTACAACTATATCTCATAAATAGAGTATGAAAAAGTAAAATAAATAATAAAGGGACAAATTCAATCCCATGAAAACTATAAAAGAGGCCAACCTTCCAAGGAGGGAACTGTTATAAAATGAAACAGGTTGTATGAACCACATTATGTCAAGATAAACTATAATCCACCTACTACTGGTCCATCGTGGACTCTATCAAAAGTCATGTCATCTACATAAGATATAACATGTGTTAGAATATCCCATGTCGGAGTGATTATATACACACCCAACTGGACACCACAAGAACCACTAATCATAAAGAATTAATAGAGTATTTATCTTGTCATCTTAATGGAATGTCAATCATAATATGAGACATAACAATAGTAACCCAGATAGACTCAATATGGAGACTAATTCCAGTAATGAAATCACAACCACATTACAAGCCTAGGATTTTACGCCATGTTTCATGGTAACACTCATCTGGGAGAACTCACTTGATGAGTCTGGTAACACTAATGGAACTTATCTAGGAGGTAATTCTTGTCAGGCCTCCCCATGAATAAGTACTTAGTGGATCTCATAAAAAATATATACATTGATAGGTGATCTATCTTAGGAAATATAGGGTAACCATACCCTATTTTTAATAACCCATTAAGTAGGGGATCAATTCCGAAATGTTTTGGTCATGTTGACTCCTAAAACCCCACCTAGCCAATAATATAGAATAGAGGGTCCCACCCCAGGTTATGTAGAGGAATTCTTGAAACTCTATCAAAGGGTAATCATGTAGAGGGGATAAAATCCTATTCTTGGTACATATTTCCTCACATTACTCTCATGGTTAATGGACCAAGGGAATGTACCCTAAGGAAACTGGTCTACACTGAAGAGAACAGGGGCCTCAATATACCCAAGAGAAAGTAAGCTATGTTTACTAGGAGTACCTAGCTTGCCTTTCCAACATAGTTCTACTCCTATGCTTTAGCCTATGACAGTGTACTTCAGGCCATTCCCATTACTCTGGTCATACTTGTGTACATGGTTTTGTCTAAGCATCTTATCATTTATAATTTCCCAACTATTCCAGTGTACTCTGGTAGTTCTATTGTGCCTATATGTGTATGTGCTAGTGTACCCAAGGGGTATACACCATGTCACTGGTCTAGGGTCACACAATGTGTGTTGGGTACCACATGGTGTGTGATATTTTATTTTTTTCTAAAAAACCTTGCTTCCAAATCCAATGTACTATAAGGCATGTGTTCTTTATAATATACTCTGTGTAGTTGAGGTTTTTACAGAATATCTAGAAAATCTATGCGTCTTCGGATCGTGCCTCCACCTTCATTGTATCCACTATAAAAATCACCATAGAATATGGATATAAGCCAGATGAGCTTCAATATTTTTTTATTCCCATATTTCAGCCACATCCACCACTCATAAATCACCTGTCATCGCATCACCACACCAGAAAACCAATTCCCATAAACATACATCTACTAATATAATCCCAAACATCCTCTATCTCCATACACCAAAAAATTTTCATTAATCTAGAACCTGACCTCATTGTATCAATCCATTTTACCAAATAATGGTTGAATGATAATTGATTACAAGCTATTTGTAAAACCTCATCCAAATAAAATACCAGTGCTAAGCATGTGAATAAAGGGAGAGGAAATTAAAAATATAGAAACATGAGGAACAAACCTCATCCATTTTTCAAGATAGCCATAATCTGTTTCCATTATAATGATTAATGAATAAAAAGTCATCAAATAACCTAAATTCTCAAATCCTCAGAAGATAAATATTCTCTAAAAACATTATCAAATTGGAATAATATTTTAGTATAACTGATTATAATTTAAAATCTTATAAAAAATTATGACAAAACTAAAAAAAATTAAATTTCATACCTTGATTTTGGATTGATCACTAATGGAGAATGGTTCCACATTATTAATTTTGGTGAGATACCTGAACTCTGTTGGTGTATAAGACCCGTTTAAAAGATATGTGTGATCCTCAATACCATTTTCATATTCCATGTTCTCAACCAATTTCCCCTCTCACAATCCCTATTTTTAGGAAGTTATCCCTAGGTCATTTCCATAAGTTTTATTAAATATACGAGATTAGGTCATGGAGAATAAATAATACATTAATTTTTTAATTTTTTTATTAAATTACTAATCCACCCACAACCACACTTAATACATACAATGAATTTGAAAAAAAAACTTATGTCTTTCCTATGGTAAAATTTTTACTTCACATATAATGGTAGTACCAAATTTCTGATCCAAAAATTTGTTCAGAATTTATTTCATCATTTTAGAACAAATGTATGTGTATGGTATCTTATATTTAATATTTATATAATATGAATATCAAGCCTCAATAGACCCTAAAATCCTACACTGACTCAGTTCCTAACTTTGAAAGTATTACATAAATTGTTTCATAGCATTAGAAGGAAAAAAAGAGTCTTTACATTCACACCACCTCTAAAATTTTCATCCATAAAATCAAAAAACATCCACAAAAGATGAGTGTATTGGTCTCACACAAGATTTTACCACTCCCTTGTTCTCTCATACATATTCCCATTCTTCCACCAGATGCACACCAAAAGAATCAGTGTCCCATAAAGGATCTTCTCATGTTGATCCTCAATCTCTACTGGGTACTCCATAAAGGTACCTCCATCCTCAATTTCAAGATCTATGTTATAAATAACATGAAACCATTCAAGAACATAACTCCTCAAATGTAACACATAGAATACATCATACATCAAGTCTAATTATTTTGGTAGGTCCAAGTGGTATGCCACCTCACCAAACCAACATCGTATTTGAAAATAATTGATAAACCTCATATATAACTTTCTACCTTGACCAAATATTCACAATCCTCACTAATGTGTGGCCATATTGAACACATGTTATTCTTTATTGAACTCCAAAATCCAACGACGTCAATTCACATAAGACTTATGATAGATCTAGATTGTCCTCATCTCCTTCTAGATGGTTTTCACCTTCTTTATTATAGATCACATAAACTCGGGGCCAATGAGTGTAGACTCCCCTGGATCAGGAAAATATTGTGGTGACCAAAAGGTTTTTCCATACATGTCCTTGAATGGTGCCATAACAACATTGTAATTGTAGCTATGTTTTATGAATACGCCATCATGGGTATCTAATCCTCCCAAATATAAACAAATTCCACCATTCCGGCCCAAATCACGTCCTCCAAAACCTAAATAGTCCACTTAGTATGATAACCTATATGGGCATGAAATGTCATGATCAAATGAAAATAAGTCCAAAAGGCCTACTATAATCCTCTCCATTATCATGAAGTAAAGATAGAATCATATTATAAAATGATTCTCAGGGTAAATTCTTGAAGATGGATTATCTCATGTATGTAAAGGCATCCCAAACTCTTTTTGAACTCTTCTCTATAATGGCTATGATGTAGGACAACTTGGTGATTCAGTCATCGATCACCCAGATGGTATTGTGACCTCTAAATAATTGTGAGATCCTCATCATGAATCCCAAATAATTATCATCCCACTTCCTCTTAACCATTTTATGTGTTTGAGCTAAACCCACTATAACATATTTCTCAACCATCAAATACTGACAAGTGAGCCATTGAGAGAGAAACTCTACCAAACTATTATTTATTTTTAACCATTAGTACTATGGTTTAAGGTAATAGTAAATCTTCACCACACATGGATATACCATCAAGGGGTATGTATTAAACTCCTTCATAATCTCATCTCGCAATGTTGTTAGTAGTAAGGTCCATCCTTGGAAAATATTGATGTGATCCCCACCTTCAGAAAATCCATCCAGAGCATGTCAAGTGGATATATTAACATGAAAGGTATCATAGTCAGTATCTCCAAGATGATCCTCCCTAACTCTATGTAAAATAATAGGGGTAGCCACTATTGACTAGAGGTAACATTCATTATCCTCTTCCTCTAAGGAAAAATATAATGATTGCAATTTCTCTGATGCATTACTCAAAAACTATAAACAACATCTCTTGTAAAGTGTGTCCACCACCATGTTCCCCTTACCAATAGTATAGACTATTTCAAAGTCATTATACTAAAGGAAATATGTCTATAACCTCAGTATCAAGTTATGATACTTATATAAATAGATATAAATGATACTATTTTATCCATAATAGATGATAAATTGAACACCCATAATATAATGTCCCCATATATTTAGGTTAAAGACCACTAGTGCTAGCTTCAAATAATGGGTTTCATAGTTCGGCTCATGCAGTCTCAACTATCATGACCCATAGGTGTTCATTTCTTACCACATAATAAGAACACAACAAATCCCAGTTCTAGTGGTATTTTAAAATACAACATGCTCAACGCCCTACTCTAGTAGTCTCAGAATGTGGGAAATTTTTAACTCAACCATAACTCTAAAAAAATTTGTTGGTGCCAATTTTCCACATGAAAGGATACCCCTTTCTGGGCAAAGAAGTAAAGGGAGAAAATATCCTATAAAATTTTTGTACAAATATATTATAATATCCTCCCAGACCATAGAATCTTATAACTTCTATCACACTAATGGGTGGATCCCGAGCCGGTACTGTCTCACCCTTAGCTGGGTCCACTCCTACACCCTATTTTGAGATGACATGTGCCGAGAAGTGGACCTCTAAAAACTATAACTAAAACTTTGATATCTTCCCATAAATATAGTTATCTTGATGTATTTCCAAGACTATCCTCAAGTGTCTTATGATACTCTCCTTGGATGTCATGTATACAGGATGTTGTCGATGAAGACTGCAATGAAACATTCTAAGAAGGGAAAAATGATCAAGTTCATGAGTCTCATGAACACTAATAGGGTGTTATTCACACCAAAAAGAATTACGAAGTACTCATAATTAATGTAGATAAATTGTAATTTCCACTTCAATATATCATCTCTCCGAACTTGATGTCGTTGGTATCCCATCCTAAGATAAATCTTCAAGAACAAACTCAACCCTTCAAATGGACAAAGTGGTTATAGAACCACAATAGGGGATACTTATTCATCATTGTCTTCAAGTTCAAGTAATGAGAATCCACAAAGCCTCAATATCCCATCCACCTTCTTGGAAAATAGAATAGGGGCTTCCCAGGGTGACAAACTAGTTTTGAGAAATCCCTTACTCTTTAAGTCCTCTAATTACACATTCAATTCATGAACCTCGCTAGGAGACATCTGATATGTCATCACATATATCTTTTAATACCTAGGGGAAAGTATATATTGAAGTCAATCTCATGGTGGGGATGAAATCTCATCATGTATTTATGGAAAAAACCCTCTTACTCTTACACCACCCTAGGATGATGAAATCTCATAGTTTCTTTGACTCTATGGGTAATTTTATCGATCATTGAGTAATCAGTTGTATTATATTATATATGAGACTATCCCAAAATTATTGGGTTTCATTCTCAACAACAAAAGAAAAAATCATCCCACATATGTGGAAACACCATATCGTCTATCTAAAATAGTCAATTTGTTCCTGAACTAAAAATATAAAATCCATACCTACTAAAATGTCATAAATCATTATTGATTCTTTATAGATTTCCCGCAGAATGATATCTCTCCAATATTCATATCGCAGTGTCAAAAGATTTTTTTTTGTCATTGAATCCCATCCAGTAAGAATATCTATGTCCAGGGGTTAATCAAAAGGATTAACTAGAATCTCTTGGTCTTGAACTAGGGATTTGGATAGAAATGATTGGCTCACACCTATGTATATCAGTACTATAGATATGGTAGAGTAAACACTATTCATTCCACTAATCAGACATGGAGTCTCTATTTCCTAAGACTCTACTTCTTTTATCTACCCTCATCTATGACCATAATTTCCTAATCCTAGTGTGGACCACCTATGGGTGGCAGTGGTAACATATAAAACAATCGGCCACCTCCCAATCCACTCATTAATCCTCTATCATGTCTTCCACCCTATAAACCTCCCTACACTAGCCTTTTTCTCAACCTGGGTGGTCCATAAGCTATCTATTTTACTATTATATATCGGGTCACACAATATGGCATGAGATGTCCCTAACCATTATAAGAGTTGCACAACATCTCCCTAGAAGTCTAGAATCTTCTTGAGATCCATAAACTATAGACACTATATCTTGAGATAATCTCTTGAATCACTCTATATTTCTATATCTTTGTTTCTATCATTTACTTCTAGTTACAAATGACTCATCTCCTGTATTCCCACTACCAACACCAACTATTTGAGTATTATTGTCTAAAAATATCTCCACTACATAAGAACACTCTAACAATCCTTCATAATTATGAATTCAAAGAGTTATCACACTATCCTGTATATCTCTGGGGCGAATGTACTCGGAATTTCATGCATGAAAGAACACATCTAAAACCATATCAATAGAGTATCAATAGTGGTTAGTGAAACATTATTAATACCCAGACACAATCATGCTACCCTATTGAATATGGGGAATCTCTTGGATATACACTACTCACAATGTAATTGGCGAGAACTCGTCTCTGAAAAAATTCTTGAATTTGTTCCAAGATAGACTCCCCACGTAGTATATCAGTGTCACCAGACTCCACCATTACCCTATGGGTCAATGAGGAAATTTCACCACTTTGACCCCCATCTGATCTGGAGGGGTCCTTACAAGACATAAAACATGCATAACTCCCTCAAGATAGTCATCATCATCCTCAGGGTCTTGATTTCCCCAAAACATAAGCGGTCACTATCACTGGAACTCATGATGTGTGCTCATATTGTTTTTCTAGTACTACTGATGTGATCTACAAATCAATGGGTAGTGGAATGACTAGAAAACCACTCAGAAGTAGCACCTTATGAATAGGTCCCCATATCAAAGACTTATCACTTGGTAGATCATCATCATGATCCTTTTATTGAATCCTAGCTAGAAATCATCGTGGAGATATCTAAAAATAAACAAGATTTTTCACATTCAATATTAAAACTCGGGAGAAGACTCCAGAAGGACATATAATCAACAACCCATTACTATATTTTACACGTATAAATGTTTTCCCTATAACCAATTCCTGCATCTTTCAAATCGAAAAGCATGTTATTAGATTCTCGAGGAATGGATTTTTTCAGTCACCACACTAACACAAGATTCTGTGACCTGAGAGAAAAAATTGAAATACTTTTACACTGCTAGCCTATTTCCCAAACCAACCTCACAACTAGATAATCTACAAAATCATGTCCGAGGATAAAACTTCTCTAATACCACTCTGTCATGACCAAACCCATTGGGGTCTTCTTGGTTTTAAAAAATCCAAGTGAGACACCCCAATCCCGCCTATAATAGGGAAGTCCATAGATAAATGTTCCAAGTAGGAATAATACACACATGGGAGACACTATTAGAATTGATATCTATATGAATACCCCTATCCAAATGGTTTTTAAAAACAATTGGTAAATTTTTCCAAAAAATCATGGTTGACCATTCCTCCCCTCCTCCCATCATGATCAAAACCTGATCAGTTCCCTCCACCTATCTAGATTCCCTAAACCTAATTGAACTCTCATCCATATCCACGCCACAACATCACTCACATCTATATTTAATCTATAACCAGTAGTGGCAAGTTCCCCCCCCCCCCTCCTCCCATCTAGATCTACTCTCGAACCCCAACAACGATGACATTAGCCTATCTTCCCAACTGGCCAAGCAATCATCTTACATGATTTTATTTCATTATTCTTCAATATCAAATTAGTGGGCTTAGAATCATTAAGGTATTCTATCAACCACCAATTTTTTATTTATGGTCTAAAAACCCTGGCATATTCTTAATTTTCGGAAAATTTTATTTATTTTGATCATGTGGATTTTTTTAGGATTTTTCAAATTCTGTTCATGTCTGTTTGGGTTAGTTCAGACAAGTATGGTTTAGTTTGGGATTATTTTATTAAATTTTGGAGTAGTTAATTATTATTTTTTCTTCTTCATTTTGGTTCTAGTAATCCTATTGCAATCTCTATATTTTTATTTTTAATTTATAAAGCTATAACATTATTAGGTATATACATCGCCTTACAACATAAAATCATAAAAAAATTACAACATAAATGTTCAATTTTTTAGTTTTTAGGAATTAATTATGAATTATTTTTCATATTTATTAGTATTTGATGTATTCGACAAAATGTGTGATATTAGGTATTTGGGTTTTTACTTATAGAATGAAGTGTCTAATTACATAGTTTTAATACCAATTATATGTTTAACTAATCTAATTATTCTTATTAAATTTTTTAATGTTTTCATGATTTTATATGAAATTATTAACTTCATATAAAATGCTGGTTTATTTATGAATTTTCATATTCAATTATTATTAAAAAAAGAAATAAAATATGTTTTTTCTATTATTTTTAGTGATTTTGAAGAAAATTTATTTTTTTTATAAAAAATGATATTTTGAAAAAGGAACTTTGGGATGGTGTAATTTTTTACAAGTGGATTGATATGGTGTTACATTTATATCTATGGTATGGCTGTGTCTATGTAGAAAATAAATTAATGAAGTAGCTTATTTTCTAACATATATACAGCAAAAAAGTGTCTATTAACATAATATCGCCTTAGAAAATTGAATATTAGAATATTGTTTTTTAATTTATCTTCATGTCTTTTTATAGATAAGAATTTAATTATCACTAATATAGAATTGTTTCCAATATTATTTTTGGAAAAATCACTTCTTCTCCCTTCGCCTCAACATATATATCAAAATTTATTCTAGTAGGTAACACCATCTCTCCCCTATGAAAGGTTAATGTTTTAATAGAAATTTTATACATATGAGTATATTCTTTTACAGAAATGTTTTTAAAAATAAAATTTTTATTGTCATGCGGTTTCAATATTTCGGATTTTTGGACTAGATAATAATATATTTTTCATCTTAACATTATATTACCATTATTTAAAATAATTTTTATATTTTTCTCTAATTTCATGGAATAATTCATTTATACTAGATCATGATATTTTAAAGGGTAATAAACATATAATATGAATCTATATAATATGATTTAAAATTTCTTTTCAATTTTTACTTCATTCAATAATTTCAACAAATATCATAATGTCGAATATAATATTTTTTAATTGTATTGGGAATGTATGTATGAGAAGATTGTTTCAAATGATTATTAATAGGTATACATGTTAATGAATAATGATTTATCTAATTAGTTTGACATGAATCATGTTGACTTCATATACCCCTTACTTTATTCACATGCCAATGAGAAATAAAATTAATAAAATGGGATTCAAAATTACCTTTCCTCTACAATGGTTTGGGTATTCTTCCTTGAATCAATTATTCTTTATGTTCTCAAATTGTATGTGTTTGTTTCTTTAAGGTAATACAGGTCTAGACCATCATTAACTTGGGAGTTACTTGTCACTAATGAAAAATATATCCAATATTCTTGATTTAAAATGATAACAATAGTTTCATATACTCTTATATCTCTATATTGTTTCCAAAAAATTATTATATTATAACATGTTTTATGTGGCGGGGTGGTGACTTTTTACTTGGAATATTATACTAAAATTATTCAAATGAATATATAAGATGTGTAAACATCATTTTATATGAGTACTAGGTAATGGAAATGTTCTAGAGAAGGTGAGGGACATGGATTATAGAGTTTTAGTGGTTAAATTTGGATATTTTTGATTGATTAACTAGTCGATATTGTGGCAGTTATCAGTAGATGTACTGATAGATGTTTTCATATATATATAATATCATTTAAATAACACCCCTAGGTATTCATATTCCATAATAAACATTATTGTAATTAAATTCTTGACCATCGATCAATTTGGCACATTATTGCTCATTGATATAATTGAATTCAATATCATTACATTATATATATAGTATTTTATTATATATATATATATATATATTCTCTTTTTATATTATGATTATTATATAGACAAGTGTGTCAATTATGGTTTTATATAAATGTAAGAGTTCTTGTTTCATTAAATATATTTTATTTTAAACATCATTAATAGTTAATTTATTTTATGAAATGAAATATTTTTTACATAATGGATAGAAGTTGGATTTATGAAACTGATTAGATATCAAGGGATTTTAAAAACAACTTAGAGAGATTTTTAAATTTTTCATTTGAAAATTCATTAGTGGTCACATACATTTTTCATGTTATAATTGTTTTGGAAGACCTTTGTTGACCAATAAAGAAGTTAAGAAACCATATAACCAAATATTGTTTTCAAACAAACTACTTTAAATAGTATCATAATGGGGACTAAATGAAATCCAAAAATGATCATGATCCAAATGATAGGAGTAGATTGGAGAATTTATTTTATGATCTATTTCTATTTATTTATAATCTTGAGAAGGGAGGGATACATACCCAATAATACTTCGATATGAGAACACAGGATGCGTCTAATGAAAATGATGATGTTGAAAGGACGAAAAAATTGATTAATGTTTTCATGACTGTAATATATCAGCAATGTGGTAAAATTAAGAACCTGGAATTTTTAATTCAATTGTTTCATGGGAAAACAATGTATGGTATTTATAATAATGAAATCAATTAAATTATTCCCTTATTGGAGAACTTGATTCTTGATGATGTAGATATTTCCTCAAACAACTATATGGCATGGATGTTAGTTAAGGAACTTGGATTTTCAAAAAAACAAAACACATGCTTTACTGATTGATTGCATCTTATTCTAGGAGGAAAGTTTTGAATGATATGATTATATAAAATGTGGTACATCCTAATGGATGCCAAAAACTTATGGATCACCAACCCATATGTCATAAAATGTAATGTGTCACTTTCCATTGATCCGAAAACTGCAAAATCCTTTTATGTCTCATGAGATATCAATAAAAATGAAATGTCATGATACTGAGTAAAATAAAAAAATGATGAATTGGTTCACCCTATAGATATATTTTCATGGAAGAGATTTTATGGTAGATATCCTGATTTCATATTTCATGTGCATAGTGTGAGGTTGGGTCTTTCATGTGAAAGTTTTAATCTTTTTGCGAAAATACTTACTTTCCAGAACACATAGATAGTTTTCATACACATTTATAACCTTCCTCCATGGATGTGTATGAAAAAACCATTCAATTTGAAGATTATTCTCATATAAGGACCTTTTGATCCCAATAGTTAAATATATTTATACATGAAACCTTTAATAAAAGAGTTGAAACATATTTGTAATGTGGGTGTGTTCACATACAATGCATGTTCACAATATAGACATTAGATGTGTGCTACACTTATGTGGATGATCAATGATTTTATAACTTATGAAACTATTTCCAAATGGATAACGAAGGGAAAACTATCATGTCCTATTTTTTTTAAGAATACATGATCCTGAAGACTAAAATATCGATGTAGTTTCTTTTTTATAGGATATCAATGATTCTCGAACATGAAACATCCATACAGGAATAGTTGTCGAATATTTGACAATACTATAGAGACCAGAAATACCCCTATGAGTATGTCTCGAACTGATGTGCTTAATGAATTACAAGATTCCAGTTTTTCATTTGGGAAGGGTCAGATGAAATCTAGAATGAATAATAATTTTTGCATAGAAACCTATTATAATTGGAAGAAGAAGGGTATCCTATTTGATCTGCCTTATTGGTCAAACAATTTGTTACTTCATTTCATAGAAACAATTAAAATTTAAAATAATATATGTTATATTTTTCCCTCAATTCTTATAAATTTCATTGGAAATACAAAATATGATTTTAGATCTCAGTGTGACTTGGTGGATTGGGGAATCAAGCCAGAATTTCATCATGTCTTTGATAGTGAAAATAAATGTATTGGTCTATGCGCTTCATATGTGATAAGATCTGTAGAAAAAATAATAATTTTTGGAATTAAAATAGATGATTAAAGTTCTTAATGGATATTCTATAAATAAATAAAAATAGGATAATGTAAGAGAGTTGAAGATTAAATCTTTGAAGACACAAAATTATCACATCCATCCGTATGAGTTGATTCCAATAACAATCAGTCAACTTCATTCCAATAATGTAAGGGTTTCAGTTATTCAGTTGATCCATTTATTTATTTATCTTTTTTCGAACAAATTTTTGATGACTTTCTTAAAAACAAATTGGAAGAGGCACCATTAATTTTGATCGAGTTAGAGAAAATATTTACTATATCATTTTTCACATGTGTGCTACATCTAACTATCTGTCTTCCAATAGATATAGTTATAAGACGACCTTTTTATTTTCATTGGATGTATCCAATAGAAAGAAAGATGTTCACATTGAAGTATTATGTTTTTAATAGAAATCATCCGGAAGGTTCTATCATCAAAAGTTTCTTGGATCAAGAATGTATGTATTTTTTTCAATGTATTTTTCTGATCCAAATATGAGATAGAACTGAACAATAAGAAATAAAGTAGAATAGTATAAGAAAATTAAACCTAGTTTTCTATCACTTCCCCAAATAGGGGGAATTATCAGATCATATACATTGACAATAATAAACCTTGATGAGCGGAATATGGAATATTGCATAGTGTTGTTTAACTATGATTTGTTCAATGACCACATCAAGTATGTAAATTGAACATGTTTATATTATTTCATCTCATGTAAGTTTATATAAATGTTAAAATAATTCTATTCATTGATGGGGAAGTAATAAAATGATAAATAGAAATCATTGTTCTTTATCGTTGATAAGAAGATATAATTTTAATAGAAAATACATTTCTACTTGGATGAAATTAAAGGTAGAAATATTAATTGAAAAAAATAATAAAATAAATATTTATTTAAGTTTAATATTCATTCACATTTTAGGTATTGAGTTTTCCTACTCGCTCTATCTTTGAGGTAAAAATTTATTCAGGTTTTGGTCCTAATTCTGTGGTTCGTGAATGCAAATCAATTTTGATCAATAAGTACATATTTATTATCAATAAACGAGAAAAGAACAATAGAACAAATAAATATAGTGTTATGTTAACTTCCACAACAAATTATTATTCCAGTGCATCAGATATTAGACCATAATTTATAAATGTGTCTTATTATGGGGTCATTGTAAAAATAATAATATTAGATTATTACACTCATGGTTGAATAACTCTAATGAAGTGCCAGTGGTTTGATTCAATGATGAGGCATGGATCATTTATTGGTGTTTATGGATTTTGAGTTATTGGCATGACTTACACTCTTTCTTCCAATGAACCATATGTATGGACATCAATGGAAGAACATGTGTTTTATGTCAAAGATCATCTCCAGCTTGAAATTGGTGTCATTATTGATGTAATCCTAAGACATAATTTTGATGATGGTGATGATGTAATTTACACCATCATTGTTATCACTAGACCTGATCCATTTATTACTTATAATTAATCTAATACTTAAATTTTCAGACGTGATTGTGAACCTAAATTGTTAGTGCGAAATATATACATTAGTCCATATGTGTTATCATTTCATTTGGTTTGGATCAACTTGGGTTGTTCAAGTTTACGCTACATAAAATGGTTTAATATTGATTATAAATATTTTGAATCCAACTAGACCTTCATGTGCATTTTCAATATTTACTAGTTGTAGTTTTTTTTAGTTTCATTTTCTATTATTGAATTGAAATTTTTTCAAACCTACCAAACCAAACAAAACTAAAATAATTAAATTGTAATAAAAAAACATGATGAATTTAATTTTACATATTAAACTAATTGATATGAAAATAAAAACAAATTAATATAATTACATGACCAAAAATCAAAAAATTCCTAAACCAAAATATGAACCTACTGACCTAAGATAATTTTTTTTTGAAATGACCTAATAAATTGAAAAAAATAAACCAAATGTCCCAAGATGAATAAAAATGGAAAACTGATCTAATCAATTGACCAAATTAAACCAAATTACCGAACCAAAGTTGAATTGGGTCAAATTGAAAATAGATAAAACTATATCATACCCATGATAAACAGGGTAATTTGACCATATTTTTTTCTACTACATGCCTTATTTTTTGATATTCATCCCACTAGATATAATTTTTTTATATCACTATAAATCCTGTATTTGGTGTGACAAGTGGAATTCCTTAATGAATTCATTTCACATCTTCTTTCTTGTTTTAATTACACATTATTTATGAATTTCTAATTAATTTTATATCTTTTTCTAAATATAGGAAATGAAAAACACTTAGGATCTATAAATAAATTATAAGGAAAACAATAATTGATCGGTGACTTAGATGGGTGTCCCTCCTATAGTGCATGTTGTGAGTGTTTTATTTCAAAAATATATATCAATAAAATATAATTTTATTCGATTAATTTTATTTTTAAAATTTAATTGTTATCCACCACCAAGGAACCAATTGTTCACCAACTATCCTAGTGGTTCCAATGCTTAGGATGGAGATTCGAGGGGGGTGGAACTACAGCTTGGTACTCTAGTCGGTGTACTGGGTCACACCCTATCCCACCCCCTAACATACCATATACCACAAATTCTAAACTCATAGTGTCATTACAAAAACCCTGGATATTTAGGCCACCCATGTTTTCACCTTCATTTTCATATGAGATTCCCCACCTCTCTTTCTTATATTCAATGACTATTCTTTCTCCTCACCCTTATTATGAATTTTCACAGCCATTTGTGTCATCCTCTTTTACTTCTACTTCCTTCCCCCTAGGCTACAACATTCCTTCTTATTCGACTACTACTCTGACATCTTCTAAGCCTGTGGAACATATACTGGGACCCACTTTTTTGTACAAGTAGAAGTTTATTCAGTTCTGGGGGATCATGTGACACCCACTGATAAGACTTCCTCATATATATATATATATATATATCCATATTAAATATTTTTACCAAAATTTATTCTCATTATAAGATGTATTGATATAATATTTGTTTTTATTATTTAATAGTTGGATATGACAATAAGTTGTGCAGGTGTACATGCATGCGTGTGGTATGGAACCGCAACACATAGTTGGTGGTGGAGTACATTGAATACAAACAAATGGTCAAAAACATAGGACATGAATGTAAGTGTTTTTTGGTGAAGTTATCCAAACACGCCAACATCATTCTCATCCATCCACTCTTCTAGTGACACCTACCAAATGAAGCAAAGGATAATTCATGAGAACAAATATTGGTAAAAACATTCATTAGATATAATGTTATATTATGATTGTATTTTTATGAATTGATATTCTTATGCTATCTTTGTTTTAATTTTCTCAATGGTGAGGCTGTGAGGCTAACATGGATTATGGAAATAGGTGATATCTAGAGAGGCTATAACTATGCATCATATAGTGTCTATCATTCATGAGTTGGCACAGATTTAGAGGCTACACCTATCATGGATTACTACCCGATAGAATATTATCAAGAAATTATTACTCATTAGATGAGTACTGAGATCAATGTATAAATAAAATTTGAGGTTTTTAAATGAAAATTACCTTCATTTTCATCAATACATACTTTTGTATTATTGTTTTTTTAGTAGTATTTAGGAAAAAATAAAAAGAACAAGGATGCTATGACATATCTCTCCACTTTGGGGCGTACTACGATGCCAGACTGTGAGAGGAAGAAGGTACAAAATTCATTTACTTAGATGAAATTAATTTTTTATATCTCATGAAAACATGGGGATCAATCAGTTTAGAAATTACCTTTATAAAAATAAACATCTAATGGGATATGTTCTAAGTGTATACCGTAAATCGGAGAATTGAAAAAATCAATCTTCATAGAAAAATATGAAAAGTGATGAAGGTTGAGATCTAGTTTTTTCTAAAGTAAAATAAAATAATGGTTAACAAGATTATTTTAGTTAATATATTGAAGGGTCTATTATAAAATAATTTCAATATGTATAATATTTGGAAATTTGAAATCCCATTATAATAAAGATTTCATCCTTACTATAGTTCTACTATTGATTGATTAATTCATTGTTATACAACATATGGAGGTTGTTTTTAGTTTTTCTGAAATGATGTAGAAAAAGTATATCCAAGAGAGGTGTTTCAAAAACTCACATTTTAGTGTTTAATTTCCTTCATGATCTTGGTAATGGATCTCAACAAATTAAGTATAGTCAATCATCTATGTGTTTTAGTGCCAACTTAGTTGTTATCATGAATTTTTTAGGCATGATTAAATATGATTTGATCCTATGGAAAGCTAGAAGTTGGATTATATAAGGTGACCCTATTATTTTATGTTCTATAGAAATTTTGATATACATTTAAAATGGCTAGGTAATTTTAAATATGACTCCATGTAAGAGTAACCAAGATTTCCAATAGATTATGTAATAGTAAATTAAAACATGTTTATAGGTCATCTGAGATATCTAAGACCTATGAAAAAGGTACTTAATGTTTTCTAAAGGATTAATAGTGTTGTTTCAAGGTAACCTCGCTATTCAGGTGCCTACATAATCATAATTACAAGATACACATGACCTCTATGAAGGAATTAAATCCATAAGTAAGGGTAAACATAAATGTATAAAATCTAGAAAGGAAAAATAATATCATTATAAATATAACCAAATGGGTTTTAGAATTAATATTTAATAAATTGTGATTCAATTGTAATGGTACATTGGATTTTTATTAATAATAAAATTAACTAAATGAATTCTTCACAACCCTTTAATATTAGAGAGGCTGATCTTAAAACATGTTTGAAGAAGATCAAATGAATGAGAAAATTATGGAATATTTAATAAATGCTACTTTATTAGAAATT
The DNA here is from genome assembly GCA_963277665.1 of Viscum album. Classification (NCBI taxonomy): domain Eukaryota; kingdom Viridiplantae; phylum Streptophyta; class Magnoliopsida; order Santalales; family Viscaceae; genus Viscum; species Viscum album. Next base: position 2,029,318,768 of record OY728143.1, on the reverse strand, counting down.
CAATAATTAAGATTAATTAATCATTAAGATTCATTATCTATTCTGTATTGATATTAATATCAAAAGAAGATAGTGATTCAATCTACTAATTAGGAATTTTATAATATTCTGAGCTATTATCTGAATATGTGGATCATTTTAACTTCTGCACTATTATTTCATGATTCTCTAAAACTACCAGAAACATATTTGAGGAAATATGCATATCTAATTGTAGAATGATTTATAATATATTAAAGGATAATTTTAGATGATTATTTAAGTGGAAAAATATTTTTAATATCAAATTAAAGCTTTACCTTACTATAGAATAATGTAAAATAACATTAATTTTGTGGAAAACTAGACAATTATACTAGTTGATGAAGTAGTTCTTGAGATGTTTTTTTGAGAATGATGAAAATGGGATTTTGATAAGGAAGACTTGAGTCTAATTGGAAGGACTTGGTTGACTATAGAATACTATATTTGACTGAGATAAAATTAGACTGAAATGATAAAGAGAAAATTGAGTGACTCTTTGAAATTTTTAGGGAATAAAGGTTGGAGGAAATCGTAATTATGAGATGATAGGGGAATTCCAGGTATGAAAATGTAGGAAAAATTAAGTAATGCACGTGGTCACCGAATTACATGGGTAATTTTATATTCAAAATAGGATGTATAATTATTGGTGACATATATAGAAGATGAAGAAAGAGTTTGGTAAGATATGTTTGATAAAATAAGAACTTCGAGCTATTATGTTATAAGAAATAACAAGAATAACAATCTCAAACCAAATCAACAAGACATGAATAATTTTGAATTGAATCAAACCAAATCAAATACAATCGAACTAAACAAAACTAGCCTAGGAATACTTAAACATAAGTTGACAAAAAAACATTTCAATACAATTTCAAGTATAGGTAATCCAAATTAAATTGACTATAAAAGAATATATTTGTATTAACAACACCAAAACCAACCTAAACCCAATAGAACCAAATATTATCAAAAAACCACAATAAACCAAATTATGTATAATTGAATCAAAGTATAAAAATAATAAAAAAATTGGATTGTATAAAATACAATTGAAACAACTAAAATACAAACAAATAAAGATGAATTAAATTAAACAAATCAAACTAACATGGACTAAATCGACTCATCGAGATCTGAACCAAAGTAAAAATACTTAAACTAAACTAAATTGTTTAAAAATAAAGTAAATCAATCATAAGAAACCCAAATTGTATTGGACTAGAATGAATTGACACAACATAGTATATACTAAATTAGATCTAGATAATGTTGATAGACTTGAACCATCATTTTATGAAGAAAAAGAAACTGGATCTTACTAAATAAATAAATAAACCTAAATACATCTAAATTAAATTAATTTAGACCAAATTTAACTAAAAAATAATGAAATAAATCAAATTAATGAAATATATCTCAAAACATTCAAACTAAAAATAGACTTAAACAAATCAATAATAAATTAAACTAGCCTAAACCACCCACAACCAAACTTAAACCAAACTAAACAAGATCGAATTGAAACAAATCAAACTATAATAAATCAAACATAGTAAACATTAATGAATATTTCCTGACCAAACATGATTATAATGGAACTGTACTAAAATAAAATAAATTAAATCAAACTAAAATAAATATATATATATATATATATATAATGATTTGATAAAAACATCAAAACCCATTATTTTAGTAATGATTTGGATAAAAGTAATTGAATGAGGGGTTCATAAGAACACTTAGACATCATGTGATGGATAAAAAAATGTCACTTGTATCATTAAATCAAAATAACTCAAGTAATAAATTTAAAATCTAAAAAATGATCATTTATGGAATGAAATATGTATTATTAAATCTTATAAAAACATAATTCATTTATGTTATAGTCATTATTAGAGTGTTAATAAGAAATTCACGGATATTTACTTTTGTTATAGTTATAATTGACCATCCATTCTTTAATTATGGTGTTGAAAAATCCACATTATTATTGATTACTTTGGTAACCTATTCACTTATAAATATGTTATATCTATTAATAACTCATCCATACTTAGTTATAGTTCATCCATCATCTGTTTTTATTTTCGGCTTCATTTAGAATTAATACCCATTAAATTTATGTTTTGAAATTCATTATTAGTAACCTATTTTCAATTACAGTTTCCTGCATTCAATGTCATTGAATAGGGAGGTTTTAAATATTTAAGGATGTGTTTCTTGAGAAAAATTATTTTTCTCAAGTAGAAATAAAAAATATGGAATAGTATGCTACCGAATAGGGAAATGTATTGTCCGACAAGAAATTTTCCCCATTCCAGTGTAGGATCTAGAAACACCAAGTTTGAGAAATATAATGCAAGGGTAGAACAACTTAATGAAAAAGAAGAAAAGGCCAAAAAAGGGCAATATATGTGGAAGTACAGACTCAAAGAAAAAACACTAAATTTGTGAAACTAATGGATTTTTTATGTCCATCACTTGCACCAGAGACCTCAATGACTTGCGATGCATATATGTCGATGATAAATACATTATATAGTGCACCAGTATTCCTAGTGGTGTTCAGGATGATGATATTGATGGGGATGGTGATGGCAAGGACGACCATGAGGAAAATGGTGGGGATGATGGTGAGGTAGAGGGTGGGGATGATGGTGAGAAAGATGGTGGGGACAAGGTTGAGGTCAATGATGAGGATGTGGATGAGGATGGGGATGACACTGATGGTAGTGATGGTGATGAGGGACATATTTATTTGTTACATTTCTTATTGGTATTTATGATATTTTTTAATGATGATTTTTTTGAATGAATATATGTGATATTTTGTATGTTTTTTATCATTGGTTAGATGAATTGATTTATTTCATATGTTGTCATTATTTCTATATTGGTTATATGATATTTGAGAATTATCTATTGGTTTCATTACATGTTTTTTGTGTTAATGATGTTCTATTGATTTCATTGTAGGTTAAAGATGTTTTGTTTTCATTGAAGGTGTTCTATTTTGATTGGATGTGTAGTGGGCAGTTAGATTCATTAGTTTCTATGTTCTATTTTGATTTCATATAGTTTTGATTTCAGTTGTAGTGCTCTCTTGGTTTTATTATTTTCCATTGTTCTGTTTTGATGTTTTTATAGAAGGTGCAATGGACAGTGGGGATGATGCTGGTTGGGGAGTTGGGTTGTCTATACCAATAGTTTTATAATCATTTATGTACCTCTATTATAATGGTTCACAATGAACCATTGGTAAAATATAATTATAACCACCGTATACCAATGGATCACATTGAACCATTGGTATAGGCCTTTCCCAATAGTTTTTATCTATTGGGATAGAGTTGTGACAATAGTTTGAACCATTGGTAAATATCTTTTCTAACGATTTTGAACCATTGGAAACATGAAATTCTACGCAAACTATACCTATAGTTCACTATAAACCATTGGTATAAGGCCATACCGACATCCCACGTACCAATATTTCATGGAACCATTGGGATAATAATCCCAACAGTTTCAATCCATTGGGAAAGGTAAAATTTTCAGTAGTGAGGCCTTAGCATAAGTTACCTATACACACGCACACATCGTCAACCTACCAATACCATAACAGAATATAAAACACAATTGATACTAACAATTCATGCATACATATATATCCCATAAATTGAGTATGAAGAATGTTATAAAATGTATAAAGGTCCCAATACAAGCCCACTGATACTGTATGTTTCAAACATAATAATAAAGAGGGGACTGATATGAGATGTAACACCAGGTACAAACTATGGTTTCACCTGGAAAAATATGCTTTGTATGCTCCTAGTCCACCAAGGACTCCTTCAGAAGGTATGTCATCTTTATAGGAAATTACATGTGTAGGAAGATCCCATGAAGGGGTGAGTATACAAATACCCTATAGGATACTCCCAAATAACCAAATATAAAGCATAAAGAGAGTAGTCATCTCATCATCTCAAAGGCATGCCCATCATAATATAAGACATAACAATAGTAACCAAGGTAAATTGAATTTGTACACTATGTACCATGGTATGGTCACTACCATACTAGCATTCTAGGATTCTACTCAAGGAATTAGGGTAATGATCATCTCGAATAACTCACTGCAAGAGTTTGGTAATGCTGAAGGTGCTCATCTTAGATTTCATTCTCATCGAGCCTTTAATTGAAGAAGTACACATAATAACTCATAAGATATTATTAAATAGATAGGGGATATATACTAGGGTTTGTGGGGATATACTAGACCCTATGTACGATAACCTAAAAAATAGGGATCAAAACCTGGGAATTTTGGTCACACTTATTCCTAAAACTCCACCTAGAGAAGAAGATGCGAGAGAGGATCCCACCCTAGGCCACATGGAGGGATACCTAAAACACTATCTGAGACTAATCATGTAGAGGGATATATCCTATTCTTGGGATGTGATGAATCACTCTACCCTCATGTGGGGTAAACCAAGGAAACATACCATAAGGAAACTGGTCAACACAAAATAAATAAAGGGACTCAAAATTCCTTGGAGAATGTACATGACTTGTAATAAGATTACATGGCATGTATTTACTACCCCGGTTCTACCAGTGTGCTTTGGCTTTTGATCGTTCACTTGATTTTTTGTTTGTGTACTTTGTAATTCTCATATACTTAGCGATGTCTGGGTTCCTATCCATGTTTAATTATTGATCCATTCCCATGTACCAATCCATGTTCAAACCCATATACCCCTAGGTTACATGTTTATTCACTAGTCATAGATCACATGGTGTGTGGTGAATTCTACAGAGAATACGATATTTTATTTTTTCTAAAAATACTTTTCATTATAGTCTGGGTACTTCACAACATGTGTTAATTATACTACACATCATGTAGCTGGTATTTTTTCAAAAAATAAAAAACAATGAATACATCTTCTTCTCATTAATTCTATGTCTTAAAATCTACCATGAAAATTTCCCTAGGAACCAAATTGGAGTTGAACAAGCTCTTATCTACAATGAAGGAAAAATTATGGCTATATTCATTGCTCAAAATTTTACCACCATTGCACTGACTCATTGAAATTCCAAAGCCCCGATTTTGTAACTCATGATCTGATCTAAAACATCAACAGTCATCACATATCACAATCGTTTAATATGACTTGAACCCAAACCCATGTTATAGATCTATTTTTCCAAAGAATGGTTTCATAATAATCGATTATCAGGTATTTATCAAACAGCTAGAAAAAGAAAATATTGATGATGAACATGTGATGAATAGGGAAATAAATGAAAAAAATAGAAAAAATTTGTAAGAAACTTGGAAATTATTGGGTTCGGCCTCAATATGAGTCCATTATAATTAGGAATTGAATAATAAATTACCAAATAATACCAATTCCCAAAGCTAATGAATATAAATTTGCTCCCTAAAAACATGATTGTCCCATGAATCAATATATTAGTGGAATTGGTATGTTCTCATCATGGTATAAACATACAGGGATGAAACTGATGAAATAAAAACATCCTACCACAATTTTGTATTGATCACTAATAAAGAATAGTTCCACATCATTAACATTTTTGTGATCCATGAACATCATTGGTGTAGATGATCATTTTAAAATTGATCTCTTGTCTGTGATCCCATTTTCATCCACCAAATTCTCTTCTAGTGGACCCTCTCTCAATATCTATGGTTATGTAGCTAACCCTAGGGATTTTCCAAAAAAATGATTAAATAGATGAGATTAGGCCATGGTGAATAAATCACTATTGAGTGAATTTATTTATTTATTAAATTACCAATATTTCCACGACCATACTTAATCCATACACCTGATTCATACAAAGGTATGTTTCACCTAGGGTAAAAATAGCATTCCCGATATAATGGAATACCAAATTTTTTATTTAGGACTTTGTTCAAGGGATATTACATTATTTTAGAGAAACTGTGTATGCCTGATATAATACATTTAATATGTTTATAATATAAATTCTAATCCTCCCTGGTACTTGGAATCTCACACTGACATAATTCCAAACTCCAAAAATATTCCTTAAAATATTCCAAACCATTACAAGAATAAAATATTTCCATTACCACATAATTTCTAAAGGTTTTCATAAAGGGTAGTTATATTTTGTATTATTTTCATAAGGGTAGTAATTAGTTATATAATAGTAACCAACAAATTTTAAAAGTTTCATAGGGTAACTGAAACAGTGTGAGGGTAATTTATATCTCACATAAGGGTTACATAAACCTTGTTTAAGGATAACTGAACTTGCATAAGTGTAACATGAAATTTTATAGCTTTTGTAAATGTAAACTAAAGTTTCATAATGGTTCCACAACATTTTAAAATCCCAAATAAGGGTAACCTAAGTCTCATGTAAAGGTATGCCATATTTTCCAAAATCTACTAAGGGTCGAGATCTATGTAAGGGTAAAAATTTTATCCCATATTTATCACATGGGTTTCACATAAGGGTGAAGTTGAATTTTATAAAATGATGCTATATTTTATAAACATTTAAATTTCCTTTCTTTCTTATTATTTCACATTCCCAGTTAATAAAATTTGATTATTAGTAAAATTGTTAATTTATTTGTTTTAAAATCACTTATTAATTATTTAGAATCTATGTGAACATATTTTAAATTGTTTTATGTTAAATTAAACAAATATAAATGAGATTTATATATATTGATATATTCATTGGAGATTCTAGAAATTGATATATTCAAAATCAAACTGGATGGAATATGAAGATTCAATCCTGAATATTATTACGATGTTTTCCAAGGTTATTAATGATATTTATTTACTACAGTATTAATTTTTTTAATGATTTAAATTTTGTAATTATTATTTGATTTAAATAGTATCAAGGAGTACATATAGGTATTCCATTTTTTCAAACATTGGTATTTATTAGGGAAACAAGAATAATAAACTCTAAAGTTGTTCTTTGGAAAAATTATGATGCAATGGATTTCAAATTTCAAACCTACCATGGAAAATAAAATCTATTTATATATAGTTTACAGAACCAGTGAATATGATAAATAGATATATAATGTTAAAGATTTCCAAATTCTATAAAATTTATTTATTTTTATAGGTATCAACTACTTCTCACACCTTAACTTAAATCATTTGATGAATTGCTTCTATATATTTTCTTGTTGTATTAAATCCAGACTATGAAGGTTTAATTTTGTTCTATGTTTTTACATTTTTTTATTAGTTTATGTGTGTGTAATTGTAAAGGGTAGTACTTCTAATTAAAAAAAATACTATTGTGGGTTCTGAATCAAATAATGGTAGGCATCGTTTTTTCCTCTATGTAGGAAAAGGTAGGTTGTCTAGGTTGTTTCATTTGGTGGGAATAAAAAAAATGTATATTTGGGTTTAAGCCTGCTGGGAGAAATGGTATCTGTAATTGGGTTGTGACTCCGTGTGGGATAAAATCATTGTATGATTCCATTACAGTGGATATAATGGGTGTTATATCTCTCAATTATTGATATGGGTGAAGAGCGGACTAAGATTTTGTTGAGCTAAACCACTATAAAAAATATTATGTTCATTTATTTTACTTTTCATTTCATTAACACAACAACTTGAATATAAACTCAAATATTAAATTTCTTTATTTAATTCATAAATAGAAAATTTACCCCTGGATAATTTAGAAAATTCCCTTTGGGACCAACCTAGGGGTGGTCTTATGACTTTCATTGGGTTTCAGGTCTTAGACTTTCTTGTTTTGGGAAATAGATTAGGGTGCACAGTTAGTGTATTTTTGGTTAAAACAATTCCCCCCAACTATGTTGTTTGAATTAGGAGTATGACTATTTGGTAAAATATATAAAGGGTATAGGAAACCTTGAAAAATCTTATACATTATTTCAAATATATTTTAGTATATACTGTGTATGGTTTTTCTATCTTTTTTCTAACTGTGTGAAGTGTGGTGTTTTTGGTAGTAGGTTTTTCAATGTTATCACATGGTTTAGCCAACCGTGGGAAAAAACTGTAAAACCCACTAAAAATTGTAAAATTAAAAAATATTCCCCTAGTACAATTTAACTCATTCACTCAGGTTTTAGGCCTCATCTAAGGAGTAGGTTGTGTGTTGGATCCCCATACTCCATTTTGGGTTATTAGGTACATATCTATCGATTATACAATGTTTTTCACTAGTTTTCATATTATAAGGATTGTGGTATGTATAACACTCTTCTGCCATGGAATATTAGTTTTTTTCACCATATAAATCACTCCAACCATGTTTTATGTAATTAGTCTATTTTTAGGGATTTTTTGGTTTCTAAATTTTTTATTTTAGTTCAAATGAAAGTGAAATATCTTTCAATTTAAATTAATCTACCTTAAGTTATGTGGTCTCATGAATTTCCATCAAATTATTACCATAGTGTTACATCATAGGAATGTATGGTCAAACTAGAACTTTGGATTCTTGACCTAAATATAATATGAGTTGTTTAAATGCATTTTTCATGTCTTAGAAGCTCACTTGGATTTAGAAAAGTGGGATTGGTTGGGTCGACCCATGTTGAGATTTTTATAGATGTGACATATGCATTATGAAATGACAGTGAGATAATTAAAAGGGTATTTAGGGATTCCCTTAAGGAAATAGTATTTCAAAGTGGGATGTTTGAATGGAATAATGATTTGAAATTAAATGGTGCCCTTGGATTGAGCTAAAGAATTACTTAATATATGAATTATATGAAGTTTTAAATATTTTCATGTTTACAATTATTGGATATAGCTATCAGTATATAATGAATTGAGGGGCCACCTTGGATTTATTATGATTGGTATTTCATTGGAATACCATGGATGAGCCTACAAATCAATTAGGGGACAAGGGTGAATGTATTTGTGTGAAGTGACCTTTAGATTTAATGAAGTCTAATTTTATGGTTCTTCTTGAGAAAGCTAGTGGATTCTACAATGAGTCATTACTATTAATGTTATTGGGTGGACTCCCTTAGATTCAAGTAGTTTCAATACTTATTTGATGCCATAGATTGATGTCATGGACTCTTAAGTAATATCTACATTGAATAATAGGGGATGATATCCATGGGTTTTGATTGATATATATTTGTATGGAATTCCTTGGTTCTATAGAATGGATTACAATCAATTTTTTAATATGAACATCAAGGTCGTTCACATGAGTCCAGACCTTACTAGTGGTTTATAATGGGAATTATTAGAAAGGAATTCCTAAATGAGCCACATGTATTAAATTGATTTATATGATCGCCATTTCCTCAGTGACCCACCTTGTATGTAGATTAGTCCATGACCCCACTATAGTGTTTAGAGACAAACATATCTCAAATCATCTAGCATTATCCCAAGTTGTCCCCTTGATACTTGAGGCTTAACTTGGATCATTTTATTTCTAAACGACATAATTCATATATACTAATTCACTTATATAATAAAGACCTTTACACTATACTATATTTTCATTGGAGACCATTTTTGGTGTCCTATTAAGTTTTACTCACACTGTATCTAGGACACCATTTGGTACTTAGAATGACTTTTTGGATAGAGTTCAAGATAAGGGTAAGCACACTGCATTGAATTCTTGATGTTATTCTTAGGAATTGTGATTAGAGATTGGATTTGGGATAGAGATCAAGGCATATGTGTTTCTATTACATTTTAATTTTTTTCTTTCTTCTTACTCAGGGGCTTGATGTACTAGACCGGGCTTATATTTAGGTTTTCCTATTTGTATGTGACCTCCGTATGTTATTACATGGGTTGGGATTTATTGCATAACACCTGTTTATTGTATCTAGTTGTCATTTTTATGATGTTTAATTTATATCCAATTTTTTTCTCTGATAAGTGGGTATAGTATCCTGCTATACCACATTAGACATTCTCTTTTAGTCAGCATCCTCTAGTGTACTAGGAGGCATGCCTTACCCCATGTGGTGCACCAAATCTAAGAATAGGTTTAGTAGATTTTAGGCCAGGGTATTACAAAATGGTATTAATGAATTTTTTTTCTTTTTTATGTTAAACCCTATGATTTTAGTATATAATTCTCTAAATTAAAATATTATTTCATTGATATTTTTTTTAAAGAAACACATAGTTTAACTAAATTGTGTTATAATATTACAACAATATTATTTAATGTGATAGTTATCGACTGCCCATTGAATTAAATGTAATTAATAGGATAAACCACATTATAAAAAATTTATACATTTCATACTCAGCAATAATTGATATTTAATAATAACTCAAATTGTAGTAATGTTTTTTTATTCTTCAAGAAAATATATTTTCTTCATAAGTTGTTTTTATTGCTTCATGTGAGCTAATATTATAATTATTTTATATAAATTTCATAACTTTTATCTAATAATTAAGATATAGTTTTCTGAATTAACATATCGAAATTGTCATAGGGTGAATTTTTTATATTATTATGAAAAGATCGATTTTCTTTTGAATAGTTATTAATATGGATTTTTATAGAAATCTGTATTTTTTATTTAACCATTTACAAAGTTTAATTTTATTTTAAAATGGTTTCAAAGTAAAATTTGTTACAATATATTATTAATATTCCAATAAATTTCATTTTAATTAAATTTTTTGTTGAAATTGTTATAAAAAAATTTATATACATAAAAGTCATTTTTCTAAAAAACTATTTTTCGTTGTGTTTTTCATTTTTTATTAAATTAATTTATTCCTCTTATAGGAATTGAATTTTAAAAAATAGACTAATTATTTTTAAATATGATTTATAAATTTGGTAGATAAATCCATTTTATTTTGTGTCAATATGAATATAAACAATAGTTAATTTGAGTTACCATGATAAAGGTAAAATGGGTTAATTATGGTTAAAACTATTGTTATAATGTCTCAAATTCATTAAAAAACAATCCTTTACCCTATTTTGTGAGTCTAATTCACCCATTTACATAAAAATATTTAATATATGGCCTCTTGGTGCCAATTTTCTTTGATTATATCCTTTATATTAATTTAAGAAAAGAATAAACACCAAATATCACTTTATGGAGTTAAATATCTCCAAAAATTTCTCATAAGGATAAAAAGGTAAAATTTCAGTTGTTATTTTTTAAAATATTAATTATTTTTTTATTTTGGAAATTTATTTTTATTTTTTAGTAACTAAATAATTAAAATAAATTCTTATGAAACACTGACATTATATTTATTCAATTAATAAGAAAATAAAATAAATGATTTTAAACATATTAAAATTAATAAAATGTTGTTTTATTATTTTGTTACATGCTTTTTTTAGATACATTTAAAATTCTAGGATTGGTTAAAAATTTTATTATCGAATTAAATTATTTTCATGTTGTTTTCAATGTAAAATTACATGAATAGTTCTTAAAAAGACATTAATGATATTTTATAATAAAGAATAATTTATTAAATGATTTAAAATTTAAAAAAACAATATTCATCCAATTTAATGCTATATGATTGAATATATATTCCATGGTCCATTTATTAGACACCTATCCTTTAATCATAACATTAAAAACCCATAAATACTAGAAAACTTTGATATTTCGATAATTATCAAAAGGGTTAACAGGGGTTAAAACAAATAGATAAGGATAAAGACATAACCGAAACTTATTAGAATTTTATATTATGTTTTTATTTCAAATAATAATAAAATATTATTCAATTTGTAGTAATTTTGATCTATTTTTTACTTTAAAGTAAATTTGTATTAATTTAAAACACTATGTAATTCCAATAGTGTCCCTCCACTCAATTATAAAAGGGTACCTCCTCTGTTTTATTATGCACTGGGTTTAAACCTTATATCTTATCCAATGTCTCCCATAATATGATAATATATTCCTTCAACACATCATATATATTCTAGTTTTTTCAAAAGATCATCCTTTCAAGGATTGAGGTGTAATCCAAAGAATGATTCTCAACGTAGAGGTATAACTTTTTATCAAAAATTTCTAATTTTATTTATTATTATACCACATATAAATCTACAGAATCCATTATAAAATAATGAATTAAGTATAATAAATATAATGAATTTTTATTATGATTATTTGAAAACCATTATCCACATTATTCTCATCTGTTGGAAAATGATAATGTCTCTCTTGCATATGTGTGGACTACCACCTCCACAAAGCTATGTGATTTGTTTTCAGAACCATTTTATATGAATAGTAATATGGATAAATTTAATGAATATAAATTATATTTATTTTATAATGTGTTTTTTTTAATTTTAATTATTATTTACCTATCTTTACTTCCATCCATCAATAAGTGAATACCACATTCATGCATGCATACAGCCTACCATCTCCATGAATGGTGTAATTTATTTTTCTATCTCTAACTTTGATGGATGAATATAAGTAGATATATAAATAATATAAATAATATTTATATCATGATTATAATTATTTATATTATTTAACCATGATTAAATTAATAGTATTGGGACTACTAAACCAAAACATGCATGAAAAATGAAGTAGTTTTCACCTAAAATAGAAATTTAAATAAACAATTATTAATAAATGGTTGATAAGTTGTTATAGGTAAGTTATATATTGTATGATATGTATGAGTATGGTTATTTCAAATAATAAATTATTTCCATTCATTTTCTAAACATTATGTACTCAATAAACTGAAACAATGATTTAAATTAAAATCGAATGTGATTTATTAAACAGTTTGGAATATTTTTTTTTGAAGTCCATGTTTTTTTAATATATATTCAAGAATGATTTTGATTATTCTATAATGATTTTTAAATTTAATTTTTAACCTTGTTTGTTTTTTAAAAACATTCAAATGAATCTTCTTTTTGTTTTATGGATGAGTTACTTTTGACTCTTTTTTTAAATGAATATTTGTTTTAACATACCTGACATTAACAGAATTTCCCACCATCATGACCGCTAAATGCTTTGAATATCCCTTTAAAATATTACAAGATAAATTTCAAATAATATTTTTCTCTAATATTTTATAATATATTTTCATTTTAATTAAGTTATTTCAAAATTAAAAGGTTGTTTTCCACAAGTAATATTCCAAATATATTTCAAATGAATTTCTATCTGTGATAACATCATTTGAAGTTAATTATCATTTACTAGGGATATTATCCAATGATACCATCTATATTATTTATATATATGGTATATGAATTTTATGATTATATTTTTATTAAACATTTTTATTTTCTAGGGGTTATGCTATAATTAAATAATGAAACGTTTATTAAACATGTTTCATTAACATAGGTTATGATTTGATGATATGATGAATGTTTCATGATCTTCTGGAAAACATATATATGGTTTTAATTATGTTATAGATGGGTTGGGAATTATATATCCCTCTAATTCATTTTCTAAATATTTATATCACATACCAATGTTATCAATATAGAGTAATTATGTAGAAGAATATGAAATACGGATAGTAGTCCACCGAGTTCTCGAATTGCCATCCCAAGGGTGTTTCATGACACCAATTATGTACTTTTGGAACCATATTGGTCTCTTAGAAGAAGTTGATAACCTGATTTGTTTATGATCTATGCAAAATTGGGTGTGAAAATTGTTTGTTATGGTCATGATCTGATACCCTTATGACTATATTATTAATTCTTATGATTGTTGATTGATATCTCTCTTGTTTTCCCTTAATGAGTATCTATGCTCACATGTCATGTGATTCATCTCCCCATGTAATGTTTAATGGTTTTATGTAGGTTATGTAAAGAAGGCTACAAAGTGATAAGATCCTTATGAGATATTATGAATAATTTACATAAATAATATCTCTATCCATCTCAAAAATACTAAAGCTTTACAGTTCTAATATGGATTGTAATGTTCTGCATTGAATATTAATCAAGAAAGTTGTAATATGTATGTATAAAAAATGGTTCACTATAATTTAGGCATGATATAAAAGAATGTAGGGTGTTATAGGATTTGGTAATGATCTTGTTCATGGGAGTAGTTAACGCATGTTTGAAGGGAAATCTATGTTTCCATTGGAGGGAATCGATATTCTAGGAAATATGTTATTATGGTTGATCTATTTTCACCTTGAGTGAGGCATGTTTTTTATGTGGTTATAGTCTTTGGGATCTTAACTCTTTGTATTGTATGGAAATTGAATGTGTTTCATGCCTCATATTATCCATGTAAGCATTTACATACCATTTCCTTGCTTCTTGATTATTTTATTGGTTTCATTATTTTGATACGGGTTGATTGTTTAAAATGTCAGTATTAACCTAAATATTGTCTTCATACATATCTTAATAGTTGATTTCAATCTAACCATTTTTATATGACTAATAATATGAAATTGTATACTTCTATATGGAATTAAATTGGGTGTTAAGTGAAACATATAGTGTGTTTTTTATCTAATTTATTTGAAACATTATATAACAACACTAAATTAACAACATTAGAATGATAAGAATATAAATGTGGATAATGTTAGAAATTTTTTTAATGTTAATTAATTTTTGAATAAAAAAATCATTAAGAAAACTATTAGGAATATTCCCTTATAGCTTGTGAATAGAATCTTATTTAACAAATCCTAGTGACATAAGGCTTCTTAATATTTGTGGATTTCTCCTATATAGGGTTGATGGGTCTAGTAAGAGTTCCCTAATTGTGAGTTTAGGAACCTATGATTTTTATTTATTTACCTACTAATATTATTATGATTTTATTTAGAATGTGTTTTGATTTGTTCCTTTATAATTTTAGATAAACTCCTCCTCATCGACCAATAGTTATTTCCATATGGGAAATGGAATGCATGCCCTTATGGTGTAGTGGCATAAGATACCTATAGCACAAGGTTTGGTTACGGGAAATAAACTTATTGAGAGACTCCTCCCTATGATATATTATATAGAGAGATATTTACATCATGTTTCCCATATAATTTCAATGTTGATAAAAAGATTTAGATAATGAATCTTCATACATTTTCTAGGTAGGGTGGCCCCTAGGCAGCTGAGACTTAGGTCGAGGTGATGTACACTATTTTTTAGAATCTTGAGACAACCCTTGGGAAGAGGGTAAATATTTACACTTTTATACATAGAGGATATTCTGGGTGATGCTGGGATGTTATGATCTGGGCTGATCAGCATGTTGATTTCCTCTAGAAGGATTTTTAGACTATCTTCTTTGATCAATTCACCTCCAAGATTATACAATCTAATTGGTATAAGTATTTCATTCATCTTTAGAAAGAGATATTATCTATTATGTGGAATACCAGTAGGTTTATTGTGTTTTAATTTTTTCCCCTTCAATGGATAGTGATGATTTTTCTAGGTGAAGAGGCTTTGAGGATAGCCTTATATATAGATAAAGGCACAAGTGAACTTCTTCCAACGAACTAAAATCATTGAAATGGTAAATCAACCATTGATTTCTTAGGGGAAACTATAAAAGTACCATGTCCTAGGGTGAGATGCATATATTATAATTAGATCTTCTAGTGGATGGAAGCATTATTTTGATGGGTCCCAATAGAGTAGTGGGTGTCAAAGTAGTCAGAGAGGTAGTATGATTATATTTCACCAGTGTGGTTGGGTGGGTCACTACCATTGGCGTTGTGAAAAAATAAAAGTTTAGTGTATATCATGTGGGAAGAGGGAATATATCAATAGGTTTTTTTAGGATTTCATAGTAAACTAATGATTGAGACTCTAGGATAGTTTATAGATGCATTGTTGGATCTACTATACTGTTTCAGGAAAGTAGATGGGGATTGAGTGGTCATTTCATAAGAGGCAGTGTCAGGGATGTCCATAGTAATATTCAGACTCTCTATAAGGGTGGTATAATTTTGGGAGTCATTCTATAGTATGTGGACAATATTTAGGCTATTGTATGTAGTGATGACTACTCGAGCAAATCAGTACATTGGAAAATATTTCATGAGTGGTATGATTCTAATGGATTTTACTTTAGCTTCTTATCATTATGATAGATAGGATTACCATACTTTCAAATCTACTCAGTTTGTGGATGTTTTGGGTTTTGATATTGAGTATCTATATGGGGTAATATCTATCGATACCACATTGGGAGTCTGGTTAGAAAGAGTTCATAGTTATAGGGTGCATGATCTTAGGATATGAGGTTTCCACTTTCAATGGGAACTTTTCATGCAAGATATGATTGCGTTTAACCTAATTCTAGGAACTGATTGGTTGGTTCCCTTTCAAGCTCATATATACTACTACCATCTATGGGTGTCTTTGTTTCACCTAAAGGTATTAATTATATTCAAAAGTCTTGGTGGGACTTACAGATTGGTGGAGTGTGTTTTGGTCAGTAGAATCTTCATGGGGATTCAACATAGTTTATCAGCCTTATAATGGAAGCTTGAGGGGATTGACTAATAGTTTACCCTCTATTGGTGGATTGGTTTGTATATTTTTTACCTAACTGATTCTTGGTATTACCATATGAATGGGGGTCTGACTTCATCATCAATATCAAATCGGGTAATGAGCCTATTTCTATTTCACCATATCTGATGCCTCCATCAAAGCCCTATGAGTTGAAGAAATAGCTAGAGGAATTAAAGTCAAAGGGATCAATTTATTCTTGTACAACCCCTTAGGGATCTATTGTTCTATTTTCTAAGGAGGTCAGAAACACATTATAATTTTCAGTGGATCTTTTGTTTAATCAGGTGACTATTAATAATTGATATACACTACTATTTATAGATGATATTTTGTAATATCTTAGGGGTACTTGGATCTTCTCCAAGATCAACCTAAGGTTAAGATAACCTTAGGTGAGGGTGATACCCATATATGTGATAATTACATATTTCTAAAGTAGGTATGGGCTCTATGTGTATCTAGTGATGTTATTCAACTTGATGAACACACTATAAGTGCTTATGACCTTAATGAACTAAGTCATCCATATTTACTAAGATGCTATTATGATATATTTTTTTGTTTGATGTCCTTCTATATTATCAAATGATTAAGGAGATTTCGCAACACCTAAAAATAATTTTGGGAACACTAAAGGAGAATATGTGGGTAGAGTACCACCAATCATTCAACTTCAATATGGCATAACCTCTAGGGAATGGAAATATTTTTTCTAACTCATTAAGAAAAAAGATCAAGCCTCAGGTTGTCACAGAGTTGTGTTATGAGTGAAAAATGATGATATTTTTATGAAATGCATCTGGATTTTTCTAGGGATTACGATAATGAAATTATAACATCTTTATTTGTGGTTCCTTTACTTCTTAATCAGGTCATTAGAAGGAATATTTTAGATCTAGAATTCATTTTCCTTCAGGATAGTTTTTTTTATAGGGAGATACCACCAACCTTGACTATAAATGAGTAAAATATTATTCATGTTCATGGGTTTGATTTTCATCCTACATACATGTGTGAGGAGTTGATAAGGGAGTATCATACTTTTATGTGGGTGGTTCAATCAAGATTTATTAAGTTTTGTTATGATATCCTTTTTTAGTTTTAGTGCCTAGGAATAATGAAGGATATAACATATCTCATTACATGGTGATCCACCTATGAACAGGTGATGAACGAGCATTAGGGGCCCACAAGTCTGCAAAAATCACTTATTGTTACATATTGAAAAAGATATTGTGTCACTATTGATTATTTGACGGGTTCTTGAAAGACACCCCATGGGAAATATGTGTTATGGTTCTACATGAATTGGCTGAAAAATATTTCCCATTTTCTACCAAATTGGGAGGCCTTTATGGTGGATGAGCTGGGAAGGTTTTATATCTGATAGATCATACGACTACACATGATCCCTTAGAGAATCATTTCTGATTGGGATATTTGGTTTATTCCCTTGATATGAAAGGGGTTATAAAATTCCTAGGGAACTTATTTTATTTTGATTTTATCCTACCGAAGAACCTAAATTGAATAAAAGTAATATTTTTGTTGTAGTTATTGACAATATAGTTTTTTTACAAAAACTCAATGTGATAATAACTGAAGGTTGGTGTTATTCATTTGAATTGATCTGGAGAGTTATTCATGATTTTATCTATTTAATTATTCTTATGCTGGAAATGAATTTTTAATTTGAAGATTTTTCTTTAAATAAAAAAACAATTTGAATGGGATGATTGTGGTGTTTACCTATATTTCATAAATCATGTGTCAATGGTGAGTTGAATTGACACATTTTTTACTATAATTATATGAAGAAAAAAGGATCCATGCAAAATAATGTTTATTTTTCATGAGTATTTTATGTTTGATAATTGATTTTTATTTTTTGTTGGATTAATACAAGTATTCATTTATGGTTTTTATTAAAAAATCAGCCAACACACTAGCTATATCAACCAACTGAGGGAGATAGCTTATGTAAAGAAAAGGAAGTGGTACAATTGGTAGAGATGAGCATGCCTCTAGGGAATCATGGGAGTAGTGTGGAACCACTATTTAGGGCGGCATGGTGGTGAATCAGGGACCGACACAGGGCGGTTCAAGGAAACGTTGGGAGAAGATCGGTAACCAATTTTGATCTAGTGCTTGCATGCCTTGTATTATAAAGGAAAGAAAAAACTCATGGTGATTCTATGTGAGAATGAATTTAAGTGTGTCATTGTAGCTTCAAAACAACCTAAATCATCTGATTTCTTGAAAAAAAATCCATGTTTTTTCTATCTTCTCATCGATCTTTCAACCGCGTGATCTTAGTGATATAATTTTATCTGGTCATGTGATTATTTCAGAGATCTTTGTAACCAGTCGATTCATAGAACTAATTTTCTAGTCATCTGATTGTTCTCTCCTATGTGTAGACTTCACATGAAATCCACTGAGAACCTCATATTCACCGAAATATCCATGAGAAATGATAACAAAAGAATAGATTTGAGCTCTAATGCTTTTTTTGAACATTATAAGAAGTGGAAAGAACATTTACGTACCATACAATATCCATATGACTTTGTCTTCAACCTCGACCTATGCCTAATATTTTTTCTCATCGAACGAAATCACTATATAGTGACATTGAGAGAATCCTGCTCCATGATTGATCTATGTCAATTGTTCATCGATCTGAAACTACTCATCATCGATTCATCATCCAGAATTTGTGAATTCAATTGAAATGAAGTTATGTCTTGTTTTCATTATAAATTAAAGATCAAACAATCTAAATATAGTGTAATAAAAATGAGGTATTTTCTATTGATGATGATCCATTGCAAAGAATATAGTGTATGGATGAGCTGATAAATGAGTGTTTTTTGTGATTCTTGAAATTTCTAGGATGATTTTGTTTCCTATAAATAAATCTACATGTGTTAATATTTTTTTGAATATGATTTAATATTTGAGAGAGTCACTTTGCAGAGTTTTTGTGATTCTCTATAGTTCATGAAAGGCAGAGATCATCACAACTTCATTTTCACAGAGAAAAATAATCACGTAGTCCTCGTTATATCTGAATCACGCACTCAAGATTTTTGTGAATAACTTGGTTTTGAAAAACCATTTGATAAGCATGGTATTCTTACACATGATTACCCGATTTGTGTGAATGTTTTGAGGAATCATGAACTAGTGAAAACATCCACTTTGTATCATAAAGAGAATTAAAAATAGAGAACCCATGATTTATGAAAATATTTGATAATTTCAGTATAATTATTTCATGATAAAAGGTGAGGTTTTGAATACACTAGATAGATATAACGGGTGTTTGAAAGAATCTGTTTTAGTTGAGTTACGCATATTAAGTCTAAAATCATTCAGGTTTTCACATCAGAATCATGTATTATTAATAGTGTGTTTTGATGATTTTTTAAAGAATATATGCATGCACTACATGAAGAATGTTTCCTCAATGCATTTATTATCATCCTTAAAGATAATAAGGGGATCATTCATGGTTCAATTCATGTATGAATTTATACATATTTAGAAAAATAATATTTTGTGTATGAATAGTGATTGTGTAAATATTGTGTATGTTTTTGGTGTGTTCATGAATTTGAGGGCAGTGAGAATATCATGTATTAAAGGCAACAGAATAGTGTGAATACATCCAGCTAAGTTTGTACACTATTAATAATTTCAATAGTGCTAAAATAAATGAATGAACAGTGAAGAGGTAGTATGAGATATATGTTCATGAAGGTAGTGAAATCCAAAAAATATGATGTTAATTTATAGTGGAATATTCGAGAGGTGTTCTATTTTTAAAAATAACTATGCTTGTTCATGTGAATAGAAAAATTACTATTAATATAAGTATATTCATTGTGTATATTCTCACGTACATGATAAACAACATAAAAAATAAATAAGTCCATTAATTTAAATTTTACCTATATGAGGCACATGAAATATAAATTGCATTATAACTTTGAAATGAGTTTATGATATTCAAGAGAGAAAATTATATTAGAAGTCAACTTGCAGAGTATTGGAAAATAATTAATTGTTAGTATTGATATTGTAGTGAGTTGAATTGGAAGTATTATCTTCTATTATTCTTGGAGAGTATACTAAAACAACTATTATATAGTGTTATTGATTACATTCAAAGGTTGTTGAATTATTTTAGTTGAAGTTAGAAAGTGTAGAATCATTTTATTCTCAATGGCTCAAAGAGGTAGATCAGATTTATGTTTAGTGGAAGATTGAATATATTGTGATATTTCGTATTATGTTTGTGTTGTGTTTGTATAAACCTCATGGGATTCTAGTAAAAAGAAAATGGGTGGGATCCTAGTGTAAATAACACTGGTGGGATTCCACTATAATATAGGAAAATGTTTATACCTATCCACCAAGGTTTTAGGGTGATATCTTACCAAACCACTTGTAATTATTGATTGATTCAGAGTGGATAATATGTGTCTCGGATCATTCTGAACACAGTAAGGATGTAGTCACCTACATTGGAGGAAACCTTGTAAAAATATTATTTGTTGTTCTTCATTTACTTTCTATCTTTTATGTGGTATAATTGTTTTTTGTAAACAGGGAAAATTTATTCACTATAATAAGTGAAGAGGTTCAAATTAAAAAGGGGTAATAAAAAAGAAAAGAGAATTTTTAAAACATATTTACACTAAATCTCTCCCTCTTAGTGTTCTTACATGATCCACTAGGCACTTCACCTACCACCCTCATATTGATGGAAAATTATTGCAGCCTATTCATGTTTTGGAGGACAATTTGAGGGAATCTATCATTGATTTTGGGTTTTCATGGGAAACCCATTGGTAATTTTTGTAATAATCCTATAAAAATACTTATCATCAGATAATTCAGATGTAACCTTGTGATGATTTACATGGTAGGATATATCATTCTCCCTAGTGCTGGTTAGAGGATGTCTAGGTAGAAATAGTTGTACTGAGTCTCATTCTAGATATGATTGAGAATTATTAATTGATCCTAAAGTAGATGGACACTATACAATGAAGGAAAATATTTTATATTGAATGTTTTCATCAACCCATAGAGTTTAAAATAGGTGATTGGGAGTTTTGGGGTTTGTTAACCAGATTGGGTAATTGTTGCATATAGAGGGAGGATAAGTTGGCACCAATGTATATGGGGACATTCAAGACTGTGGAGAGGGTTTTGAAAGTGGCATACATACTAACTCTTCTTCAAAAATTTAGTTTCACTCATTATTTTTTTCATATATCTTATCTCCAATGGTACTTTTATGACCTATCACATGCTTATGATGCTGTTGATATTGATATCAAGACCAAGTGTCCTTCGAGGAGTATTTGGTTCATATTGTGGAATATATCAAGAAGACTCTTTATAGAAAACCAGTTCCTCATGTTTTGGTGGTATGTAAACATTGGAATATATATGAGGAAATATGGGAGTGAGAATCAGACAACTGAGATCAGTGGTTGGGACTTTTTATTAATAATTCTAGTCCATGTTGAGGGATATGTATTAAGGGTGAGCTATCCTAAGGTGGAGAGGTTGTCAGACCCCACTCTTCTTTTGAGGTAAAATACAATTACTTTTACCTCAATGGAGTGTCCAAGGGAGTCTGAGAGGTCTTAGGAGTGTCTCAAGGGGCTCAAAATGTGGAATTTTAGGTTTTTAGGGACCATATATGAGCGCATGGTTAGTTTATAGTTTATTCTAACTATGAACCCAAAATGTTTGGGTTTCATAAGGAGGAGACCTGTTTTTTAAAGCATGGAAATCCATTCAATTTTTTACAAAGATGTTTCTCAAGGTTTTTGTTTGGTTTGTCTAATCATGTGGCTAATTGTAACAAATGAGGTGTTTCTAGGTAGTGGGGCTCACACAATTGGTGCAATGTTTGGTCAACTTTTCAGCTAAACCACGCACCCCAACAAAAAAATTATAAAATTTACACTTTTCAATTAGGCCCATTTAACTCTTGATTATAACTTCTTAACCACATTTCATCCAGTAGTCATGAACTGGACCTTATCCTCCTATTTTGGGTTCTTGGGTGCATCTCCTTCGATCTTCCACTATTTTTTCCATTGTCTATTTTCTTGGAAGGATTCTGTTAATGTTAAAACTCTTATAAATTCAAATCCTACTTTTCTTCACCATCTATATATCTATCACTATTTTTATCAAAAATACCATATTTCAGGGAATTTCTTTCTTAATTCTCATTATCTTCCATTTTAGCTCAAATTGGTTGCCAATATCAAACAAGGGGAATTATTCTAACCTAAGGTATGTGGTCTATTAATTTTCCCTCAAATTATCATCATATAATTGCTTCATTTTCATGCATGGTCCCACAAAACTTTTGGATGCTTAACCTAAAATTAACCTAAATTGATTAAATGCATTGTTTATTTCATAGAAATCCCTATGGATTAATAAAAATAGTTTTGCTTAGTTTACCCCATTTTGGTATTATTATAGATGTTGATTATGAATTATTCCATTATATATGGTGAACTAAAAGGGAATTTAAGGATTCCCATAATGATAAATTATTTTAATGTGTAATAATTAAATGGAATCAATATTTGAAATTAAATTATGATCGTGGATTGAGTTAAGTAGTGAGTCAATATATGGATTGTATGAATTTTGGAATATTTGAATGTTTACAATTCTTGTATAGGGATATTCATTTATAATTCATGGGTTAGAAAACCTAGATTACTTATAATTAGTATTATTGTGATATTAGATGATGTACCAAGGATTATATTAGGCGATACATGTGAATTAAAGAGTATGGAGACACCTTTGGACTCAATTAATTCTAATGATATGGAATGCCTCAATCATGCCAATTGAGTTTATAATAATTCATTATTGTTAATTACATGGCGTGGATCCTACTTATATATAGGTAGTTTATATACTTGTGGAATGACACATATTATTGTCATGGATTCTTGAGGGATATACTTATTGAATTTCATGAGATGAGATCCCTAAATTCATTTATATTTATATTTGCATAGAATTCATCAGGTGTGAGGCTTGGATTCTAAAATATCCATGCCTTTGGACATCATGGCTAGTCCCTTACTTTTAGAGATTAATAGTGTTTTATATTGAGAATTATTTTAAATAAATTCATTAATGATCCTCATGGATTGCATTAGGTTATATGATTTTGGTTACCTTTGTCATGCTTCTTGGAACCAGGGTACTTTATGACACCTCTATGTTCAACGATCAGTGTTGGTTGAAGTAGGTAGCATCGTCTCAAGTTGACACCTTGAGACTCAATATTATTCATACATACAAGTAAATTTATATATTTCACTCATTTATTATTTAAATTTCAGACTAGAATTTCATTAAACACTGTTGGTGGTGGCCTAATAAGTTGTACTCACACCTTGTTCAGGCCAATGTTTATACCTGGATATAATTTTTGAAGGATTTTTAGGATCAGGTCATGTTCCCAACATCTGATTCATAATTTTATGATTATAATTAGATATTAAATTAATGAGTTGGACTATTTTTTGATACATATGGGTTTTTTATCTTTTATTTCTTCTGTTTTGTGTAGTCATGGACTTGATGTACTAGACCAAACTTGTATGCATGATGTCCTATTTTTATATGACATCATTATGTTATTTCATGGGTTTTTATTTGTTATAAACCACCTATTTATTTTTAATGGATGTGATTTATATTATGTCTCCTTTTTTCATTATGGTTCCTACTTTGATAAGTCGGTATAGTCTCCTCATTGTACCACCTTAGATTTTTTATGCCAGTCATAAGCTTATGTGAGTTGCAAATTTTAGTATATTTGTTTACTTTTCATAGAAATTTACCACTAATTCAATTAAATAAGAAAATTGGTGATTTTGTTTTTTTTTTTTGAATTTTTAATATAATATTTAAAAGGATCAATTTATGATTTTTAATTATTTATTCATTTTTTGGATAATAAAAATTCCATTCATTGATTTTGAAGAAAATTTAGATTGATTTTGAATTTTAAACTGTGATTTTGAAAGTGGTTGATTCAATTTTGAATTATTTCCTAAAATGAATATATTTTGGATTTAAACTATTTATTTACTAATTAAATTAATGAAAATCAATAAATTGAGTTGGATTTTGAAAGAAGAAAAAAATTGAATTTAAAACAGTGAAATGATAATTTATAATTTTTAAATATGTTTATAGTAGTTCACTAAAAAATGAACATGTTTTTAAAGTAATAAAATGTACAATAAAAATAATAATAATTAATTATTTTTGACAATTTTGGATGTTATAGTAGAATTAATTGACTGATGTTATTTGTTTTTCACATTTTTTTCATTTTTAGAATTTATTTGAAAAATCCTAAACTAAGTCTTCATTTTTTTAATTAATTTAATAAGTTGGAAAAAATGTAATGAAAATTATCATATAAAGGAAACATAGTCACATAAGTTTCCATATCCTATAATTGACCATATGAAAAACATCGAGTTACCGCACTCCAAAAATTGGTAAAGTGTTGAGATGATTTTAGTATGAAAAAAGTGACCTACTACATTATTTCTCTATGGTCATTTAACTGACCGTGGATGACCTTCCTCACGGTCACTTAATAAATAACCACATTCCACCTTCTCACATTATCTTAAGCTAGAATAAATGGAACCCATGTTACCACATTCTATTTTTCATCAACCTACCATGATGCTCCACTCCAACTGACCTCATCCATGAATAAGATGTATGAAGCTTGATCTCTAGTGTCGATGATGATTCTATGCGTGGAGATTCATAGTAGGATGATTCATTACAGATCAACCATGGAGATCAAACAAACCTTGAAACCACCTTACTTAATCAATGACATATATCTGCACCACTTGTTGGCATCGAAGGAAAAATGGAGACCCTAAATTCATGATTTAAGAAGAGTCTCGCAAAGGTAACGACCGGAGAAGAGCTTTCATTAAAATAATGAATTTGTGGATATGAATAGAGATCAATCCACATATCCCATTATAGATATATTTAAGTTCAGTATTAGCCTATTGAAACCAATACTTATCTCAATATAATATTATTATTGAATCAGAAGTCGAAGCTTGCCGAACCTGATCCCCCATTACACTTGATGAAAACATCACTCGTTGATGCCAAACAAACTGAGATCCATCACAAGTTGAAACTGAGAACGAATTTGAACCACCTCATAGACTTGATTTTGGTCTTCTATTGTATATTTCACTAAATAAATTCTGTGTTCGAGCCACACTATCCATATTTAATCCCAAGTTGTTACTGAAGATTTGTTTTTGTATTTATCCCTATTCAAGTATGATTAAAAATGGCGGGGAACACCCATTTCCATGATGCACAATCCATATATCTAAATAAAACCAAACTATAACCATTCAATTAAATCCACATGCTAAGGTGTTTTCACAAACCAAGGTCCCCATGTTAACCAAAACCAACCTTACATCCTTGGAACCTTTCATGCACGAGCCTAAAATACCCTACACATAAAAGGCTGAAGATCATCAAACATGAATTCATGGATGACCAAACATGATCATCAAGAGATTACCCCATATATATATAAATTAAAAATTAAAATTAGTGATGTATGAGAATAATTCACCAGACATGACCCAAGTATAGTGTTGAAGCCCAAACTTGGATTGAGTGCAATATTGAAAACCATCTCAATCCCAATTCTTCACAAGCCTAGATGCCTACCCATTTTGATATCTTGTTCAATTCTTCATATGAACATGCCTAGTGGGATATTATTTCCACTAAATATACAAATAAAATACAATTTTCAAGGGGAATAGTCTTTAACATATTCAAGCATGATCATGGGAGGAATGTTTCCTATTAAGAAAATTTTCTCAGATAATTTCAACTAAATCAATTGAAACCATAATTTAAGACATATTGATCCCATACTAGGAAGAAATATATATCTTATACGTTGAGTGTTATGAATAATAAGATCAATTAATTATAAATATTTCCACCCACTCTAAATAGACTTATTTATCATCTTTGGATTAGACTTGGAATCCTCTATAATTTTCTTCTACATTTTTAATTATAATTCATGTTCTATTTTTGTTCAATTATGTTTTGTTAAAATTCACCCTTGATTATTTATGTTTTTTTAATAAAACACATTATCATGATCTTAAATTTGATATTATCAACACAATATATCTGGATAACTAACCAAAGGGCTAGGTCCCTGGGGGAGATCACATAGAAACCTTGAATCGTAGTTCTATAATTTTTTGATTTTGATCCTTGGTAAATAAGTACATCAGAGAGAGGTATATCGACTCTATTTATCTAATCCCTCAGATGGGATACTTCAACATACAATTTATCAAAAAAATTCCCACTCCCTTCTCTCAGTCTATGGTGCATCTGATTAGAACATTATAGACTGAGGGACGAACAACAAATTATGTAGCATTGGTGTTGAGATGGTGAATTCCTTGATTAAGTTTGTTCATTTCCTCTTGACTATGGGTGATTTGGAACTATATTTACAAAGTGATATTTATTATATGTTTATTTAGAACAATTAAATAGATAGATAATATAAATCAATAAATTATATTGAGTTTATATTTGAATGAGAAGGAATATGGAAAATGAAGAACCTATATGATAGATCCTAGTTCCAACCCCTTCAACTGTACATGTTGTGTTTGATGTTTATTTTGTTTTAAATTCATTAAATTAAAATCATAAACATCATTTCACATATGCATTAAAATTTAGTAAACAATATAAATATTATAAGTGACTAAGATATTGAATAATTTGAACACATATTCTCCTTGGTAAATGACCCTAGCCATATGTATGTTTTATTCTATGTTTTAATAAAATCCAAATTTTGTTTGACCACATCCTTTTAAAATTGTGGGATAACCTTCATTACATTTTTAGGGGTTTAGGATTAGTAATCACTATCTTAAAACAATTTTTATATGAACTTTATTTATTTTTCTAGTGTTTTCTTATTTCATTTTTCACTATCTAGGATAATCACCATAGTGAGAAAATTTTTAATCTGTCCCCACCCATATTACGAGTTAAATTTCCAAAAGGAATCCTAATAACTTAATTCTAAATGTAAAAATTTTTAAAAACCTAAATTATACACCAATGGGTAGGAATATGGAATCATCTATATGAACTGACCCAACTGCGATCGACAATACATGCCCCCACACCATCACAGAAAACATGAACCTGTATCATAGGAGATAAAAAATTAAATTAAAATCTCTTTTTCAAGGGACCATCATCTAAATAAAATTAATGAAATGATGATATAAAAAAATAAAATTCTAGAATAAATAGCCACTTCCCTATAAGAACTTATAAAGAAAAGATAAAAACATTATAATAGAATTATTGAGAGGTTTATAAAGAAGAACCATAATTTAAGCTCCTACCTATCATAACAACCAAAGTAGAGATAAAACATAAAGTAATTAATGTAGAAGAAAAATTTCGCCTGTTAACTCATAAAATCCTTATCCAAATGTATTTAAACTTTTAAGAGGAATTAAAATCTAAAACTATTGAGAGATACACTTTATCACACATTTCATTCTCAAATTTTAATAAAAATGAATTATCTAATTATTTTAATTATTTTCTATGTGAAAAATATGAAATATGGTTGAAAGACCTAGAGGATGATGATAAATTGAATGAACATAGATTTTAATAAAATATGAAATCCATATTATCACTCTCATCCTCACTTGAATCCCTAAAAGTGTAATTATAACAAGAAAATGTACTACACGCTAAAGTTAAAGAGGGGGAAGTACTAAAATGCATTTATTTCATTTTATTTATAAACAAGATGAATTATCCTCTAATATTTTAATTTTTAAATTTATAGGCTCAGATCAACTAATGAACTTATTTTATGATGTAACTCTATGAGAATTTGTATAATATTATGCTTTAAATAAACTTGATTTCTTTGATATCTTAAGTTAGAGGAAACATTGAGTTTAAATGAATAGTGATATAATATCAAAATATTATTATTCGATGTGAAAGTTATAACATAGAAATTATATTAAGGGAAATGAATCGGAAAAAGAAAAATTATTAATTTTATATTCATTATGCATTTAAAAAATAAATTTATTTATTTTCAATTGATTATAAATTAAAATAAAAAATGAATAAAAGTAAAGGATAGATCATTATGAAAAAAACTTCGTTTATGTGAGAAATGTTTTTATATATTAATAAATTAAACTATTCACTATTGAAAAATGTTATAATAAAATTTATATATTATATATTTAAAAAAAAATTATCATTCATGTAACATTCTTGTTTGGAATGGGATAAAAATTAATCCAGCTGAATTATTAAAAATGAATTTTGATTAATTAGTTTCATCATGATTTGTGCACATATTTTAAAATTAATTATCACATATTTTAGAAAAAAAATTAAAAATAATCTTATTTTTAAAAAAAAATATTTAAAATTTATCGTAGTGATATTTTTTTATAATTTTCTGCAAACTTTATTTTTTCAACGAATAGTGAAAAATACTGCTTTGTTACTACATTTTCGATTAAAGCATTTATAAATTTAAATTTTATTTTAATCTAATTTTAAAAGTAAAATTAGTCCATTTATATCAATATTAATTAAATTTAGATCATTGTTATCCATTTTATGTTGAAATATGATATAAAAACCTTTTGTACTTAAGGAATATTTTCTTTAGAAAACCAAGTTTTTAATGCTCTTATGGGTTTCATATTAAATTTATTTGAATTTGAAAAAATGGATTCCATATTTTTTAATCATAATAATTAATATTAAATAATTAATTCGACTTATCTCTTGGTTATAATGAATAGTAAAAAACTGTGGAAGCTCATTATCACGATTACAGTTAAAACAGGTTTATTGAGGGTTAAAATAAAAAGATAAGGATTCAAAGGACCTATAAACTTATATATTTTGTATTTTTAATCCATATTTTTACCTTATAACATCCATATTTCGATAATGGTGGATTTTTTATTCATTTATGGTATGTAAAATTATGGTATAATTAATTCTTTTTAAGAATTCTATGTGTGTCCCCCCCCCCACATTTACAAAAGGTAACCCCGTCTCCTTTCTTACCCACAATTAAATATCCCTTTAGATCATACAATACCTACCTAAATATCTTTCATAAATACATATCCCTGATAGGGAGTCCTTTTTGTTGGAAATTAAATCCTAGAAGGCATTAGGTATGAACCTAGAGAGTTTTTCGGAAGAATAGGTATAGATCATAACCATATGTTTTCTTATTATTTATTCCTTTAACTACTTCTAATATCCATAAACTATTATAAAATATTAAAAAACTTATATTCTATATATATAGATTCTATTATCTTAATTGCATAACCTATGTCCACATCCAATTCCATTAAGTGGGAGAATTAACTATCAATTGTGTGTATGGTGGACTACCACCTTACAATGTAATTCTTTTTCCATCACCACATATCATGGATGTATATAATAATTTATTTAATCTTTATATATAATATTTTTAAGATAGTTATACTTATATAATTATAATATCACATCTTCCATCTTACCTTACATCCCATTGGAAAATGATAATGTTTATCATTCGTACGTGTGGACTACCGCCTCCACGAAGTGATGTGGTTTATTTTTCATTTTAAATAAACATATATAGTAATAATGATGGATTTTATGAAAAAAACTATTTATATGATATAATAAAAAATTTATAAATTGAATTATAATTTACCTATCTTTCATTTCATATACCAGAAAATGAAAATCGCGTTCAATTTTACGTATAACCTACCTTCTCCATGAATGATGTAAGTCATTTTTCTACCTGTGTATTTTTTATACTATTAAAATACTTATATAATTAATATATATGACACATATATCATTATAAACATTTTAGGTATGATGTAAAAATGATAAATAAAAATTTACCAAAACTGCCAAATGAAAACTAGTATGAAAAATGATGCAGTTATCACTTACAACAGTGATTTTAATAAAAACAAATTGTTTATAAATGGGTGATAGAAAGTAATAAGTAAATAATATATGGTATTATATATATGATTATGGGTATTATAGATTTTTAATAATTATATATTTATTATACATGATATTCAGACAAGTACAAAGGAAATCAGACTTAAGCTAAGGGTTTCTTTTCACACTTTTACTTCCATGAGACATATGTCATATTATCTGCTTATTTATTTTGTGTGGTGTATATACTAACCATTTGATATGTTCTAACATGAGTTTAATTATCTTCATGGTACTAAATATTTATTTGGATTAATTTATTTCATAGGATTTATGATCCGAAAGTTACCAAAGTGTTAAGGGTTTATTTCATAATCTCATCATTATTCGACATTGTTCATTTTTAAGTATCTGTTGGAATAATTATTTTATATTTCTATGTTATGATCAATATATTTCCTTCAAATATGGTTATTTTTTAAAATTATAATTTTTCCTTCACTTTTCCTCTCTTTATGTACTCAAAATTCCAAAATATTATATTTAAGGAAACACAGGCTCATTTATCTCTTCAATTAAAAACCCTTTCTCTATAATGTACATGTTTTATAAAAATGTTTTCAAGAATTTTTTTAATATTCCTTATATACTTTTTAATTTAATTTATACCCCTTTTCTCTTTGTCATTTTTTTTGACAATTAATCTTATTGTTTCCTGAACAAGGTACTTTTGACATTTTATCAAAAATGTGAAAGGAGTTTTTGTTTTAACATACATGGCATGAATGAAATTATCTACTATGATGAACAGACAATTATTTGAATCTTACTTTATAGTTTTTTCTGAATCATTTAAAATGAAAATTTTTTCCTAATATTTTGAAAAAATTTAGTTTTTCAACGTAATTTTCCAATTACAAAAAGGATATTTTCCTCAAGAATTACATTAATAACAATTTCATGGTATTTTTATTCATCAAAGACAACAACCCTTATTTTAATTATTCTCAACTACTGACATATTTTGATGATATCACCTTTATTCATTTTCAAGATGTTTTATGCTCATTTTGGATAGGAAATGTATTAATATTTTTATGCTATTTTTACAATATGAATGATCATGTCGATTATTTTTATTTATTAAGGATGTTATTTGCATTTCATATAAAAGTTTTTTAAAAACAAATTTTTATGTTTATTATGTTTCTCCCATTTTATATGTGGAATGAATTAGACTTAGTATGTGATGGGAAGTGCATTCTATATCCCCTCACTACATTGGTAGGTATCATGAGACAAAATAATTTGAAAATTTGGTCAAGGCCTTTACTATTTATGTAATGTCTTGGAATGAGACCTCAACAGTATGTTTATGATGTCTGAAATTATGCATTAACTCATTATGTAACTATTTAATTATTTACTTGGGATTATTTTATTAGTTATGATATACCTGGATATATTTCAAGATCATGTGATTATTTATATGCTATTGTTTGAACAACATTTATTCTTGCAATATATAACTTTTTACTCAACTTTTTGATTAAATGGAATTTGATTTTAGGTATTTAACATTCCATATTGATCATTCCTTTTGTATTCAGTATATCATTTTATGTACTCATACCCTTACGGAGAATATGATCCCACCCCATTCTTATTTTTCCTTTCCCTAATATTCTAGGAAATGTATTATGAGTGACTGAAAATTAACGTTTTTATTATAGAAACACTTTTAAGGAAAAAGTGAGAAACCGAAGGAAGTTACACCCAAAAATAATCCTCATATTCACCTTTGAATGAATCCTGCTCCATCTCAGAGTTGAGAGTTGAATCCTGAAGCACAACACTAGATTGGTGGCTAAAGGAGTGAGTGTGCATCCTACCCAACATGTCTGCCACCTCTTGCCTACCAAATAACATCAAGGAAACACCATGTTTGGACAACTCTCTTGCTTGTCCTCGCATTTTTGAATTTCATATCATCTGAATGTCATCCCCAAGGGTGTCAATCTGATAACATCCTATTCTTGACTTTAAATAAACCTATGCATGACTTTGAATAAAATGTTAAGCATAAGATAACATCCTAATTTTTTGGTAAGGTAGAGGTTATGTGGATTTCCTATTAATGCATATCTTCACGGATACTATAGGTTGATCTGGATCTAGAATAGTTGTACCTAGGTGTAATAACTCTAAAAATGGATCATTTTCCTTTTACTCAATAATCACCTAGTTCATGAAAACAGGCCTTGCTGCACACCATTTTTGACGCTCCAAGGGGATAATCTATTTTTAATTCACATTTTCTTTACAAAAACTTATAAAGGGTTTGAAAAATGAAAATGAATGTTTGTAGTTTAACCTAATGTGTCTTAGATTGAAAATAAGGTGTCATGATTTTGAAAACCTATAAATTATTATTTATTTTTCCAATATAATTATTGTTTTTCATACCAGGCTTCTTGGTTTTAGTCAATGTCAAGAACCATAAGGAATCATATCAACATTGAATATGATAGAAAATTGGTTGATTATGAGAAACCAAATGAGGTTATAATTAGAGTGATAGATATCATGATTATGCATAATCATATATCATGATAAATGATTAACAACCTACACCTTAACCCACTCTTGAACTCACCAAAGAATATAAGGATGGAATACACTAAAAGATTTAGTGGGGGAGAACATTGACGAAAGAATGATAAATTTCCTTCATAACAGAAATAGAGAAATTGGCACCCATGAGAATGTATCAAAGGGAAAGTAAAAATTTTATGTGTGGAGAAGAAGTTCATAGAGGAAAAAATTGTGCAAAAAAAGTATATAATTCAATATATATAAATACATTACATACAAGAGATCCATTTATAGTTTTCTATCTTAAATGTGGGGAACCTCAGTAATATCTAAGTTAATAATCCCTTTTAAAGGTTAACTCTGAGACCATGTAAGTGCCCATGTTATACCAATCCCTTAAGTAAAAGTTTTGAAGTATTTATCTATTGGGATTCAAGAATTATGGTGTAAAAGTATTTTTATCAATGTTATTTTGGATATAAGAATCATTAAACATATAAGGATTGTGTTTCCTTTTATAATCATATATGTATTCATCAAATATTAACTTAATTGTTATGGATACCATCATAGGTTTATGAATTTTTGTTTGACCATAAGTTAAAATTAATCGACACCTATTTTGTGTTTTTGAGTGTTGAGATTTTCATGTGATTAATGAAATTTTCGGATATGTTTTATTGGTTTGAGGTATATATAAAATTTAGGATTAACATAAGGTATTATTAGGAAATAATTATATTATGTTTTTGGATATATAAGATGAAATGTATGAGATAACCTTTGATATTAGAACCTCCTTTCATATTGAGGATATTAATGTTATTTGGGATATATGGTTATTTATTAAAGTAATTGTCCATGTTAAACCTTTTGTTTTATTATTGAATTATGTGGATTAGTTTATTAATATTAATTTTGGGTATTATATTACATTGCTCAAATAATTTTGGTTTTATTAAAGACACGATAAATGTATTATAATTATTTTCTAGATTATATGATCTATTAGAAGTTGATTTTAGGGATTTAGACATAAAAATTTCATCTTTTATATTCATTTATTTAAGTTATAAATTAAGTGTAAAATTATCAAAGAAAATTAGAGGATGAAATTGTTCTTATGAAAAAAAAGATACCCGGTAAATATAATTTATAGTGTTCTTTATCTTGATATTAAAAGAATACCTCAGCTTTAGGAAAACGATCTTGAAACAAGAGATTTATTATATTACCTTAATTTCTAAGGAATCGATGGTGATTTCACCCCTCCTTGATTTATATTTTTAGGGTCATTAACATTCTCATGATTATTCACATTTTTTTGATTGATGATCTATATCAATCTACATAATTATTTGAACTTTTCTCCCATTTCACGCTAATGTTTTCCTACATGGAATCCAAGTTATGTGTTATTCTAGAAGGCCTTCATACTTTTATTTATCACTTATTAAGAGGATGTTTTATTAACCCATTTATGATTTGTGTTCTCAACAAAGGATAGACCTTGGATGACCAAAATATAATTAAGAGGGAATAATTTAAGGAATTGGATTGAATGTAAGACTCAGATATTTTCAAATAAAATACTCTTTAAATAAACATTACCTTTTTATAGATTTTATTACACGCAACACTATGTTTAAAAAAAATAAAATATAATATCAAAATATTATTATTTAATGTGATAGTAATAACCTAGCCATTAAATTGATGTGCACGAATTAGAAAAACTAAAATATGAAAATTATATGGTATCAATATGCATAAAATAAGTTCATTTTTATCAATTTATTATAAATGAAAATAAAAAACATTTGACTATAAAAGAAATGTTGTTTCTTATGATTTCTATGAGGCCCTCGCCAGCTTTTCAGGTTCTACTACACTGGCTAGATTGTTTCCCTACATTCCCACTTTCTAAAGGTAGGTCGATTTCATCAATTTCATCAGTAATGTACATTCCTTGAAAAAAATGGGAAGAAGGGATGTTAGATCCTCTTTACATAGATTCCTCCTTGGAACTCTTCACCTAGTCTGGGTCTCTTCTATATATTTTATTCATGATCGTGGAACTCATTCTAGGGTCCATCTTTTTAAGGATGCCTAT
This sequence comes from Viscum album, assembly GCA_963277665.1. Lineage (NCBI taxonomy): Eukaryota > Viridiplantae > Streptophyta > Magnoliopsida > Santalales > Viscaceae > Viscum > Viscum album. The sequence continues at coordinate 2,029,283,307 of OY728143.1, read as the reverse complement.
TAATTACACTAATTTGGTCTTAACAAGTTAGATTCCTTTAGTCATGAGAGTAGTCACGTTGGGCATCATTATACATGTCTGGAAGTTGGGCACATTGGTCACATGTGAATCTTCCTAATGGGTGGGAATCTCATATGAGGCATCTTATGTGTGGAACCCAAGGTATCTAGTGTCAATCATGAGGTTATTAATGCCATATGTGTATGTATTATAAGGTTATTTACCCCATACATCCCAAACATATGTGAAGGGTAGGTGTATTAGTTTAGGTCACAAGTTTTATGTCCTATGTAGATGGATTTGGATGACTTGTTAAGACATATTGGGGTACATGTTTAACACCTTGTGGAGCCATATTTATTTTATCATAACACCACATAGCGGAATATCATTGAGGTTCATCCATGGGAGGGAAGATTGCATACCTTCATAGTTTATTGATGGATCATAACACCCTATTGAGGTAGATCTGGGAGGTGTGTCCCTAGGATGGAATATTTCATTCTTAGATAGTTTTCCAATGGATCATAATGTCATGTAGATATATATATGGGAGGTGATCCTCCAGGAGGGAACACCTGAGTTTACCAATCGTATGATTGAACCTTAAAGAGGTGTTCTATATACTCTTTTAAGAAGACGTAGATCAAAACCCAAATAGTTTGATGTCGTGGTTTATGGTCATGTGATAGGACTGATCCATGTAGTTTAACATTACTTGATTAGGATGATCGTGTTGTGGAAGGAGCATTAATGAGGGATTGTGTCAGGATTATGCATAGATGATACCCTTCACAAGAGAATTTCTATTGGGGTAATGGTGTGGGGGTTATTCAGGGAAGCACCCTGTGGTGGGTGTCTCACACACCCCCCAGTGGGGAAGAAGGGTGTGGGGATTGCACGAGAAAGCTTCCAATAATGGGAGGCATGTTCCTCAGAATGGTATTCTTGTTCCCTGTAGGGGGAGAGGGTTTCTTCCCATGATGATCATATATGGTAAATCACATAAGTAGAGAACAAGGTAAACTATATTTTTACATCATGTGTTGGGGATGTTGTCATGTAGTTTGACATCATATTACTAGGATGAGGAAACATTGAGTTTTACATCATATAACTCAAACATGGGGGGTCACACTTTACCCCTAGGGCTTATGTGACCACCACTCATGAAACATTGTATGGGTAATGGACTTGGAAATTCTATAGAGGATTTAACATTCATGAGGTCCACATTATAGACCCTATGCAATGATTCAAATAGTGTTATAGTTCCTATGCTTAGAATCAATCGGTAGGGCTACACTCGATGAATAGGGGACATCAAATAGGGGATGAGGAACATATTTTCCACAATTGGGTTGGGTTTAAGGAAATAATTATTCTATTAGGGTTCTCTAGAAAAAGTTAAAGATTGGAACAAAAGGCATAGTTTTGTGAATGTTTTTTGGGATTTCATGAAAATCAGGGTTGCGTGTAGGTAGGTTCTTTATAATCACCTGACTAGACATATGGGTAGTTGTTTGAGGATCACACTAAATAAGGAAATGTCATTGATTGGACCATTGTAGGTTTTTCACATAAATACAATACTTCGATGGTCCATGATCTATTCATTACCACATTATCACAGAAGAATATGATTTTTTTGTCGTAGAGAGTCGCATCGTATTTTGTATGACCTCTGTGGTGAAAGGGGTGAGCTTCTATTTATAACTAAAATCCTCAATTGTTGGCATGAAGTTCCTTGGGAAAGGGATTCATGTTGTGTGCATCTCTTTCCTCTATCTTTTTGTCTTCGGCATGCTAAATTTATGAATTAGCATTTCATTTGGCTTGAAAATGGACTAGTTTCATGAAAAACATCATGATTGTGCATAATGAGGACATATTGCACACATAGGCCTTTGTTGTGTCATCATCCTCTACCATTGTTCGTGGAAAGATCCATCTCCTTTGTAACGTAAACATATTGTACATGGAATTTCATCTTTGTGTGAACCTGCTAAAACGTGCATGTGACCTCTTCATCTACTCAAGAATGGTTTTTAAAAGTGGTTTTCATGCTTGGTTTACCAAAAAATCATCATCTAATGCCTTGGATGAGATTTAGACCCCAAAAATTATCTCCTTCGAAATCTATAGTGATAGGGGACCGAAAGGCTAGCTACTGAGTTTCAAACAGAAGAGAGTTGATTATGTATGTTAATGAGCACAACTATGGGGATAATGTTCACAAATGGGATAACACACTATGAGTAATTGGTGTTCATCACCTGTAAATATGTCAATAGGGTACCTTTTATCATACCCAGACATTTTTCATGATAATACTTCACTCTCATGTATGTAATTCCCATTTTACTCATAGATCCAAGCCTCTAGTTATATTTCCACTCAAGAAAAACATCCCCACATGATTTCCATGATAGAGTAGAAATTTTCCATGTGCACCTCCAAATGTCATGGATGAACTCACCCTTTGAACACCATGATATATAAATTGAACCCACATTCCTTTGAAAATTTAGATTATTATGAAATGAAAAACAAACTAGATCTGATGAATATTTGTGTTGTTGTGGCTCCCAAAACATAGAGGACAAAAAAAGTAGCAATCTCAGAAATTCCTTGAGCATAGAGGACCATTTCCAAAAATCAGGAACTTATGAGCAAGTTGAATTATGATTATAAAAACTACTCTTTGATCTACGACCTTCTACTATGAAACCTCATATTGATAGAAGAAGTGAAAATTTCGGGCTCTGAAGTCATCAAACCATGCTCCTAGATCATATGTGAAGATGATCTCAATCACTAGAACATTACTTTCCATGCTCACTATGCTCAAGAACACAAAGATATTTCTATCTAAATTCTATGTGGGAGGACGAGGATAGTTATGGGATAGAAATCAAAGGGTGTTGAATTTTTCGCTAGATATGCCAGCAATCTCCAGAGTAAAATGCATTAAAAAATAATGGGTGGGAATACGGACTATGACTTTTCTAGAATGAGGAAAATTCAATGATGATTGAGATTGGGTGTATTGGGTATGGTACACATGTATCAAATATAGGGATGATCTAGGTAAAATTAAAAAATTATAGGTGGTGTGAATGTCCCAATTCCATTTCAACTGTTAATAAGATATACTACCGGAGCTACAAATCCATTGGTATCTAGATACAAACACGTTATACCTTCATCATTAGGATGTGGGTATCAATTTGTGGGATGTGAACTACATTTGTGGAGTCCCATTGGACAGGTTCTAGTATGTTGAATTCCTTCTGGCACGAAATTTCTGTGGTGAAAGGCAGTATACCCCGCCCCCAATGCATTAATTGATGGATGAATTAACTTGGTTGTTAATGAATCATCCCCTTTAAAAGGTATATCTCATTAAAGACATGGAAAATAAAGTTCTTGAAGAAGGAATAAAATATGAATATGTCGGGGCATTCAAAGTGATGTCTGGTGTGGCTACAGAGGATGAATCCATACAATTATTGGATGATTTTGGAGAAGGGATATTATGAGTGGTTTGGATTTGGCAAGGTGGAAGGCTAGTAGTCACTTGTTAAATATACTACATTCCTTATGAAATTACTTAGTGGATGGCTATTTATGGTCAGAGATGCATGCATGGGTCTGTTACTACGGATGTTGGACATGGATTCGATCATTGAAGCTGAAAAAATTGAAATTCGGTGTGTTGGTGATGGACTAGCTCTATAGAGAGATAGCTCATGCAGTGAGGTGGTGTAGGAACAAGAGGCTCTATGGCCCATTCTAGTTCCTTCATGGATGGATCACAACATACATCAGATGGTATGAGTTTATAAATTCCATTAACCCACCAAACATCATCTTGTGTCCCTATCTTCTTAAAATTTATGGGGTTTATCTAATGATGATCAGTGAGGCCAGGGTCCCTGGAAGTATTAGGAATCATGAAAATTTCAACATTCACCCCTTCCTGACCTTAGTTGGCACATTAGTGGACAACCTACAAGGGACCCAGAAATAGAGGGAGTACATGAAGTCTTTCAAGGGTGGGGTTTTAGTGGCCATAATATATGGTTACACATATTTTGATTCATACACACCATCCTAGTTCACCAAAAAGTTCAGGTGCATCCAACAGCTTACGAAGAGAGTTTACATGGCGGTTTATGAAGGAAGGCATCCATGTATCCTTGATTAGCTGTAGTGGATGCTGACAGGTAAAGTATCAAGAGAGACAATCATGCTACCACCCACCAATTTTAATGATGGATTGTATGAATAATATGAAAAAAATTAGGTGGAAGCATATCTAGGGAGACCTTGTGGAAATGTGTCCGAGTTATCACACTAGGGAGTGAAGAGAAAGAGTAGTAATAATGTAGTTAGGATACCCTCCAAGGGTCAAGATTGATTTCTGGACCAGCACATGTTAGAGCAGTAGTGGGGTTTTTGTGAGGTTCTAATACACCCATAACTCATAGATGGGAAGGATCTGAAAAGAAATATTTGGAGAGAGCAGGGGCTCTCAGGTTAGGATGATTAGAGCCAAGGAGGATCCTGAAAAGAAGCTAAAGTACCCAATTTAGAAAATTGTTGATGTTTTCTTCCCCATAATCTTGAAATCATGGATTATACTATGAACATATATTTCAACATCGTACGTATGTTGAATATTGATTTGGGATGGATTCAATCTTCCAGAGATTGGGATTTCTCATATCATAGCAAAGGTGAGCTTCGATGAAAGGAATGCCTTCCCGACGACCATGGATTACTTTACATGTCAATAAGGGAAACCTGATCTACCTTCCACCTAGATGTGGGTGAACTTTGGCGGTGAGACAAGAAATGAAGATAAACCACCATTCGATGGATAATATAAGGAGGAATTGATAGGTGAGGATGAATAGGGATCTAGTGATGAAGAATCATGGGGGAAACTAACAATTAGGCAATCCCTTGAGAAAGTAGTGAAATTTTATCCTCTATTTATGATTTGGTCATGCTTCTTGAGGTCATATTGTTATATTTCTCACCTTTTTTAGTTTCTCCTTTGTTATTAAAAATATCTAACTAAATATTGTCATGTACAAAAGAAAATTGGAGATGAGCTGGAGGTTCCTGCTGGAGGTGGTGAGGGGGATCTATAATATACTGAGGGGTACACTTTAGGGATGGTGATTGAGGTGGGGTGACATGTTCCAATCATGGGATGTGAAAAAAATAATTATTTATAATTTTAAAAATGTAGAAATGTGGTTTACCTAGGTTTTCTCTAGAGAGGAGTTCACAATAATCAATTTGTCAACTTATAATTAAAGAAATAGGTGGTGGTAGTTTTTTAAGTTCTTTGATTTTGAAAAAAAAACAAAACTAACAAAAAAATAATGAAATTAAGAAAAATACTAAAAAAATGAAAATTAATTGACTGAAAATAGTGATATGAATTGGGTGATTAGTTTAGGTTTATTTTTCCAATTGCAATTTTGTCCTAGTTTAAATTTACCAATTCATCTTCTACTATGTTGGCTAAAGTGAGATTCCACGATCACTTCCTTTCACTACCTTTTCCAAATGGTGATGGTGTGAGTAAAATGTTCCAAGATCTCAAATTTTTCCACCCCCCATTCTAGGGGTGATATTGTTGTAGCGAATACCCTCAATTAACTTGGTAACCACATTATTGGGTCTTTTTTATCCCAAACAATCAAAAATATCCACTACCCCTCCCACTTGTATTGAAAATCACTGAGTACTTCACCATTATGGCTAGGTTTATTCCATTGTATATAAATGAGAACCTGATATATGTATAAAATGATTACTAACCAAAGAAATAACAACTACAGAATCATGAACCAAATACGATCATACTTGGTAACAAAAACCACTATTAGAAATTGAAACCAACTTCACATAAAAGATATCATATTTTATACCAATAATTAAATAAACTCAATAATTATAGAAGTGAAAATACCATTACCTAATTAATCATAATATTACCCCTTTATCTGAATTTTAACCATAGAGGGGGTAATAAGAATACATTACAAAACTGAAAAGAAAAAAAAGAGGGAAGAGGATGAACCAAACATTTATCCTCCAGAATCAATCCACCAAAATATTGGTTCTATTATACCCATAAAATGTCTAAAAATAACTAATATATCTTTTTAAGGGGTTTTCTAAATTGAGCTAGCTATTTACCCTTAAGATTTAAATTCATTTGTACATTTTTAGAGAGGGTTAATACCTAATTACTCAACTACATTTTTTAGATGAGGAGACTCGTTAACATCCTCCACTTGGATGTATATAAGAGTAGCCTTAATTGTCAAATTTTTATATCAAATTTAATGGATGCATGAGGCATTGAATTACCTCCCATTAAAATCTTGAGTCCCCTTATTCAGATATTTTTTCAATAAGATATTTCTCATTTACTAAGGTGGGTTCCATTCCATCGGCCAAAAACATTTGTTAAAATCATTTATTTTTCTAGGCCATTTGGTTTCAAATGTTATTTGGGTTTAAAAGAAGAAGTTTCATCCCACGAACAAAGAAATAAAATAAAAAATAATCCCTTAAATTAGGTTGAAAATTTAAAATTTATGCTTGAAAGAATGAAGTGACAGAAAACTTCTAAAAATACAGAATTAGGAAATTTTTACATTTTAGCCTAATATTCACCAAAAATACTAAAATGATGCAATTCAGATCAAGTTAATAAATTGGAAAAGATTAAATCATTAAAACATATATGTAAAATAATGAAAATATAAGTTTTATCAATTCAACGACACATATCACATGGACTCCTAGATAATTTAGCTTCAAACTCAAATCAAATCAAATATAAAAGACATGAACATGAGATCCACTAATTCCATGCCATGAATAAAAAATATCATGCCTCATCAAAAAATAATTTTTCATGTTCGCCATTTAGATCATTAAATATATTTCCTCTTCATTTTTCCTCCAATGCACACAAAACACCTAACCTTACATGAATTGTTTATCATCTCTCAAATGTCAATTTTCAATAAAGATTTTCTCATCCAAACTCAGACAAGAGAAACCTTAGGATTTATACACTCATACTTATCCACCTGATGTTAGTCAAGGAAATATGTTTGTCATGAGGAATTTTATTGTTTACTCTGTGGATTTTTGTTTTTAGGATTTAGATCTCAAACCTTCTAATGCTGAAAAATGATGGTTTTCCTCTTTTGAAGAAAAATTGAATGATTATAATTTTCACTCTAGTATTTGCTCCTCCTCACCCCTTAGTAGAAAGTTAGCACAATCATCACGAAAAATAAAGGAAAATCAACTCAATTCATAATTTCAGTAAACAAATGACAACATTTTCAAACATAATTTTTATAGAAATCTCTAGAAATCCACAACATTATTTCTCATTTGGAAGCTCCAAAAAGGCCTGGAATCATTTATCATTAAAGATCTAGAATGAAATACCTTTAAAATAATGAATTTTCAGCAGAAAAAAATCAATTTGACATTTTACATTCCCCCAAAGTATCACCAATTATGGTAGAACAATGTAATAATGCTTCCCCACTACAATTAAGATCAAATATATCATGTAATTCCACTTCAAGAGTAGGTTGGATAAGGGAAATTACGTTTTTAATGTGTCCAACCTAAAATCATGTCCATGGATTCTAAGGGAAAAGGACTAAATAGACAAGGTCAGATATAATGAAATATATTCTTTTAAAAAAGGGGATTTAAACCCAAAGAAATACATCAACCATTAAAAAGCACATGTTCCTATAACCCTCACGTTTGAAAGGAATAAATCAAATTTTGGTCAAAATAAGTTAGTTATGGTTCTATGAAGAAGTGATGTGAATGAAAAGAACATGACAAAAAAATGGTTTAAAATCCTTACAAGAATGTGATTTCAAAGATAAAGATCGTGAGATGTGGTATGGGATTCCAAACACCAAGTAATCTTCATGAAATTACCAAAAATTTTAACTTGAAACAAAGTTATATTAAACTTTAATTTAATCTCAGTTTCATAGATTAAATTTTATCACTCGTGGGAATGGGTTTAAAAATGGAAAATATAATCATTTGAGCTAAAAAGTTTCAAAATAAGATAAACATTTAAAAAGAAACACACATGAATATATAAAAAATATAATTTTTTTAGGAAACAGAAAAAACAAATAATTTGAAAAATCATAAACTGTAAAGGATTACTCCCCCACACATAAATTATGTAGTTTATTAAATAAATTCAAGCTAAATTAAAATTTAATCATATTTTTAATTGAATCATAGTAATAAATTACGTGTTAAGGAGAGAAACAACATGACATGTTAGTAGTGAAAATTGAGTTAAGCTACTATGTGTTGGACACTAAATAGCTACAATAAATAGAAAAAGGAAAAATAATAAATTTATTGAAATAAAATAAATGATAAATATAATGATAATATAAGGATATATCCTAGTTTAATCCCCCAAGTGGTCCAAGGGTTTTGACTTACTCTTGAGGGGAATTACTAAATATTTTTCCCAAATCTAGTAGTGGTTGTATTTTCTTTGTGATAAACCACCAGAACATTTTCTTCCCATTTTATATGTCTTAATTTTTGTTACAGAATCCATAGATAGAGTATAGAAAATACACCTCATGTGAATTAGATACAACTTGAATGGTGGTGGTTGGATAAAAAATGAGTCCTCCTCTTTCCTGGTTTCCACTTTTACAACCTCCTCTTTATTCTCCAAAAATTTCTTTATGTATGTTTCATCAAGGTAAAAATAAAAGTGAATGTTATATTTTGATTATAATTGAACAAAATAATATCATTAATAATAAATATCAAATTCATTCACATCAATGTATTCATATAGTGTCTCTGTATCCTCCATAAAATCTACTTTGATCTCATCATTTACTCCCTCTAATAAATATTAAACATGTTTAAGGAGCTCCATATGTTTCCCTTTAGGTGAAAATTCTTTTTTTTCTTCCTCCAAGGAAAAACATAATCCATCTGAATCCAAAAATTACAAAAATATGAGGTAATACTCAATTCAAATTTAAAAAAATCAGAATGAAAATAGTTTATAAAAATATTATCTCACTTAAGTAGCTCAAAATTAATTTCTTATTCGGTGAAAAGTTCCACATGGATTAGAGTGGTGGTAGATAGAGGCGGGTAGTCAAGCTCCTCTATTTGAATGTTTAGTGGAGAAATAACTTCCACCACTATGTTGGATTCTTGTTTAGGTTGAGGCCTCTCATCTAATTGACCTGATGCCCTATAATTTATCCTTTGACAATCAGTATTGAATTGATTAACCATGTACAATAGTTCATGAAAAGAGATACCTGTAACATTCCCATTAAACATTTTCTTGGTCAAAATAGTGAGTTTATTGGCATTTTTTATAGGGATTCCTCATCCTTATGAACCAGTTTTCTTTGCACCTATGAAAAATAAATCCAAGAAGAATAATTTTAGTTGGTCTCATCATGGATTTTTTTATTTATTTTTTTAATTAAAGAAATGAAAATTATTTTAAAAATGTAAAAATAGATTTTTGACCCCACCTCCCTAATAGCAAAGAAAACTTTTGACGTGTTCCTATCATGGGGTGTGACAAAAACAATTATTTACTAAGTTAAAAATTTATTAAAGTGGTTAAAATATGTTTTTTCCAAAGAGGAGGGCACAACAATCATGTTGACACATTAAAATTAGAGAAAAAATTGGCGGTTATTTTTATAATTGTTTGATTTTGAAAAATAATATAATTTAATAATAAAAGAAATAAATTAAGAAAATTTTTTGAATTTTTTTTGAAAATAAATTGATTGAAAATAATGATATGAATTGGGTGATCACTATGGGGTTGGGTTTTCAATTGAAGTATTATCCTAGTTCCAATTTATCCAATTATCTTTTACTAATAAATTTAAATTTTGATTCAATGATCACTTCCTCTCACTCCCTCAGTCAATTAGTGATGGTGAGAGTAAACATTTCCAATATATCAACCCGTTATACTACCCTTTATATCTATGAGAGAGTTGTAGAGAATACCCTCAATTTTCTTAGGCAATACCTGATCTGGTCGTGTTTATCCAAAATAATCAAAACCATCTAAAAACCCTCCCACACATATTGACAATCTTCAAGTACATCAACATTATGCCCTAGTTTATTCCATAATATATAAACCAAAACCTATAGGAGGGAGAAAATGATCATTGACCAAATAGATAACAACTACATAATTTATAACCAAATACGATCATACATGATAAAAAACCCCTATTTCAAATTAAAACCAACTTCACAGAAGAGATAAAGTATTTTACACCACTAATTAAAAAAACTCAAGAATTACAAAAGGTAAAACCTTTCCTTCCATAATAAATTAGAATATAACATATCCATATGAAGGGTATCTATGAGGAAGTGGAAAAAAATAATACATTACAAATATAAAAAGAAAGAAAATAGGGAAATGGAATATTATAAAATATCACCTATAGATTCTGTCTGTCGAAGGTTTCATTTTGTTTTTCCCAACAAATTTATTAAAGTCATAAAAATGTCTTCTTAAGAGTTGTTTGGAATTTATTTTTTTATTGACCCTCAAAATATGAATTCATTTGGACACATTAAGAGAGATTTATTACCTAATTAGTCAAGTACAATTTCTATAGATGAGGTGACTCTACTAATTCCTCCACATAGATGCCTAAAAATACAACATTAATAAATGAATTTATCTATGTAATTAAATGGTAACTTTTGGATTCAATCACTATTTCATTAATTGTTTAAATCACATTAATTGGAGATTCATAGCCCAAGATATGTATCATCTCATGATCTTGGTTCAATTATGTTCTCCAGAAAAATTAATTAAATTTATTGAATTTTTAGGGGCATTTGGTTTTTAATGAGCTTTGGGTCTTGAAGAAGATGTTTTGGCCCACTGATAAAGAAGACTGATAAAAAATAATCACACCAATTGAATCAGATTTATAATGGTTATTCTCAAAATAAATAAGTGATTGAAAATGGTAAAATTAATAAATTAGGCAATTTTCACATTTTAGCCCAAGATTTACCAAAAATAATCAAATGATACAATTTAGCAGAGATTATTAAATTTTTGGGAACTAAATTTGTCACACACGGTTTTTTTTGTCTTTGTATTGATCTGGTCCATTGGAAATCCTGATCCTTTTAATGGGTATTTGGTAAGATGAATCCTGAGTTTTTAAGTTTCATATATGTCTAACCACCCTAATTTGGTATCCCCATTGTTTGTTTAGTAGTTTTTGAAGAAAGGTTGGTTACTTTATGAATTGGGCCAACCGTGAGCCCATTCCCAGTTTTAAAAACTGAATTTGTTTCTTTTATAACTCTTTTGTTTTTCATATTTTTTCAACCATTCAACTTCCCACTTGTCCTATACTGATATATTAAAATTTATATATCCTTTTAGACCCATTATAAATTGATAAGCAGGGTGAATTTGGGTTACTCATTTAGGTATTGGGCCAGCCCATGGGCTCATTTCCTGTTTTAATAAAATAATTAGTTTCATTTATATCTTTTTCATTTTTTTAATATTTTTCGGTGATTCCACCTCCCCCGCGAATCCAATAACCCTATCCCAACCCTCATAATCGATTTTACCTTTTTGGAGCTCATATGGGTCGCGGATTTGGGAGAATATTCTCAAGAAACCATAAATTGTCCAGAATTGACAAGGTAACTTTTATCAATCATAAATCAATAAATTATTACTCTTTTGGACACCAATATTCTTCCCCTGGTTCTTCCCCTAGTTCTTCCAGACCTTCGGAGTGTATCTAATAAGTTTCAAGCCATTACATTCTCTATAGGGTTGCAGATCTAATGGAAGTTTTCTAGGGTGAAAGGTGAGATTCCTTCTCCTTTCTCCTTCCTCTTCCACCTCCTTTCATTATTTCGTTGATTTATTTTATCCCCTAGTATTGATAGACCTAGTGTTTTGTTATACCATGTTTTTTATGGGGTTTCTGTTTGTTTAGGTCTGGTCTTTATAGTTTTATGGTTTATAAACCCGCAGTGGGTGATTTTGTGTGTGCGTTTCAATTACGCCAAAGATTTGAGGTAGGATATCCCTTCCACATGCCTTTATCATTCAAGTTTCATCATTTTAATATTTTCCTAAACTGATATAAATGTTAATTATTGTTTTAAGCCTTTGTATAATTTTCTTGGTGTCCAAAGTGGTTCTTTAATCATTGTTTTGTGAATGGTAGTGTTGTTTTGTAATGAAAGTGCTCAACAAGTGTTTGTTTAAATGATCCCTTATCTTTTGCAAATATTTTGTGAGGTTTATAATCTGGTTTATGGTATTTTTAACTTTTTACAGTATCTTGAATGAAAATATGGCATTCAATTGGTGTTTTATTCCTTTTCATGTACTTAAAATAAATTGTTTTGTTTAAAAAGGGCATGTCATGTGTTCGGTAAATTGCCCGGGTGGATTTTATGTGTGATGTGTGATTTAAAGGTTATTTGAATGGATTTATAAAGGAACTGGAAGAATGATAAATGGTATTTTTGGGTACTTATATGGATTTCCAATTTGGATTTGTTTTTACAAACATGTGGGTTTTTATTTACAACATATTTTGGCCCGAGTTGCCCAAAAATGGACCGTTTCACATCTTTATGAAAATGGTTGTGTTTTGAATATATAACCTGAGTATTATAAGAGATTTATGAATTTAGTTTTTTGTTTTAAATGGTGTTTATACAGATCCTTATTAAAATTAAAATTCATACCTTCGTCAAAGGTTAGTTTTGAGAAAATGTTTAAAGGCATGTTTGGCATTTCCTAGAAATGAAGGAGTGTTTTACTTGTATATGACAAGTTGTGCAATTGGGATTGTTTTATGGTCCATTAAATGATTTTATTAAATTTTTATTGGTATTCCAAATATGATTTGGTTTTCTTTTTATGTGTTTTTATAATTTAAAGAGTGTTTTTGAAAGACTTTTATGTGCAAAGCCTCAATACACTTCATGAAATTGTTTTACCAAAATATTTATCGGTTTGTTGATTAGTGTAAGAAATGTGAAGAATGATAATGGGATGTATCTGTTTATATGGTTTTGGAATATAATGTGGATGTGAAATGTGTATTTGATAATATGTGTAACTTGATTGATCACTAAAAGGAATCTCGGGTATCTATGTGGGCAGACGTGTACTAGTATGCTAGTGATTCTGTGGGGGTTGGCCTCTGTTTCACGTAGCAAGTTTGATGATGACAACACTAACTAAACTATGATGATTATGATGATTGGGGACCACTAGGTTATGGGTATGTTCCCTACTAGTGGCTCGTGCACGAGAACGAATATTTATTATGGTTACTTTCACCGAGATACGAGGTACCTGGGGATCACAACTAACTAGTGCCTCGGGGTATTCTCGTGACTAGTGCTCATTGGATATTTTGTACTCACCGTCGGCATATGGTGTGTTTGGTTGGTAAATTCAGTAGTAAGTGTTATTTATTTAAAAGTTAAAATTCTTTAAAGCAGCCCTCTTGAAAACTATTTTCATTTTGAAGTTGCACCTCTTTAAAAAAATTGTTACTTTCATTTTTGTTTATTAAACATGCATGTTTTTGTCTGATAATTATTATAGCATGGAACCTCATTTGAAAACCAGACTTTCAAATATTGAATTTAAAACTATAAATTTATGTTTCTTTTATTTTAAATGAATGTGCATTGGGAATAGAATATCGGGCTAACCTACTGAGTTTTAATACTAACGCCTGTAGTATTCTTCTTTTTTTAGCCCTTGTGCATGTTTCATCATTAGTTTGATCACCTTAGGAGACATTTGATCATTGTGTTGGAGAGTGACCAGATGTGTCACATGGATTTAGTTGTTCATCGGTATTGTTCATTTGAGTTGTTTGTTTTTTTCTACTTTTAGTTTCTTGTACAAATAATATTTATTTCAATTTTTATATAAATTCATTTTGGGCTGTCAGTTTATTTCCGCTGTTTGTTTGATTGTTTATATATGGGAGAAATCGTTCCCTTGTGTACTCTATTGATTCCCTTGGTGCTTGTCACCATCCTGGGAGGATCGGGAACGCCTCTTGGGACTTGTTGCGGGCTGGCCTGGGTGACCGGTTCAGGGTCGACTCGGGCTGGTTCATGAAAAAATCATTGAAAAACATGTAAAAATAATGAAACTATAAGCTCTATCATGGGGAAAACTTTTGGGCCCATTGAGGATGTGGAGTAGCAACCTAGGATCCTAAGGTCCTCCTTTTCATTTATGTGGGACCACGCCTAGGCATTCAAAAGAAGGGGTCTACTACTGGGGAGGTGGTCCACCCTAGGTGGTTTATCATGGATATCCTTCTACCTCAAAGTAACACTGAATCTCAATTAACATGGACCCTTTCCAAACATTCATGAAATTTTTTCATCAATGTGTTAGTTTGTACTCATGTATCTCCTGCTCAACCTACGCTAGAGGGAATTGGAGTTAGCCATTAAATATTTTACTAGAATCGAGGGTTATCCTATGGTATAACTCCCCACCAAGGTATGGGGCTAAAAGTTTAGATTCTCACCTCATGTAATTATTTTTCTCGCATGAACTCAACTAATAATTTTCAAATCAATTTGACTAACATTCTCTTATTTTATGTAGAATTAAAAAGGGGTCTTACCTAACAAGTAGTTGCGGCAGGAGCATCTAGGTTCCATTACATGATGGTTGCGCTAAATTTTTAGGATACATTCATTTATGATGAATCATCCTCAATCACGGGGAACAATATTCTATGGTATCGAGTTATGCCACTAGTAGGGCGAAGCTCAAGGCTGGTGGAGGAAATGCTACCACAGAAGTGTCAGATAAAGAAAACTATCATCCTGATCTAGATCCCAACTCTATTAATAGGATTCTATAAGAGGACCTTATAGCTACCATTTTTCATATTTCCTTGAGTATGAGCCTACAAAAACTAAAGAACTAGAAGTCTCTGAATCAGATGTGGTTTAAGAGAATCACATAGTCTAACATAGGGTGTGGAGCATCATATAGTGTTTCATTTCCTAGACCTCATATCCATACCTGGGGGGTCGAATGTGGTCCCTCCTCCATTGGTTGTGAAACATGGGCACCATAGGGGTGTACAATCAATATACACACACTCTGACTTGTGACTTCCTAACCAAGAAAGCATGTGAGGAAATAAAACATTTGTACATCATTGAGAACATGAAAATATTTGACAGCACCAAGAAGTTCTAAGAGACCTACCAGGAAACTCAATATCTGGAGGAGTAGAGAAAAGAGCATGATTATTTCCTCAATTCCAAAGTGGATTTTATCAGCTAGTTGAGGCCTCAGATGGAGGTAGTTGAGGATCACATGAAGAAGGCCATATCTCATATAGACAAACTCTATCCTGAGTGGGACTAGGTGCATATTGAGGCTGATGATCTATGTCTCATAGTTTATGAATAGGAAGAAGAGCTCAGGATGTGGAAGTATTTCCTTGAATCCACATTCTAGAGGCTATAAAAATATTAGTGTTAAATATCTAAGGTGGAACCATAGGGATTATTTTTTCCATGACTTAAAAAGGATTTAGTATGTGGATTACCCTTTCATATCATTGTAGTTTTCTTTTTAAACCTTCCTACATGAATTGACTTATTTTTTCATTATTTTGATTTATCACTCTTGAATAATTTTAAAAAAACCAATGACCAATCCCTGAACTCACATGTGTCAGCTCAATTTTAGAATCAATAGACGACCATGCAATTAGTCTCTTATATGAGAGTTTTGGATAATCATTGAACACTCAATGGTCTGAAATTACCAACTAGCTACAGAAGGAGTTTGGGATGAGAGGAGATATGGTAGGAGAAAGGGGAAACCCAAACAAATGACATGATTTTATTCAATTTTCTTAGAAAGTAAATGGGTTAACTCCTAGGGTGTTGAATTATTCATGAACAAAGTGGAATGGCTAATGTGAGACATGATTCACAAAATCTAGAAAACAATGGTGAGTGGTGTGAAAAAATGAAAAACTTCAGACCATGTTGGAAACATAGAATCCATATCTTTATCCTATGATGGGGAAAAATTGAGGGTCTGTAGTTTACTATGGTTCAATCATAGAAAAAATCATAGAATATTTTCCAAAATTCTTCAAGAACATTGTCTCTAGATAGTACGTGATCCATTTTTCCTAAACACTCTTATCGTTAGAGGGGACCTTTGGATGTGGAAGAGGATGATGATCCAAATAAAGGGTACAATTAGTGTGGTAATGAAGGTATGGAATGTTTGAATATATTTCAAAACTCCTTGAATTACATCACTATGAATTAAAGCACATTAGGTAGGATTATCAGTCTGAATGAAATTCTATCTCATCTTCTAGGGGACCATCATCTCAGATGTCGAACTAAGGTCAAAGAACATGAACAACATGGTAGATGACCGGTATTGGAACAAAAAGGTTCTCAGGTGTGGACCTAAGGTGCTTTGTATTTTTTATTCATGTAATGAGGCTGAAAATCATGTAGTTTAATTTTGTACAATGAGGACATTATAAATGAAATTTAACATCTTATGGCGAGGAAGATACATTATATAGTTTAATTTCATTTGATCGGTATGCAATATGTGAGACTTATGTATAGATATATTATTCATCCCTTCCTCATGTCATGTCAATAGGTTATCCTAAGTCCATATCATAGGGTAGGATTATATTTTAACGTCATGTGAATAGATGTGATGAATGGATGTGAATGGGGATCTTGGGAGGCCCTACCACATATAACATCTAGAATAATCTTGTTTGCACAGAGTTTAAGGTCGTGAATCCAAGATCTGTTGCTAATAGTTTACAATCATAATGCTTGGAACACGACTTTCAGTTTAAGATCATAAATCTTGGACTACGGATTTTATTCTATGGTCATAATTTTTTGGTGGTGGTGTTGATCATCTCAAATTAATACATTCAATGCAACTGGGTGAAAAACCCAACGTGAAAGGAGGGGAAAGGGTGGCCAATGCCACACAATAAATTCCAAAGAAAATTTTTAACCCTGGGTTATTATAATGAAACTGGGGAGGAAGAGCACCCATAGTGAGTCCATGTAAGGGCTTGACTGAAGAAAAAATATTCTAGGGTCGCTGTGATTCCCATGAGGATGGGAATCAAGACACATGTGTTTCTAGAACATGTTGTGGTAGGAGACCAATTCTAGTAGGGGATACCATCTCTATTGAGGGTATTGAATCTTCTCATACTTTAATATGAGGAAACATAAATTTATATAGGTTAACATATGATTCATCTCATATATATATCATGAGGAATCCTAGTTTAGACAGGGTAAGACCATCCCTTATTAGGAGGAATCTCAGTCTAACACGGGGTAATGTTTGATTCATCCCATACATTATCAAATGAGGCATTATGATTTTGTATGGGGTAAGATCATCTCCCATTAAGAGGAATACCAATATTATATTGGGTAAAATCAAAGTTAAAAATAATGTTTTGAGGAGCATATGATTGGTAGTTTAAAGTCATGTAATTAAGACTAGGGATGTTATTGGTTTAGAGTCATATACCTTATAATGTAAGGAATGTTGCTTATTTAAAGGCCCATATCTTAGACCATGGATCCTGTTTTGGGGTCATAGAGCTTGGACATATCACAACTAGTTTAAATTCATAATGCATGTACCATGATGAATGTTCTCCAACTATACCTTTATGGTGTAAAAGAGTTTAAACCCAATGTGAATAGAGGTCCAGAGTGGCCCAATACCTCATGAAGTAATCATGGATCTGGTCATATGAAGTTTGATGTCTTATATTCATGACCGTGAAAACCTTTTAAAGTAATGTTGTTTGGAATAAGGAAAACATTGGTCTCAAGGGTACCTATGCAGCATAAAAGATGTACCTGATGTGAATGGATCCAAAGAGGTTCACACAATGTATATAGATATTCATAAGAACTGCGCACAATTTAAAGTCATAAAGATTGGACCAAAAATTGGGTCATGTGTTTGGAGGGTTGATGATTTTATAGCTAGGCCTAAATATATGAAGTTTAAGAATCACTATGTATCCCATGAGGATGGTAATCAATACACATGTAGTTTTGGAAAGAGATATGGTACAAGACCAACTTTGTTGGAGGAAACCTCTCATGCAAGGGAATCAAAATGCCTCACAAATTTCATGAGGCATATCATGTTCAGTATATGGGGTAATGTTTGATATCAATCCCATAATTATTGTATGAGTAATCCTAGTTTCATATGAGGTAAACATCATCTCTTATTTAAGAGGCATACTAGTTTCAGATCAGGTAAAACCATAGTTTCACATCTTGCATTGGGGACATTGGGATTTTAATTTTAATATCATACAAATCAGAATATATGGGATGAAAATATTTTAAGGTAAAAATTCTTGGACCTACTGCAAATAGTTTAAGGTTGTATTACATGGTCTAGAGGCTATCTAATAGTTTTAGATCCTAATTCTCATACAATGATATCTTTGTTTAAGGTCATACAGTTTGGACCGAGGGTAAGTATACCAAATAGATGTATATAGTGTGGTGGAATGACAAAAACAATATAAATTAGGGCCATGAAATCCCTACACCACAAAAAATACTTCTAAGAAGACATGTACATAGTTTAAAGTCGTGATTCTTAGACATAGGCTCCTATTTTAAGTTCAAACAGTTCCGGACAGGGAGTAAGTATCCCAAATGGATGTACATAGTGTGTTGGAGTGACAAAATCAACGTAACTGAGGGAAAAGTATTCACTTCACTACAATACATGTTCTTGAGGGTACTTTCATGCAGTTTAAAGACAAGATTCTTGGACATATGCTCCTAGTATAATGTCATAGATTTTGGACTCAGGCCTCCTCACACAATGTAATTCTTGAGAAACTCAGCATCAGTGGGATGTGTGATATGCTCTATTTCCATGGTGATCAAAGAGTATTCACCACGGGAATAGAATTTATGAATTATGTATGTTCCTTCTCACTTGGTCTCTAACTTTGGAAGCTTCTTTCTATGTATCATTTTCATTCTGAGAGCCAATCCCATGTCACCATGGCTGAAGGAGAGGAGGTGAAACATCTTTTTGAACATTGCTATGTTTTTATAGTGCATACATAGATTATGAAAGGCCTAGATCATGTTCACTTATATTGATTTCCCCTCTACTAGAAAGAGTTTTTCCACTATTTCTCACATCTGTTGGTCATAGATAGTTGTTCGGAGTGGTGGAAACCGAACCTTAATAGGAATGAAAACCTATGTTTCATACACCATGGAATAGGGGGTCACCTGAGTGGGATTATTAATTGTCATTCTATAGTCACAGAGGATGTTTGGGAGGTGGTCTAGCCAAATCCTCTTGTTCTATCCCACTATCTTCAACATGATGTTAGATAGGGTCTTTTTGAATGCCTCAATCTACCCATTTCCCTATGTGTCATAGAGGGAAGTATGGTTCAACCAGATATTGTACCTAGCATACAACCTTTATGCTCTGTATCCTGGAAGTTGGTTTCATTATCTATGATAATGGAATTAGAAACTTCAAATTAGGGGATGATGGGGGGTATCATGAATTCGATCAAGGATCAGGCCTTGACTTACCTGAGAGGAATTGCTTCTATCAACATGGAGAATAAATCATTCACATTCATGATAAAGATACACTATAGAGTTGTTGTTGGCATGTTTTTTCCCACAATGTTGATTCCCCATACTTGGTGGTATGGAGGAGCTCAGGTGGTCAATGAAAGTTTTTTGACATATATCTAAATGGCATGAAACTTCTTGGAATACTAATGAAATTGTGGACCATAGTGGGATAGAAGAAGCCTAATATTTAAACCTAGTGGGATATGTTCAACCATGCCTGATTGGTGTCATAGGACCCCACATGGATCTCTTTAATAACATTAGGAATCTCATCTCCATGGATATAGTGAATTTAAATTTTATAAAATCATCATTTGTAGATAATCTTATCAAGTTTAGGACCTCTATAGACTATGAAATGAGTTGCACACTTAGGGAATCTATTACTCTCTGATCGTTCTTGTTGAAGGTTTCCACATTAGAGATACTCCAAAAAAGGATTCATCTAGTCAGGTGCTTCCTCTACTCTAGGGGAACCTAAGGGTACTGACGTAGAACCACTAGAATCCAGCTGGTTTACTTATTGGTTTTCATTATCATTCAGAATGATGGGAGTGATGACCCTCCATTATGAAACATGAATAAACAGATCATCTTGGTCATTCTATGAATGTGGTGCATCTAGATGGGACAAGGTGTCGGCTTGACCATTCTGTGACCAAGGGACATGAGTAACTTCTGAGAGAGAAGGTAATTGGACCATTATCTAGAGTGTGTGCTCTAGTAGATGCACGATCTCTAGTTTTATGACAATGTAGTCACCATTAATCTATTTGATGACTAGATCTGAGTCTCTATTCACATGTAATAGGGGAATATAAATCATGAAATCCAACTTCAGACTAGTGATGAGATACTAATACTCTACCTCATTGTTTGTGTCACTTTTCAACAACATGAATGAGTATGTTAGGAAATCTTTTCCTTGGGTGATGGATATAACCCCCAGGACAACTATGTTGAGTTTGGGGTTGTTGAGACTTCTACTAGTCGGGCTCTAGGGGTCACTATTGAAATTAATCTTCTAACACAATATAGCGAAATTCACAAAGAAGATAGGCTCATCTGGGAAATCAACATCCAGGGTTAGGTATTCTGGGGTTGGATGGGTGTCCATGAAGTTTACCAATTTTTGACCCTTGATGGCCTCCTATTGGATGAACTTATTGTTGAATTGTTGGAGGATCATTGTCCAGTGTGTAAATCATCACTATCTAGTGTGGCAACCTACTCAAAGATGAAAAAAGTTCCTCTCTGGATATATATATATTAAATATAGTCATTATCATGCTTCTTGAGAATAGGGGCCCCAAAATTGGAAAGATATAGAAATCCTACCTCCATGGGAAGCAAGTACTTGGTAGACCCTACAATAGGTGTCCTCACCTGCTAGAAAAGGTAGGAATTCAGCCTCAGGGATCCCTCTAATGAAGGATCATTAAACTCCTGTGATAATATTGAAAAGGGTAAAGAGGATATCAGACCCTATTATCCATATGAGGTTGTTCAAAAGAGATATGTATACCCAAAGGTGGCTATCATTCTCCAGCATCGTGAAGATAAGAAAGGGACCACCATTATATTCTTTCTAATTGACACCAATATTTAGGCACTACTCAAAGGGATTACATTTCTCCCCATGTGGGGAAACAAGTCCTTCTTTTCAAGATGACCTCAATAAAACATGGTAAGCCCTTGAATCCATAAAAATTAGAGTTAGGAGTATATGGAATATGACCAAGTTATGAGCCATTGAACCTGCTTCAGTAGTGTAATTATAATCCTCAAAAACTAGGTTATTCCATTCCCTAAGCGGGTGAGCCTGCTTACCGATTTGATTATCTATTCATTGAATTTGTGGTCAAGAATATCTATCAAGACTGATACCCTTTCCAACATGATTTTATAGTTTCTCTCACTACACACCTCAAGGCTCTAGATATATGAAAGGTTGTGATCAAACTTGATAGGAAGCTGTGCTCAGCATGGGTGGACCAACAGTGTAATTAAACTCCTCACTTTCTGATGTATTCACTAAGTCCCCACCTGTGTGGGTTATATTATACCATGTTCGATAGAATGTTTCCCAAAATTCCCTATTTCTAGAGGGGAGTGTTATTTATCACTTTTAGCTATGATGTCTTCTCCTTGATCAAAACAAAATGATGGTATGTAGATTCCTCATTCCATGGACCCCTCATTGGATCTCACCACCTAGTGTGTGTTATCCTCATATATTTATGTCATGTTCATGGAACTCATTACTAGTGCCACATCTTTTTGGATGCAATTTAATTATACTATTTCTTTCTTGGCATGGAATCGACATTCAATCATGAGAGTAGTCACATTGGGAATCGCTAGGCATGTCTGGATGCTAGGCACATTGGTCACCTGAGAATATTTCTCATGGGAGATTATATCATATGAGGAATATTATGCATGGAACCTAAGGAATACAATGTAAATCATGAGATAATTAATTCCATAATTGTATGTATTCAAAGGGTATTTACCTCTGGCATCACATACTTATTCATAGGATATGTGTTTTAGTTTGGGTCCCAATTTCTACATCCCTTGGAGATGGATTGAGATGTCTAGTTGAGATGGACCAAGGAATGAGTTTAACATCTTATAGACATATATTTGGTTGATCTAAACACCCCATGGGGGAATATCAATGAGATCCATACCTAGGAGGGAATATTTCACACCTAGATGGTTTACCAATAGATCATAACACCTCGTGGAGGCGGATCTTGGAGGTTCATCTGTGGGAGTGAAGATGTAACACATAGACAGTTTATTAATGGATCAGATTTCCCCACGGTGGCAGATACAGTAGGTTCAACATAAGGAGGAAACACTTTATTTTAATATTGGAGGGATTGAACCTTATAGAGGCGTCCTATGTATCATCTCAAGAAGATAGGGATCAAACCCCACATAGTTTGATACTACATTTTAAGGTCATGTGATAGGACTGATCCATGTAGTTTAATTTCATGTGGTGAGCATGCTTGCGTCGCAAAAGGTGTGTCAACAAGGGGTGGTGTGGGAATTTCCCATATAATATTCTCTTCAAAAGATGATTTCTCTCATGATAATGGTGTGGGGATTAAAAATTTAAGCTTCCCCTGGAAGATGTCTCATCACCTGGTGGGGAAGAATGGTGTGGGGATTATGTGTGAATGCTACCCAGAATGAGTGTCTTGTTTCCCAGAATGGGAAGCTTTTTCCCCATAGGTTGAGAGGGTGGAATAACATAATGATGATACATGGTGAATCTTTTACATAACACAAAAGGTAAGACAACTATTTTATGTCAGGTTTTGAGGATTCTATCATTCTTTTTAACATCGTACAACTAGGATGTATAATGAGAAATGTTTTCATCAAGAAGCTCAAACATGGGGGGACTCACTGTTTACCCCATAGGTATTACATGTCCATGGATCATGTGTCGTTTTTTGGGGCATGGAATTAGAACTTTCATGGAGGAGTGTTCAATCACATGGAAAATTCTACAATCACTATGCTTGGAAGCAAATGGGGTTGTGGTACCTATGACTAGAATAAATACATAGGGCTGAACTAGACGCATAGGGAACATAATGTATGGGACTGGGAACTTATTTCATGCAATTATTTTGGGTTCCATGCAATAATTACATGACTATGGGGCTCCATCACAAAGTGAATGGGTGGAATCAAGATGCATAGTTGCATGAATGTTTTTTTATGGTTGTGTGAAAATCATGGTTTCACTTATTAATTTTCTTTACACACACCCAACCTTCCATAGGGGTAGTTATTAAAGGATCACTCTACAACAAACCAAGTCAATGTTGAGCTCACAGGAGGTCTTTCGCCTTAATACTCTACCTTTGATGGTCCATGATCGATGTATTTCCATGCTATAATGGAAGAAATGTAATTGAACATAATAGACTTTAACTTTATCTTTTGGAGGTTCACATGGAAGAAAGGGGTGAGATTCTATTTATAGATGAAATCCATTGCTATTAGTGTGTAATTCCTTGGTCATGAGATCTGAGTTGGACACATCTCTGTCCTTTTCCATTGTGTCTTGGGTCTACTACTTTATCAAATTAACATCATCATTGGAATGTAAGAGGAATCGTTTGATAATAAGGTGTGTGAAAAACATCATTATTGTGTGGAGAAAGTATATCTTTCTTGCGTGGACCTTTGTCATGTCATCGAAATCTCCCACATTTGTGGAATGATCCATCATCTTTGGCATGAAAACCTATTACGCGTGGAATTTTACCATTATCTAAACCTGCTGAAACTTGGGAAAAACCTCCTCATATACTCCAATATGGTTCTTAGATGTGGTTTGTAATCTTGGTTTATGTAAAACTGGTGGCTCGAGGCCCCGAGTGATATTTTGACGCCAAACTTTTTATTCTATAAAAATGTTTTTATGCATGGAATGTGTTGTTATCTTAATAAATTAAATTAATCACTATTGGTGGATGATTTTAATAATTTTTATATACTATATATTCAATAAAATATTTTTTCATTCATCTAATATTTTTTTAGGCATGTGATAGGAATAAATCATATTGTATTCTTGAAAACTCAATTTCTATAAACAGAGGTTTTTTCCCATTTTGTGACCATATTTAAAAAATAAATGTTAACACTTTTAAAAAATGAACTTTATTTTGTTAAATAGAAATTTTAAAATTATATTTGAGTAAATTTTTTATAATTTTATGAAAATATTATTTTTCCGATGAATAGAGGAAAATATTGATTTTTATTGAAAACTAAATGTTCGATAAATGAATTTAAAAGGTTTTTTTAAAATATATTTTAAAAATAAAATTGGTTCAATTATATTATTATTAATAAAATTTATGTCATTTTAAAAAAATTTATGCAGAAATATAATGTAAGAATGTTTTTTTACTCATAGAAATATTTTCTACGGAAAACCCCATTTTCATCAATCTAGTAGGTTTAATTTTAAATTAAAATTTTCTTCTTTTATGATTTGAATTTGAAAAATATAGATTTAATATTTTAAACCGTCATAATTAAAATTATATAATATGGTCAACTTAATTTTCTTCATAAATAATATTATAAAATGTAAAAAAATAACTATCACAATTAAGGGTAAAACGGTTTTAGTGGGGGTCAAACTAAAACGATATGGGAAAAAATGAACTATAAATATTCCTAATGTATATTTTGTGGACTTATTTAGACCGTATCACATCCATGGATCTATAATTGTCCATTTTTTATCTATTTTAATTTTTTTAAACATGGGTATAATCTCTCTTTTCAAAAATTCCAAGGGTGTCCTCTTCCCCACTTATAAAAGGAAACCCCCTCTCCTATCCTCTATACTCATCAAGAAACCTTTGGTTCAATCAAAACCTACCAAAATACATTACTTAAATTACTCCCAATGAACTATAGTGCTTATTTTTATCATAAAACCAATCAGTGAATGCTTTAGGTATAAACCTAAAGAGGTTTTTTGAATAAGAGGTATAGTTCTTAAAAATGTGTTTTCATTTTATTTTATACATTAACTACTTAAAATATCCAAAAATATCATAAAATAATAACAAAATTATCTCACATATAATTATATATTATTGTATTAATTTAATAACCTATATCAATCTCATCTTTCATCAAATGGGAAACAATATCGTAGATTATGTGTATGGAAGACTACCACCTTGTAATATGATGCAATTCATTTTATTTCACCACCACTCATGGATGGATATAATGATGTTTTTAATGTATATATGATATTTATTACATAATTATACTTATTTAATTTTATTATCACATCTAGATTCTTTCATTCTGATTATTAGGAAAATGAAAATGTTGTTTATCTATACGTGTGGACTGCCACCTCCACGAAGTGATGTGATTTGTTCTTCATTTTATTTCATCATGGATGGAAGTAAAGATGGATTTGATATAAATATTATATTTATATTATATAATAATTATTATGTATTGGTGAATTATATTTTTCATTTATTTCATTCTATTTTTCAAAAAAAAATTAAAACATCATTAATGCTTATGTACAACATACCCTCTTCATGAACGATATAACTAATTTATCTATCTTTAAAATTTATGGACCAATATAAATAATTATATAATGAAAATATATGATATTTATGTCATTTATAATATTTATTATATTATGGATCCATGATCAATGTACAAGGGCTAAAACTAGCAAAGAAAAACAAACCTGCAAATGAAGTATTTACCACTCAGAATAGTGATTTTAATAAATTATTGTAAATAAACAAGTGATAAAAGGTTATACATAAATAATAAATGGTATTATATATATTAATATGGTTTTTATATATTTACAGTAAATCTATTACTAATATAAATGATATTTGGAAAATTATGAAGGAAATAGGAGATGGGTAAGGGTTATCATCTCACTTTTACTTCTGTTAAACATATAAAATATTCCCCACAAATTTAATTTGTGTGGTGTATATACTAACCATTTTATATTTTATATGATGAATATATTTAACTATATGGTATTAAATATTCATTTTATGTTATTTATTTTATAGGGGTTATGATCCAAAAGTTACCAAAAAAATAAGGTCTTATTTCATAATCACATAATTATTCATGGTTTTTAGGTTTAATTCTCCATTGGGGGAATTATATGATCCTTATATGTTAAACCTAATATAATTTATTCTAATATGTTTATTTTTTAAATTTTATAATTATTCATTACATTTTCCTCTCATTAGGTACCCAATGTCCAAAATAATATTTTTTAGGAAAATCCAACTTTATTTCTTTCTTTAATTGAAACCATGTTCTCTTCTATGTGTGTGTTTTTAAAAAAGGATTCCAAAAATGTTTTCACTATTATAAAAATATTTTTTAAATCAATTTTTAACATTTTTTAAATTATTAATAAAATTAAAATGAATCTTATTATCATTTTCTAAATGATGAAATTTTGACTTATTACCAAAAATTTTAAAGAAATCATTGTTTTAACATACATAGCATAAACAGATTTTTATATCATCATCAACACACAATTATTTAAATATTCCTTTACAATTATCAATTTTATTTTCAAATAACATTTTTTCCTCATATTCATGGAATTTTTATGTTTGAAAATTTATTTTTAGAAGTTAATAGGGTATTTTCCTCAAGGATGTTTTAAATGATCTGTTTATGGTATTTATATTGATAAAAAACAACCATGGTTTTAATTATGTTCCAATGGGGATATGTTTTAATGATACTATCCTTATTATTTATCTGGATGGTTTATGATAATTTTGGCTAGGGAATTTATTAACATTTATATTCTAGTTTTCCAACAAAAATGTTTTTTACTATGTTTAATGATTGGGGGAATTAGTTACATTTTGTTTTATAGTTTTTTAATAAAAAGGTTTACATTGATTATGTTTTTATTATTTTATATTAGGAATGCATTGGACTTAGTAAGTGATGAATAGGACCCTCTATAGCCCCTCGATGCAACATTAGGTCTCATGAGACAAACTAGTTTGTATAATTGGTCAACGTCATAACCATTTATGTAATATATCTTAACACGAGACCTCGATAATATGTTGATGATGTAATAAATTATTCATTCCGTAATTATGATATTAGTTATTTTTTTCATGTGGTTATTTTATTAGTTATGATATCCATGGATAATTTTCAAGTCCATTTGATTAATTATATGGCATTATTTTATCATTATTAATTATTACTATATTCTTCTCCGCGATCAAGTTATTGATAAAATGGAAAGTGTTTTTAGTTATATTCCTTTGTATATTTATTATTACTTATGTATTCATGATAGATTCCATTGTATGAAAACCTTTAATGATCATATGATCTCACCCCTTTCTTATGTTTCCTTTCCCTAGTATGCTTGGAAATGTATTATGACTGATATGCATGGATATTCTAAATTGAATAATGGAAATAAAAAAAATACTCTTTTATATTTTATGTTTTCCATTGAAATATAATATCGAAGTATGTATCTAGTTTTCTGAGATCGCTAAACTGTTTGGTCCATTAGTCTGGGATTCCTTGTATCTAGTTCCAATGTAATAAAGTGTCCACCAACTATTTGATAGGATGGTTGGGGGTATTTATATATGAAACGGAATAAGAACCCATGAAATCCCTCATTAAAGAGAAATTAAAGATTTAAATTGTATTAGAGACTATCCATGGTCATGAATAATATTTGGATGATGACTACATTGAAAACCTTCCCAGATTAGCTCTATAAAAAAGACCCACTAGTGGCCAGACAACTAAGAACTATCTAGATGATTGAAAATTTTGATGGAAAATTCATATAGGCATCCCATTAAAGTGAGAATAAGTGTAAGGACCCAACCCCAGTTTCCCAGAGTCGGTGCCTTATTAAATTACATTATAATGATTACATGAAATTTATATCCCGAATGAATTAATAGTTTACTAGATTTGGAAATCCAGATACATACATAAGTTCAACATTACAACTTGAAATGGAAAACAACATATAAGTTCCATTGCGAACATCCACAACTATATGTTTATCCCTACAGTTCATTCATAATAAACATCTTCATGTCCTAAGAAAATGAAACATAAAAAAGGGGTGACCTCAAATTATTAGTAATATTAATAAATATAGTGGAAGATAACATAAATATTAGGCATGGGGAATAATTGAATACACATGCCTTTAAAAGAAAAATGTTAACATAATATGGCAGAAATATTAGTTGAGTAAATATTGACATAATAAAACATAATCATGGGTATTATATTAGTCTAATAACATCATGAACATTGAATCTATATTTTCATAATTATTTAAATGAAAATTTCAGACATTCTAAAACATAGTGTCAAGGCCTTGGCCAAGACATATATAAATGATTAAGGCCTAAGCCAAGTCCATATCTATTTGTATCATGAGACATACCGATGCATTTAGGGGCAATAGAGGGCTCCACTGGTCACATAATAATTATAATTCATTCCTTATATGAACGGGGATAAAAATAAATATCATATATATTCATATTGAAACTAACAAATGAAATGTCAATAACGTTTCCCAAACATTAATCATAAACACTAACCATTTAGAGTGGATTGGTAAATGGTTTAAGATAGCACATCCATAGTAAAAATAATCATAAAAAATCAATTAAATATGGTATATGATATCATAAAAGATTAATCCCTATAATAAAAAATAATCAATAAGGGTGTTGAAACAAATGAATATACACTTATAAAATCATTGAGTAATTCTTAGGATAAATACTCTTTAACCTTGAAAAGAAGAATTATTTTGGAAAATTATTTGTATAAAATCAAAATTAAAGTATGATAGAGTTTTCATAATAAAATTTTTGATTTTATAAAGATAATTCTTTCTAAAAAAAGATTATAGAGTTCCCTTTACAACAGGTAATAATTTGAGAAGTTCCCTTGAAACGGGCTTGTATTTCGTAAATAATTTTTGAAAGATCCTTTTAAAACAGATAAATCCCCATAAATTAAGGTAGGGTTATGGTTGGTACATATATATTGAAAAATAATACAGAGTTTATGAGGGGTAAATATGAATAAATAATAAATATATTCAGGTAAGTAGAGAATAAGAGTAACCCGAATGAAAATGGAGGTTCAGGTAGAAAACCCTTACCTTAAATCTGAAGGTCTTCCTCACATGATCTTAATGACCTAAATAATCAAATTTAGGTTCACAAATTAATTATTCAATAAAATAATCTAAATTTAATTGATTTATAATAAACTTATTTAGGTTCAACCATGGATTTTTGATGGGTTAAGAGTTTCAATTTCTCTATTTGGGTGTGTTTTCTTCCTTAGTTTTCATGATCGGTTTACTTATATTCATGTACGGATAAACATGTATAATGAGAATGGTTGCCCATAATAGAAGTTATAAATTATTTTTGAACAAATAGAATATTAAATGTTCATAATATTTGTTTGGTTATTGGGAGTGATGATTAATCATTATATAAAACTATAATGATAATTGTTTCGGTTAATTGGTGGTTTTTGTTCACAATGAACTCATTTTGAATTATAAATAATTATCATTTGTAAAAAAGGATTAAAAAACGTAAATAAGTTACATTAAATATATTATACTATTTTTCAACCATTTAAATGGTTTTAGGACCATAATTGAAGGTGGTGATAGAAATTAAAAACCTGTCATCCTTGAATGTGATTAATTAATACATCTCAGCTAGTTTTTTCATCTCTAGTATAAAAAAATAAAAAGGATAGATGATGAAGAATTATTACATTATCATAAACACAATCCATTACATGTAAGGTATTGGAGTCATCACAAAATTTGGATGAAATTAGGTGAGGAAAGAAAATAAAAAATAAAGGAACTTGAAATTAAAGAAATGAAAGAGGAATTTACCTCTTGAGAGCCTCTTTAGGGGAGGGATTTTGGTATTTTTATGAGACCAAGGGCTGATGTACGTGGGGAAGGATCTTGGGAGGATATTTTATTAGAATTTATACAAGGAATAAGTTTTTAGTGTAGTAAAGATAAGAGGGAGTCAGTGGGGTTTTATAGTGGAGGAGTGGAGGGTTTTCACATTATTTTACTCATTATTTTATTATTTTTCCAATTACAACCAACAATATTGATTATTGTGACCAAGAATATTAATAAGTGATTTTGAGCTAAAACATTGTGGTCTTAAATCAGCCTTAAATCACTTATGACCTAATAAATTATGTATTTAGCATTTATTGTAAATTATCATATTTTACTATTCATCCAAAATTGAAGTATTTTAGAAAAATCCCAAAAATTCACCCAAACCATTCTTTGATGTGTAGAATTTTAAAATTAAATATATTTTTTGAAAATAATTTTCTAAATATTTTTAATTTTATTTTTAAATAAAATCATAATTTATTTGAAAAAACAACATTAAAGCTATAAATTTTTTATAACACCTTGATAAATTAATCAGGGTCCAATAAAATTATCTTATAACAATAATAAAATAAAATAACAATTTGAAATTATATTTTATGAAAATAAATTTCCATTTTAAATTATTAAATTAATCATAATATTTTAAAATATTTATGACATACAAAAAATACTAATACTTATACTATGATTATTTTTTCAATTATAAGATGTCTAAATTTTATTTATACATTCATTGGTGAAGTTTCTATTTTTTGGATGATTTAATATTCCTTATTATTCATTACTTTTCATAAGGGTATGTTACTATTCATAAGGGTATGTTACTATTCATTAAATACTAGGTTGATTCTATGAGACTCTAAATATCACCCCGAACACAATCGTGTATGATAGTTTTTTGGAATTCCAATCACAGAGGCAGAAAAATTATGTTTAATGGATAGGTTATAAAAAAGTGGTGTTTTTAGATACTCAGTGTTTCATGAATTCAATATTAAATTTATTTTAAAAAAACGGGGTGTTACAATAAGTCCACCCATGTACTGTAAGAACAAGATGAATATATCTTGAGACATGTGGTGAATCAACCACTCCCTCAACATCACCATGAATATCAACTAGATAGAGGTACAGTGTAGGAATAATTACCAATGGTAACTCATGAAGAGATATATTTTCAATATTCAATTCCTGAAGGAATGAATATTTACCTAAAATCAACTAAATTTATTTATCTTAAACTATTTACTAACTTTCCTTTGGAATATTGTGAAGCAACATTAATAGAGTTTGTACTTGATTCGGAGGAGGCCATGATAGTTATGGAATATAATGAAGAGACCTCATATTTCATCAATATTCCACCCCTCACATAATAGAACACACCTCATTGATAAGGGTTAGAAATTAAGTACTCTAGGAAATGGGACCTCTAAGTTTAATTGAAACTCGAGAGCTTTGGAAGATACTGAATATAGTGGTTTACATCATATAAACCCAAACATATTTTGGATTTTTGATGATCATTGGACTATTTGGGCATGGATATTTTAACTACATACCCTCTAGGGAGGGATATCCTAAGAATCACCTCTCATTTATTTTTTTACCATTTTTTTACTTTTTAATAATTTTTTTATTTTTATTATATATTAATTCATGTTTCCCTATGTTGATAGACTTGAGAAAACAGATCATTATATTTACAAGCACACTATGGGAGATCCTACCACAAAATTTCTAGATAAATAATAACAGTATGAACCTACCCATTTACACTATTTATTCACCTTAATTTTTTGTTAATTTTTTGGAATTTAAGTGGATAGTTTCAAAAAAAAGTGTGGGTGATGAACTCAACTAGCATATTTTTTAAAGATAAATTTAGGAACTAATCCATAATTTATAAATAAAAAATAAAATAATATATATTCTTTTTGGTAATTTTTTAGTAAATCTATAAGTAAATAAATAAATAAAAATAAACTAAAAACAAATTTTAAAAGTTTTATTATTTGTAAATGTTGTACATATCCATTTGTATAGTTTATATTTTGTTTTTTCAAACCTTTTATGAACTCTAACTCTTTGTTGCCTATTTTAAATTTCATATTAGAGTTAACAATTTCATTTTTTCAGAAATTGTCAGAGTTATATGGTTGATGAGTGATTTTATCACTACTTTAATAGAAATGTTTTCTTATAACTGAGAAAGGGAGTGTGAGTGAAAATATTTTTGTGCAATCATAATTATAAAATGAAGTTTCAATAATTTTTGAACATAATATGAGGTAAATTTTCTGCAATGAAAAAGAAAACCTTATGGATAAAACTCTAAATAAATTGAGGTAAATACTTTGAACATATAGTAAAATGGGAAATTGGGATCCCATAGTGAATCTATGAGACATTAGGCACTGGGTGTATAAGTCTACTCTCTTTGTACATATTTCTATAAGTGAATTTATATGTTTCCTCCCATATAAATGGATAGGAAAAATTGAACAAAAATATGAATAAAGTTCCCAATTCTAAAAAATGAATTCATTCAAGTGAGGGGAATACTGAACAAGAATGAGTATGGGTTACTCACATATAAAGAATTCATTTGATTTGTGTGAATAAAGTAAAATTTTGAACTATTATTTAATAATATTAATAAATAGGGATAAATAATAGTGATATATGGTAAATCTTTTATTCCACTTAAATCTATTTTCATCCACTCCTGGACATGGGACTTTGATATGAGTGAAGTGGGGATTAAATTGAACTCATATAAGAATCCTGATAATATTCACAATGGTTGAGTGTGTGTTATCTTTCAATTATGGATGATAAATTTTAATCAGGGGTGGTTGAACATTTTTTCCTTCTGATTAAAGGAATTAAATGATAAAATTTCCAAGGAATGAAACAGTACAAGTGATGGGTAGTTATGTGCGATTAAAATTTTAGAATTTATGTTTCCTTTTCATATAAATTAACCCCTCTAATTTATGGAAATACCTGTTAAATCTGTGATTTTAATTTATTTTTTGATTTTGGAATCTAATATGTAAATGGTTTAATTGATTATTTTTAATTATTTATTCATTTTTAGAGATAATTAATAATCAATATATTGTTTTGATGAAAAGTGAAATTAATTTTGAACCGTAAACAATATATATAATTTTTTTGATTCAATCTATAATTATTTTCTTAAATATATTTATTTGTGAGTTTAATTGTTTTATTCATTCTTAAAATTAATGAAAACCAATAAATTTAGTTTCATTTACAAAAAAAATTAATTTAAAAATTTGAAATGACAATAATTAATCTTGAAATTTGTTTAAAATAATTCATTGAAAATTGATTTTTAAGGGATAAATGGGATAATAAAATTAATAATACTGTTTGATAATTTGGAAAATTCAGTAACTCACTCTGTAATTAATTAACAAAAGTTGTTTTATTTCCATGTTTTATTCATTTAAAAAAATTATAAAAACGCTACATTAATTCATAGTTTTTTTAAATTAATTTATCATGTTGGAAAAAATAAAAAGTAAGGAAGTTTTAAGATAAAGGGAGAACATTCACTTAAGTGAAAGTACCCCATTCAAGTGATCATACCACAAACATCAAGATATTGTTCATTAAAATTGGTATAGTTCTGAAGTGACTGCACTCTAAAAAAAGTGACCACACACTTGGAATTTTTTCTCCACGGTCACATAACGGACTGTGGATGACATTCCTCATGGTCAATTCCCAAATAACCATGGGCCCCTTTTTCATGGTAGTTTAACCTTCCATAAATGAAACCCAAGTTACCACACATTTAACATCACTAACCTACCACATTCCTCCACTCCAACTGACCAAATATAAGAAGAAGATGTTTGAAGCATATGCTCCACCGCCGATGATGATTCTAAGCTTGGAGATTCGAAACATGATGATATAGTTGAGATTAATCATGGGAAACCCATGAATATTGACGTTTCCCTTCTCAATTGATGACATCAATCCATGTCGCTTATTGGCACATAAGAAATAACTGAGGCATTGGAGTCAGACAATAAAAAAGAATCTTGTGTAGGTGATGACCAGATAATTGCTTCCCTGATCAGATAAATTTTTATAGTAGATAATCAAATATCAGTCCACATATCATATTATAGAAAGATTAATGAACCATCATATCCTATTGAAATAAATTCATATCTTGATAAAATATCACTATGGAAGCTGAATCCCAAGATCACTGAACCAGATCCACTGTCATGCTAAAAAAAAGACATTGATTGTTGATTCTAATTAATCTAAGATTCTTCACTAGTTAAAAATGAGAGGGGATTCAAACAACTTCTTAGTCCCAATGTTGTTATCGTGTTGATTATTTGGGAGACTAAATGTTGAATTCATGTTAAGAAAAAAGAAAATTAATCCCAAACTGAGATTGGATTATTTTTTTATGTTCTCAAAATTGTACGATTGAAAATGGTGGGGGCCACACATTTACCTAATTCACTAATCTTGGACCTAAATAACACCACACACAAATCATTTTGTTAAATTCACATGAAAATATATATCTTTAAACTGATGTCCCCTTGTCATCCACTTATACAATAAACTATTTGAGATGACACTTCTAAAAATGGGAGTGCAGCCTCATATCCAGAATTATGGTATGTGTCTCTTAAGTTTCCTCCAATATCTTATATTGACTATACTCTTGAGGATATTTTTTTGTCCAGAAGAAAAAAATATTCTCTTTTTTTGTGAATTTTTTTAATTAATGTTTTGGTTTGTATAAGAAATTTTCCAAAAATAAGAATTTCATTTTGGGTGTGTATCGAGTAGTTAAATTTTTATGATGAGTCGTTTTTAGGATATAATTGATGACTAAATTTATCACTCTTATTTTCTATATAAATCTATCTCCCATAGACTTTGATATGAAAAATTACTAATTCTTTGTATTGATAAATTAAATTCGTTTCCTATAATTTACTCACATTAGTTTTATTTTTGATAAAGGGGAGAATACATGTGTTGTATTGAAAACAAATCATGTGGTTTTTGAACCCATATGTAGTTGTTTTTATATTTGTATTCAATACCTATTTACATTTGAAAATTGATATGTTGATTTTCCTGATATATAAAAGTGTTAATGTCTAAGACTATTATCCAAAATATCCTTTAATCAGTGAAATAAAAGCTAGCTAGTTAAAGATATTGAAGATCTATTTTAATGAATGAAGATAGTAAGTTGTGGAAATAATATATCACCATTAGAGGAATATCCTTCAGATGAGGTTTGGTGCTCAATATAATTTTTTGGAAGTGGATAAATATATATATAAGGATCTCTATTTTGAATAAATTAAATTCTGGAATTTCTAATAGAGTACATATGACATCTTTTCTTCATGCGATAGATTGTCATCATAAGATAGTAAAAACTAGTATAATAGTGGTATACCCATAATAATAATCATAAAAGATTCATTCCACATAAGATACATTTTCATATGATATTCATGTAATTGGACAATATGTCAGAAGCTACTATGTAAGAATCTACCACATCAGATGAGCTCCAAGTAAGATACTGATCTCATATGATACAAAGATTATGTTAGAACCATATTTGAATAAGAAGATTCATCTTTTAGATGAGGATAATGCATAAAATTATTTATTTCATGAGATACAATATCCCTTTAATATTTTTCAAACATTGATAATAAGACTATAAGATGATGTCTTCATATTATATGCATTTCATAAGATAAACAAATAATATGATTCAACCAATCTTATGAAGTAACGCCCTGACCCCAGTTACCCAGAGTCGGTGCATTATTACATAACATTGGCATGATTACAAGGAATCAATTCCAGAAGGATCGATCAGTTTAGTAGTCTTGGAAAATAGATTACATACATGAAGTTTGACATTAAAACTTGAAAATAAAAACAACAGTAATTTGTTCCATTAGAAATGTCCAAGCCTCCTAGATTATGCCTTCAAGTCACTCATAATTAACTTTTTAATATCTTAGGAAAAGAAAACATAAGAAAGGTGAGAGATCATATGCTTAGTAAGGGTAAATAATTTAGTGGAACCTATAAACTTTTATGGTCATATGTGTAATAAAAACAACAGCCTTTTAAACATAAACTTGAACATAATATGGAAAAAATAAATCAAAAATTACCATATAAACATGCACTTGGATATTATACTAGTCGAATAATCACATTTAATAACTAATTTCATAATGATCTAATGCATTATAAAGGATTTTAATTTCTGTGTCAAGGCCTCGTGCCAGGACCTAAGGGCTAACTGTAACCAGACCCCAACTAGGAGAGCCTCTGTAACCGGACTCCATCCAGGAGAGCCTTTGTAACCGGACTCCAACCCAGAGATCCTCTGTAACTAGACTCCAACCCAGAGGGCTTACTTTTACTGGTCCCCAACCTGGAACATACTACTCCAACAAATTCATCTTAAGAAGAGGTTAAAATATAACATAAACATTCATATTAAAAATATCATACGAAATGTCAATACATTAACCATAAACCATGAATGGCATAAAAATAACTCATCCACAGTCAAACATATCACAAAACCTTAAATACAATATGGAATATTTGTATCATAATAAATTAAATTCAAACAAGTGTACAATTTATCAAAGGATGTTGACATAGATGAAATCAAAACTATTTTAGAGAAATATCTCTTTCTATTTTAAAATATTTTAAAAGTCGTGTAATTATAAAAGAAAACATTTATTTTTGAAAATATTTTTATAATATTTTAAGGGAAGATTTTACGCTCTTATAACGGTGGAAAATCACCGCACCCTCCGTATAAGTTAAAAAAACATTCTTACCTTAATTTTTTCGAAAAGGTCATAAAGTGCCTTGTTTGGAAAATGACAGATAGATTCTATTAAAAACTTATAAGGTCAAATAAGGGTACAAATGTCTTAATCCCATTGTATATTAAATAGTAAAATTGTTTTGAAATGTATTTTTAAGAACCATGGATGTGGATGATAAAGAGGTCACAGTAGATAATTTTGTATAAACAACCTCAGATAATGAAGAGATTGTGAAATTAACCCTTACTGATTTGTTAACTTATGAAACATATACCCCATGAAATAAGGATCATAAAATAAAGATGTAAATACAAATAAGTTAAATTATATTACATGAAGAATACAATCATGGGCAGTACATACACCACACTAAAAAAATACTGTTAATTATAGCATGGATCTCACGGGAATAAAAAGTGAGATGAAAACCCCTAACCATGTACTTTTACTTGGTAGAGGGTATGTTAACCTCCATTATAATTGCTAAATCATTTTTATTAAATTATACAAGAACCATATACACAAATATGATATCATATATTATCTTTTTATATTTCTTTGTCAATAATATTTTAGTATTGTCGTCGTTTCAGGTGTTAACTGATTCATTTTCATTTATATGTTTTGATACTTAATCCATGTTTTTTATGGATAGGATGTATCTTATTAATATCCTGAATGATATCAAGTCTTTAAAAAATTTTAATTATCAAATTATAATTAGTCTTGAATGGTTACGATGGGGAATGAATCTCATCGCATTCGTAGAGACGATAATCCGTACGTACGCAGGAGCGACAATATCATTATATTCATGGTGATATCGTATGTAAATGGATGTAATATCATATATACATAATCATTAACATGTTATATTTATTATTTACAAAAATTATACAACAGTATTATACCCATTCAAACATTGAAGTGTTGAATGAAAAACTACACCACGACGTGGAGACGGTAAGTCGTACGTACGTACGTATGGTGACTTCGTCATTTATAGGATGGATAGAATAAGGAATATGATTGTAAAATTTTTATAATAACATCAAAGTATATATAAGATACTAGATTTATTATTTTAGAATGGAAACAACAAAGAAAGAGTAAGTGTAAGAAGAAAATATCTTGAAAGAGGTGACGAAATATTTACCTCTTTTTTGGGTTCTTCCTTTTGATTTGATAAAAGGTGTCCTTAGGTTGGCTTTCTGACTAAAGGAAGGCCTCTAGGATTCATTTATGACTATTGGTAATATATTTTGGTAGGTTTTGGCCGAGAAAAAAGGCTTTGAAGGTGTGAATTTGAGAGAAGGGTAAGTGCCCTTTTATAAGAGGGGTGAGGGCTACCTTAAGAAACATTTAACATATTATTTTTATAATAAAATATTTTTCGTTTAATAATGGCTCAAAAATGATTTATTTCGAAGCTAAGGTGTGTATGGGTCGAAATACACTCATCCAATCGGTTTTAGATAGGTCTGGGTCACTATATTAACCTTATCTTTTAGATTTATCACTTAGTTAATTAGTTTGACATTTACCATGCCTCTTTGTATTTTTATATTACATGGTTAATAAACATACAATAACAAGCCAAGAGAACTCAAAGTGGTTCATTAATGACCTATCATTATATAAGTCCTTTTTTCGAACCCTAGATTTTTAGGAATATTATATCAATTAATAATATAACATTTGTTTTAAAAACTCTTTTATGTCAATTTTGACACTATTTAATAAATGATTTTAGTTAAAGTCATAACAACTTTATTAATTATAAATAAATTCATTTAATAAATCCTAAAATATCATATTAACCTAGAAAAGTCTTGTATGGTATCAAAACATTCACATTATATTTATTTTAACATATGTAATACCCTTTATTTGATTCTTTCATTAATAAATAAAATACTACATCATTATTGTGTCATAAATAAATTTAATTATTAAATGTATAAAAATAATAAACAAAATAAAATTATATAGGAAGTATGTTTATATTTCTAATTAATATTTATAGTCTAAGAGATAACATATATAACCCTATGTAAATTGTTTTTTACTAAAAGATATATGCTTAAGTCATTTTTGTATTTACTTTAAATTAATTAATATAAAGTGTCATTATCACTTACAAGTGGCTCTAGGGGGTCCCAAAATCAACCCCATGGATGCCCATGGTCGGAAATGTATCCGCCAATAGGGTTAGGACACGTTTTATTGTATTTTAATTTTATTATAATATTGTTATTTACCCTTATTTACCAAATTTACCCTTTAACCATGGGAAATAAAATATTTACTGATGTAATTATTCAAAATGTCTAAAAAAAAGTTACCTATTTACACAATTTGGAACACCTGTTTCTAAATCTTTAATCCATTTTTCTAAATTAAAATCAAAAAAGTGGAAGAATTTAATTTCAAATTAATTCCCGTTGTCAATATAAAAAGCGTGTTTTTAATAAATAATAACTATCAAAAGATTGACACATTTTTATATCCAATTTCAAAGTGAAATTACTTATAATTACAAAAATTGGATTAAATGGTAAACATATAATCTAATTATACTTCCAAACCATTAAAATGTATAATTAAAATCTATAAATTATTTTGATTAAAAAAGTTGTTTTCAGTTAAAATATAGTATTTTTCACTATTCACCCAAATCTGAAAGTTATCAGAAAAACACAAAAAAATTATTGAAACAAAATTTGTATGTCCCTATTCTAAATAATAAGTTCATTTTGTAAAATTAATTATATTGAAGTTTCAAATATTGGATTTAATAACGGTTCGTCGTTAAAATGCGGTAAAATTCCATTTTTTGAAAAATACTTCATGTATCTGGAAAAAAAAGAATTTATTCTTACATTATGTCTAAGATACTCATAATATGGATTTGAAAATTATAAGGATTACATAACATTCAAAATTCATTTAATACTATTCATAACCGCTTTTGGACGGCTAGTTTGGTAAGTCGTGGAGCGCTTGAACTCAGTGTTGGGTGTATTGGAGGTTATTGAATTACTTTGAAGAAATAATGAACTATGTAATCATGGGGTGTTACATTCTCCCCTCCTTCAATAAATTTTGTCCTTTCAATTTGAAATTGTTCTTTGAAAATAAAAGGTTAAAAATAAGAAAATACCT
Source organism: Viscum album (assembly GCA_963277665.1). Taxonomy (NCBI): domain Eukaryota; kingdom Viridiplantae; phylum Streptophyta; class Magnoliopsida; order Santalales; family Viscaceae; genus Viscum; species Viscum album. The sequence continues at coordinate 2,029,242,852 of OY728143.1, read as the reverse complement.
TTGTGGAAAACTCACATCGGAAATTGGGTTAATAAAATTTAGTCTTAATAAGAGGGAAAGGGAGGTGAAAAGGCCACCACAAAATTATGATCTTGATTAAGAGAACTTTGGTGGCAATTAGAGACACATAATTGAAGTAAAAACTTAAATATTTATAGGGTGTGATTGAGGTCATCAGTCACAAACAAGTGTAAAATTGGGGGCCTCTAAGCCGTCAATCTATGATGATTTAAAATATCATCATGTAAACAAAACATACAGTATTTGGATAACACATTTTTCATTTTAAGAACCCTTCCCTAAATTTTAAGGATTAATTTTTTCATAGAATAAAAGGATATATATATACACACACTTGAAAATTAGAGTGACATCCCTTAATTAATTTCTACCACAAACTCATATTTCACTCTAAAAGATAATAGAACATAAAAATATTCTCTTTATCCTAAGCGTATAGGGTTCCAAAAAAATGATTTTATAATTCATCTATAAAAACGTTTAAAAAAAGTATATTATACACTCCAGGGCATCACGTGGTCTAGTGGTAGGTGATACACACTTGTCTCCCTTCGGTTGCGAGTTCAAGTCTTGCTTCTTTGTCGGACGTGACGGGTTGCCGCCCGACCTCCAGGTTGTTTTTTTATAACAATTCAAAAATAATCTCAAACTAAACTTTTCCATAATACTTTTATACAAACTCATAGTCCAAAATTTATAATTAAGGTAAACAGAATGAAGATCCTTTTTTCCATGTAATAACATGTGAATACCTTCATCATGTATACTTTTAAAACATGGTATCTCCCGAAAATACCATTAAACCTTATTAATTACATTCATGCTCCCTTATTCTTTATAGAATACTTGATATATTCCCTATATCCAAAAAAATTGAATATTCAAACAATTATTAAATAAACAAACCATTAATTAGTTCCAAAGAAGTAAAAAATATCCAATATAATTTATCCAAATCAACCATCTCTTATTCCGAAATCACTACCTCGGTATCAAGACCATATTAAGGATTACCTTTCCTTCAACCATTTATTTTCAAAAAAGTTTAACTTTCTATTCAGTCACCTTTCATAGTAACATATAATCTCATGTCCTCCATGAAATAATAATGCAGTACAGTCCTTATTTGTTTCCATAATTCATATAACGAGTACATCATTGATACAATAATCAAATGAAATAATTCTTTAATAACAACATAAGAACACCAGCCATTCCTCTTCATCTGTGGTAGAATAATAGCTTGATTATTCTCCAATAGCATCATTTGGGGAATACTCATATTATTGGTACATTGATTCATGTAGTGTCCCAACTCCTTGTAAATGAAACATTTTACATTTGAAACTTTTTTTACCCTTTAAATCACATACGTGGTGTCTATTTTCTCCACAGGTATAACAAAATATCTTTCCCTTAAAACATTTACCAAGGTGATTCTCTCCACAGTTATCACATATAAGAAAATCCTTATTTCCCCTCTTCCCTTCCTCCATCTTTTTCTCTTCCACCCTTTTATTCTCTTGCTTCCCTTCAAATCCATGGGACTTAGATAATTATTTACTTATCTTATTGACACATGATACTATGTCTTCATATGATGAGAATACATGGGAGACTATTTCCCTTTTAAATGTTGTCTTAATACCATGAAATATAATATCCTTCTTAATCTTTCGATTATGTGTATTGCTGAAATTCTCATTTCATATACTAGGCACAATTTATAGATAATGGAATACACTAGGTTAGTTTATGAATCACAATGCATAATTAAAAACTTGTAAAATACCTAACATAAATTGACAAGAATATGCATATAATCTATAATCTTAAAATGTTTTCTTTGGGGAATTGTTTACTCCTAAATCCTTCATAATGGCTTGTAATGAAAATGTAAAATATCCTAAGCATATCCCCTGAGAGTTCCGTAACCAAGAGTGCAGCAAGGCCTATTGTCCTGCACTAGTGCTCATTCGAGTATAGCTTAAAGTTGTGTTTTCAGGTTTTACCCCTGGGTACATCTATGCCAGAGCCGCCTCTACCTACTTGTATCCAGAAAAAGATTTATTTCTTGTAAAACTCACAAAATCTCTACAATACCAAAGTTCGAGGAATTTCTCCTATAATAATCTTCATATTCTATCTTAGGGTAAGGTGCTCTAATCAAAGTTTATCTAAATCTAGTATCAAAGGATTGTACTAAAAATTCTCTGACACCAACTGTAACTCCCCAACACCAGTTACCTAGACTCGGTGTATTATTACATAGCATTGGCATGATTACAAGGAATCAAGTCCCAAAGGGCCGATCAGTTTAGTAGTCTTGGAAAATATATTACGTATAGAAGTTCAACATTACAACTTTAAAAGAAAAACAATAGTAATTTATTCCATTAGAAACATCCAAGACTCTTAGATTATGCCTTCAAGTAACTCATAACTAACTTCTTCATATCTTGGGAAAATAAAACATAAGAAAGGGGTGATCTCAGATGCTCAGAAGGGGTAAATAATTTAGCAGAAGCTATAAACTTTTAAGGCAAGAAGTGTAATAAAAACAACAGCCTTTTAAATATAAACATGAACATAATATAGAAAAAATAAATCAAACATTACCATATAAACATTCACATGGATATTCTACTAGTCGAATAATCATATGGAATAACTAATTTCATTATAAGGGAATGCATAATACCATATTTTAATTTCTGTGTCAAGGCCTAGTTCCCGGACCTAGGGGATAACTATAACCGGACCCCAACCCATAGAGCCTCTGTAACCGGACTCCATCCAAGAGAGCCTCTGTAATCGAACTCTAACCTAGAGAGACTCTGTAACCAGACTCCAACCCGGAGGGCTTAATTTTACCAGTCCCCAACTCGTAACATACTAGTCTAACACATTCATCTTAAGAAGGGGTTGAAACATAACTTAAACATTCGTATTAAAACCAGCATATGAAATGTCAATAATTTAACCATAAACCATGAATAGCATAAAAATAACTCATCCACATTCAAACATATCACAAAACCAAAAATAAAATATGTAATATTTGTATCATAATAAATCTACTTCAAACAAGTGTAAAATTTATTAAATGATGTTGACATAGATTAAATCAAAAAATTTGAGAGAAATATCTGTTTCTATTTTGAAATCATTTAAAAGTCACGTAATTATAAAAGAAAACATTTATTTTTTAAAATATTCTTATATGCTTGTAATGATAGCTTTGACGTTGATATAACGGAGGAAAATAGCCGCACCCATCATATAAGTTAAAAAAACATTCATACCTTAATTTTTAATAAAATTCCTAAAGTTCCTTGTTTGGAAAATGACAGAATGATTCCTTTCAAAAAAATATAAGGTCAAATAAGGGTATAAATGACTTTAACCCATTTTATAGTAAATAGTAAAAATGTGTTGAAATACATTTTAAAGAAACATGGATGTGGATGATAAAGAGGCCACAGTAGATAATTACGTGTAAACAACCTCAGATAATGGAGAGATTGTGAAATTTACCCTGACTGATTTGGTATGTTACAAAACATACACCCCATAAACAAAGGATCATACAATGAAGATGTAAATCCATTAAGTTAAAGTATATTACATGATGAATACAATCATGGGCAGTACATACACCTCACTAACGGAAATAGTGGCAATTATAGCATGGGTCTCATGGGAATAAAAAGTGAGATGAAAACCCCTTACCATGTACTTTTACATGGTAGAGGTTAAGTTAACCTACTTTATAATAGTTTAAACATTGTTATTAAATTATACAAGAACAATATACACAAATATGATATCATATATGATCTTCTAATATTTCTTTTTTAATAATATTTTACTATTTTCGTCGTTTCAGGTGTTAACAGATTCATTTTCATTTATATGTATTGATACATAAGTTGTGATTATTATCAATATCATGTATCTTATTCATATATATAATGATATCAATTCTTTAAACATTTTTATTCATCAAATAATAATTTGTCTTGAATGGTTACAATGGGGAATGAATCTCATTGCGTTCGTGAAGACGGTAATCTGTACATATGCACGAGCGAAAATATCATTATATTCATGGTGAGATAATATGTAATTGGATGGTATATAATATATACAGAATCATTAACATGTTATATTTATTATTTATGACAATTATACATCATTATTATACCCATCCAAAAAGTGAAGTGTTGAATGACAAACTACACCATGGCGTTGAGATGATATGTCGTACATACGCACGTTTGGTGACTTTTCATTTATAGGATGGATAGAATAAATAATATGGTTGTACCATTTTTATATTAATATCATAGTATATAAAAGATACTGGAGTTACTATTTTATAATGTAATCAACAAAGAAAGAGGAAGCGGAAGAAGAAAAGAACATGAAAGATATGATGAAATATTTACCTTTTTTCAGGTTCTTCCTTTTGATTAGAAAAAAATGGCTCCATATGATGGATTTCTGACTAAAGTAAGGCCTCTAGGATGAAGGGAGGAGAATTGGGAGGTTATATGGGCAGGTTTTGTCCAAGAAAAAAGGTTTTTAAGGTGTTAATTTGAAAGAAAGGGAAGTTCCCTTTTATAATAGGGGTGAGGGTCACCTTAGAAAAAAATTAAAATATTATTTTATAATAAAATCATTTTTTGTTTATAATGGATCCAAAATAATTTATTTCAATTATAAGGTGGGTATGGGTCAAAATAAACTAATCCAATTGGTTTTATATTGGTTTGGGTCACTATATTAACCTTATCTTTTAGATTTAACTCTTAGTTAATTAGTTTGACATTTACAATGTCTCTTTGTATTTTTATATTTTATGGTTAATAAACATACTATAAAAAGACAAGAGAACCCCAAGTGGTTCATTAATGATATACATATCATTATATAAGTTTTTTGACCAAGCCTTAGATGTTTAGGAATATTATATCAATTAATAATATAATATGTTTTTGTAAAAACTCTTTTATGTCAATTTTCACACTATTTAATAATTGATTTAATTTAAAATCATAAAAAAATTATTAATTATAACTAATTTCAATTAATAAATCTAAAAATGTCATATTAACCTAGAAAAATCTTTTATGGAATCAAAACGTTCACATTATATTTATTTTAATATCTGTAATTCCATTTATTTGATTATTTCATTAATAAGGAAAATACGGCATCATCATTGTGTCATAAATAAATTTAATTATTCAATGTATAAAAATAATGAATAAAATACCATTTTGTAGGAAGTATATTTATATTTATAATTAATATTTATAGTTGAAGCAATAACATATATAACTCTATGTAAAAATTGTTTTACTAAAAGATATATGCTTATGTCATTTTTGTATTTACTTTAAATTAATTAATATAATGTGTCATTATCACTTACAAGTGGATCCATGGGGTCCCAAAATCGACCCAAGGATTCCCATGGTCGGAAATGTATCTTCCAATAGGGTTAGTATATGTTTTAGTGTAATTTAATTTTATTATAATATTATTTTTTACCCTAATTTACCGGATTTACCCTTTAACCATGGTAAATAAAATATTTACCGAAGTAATTATTCAAAATGTCTAAAAATAAAAGTTACCTATTTAAACAATTTGGACCTTCTGTTTATAATTATGTAATCCATTTTTCTAAATTTAAAACAAAAAAGTTTCAAAAGTTAATTTAAAATTAAATCCTGTTGTAAAATAAAAAACCGTGTTTTTAAGAAATAATAACTATCAAAAGATTGAGACTTGTTTATGTCCAATTTCAAGGTGAAATTACTTATAATGACCAAAATTGGATTAAATGGTAAAATTGTAATCTAATTATACTTCCAAACCATTAAAATTAATAATTGAACACTAAAAATTATTTTGATTAAAAAATTTGTTTTCGGTTAAAATATAGTATTTTTCACAATTTACCCAAATATGAAAGTTATCAAAAAAACACCAAAAATTTATTGACAATAAATTTTTATGTCCTGATTCTATAGAATAATTTTATTATTTCAAATCTATTATATAAAAGTTTCAAATATTGGATTTAAAAAGGGTTCGATGTTAAAATGAAGTAAAATTGCATTTTTTGAATAATACTTCTTTTATCTAAAAAAATAATTTGTTATTGCATTATGTCTAAGAAACACATAATATGGATTATAAAATTATAAGGACTATATAAAGTTCAAAATTCATTTAATACTATTCATAACAGCTTTTGAACGGCTAGTTTGGTAAGTCTTGGATCACTTGAACTCGGTGTTGCGTGTAGTGAAAGTTATTGAATTACTTTGAAGAAATAATGTAATATGATATCTTAGGGTGTTACATATAAAGACAATCCAAAATACTGAGAAAAATTTTAAAAAGGGGATGTTATGCTTTTTAATGAAAACTAAGGGATTTCATAGGAATATATTCTGAATAATGGTAGTATAAATTAGTAAATTATATTGAATTGATCCTCAAATAATAAAAAATCATGATCATTTTAGTGGATCCTGATTAAATCTATTTCAAGATGAGTTAAAAACTACATGATTTTAACACCACATAAAAATTCCATGTATGAATGGAGGCATTAAAAGAAGATAATTTATAGATTCTAGGGAAATTTTTTTACAATAATACTTTCAAATCTATTAGATTATTACATGGAGTCTTATTATATTGAGGTTAAATAATTATAAAATGAGAAAGGGTACTTTGGGAACATCAGGGAAGATAGTGGTTCACATAAATGGGATATTCCTATATTTTGGAAACATGACCACATTATCTGTTAATTGAAAATCCTATCATAGATAGAGGAGAAAAATTGTGTTATTAATTATGAATTTGTTTTGGTATGTTGGATGAAGGGAAGTGGGATTGTGATATATAAAAGGTGGGAAGGGGAGATAGAGAGATGGATGCAGAGTGAGGGAGACAGAGGTTTGACTCTTCCCATAATTCATTAAAGTGAGTAAGATTAGATTTAGTATCAAAGAAGAGTTCGAGATCATGTTATATAATGTATTAAATATGTTATATTGAGTAGAGAATGAATTTTATAGAAAAATCATAAAATATGAAGGTGATCAAAATTTCATCTACTTATGAAAAACCCTATGCATGCATCAATGATAATTCATTTTAATGAAATCTTTATTTTAATGCTTAGTTTCTCCTAATTGAGACCAACCATTGTAATACGTCTAAGTAAATACCTTTTCATGATTTCCTCTTGATTTTAAATGGTGATTTATGTATGTGGGATAATTAACATTTAAGGCCCAGGATGCAGTTATCCTTTAGAAGGAGAACCTCATTAATATATGATCCTAATGAACTTGATTAGTCCCTAGATATTGATGAGATATTTTATGTATTGTTTCATGTGGCAGTCCCTATATGTATGAATGAAAAGATGATATGGGATTTGTATACCTTGAGATGCACTATTCATTGTAGGATTACTAATATGTATCATTAAATATATAGACATTATTGTTGGCATGAGATAGAGATGGAAACAATACGGGTCATCTCATGAGGATTCACCTATCAGTATGTGAAGGCTGAGAATCAATGACCAATATGCCTCCTCCAACCTCTTTTTATTCCTGAGTAAAAGTCACGCAATGTGAGAATAGTCATCATGAATGAATTTTCAAGGCCACCTCATGGAAATGATATGGTGTGGGGGATTATGGAACAATTAATGAAGTTGGATATTTCCTAATAATCTAGATTACTTATCCCATCAATGCTTGAGGAAATATTTATGTCTGGGATATAGACTATCTTTATGGGGTGCTCTGGAGAATCATATCTAACTAGGATTCCAATTTTATATTATGTGTCTGGTAGAGTTTTAAAAAGTAACTTGATACATAGGTTAATCTAATTACAACCTACCATCATCATATATATTGGTAGTCTAAAAATATGATTTACTTATTGGATGATATATTATAAGCATGTTTCCTTGATTTTGGATATTTATGGGAGAACTATCTTAAACCATCAGGGTTTTCCTATAAATGTAGCTACCAGGATTTGGTTCATATGGTAACTTTCATGAAATTGTATGGATGTTATTTCCAATAACCTATATATAAGATATATTTAGAAGAGTCTTCAATTATTAGGTTTAGTCATGTGTAAAATATATTTCAGCACATATAGCTGGTTAAGAAGTGGTCAGATTTTACTTAGTATAGGTTATGAACTTATATCTATTTATGGTGCCATCCTCTAGATTTTGGGGTGAAAAACTGGGTATCTGCGAAAGTGTATTTAAGTTTGGTACACAAGTGTATTCAAAGGAAAATAAAGTTCTAACTTAGGATTCTTGGATCATTCTAGTTTTTCAGGCGAATCAGTACCATGGGGAATCAGTTAGCATTTCCCCTGAGATAAGACATTATATAAAATTAATTCCACATGTACCAAAATTAGATATATATTCTTGACTCTTCTCAAATAATATATATTTATGAAATTAAGCTATATAAGGCACATTAATCAAGGAATTTCTATTTTGTACCTTGGATTATAGTGGTAAAATCTTATGTTGGAAGATGGTCTGTCGGATATGGAAGTAGTTGTAGCACATCAATGTCCAGTAGGAGACTTAATAGAAGAAGTTTCATATATAAGATTATTTATTGAATCATTTTTCTATAGAATCTTGGTAATGCTCAATGAATCAATTTAAGGATGAGTTAATGTATGGTGGTGACTTTCTAACAACTCTCATATTTTGAGTGATGAGTAAGATTTAATTTTAAACAAACCTCAAGTAATTTGATGGTTTTTAGTTATTGCAGGTGTTTTTGGGGGCTCAATAGTCAATTTCATGATGTAAATACTATTTTGGGAGAACATTATTCTGTGATAGATAGCACTTGGTTCCTGGGGGAATGGTATTGCATATCCATTTTTTCCAACAGAAGTAGAAGTATCCCCTATAGAGTCACCAAGTGGTCACTGACCATGGGGTGATTACCCAATGGGGGACTGGGTAACAAATGGGAGGTTTCCAAGCACTTTATGGGTATAAGTGATTTTTTTTAAAAATAAATAATTATAATTAAATATGTTAAATTTTTTAATATTCCATATTTCTGTCCTAGTCATGGCCTGTTATCCTATCCCCTTACTCTTAGTTTCTACTTCCTCAAAGATGGGTTTCTCTTGTTATTGATCATATTTGAGTATTTACTACACTAAGGAATTTTCATGGGTAATCCTAACCCTCCTCTAACATCTTATCATTATTTACCTTAATGAAGCATCATTATTTTATAAGTATCCATAATTCTTGGTATTATTCCAAGTTTTGTGAATTATTCAATATGATGTTGTATCGATATATAAACATTTATGGGAAGGACTATTCTAAGAATAAGTGGGTGGTATCTAATATTTTCAGTTCATTTTTATAGTTTTTATGAGTTTAATGGTATAGGAGAAGTGTAAACTTTGTGTGAGTTCCCTAAAACAATTTTAAACTATTTAATTTTCTCCCTATAGTGTTAGTTGGAACCATTGGCCTTACAAGTGGTACTTTGAGAGTTATTTCTTAAAGATATGGATTCCAATGACCACTACCTTTGTATAATAATATATGAAAATATGAATTAAGATTCATATTGGGTGTCTATTCTAAAGAGGTATGACCTTATGATCCTAACATGTATCTTATATCATACTTTGTTGGGAGGAGGTGTGAGAATGACCTAGTGTAAGGATGATGTTGACTTTTATTATGACATTTCATTTCTAATAATATATAATCAATCTCAAATTATTGAATAATGATATTTATTTCACATAAAAGATTTAATTTCTTTTGTATTTTCACTCTTTATCATTGTGTGTTGGTGATTGCAATGACCCAACCTCCTCAAGTGACAAATCTAGTCATCTGACCCCATGGGTCACCTATAATACCAATGTTTCCTTCATAACATATTATAGGATATTTCCCTGTAGGTTCACTTATCAAACTGATAATTAACCCCATGTGCTAAAAATTCTATTTTAGTGTACTTTATCCTCACTCACACACCCCTTAATAAACATCCCAATAGGTAACATGTCCTGACACCACTCCAATCGAAACACGATTAACTATGGAGTATGTATTAGATGAGATATTGTAAAGAAACATGCACCTTGTTAATTATTACCATTTTTTCTTTAAGTTTCACCTTTTTAGGGTGTTACACTCACACCCACCCAACCAACCACCCACCCCCATAAAGTACAAATCCATCATGGTGGACCCCATGGGTCTTATATAATGTCAGCATCACCTTCCAAGTACATAGAAGTCAATTAACTACCCAAATCACTTATAATACTAATGGATTGCCCCAAATTCCAATATATGTTATTTTAGTGTGTGTTTTCCCAATATCACTCTTATGGTTCCCAAATCTCAAACCCATCTAGTGTCTCAATATTTCTTGCCTGGTATTAGCTATGATTTCATTTTTATGACCTGACCTCCTCAAGTCTTAAAACTAATAAAATAATTCATGGGGCTCCTATATTTCCAAGATTCCTTCATATCACCTCATAGTATAATACCCAATGGGGTTAATTGTGAATCCAATAACTTTTCGCATAATACAACACATGTTCTTTCAGTGTGCTTTGTCCTCAGTCACACACACCCAGGGAAACTTTACCTGAGGTCACCCATCCTATAAATACTTCAATACAAGTAGGATTATCTATGAAGTTATTATCAAATTGGATCTTAAAAAGATAGTGTAAACTTATTGACATGGGTATTATTTTTTAGTTTTATAAGTATCACATTTATAGGGTTGTTAGAGTGACAAATAATCCACCTATGATATGTGATTAGTGATATGTTGGTGAAACTAGATGGTTATCTAAAAAATCATTTCGGCCTCATCCACCATAGTATTTTATTTATAGGTATGTATTTCACCACGAAATGTTACTTCATGGATCGATCATTACCTAAAGGGACCTATCGTGGTGGTAGATCTTCCCGTAAGATGTTATAGTTTGGTGATAAACCATTCTCCTATACACTATTAGTGGTGATGCATCATTAAATAGGGATATATAGTGGTTATTAATCATTAATAAATGTCATGGGGTGGTGATATATCATTCACTAATGAGATGTATTGGTGATACCTCGTTCACTAATGTGAATTGAGGGTGAGAACTTATTCAATATAACTTATTAGTCGAGGGGTGATAGATCATTCACTCTTAAGATTTATTCAGACCATGGGTACATTGTCCCATTATGGTATTATATGAATTAGGTATGGCTACACATGTTTTGGATGTTGATAACTCTATTGTGTGATAGGTTATTTATTTACAATCATTTCTTATGGCTCGTGAATTTTTATTAAAATGTTTTTTAAGGACAGTGTTGGAATTGACCTACTGAGTTGTACTAACACACAAATTAAGAACCATGGTACCTGAGAGGGTTCCATATTCTTCATCATAAAAAGGTAAAGAAGCCTATATAGGATTGGTGAGCTGATGAATTGTGATTTGAATCAATAGTTGGGATTATGCAGGGACTAGAGAAGATTTTTTTCATTAGATTCCTTATTTTTTTACTTCTGGAAATCTTGTACATAGTTAGACTTTGGGAAAACATAATTTTAATGTTTGGTCATGTGAAATTGTAGTAAAATTCTTTTTTTATAACATTTTTTGGTTATATATCCATGGTTGGACCATAACTGTAGTGTCCATGTATGTTTTTAATTACATTTGACTTTAATTATTATTTATTCTACTATAATTGTTTTCCATCTATACCTGATGGTATTATCCCCTCCACTTGTTTCACATCAACTACTAGTCAACATCCTCTTGTATACAAGAAGGTTACCCTAACTTCACATGGAACCACCCTGTTCAAGGATGTTCAGGTGGCTGATGTGGGACATTACATACCTGTAAGATGAGATGTTGTGCGGAATAAGAGATGATATTTTTATTTCATAAGATTATTCTATTTTCGTTTTTCCCATTTATTTTATCATGATATTATAATTTAGTTTTTATTTATTTCTTTAGGCCATATTTTAATAACGTTCTAATTTTTCATATTTTTATTATTTAAAGTAATGGTTGTTCCCACTTTGATTTACCTTTGCATTATTTCATGATAGGATAGTTATTTACATTAATTTTTGAAGTTTTTTTAGTGATGGGTAATGAGGTAACTGATGGGTTTTATTGGAATATGATGAGTGGTTATTTTTTAATATATATGAGATCACATTGAGATATAATCAATTGAAATAAGATTTATTTTGTGGTAAAACTCAAGGGCATATGAGTGTATATGTGTCTTCAATTACAAGACTACATGACCTAACCTACATTGGGAAGTTCTAGTTGACTCTTTTGGGTTTGTATGAAATTTGGCCATAACGGAATGAAAATATGTATATGTATGATCATGTATAACAGATGTTTATTGATGGGTTATGTAACACTCACCACATGATTGTATGTTCATCAACATGATAATGAGAACTTAGTTAGTCAGTGCGAGTGAGGGAATACTATAAGGTTGTTAAACTAACCCTCTATGCATGTGAAAGACTTGGTTTTTGATGCTCATAGGTGTATCTTCATGTTTTCATTTTAGGCATGGGTGTCATATTAGACCTATATGCATATATTTAGATGAGTGATATAGCATATGTCAAATATATAATATGATTTGGATACTTATTTGGGAAAGATACCACTATATTCTTGATTACTTAATACTTCTGTACTATATATATATATATATTATCTAAGGAAAATCCTTTTTATGCATATATTGATTCTTATTACTACACATATTTTATAAATTCTATATATATAGTTGATCTTTCATATAGACTATTTACTTTATATAATGAACTATAAGAACCCCTTTTGAATCTTTATTTTAAATTTGTTGGTTTTGATGATGTAAATTATATGGAAGGTTCACATTGATTTTTTTTATATTTGATAATTTCCCTAGTAGTTTGAATTTGAGGGTAGAGTCTCCCCATGATATATCCTAACCTTTTCTTCTAGTCAAAAGACTCTAACATATGACAATTTATGCCTAATAATTTATTAAACATGATTAAGAAAGATTGTATTGGTTATGTTTGCTAATACCTAATTGTAGTATATGTATCATCCTTTTTATCTCTATTTATTAAATGGGGTAGAATTTAATCTAAATAAAAATTTAAATTTAGTTAAAATATTCTTCATTTAAATCCATATCTTAAGATTAGAAGCATGTTTTGTGTTAATAAATATAACTGATAGATGATGAACTCATGTAATTCAGGTCAATGAGGTGTAAAAAAATTCTTTAGTTAATCATATATTAGGTGAATCAATGGAGGTTTAGTAATGAAGGATGACCCTATGTGAGTGTCAACAAAAATAAATTTTATTAATGTATGATGGATTTGTCTTATAACAGTTTATGTAGGGGTTGATAGTTGTTATTGAGATCTATTTTTGGATGATTTCTGTCCAAAATGTAAATTTTATTACTTTGGTGCTTATATTTTTGATAGGTTCATCTTTTTTGTAGTGAAATCGTTATCTTTTTTATTTTCTTGAGTCAAAGGTGGTGTGAGAGAAATTTATGATTTAGTTTCAGGTTAATTTTTTATTTTTGACACTAAACACAGAATGACCCAAGGATGTTATCAACATTAATCAAGGGATCTCAAGATTGTGGGAGTTTTTAGTGAGTTTTAATATCCTAATTCATTATAATATTTATCTGTTAATAGATGATAAGGAAAGGGTGTGTTATTTTAAGGATTCATTATGTCAATATATTTAGTGTTAGGTTAGTCCATTCATAATACAATTCTATATTAAGGTTTTAATAAAGGATGAAGTGATATATAATAATTCATCAGGTAGAGATTCTATTATATTATAAAGTCACCAAAATAATATAAAGGGTGTATTTGAGGATAGAGGATCTAATTATTTAGGTCAATGGAGGTTCTGGCCTATGTGGAGTCTCCACATCCCATATTTTATCTATTTAATTATGGATGGTAGTTCTCGAACATCCATTAAAACCTCTAGTATGGTATTTTATTTCTATAGAAGGCATTAATATCAATATCTCATTATTTTTAAAATTATATATATCTAGCATGGAGTTGGTGGTTTGGCATTGGATGAACCTCAATAGTTTCAGTAGTTGTTACCTCATATACCCTATAAGTAATAGTTTGACCCTTGTATATTTGTGTTACTGAGTCATTAATAATATGATATAAAATATTCATGATATGTTATTTATCCATAGGGACCTATGTATAAGTATGGAGGAGGTGGTAGACACATCAAGGAAAAATATGCATTTGTGATGATGAGAATGGTTTCATGCAATAGATTTGATAAATTTTAGTGGACTTATGATTATTTGAGGTACTATCTAATTATATACTTTCAAGGTTTGTTCTTTGAATCACACATGATCTTATATATACTTTATTTCAATTGACTTATCCTAAATATTGGTATTTAAGGTAAAACGTTTCCTTATTCCCTTTATGTTATCTACCCTAATTATTGGTTAGTCTAGTTCGGTTGAAGCATGTCAAGGGTGTAAGAAGGTATTGGGGAATTATTAATAGATTATTGTTTTCTTCTTATTATAGATATTATCATATGATGTTTTTTATACAAGTATTGGTTTTATTATATACATAATATCATTTATTAATATTGGTGGAGAGTGGATTTTTATATCATTTGATAGGTTGTAGATGTTATAAGAATGTTTCATCATAATTACTGGGGTTGTTGAGAAAATTGATTAAAGTACAGATAAAAAAATTTATAAGTTTTTTAGTTGAGTTTATAAATGTATTTCCTCAAATTTTTTGAAATTATCCCATGGTGTGGGATCTATTTTGGGATAGAGTTACAATTTGGTGTCATTATAATTAATTTTCTCTTAATAATACAACACCTTGAGAGCCATAATATTTCTTTTATTTTGATTAATGATATATTGTAGAAAGACTCTATTCAACTCAAATTATCTTTAAGGGTATATTTATTTTTGAGAATAAATTGGATGGTTGTTTGTGGATATGGGTAAATTAATGGTGGTTGAATCGGGTGATGGTGAATAATCAATACCCAGTCCCAAAAATGGGGACTTTTTATCAATTTAAGGTATATAGCCAATTTTCATAGATTTAATCTAAGTTATGGATATCATTATATGATATTAAAAGTGTAATATATTCATATCATCAATTTTAGTTGTCCCTATCGGTATTTTAAATTTTTGGTGATTCTCTTCTAGGTCACAAATTCCATTGAAATTATCAAAGGACCGATGAATTCAGTGTTTTATGATATTGTAAAACATTTCATAATAATGTTTATTGATTACATCCTAGTATATTCTAGGGTAATAGTAAATAACTTTGAGAATTATAAATTTTTTTACAGATAATTCAATGAAATTAGCTATATTTTAAGTTAACCAAGTTTAATTTTATTGTGTTTTAGTATATTTGCTAGGATATGTTGTTTTATAGCCATGTATGGTTATCAATATTTCAATTATAGAGGTTATTTCCATTGTAAACACATAATAAAGACACAAATTAGTGTATCTTCCAAATAATTGTGGATATTTTTTATGTTTCTATCTTATTTCTCTCATATAACAGAACCTTTAATAGATTTTATTGAGAATGATTCAACTTTTTAGATAGTTAGATCAGTTTTGGGTACAATTTGAGTATTTTAAGGAGAATAAAATCATTTTCCTTATTATTTTATTTATTGATGAGGTAATCATGTTTTATATCTATTAATATGAATCCCTTTTTATCCTAGGATATTTATTAATGAAAAATTGGGAAGTGATCTCTTATTGGATAAGGAATTTATTTCCACATGAATGATATCATCCTACTCATAACCTTGAGATTTTAGTTATTGTATTTTCTAATAAGTAGTTATAGTATTACCTAATCAAATGGAACATTTTATACATTTTTATCATATGATCCTATGATATATCTTCTCTCAGCTAGTCCCTAATTTTTACTAATAGTGATGGATTGAGTTCTTGTAGGATTATTAATCAATTCTCTCTTATACTCCAAATAAAAGTAATGTGGTAGATAATGAAATGAGTCGAAGGATAAATTGTAATGTTTCTTGTGGGGATGAATATGATTGGATAGTGATGTAGTATTCTACCAATTGGGATCAGTATATAGAGGAAATCAATTGTGAAACATTCCTATATAAAAAGTGTATGCCTCCTAGTTTTAGTGGGTAGAAGATTCTCAGTTGAGAGATCCTAATGTGGAGGAAGAGAGACACCATATCATTTATAATATTAAACCTAATGGATTTAAGGAGGATAAAAAACATTAGTAATTATTCTAAATTAAGTGGTTTTTTTTCATGGGAGATGTGAGAGGTAATTATTCATGAACTTCATATCTCACCTTTTGTAGTACATCATAGTATTTCCAAGATGTAACAGACTAAAATGGGTCATTTATTCTAGAAGAATATGAATATTCATGTATTGGTGTTTGTATTATGATATATTATTTTTCAATTTTACAAAATATTGTATTGAATTATCACTAGTTGACTTTAGTTTTTAGACATTTCTAAATGAGAATATGATGAAATATTGATGGATTGTGTGCTGGGTTTGTAACACCCCGAGCTTCCACGATACGCTTCTCATTCAATAATGCAATAGCTTGCATTGTACGCAACTTCGAGATCTAAAACACCGCGACTAATCAATGTAGCCGTTATGAATAGTAATAACCACTTTTTAAAATTATAGAAATTTTATATTTCAAAATGGACTTTATTTTTGTATTCGTAATATCGAAATTATCCAAAGTTGAATTTTTTGTAATTTTCTGAGAACTTCCAATTTTTTATGAATAGTGAAAATACTTAAAAACAACTTTTAAAAAATTAATAATTTATAGTGATAAATTATACTATTTAGTGGTTTTCAAGTATAATTAGAATATATTTTTACCATTTTATCCAATGGTGGTCATTAGAATTAATTTAACATTGAAATTGGACATAAACAATTGCCAATCTTTTGATATAAATTGTTTCTTAAAAGCCGCTATTTGTTGTGACAGCGGGAATTAATTATAAAATTAATTAATGCAACTTATATGTTTGGAATTTTGTAAAATAGTCATCATTTTTGAATTCGGAATATCAATTATAGCTTAGGGTGAAATTTTGGCCTTGTTCTGAAAAACCTCAATTTTTGATGAATAGTGAAACCACTAAGCGGTAGTTAAATAACTGATTTTTTGTTTAAATGAAATATTACCACTTCTGTGATTTGATTTTCAAAAATCCGACATACATGGTTTTCATTAAGAAGTAAAATGTGGTTCAATGAGATCAAAATAATTTTTTGGTGAATAGTAACTTTTAAGTTCTTAATCGCGATTAGAGGTAATTAGTGTAGTTTAAGGTAAAAATAATGTTTTAATAATATGAGATGAGCTTGAAACTTGCCCTAATTCTATTGGATGAGTCATGGCCGACCAAGACAACCCATCGGTCAATTTGGGGACCCCATGGATCCACTTTAGTTGGAAAATGACATTAATATATATTTATTTAATGTTAAAATTAAATTGACACAAACATGAGTTATTTTACTAAAATAGTTTTTAAGTGGGGCTACACAAGTCCAAATTTTGACAATAAATATTCATTATAAAGATAAAACGATTTCCTACATCATAGTATTTTGTTTATAATTTTTAGACATTATATAAATTAAATTATTTATGACATCATGATGATGCAGCGATGACCTCATTATTTAACGATTTAAATAAAATGAGAAGATAATGTAAAATCCAAGGCTTACACTTGTCCAAAGCCTATTGGATGAGTAGATTTAGAACCATCATCATCTTATCCTCGAATTATATAAGTGTGGGACCTCTAAAATCCGAAACTCATTTTATAATAAAGTGACTTTTCTTTACTTTCCAAGAGTGCCCCTCCTCTCCACTTATAAAAGGCCCCCACGTCTCCCAACTCATTTACACTTTCAAGCCATTTGGATCGGCCAACCTCTGCCCAAATACTCTCCCAACTTCCCCCTCTTACTCCTAGAAGCCTCACTTTGGGCAGAACGCTTCCCAAGGAAGCCTTTAGCTCAAATCAAAAAGAGTTACCCGATTTTGAGGTAATGTCTTCTCTAATGTTGTTTTGTTTTATTTTTCTTCTCCAACTCCCTAAACTCTTTTTATTCATTTCTTTTGTAACAACACCAGTATCCTCAATATACTAGGATGTTGTTATAATAAGGATTCGAGCTACACTTACACACACCTACATCTAATGGTTAAAGAACATACGGTTTCTGTGGATGGCGAATTCCTGCCTCACGAAACGATGATTGTTCAACACTCATATAACACCTTCAATGGTGGCCATTAAGATGTCACTATATTTATATATGTTATAAAATATTTTTATGTTTTACTTATTCTTCTGTATTTCTCATTTATGGCATACTTTATGATTTCCATTATGGGTAAAATGCGATAATTTCATTTTAGGAAGTGCGGACTACCGCCCCCTCAAAGTGATTTGAATCGTTAATGCCATATGTGGGATGTATAAAGGATGGATTAAATGGTATTATACACTATATTATACTGTAATTATATTATAAATTTATATCATTATGATTTCATTCCATTAAATACGAAATAGAAATGAAAGTAGCGTTCATGCGTACGTACGGCTTACCGTCTCCATGAACGGTGGATTTCATTTCTTACCTCTAAATGTTACGTGACATTATGAATGAATGTATATACTGGATATATATCATATATATTATATCTATATCATGAATATAATTCTGTATATAATGGATATTTCACCACATGAACAACTTGAAATTATAGGAAGTTTATTTTTGACTCAAGTACCAAAGATCGACAAAACGACCGTTATTAACTTAAATAATTAAATAATGTTCATAACATGGTAATAAGGGATATAAAAGGAATAATGAACATGAAAAATGTTCTTAAGAAAATATAAATTAACTCTAGTTTATTATTCATGATGTTAAAGAACGGTCGAGTCAGGACAGGGCACAAGGTAAGGGAACTTCTTAACCCAATTTCTATTATTTGGGTTAATCTCCTACTTTCAAATTATGTCATGATATTATTATGTCCTATATTGTATTTGTATATTATTTATGTGTACTTATAGTGAATACACATTATAGATGTACTTTATTTAAAAAAAGATGATCTTTTAAGGGACTTCGTCTCAATCTCCATTTATTGAGGCATATTTTGTTTTATACACAAATTTCTTTTATACAGTGTATAAACCCCTTTGACTTTTACGTTTATTCAAAAGGAATATTTTTTATACGAAGCGTTTTACTAAATGACAAAAAGGGAATGTTTTTATTTCTGTACTTATCCGGCGAAAACGACTTCTCCGCCACCGTGACCTTTATTTGAGTTTCGGCTTCCTATACAAGCCATCATTTTTTTTAATCAAAAATAAATACAAAGTTTTAACTTTCTTTTATTTTGGTATTGAAAATGGTTTTGAAAGAGTTTTTATTATATCAATGTGTTGTATTGATATATTTTGATTGAAATGTGGAAATGTTATGTTTCCTTTATGCATGTTTTATTTGATCCGATTATGTTATGGTTTATGATATGTTTAAACCTATTCATATGAGGAATGTATTGGACTTAATAAGTGACGGGTGGAGCCCGCTATAGCTCCTCGATGCATCGGTAGGTCTCATGAGACAACTTGACGTGGAATTGGCCAAGGCCCTTTCCCAATTTGATTTATGGTTTTGGCCGAGGCCTTAATCATTTTAGATGTCTTGGCCGAGGCCTTGACAAAATGTTTCAGAATGTCTGGCATTATACATTCCCTCATTATGAAAGTGGTTATTGATATTGCATGTGATTATTCGACCAGTAGAATATCCATGGGAAGAAGTGAATGGCATTATCTCATTTTACTTTTGCCATATTATGTTGATGTTCAAGTTTAAAAGTCTTTTGTTTTAGTTATACATTGCCTTAAATTTTTATGTTGATTTATGAAAGCTTCCGCAATATTGTTATCCTTACTGAGCATCTGATCTCACCCCTTTCAATGTTTTAATATTTTCCAGGACGTGAAGAAGTATTTTATGATTGACCTGTAGGGATTGTCAGAAGAGGATATGAGTGTGGTCTATGGAGACTTTGTTACTGTAGTTTTTCATTTTTATGATGTAATGTAATGTTTACGAATGTATCTAGTGTTTCCAAGGCTACTAAACTAATCGGTCTTTCGAGACTTGATCTTTTGTGATCATGCCAATGTTACGAACTAATGCACCGACTCTGGGTAGCTGGGGTCGGGGCGTTACAGTTGGTATCAGAGGCAGTTTAGTACTAACCTTGGAAACTAGATTTAGATAAACTCTGATTAGAGCACATAGCCCAAAGATAGACTTTGAGGATTAGTATAGAAGAACTTCCCAGAATATTGGTATTATA
This sequence comes from Viscum album, assembly GCA_963277665.1. NCBI lineage: Eukaryota > Viridiplantae > Streptophyta > Magnoliopsida > Santalales > Viscaceae > Viscum > Viscum album. Next base: position 2,029,222,165 of record OY728143.1, on the reverse strand, counting down.
GAGATGTTATGAGTTTTCCGAGCAATACATCCCTGTCTGGATACGAGCAGGTAGAGGCGGCTCTGGCACAGATGTACCTAGGGGTAAAACCCGAAAACACCGCTTTGAGCTAGACTCGAACGGGAACTGGTGCACGACAAAGGGCCTTACTGCACTCTTGGTTACGACACTCCTGGGGGATATGCTTAGGATAATTCTCATCTTATTTACAAACCACTATGAAGGGTTATGAGTATATACTTCCTCAAAGAAAACATTTCTTTTTATGATTATGGATTATATCCATAAATAGTTCAATTTATGTAAAGTGTTTAACAAGTATGGAATTATGTATTTTGATTCATAAACTAATCTAGTTTATGCCATTGTTTAGAAATGGCGCCTAGTGGAAGGAATGGAAACTGTATCAATGCACGAACTCCGTGTAGGTATTGCCCTCCTTCTCAAGATAATTATTGTGGATCTGGAGATACAACTGGTGCTGATCAACTTATTACCATACTGGGACAACTCACTCAGGTTATGAATAATAACCTTACTCGTATGGAGCACCCTGATCCGCAACGTGGAGGATCAATGATAGACCGTTTCATGAGGCAACAACCACCAACCTTCAATGGGAGTACAAATCCTATAGTAGCTGAGCAATGGATAAATTCCTTAGAGAAAATATTCCATGCCTTGGGGAGTAGTGAAAGGGAGAAGGTTGTCATGGCAGTTTACCGCCTCACTGGAGATGCCGATCAGTGGTGGTCGCTGATTCAAAACACAAAGGAAGATGATGACGTATCGAATATGGAATGGAGGGAGTTCAAAGAGCTTTTCTTAGAAAAATACTTTCCTCGTGACCATCGAGCAGATATGGAAAGACAATTTCTGAGTTTGAGGCAGAAGGAGGATGAGAATGTCACAAAGTATGAGGCTAACATTACAAGGTTAGCGAGGCATGCTGCCGATTATATACGTAACCCAATGAGTAAGATTGATCGTTTCTTTGATGGGTTAAAACCATTTCTCCGTTGAGCTTTAGTATCACAATCCTTCTCATCATACGAAGATATTGTCTCGTGTGCTATCAAGACAGAAAAGGAATTTTCTAAGTCTTATGACAACAAAGTAAAGCAAGAGAAGAAGAGAACGGTGGAACAAGAGACAGATAAAGGGAAAAAGGGAAAGAAGGATTTTCCATTATGTGATAATTGTGGGAAGAATCACCCTGGTACTTGCCTAAAAGGAATGGGAGTTTGTTACAAATGTGGAGAAAAAGGTCACCAGGTGCGTGATTGCAAGGGAAAGAAAGAGGCTATCAAAGTTGAATGCTACAATTGTAGAGAAATGGGTCATTATGAAAATGAATGCCCTAAGAGTCAGGGAAACTTACCTCAGAAAAGGCCAAGGGATCAAGGACAATATTATGTTGTTACTACAGTTGAAGCAGAATAACTAATGTATTGGTGCTTTTGGACTCATGGATTATATTCTGGTTATTAGAATAATGTGATATATATATAAGGATTGTACTACAGTACTTGTTGATTTCAGTAAGGTTTTAATATGATGAAGGTAATTATATTTTTAGTATGTGACAATGAGAGAAACTTTACTTTGTTTGGGGAATCTGATAAATTGATTTTGGAATTAAGAGACCTTCTAGAGAAAGTCTGGACAGAGGTATTTTGGATAACTATAAAGGTTGGAGTGGATTAAGTTGATCTTTGGATAGTATTGTTTAAGGTTAAAAAATTTATGATGATTATTTTTGGAATATTATGATACTATAGTTTTAAGAAAAGTACAACCTGCAGGTTGGGGCATAACCCGTCGCGTCGGACAAAGCTGTAGGAATCGAACCCACAATCATAGTGAGACAGGCCTTTATTTCCTACCACTAGCCTACAGGAAGTCCCTGGTTATTACAAAATAATTTTACTAATCTAAATGGTATGTGTTAACATTTGTAACCTTATAAAATTAGGATAAATAGAATATTTTTGAGTTCTGTTACCATTTGGAGTAAAAGATGGGTTTGTGGTAAAAATTTATTAACGAATGAAAGTATACATAACAAGTATGTATATTCCCTTACGTTCTTAGTAAATCTCCTAAATAAATTCCTCAACATTATAAAAGGTAACTTAAAACAAAAATGTTTTCGGTTAACTTTTCCAACTGGGGATTCAATGACCGTTTAACCAATCACAAGTTTGTGATTTTCTTGTAGTTAAACTTTCTCCTAATCCTGTTTTCTATAACTCTCCATCAGACCTTGATGGTTTGTTTCTCCTCCATATCCATATTTTCATAGAATCCTAGAATGGGCTATATCGGGTGACCTTTGTACTTATCTTGCTTTCTTTTAATGTTATATATTTATTAACCTTATTTCCGATGTGGGTTTTCCTCAAAGGTATTTTCTCTTTTCAACCTTTTATTTTCAAAGAAAAATTTCAAATTGTGAGGACGCAATTTGTTGAAGGAGGGTAGAATGTAACACCCCGAGCTTCCACGATACGCTTCTCATTCAATAATGCAATAGCTTGCATTGTACGCAACTTCGAGATCTAAAACACTGCGACTAATCAAAGTAGCCATTATGAATTGTAATAACCACTTTTTAAAATTATAGAAATTTTATATTTCAAAATGGACTTCATTTTTGTATTCGTAATATCGAAATTATCCAAAGTTCAATTTTTTGTAATTTTCTGAGAACTTCCAATTTTTTATGAATAGTGAAAATACTTAAAAACAACTTTTTAAAAAAAATTAATTAATAGTGATAAATTCTACTATTTAGTGGTTTTAAAGTATAATTAGAATATATTTTTACCATTTTATCCAATGGTTTTCATTAGAATTAATTTAACATTGAAATTGGATATAAACAATTGCCAATCTTTTGATATAAATTGTTTCTTAAAACACGCTATTTGTTGTGATAGCGGGAATTAATTATAAAATTAATTAATGCAACTTATATGTTTGGAATTTTTTAAAATAGTCATCATTTTTGAATTCAGAATATCAATTATAGCTTAGGGTGAAATTTTGGCCTTGTTCTGAAAAACTTCAATTTTTGATGAATAGTGAAACCACTAAGCGGTAGTTAAATAACTGATTTTTCGTTTAAATGAAATATTACCACTTCTGTGATTTGATTTTCAAAAATCCGACATACATGGTTGTCATTAAGAAGTAAAATGTGGTTCAATGAGATCAAAAAAATTTTTTGGTGAATAGTAACTTTTAAGTTCTTAATCGCGATTAGAGGTAATTAGTGTAGTTTAAGGTAAAAATAAGGTTTTAATAATATGAGATGAGCTTGAAACTTGTCCTACTTCTATTGGATGAGTCATGGCCGACCAAGACAACCCATGGGTCAACTTGGGGACCCCATGGAGCCACTTTAGTTGGAAAATGACATTAATATATATTTATTTAATGTTAAAATTAAATTGACACAAACATGAGTTATTTTACTAAAACAGTTTTTAAGTTGGGTTACACAAGTCCAAATTTTGACTATAAATATTCATTATAAAGCTAAAAATATTTCCTACATCATAGTATTTTGTTTATAATTTTTAGACATTAAATAAATTAAATTATTTATGACATCATGATGATGCAGCGATGACCTCATTATTTAACGATTTAAATAAAATGAGAAGATAATGTAAAATCCAAGGCTTACACTTGTCCAAAGCCTATTGGATGAGTATATTTCGAACCATCATCATCTTATCCTCGAATTATATAATTGTGGGACCTCTAAAATCCGAAACTCATTTTATAATAAAGTGACTTTTCTTTACTTTCCAAGAGTGCCCCTCCTCTCCACTTATAAAAGGCCCCCACCTCTCCCAACTCATTTACACTTTCAAGCCATTTGTCTCGGCCAACCTCTGCCCAAATACTCTCCCAACTTCCCCCTCTTACTAATATAAGCCTCACTTTGGGCAGAACTCTTCCCAAGAAAGCCTTTAGCTCAAATCAAAAAGAGTTACCCGATTTTGAGGTAATGTCTTCTCTAATGTTGTTTTGTTTTATTTTTCTTCTCCAACCCCCTAAACTCTTTTTATTCATTACTTTTGTAACAACACCAGTATCCTCAATATACTAGGATGTTGTTATAATAAGTATTAGAGCTACACTTACACACACCTACATCTAATGGTTAAAGAACATACGATTTCTGTGGATGGCGAATTTCTGCCTCACGAAACGATGATTGTTCAACACTCATATAACACCTTCAATGGTGGCCATTAAGATGTCACTATATTTATATATGTTATAAAATATGTTTATTTTTTACTTATGCTTCTGTATTTCTCATTTATGGCATACTTTATGATTTCCATTATGGGTAAAACGCGATAATTTCATTTTAGGAAGTGCGGACCACCGCCCCCTCAAAGTGATTTGAATCGTTAATGCCATATGTGGGATGTATAAAGGATGGATTAAATGTTATTATACACTATATTATACTGTAATTATATTATAAATTTATATCATTATGATTTCTTTCCATTAAATACGAAATAGAAATGAAAGTAGCGTTCATGCGTACGTACGGCTTACCGTCTCCATGAACGGTGCATTTCATTTCTTACCTCTAAATGTTACGTGACATTATTAATGAATGTATATACTGGATATATATCATATATATTATATCTATATCATGAATATAATTCTGGATATAATGGATATTTCACCACATGAACAACTTGAAATTATAGGAAGTTTATTTTTGACTCAAGTACCAAAGATCGACAAAACGACCGTTATTAACTTAAATAATTAAATAATGTTCATAACATGGTAATAAGGGATATAAAAGGAATAATGAACATGAAAAAGGTTCTTAAGTTAATATAAATTAACTCTAGTTTATTATTCAGGAGGTTAAAGAACGGTCGAGTCAGGACAGGGCGCAAGGTAAGGGAACTTCTTAACCCAATTTCTATTATTTGGGTTAATCTCCTACTTTCAAATTATGTCATGATATTATTATGTCCTATATTGTATTTTTACATTATTTATGTGTACTTATAGTGAATACACATTATAGATGTACTTTATTTAAAAAAAGATGATCTTTTAAGGGACTTCGTCTCAATCACCATTTATTGAGGCATATTTTGTTTTATACACAAATTTCTTTTATACAGTGTATAAACCCCTTTGACTTTTACGTTTATTCAAAAGGAATATTTTTTATACGAAGCGTTTTACTAAACGACAAAAAGGGAATGTTTTTATTTCCGTACTTATGCGGCGACAACGACTTCTCCGCCCCTGTGACCTTTATTTGAGTTTCGGCTTCCTATACAAGCCATCATTTTTTTAATGAAAAATAAATACAAAGTTTTAACTTTCTTTTATTTTGGTATTGAAAATGGTTTTGAAAGAGTTTTTATTATATCAATGTGTTGTATTGATATCTTTTGATTGAAATGTGGAAATGTTATGTTTCCTTTATGCATGTTTTATTTGATATGATTATGTTATGGTTTATGATATGTTTAAACCTATTCATATGTGGAATGTATTGGACTTAATAAGTGACGGGTGGAGCCCGCTATAGCTCCTCGATGCATCGGTAGGTCTCATGAGACAACTAGACATGGAATTGGCCAAGGCCCTTTCCCAATTTGATTTATGGTTTTGGGCGAGGCCTTAATCATTTTAGATGTCTTGGCCGAGGCCTTGACAAAATGTTTCAGAATGTCTGGCATTATACATTCCCTCATTATGAAAGTGGTTATTGATATTGCATGTGATTATTCGACCAGTAGAATATCCATGTGAAGAAGTGAATGGCATTATCTCATTTTACTTTTTCCATATTATGTTGATGTTCAAGTTTAAAAGGCTTTTGTTTTAGTTATACATTGCCTTAAATTATTATGTTGATTTATGAAAGCTTCCGCAATATTGTTATCCTTACTGAGAATCTGAGCTCACCCCTTTCAATGTTTTAATATTTTCCAGGACGTGAAGAAGTATTTTATGATTGACCTGCAGGGATTGTCAGAAGAGGATATAAGTGTGGTCTATGGAGACTTTGTTACTGTAGTTTTTCATTTTTATGATGTAATGTAATGTTTACGAATGTATCTAGTGTTTCCAAGGCTACTAAACTAATCGGTCTTTCGAGACTTGATCTTTTGTGATCATGCCAATGTTACGAAGTAATGCACCGACTCCGGGTAGCTAGGGTCGGGGCGTTACAGGGTTTGCTTTGGGATTTGAGAGGATATGGTTCCATAAATGTTATTGTGTATCTATTGAATAATTTATGTCATTTTTTAGATATTGTAATGTTTAGTGGGGTGGGATTGTTATCAAGTCTTTATATGGAGGATGTGGGGTCACTTCATATAATTATATGGATGATCATCTTTGATCACAATCCAAATTTTACTTTATGAGTGTAGAAGATCCTATAAGATTATTTTTTAACACAATTATTCTATAAAATATAATTTTATCCTTAGATAAAATGTAAATGTGGAGTGGGTTATCTATATGATAGAGTTTATTTTAGGAACTAGTATTCATGACATTGGAGGTCAATGAGTGATTTTTTTTGTATTTAGAAGATTTTTCTTACAATAACAGTTATCACTCATCAATTAGAATTATAATAATCTAGGTATTTTAATATAATTCTCATATATCATCCTTATGCTAGACCAATATTGGAGATTCAAATAACATTGGGCGAGATTTAGTTAAAAATATGATAGAAAAAGTAATTTTGATCTAATGGTGGATAACGGATTCTTAGTATCATCAAAATTTTTTAAAAGATAGAATGAGGATACATTTATGATATAACATCAATGATTATGTGTTATTTAATTTTATCCTCTTCAGGGGTTGTGTAGGTTTGTAAAATTTTAATCATACATTTCAATTGGTTGGAGAGAGTTGGTGGGGTATCATATTTGTTATATCTTCCACCCCAGATGGAACATCTTCAAAACTTATTCAACATTTTACATAATCGGATGTATCTTCAGGATGAAACTAAAGTAATTGGTTGTGTTGAGTAAGATATAAAATAGTATTTCACGTTTTTTAGTGTCTTTTATAGATTTAATATTGTCATATTATCTTTTTCATGGACTTTTCATTCGATTTGTGTTAGTTTTATAGAGGAATGGTGGTTTAGTGGAATGTGAATGGGAGAAAGAGTCACATATATTGGTTTAATACCTGAATTTGTTCTTAATATTTTCCATTTAATTTTAATTGGGATTTGAAAATTATATATAGTGGTTTATGTTATTCTTTTTCATTTATAATTCATTTTTATTTCTTTTGATAAGATTGTTTTTTGAGAGGTATACCATAAGGTGGTTAAGTTTTGGAGTTTTGTCTTTGATTTTATTTTTATTCTTAAGGAATATAATAATTTGTGAGGTATATAATATAGAATAAAATTATTATTGGTCCTCTTCATTATATTTTTCTGGTATTGGATATGGTGGGAGTGAGTATGGGGTGACTTGTGGAAGAGGAGTCAATTATTTGGTTATCACCTATACCAAACCATGGATCAGTGCCTCTACATCATAGTTTCTAGATTCATAAAGGGTTAGTAAACTCTTCTTGGAAGAGTGTTCCTAGTTCAATATGTAGATTATTAGATTTAGGGTTTTTCACTTTAGGGATGGATAAAAATCATGTTTTTTCCATAATTATGTGGTTGGTATAAAGTCGACATTTTATAAGTGTTAAATTTGAGAGATATTTTGATGGAGCCTATATCTAAAATTTGAAGTTGAATATATCATGGTCTTCATAATCTTAGAAAAACAAAGTGGATTGTGAAGAAATATATAAGGTTTTTATCTTGGGTGTTATAGGAGGTGGATGAAAACATGATGTGGTTTGATTAACCATGTAGTTTTTTTAATAAAAGATGAGTTTCTGAAATGAAAATACCCAAAAATATTTTATAATTTTTAGATTTATGAAAACATGGTTTTCATGTCTACATTGACTAACCCAAACCATAGAATAGTTTAGCTATCCACACCATAGTTTGGTCTACCAAAAGTTAAATAAAATTTTGAGGTATTTTTTCTTCTAATTCGGTCCATCAACCTCCATTACAACCCTATATTAATAAAAGAGTTCTCATTGGTGGGTTTGAATAACATAGTGGGTCCTTAGGGAACCTAACTATGCGAGATCAATCCCTCATGATCTTAATCACCATTTTCTTTATTTTATCTTCATATCTTGATTCATCTATCCTGAGAGACTTCTAGCAACAAATTATATATAGATATAATGGAATATTGTTGTTATAATTATGGGGTTTATGTTAGTCGGAGAATATTTGAGATAAATTGTTTCTTTTATCATCATAATTAATTCATTTTTGTTATTATAAAATTTGACCTTCAATTTTAGGTTGGTGATTTAGAAACTTCTCTTTTTTATTATTTTTAATATAGAACTAAAATGCATTTGTTATATGGGAAGTGGTTGGAATAGGGTTAATTAATAAAAATAAAATAAATTTTTATAATGTTGATTAAGTGTTATGATATAAGGGATATATGTAATTCACTATTGTGATTTATTTCAGGATTGTTATAAATATATAATTTTAGTAGGGACTAGTGAATTTTTAAACAAGTGGTAATTTAATATCAAACCATTAATGTAATGAAGAATTGTGTTGATTGTTTTTATGGTAATGTTATGAGGTTTAATAGAATATAGTAGTTTTATGATTATATAAAATATAATCATGAAAGATGAATTATTATAGTTTTTTCTATGAAGTTATGGTGAAGTTAGTTTGGATATGTAGTCATAGTTTCTCAAGACATGGATATATAATGAAACAAACAATTCATTAAAGAAATAATGATGACAGGATTATGATGATAACATCATTGTTAAATAAATTAATGAATTATTTTATTAATTTATTTAATGTTAATATATATGCTATATAAGATATTAGGTTGTGATTTATAAATATTGATAAATTATGTATGATGTTGTTTATTATAAATTTTTAATTTTCTATAATTAATGATTAATGTGACTAAATGATTAATATTTTATTGTTTAAAATAAGTTAATCAGATATAAGTTTTATGATGAAATTTGGAAAAGAGTGGAAAGTGAGTTAATAGCTAATTAAGAAGTGGAATAGGTGGAAGGATAACTTGTTTCATATATACGTAGGTGATGAGTTATTTTTATGTATTATTAGAGGTGTTAATGATGGATGTGTGATGATAATGTCATAGACAACAAGATATGGTTTTATAGATATTTGATATAAATTAAAACCATTGGATGACATTATGTTTTATCATGCATATCCTTATACATTTTTTAATTTTTACACACCGCTACCTAAGTTAGGTAATATGATTGATAACTGTATACGGTATTGTGAATCGGGTGACCCTCTATGATATAGGATGTGAGTGATGTTGGGTTATGAAGCCCACATTAGTTAACCATATATAGAAAATGAGGTAGAGATACAATATACATGGATCAAATTGATGTGTGGAAAGTGGTAGAATTTTCACTCCAATGGATGAAAGGGTGATTGAATAAAGATATTTTTTATGGAAGTGTGTATATGTGATTGTTTAGAAATAGAAATAATGTATAGGAAAATTGTTTATTGAGGTGTTCACTAGGGAATGTGATGATGTTTTTAAATGATACAACAGATTATATTTCATTATTCAAAATGGAAAGACATCTATGAATATAAGAGGTTAGTGATACTAGCATGACTAGCTAGATACTTCTATAAAATGGATGTAGGGACCTCATCAATAGTGACTTGTACAGTGATTCAAATCTGTCATTGATCTGAGAATTATAGAATAGTAAATTCCTATAATTAATCCTTACTAATGAGTTCGGTCTATTGAATGTAAAACATGGTTCTTTTGATTGCAATGAAAATAGTAATAGTGTTTTTCTCATGGATGTAAGACACAATATCTAAACCATATAAACCATTATGTACTTCCATTTATTGTTTTCATTAGAATTATTATAAGGTGTGAGTTTACTGAATTTTATGAAAGTATCAACATGGTGTAGTGAGTAGTGTATATGGGTTCAATTATTCTGGTACACTAATCGAAGGTAGATCATCTACATGACCTGGTTCCTTTATATAGTATTATTTGGGAGATATTGTCTAGCGGTCAGGTGTGATGGTTGTCTCAAAAAATGTGGTTTCAGAGCATTAGATTTTTCATCTTGTAAAATCACACTCTAAGGGATATTGGTTTTTTTCTCACTATTTCATTGAATTTATTTATATTCTCATTTGGATATCAATGAAAATAGAAGGTATATCATTGGATAGTTGTAATATCATGGTCAATAAGTTTTATGGAAAATACTTTGGATTGTGGAGAATATAGATAGAGGGCCATCTTATTCAAGGGGACCTAGATATTATATTAACTTGAGTTTATCTAGAGAAGATGGAAAATATAGAAATGGAAATGGTTGGAAAGTAATGAGATTTGGTTTGTGAGGATTTCGTTGGCATAAATCATGGACATTAAAATATTTTAAGTAAAGTCTATGTTTGAGCTCATGGATAACCTAGAGAATATGTATGTGAAACCTACAATACTCAATAAAGTGTTCATGATGAGAAGGTAATTCTATATTAGGTTATTAGAAGGAATACCAAGAGTAGTTAACATGAATTACTTCAACATGATTTGAGGGAATCATGAATCAATAATGGTAAATTCAGAAGTGATGTATGGGAAATTTACTACTATCATTACTTCCATGGGATGCGATTGTAATGGAAGTGAGTAACTCTTGTGGGAAATATTATTTAGTATTTTTGGTTATCCACAACTTGATACTCAATTATGAACTATTATGTATGGAATTCCAATCATCGTCTAGTGTCATATTTAATACATACGGATGAGGATAGTCACCCTAGAGAATAAATTGGAAGAAACAATGGTCCAATAATTCATGAGGGTCAATATGATGTAAGTCAGTTTGTCATAGTTCAACATGATGGAGTTTTGGGAAGAAATTAGTTCTTAATAAGGATTGAAAAATTCATAAGTAAGAATATAATAGATAAACACTCATACTTCCATATTCAATGAGCATAGCTAAAGTAGGAAATAACATATTTCCCAACGTTGACATTCTAGTGGAGTCAGCCATGATTAACATAAGGGAATATTTCCTTTTAATGGAAGAGAAGGGATGCATCGTGAATTATGTGTCTAGGAATTCTGGAAAGGTATATTTGGAAGATGATAAATCTATATAAATAATCGTAATGGGATATGTTAATTTATAGATGAATAATGGATGTTCTTAAAAGTGAAAGAAGTTATACATATCCAAATGCAGTGGAATAACTTAACTTCCCTAGGATATCTAAATGAGGTAGGTTATAGGAAAAAAAATTAGATGTAATTTGGAAGTTTTATCGAGGTTACATTTTGGTTTCATTGTGAGTAAAAGATGGGACACTATATTTGATCAGATGATCAGATAGAATAGAATTTGTTAGAGAAAAAACATCCAAGAGTCTGACGTTGTGGCACTGTTTACTTGGACATCTCTGTGAGAGTATATAATAGTAAAATTCATGTTCAAGCTTTATAACACTAAAATATTTTTTTTGAAATTTGTGTGATGCTAAAATATAGAATGGTGTAATTAAACTCCAATATATAAAATCCCAAATCTCAGAGTTTAAAACATGTTAAATCAGACATTTTGGGACCTATCTTTATATGTTATCATGGTGAGTCACTTTAGTTTGCGAAATTTATTAATAATAATACTAGTAAAGTACGTTTTTACATGCTAAAGTATATGTCTAAGGTTTTTTCATAATTCATTCAAATTAATTCCATAAAAATGAGAGAGAAAAATTAATTTTGTAAATTTATAATTCCTAAAAACATTGGTGAATATAATAGTGGAAACTTCTAGAACAATTCTTTGATGAAGGGGACAAATAAAGAGATAATTTTGACCCATAACCCACATAAAAATTGTGTGTTAGAAAGGATGAACTAGAAGTTGAAGAAAAATCATGAATTATTTGTGTACACTAAATAATTCCTAATAAAATTTTAGTGGAAGTAGTAAACTAAATAGAATACATGGAAAACTAAAGTCCATCCACTCTTATATGACAAGAAGTCATGAAACATCTATAGTCTAGTAAATAACCAGACATTAGCCACATAATTCTTTTCAAATGTATTGATCATTTTCTTAAAAAATTAGGATAGATATAAGATTGAGGGAGAGTCTAAAGCATTATTTATTACTGGATATGAATATGAAGATTTAATGTTTCGGCTATTGTATGATGATAAGTGATAATTAATTAAGAGATGATATTTTTTCTATAAAGAGAAGGTTCTGTAGAAGGAATAAATCTTGGTTAAGAAAGAAGTCAAAATAAAGGAATAAACTGACGAATTACAAATTCATCTAAATTGAAGTATCTAATAAAGACAGGTTTTGATAATTTAAGTTGTTAGTATTCGATGTCCAGAAGTGAGACAAGTAGAATATGTTCTACATATCTCAAGGGATTCTAAAGCTTAAGTGAGAGAAATATAATTTCGGGTCTTGGAGTTTTGAGTATAAATAATTAAAAATAATAAGATAGATAAATCAAAAGTTCAATTTATGAAATCTTTCAAAGTCAAAAAAACATCAATATATGTTTGGGGAATACCTGAACATCATACTTTTAATGGATAATGGTGAACGAGAAACCTAGGATGAGGTAAAAACTCTATTTGACTCTAGATAGTAGAAGTTGACTATTGATGAAGAAAATTAGTTGTTTAACTACAATGGAAATTGGATTTGGTTGTTCTATCATAGGTTATATGATCACTAGAAATCAAATGGGTACGTTGCTTAAATGAAGAATAAACTTGAAGAACAATATAAAAGTAATGTCATGTGGTAAAGGGATTTCAATAGACGGATTTAATTGAATCATTTTTTATTTTTTCACCATTATTTAATCATACTACCTTATATATATTGTTGAGCATGTTTATGTCTGATTATTTTTACTTATAAAATATTGATGTAAAGATATCCTTCCTTTATTGTTAGTTGGAGGAAGATAATTTTATGAATAAACATGTGGGTTTTTAGTAAGATTACAATTATTAATTGGTGTGTGAGATTAAAAAAATCCTTTATAGATTGAATAATTTTCCAAGGTAGTGGAATAATAATTTTCATTCATTTATGATGGCTGAAGGAGTAACCCATTGAAATAAGAACTATTGTTACTTCTAGAATGAATGGAATGATGGGACTTTCATCATTATTTTCCTGTATATATGTTTTTAGTTTAAAAGGAGATAGAAATGTTTAGAAGATAAATCTGGATCAACATAAAATTTTTGAGATGAAAGATGATTAATAGGCTAAGAATATATAGGGAATGAATGTTGATATAGATAAAAAAAGCCGACACTTTAGTGCTATCTCAAAGGGATTATATCTATAAAGTCATCCAAAGAATTGGGATGACTAGATGTAAGATGATCATAACTCCAATAGTAAAAAATTTCAAATAAAAACTATAAGGCACCTAAAATGGAATATGAGGTCACACTCATGATGAAAGTTCCACTTACATCAGTATTTTAATATTTGATGTGGACTGTGATATGTACTTAACCAGGAATTTCATTTTAAGTGGGTGTTATAAGATGGTTTATATAAAATTTGGGAAGGTAACTCTGTGAGGAGGTGAAAAGGATTATATGGAACTTAAAGGGAATAGAAGATATTTCATTTTTCATTGAGAAATTTTATCCATTTTGAGGTTATGTTAATACATATTTCACTATTGATTCAGACACATAGAAGAGAACCACATCGTTTATGTTTATCTATAGAAGAATGGTGGTCAATTTGATGTTATATCTATAGCATATTGTCACTTTTTATATAAAATAAATTTAATTCCTATTTTTAATGAAAATTATAAAGGATATGGTATGGATGATTCATTTTTAGAAGGAACATTATAGGATTCAATACAAATGAGTTTTTTATATAATAATCAATGTTTTATTCACATGTCTTGGAATCTCGTGTTCTATTCATGGATGAATCACTTAGACTTGAAATACCACTTCATATAAAACTTTTATAGTATAAGAAGTTTTATTTTTAGAATATATATTGAAATTGAAATTGATAAAACATGTTTTTCAAAGTGTTAGTCTACAAACTTATGAGGCAGCACTGTGCCTCAGTGGGACTTAGGTGAATGGATGGAGAATAGATAACACTACTTGTTATTTAAAAAGAAGGACATTTTTTATGATAAAGTATTGAAGTATTTCCAAATATTTCATGAAATAGTATTCGTGTGGCAGATTTTTTTGATATGACTTCCTATTCTATTAACACTAAAAAGATAGTTGAACAGATATGCTCTAAATGTGGATTAGCCTTATTTGTGGATAGCAGAAGCATATTCACTTTTGAGAATGGAAGTTAATTGGACAGTGGTATTTTTAGATGGAAGTGTGCATGAGTTATAGTATAAACATGGGGAATAATAGTTAATATAATATTTTATCTTGAAGTCTTCATTAGTACAAGAAATTAGCTTTTAGAATGCTGTAATACAATATCAATCATCATTAGAAATAGCGGATCCCCCCTAATATAAGTGGTCAGTTCTACTAGCATGGTTTGTTTGATACTTCTAACAAATGTAAGTGGTTACGTCATATATAGTGAATTTCATAATGATTTATATCTGATATTAATCTAAGAGTAAAAATGTGTTAATTATTGAAATTAATCCTTACTAACTGGTTTTTTCAATTAAAGTGAAAAACGTCCATCTTCTAACTATAATGGAAAGTAAAATAGTCATTCTCTTGTGGATTTAAGACACATTGTCTAAACCACATAAATAGCTATGTCATTTACTTTATTTTTTCATTATAATACTTGTTACCAATGAGTTTTCGTGAGTTTGTGTGAGTATATACTTTGTGTGGTGAGTGGAGTCCATTGGTTTTAATCTTTTGGTATATTATGTGATATCTATGATCTTGAACTCTTAAATATATTATAAAAACCTAATATTTAAATTTATATATTTTATGTTGATAAATGTGACCAAATTTCAACCATCTAAAAAATACAACATCAAATAAAAATTCTATATCACATACATACTAATGGAAATTTTAGTTTTAGTGTTTTAGAGGGCTAGAAAAAAACAATTACATAATAATACCCATGTCATTATGTGATAATTTTTTCCACTATACCCATATTTTCATATTCTACATTATTACTTAAACACATATCATTAAATTCATCATAAATGGATTTTTTTTATCTTCACACAATTCATATAACATCAATCATTATAGCCTAGGGAAATAGAAAATGTTAGAAGGTTGAGTTTAACCACTCTGTAAGGGTAAACATAAGTATTAAAAATTGAATTTCATCAGTGATAATAAGATGTACATAAGTTTATAATGCAATAATAATAGTACATGAGGATAACTTAAGATAATTCCTTCCTGTCAAAACTATGATAACAATTCATGACACATGGAATAAATCATTATCATAATAAGAGTCATATAAGTCAACAGTCATGAGCCTTGTGAAAAAAATCCTTGATAAAAGGATACATTAGAACGTGATGAAAGAATAAAGAAAACATGAGGGTAACATTGAACATACTTTTCATATAACTCTTAAAATAATTATTAAAAATGGAATAAAACACTTAGAAAATTCCAATAATCTCTTAGGAGAAACCTATAACAAGTTAACTATATCCCATTAATAAATTCATTGGAGTTTTATATCACAATCACCCATCCTTGGGTTGTAACCAAACCACATGTCATTGGTCTATAAAAAATCCACCCATAATTTATCCATAAATATGTCTAAGTACCATAAAATGTGAAAACCAATTAAAAGCTTTCACTTTTCAACATCACAATAACCATTGTTCCTTAATAGATGGATTTACTCTTGTAAAATTAATTGGTTCCAATATTATCTATTTAAAACTATTATAATTCATATATTGAAATAATAAGGATTGAATCATTGAATCATATCCCTAGTGGATGATAATAAACACCAAGTTTTCATGTTTTTGATGAATATAAATACCATTAAAAATCACTAAAACTTTTCTTCAGGAAAATACCTTTCCACATGGAAAATAACTTTTAAAAATAAAAACATTTATGAATATTAGGAAAAACATTAATTGAAAATAGCCTCATAAACTCTCAAATTAATATTTTAAAAAAAATATTCATGATGATAAAAAATGGTGGTTAGGTCATGTATGGTAAAATAACACATTCAATGAATACTTTTGTAAATAAATTTAAAATGAGAAATACAAAAAAGGATAAAAAATCATTTATAAAAACTTTTAATTAGATTTCTGAATACATTAAAATTAACTTTAGAGATAATTAAAGTTTATTAATATAAATATTTAAAGAAATATTATAATAAATCGATATGGAAGAAAACTATTCCCACTCTAAAAGAACAAACATGATTAGAAATTGTTATAAAAAAATATTCATGTTTCTTTAATCATTAGTTGAGAAAATAGAATTTAAAATTTTAAACAACATTCATAACCATAGGATAATAAAATAGACATGGTTCAATGAAATTATTTCATATTATATCTCCCAAATGAACATTGAATTGGAAAAGCCAGAAATAACATGAGATTGTATCATAAGATTCTGTATCTTTTTTATAGCTTTTGAATCTTAATCTGATAAAAGAAATGAAATAAAATTAAAAATTAAATACCATGAATAAGGATATACGTGATATAAAATTTGAAGGGGTATTGTATACACTTCTTAAAATAAGATATTTTCATAACATAAACATATGTCCCAACGAAGTAAAATTTGAAATGAATAGCCCATAAAAGGATCATATCATTGAATTAAAAATCAATAAATTAAGAGATTATGTGTAAAAAAATTATATCAACACAAAACTAGTGGACTTAAATCATGAATAAAAAAATATCACCTCACACATAATATTTACATAATATAATTCTTGAATAAGTGATATAACCCAAAAAAAAAAAAATTGAGTTATTAGTCCCCTTACCGTTAGTCTATATATTCTATGTATGTCCATTAACTCCTATATAATAAAATTATTTTAGTTTTTTTACATATTTTATAACCTTATAAAATTTTATTATATTTTCATTAAAATAACTATTTCATTAATTTAAATGACATATTTAATTACTTAATCGGTTAATCCTCATGGGGTATTTTAAGGATGTTCGATTCAAAATTTCCAAATGACTTCGGTAAGTTGATATTGGTCAAAGAGGTCATTATTAATTCATATAAATATTAATAATAATTAAATAATTATCATTTTTATACTAAATTATACTTTTATAACCATTTATTTAATTTGTTTATGAAAAATGAATTATGTTACAATCATTTAGAAGTTAGTCTATACATATGCATGAGTAACGTTTACATTTTTTCAGAAACTTGAGGTAAATAAGGTAAGTATAATTTTATATTTATGTAATTATTATTACACCACAAATATTATATTACCTCTTTAAATACACTTATATTTACCATCCAAGTGATGTGGTGAGGAGAAACGAATCACATCTCTTCATGGAGGTGGTAATCTACACAAACATATGAACAACATTTTCATTTATCAATGGATGAAATAATATTAAAAAATACATATATGTTATCTTTCCATAATATTAATTGTTTCATTAATATCATAGGTATACTTCAAATCCATCATTATAATCAAAATTGAGAGGTGGTGATGGAAAATAAATTACATCGGTTTGTGAGGTGGTAGTACTCTATACACAAGAACGATTGATTCATTTCTAATTAGATGAATAAATGGATGTAGTAAATAAATAAAAAAATAACATATAATTATATTATGTATATTGGTTGTATTATATCACAATTTTTTACGATTTTTTAAGGAGGTATAAGAATAAATAAATCTAAAATGTTTGGTTAAAAGTTATACCTCCCTTTTGGACAATATTATTTAAATTACACTTTAATCCCTGTGTGGATAGTATTATTCCAAATATAGGAATTCTTAGAGATGTGTAGGGATGTTAAGAATTTATTTTGGTAGTTACTGGATGAAAATATGGCTCTATATTTGTGGATAGTTGAGGAGAGAAGGTGTTCATTTATAAGTTGGGGAGTGGACAAACATTTCATTTTTCAAAATATTAAAATTTATTAATATATTACTAAATAAAAAATAATACAAGATGGAAATTTTGAAATTATAATGATATAGTGTCGTGATATTTCTATAAAATAATATTTATACATGTTTTTATTTTATTTAAACCCTTATCATATTAGTTTAACCCCTGGTAAACCCATTTGAACCATAACTATGGTAACATATTTTCTACTATTTTTACAATTATTTATGAACAAAAATAATGTTGGAATTATTAGATCATATTAATATTTATTATTGAAAATATTTAATCCATTTTATCATATTTAATTCATAGAAATTTTGGAATTTAATTTAAAATTGAACCCACAATATGCAATGAAAATCACTTTTCTAGAAAAAATGTCTTAGTAAGTATAAAACGTTTTTATAAAAAACAGTGCATAAAATTGATTACAATAACATTAATTAGATGTTTAATAATATAACTTAACTTATTTTAAATTGAAACCATTTTAAGAAAAATAAACTATAAGAACTCAGATCTTCTATTCAGGTATGTTTTTCTTTATATAATGTTTTTGAGAAGAAGAGGAATTTATGGAAATTTTTGAAGTACACACCATGTACTCGGTTACCGCGGGTAGCCGGGTGCTGGCCATGTAATGGTCATGCACATGGCTGTGTGTGGTGACCTGGAGACCGCCTAATGTGAGGGACGGTTAAGGAAAGTACACACCATGTACTTATAAAGTAGACGTTGTGTACTTTCATTTTTTATTAAATGGACCGAGGTCGCGTCTAATTGACTAAAAGCCCTCCTTCTAGGTCCGACTCATCTGAGAGTTTCTGTATGGTGCAGATCTTCACCGAGCCCCCAATCATGCATCTTTTCTCCAAATCTAACTCCATCAGTTGTATTGGAATCGCATTGGTGAGTTCTCTCTTCTTCTTGAAGACCATCTTCTTTTTTCTAATCTCTCATGAGTTATCTTCAGTTGAAAGTTTTAGAATTTTTTGTAGATTTACGGTGTTCTTGGGTGATTCAAGGATTAAGGTTCCCGTATATCGATCCTACAACACCAAGGTAGCTGTTTTGTGCCTTTTCGTAGATAGTCTTTGAATGTTATGTGTAAATTTTCCCAATATCCATGAGTGGGTTATAACGTGTTTATGGTTTTAGCCCTGATAATTTATTAGTATGCTTGTATGCTTGATTATAGGTTAACTGATTGTAAATAGGGTTAATTTCCATGCTATGGAGGTGTTTTAACATGTTTTTATTTGTTTTTTGACTGTTTGGTCTTACCTAGCATGTTAGGCTATTGTGCTTTCCATTCCTAGTGCTGATAGGATGGAATAATATTTTTATCTGACATGTTATGCTATAGACTATTTAACCAAGTAGTTCATGATGTTTACTTTGACTTCTATGAATTGATATGTTCGTTTGAATTACACAGGGTTGTGGGAACCTGGTGTAGTAGACCGTAGGGATAATGGATGTAAGGGATTCTCCAGAGTGTCTATTTTCACTATTACGATATGAGACCATAGGAGGAATTGAGTAAAGTGATTCCTTAGAGTGTTTTTAGTTCTTCGACAAGGGCCACAGGGGGAATGTGATGTAAGTGCTTCCCTAGAGCACCTTTTAGTTACCGATACGAGAATATAGGGGGAATTGACGATGAGATCTTCCTCAAAGAGTCTATACTTAAGCTGAACCAAAATGGTTAGATTGTGTTTTCTTCCTAGAGGGTTTCTTATTCTTGTTTGATGAACCAAAGGGGTTAGTCTGTGAGTACTCATAGAGGGTTACCTGCTTTGATTAGTTGTTTACATGCTATGTGATATTGAATGCAAATTTGAACTATAGGAATGGTTGATGCTGAGTACTTCCTTGTTTATTGTTTCTTTTATTTATTGCCTTCCATATATATTCACTGACTATTAGGCACATATCTTTGGGTGGTTTCCTACTAGGATTTAGTCTTTCATGCTGTTTGGTTCATGATTTTAGTCCCAAATAGATTATATTTTTGCAGTTGTAGATATGGGCAAGCGCCCTTCTACTTCAAGTACTTGATTTTCTATGGAGATGGAGAGAATGGGACCAGGATGAGGCTTGCGATGTGGATGAGTGTATCTGTTTTCTTTTATACTTGACTATTTCTGTATTCCAACATTGTGACTTGTTTGGCGTTTTTCCTAGAAATATGTTTCATGAATCATATTTATAAATATGTGAGCTTCAGTTATTTATTCTTTCAGTATTACACACTTTACTTCTGTATGGTATACTAATTATTTTGTAATTATATATCCGTTTTACTTTTGTTGTGTTACTATGCCAATGATGGCATAGTTTCCCCACTATCACACCCAAGGCACACGCTGCTAGTCAGCAACCTCCGGCGTTCAGGGAAATGCGCTTAAGGCCATGTGACCAACTGGGTAAGGGGTACCTCTTGGTGGATTCCAAAGACAGGATGTCACATAAAATTTAAAAATTCTTGAAATGAAAAGACAATTTGTAATAAAAAGTAGATTTTTTGATTGTTCATTCATAAAATCAATCTTTTTAGAAAATTCAAAAAAAATCTTCCTAAGATAATATTGTAATAAGAAATTAAAAAATATATATATCTTTTTTGTAAAATAAATTTTCTATTCTTTTTTGAAATTATATACATTATTTTGTCACAAAAATCAATAAAAAACATTTTTAGGAAAAAAATGAATTTTTAAATCATAAATTGACATTACAACAATTTGAATAATTATTTTTTAAGAATTAATAAGTGAATTTTTATTGATTAGGAATTTTAA
This sequence comes from Viscum album, assembly GCA_963277665.1. Lineage (NCBI taxonomy): Eukaryota > Viridiplantae > Streptophyta > Magnoliopsida > Santalales > Viscaceae > Viscum > Viscum album. The sequence continues at coordinate 2,029,201,027 of OY728143.1, read as the reverse complement.
ACATAGATCTAATAATGTGTCTATTCCTATTCATACACTTCCATCTAAAGACTAGGTTATACAGTCATATTTAAATAAAATTATTTTTTGGTTGATTAAACTTGGTATTATGTGTCGAGATATCAAGCATAGTATTATTTATTACCCTTGATATTATATTCTCCCAATTTAATAAATTGAATCATTTATATTTAAACTTTAACTAAATATTCAATGGTTTAACAATCTAAAATACCTTTTTTGAAAAACCACATTTTAAAATGGTTTAATAAAACCTTCTTTTGAAAGGACAGAAAGGTACATATGAAGGTCATCTTGAATAATACATAACTAGAATTCTAAATAATAGAAAATTAGTAAGAAGAGGAAATATGTAAATCGAGGAAAAACTCTAATGTCCAATTAATTATGGATTGTGAGATAAAAATTTTATAATAAGAAATTGAATGATTATATGAAGAGTTTTGGCCACAAAACATTAAATTAATGAGGTGTAAAAAATACCATTATTTAATTATAAAATAGATTGATAGGATAAAATTTTATTTCAATATTTATTTCAAAGAGTTGAGGAATTAAATTACATCTATACTAAGAACATAATAAAATATGCTTACTTGATTTTCTTCCATTTTATAAGCATAATTTGATCCTTTTTTGATATAAAATATTTCCACTTTTATCGCATCTCTTTTTCAAAGAAATGAATTTTCAAGATCAATTATCCAATCCTAAATAATTAAAACCAACGATGAATGGATCACATGATCTAAAAAATGATAAAATGTTATTCCACATTTTTTAAACACTAACCAAAAACAAAATGGCTAGAACAAGGAAAGATAATGCCCAAAATGAATAGATCTATGTATGATAAAATAATACATTAATCTCAAAAAAATCAACAATATAACCAAAGGTTCATCCTAGATTATTTCATAAATAAGTATCTGTATATCACATATAAAATCAATAACCTCAACAATATAGAATCTTTTAACCTCTGATGTTATCTCATACCCTTTAGCTTACATTCCCAAAAATATTATAGCATCATTCCAATATAATATTTCATCTTAATTCACATATTAAATATAAGGGTTACATATACCACAACCCAGTGAATCATCTCCCAAAACATGGTTAATCACTATAATAAATCACTATATAACCATATTGTAAACTTCACCAAAATATCATGTATCAAAATTAGATACTATCATGGTAAGAAATCATTATCTTATCCATAAATATCTCTAAAAATTTTATATGTTAAATGAATCACTTTTCAACCATCATGATTATATATATCCAACTATCCAAAAGACAATAATTACCTTAACAATAAAAAAATATACTATTCCAAAGGGTTATTTAATCCTTAGGGGATTATTATTCCTAAAGCCAAATAAAATATTGAAATCATCTCTAGGTATAATAACTAATGGCCTTAAAAATAGAATTTCCTCTATTGAATGTGTGATCAATAATAAAAATATTAACCTATGGTATTATTTATTTATATTAAGTTACCTCACATAAAAACATCTTAATCTCTAAATTTATCTAAACCATGATCTCATACCAACTATGATATTCCTTAACTCGCACTCTTGAATCCAGTGCTAATAACATGATCTTTACAATTCTATAATTTATATTGATAAATGTGACCCACTTTAAACAATAAGAAATTACAACATCAAATGTAAATATTATATTACTTATATACCTTGATAAATTTTAGGTTTATAGTTTTAGATAATTCTAGTAGGCTCTTACAAAACAGTACCCTTGTCTTGTGTGATAATTTTTCCAGTATACCCAGATTTTATTATTACATGTTATGTCTTCAATATCTTTCATTACATTCTTCAAAAACTAATCCTTTATTTAAAAATAATAATTTAACATCTATATTCATAAATTGAGGAAATGTAAAATATAAGAATGGTGAGCTCAAATTCTCATTAAGGTTAAACATAAAAAATAAACAATTGAATGGAATCAGTGAGAATAATATGAGAATAAGTGTATGATGACATAATAAAAGTGGAAGAAAATAACATAAGATAATTCATGCCTATAAAAAACAACAACAAAATTCATGAGACATGGAAGAAATCACTAACATATAAAAGAGTCCAATAATTCAAAAATTATGATCTTTGTGAAATCAATCCTTGAGAAAAGGATATGATAAAATGTAATGAAAGAATAATGAAAACATGTTGGCGACTTTGAATATCATTTTCATATCACTCGTATAATCACTAGTACAAATGTAAAAAACTTTTTTATTAATTATAATAATCTCTTAGGAGAATCCTATAAATGGTTAAATCAACCGCATTAACCAATTCATTGGAGTGATATATCAGGCCCACCCATTATTAGATTATATTGGAACCAAATATCATTGGTTTATAATAGAATAACAAATCATTCATTCATATATAAGTACATGTACCATATAATGAGAAAACAATTTAAAAGATTCCACTTTTCAACATAATAATAACTGTAGTTCTTTCATAACTCGATTAAACTATAGAGAATGAATAGGTTACAAGAAAATATATTTGAAAAAATAATAATTCATCTTGAGAAATAATAAGGATGGTATTGTTATAACTTATCCCCCAGTCTATCTTAAGTATCATCATGGACTGATGTTGTTAATGGATATAAATACACATAATAGATCATTAAAATCAATATTAGAGAAAATATTCTTTCCATATTTATAATAAATTTTAAAAACAAAAAAATTACATAACATTAGGAAAGAATATTATTTGAAAATAACCTTGTAAATGTTCAATGGATGTTTCAAAACAAAAATATTCATGATATAAAAAAATGGAGGTTAGGTCGCATCTGATAAAATAAAACATTCATTTCAATCTTTGGAAAATAAATTCAAAATTTGTCTTAGAAATAATTTTAAAATGAATACTTTTAAAAAAAGAATTAAATAATGTCAAATAAACATGAAAATTATATTAAGATATTTTTTAAGTGTAAATAATAGTAATCTTGAGAACTTTTTATAAAACATGATTACGAAATGATACAAGATCGGTATCACTTGCAAACAAATTTATTTATGTTTCATTAATTAAGGGAGGAAATGTAATTTAAACAAGTAAACCACATCCATAACCATAGGATATGAAAATACAAGTATTTTAATAAAGTGAGGTCATATGATCCCTATTAAAGGATCTTTGAACAAAGATATTCCTGAAATAAGATGAGATTGTAACATAAAAATCCTTACCGTTTTGGTAAATTTCGAATCTTAAAAACATAATAAATATATATAAATAAATAAATAAATATCATGAATATAATGAGACACATGATATAAAATTTCAAGGGGTAGTAGGTACACCTTATAAAATAATATTAGTGCATAACATAAACATATGTCCCAACTAAGATGAATAGCCATTACAAAGATCATATCATTGAATTGAGAATTAATAAATTGAGATATTAAATATAAAAAATGTAAATGATCATGAATTTTTTTTAAATAAAACATAAATCAAAAAATTTCATTTCACACATATTCTTGACATAATATAATCAACGAGGAAGTGATATAACCCAATGAAAGGAAATTGATTTAAGAAACCTCTTACCTCCAATCCAGACATGAAATTATGTTCCTTAACTCCTATATAATAAACTTGTATTAATTATTTATGTTAATGTTAACCTTTTTATTTTTATTATGTTTCCACAAATCCATTTATTTCATTTATTTAATTGAAAAACATAATTAATTAATAAATTAAGTCCATGTTGGGTATTTTGAGGATGTTCGGTTCATAATTTCAAAAAAAAATTGGTATGTTGGTCATGATCAAAGAGGAAATTAATCACTATTATCAATAACAATATTAATTTAATAATTATATTTTTTAACTTAATTATACTTTTAGAACCAACTATGCAGGATGGTTGTGAAAAACGAATTATTTTTTCAATCATAGAAATGGTAAGTCATACATGCGCATGAGTAACGTTTCTATTTTTTGACGATAATGAAGGAATGAAGGTAAGAATAATATTATATTTAAATAATTATTATTATATTATAGATATCATATTATCTCTATAAATACACTTATATATACCATCCATGTGAGGTGGTGATGAAAAATGAATCATGTCACTTTATGGAGGTGGTAGTCCACACGTACTAACAAATGACATTGTCACTTTTCAATAGATGTAATGATAAGAAAATAGATGATATATTATATTTAAATAATTATAATTATGTCATTAATATCATATATATACTTTAAATCAATTTTTATAACCATCCATCATAGGTGGTTATAGAAAATTAATTACATTAATTTGTGAGATGGTAGTATGACGTACACACAAACGATGATTCGATTTATAATAAATGAAGAAGAAGGTGGATTAAAGTTAATAAGTCAACATAATAAAATTAAATTATGTTGTAGATACTAATTTTATTATATCACATTGGTTGGAATATTTTTGAAGGGGGTACAAGAAAAAATAAAATTAAAAAATTCGTTTAAAAGCTACACCTCTTCTTTAAACTAATTTCATTAGTTTACATTTTAAGACCTCTAAGGATGGTATTATGAAAAAACTAATACCTAAAAAACATTTTATTGAATTTTAGTAAGGGATTTTTTTGGGTATTTACTAAGTCATTTGGCTCTTTAAGCAGACATAAGAGAGGAGAATGGTGTCCTTTAATTAGAATGGGAGGACACACATTGAATTTTTCAAATGAATAAAATATAAAGTCTTACTAAAGAAAAATTTATCCAAAATGAACCATATAAATTTTTTTATTATGTAGGGTAAAAATATGAACAGAAAATAGGATTTTTTAGGTCATTTTGACAATTATTAGTTTATTTTAACCCCTCTGTAATCTTGTTTAAACCTTAACTATCATAACAGATTTTTATGCATTTAATATTCATCATGAATAAAAATTATGTATAACTTATTAGATAATATTAATTATTTTTATTAAAAATGATTAATTATTTTATAAAATTCAATTAAAAAAAGTCGAAGAATTTAATTAAAAGTTAAACCCATAAAATGCGGTTACAAGTGTTTTACTAGAAAAAAGGCCTTTTTAGGTATAAAACTTTCTTAACTGAATCAAATCATTAAATTTATTCCATTTTCATTAATTATATTATTAATAATATAATTAAAATAATTTTCCATTGAAATAAATTTAAAACTAATTGAAATTGTTAAATGCATGATATTAAAAGACAATTCTCATTAAAAATCAGTATTTTTCACTATTATGTCAAAAAATAAATCTTTTCAGAAAATTATAAAAAATTAATCCTAAGATAATTTTTACATTTGGAATTAAAATATGTTATTATTTTTATAAAATAAATTTTATTAAATTAGATCAAATTAATTATAATATTATCTTAAAAAATCAATAAAAACATTTTTGTGGAAAAAATGAATTTTTGAAGTATAAAATGACATTGCTAAAAATTGAATAATTATTTAATAAGAATTAATCATTAAATTTTTGTTGATTATACCTTTTAAACATATATTTTATAATGTGGTTATTTATATTAATACCCTCTAGTTTAATGGTTATGTTATAATGTTCATATTTAAATAATTATATTTCATGGTTGTTTGTGGTGAGTATTGCCAACGAGCCCGTACCCGAGTGGTAAGGGCTCCTGATTGGCATCCCAGAGACCCAGGTTAAAAATTTGGTGGAGGTGAATTTTTTGTACTGTAGTAGTACCGTAGCAGGTACTATTCTGTACTATAGCAGTCGGAACTATTCACCCGATTTGGGCCTTCGGGCAACTAGTTTGGGCCTTCTGGTCTCTAGGGCCTTAGAGTCATCAAAGGTCTTCGGGACTTTGGGCCGTTGGGCCATATAGACCATGAATTAGCCCAGTTCACACAGAGAAGGCCCGAGAAGAGGATCAAAGCAACAAGACTAGCAGTCACTAGAAGCAGAGCTACCAGATTGGAAGAATGAGAGGGTATGGAAACCGGCATTGGGACCGAGCACCGTGCAGCTTTGTATGGGGTAATTCTAGCTGATCAGTAGTGAATGGTGGGGAGCTAGGTGATTAATGATTTAGAAGCTAGGTAAGGGGAAGTTCTTGTGGGTTGGGCCTACGAGTCATGTATTGGGCATAGTATGCCTCTAGGCCTTCGGGTCATCTATTGCGAGTCATATCGGGCATTGGGCCTTGGGCCTATGGGTCATGTACAGGTTCCCCTACATCCATTAAACGGGGGATTATCTATAATAAAATAAAAAAGAAGGCCTTTGGGACATTCGATCTATGGTGAGTAATGTGTTCCGCACTATTGATCATAATATTATTATTTTTAAATGACATGGGATATTATTAATTAATCCAAGAGTGTTTTTCTAGATGATTGGGTTCTTCTTTATTGGATCTTCTAAAGGATTTTATATGGTGATCATACATTGTGGTCGACTCCCAAAAAGTGATACAGATAGATGAATTCCCCCCATCCCCCTCTTTTCGATCCATTCATAGTGCAGTTATGTGGAAGTGATAGTGGTTATGGCATATAGTTGACCAATTTGAAAACGGCGGTTGTTGTATATAGTTGTGGTATGATTTTTTGTTATATCTTTATAGTATGTTAATGAATTTTATGGTTGTGGATTTTGGATAGTATAATGGATGGAAGCACCAAAAGTTATGTTATTGGGATGTGGGGGACTATATTTATAGGTTAGTGGATGTGGGGTGACTTATTTATTCTATTTTCATAATTTATTATACCTGTATTGTGTATATATTTATATAGAGAATTTTTGGTGAGATGGTTTGGTAGTTCACTTGGGATGGGACATGGTTCAGTTTAATAATTTATTCATGAAATATTTAATTTATTTCTTCTACATTGACAGGAGATTTTACAAAAAGGTTCTTAAGGAGTATACTTTTATTCCCACCCCTACTTCTATAATTTTCATAAATTTTTAAGAAATACTCACTAATAAAAATAGATAGTATTAGCTGGTGACGTGATCCGTGGTTATCATTTTAAAGTTGGTTTACTTTAGAAGTTTTTTGTACCCTTCTATTTTATTTTCAAATTTTATTTTATTTCAAGTGACATTACAAGAATTATTATCTATTTATGTGATAATTTTAGGTTTTTTCTATTTATGTTTTTTGTGTTTTTTTTGTAGTTTTATTTATCTTTTATGGGATGAAATATGGTGATGCCTCCCATATTATGTTTTTATACTGTTGGTGAAAATATCCATCACATGTCCTTTTAGAGGGGGGATTTATGGTTTGAACATAACTCTATTACTAGCTCAAGAGAAGTTTTTTTGTGGATAGATCATGAAAAAACATATTTTAAAAATGTTTTTCAAGATTTTCAATAGAATTAATATGTAGAAATTGATCCTTATGCATCGAATGATAGCCCCAATTTGGTATGAGGTTATCTTACACTAAAATTAGCACCACTAGTTCCTCATATTGATATTTTATATTATCCTAATTTCAATTATGTATTTAAATTAATTTTCAAAAATAATAATATTCCCCCTTGGGAGAAGAATGATCAGGCCTCTCCATTCAAAGTTAGTAACCAATTCAATCTTCTTTTTGAGGTTGTGATGGAAGGAAATTTTTTCGGGGATTTCCATATGCATAAGTCAAATAATAAAAATTATTTTTCAAGATGGATGTTTATGGTTTAATTACTAATCACTTTATCACTCATTTGGTTTATCAGAAATTAAATCAAGCCTTTGATTTATTATTGATCAAGTCTAGTTTGATTCAAATATGATAAAGTATTATATATTTTCTTAGTTTTTTTTGTTTTTCTTATTTTTGTTATAATAAAGTGAATAACTCACATTAATATGAATCCTTTAATAAAATTAGGTGTAAAATATATTACATTCAAACATATGAAATTCATTGTCTAAAATGATAATCCACTATGAAATTCAAAATAAGTCATTGTGTAGCTTAATTAAACAGATTTTACATATTTATTTTTCAAATTTAAGCATGATATCAGCTGATATAATGCATTGATACTAAGAAAATTTATTATTATTTATTTTTTCATTCATTTAGGATTAATTTAATATTTTACTAATGATTTTGAAATTTATAAAGTGTTTCTTATCATCAATATTATTTCAAATATTCCTGACAATGATAAATAATGAATTAAATGAAAACGGTGTGTTTTCTTATATGTCCAATAAAGATGCTTATTTTTAAGAGTAGTTATTAAAATCACACATCAAGTTTGTTTATTCAAAATTAGTCAAGATTTTATAAAATATAAGAAGTGATTTAAATATATATATATATTGAATATTATTTTTGGATATGTAGAAGTATATTATCCTTCTAATTAATTAGTCAATAAGGAATTTATTATTTGATGGAAAACTAATACGAAAAATGAAATTCAAAACATGATATTTTGTAAATAATGATGATAGGATCAAATGTAATATTTTATTCCTAATTTAAAATGGAATTTAATCATTTAAAATAATGGAATTAATTTTTATGATATTAAATTATTCTTTGATTGATATTTGAAGAATAAACTCTGAAAATATTTTAAAGGTATAAATTATAAACATTAAAGATATAGAGAACATTTATATATCTATGAGGGATAAAAAATTTATCCTTGGAACCTCAGAGACTTTGTTTATTATTTTACAACCTCAACACAACATGAAAAATATATTCATTGATGCACTATCACACAAATCTAAAGATAAGTTCTTTTTCACTTCTTTAAAACTGTCATTGAAAATAAGATGGATTGATGTAGTCATATGGAAATATTATTTTCATGTGTTTTGAGGATAATACCTTCCCTTGATTTTTTTAATTCACCTTAGGATATTATTTTATTTTTATAAGATCTGGATGATACCAATCGCAGAAAGGTCCTTGTCAACCACATTATGGTAGAACTTGGTAAATCATATATACATACTCAGTTTACATTATTTTACTGCATATGAGTAATGTTGAGATTAAAATGTGAGTAGATGTATAATTTAAATAAGTAATAATAGTTGATTTAAAATAGATCATAAAAATTTGTAAATATTGATTCAACTCCCACTTTTTAGTGTTATTTAGAACCTTCTATGTGGCTCCATAATTTTATAGATATTTATAATTGTGAAATATATTTTAAGTGGGTCATTTCATGAATATTGGAATATAAATAAAATAAATTTTTCTTTTTGGTTATCCTAATTAAATTATGAATTAAAATATTTATATTCTTTCTTAGAATACTTTTTTTATAGCTATCTATGTTGGTTGACTTGCTAAATAATTCTTATATAATAATGGGAGGAAACTAGATCTTAATTAGGATTTAAACCATTAAGGGGAAGTGATTCTTAAGATGTATGATTTAGATTTCACAAGAGAATATGGAAGATGAACTAACTGAGTATACACATGAACTAATATGGCCATATTGGATTTTTAATTTTCATGAGATATATAGAATTATTATTGAAAATGATGATAATTTTATGGTTATATATCATGATAAAACCACCAAAACGGAAGGAATTAATCATTCAAATTCTAAGAAATGTAATGAATAAATGAAAAATTATATAGAGCTTGTTTAAAAAAAACAAAGCCTGTAAATTGTTTAATCTACCTAATTGGTCATCATGTATATTGTGAAGTAGTTATTTAATAGAAAGATTAGAATATATGGAAAAGTATGTGCATTTAATGCATTATTGTAGTTCAATGTTTCAAGAAAATTTATGGGATTAAATATGGAGAAGCATTTTTACACCTTATAATAAATAAATAATTTAATATAATTTCTCAATTATACCATTATAAAATCCTAATATCTATATAAAAATATAATTTCTTAATGGAATCATTCGTGGTTATATGTATATGGAAAAAAAAGAGTTTGGACTATCCAAAGTATCATAAAAATGTGTATAGTTAAAAATGATACATTTATTGAAATAATTTTCCTTATTAGGTTATAATATATGGTTTAATAAAAAATAATAAAAATTTTCTTAATAAAAAATGATGATAAATCCTCTCTATTAGTTAGAGAGTGATTATATTTATAATGTTATATGTTGATGAAATATTGATTTTTGTAAATGAAATAAAAAATATATAGTATATAAAGTATTTTATTAAGAAAATATAATTTATGAAATACTTAGAATAAGTCACATATCATTTAGGAATGAAAAGTTATACATATATATTAAGGAGGATTGTTAAGCTATGTTGAGGAATGTGTACTGGTAAAATACTAAACCAATTCATGAAAATGATTTTAAGATCGAGAATATAGGATAAATTTATAAAATTATTCTATCAAAGTTTCATTTCCCTTCTTATAATAAAGAAATTAAATTCATTAATGAAAAAAATTACCACTTGGCAGTAAGATCCAAAATTTAGTCCATGCTATGAAATATTCTAAATGTTCTATATGCTTTAATCATGATGATAATTTATTAAGCTAATCCAATTTTAGATTATTTAATCATCATAAATAATATCTTCAAGTAAATTTAAGTAAATAAGAAATAATTATTTTTATATGAAATTGAATGAATACTCATTGTACACTATTTCAATTAGGAAAACATACAGTAATATAGTAATGATTTAAATCACAATATGAGTTTGTGTCTTTAAATAGAGACCATATTAGTTGGAGAATCTCTAAAAAATAAATAGTGAATAATTATATAATTGAATCCAACTAAATCACTATATTAAATGAAAAATGGGTTATATTTGTATATGGAAGTTCATTTTTTAACTTGAGGTTATATAAAAAATTATAGATCCCATTAAAAAAATATTGTGGAAATAATAGGGTGATTAAAAATATTGGGAACCAATATCTCAATTTTAATATTAAAACAACATTAAATGACATCATCTTATTCATTTGATTATAGATCATGGTGGTGTATAGATGTGCATGATTTCTATAAATCTTAATAAAGTAAATCCTCTTACCAAACCACTGGAAAAACAGAAGCATGAGGGTCACATATAATCTCTCAACATTATACTTGAGATATTGATTCTACTTGAAATGGGGGAGCCAAAAATTGTAACCATAAGACCAATAATGATATAATGGTTTAGGATATTGATTTTTTATTTATAATGTTATTTTTTAATAAAAAAAAATTCTTTTATTATCACTAATATGTGTTATTGTACTTTAATACATTGATTTTTTATAATAACACTTTTAGTAATTATGTACCATATTATATACCTAGTCATGGAATATCGTTAAGGTAATTATTGTGATAAAAGGATACCATTTGAAATACTTGTATAAATTATATAGTATAGAGTGCTCACATTTATTATTAAAGAGAATTATTCAAATAGGTATAATTCAACATGAGAAACATTACATGAATTGACCCATTAATATCTTTTCTATATCTCTGTCGGGATTTTATTCATGTTTCCTTTGATTGGTGGGTTTTAAATATATATTGCCAATGAAAAATTTCATATTTCTTATTCTATATTACATAATCATATAATTTGATCTAAATATATGGTCACTATATATATTACCAATTATGGGTAGCATATTATCTAAAGTAATGTTATTAATTATTCATTATGGGAAAAATTATATATCTTGATTATACATTTAATTATACAGAGATTTTATATACTCATGGTTAATAAAATTTTTATTTTAATAAATTTCATTTACTCAATATGATGACAGGTATATTAGAGTTGAGATATTTTGAATAGACATGATATATTTTGGAATGGCTCTACCTCATTATTGAGCATAGTATCTGATCTAGAATGTTACATTATCTCAAGTGTACTCTTCAATTAAAAAACATTGTAAAATTGTACTAAGTCATAAAAGAAAACTATTGCGGGTTAAGTTTCTTACAAGATAACCCAACCATAAACTATATCAATGAAAACGTGTTTTATAATCTAAAGATAAAATCTTAAAACCAATACATAGTTAAACATAAATATAAGTATCAGACTATGTGTAAATAACCATGGAAACTTCACTAAAAAAAATTAGTATAATACGTGAGTGAATTATCCATATCCACAATAATAATTCCTATTGAAATCCTATATATCATAGATAACATACAAGGTACACATATAGGTTCTGAGTAATGATAATTAGTAATATTTCTCTAATGATTCCAATAAATTATCATACCTGAGTAACCCTAATAAGCTTTTCTAATTTCAATTTTAAAAAAATGAAAACATTTAGAAAATAATCATTTTATTGATAACATTTTACAAAGTCAACATTTATTTGAGAATTATAATATAATATTAATAAAAAATATATCTATTTTTTCAACTTATTTTGATCAAAACCTGTAGTAAATTATTCAAAAAATCATGGAAAACCCCATTATTTTTCATCAAACCCTATAATGTATATAAAAATGAACTATTCATTAACATCATGTGATTAATTGTTACATGAGCATCAATTCCCACTAGTTTTCCCACTAGAAAGTGATAAATCCTAACCAAAAAAGTATTATTTTTGTAACAATCTAGGTACTTATAAAATAATTGTTTTTCATTATGGAATTAAATAGTTAAATTCATTGTAAATGTGTAATGAAAATATTGGTATATATAGAAATTAAAGAATCTAAACTAATATAATAGTAACCTCACCTATGAAAGTATAAATAAAATTTATGTATCTTATAAGAGAAAATATGATATATTTATATCATTGAATAAGTAAATATTTTTTTTGAAAATGATATATTATGCATTGATATTTTTGTAAAATGTAAATATATATTTACAATTTTATAATTAATATAATGATTTAAATTAAATTTATTTTTATAAATTAGATTCAAAAATTAATAATTTGATTTAATGTAATTATAAAAAAATTATGAGTCCTCAATAAAATTTTCAAAGTGTCATAAAATTCATTATAATATTAATATTAGTATTTTTAAAATAAATAATGAATTTAATTAAAAAATAAATTTTTTGTATATAAAAAAATTGTTTTTTAAAAATGGATTCAATTTTTTGAATCTAAGAATTTAATAAATTTTTGGGTAAATTTTTTGTATTTTTCTAAAATAGTTTAATTTTCAATGAATAGTGAAATGCGGTAATTTATGGTATTTAACATTTTAAGCCAAATACATGAATTTTAGAGTCATTAATTATGTAAGAAACCATTAGTTCAAACTTACATTCATTATTTACTATACTTAGTCCCAATAATCAACACTATTTATAGTCTTGGGACAAAATAATAAACTAATGAATATAATATACAAAAACACCTCTCGCCACTCCCTATAAATATCACATCTCACCACCTCTTCTCATCACACTCCAAATAATTTTGGACTATCTAAATTCTATGAAATTACTTTCCTAATCCTCCTTCCCATTTCCAATACCTACTGGTCTCACCAAAATACCAAAATCAAGTGCCTTAAGGCAGTTTTTAAGGAGACAACATTCGAGAGAAAAAATCATCCTTTCTCTTCTAAATTATTTCTTTCTATATTTCCTTCTTTATTTCTAATCCTATACTCTATTACCCTATACAAAGTGACATGATAACTCTAATATCATATATATATATATACTATAATTTTATTTTTTTAATGGAATATCTATCATTAAATATCTCATCTTCTCCTCTTATCCTAGAAAGTGAAAACATCATTTGTAACATGTCGATTCAAAACCTTCATAGATGATGGTTTTCTATATTCCTTTATCACATTCAATGATGGTCATAAAAACATTATAAATATTTATATTATAACAATTTTTATGTTTTGGAACTAATTTATGGACATAATATTAAATAAAATGAAAGTGGTCTGAGATAGTCGGAAAAACTACCAAAAATAGACCAAAATTTTATGATTAATATTTTATCTAATGAATTTTCCTCATATCAGAAAACAAAATAATATATGGGAAAATTTATAATTATGTAATTATATTAATACAATTTCCTTATACTTCTGTTATATCATCCCGCCTTTTTATCACATAAACTTTCATTACATTTTACAAAACTGAGGATCTTTAAGGTTTAGTTCCTTGGAAACCAGGAACATAAAACATGAAAACATAAAACATTATTGTTAAAAACTTGAAAGGCTTATCCTCATGTTCATCCTAGGTTCATTACTGCATCTCAAACCTGGGGACATACATCAGAAGAAAGGGTGAGCAGAAGGCCCAGCAAGGGAAACAAGGGAAAACATTTAACATGTGAACTTGGGATACATCAACAATGTAATGAAAAGCACTTTAAGGCATGAGAAAGAAATAATGAGATATATCATAATAAAAATAACATTTTTCATAACATGAAGATGTGGCTACAACATTTAATATTGACAATAATTTCTTTTCACCAAGGTCCATCCCCAAGGTGTCATTAAAAATTACCAAGGTTATTCACCAAGGTATCAGTCTAAAAGGTCATCTCTAGAGATTAAGTCTTTACCCAATGCATTGGAGCGCTATCTGGGTGCACCCTTGACATGTATTTATTATCATGTGAGCCACATATATCATCATAAATCATTTCATAAACAACCCATATAGCATAAAAGAAATGGGTTTCATTTCATAATCATAACATTTTAAAAACTGCTTTAAAGACATGATCATTATGTCACTTTAAACCCACAGAAAAGGGAAAGAGGGTTTCATGTATGTAAATACCAGAATTTAAAATAGAAAATTTTGATATATATGTGAATACCCCTGTATACATAAGAGCTTTGAGTATTCACTTAATAACATAAAATAATTTTGAGATAAAAAGGGAGGCATTTTGAGACGAAAACTATGCAGCATAACGTCTATGATACATGGTTTAGAAAACATTAAAAAGAGAGGGGACATGGGTAACCCACTCAAAAATGATACATAAAAAAGTAGGGGAACAGAATATATAGTATTTAAGAACATGGTAATGAAATTTTAATGATATACCATATGAAACAAAAAACATGAAAGGAAGACAAAAATAAGATTTCTCTTATGAGAATTTGGCAGCCTAACGGCGTCTCTTAAAACATCCAAAAATGGATTGACAAGATCAAATATGGTCTCTAATAATATGAACATAAATGAGCAGTATGATAGATATAGAGATCATACCCCAAAATAATAAACAGGAACTTGAAAGACTTGACATGAAAGTAGATCTTGAAAACGAGAACGGTGAAAGAACCCTTAGAAATTCGGCAGCCTAACGGCGCCACTTAAAACTTCCAAAAATGGATTGACGAGATCAAATAGGGTCTCTTATCATATGAACATAAATGATCAGTATTATAGATATAGAGATAATACCCCAACATAATAAAAAGGAACTTGAAAGACTTGACATGAAAGTAGATCTTGAAAACGAGAAGGGTGAAAGAACCCCTTAGAAATTCGACAGCCTAACGACGCCACTTAAACTTCAACACAAATGAATTGATGAGATCAAATAGGGTCTCTCATCATATGAACATAAAATATCAGTATTATAGATTTAGAGATCATACCCCAAAATAATAAAAAGTAACTTGCAAGACTTGACATGGAATTAGAACTTTGAAAAAGGAGAAAGGTGAAACAACCACTTAAAAATTCGACAGCCTAACGGCGCCACTTAAAACTTCAAAATACTGAATTGAAGAGATAAAATGGAGTTTCTCATCATATGATCATAAAATATCAGTATGATAAATATATAGATCACACCCCAACATAATAAAAAGGAACTTTAAATACTTAACATGAAAATAGATCATGAAAAATGAGAAGGGAGAAATAATCCGTTACAAAAATTTCGGCAGCCTAACGGCGCCACTTAAACATTCATAAAATGAAATGATGAGAGTAAGAGGGGGTCTATCATCATATGAAAATAAAAAGGACAGTATAATGAATATAAAATAACATCCTACAACATAAGAACATGGAGCATAAAATGAATGACATAAAAGAGATTACTTGAAAAGAAAGAGAGAGGTCGGATCCCTTAACTTAAAACGTAACTCTTAAAACTCAAAGGTTGGGACCTTGAGGGCTTGGGGGCACCTTGGGAGGACTCCTTGGGAAGCAATGAGACCAGAAATTAGTTTGGGGAGAGTGGGGAGTCAAAATGGATGAGAGTATGGCTTGGTATTTATAAGGAAAGTGAGGGGACAAGGCATTAATGGCCAAGGGACACCTCAAAAGTGGTTTTCTCAAAACCATGTGCTCTCCCATGGTATTTTCCATGGAGTTAGGCGACATGGGGCCCCCATACAATAATTCATTACCTTCGGTCGGCAATCCCATAAAATATCTCATGACATCATCATGACACAGTTATGATGTCATTAAACATACCGAAACCCTAAAACTGTATTTTTACTATTCACTGAAAATTCAACTTTCTCAGAAAAATCCCAAAATTTCACCTTAACCAAATATCAATGCTCTGATTTCAAAAATGACCTCCATTTTATAAAAATAATTTTCTAAATATTTTTAATATAATTTTTAATTTAAAAACACTATTCACCCAAAAAAACTAATACTTGAATAATAATTTATGAAACCGTTATTTAACCATTTTATTGAATCACATTATTTAATCAAGGTGCCTAATTTATATTAATACTTTCATTAAGTGAGATTACTAATCCATTTGGTCACATTACTAATCTTAAGCATAAAATCACTATTCATAATTTACTATTCATCAAAAATCAAGTTGATCTTATTAGACTCTAAATTTCGTATTGAACATAAATGTAGAAGACCATTTTTCGAAAATCATTACACATTTTTAATTATTTAAGGTTTGCATAAACATATTTAAAATATCCTTTTTCTAAAATTCATCAAAAATATTCATACTATATTTATTCGGTCATTTGAAAATTCAAAAACTTCATCATAAGAAGAAATCCTATTTTTTATTTAAAATAAAGGATTACACAAGGCAGTTACGGTCTCCTTACATAGCCCCTTCTCACACCAGCATAGGACCTAAGTGTAAGGTGTGATAAGGTGAGAGAATATGAGGGAGGCTTGTCCAACCTTGCACGAGTATTAATTTCTATCAGTTTGGACTTCTCGCAGAGGATATTTCGTTCTAGCTTCACACGATGAAGTTCGGCTTGGGTTTGGTACAGAGCAAAGCCCAGTGGTGCTACCTCCTTCCCAAGTTCTGTTAGATGGGCTTCGATCGGTCCAAGACTACTGGGTGAGGCCACTGAATCTTCTTTCTATAATAATTAACCAAGATTACTTGTATTTAGAGACAATAATCGAAATGTTTAGTTTACAACGGTCATATTGACCAATGGTCATATAAAAGTCAAAACCCAACGGTCTCATTTTAATGATACTCATGTTATCAAATGAAATAATGTTTTTTGAGTATAAAAATAAAATAAAATAACACATAAAATTAGAAAACAAGATTTATTCAAAATTTCGAGTCATTACAATCTTCCCCCCTTAAGAAATTGCATCCTCGCAATTTTTAAAATTGGGTTTTTAAATTTCATTGAAAGTCCCACATCGGAAAAGGAGTCAATAAAACTATTACTTTAAAAGAAAGAAAGGGAAGTACAAAGGTCACCCGAGTTAACCCACACTAGGATCCCATGTAGAAAAACATGGACATGGAGGAGAAAACAAAGGGTCAAGTTATGAGGGAGAGTGATAGAAAACATGATTAGGAGAAAGTTAACCATATGAAAATCCCAAACTTATGATGTGTGTAAACGATCTTTGATTACCTAGTAGGAAACATAAACCAAAAACATTTTTGTTTTATGTTCCTTTTCATAATTTTGAGGAATTAATTTACTACATAGAACAAAAACATAAGAAAATATACCTACCTTCATGTAGAGTTTCATCCTTTAATAAGTTTGTACCAAAACTAATGTTTTCTCCAAACGATGAGCATTCAAAACTACTTGGTCTCATCAAAACACAAGAATCATCTTCTAGAGAATCACATAATCCACAAAAGATAAACTATCTATTTCTTCTATCTTTAAACATTATCCCAAAACAGAAAGGGTAAGGTAAAACCACTATTCAAAAAGAAAGAAGCCCATAGGAATGGAAACTACTTTTAAATCTTCAAAGTTCCATGGTACTACCCAAATTTCATTATAGACCATTCCAAAAATAATATTCCTTAAAATTCCTCAAAATAAACCAAACTAAGATTGAAACCCAAATACAAGAGGGATTTGATAACATAGTCTTCCAAAATAATCTTCATTGTTCATCTCCAAACAACATCAACCAATCCGAACATCTTATAAAAAAATTAGCTAACCTAAACATATTTTAGCCAAGATAGGTTAATCATTCCCATAAGTAACGTAAATTACTATAAGTCCACCATAAATTCATTGATTCTTCAAAATATAAGTCAACCTTACTTCTCAATGAAAATACCGTAGTAATATATTTACCTCGATCATATAGGGTCCCCAAAATAGTGAATGTCTTCCAAAATAATAATCATATTTTAATCCCCTAATCATATCTGTCATATTAATATGGAAATTGTCACATTTTCTATTACATTGGTTGTCGGCACATATTCTTCCATTTCCCACCATTAACTATGAAAAGAAAGTACAATCAGGGGCCTGAATACTTATCCAATAATCATGAAAAGGAACTTAAAGCATATAAGTATAACTTGTAGAAGAAAAGTATACCCTAACTTGTGATCCCCTAGGTTCCCATCTAGGTTATCCATGATCATATATTCTTATGTGAATCTTTATTTTATTTTATCTTTTTTCCTTTAACAATGGTTCATACTAAGCTTATTAATTTACCAAAGCATATCCCCCATGAGTGTCGCAACCAAGAGTGTAGCAAGTCCCATTGTCGTGTACCAGTTCTCATTCGATTCTAGCTCAAAGCGGTGTTTTCGGGTTTTACCCCTATGTACATCTGTGCCAGAGCCACCTCTACCGGCTCGTATCCATACAGGGATGTATTTTCTTGGCAACCCCTTACTCAATACTCACCAAAATATCCGAAAGATTTCCTATATTTAAACTTTTCTATAGGTTTCTTCCTAAAGTTTTCATATCCTAATTTCCACAAATAACTAAACCATCCTTTGATAACAACTATAGCATCCCTCCTTTTTATCACATAAACTTTCTTTACATTTTACAAAACAGAGGATCTTTAAGGTTTAGTGTCTTGGAAACCAGGAACTTAAAACATGGAAACATAAAACATTCTTGTTAAATACTTGAAAGGCTTCTCCTCATGTTCATCCTAGGTTCATTACTGCATCTCAAACCTGGGGACATACATCAAAAGAAAGGTTGATCAGAAGTCCCAGTAATGAAAACAAGGGGAAACATTTTACATGTGAACTTGGGATACATCAACAATGTCATGAAAAGAACTTTAAGGCATGAGAAAGAAATCATGAGATATATCATAATAAAAATAACATTTTTCATAACTTGAATATGTGGCTAAAAAATTTAATATTGACAATAATTTATTTTCACCAAGGTCCATCCCCAAGGTGTCATTAAAAATTACCAATGTTATTCACCAAGATATCAGTCTAAAAGGTCATCTCTAGAGATTAAGTCTTCACCCAATGCATTAGAGAGATATCTGGGCGCACCCTTGACATGTCTTTATTATCATGTGAGACACATATTTCATCATAAATCATTTCATAAACAACCCATATAGAATAAAAGAAATTGGTTTCATTTCATAATCATAACATTTTAAAAACTGCTTTAAAGACATGATCTTTATGTCACTTTAAACCCACGGAAAAGGGAAAGCGGGTTTCATGTATGTAAATACCAGAATTTAAATTAGAACATTTTGATATATATGTGAATACCCCTGTAGAAATAATAGATTTTAGTATTCACTTAATAACATAAAATAATTTTTAGATAAAGAGGGAGGCATTTTGAGACGAAAATTATGTAGCATAATGTCTACGATACATGGTTTTAGAAAACATTAAAAAGCGAGGGGACATGGGTCACCCACTAAAAAATGATACATAAAACAGTAGGAGAACAGAATATATAGTATTTAAGAACATGGTAATGAAATTTCAATTATATACCATATGAAACGAAAAACTTGAAAAGAAGACAAAAATAAGATTTCTCTTATGAGAATTTGGCAGCCTAACGGCGTCACTTAAAACTTCCAAAAATGGATTGACGAGATCAAATAGGGTCTCTCGTCATATGGACACAAATTATCAGTATGATATATATAGATATCATTCCCCAAAATAATAAAAAGTAACTTGAAATACATGACATGAAAGTAGATCTTGAAAACGAGAAGGGTGAAAGAACCCCTTAGAAATTCGGCAGCCTAACGGCGCCACTTAAAACTTCCAAAAATTGATTGATGAGATCAAATAGGGTCTCTTATCATATGAACATAAATTATCAGTGTGATATATATAGAGATCATACCCCAACATAATAAAAAGGAACTTGAAAGACTTGACATGAAAGTAGATCATGAAAACGAGAAGGGTGAAAGAACCCCTTAGAAATTCGGCAGCCTAACGGCGCCACTTAAACTTCAACAAAAATGAATTGATGAGATAAAATAGGGTCTCTCATTATATGAACATAAAATATCAGTATGATAGATTTAGAGATAATACCCCAACATAATAAAAAGTAACTTGCAAGACTTGACATGGAATTATAACTTTGAAAAAGGATAAAGGTGAAAGAACCACTTAAAAATTCGGTAGCCTAACGGCGCCACTTAAAACTTCAAAATACTGAATTGAAGAGATAAAATGGGGTATCTCATCATATGATCATAAAATATCAGTATGATAAATATAGAGATCACACCCCAACATAATAAAAAGTAACTTGAAATACTTTACATGAAAATAGATCATGAAAAATGAGAAAGGAGAAATAATCCGTTACAAATATTTCGGCAGCCTAACGGCGCCACTTAAACATTCATAAAATGAAATGATGAGAGTAAGAGGGGGTCTCATCATATGAACATAAAAAGGACAGTATAATGAATATAAAAGAACATCATCCAACATAAGAACATGGAGCATAAAAGGAATGACATAAAAGATATTACTTGAAAATAAAGAGAGAGGTCGGATCCCTTACCTTAAAACGTAACTCTTAAAACTCAAAGGTTGGGACCTTGAGGGCTTGGGGGCACCTTGGGAGGACTCCTTGGGAGGTAATGAGACCGGAAATTCGTTGGGGGGGGAGTGGGGATTCTAAATGGATGAGATTATGGCTTGGTATTTATAGGGAAAGTGAGGGGATAAGGCATTAATGGCCAAGGGACACCTCAAAAGTGGTTTTCTCAAAACCATGTGCTCTCCCATGGTATTTCCCATGGAGTTAGGCCACATGGGGACCCCCATACAATAATTCATTACCTTTGGTCGGCCAACCCATAAAATATCTCATGACATCATCATGACACAGTTATGATGTCATTAAACATACCGAAACCCTAAAACTATATATTTACTATTCACTGAAAATTCAACTTTTCAGAAAAATCCCAAAATTTCACCTTAACCAAATATCAATGCTCTGATTTGAAAAATGAACTCCATTTTATAAAAATAATTTTCTAAATATTTTTAATTTAATTTTTAATTAAAAATAACCATTCACCTGAAAAAACTAATACTTGAATAATAATTTATGAAATCGTTATTTAACCATTTTATTGAATCACATTACTTAATCAAGTTGCCCAGATTATATTAATACTTTCATTAAGTGAGATTACTAATCCATTTGGTCACATTACTAATCCTAATCATAAAATCACTATTCATAATTTACTATTCATCAAAAATAAAGTTTATCTTATTAGACTCTAAATTTCGTATTGAACATAATTGTAGAAGACCATTTTTCGAAAATCATTACACATTTTTAATTATTTACGATTTACATAAACATTTTTAAAATATCCTTTTTCTATAATTCATCAAAAATATGCATACTATATTTATCTGGTCATTTGAAAATTCATAAACTTCATCATAAGAAGAAATCCCAATTTTTATTTAAAATAATGGATTACACAAGGTAGTTACGTTCTCCTTACATATTCCCTTATCATGCCATCATAGGACCTAAGTGGAAGGTGTGCTAAGGTGAGAGAATCTGAGGGAGGCTCGGCCAACAACGCACGAGTATTAATTTCTATCGGTTTGAACTTCTCGCAAAGGCGATTCTATTCTAGCTTCACACGATGAAGTTCAGCTTGGGTTTGGTCCAGAGAAAAGCCCAGTGGTGCTACCTCCTTCCCAAGTTCTGTTAGATGGGCTTCGATCGGTCCAAGACTACTGGGTGAGGCCATCGAATCTTCTTTCTATAATAATTAACCATGATTATGTGTATTTAGAGACAATAATCGAAACGTTTAGTTTACAACTGTAATATTGACCAATGGTTATATAACAGTCAAAGCCCAATGGTCTCATTTTAATGATACTCATGTTATCAAATGAAACATTTTTTTCAGTATAAAAATAAAATAAAATAACACATAAAATTAGGAAACAAGATTTATTCAAAATTTCAGGTCATTACATCTATACTATTATTTTTATTTGAAAAGTAAACCCATAATGAACTAACCATGAAACCATGAAATGAACACACCTGAATTAATAGTGGTGAATGGTCCAAGATAATATTGAGTGGTTATAGGGATTTTTTGGTTTTTATTTCTCTAGTCATCAACATTGCCATGAAAAAAATTGATGATGATGGTACTTTAACCATAATTATGGCAGTTAATAGGTGATGTAACATTAGTTGAGGGGGTCAGGGTGCGCATTGTGAGGCGGTAGGGTTGAGGCAGTGGTGATGGCCTCTTTGAATTTTGAAACAGGGTGTGTGTTGGAAGTTTTGTGGTGCGGTGATGATGGTTCTGGTTTAATTTTTTAATATTTCTAATATATAATATGTTATATTATTTTCTGAGGGTTCTTGTAACATGATGTTTCACTGAATGATGTTTTATGGTTCCCACCTAAACTTAAAGTGTCTTATTAATAATTTAAAAATTGTTTTGAGTATAGGTATATCATTTAAGTTTTTATAATTATTCATTGTCTAATGGTTTCTTTCCTTCATTTTTTCCCTTACTGGTCTTTTTATTCTCATCCCAAGTTTTAAAAAAAAATTCATGAGTTTAATGGTTGGTTATATGGAAAGAAGGATCCAAGATGAATTTTGTGAATATTTTTAAGGAAAGGAATCATGTTTTTTATGAATATTGTATAATGAAAAAATATGGATACTATTTTAGTAGTATCCACTTTATATTCTTGTGGTTTGTAATGTATGAATTATTTCCTAATTATCTAAAACTGTGATCCTAAATTATCATTGGGAAAGAACAAAAACGAATTCAATCCTAAATACATGAGAATATGTAATGGTTAAGGTCAGTTCCTTACAGTTTGTATCAGAGCATGTTTTAGATAACTTTAGGGGTTAGAATGGTGTTAATAAAATAACATAAAATATTTTTACTTTATTTTTAATTTTAAATGATATAGAATTTAAATATTACCATATTTATTCATCTAAGATATATTTGTTTAGAGTCTTTTCTATAGAATAAACGTGGAAGTTGAACTAGGAAGGCATGGTGAGGATGATATCTTTCTGAATCAACAACCTAGAATTGTGGTAATTGGAACCGAGCAGTTTGTGAAAGTAATGGCTTAGTTTACATGGGATATAAATGGAAATTTCATCCATGTAAGAGAAAAAACATAGGTATAAAAAATGAACATTGTGATAGTGAAACATTTAATGAGGCCTCACCCTCTTACATTCAGTGGATCTTCTCATCCAGTGGTAGCTAAAGTGTGGATTAAAGCCCTAGAAAAGATATTTGATTTCATGGTGTGCTCATATAATAAAAAGGTTACTGTTTTTGTTTATCATTTTGAAGGTGAATCAAACCATTAGGGGTCAATGGACAATAATATCAATGAAATGTAACAAATTGATGCCATATAATGGGATGAATTTAAGAATTTGTTCCTTGAAAAACAGTTTATTAATTCAATTTAACTTTGGATGGAAAATTAATTCCATGAATTGAAAAAAAGAGGAAGATTTAGTGGATGTGTATAAATAAAAATTCACTGTATTGGAAAGGTAAACTCCAAATCTTATTCAGCATCTTAATCTTAAAATCAATTATTTTTACTCAAGATTGAATCCAAGATATCAAATGGCATTGGGTTCCCATGAATTCAAAAGTTATGAGAAACTTTTTCAATATACTAAGAATTTATAAATGATGTTTTTTGATGATAATATGTACTTTAACAACAATAATATGAAAATTTCTATATGTATAGAAATGGGTAAGAATCAATCAAATCAGTTTGAGGGTAAGAAAATCTATTTTTCAGTTTATGGAAAGTGTGGTAAAAAGCACCCAGGGAATGCCTTAACAAATTTGGGAAGTGCTTCTAAAGTTGTAATATTTGACATATGTCCTCATATTTCAATTAAAAAACATATTATTATTGGTGTTTTTAATTATGATAAGAAAAATGTAAAGAGTTTTAAATGTGGTGATATGAGGAATTATGAACATACCTTCCCAAAGAATGATCTAAATGATCAGAAGCAGCCAAAATATAAGAAAAGAGGTGTAGTGAAATCCTATGTGACTACTTCAAAATATGTTAGGCCATCAAATGAAGTGTTATCAATTGAATTGTTTTTTACTTAGATTTTTCTAATGTATTTACTGATATGGAGTATATACATTCCTTTATTTTTGAGAAATTTTCATGAAATTATAAATTTAACCCCATGAAATGAAACCATAACATTTTTTAAAATTCCAGAGGATAATATTAAGGGAAAATATAATTATAAGAATCTTCATGTGGTTTTCTATGAAAATAAATTACATGAAAACCATATTTGGTCTCCCTTAGATGAGTTTTATCTTATTCAAGGTATGTTTGTCTTTCTTTTTATCTTTCTAGGATTTATTATAGAGCTAAAGAAGATTTTTTTTATGAAAGATTTTCATTTTATAAACAATAATAAACTCATACCATTGATAACATATAATGAAGCAGAGAAACTATTTATATATTTAAATAAATTTATCTTGAACATATTGTTTTAAATAAGAAAATTGTTTGGATTAATGATGTTTCAGTGGTAAATGAATACCTAAATGATTTTCTTCAAGTGTTTTTTGGTGTTATACCTAATCGTTAAGTTGTATTTACCATTGAATTAGTTTCTCATTATCATCAAATTTCATAACCCCCTTATCGAATGTCATAAGTGGAACTTCTATAATTGAAAAATAAATTGCATAAGTTTCATGATAAAGGTTTCATTTGTTCTACAACTTAACCATGGGATGTTCCAATTTTTTGTAAAAAATAAAGGTGGTTATGTGAGTCTTTTAATTGATTATATAGATTTTAATAACATTACTATTAAGAATATGTATCCATTTCCTTATATTTATGACTTGTTTGACCAGTTCTAGGGAGCCCAGTATTATTCCAAGATTTACTTGAGAGTTGGGTACCATCAGCTGAATGTGAAAAAGGATGACATTCCAAAAATATTATTTCATACTAGATATGGGAAGTAAGAGTCTATTTTTATTCCCTTTGGATTCAAGAATTCCCCTTCCATATTTATGAATCTTATGAAAATAATATTTGGTGAATATTTTGATAATATTGTGGTTGTTTTTATTAATGATATCTTGGTTTTTTTCAAAAAAAATATGAGGATCATGAAAAATATCTAAGGATTGTTCTACAAACCAATAAATAAAAGTGGTTATACATAAAATTTAGAAAATGTAATTTTTGGGTACAATAGATTTATTTTCTTATGATCATTATAAATATGGATGGCCTACCATTGATTGTTTACTTTTTTTAACCACTGATTTGAGATTTGTTAACATTATTATGTAGTGTTATAATGCTTCTTCTCTAAGAAAGTGGGTGTTCCTTGATATTGAAAGTTATAAAAATGGGTATTCACTAAGATTATATTATCAACCCCATTTTATACAAAAATGTTCACATTGAGTCATTATTTAAATTCCAATAAGGCACTTTAAAAATGGGGTGATTGTAAAAAGGTTTGTTCTAAGTTCCCTTGGATTTAAATGGAAAAAACTCATACTTTATGGATTTTTTCCATAAGGGGTGTGTTGGGTTCACTGTATTTTTTTTATAGTATGAGTTACTTGATTTTAGTTGTTAGATTCTATTATTAATGATAATTTTAAAAATTGGTTTCTTAAATTATAGCTCAAAGGACCGATTGGAACCTAGTGAAATGATGTCACATGATACTATAGGATCTTTTCCACAATTCCCATGGCTTCTCATTATTGAATCTTATGATGTAAGTAGGGGTTGTTTTGTTCTTGGGTGTTTGAGGTGGCATGTGGGATCTATTTGTTGTGCTTATTTATTTATTCACGTGTTTATCACTTTTCATACTTATTTTCTCACTTTCACTTGACATTTCAGGGGAACCCTAGGTCACTGTGTAGAAGTTCTAGATAAGTGAAATCCCTGGTGTTGATTATGTGCTGACTAGGGAATATTTCATAAGTAATTGAGTGAGCTAATTGTATGGATTATGTGGTCCATGAAATCTATTCACTCTTGATATGGATTATATGGTATAACTAGTTTGACAAGGTTACTGGGACCTAGATCGGTTCTTTTAGGGAAGCTTAGGGTACCGAGTCACTAGTCTAAGATCCTGTTACTTTATTCCTAGTGATTTTCTCAAGAAATCTAGTTGTTTACAAATATTACATTAAGATATTAACACTTCTCTTCTTGATTTCAATCCCTTAATCTCATTTAATATGTAGTTATTCTTGCATCGGATGGTTTATCATTTAAATTTTTTTGAAAAAAAATATATATTTGTGAAAGGTTTTGAAAGACTAATTAAATGATTCATGTTATTTTTGAAAAATTTTAAGTGCCTCACCTTAAGGTTTCTAAAATGATCCTTTTGTTTTAATGGTGGATTCTGATATTTTGTATGAAAAGGATTTTGAGTGGTGTGATTCCTATTATAAAAATAGAATGGTTTTATAAGGGGATGGGGATCAAGATGATATTTTAAATACATTTTATATGTATTTCGGTGATTTTACCGCCATCATTTTTTATTTAAATTGAAATTTCATCTATTTTTTTGTGTGTTTTGGGTTAAATTGTAAAAATTCCTTAATCATGGAATTTTAACAGTTTTTATCACATTGATATTTTAAGCATAATTTTTTTAAACTAATCCAAATTTTGAAATCATTTTTTATTGGGATTATATAACTATTGGGATGAAATTATTTCAACTGGACCAAGTGTTGATGTGAAGTGGAGGTGGCCCAAATAAATCATTCAATATGGAAAACTTGTTTCGCCAATAGTTTGGAATTATCCTCAATAAATGAGTCATATATCTAGATACAAAAAAATGAGCTGATTCTAGTTAGAAATTTAATAGGATTTAATTTTTTATGTCCACATTAAATTTCAGAGATAAATTCTATTATGATTAAAAATTCATTTTAAGTAAGTGATTTTTGTGCGTGGGAGGAAAAATAAAGTGGGAATTAATTAAATGAACTAATTGGGGAACTTGAAATAGTGGGTTTTTAGGTGGGATGTTATATTTTGTTTCTTCGTGTTAAATTGATGGATCTCATGGGTATGTATTTTAAATTTAATTTTATTTGATTTTGATGCTCACTTGTCCATGAATTTAACTTCTAAGTGGGGAGGAATTTATAGAGATTATATTTTAAAAACCTTATATATATTTCAATGATTTTATCCCCTCCATTTTTTCATATAAATTTAAATTTCATCATTTATGGTTTTTTTGTGTGTTTTGAGATAAATAGTGAAAATTCATTAATTATGGAATTTTTTTAAAAAATAATCCCATTTATATTTGTAGCATATATTTTTTAAATATATCCAAATTATAAAATTATTTCTGAGTAGGCTTCTATGGGTATTGGGGTACAATTATTACAACTATACTAAATTCTAATTTGAATTTGAGTAGGCCCAAATATATCATTCAATTTGGAAAACATTTTAGGCTCACATATTTGACCAATCGTCAATAATGAAACATATCTCATTATACAAAGAACCAAATTAGGTGATTCTAGTTTGATGTTAAAGAGGACTTGAAGGAGAATGTGAAATAAATAGGGGAATTTATCTAAGAGGAGGAAAATGAAGAGACGGTTTGGAAGATGAGGAGTCTGTTCAAATGGAAAAATTGGTGAACATTTCCAAGTGGAGGAAGATAAGGTATGTAAAGACCCGGAAATTTCTTGGAAATTTTTTTCTTCATTTCTTTGAGATTTTACAAGAACATAGTTTCTGGCGGAACCTGATTCTGAGGTCCGGTGTGCCCGGAATCAATTTCTGAAGTTTGGCTCGGGTACGTTCAGTGAACGAACGAGCGGGTTTTTCTAACTTTTGAACCGGTGCTCGGAATCGAAATCTGAGGGCACCGATGGAACCGCAGTGCCAGTAATTGCTTAGGAACACCTTTTCTGAAGGTGTGGTTGCTCGGGTGTTTATGTAAAAAAAATTGGGGAATAAAAATATAATTGTTTTATTTTTATTTCTTCACTAAGCGGTTTAAGTGAAATAAAGTTGTGTCTCAACTTAATTTCTCTTTTCTAAGTGTTAGATACTAGGTGTGGGAGTTGGAGTGGGACCCACCGGTTGTTAACTTCACATGAGAGGATTAAGGGTGAGGTGGGGCCCACATGAGCCCCCACCTATTCAAATTCATTAACTCCATAACCCCCCTTTAATGTGAGATCACTCACCTCCCCCTCTCTCTTCTTTAATGATGCCAACTCACTTTATTAATTAAGTGAGTTATGTGTTTGATTTTTAAAAATTGAAATTCTTGGATTGATATAATAAAATAAGATACGTCTTGTTTTATTTGAGAGGGTTGGTTGTTGTGTGAGGAGATTGGGGAGATAGAACTCTTTTCTCTGGGGAAGAACTTCATCCTCCCACGAATAGCTTCAATCCTTCCGCGAAGAACGTCATCTCTTCAACGAAGAACGACTCAGCGACTCTGGTATCTCCATTCCCTTTCCCCTCCACGACAAGGGAAGAGACACCGACGCGGGAGTTCTCCAATGACACGTAATCATACTCTTCTCTCCGTGATAAAGAGAAGATGATGTCTCCTCAGATGCTCTCCATCAACGTCTACGGAACCACGCCCCGCGACGCCGCTTTCCGCGATGCTCATCGAACATCAACTCGTTATCAAGGTAGGGGTTTTTATATATTTTTGAATTCGTTTTATTTATTCTTCATATCCTATATTCATGATGATGATGACCAAATGAACATGATCATCGTCCTGCACATAAACCATGCTCCTTTTTCTTTTTATTCTTCACGTGTTTTTCGTGCGTTCTTCAATGCCAAATATTTATTGACGCTGGAAACACGGAGTTTTATTGAGCGCAATATATGGATGTGAAGCCCTTGATGCAAGGATCACAAATATGTGATCGTTTAATTTTTCGGGCTAGGAACGAAGTCGCAATGGCTCGCGAAAGAAGGCGTCCAAATATTGATTGACGCTGGAAATATAGAGTTTTGTTGGGTGAAAAATATGGATGTGAAGCCCTCGACGCAAGGATCAAAAATATGCAATCGTTTAATTTTTCGGGCTTGGAATGAAGCCACAATGGATCATGGAAGGAGGCGGCCAAATATTTTTCGACGCTGGAAACACAATATTCTGTTGAGCGCGACATATGGACGTGGAGCTCTCGACCCGAGGATCACGAATATGCGATCATTTTAATTTTCGGGCATTGAATGAAGATACAGCGACGTACGGAAGGGGGAGATACAGTGGCGCCGACGACCGGAGGCGGTGGCCTGAGCCGTCCGGCCGCCTGGAGGCGGTGGCACCCCAGCGCGCCGCTAGAAGAAAACCCGCCACTACACAGCCGCAACGGCGAGGAGCCGGACCCCGCGGCCATGCGGGATCCGAGAGGTAGAGCGGCGCCAACTGGCGCTGCCAGTTACAACAAGGGTTCACGCCCCTTGTGTTTTACTCGGCCAGTACCGAGTCGTGGTCGGCCTGCAGGGCCGGGCCGAGTCAGCCCGGTTCGGGCCGGGTCGGACCGGGCCCAAGCCCCCTATTTTCGGGCATTTTTCGTTTAAACGCCCATAACATGGGATTTGGACCCCCAATCGACGCACCGTCAGTTGAGAAGTGATCCTTGATCGAGACAGTCGTTTCGGTATATTACACTCAAGGTTTCAGAGAACTTTGGGTACGGCCGGGTTGGTTCGAACCTGAAACCAACTGGGCCCTCGGAGCGGAAACGCTTATAACTTGATATCTGGACGTCCAATTGACGTTCTGTTGACCTTGTTGGATTCCTCTTGATGAGACGGAACTTTTGACATACTTCTCCTGAGATTCGGATGCAGTTTGATAGTGGCCGGGTTGGATTGTACCTGAAATCCAATCGGGCCCCTAGAACGGAAAAGCTGATAACTTTCAGACCAGACGTCCGTTTGACGAACCGTCAGGGGCGTTGGTGATCTCGTTGAGAAACAGACCTTATGAATTTACCCTGTGAGAGTTCAGGGTACAGTTGAGATACATCCGGGTTGGTTCGCGCACGGAACCAACCGGACCCCTAGGACGAAAAGGCTAATAACTCACAGACCGGGCGCCCGATTGACACGTCGTCTATTGTGTTGAGACCCCTATGATGAGGCGGTCCTTTGAGATACTTCTTCATGGGACATTGTGATACTTGGAGTATCGACTAGTAGCTCATGGAGCAGACCCTCTTAGAGACGAGCGTATAGAGTACGGAGACCGTGTAGCCAGCTGAGACCTGACGACTGCTTGACAGACTCGACTTGGAGTGAGTCGACTAGCCCAGTGGACGGAGCACTACTTTGTTTGGGTGAAGACCCATAGCGGACGAAGCACTACTGAGTTTGGGTGCAGACCCGCGGTACTCATCCGGAGAGTAACACTTTAGGCTATTAGGGGGAATGCCCTACTGTGTTTGGGTGGCAGACCCCGGCGGGAAGCACTACTGTGTTTGGGTGGTTGACCCGCGGTACTCGACAGGAGGAGTACCTCAGCAGTCTTAGGTTATTGATCAGTACCTCGGAGATGTGATAGGATCACTGTACTCGACAGAGACGGGTCTCTTCAGCAGTTACGGTTTCGATAAATGAAAATCATGGTTTGAGCTTAGTTTATGACCTTTGTGTTTACCTCATGATTGAGATGGGTCACATGATAACTTAGGTATATTTATGGGCATATATCTGGGTTGTGGTTATCCATTGATTTCATAATCTTAGTGTTGCCTCATGATTGAGATGGGTTACTTGATAACTTAGGTATATGTATGGGTATATACCTAAGTAGAGGTTATCTGTTGATATCTTTCTTTTTGGTTATCTTTGTTGGATTTAGTAAGACTTTGAGGGTCTCGGGGTCCCTACTGAGTATCTTTATACTCACTCCTGCACGGGCTATGCCCGCACCTCGTTGTGTTGGTTGCCGACAACGGGCAGCACTGACAGAGGCCGAGTGTTCGAGGACTGGACGGTACCTGGAGGTGGATCTCTGACGAGTTAGTATCCGCAGGTGGACTTAACGACGTGACGATACTCAGAGGAGGTTGACGGGCGAGAGCGTTGTGGAGGCTATCTGTACCTACCATTCTGGTAGGATCTGTGGTGGACGATCTAGGAGCTGCGCTATCTGTACCTACCCTTCAGGTAGGATCCTAGGTAGAAGACCTAGGAGCTACTTCTATTCTTCCAGCTTTTTGTCTTTTCTGTTGTATTTCCTTTCAGTTGTAGCTATACTTTTTAGTTGGGTTTGTATTCTGACCCTTTTTACTTTTCAGCACTTTCTTTTGTACTTAGTGTTTTACTTCCGCTTGTACTCTGTGGTGTTTGTTTACTTTTATAATGGCAATGTATTCCCAGTTATCGGGATTTACGCCTTTGGTGCTAGTCGCCAGCCCCTGGCCTATAGAAGGCGGGCTTGGGGTAGTCACGGTACGGGCCCAGAGGACGGGTCGTGACAAATTGGTATCAGAGTAGTCGGTTTTTCCGCAGGACTTATAACTCTGATATTATCTTTTCTATGAAGCAATAGTGTTAAGGGTAACAAGTGTGGTCTTCAGTTCAGGGAGTCCAGTGTTGGTGCGGCGGCCGACGTATCCGTACACCAGGACCCTAACTACTGATTTTTGACTTTGTGCATGAAAACACGGATTGCATGTGTGATTCAAAAATTTTTAAAGTCAGCTCAAACCAGTTCAGCTCACCAGGTATAAAATGTTGACCATGTCGTATCTATTCAGGATGTCTCCATGCAGACAATTTGTTGGAGTTTTTAGATTGTACTCTATGGAGGCCCACCGAGCGACGGGGCTCCAGTGTAGGGACCTCTTTCTATGTTCGAACCCTCAGGTTGTGTACCAGCAGCACCACCACCAATTGGGAAGCAGATGCTACCAGTCATACTAGCGAACTGTGCACGCTGGCAGAGCGTGTTGCACGAGTTCCAGCAGTAGAGGCCTCTGAGGTTACGAGGCGAGGCAGATTCCCAGACAGCAGAGCACTGGCTAGAGGTGATTGCTAGAGTTTTTCTCCTAGCTAAGACATCAGTAGAGTGGATGGTGGACATGGATACTAGTGTTTTCTAGTGAATGACCATTAGGATGGTCCGCTTAGTGATGAGGATTCGGTACGTGGACCGATGCCTGAGGTAGTACCTTCGGGTAGTGTGTCAGGTATACATCACTACCTGTTGGTCAGTAGTTACAACCGGTAGGTGACACATGTATGCTTACTTCCTTACACGTGTTCCAACATCAGATACCCTCAAGTTCCGAGGCAAACCTGACTCACAGGCGGCTGAGGACTAGCTTGAGGAGGTGGATGAAAGTTTTCTAGAGTTATACAGCTTTGGCAGGACGACGTGTCGGTAGCTGAGAATTCATCGAGGAGTACCGAGCATTCCGGGTACTCGATAAATACGTTTCAATTAGTGCTATAGAGGTCAGACCTTTGAGCATGGTGCATTTAAGGATATCTGAGCCATCACCTTTTCTTTATGCATTCCTACTTATGCTAGGGTCCTAGAAAGAACCTTTGTGGTTGAGAATTCTTTTGCTGAATGGATGCAGTCAGTGAAGGTTAGCAGTGGGAAAGATGGAAACTGGTGCCATTCTCAGAGATTTGGGTGTGCGAATGTTTCAAGAAGAAGTAAAAAAGGACATATGATTCGGTGAAGCAGCAGACGTGGAGGCAGAGCTAGGAGAGCAGCATGAGGTGGTGTACATTTCAACATGTTACAATCACCCGCCTTTGTAGCCCCCGCCAGGATCAGGGAGCTGGAGGGAAGGGGAAAAGAGTAGCTGCATGCAGTCAAGGAGTGTGACCCAATGGATCTAAAAAATGATTCCAGGGATAGTTTGTGTCCACTACTATCTGTCGTTGTAACAGACATTGATATGAATCATTCCTTCCTTCCACGAATCTTGTCCCAGACCTAGACTTTCCGGTAAGTCGTAGACTTGACCCTCACGTGTGGAGATGCCTTGGGAGGAGACTCGATAATCACACTTATGCCGATAGTGTGGTCTAACCCACGAGGTGAGAGTTTTAGTTGGAATCTCTTGGTGGTAGCGTCGAGGCCTTACGACGTTGGTCTCGGTATGGATTGGATTCACATTTCATGCTACGATTGACTGAATTAGGCAAAAATGTTATGGTTTAGCTACAACGTTGGGATGGGGTTTTCCTTGGTCAGCAAAAAGGAAAACCCAAGAAGCACAGGATGGAATCATTCATAGAAAGGTGTAGCCGATCACTCTTGATTCGGCCAACTTCACCCACGTGGCAGTAGGAGTTTTGAGTTTCAGTTCTAATCAGGAAAGGGAGGCCTCTAGAGTTTGAGGATGACGATCATGTCCTTATACTGGTCTCACCTCGACGAGGTTTATGGAGGTGTGGCCAAGGCGGCAAGTAATCTCCGAGGTTCAGTGGACCATTTCAGGTCCTCAGCAGGGTAGGTGAGGTGGCTTATCGTTTGACCCATCCACCTCAGTTGCACCAGGTGCACAGCGACTTCCACGTATCTCAACTGGGGAGATACGTGCTTGACTCGATGCATATCATCGACCATGGGGAGCTGGACGTTGGCGATGGGGTGACTTTTTTGGGGTTCCAGTAGAGGTTGGGGATCGATAGGAGCGGGTCCTACGAGGAAGGTCGATTCCCCTTGTGCTCTTTCACCGGTAGCACGAGAACCTCCAGGTGAGCACATGGGAGCGGAAGGCTCAGATGCTTGCTCAGTACCACTTTTTTATCCTCAGTTTGTGTTAAAGATTTACGGGGACGTAAATCCCTGAGGTGGGAGTATTGTAAAGACCCGTAAATTTCAAGGAAATTTTTTTCTTAATTTCATTGGGATTTTACAGGAATGCAGTTTCTGATGGAACCTGATTCTGAGGCCCGGTGTGCCCAGAATCAATTTCTGAAGTTTGGCTCGGGTACGTTCAGTGAACGAAAAAGTGGGTTTTTCTAAGTTTTGAACCGGTGTTCGGAATCGAAATCTGAGGGCACCAATGGAACTACAGCACTAGTAATTGCTTAAGAAAACCTTTTTCCGAAGGTGCGGTTACTCGGTTGTTGATGTAAAAAAAAGTGGGGAATAAAAATATAATTGTTTTATTTTTATTTCTTCACTAAGCGGTTTAAGTGAAATAAAGTTGTGTCTCAACTTAATTTCTCTTTTCTAAGTGTTAGATCCTAGGTGTGGGAGTTGGAGTGGGACCAACTGGTTGTTAACTTCCCATGAGAGGATTAAGGGTGAGGTGGGGCCCTGACTAGCCCCCACCTTTTCAAATTCCTTAACTCCATAACCCCCCTTTAATGTGAGACCACTCACCTCCCCCCCCCCCCCTCTCTTCTTTAATCATGCCAACTCACTTAATTAATTAAGTGAGTTATGTGTTTGATTTTTAAAAATTGAAATGCTTGGCTTGATTTAATAAAATAAGATAAGTCTTATTTTATTTGAGAGGGTTGGTTATTGTGTGAGGAGATTGGGGAGATAAAACTCTTTTCTCTAGGGAAGAACTTCATCCTACCGCGAAGAGCTTCAATCATTCCGCGAAGAACGTCATCTATTCAACGAAGAACGACTCAGCGACTCTGGTATCTCCATTCCCTTTCTCCTCCACGACAAGGTAAGAGACACTGACGCGGGAGTTCTCCAACGACACGTAATAATCCTCTTCTTTCCGTGATAAAGAGAAGATGACGTCTCCTCAGACGCTCTCCATCGACATCTACGGAACCACGCCCCGCGACGCTGCTTTCCACAACGCTCTTCGAACATCAACTCGTTATCACGGTAGGGGTTTTTATATATGCTTGAATTCGTTTTATTGATTCATCATATCCTAAATTCATGATGATGATGACCAAATGAACGTGATCATCGTCCTGTACATAAACCATGCTCCTTTTTCTTTTTATTCTTCATTTGTTTTTTGTGCGTTCTTCAATGCCAAATATTTATTGACGCTGGAAACACGGAGTTTTGTTGAGCGCAATATATGGATGCAAAGCCCTTGACGCAAGGATCGCAAATATGCGATCATTTAATTTTTCAGGCTTGGAACGAAGCCACAATGGATCGTGAAAGAAGGCGTCCAAATATTTATTAACGATGGAAACACAGAGTTTTGTTGGGCACAATATATGGATGTGAAGCCCTCGACGTAAGGATCACAAATATGAAATCATTTAATTTTTCGGGCTTGGAACGAATCCGCAATGGCTTGTGGAATGAGGGGTCAAATATTTATCGACCCTGGAAACGCAATATTCTTTTGAGCGCGACATATGGACGTGGAGCTCTCGACCCAAGGATTGCAAATATGCGATCATTTTAATTTTCGAGCTTTGAATGAAGATACAGTGACGCACGGAAGGGGGAGACGCAGCAGCGCCGACGACCGGAGGCGGTGGCCTGAGCCATCCGGCCGCCTAGAGGTGGTGGCACCCCAGCGCGCCGCCAGAAGAAAACTCGCTGTCTCACAGCCGCAACGGCGAGGAGTCGGACCCCGTGGCCGCGCGGGATCCGAGAGGCAGGGTGGCGCCAGCTGGCGCCGCCGGTTACAACATGGGGTCGCACCCCTTGTGTTCTGCTCGACCAGCGCCAAGTTGTGGTCGGCCTGCTGGGCCGGGCCACGCCAGTAGGGCCGGGCCGCGCCCTAGTGGGCCGGGTCGGACCGGGCCCGAACCCCCTATTTTCAGGCAGTTTTCGTTCAAATGCACATAACCTGGGCTACGGACCTCCGATCGACGCACTGTCAGTTGTGATGTGATCCTTGGATCGAGACGATTGTTTCGGTTTATTACACTCTAGGTTTCAGAGAACTTTGGGTACGGCCGGGTTGGTTCGAACCTGAAACCAATTGGGCCCTTGGAGCGGAAATGCTTATAAATTGTGCTCCGGACGTTCGATTGACGTGTCGTCGACCTTGTTGGATTCCTCTTGATGAGACGGAACTTTTGAAATACTTCTCCTGAGATTTGGATGCAGTTGGATATTGGCCGGGTTGGATTGTACCCGAAATCCAACTAGGCCCCTAGAACGGAAAAGCTGATAACTTTCAGACCAGACGTCCGTTTGACGAACCGTCAGCGTCATTGGTGATCTCGTTGAGAAAATGTCCCTATGGATATACCCTATGAGAGTTCGGGGTACAGTTGAGATATAGCCGGGTTGGTTTGCACACGAAACCAACCGGACCCCTAGGATGAAAAGGCTAATAACTCACAGACCGGGTGCTCGATTGACGTGTCGTCTATTGTGTTGAGACCCCTATGACGAGGCAGTCCATTTAGATACTTCATCGTGGGACATTGTGATACTTGGAGTATCGACCAGTAGCTTGTGGAGCGGACCCTCCAAGAGTCGAGCGTACGGAGTACGGAGACCGTGTAGCCGGCTGAGACCTAACAACTGCTTGACCGACTCGACTTGGAATGAGTCGACTACCCCAGTGGACGGCGCACTACTTTGTTTGGGTGCAGACCCATGACGGACAGAGCACTACTGAGTTTGGGTGCAGACTCGCGGTACTCATCCGGAGAGTACCTCTGCAGGAAATTAGGGGGAATGCACTACTGTGTTTGGGTGGCAGACCCCGGTGGGAAGCACTACTGTGTTTGGGTGGCTGACCCGTGGTACTCGACAGGAGGAGTACCTCAGCAGTCTTAGGTTAGTGAGTTGTACCTCGGAGATGTGACAGGATCACTGTACTCGACAGAGACGGGGCTCTTCAGCAGTTACGGTTTCGATAAATGAAAATCCTAGTTTGAGCTAAGTCTATGACCTTTTTGTTTACCTCATGATTGAGATGGGTCACTTGATAACTTAGGTATATGTATGGTCATATACCTGGGTAGTGGTTATCCGTTGATTTCATAATCTTAGTGTTTCCTCATAATTGAGATGGGTTACTTGATAACTTAGGTATATGTATGGGCATATACCTCAGTAGAGGTTATTTGTTGAGATCTTTCTTTGTGGTTATTCTTGTTAAATTTAGTGAGACCTTGAGGGTTTCGGGGTCCCTACTGAGTATCATTATACTCACCCCTGCACAGGCTATGCCCGCACCTCTTTCTGTTGGTTTCAAACGACGAGTAGCGCTGACAGAGGACGAGTGTTCGAGGACTGGATGGTACCCGGAGGTGGATCTCGGACGAGTCAGTATCCGGAGGTGGACTTCACGACGTGATGATACTCGGAGGAGGTTGACGGGGGAGAGCATTGGGGAGGCTATCTGTACCTACCCTTCAGGTATGATTCGGGGTGGACGATTCAGGAGCTGCACTATCTGTACCTACCCTTCAAGTAGGATTCGTGGTGGATGATCCAGGAGCTGCGCTATCTATACCTACCCTTCAGGTAGGATCCGAGGTGGATGACCCAAGATCTGCATCTATTCTTCCAGATGTTTGTCTTTTCTGTTGTATATCCTTTCAGTTGTAGCTATACTTTTCATTTGGGTTTGTATTCTGGCCCTTTTTACTTTTCAACACTTTCTTTTGTACTTAGTGTTTTACATCCGCTTGTACTCTGTGGTGTTTGTTTCCTTTTATAAAGACAATGCCTTCCCAGTTATTGGGAATTACGCCTTTGGTGCTAGTCGTCAGCCCCTGGCCTATGGAAGGCGGGCTTGGGGTAGTCACGGCACGGGCCCCGAGGATAGGTCGTGACAAGGTAATTCTAGTTGATGAATGTGTCCAAGTAGAGAAATATTAAGAGACTATTCAGATAAAAAAAATTGAACTTTATAAATTCATTTAAAACTATTTCTACATATGTCTAAAGATAATGAAATATTTATGGTGCATTTGAAAGAAAGAAGGAAAAAAATTTAAGAATATAAAATTCCAAGAACCAATAATTTATTATGCTAAATATGTTCATACTTTTAGTGAATAGAAACTTAAGGGAAAATTTTCACCCCATTAATCCTATAAATATGTGTCTCCACATCCATTAAATGGAATTGAAATAATAGAGGGGATTTTATAGAGAATTCACATAGTGAAGATCTAATAATTTCCCATTTCCATTTTCTTAGTTCTATAATTCCCTTCTCTTCCTCATTCTTATCTATTACCCTTCATATAGAGGGTAAATATCAGAGTGATTGGGGAAGTGGGGGTTTTATTTTTATAATTCTCTATTTCTTTCACTTCATAGAGTAAAACCCTTTATTTCTTTTTCTAAATTGTTTTTGTTGGCCCCTCTCTAGTTTTAATGGTTTTAATAATCACAAATCATATCAAATCATGTCCAATCATTTTAATCATTTTAAATCATGTTCAACAATTTCAATCATGTTTATTTAAGTTTAAATATGTTCAAATATGATTATCTATGATCAACTGTGTATTTAAAAAATTCTATGTATATTAATGTTATAAGGCAATTAAAATAGAAAAATTGGCTAATTATGAGTCACTGACACTGATAGAAAAAGTGTGATACCAGCAGAGTAAATGTATCACTGAACGTTTAACTGAGACACTGATAGAAGGAATTTCTCACTGAAAGAACAAACTAACTCACTAATAGATGAATCACCGACAATAAAAACGAGACACTGATAGATGGAATGTCTCACCAATAGTACAAACTGACTCACCTATAGACGAATCACCGATAGTAAAAATGAGACACTGATAGAAGGAATGACTCACCAAGAGAAAAAAATGAGTCACTAAACCTTTGAGTCATTGATGCATGGAGATACCTATAGAATGACTCACTAATAGAATGAGTCACTGATATTAGTAGAAGGACTCATCGATAGAAGGATTCAATGATATAGAGACACACCAATAGAGGAGTCACTGATAGACTGCTTAAATTTTCTTTTATTTAAAATTATCTCTAATGGTCATGTTTTAGTGTCTTAATGCTACTGATTAAATTAAAGATTTTTGCAGACAATATTAATTGGTATGTTTTAATTACAAGGCACACAACCTACCTCAATCATGAATATTTTTGGGCTGCATAATTTAAAATAAAAAATAATGTGATCTCAAAGACATGCAATAATATATATAGTAGAGGACTTGCACAAGAACCCATACTGAACCTATAAACAAAAGTAATAAGAACACATGATGCATTCCCATTCTTTCTTAATGAACACAATGGGGAAATTTCTGTGCACCAAAGTTCCAACACCTCTGTATGAAACAAAATAAAACTGATGTAATAGAACTTCATCTTCTTGGAAGACCAAAACACAAAGCCTCGCAACATTCTATTTTCATTGTCTATTTCTATAAGAGGACTGAGGATTCAGATGTGCTATATCCAAAGATTCCCTAGCTACATTTCACAACAATTATATTATTCTAAACTCTATCTATTTATTCTTGACTCTATTGTCTACATGTTTAGAACATTTAGAGTAGTGTGTGCATCTATCTATTAAACACACATAGTCTCATGCACTGAATTAAAGGATACAAGATATCCTAACACATAAATATTGTTACACCTTCTATATCCCATGTAGAATTGTGGTATATGTCCTATGTGACTTGGATGTTTTAGTTCCCACATACGATGGTGGTACATGTCTTGTGACCTCTATAATCTTCATATTAGTGTGTAAACCCTGATCCAGGGTGTGGATAAAAGATTTATATATATATATATTGCATAGTGTTATACCATCACCAAGTATAGAGTACTAAGTCGCATCTTGGGACTGAACCTCTTGTTTTAATCTGTTGTGTTTTCAAATTTAGTTTACTCTATTTTAACTCATATGTCAGAAAACTAAGTTTCACTTTGATAGTTAATCTTGGATAGTATTTATAATATTTTTGGTTTAGTAAATTAGTTTCTGAAAAAATATCAATATATCATATTTTTATAATAGGGAAATAATCAATCTTCTGAGAAAATTAATTGAACATTTAGACTATTATAAATCTACTACATTGACTAAATGGTCTATCTTGTTTTCAAATTGGGGGATTATTTCAAAAAAAAATCCACAGAAATTATTTTAGTAACTCAATTCACCCCACCCCCTCTTGAGCATCCTACTCCGACCTACATTTTATACCAAATGTTTCTTTTAAACTTCTATTTTCAAATCTTTTCAACTATGATTTTAGTTTTGTTTTAAAGATCTCTAAATTTCTGTTAGTTCTAAATTTTTTTCTCTTTAAACATCTATTCATTATTACTCAATATGGATAATAGATAGGATGGTGATGCTACCAAAAGGACTCCTTTTTAAATGGAAATAATTATGATCAGTGGAAAATTAAGATGAAAATAAATTTGGAAAGTATGGGTTTTAAAATTTGTTCTTCCATTGTAGATGAATATAGGATTATTGCTTCTTCCCGAAATACTTGGGATGGCCCAACTAAGACTGATTATAATAATAATTCCAAAGCTGTGAATGTCTTATACTGTTCCTTTGGAGATAAGTAATTAAATATGAATTCTACATGTAAAACAACCTATGAAATTTGGGATACCTTACTGTTTCACATGAAAGAACCACTAATGTTAAATAAATGAGACATAATACCTAAACTATTAAATATGATAACATTAAGATGAATTTGGATGAACCCATTTATGATATGTGTCTTAGGTTCAATGAGGTAGTCAATACAATGAGCTCTCTTGGTAAGACAGTGAATGCCAAAGAACAAATCATGCGACTACTTAGATGTATATCCGAAAGATAGAGAGGAACCTCAGTATCAATTAGAGATTCATGTGATATCAGTAAGTTTCCAGTTAATAAGCTAATATAAAATGTTATGATGTGTGAGGAAGAATTAAAAGTAAACAAGGAGGAGGATTATGAAAACCCTGATCTTTATTTCACACTTAAGGAAAAACAATCAGTGGGAAAGAAACACACAACCTGATTTATTTTTACTAATATCTTTGAGTTAATAATCTAGAAGCTATAACATTTAGTATTATTAGAAAACATTAATGAAAACAAATACATTTTATTGAAATAAAAGATATTGTAAAAAAATAAAATTTAATGAAAATGAAAAATTCTTGGTTTTATCCCCTAAGTGGGACTTGGGATTTTATTACCTCTAACTTGGAAGTATAGATATTATCTATAGTCTGATGGTGGGTGTTTTTTCTTCATGAAAACCCACCATATAGATTTTCTTCTTTCTTGAATCAATTTTCGTTCCTTATTGAGAAACCCATGGATTGATTATACTAAATATATCCCCTTGGAAATGAGATATGTCTTGTAAGGTATGGATTAGATAATATATGTCTCCCCTCCTTTGCTTCAATACATACATGTACAAACACTTATTCTTCATGTTGGGTATCCTTTTCTATAATTTATATCTCTATATACTCTTCAATGGTGGATGCATCGGGTTTTTATTTAATGTACAAGTCCAAATTCTTCTTGTCCAGTCCTGAATATTTAGAATAAAGGGAGTTAGATTTAATTTCAAGAATTGATAAATCAAAAGGAACTAAATCAATGTTACTATGTACTCTATTGATTGATTTTACCATGATATTTTGTTCTTTAATGAATATTCCCATACTTTTTCATTATGATAATGTAGTGGATCCATTAAAATTTATTCAAACCCAAAATATCATCTTATTTTTCTTATTCTAAGGATTTCTCAAAAAGAGTTGATTCTTCATTTTCAAAACAAAGAGGATGGGTTTTATGATTAATTTGAGAAATATTAAAAACATGTGAATTCATGGCTTGGTTTTCCCCCTTAATTGGTTCAGTTGGTAATAGGTTTTTTTCCATGAGTGCCTCGAGTATCATCATAGAAATATGAGTAAGAGAAGGTTATTTAACTGTTTCATCAACCTCTTTGATATATTCATCATAGGTTAGAGTGGTTTCATCTTTTTGTACCTTATCCAAATGTTTATTGAACTCTGGGAACTATTCTATAATCTTATTGATATCCTTGAACAAGGATTCTAGAATGGATGGTTCAAGGTCTTTTTTGAGATCCTAGAAGATATCTATAAATTCAACCATACATATTGTAACCATGGATCCTTGTATCTAGTTAACACATGAAAAAATATCCTCGTAATCTGGTTGGCTAGATTCAAGATAAAAATCCTTTTTTGTTTTAAATTTTAATTTCAAAATAGAAATATTTGAATAATTATATTATTGGAATCGCCTCCCCAGCAACAACGCTATGTTTTGAAATGTGACTACCATGGGTGTTGAAAAAACAATTATTTATTATGTTAAAATACAGTATAGTGTTTAAAATAGGTTATCTATAGAGAGTAGCGCACAAAATCAATTGTCAAGTTTCTTTTGAGTTAGAGAAAGGGGTTGTTTTTTAAAATATTTGATTTTAAAAATGAAAAAAAATGAATAAGGATATTAAAAACAATGATATGATGGGTGATTAGTCTATTGTTTTTTTAATTACAATGTTATACTAGTTCAAATTTATCCAATCATTTTCAATTAATCCAGTGAATGTGGGATTCTATAACCACTACCTCTCACTCCCTTAGTCAAGTAGTGATGGTGAGAATAGTCCATTTAAAATCTCATCTTGCTCTACCCTCCTTCCAGTGTGTGAGATAGTTGGTGTGAATACCCCCAATTCACTTAATAAATACCCTATAAGGTTTTATTTTTCTTTGATAATCAAGAGTGTCCATTACCCCTACCAAATATATTAATAATTTTTGAGCACTTCACTATTTTTCCCTACAATATTACATAATATATATATATACTTGAACCTATTGGAGAGAGATAATTCTCATCATCCAAGGTAATAACAATAATAGAATCTAAAAAAAATATGATCACATTTGATAATGAAAACTACTATTTCAATATTGAATCCAATTTAACAATAAAAAATGGTTTTCTTCCATGAAGTGAAAAAAATCAAGAATTATAAAAAAGAAAACATCCCCTTACACAATAACTCTAATGTTTATAAATCTATACAAAGGGTAACATAAAATTATGAGGAATAAAATATAATTAAAGAACTAACAAAATTGAAAAGAAAAATTAGAAAATGTTTAGTGTGTTAATTCCCCATAAAATCCCATCTATTATTCCAACTCATTAGAACTGAGGTGGAGGCTCATATTCATAGGATTTAATTGTTGAAAAATTTCCCTCTAGTTTATATCCACTGAAATATTGATCCTATTTGGCATAGTAAATGGTTGATTCTCTAATTTTTTTTCTTCTTAAAATTTTTTTACCCTCTTTCTTGAGCATGATCCTTCAAAAT
This sequence comes from Viscum album, assembly GCA_963277665.1. Classification (NCBI taxonomy): domain Eukaryota; kingdom Viridiplantae; phylum Streptophyta; class Magnoliopsida; order Santalales; family Viscaceae; genus Viscum; species Viscum album. Next base: position 2,029,156,888 of record OY728143.1, on the reverse strand, counting down.
TTCTGCATCTCTAGATTTGTGTAAAAAATATTGTAAGTGAATTAATAAAGTGAACATACTCCTTAACTTCTTCCACTTGGACACATGAATCAATAGTATTAATAAGAGAATTTATCTATGAAATTTAATGTGGACATAAAACATTAAATCCTATTAAATATCTAACTAGAATCAGCTCATTTTATTTTTGTATCTAGATATATGCCTCATTTATTGAGGATTATTCCAATATATTGGACCAAAAGGTTTTCCATATAGAATGATTTATTTGGGCCTCCTCCTCTTCAAATCAATACTTGGTCCAGTTGAAATAATTTAATCCTAACACTCATATAATCCTAATAAAAAATGATTTCGCAATTTTTATTTGTTTAAAAAAGTTATGCTAAAAATATCAATGTGATAAAACTGTTAAAATTAAAAGATTAAGGAATTTTCACAATTTAATGAAAAACACAAAAAAATAGATGAAATTTCAATTTATTTAAAAAAAATGGTGGAGGTAAAATCACTGAAATACATATAAAAAGTATTTAAAATATCATCTCAATCACCATAGCCTTATAAAACATTCTATTTTAATTATAGGAATCACACCATTTAGAATCCTTTTCTTAGAAAATATCATAATCATCCATTAAAACAAAGGGATTGTTTTAAAAACATTAAGGTGATGTACATCCATATTTTCATAAAAATATGAATCATTTATGTCCTCCTTTAAAATATTTCACAAATATATATTTTTTTCAAAACATTTTAAAGGACAAACCATCTGATGAAAGAATAAATACATATTAAATAAGATTAAGGGATTGAAATCAAGATGCAAAGGTTTTCAGGATAATCCTTAGATATTTTTCATGATCCTCTTATTTTTTTGAAAAAACCAAGACATCATTAATAAAAACAACCACAATCTTATCCTAATTTTCATAGAATATTATTTTCCTGAGATAAATAAATATAGAATGGGATTTATTCAAACCAAAGGTAATAACATCAAACTTATAATACCCACATCTAGTATGGGATAATATTTTTGTAATGTAATCCTACTTCACCTCTAGCTGATGGTTCCCAAATCTCAAGTCAATCTTAGAAAAATACTGGGCTCCATGGAGATGGTAAAAAAAGTATTAAATATAAGGAAATGAATACATATTATTATGTTTATTGTTATTCAAACCTCTATAATAAAGGAAAATACTCACTGAACCACATTTCTTTTTAACAAAAAAATAGAAGCATCCCATTGTAAAGTTATAGTACAAATGAAACCTTTATCAAGAAACTTCTGCAATTTCTATTTCAATTATAAATATACCACCTAAACCATTCGATAATGAGGTTTTGAAATTGGATTAGAATTAGGAACAAATTAAATGGTAAATACAACGTTATAATTATGTATAAAACTAGGAAACTCCTTCAGAAAAACATTTAGGTATTCATTTTCTACTAACACATCATTGACCCAAACATTTTACTTATTTTCAACAATATGTTCAAGATGAATTTATTTACATCTTTAAATAGTTTCTCTAATTCCAAATATGTTATCAATGGTATGGGTTTATTATTGTTTTCAAAATGAAGCTCTTTCTGAAAAAAAAAAGCTTCTTTACCTCTATAATCAATCTTATTATGATAAAAAAAATCTAATCCATACCTTGAATAACATCAAACTCAACTAAGGGATAAAAAATAAGGGTTACATGTTATTTATTTTCAAAAACAACCCAATGAATATTCTTATAGTGCATATTTTCTTAATATTTTCCTATACTGTTTTAAATAAAAATACTGTTTCATTTCTTGGGGTTAAATTTTTAATTTTCAAGAAGCATTCTTGAAAATAAAGGAATGTGTAGACTCCATATCAATAAATACAATAGAAAATTATAAGTAAAAAAATGAAACTGATACCACTTCATTGGATGGCCTGAAATCTGCTGAAGTAGTCGAAAATGATTTCACTTCACCTCTCTTCTTATTGTTTGGCTTCTTTCGACCTTTCATATCCTTCTTTGGAAAGGTATGTGCATAATTCCCAATCTCATCACATTGAAAATTCTTTAAATTTTTCTTATTAGAATTAAAAACACCAATAATGAGATATTTTTCATTGAAATGTCATGACATGTGTCAAATATTACCTCTTCAGAAGAACTTCTCGAATTCGTTAAGGCATTACCAGGGTTCTTTTTACCACACATTCCACAAACTGGAAACTATATTTTCTTACCTTCAATATGATTTGATTGAATCTTACCCATTTCTATACATCTATAAATTTTAATATTATTGTTTTAAAAGTACATATGATCATTAAAAAACTCCATTTCAACATTCTTAGTATGTCAAACATGTTTCTCATAACTTTTTAATTCATGGGAATCCAATGCCCTTTGATATATTAAATTTAATCATGAGTAAAAACAATTTATTTTACTATTAATATATCGAATAAGATTTGGATTTTACCTTGCCAATACAATGAATTTTTATTTTTAAAAGGCCACTAAATCTTCCTCCTTTTGTTTCAATTCAAGGAATTACTTTTCCATCTTAATTCAAACTGCCTTAGGAAATGTTTTTGAAGAAAATATTCTTAAATTCATCCTATTATAGGGTACCAATATATTCATGTTCATTTATATTCTTTCCAATTGACCCCCAATAGTTTAATTTTCCTTCAAAACAATAAATAGAAACACTAAACTTTTGATTATCTGAACACACCGTGACATAAAATATCTTTTCAAGGGCTTTAATCCACCCTTCAGCTACAACTGGGTGGAAAGATCCATTGAAATTAGAAGGGTACTACCTTATTAAATGTTCAAATATAATCATTTTCCTTTGTAGTGCTTTGTTTTTTCTCTTATATGGATGCCATTTCAATTTACATCCCACATCAACTGATCCATTACTATCACAAACTACTTGGATCCAATTCCCACTATTCTAGGTTGTTCATTCAGAATGATATCATCCTTATCATGCCTTCCTAGTTCAACTTTTATGTTTCTTCTATAGAAAACAATTCTATACCGACATATTTTAAATGAAGAAATATGGTAATATTTAAATTCTATATCATTTCAAATTAATCATAAAGTAAAAAAATATTTATGTAATTTTATTAAAACCACCCAAACCCCTAAAGTTATCTAAACCATGCTCTAATACCAACTGTAAGGACCCAACATTAACCATTACATATTCAAGTGTATTTAGGATAGAATTAATTTTCATTCATTCCCATTGATATTTTAGGATTATAGTTATAGATAATTAGGTAATAATTCACACAATACAAACAAGAAGAATATAAAGTGGATACTACTAAAATAGTATCCTTATATTTTTCATAATACAAAATTCTTAAAAAAATGATTCCTTTTAATAAAAATATTCACAACATTTAGCTTGGATTCTTATTTTCTCTTACCAAACCTTAAAACACATGAAAAACATTTTAAAACATGGGATGAGAATTAAAAGATCAATAAGGGAAAATGAAGGAAAGAAACCATTGTCTAATGAAGAATTATAAACACTTGAATGATATACTTATCCTCAAAAAAATTAAATTATTGATAAGACACTTTAATATTAAGTGGGAACCATGAAACATCATTTAGTGAAACATCAAGTAACAAGAGCCCTCAATAAACAAAATATAATATTTCCAATTAAAAATTTCAAAGAAATAATCAAGAAACGTTATCACCACACCACAAAACTTCCAATACACATCGTGTTTCAAAATTCAAATGAGATTCCATCGCCGCTGCCTCAAGCCAATCACCTCAAAATGCGTACCCTGACCCCCTCAACCGAAGGTCACATCATCTACAAACCACTATAATTAGGGGTAAACTACAATAGTAATTATTATTTTTCATGTCAGAGCAGATGACTGGAGTAATAAAAACCATAAAATCCTTACAACCTCTCAATCTTATCATTGATCATTCACCACTGTTGTTTTAGGTGCGTCCATTTCATATTTTCATGGTTAGTTCACTATGGGTTTTCGTTTAAAATGGAAATAATAGTCTAAAAGTATAAGGAAATGGTATTAATATACTTATATAATTCTAAATGGTCCCATATATTATTTTGTTTTCTGATGGAGGATGATTCATTAGATAAAATATCAATGACAAACGTTTGGTTTATTTTTGGTAGTTTTTTCAACCATCTCAGGCTAATTTAATTTTATATTATATTATTTCCATAAATTAGTTTTAAAACATAAAAAATATTATAATATATATATTAATAATGATTTTATGACCATCATTTAAGGAGGTAAAGAAAAATTAAAAAACATCATCAATGAAGGCTAGGAATCGACATGTCACGAATGATGTCTTCAATTTCTAGAATAAGAGGTTAAGAGGTGAGATTTGATGATAGATATTCCATTAACAAAATAAAATTATAGTATATATATGATATTGGATTTATCATGTCACTTTGGATAGGGGAGGTGAGGAGAGGATAAGAAATAATGAAGGAAATAAAGAAATAAAGAATGTTATGGAGATGCTTAACATGTATTATTTAGATTCAGAAGAGAATATGGAAGATGAACTAACTAATTATACACATTAAATAAGATTTTCATGTAGGATTTTTAATTTTCTTAAGATATATGGAATTATTATAGAAAATTATGATACTTTTATTGTTAATGATCATTATAAAACCACCTAAAAAGAAGGAATTAATTGTTCAAATTCTAATAAATGGAATGAACCAATGAAAAATGATATGGAACTTGTTTACAAAAGAAAAGTCTATAAATTTTTTAATCTACCGAATGGGTCATCATGTATATTGTGAAGTTGTTCTTTTAGAGTAATATTATCATATATGGAAAAGAATCTGCATTTAATGCATGATTGTAGTGAAAGGTTTCAAGAAAATTCCTAGGATTAACTATGAAGAAACCATTTAACACCTTATAATAAATAAATATTTTAAGATAATATTATCAATTATACCATTATAATATCCTAAAAATATATGTCAAAATAAAATTTCTTAATAAGATCATTCTTGGTGATATGTATATGGAAAACAAAAAGAGTTTGGATGATACATATTCTTTAATCATGATGATAATTTATTAATTAAATCCAATTATATATTATTTAATCGTAATTAATAATATCATAAAGTATAATTAAAGAAATACGAAATAATTATTTTTATATTATAGTGAATGAATACTCATTGTACACTGTTACAATTATGAAAACATTCAATAATATAGTGATGATTTTAAATCACAATGTGAGTTTGTGTTCATAAATATAGACCATATTAGTTGGATAATCTCTAAAAAATAAATAGTGAATAATTCTATAATTGAATTCAACTGAATCACTATATTAAATGGAAAATTGGTTATATTTGGATAAAGAAGATCATTTTTAAACTTGAGGTTGTATCAAACATTATGGATCCCATTTAACTATATTGTGGAAATAATAGGGTGATTAAACATTCTTGGGAACCTAGATCTCATCATTAAAATTAAAACATCATTAAATGACATCATCTTATTCATTTGATTATAGATCACGGTGTTGTATGGACGTGCATGCTTTCTATAAATGTTAATATAGTAAATCCTTTTACCAAACCACTAGAAAAATAGAAGCATGAGGGTCACATATAATCTCTCAACCTTATACTTGAGATATTGGTTCTACATCAAATGGGGGAGCCGAAAATTATAACATTAAGACCAATAATGATATAATGGTTTAGGATAATGATTTTTTTATTTATTATATTATTTATTAATAATAAAATATTCTTTTATTATCACTAATATGTGTTATTGTACTTTAATACATTTATTTTTTATAATAACACTTTTTGTAATTATGTAGCATATTATATACCTAGTAAAGGACTATCATTAAGGTAATTATTGTGATAAAAGGTTACCATTTGAAATACTTGTATAAATTATATAATATAGAGTGCTCACATTTATTATTAAAGAGAATTATTCAAATAGGTATAATTCAACATGAGAAACACTATATGAATTGACCCATTAATATCTTTTCTATATCTCTGATGGGATTTTATTCATGTTTCCTTTGATTGGTGGGTTTTAAATATATATTGTCAATGAGAAATTTCATATTTGTTATTATATCATACATCACCATATAGTTTGAGCTAAATATATGGTCACTATATATATTACCAGTAATGGGTAGCATATTATCTAAAGTAATGTTATTAATTATTCATTATGGGAAAAATTATATATCATGATTATATATTTAGTTATACAGAGAATGTATATATATTCATGGTTAATAAAATTTTTATATTAATAAATTCCATTTACTCAATATGATGAGAGGTATATTAGAGTTGAGATATTTTGAATTTACATGAGATATTTCGGAATGAATATACCTCATTATTGAGCCTAGTATCTGATCTAGAATGTTACATTATCTATAGTGTACTCTTCAATAAAAAAACATAGGAAAATTTTACTAAGTCATAAAAGAAAACAATTGCGGGTTAGTTTCCTTACAAGATAAACTGACCATAAACTATATCAATGATAACATGTTTTATAATCTAAAGATAAAATCCTAAAACCAATAAATAGTTAAAAGTAAATATAAGTATCGTACTATGTCTAACTAACCATGAAAAAATCACTAATATGTGTTATTGTACATTAATACATTGATTTTTTATAATGAAACTTTTAGTAATTAAGGAACATATTATATCCCAAGTATAGGACTATCTTTAAAGTAATTATTGTGATAAAAGGTTAGCATATGAAATAAATGTATAAATTATATAATATAGAGTGCTCACACTTATTACTAGAGATAATTATTCAAATAGGTATTATTTAACATGACAAACACTATATGAATTGACCCATTAAATTATTTTCTATATCTCGGATGGGATTTTAGTCATGTTCCCTTTGATTGATGGGTTTTAAATATATATTTTCCAAGAGAAATTTCATATTTTTTAAACTATCTAACATCATCATATTATTTGAGATAAATATATGGTCACTATATATATTACCAATTATGGGTGGCATATTATCTAAAGCCATGTTATTATTTATACATTATGGGAAATATTATATATCATGATTATATAATTAGTTATACAGAGAATGAATATAGTCATGGTTAATAAAATTTTTATATTAATAAATTCCATTTACTTTATATGATGAGTGGTATATTAGATTTGAGATATTTTTATTTGAAATGATATATGTCGGAATGAATCTACCTCATTATTGAGCCTAGTATCTGGTCTACAATGTAACATTATCTCAAGTGTACTCTTCTATTACAAAACATTATAATATAGTACTAAGTGATAAATGAAAACTATTGTGGGATAATTTTCTTACAAGATAACCCAACCATAAACTACATCAATGAAAACAGGTTTTATAATCTAAAGATAATGTCCTAAAACTAATACATAGTTAAACATAAGTATAATAATTGAACTAGGTCTAACTAACCATGAAAACTTCACTGAAAGTAAAATTAATACAATACGTGAGGGAATTATCTCGATCCACAATAATAACTCCTATTAAAATCATATACAGCATAGCTAACAAACAACGTACACATGTAGGTTGTGAGTAATGATAACTAGTAATATTTCTCTAATGATTCCCATAAATTCTCATGCATGAGTAACCACAATATGTTATTCTAATGTCAATTTTAAGTAAATGAAAACTTTAATAAAATAAAATTTTATAGGAAAGTTCTTACAAATCCAAAATTTATTTTAGAAATATAACATAAAATTAATAAAAAAATATAACTATTCTTCTAAAGGTATTTTGATCAAAACCTATAGTAAATTATTAAAAAACTCATGTAAAACCCCATTATTTTTCATCAAACCCTATAAGGTGTCTAAAAAAACTATTCCTTAACATCATGTGATTCATTGTTACATGAGCATCAATTCCCATAAGTTACCACACTAGAAAGTGAAAATTCCTAACCATAGAAGGATTATTTATGTAACAATACAAGTACATAAAAATAATTTGTTTTCATTATGTAATTAACTAGTTAAATTCTTTGTAAATATATAATAAATATATTGGCATTTATAGACATTATGGAATCTTTACTATTAAAATAGTAACCCCACCTATGAAAGCATAAATAAAATTTATGTATCTTATAAGATAAAATATGATATATTTATATCATTGAATAAGTAAATAATTTTTTTGAAAATGATAAATTAAGTGTTGGTATTTTTATGAAATGGAAATGTTTATTAACAATTTTATAATTAATATAATTATTTAAAATAACATTTATATATGTAAAATAGATTTATAAATTAATATTTTGTTTTAATGTAATTATAAAAAACTTATAAGTCCTCAATAAATTTTTTAAAGTTCCATAAAATTGGTTATAAAATTAATATCGGTATTTTTAAAATAAATGATGAATTTAATTAAAAAATATTTTTTTGTATTTACAAAATTATTTTTTAAAAAATTGAATCCATTTTTTAAACATAAACATCTAAAAATTCTTTGGGTAATTATTTTTGTATTTTTCTAAAATAGCTAAATTTTTAATGAATAGTGAAATACAATAATTTATGGTATTTAACATTTTAAGAAAAATACATGAGTTTTTGAGACATTAATGATGTAAGAAACCATTATTTCAAACTCAAATGCACTATTTACTTTACTTAGTCTCAATAATCTACATTATTCATAGTCTTAGGACAAAATAATAAACTAATGAATATAATATTCAAAAACACCCCTCCCCTCTCCCAATAAATATCATTTCTCACCTCCTCTTCTCATCACACTACAAAGCCTTTTGGACTATCTAAATTATATAAAATTCCCTTCCCAAGATTCATCCCCATGTATAAGACCTACTAGTCTCACCAAAATACCAAAATCAAGTGCCTTAAGATAGTTTTCATGGAGATAACATTTGAGAGGTAAAATCCTCCCTTCTCTTCTAAATTCTTTCCTTCTTTATTTCCTTATTTATTTATTATCCTCTACTCACCTCCCCTATATAAAGTGACATTATAACTCCAATATAATATATATACTATAATTTTATTTTTTTAATGGAATATCTATCAAATCTATCCTCTTCTCCTTCAATTCTAGAATGTGAAAACATCATTCGTGACATGTCGATTACCAGCCTTCATAGATGATGGTTTTTAATTTTCCTTTACATCCTTAAATTATGGACCTAAAACATTATTAATATCTATTATAATATTTTTTATGTTTTCAAACTAATTTATGGAAATAATATTATATTAAATGAAACTAGTCTGAGATGGTCGAAAAAACGACAAAAAATAAACCAAATGTTTATCATTGATATTTTATCTAATGAATCATCCTCATATCAGAAAACAAAATCATATATGGGAATATTTAGAATTATGGAAGTATATTAATACCATTTCCTTCTACTTCTAGACTATTATTTCCATTTGAAAAGAAAACCCATAATGAACTAACCATGAAACCATGAAATGAACGCACATGAAACAACAATGGTGAATAGTTAATGATAAGATTGAGAGGTTGTAGGGATTTTCTGGTTTCTATTGCTCCATTAATCATATCCTACATGAAATAAATGAAAATGATGGTATTTTACCCCTAATGATGGTAATTCATAGGTGATGTGACCTTCAGTTGAGGGGGTCAGGGTGCGCATTGTGAGGCGGTAGGCTTGAGGCACTGGTGATGGCCTCTTGTTTGAATTTTGAAACACGGTGTGTGTTGGAAGTTTTGTTGTCTAGTGATGATGGTTATGGTTTATTTTTTAGAAATTTTTAATATTTAATATGATATTTTGTTCTTTGAGGGTTTTTGTAACTTGATTTTTCACTGAATGATGTTTTTATGGTTCCCACTAAATCTTAAATTGTCTCATCAATAATTTAAAAAATATTTTGAGGAGAATTACATCATTCAAGTGATTATAGGTATTAATTGGATAATGGTTTTTTTACTTCATGTTTTCTATTACTGATATTTTAATTCACATCCCAGGTTTTAAAAAAAATCATGAGTTTTAAGGTTGGGTAAGAGAAAATAAGAATCCATGCTAAATGTTGTGAATATTTTTATGAAAATGAATCATGTTTTTTTAATAATTTTATATTATGAAAAAATATGTATACTATTTTAGTAGTATCCACTTTATATTCTTATAGTTTGTAATGTATGAATTATTACCTAATTATCTATAGCTATAATCCAAAAAGATCATTGGGAATGAATGAAAATGAATTCTAGCCTAAATACACTAGAATATATAATGGCTAAGGTCGGTTCCTTACAGTTGGTATCAAAGGATGTTTTAGATAACATTAGAGGTTATGATGGTGTCAATAAAATAACATAAATGATTTTTACTTTATGGTTAATTTTAAATGATATAGAATTTAAATATTACCATGTTTCATCATCTATGATATGTCTTTTTAGAATATTTTTCTATAGAAGAAACATGGAAGTTGAACTAGGAAAACACGATGAGGATGATATCTTTATGAATCAACAACCTAGAAGAGTGGGAATTGGAACTGAGAAATTTATGATAGTAATGGATCAATTGATGTGGGATATAAATTGAAATGGCATCCATGTAAGATAAAAAAAAGTTACTGAAAAGGAAAATGATGATAGTTGAACATTTAATGAGGTAGCACCCTCCTACATTCAGTGGATCTTCTCACCCAGTGGTAGCTGAAGGGTGGATTAAATCCCTTGTAAATATATTTGATGTCATGGTGTGTTTAGATAATAAAAATGATAGTATATCTATTTAGCGTTTTGAAGGTGAATCCAAATAGTGGGGGTCAATGGACAAGAATATTAATGAACTTGAATAGATTGATGCCCTATAATAGGATGAATTTAAGAATATTTTCTTTGAAGATCATTTTCCTATGGTAGTTTAACATAGTATGGAAAAGTAATTCCTTGAATTGAAAAAAAAGAGGAAGATTTAGTGACTGTTTTTAAATAAAAAATCACTATATTGGGAAGGTACACTCCAAATCTTATTTAGGATCTTAATAGTAAAATCAATTGTGTTTACTCAGGATTAAATCTATGATATCAAAGGGAATTGGACTCCCATGAATTAAAAAGTTATGATAAACTTGTTTTATGTACTAAGAATGTAGAAATGGAGTTTTTTATGATCATATGTATTTTGAAAAAAAGAATATAAAAATTTATAGATGTATAGAAATGGGTAAGAATCAATCAAATTAGTTTGAAGGTAAGAAAATCTAGTTTCTTGTTTGTGGAAAGTGTGGTAAAAAGAACCTTGGGAATGCCTTAAAAAATTTGAGAAGTGCTTTTGAAGTGGTAATATTTAACATATGTCATGATATTGAAATGAAAAATATCTTATTATTTGTGTTTTTAATTCTAATAAGAAAATTGCAAAGAGTTTTAAATGTGCTGAGATGGAGCATTATGCACATACCTTCCCAAAAAAGGATCCAGATGATTAGAAGAAGCCAAATTATAAGAAGAGAGGTGTAGTGAAATCCTTTGCAACTACATCAGTAGATTTTAGTCCATCCAATGAAGTGGTATCAGTTGCATTGTTTTTTACTCATATTTTTCTAATGTATTTCTTGATATGGAGTCTACAATTCTTTTATTTGTGAGACATTTTCTTGAAAATTTGAAATTTAACCCCAATAAATGAAACCAGAACTTTTTAAAAAACACTATAGGGAAATATTATGGAAAAAATGAATTATAAGAACATTTATGTGGTTTTTTGGAAAATAAATTACTTGCAACCCTTTTTGGTTCTCCCTTAGTTGAGTTTGATATTATTCAAGGTATGTATTGGCTTTTTATTTATCATGCTTAGATTGATTATAGAACATAAGAATATTTTTTCAGAAAGAGTTTTATTTTTAAAAAATAACTAACTCATACCTTTGATAACATATTAGGAATCTTAGAAACTATTTAATGATGTAAATAAATTTATCTTGAACATATTGTTAAAAATAAGTAAAATTTTTGGATTAATGATGTGTTAGTGGTAAATGAATACCTAAATGTTTTTCTTAAGAATATTTCTAGTGTTATACCTAATCGTAAAGTTGTATTTACCATTGAATTAGTTCCTAATTCTAATCCAATTTCAAAACCTCCTTATCGAATGTCTTAAGTGTAATATTTATAATTGAAAAAGAAATTGCAGAAGTTTCTTGATAAAGTTTCAATTTGTACTAGAACTTCACCATGCGATGATTCTATTCTGTTCATTAAAAAGAAATATGGTTTAGTGAGTATTTTCATTGATTATAGAGTTTTGAATAACATTTATATTAATAATATGTATGTATTGCCTTATATATATTACTTTTCTGACTAGCTCCATGGAGCCCGGTATTTTTCTAAGATTGACTTGAGATCTGGGTTCCATCAGCTGAAGGTAAAGGAGGATTACATTACAAAAATAGTATTCCATACTGGATGAGGGTATTATATGTTTTTTGTTGTTCCCTTTTGTTGGAATAATTTCCCTTCTTTATTTATTGATCTCATGAAAAACATATTTGCTGAATATTTGGATAAGATTGTGGTTGTTTTTATTAATGATATATTGGGTTTTTTTAACAAAATATGAGGATCATGAAAAATATCTAAGGATTATTCTGAAAAACCTTAAATAAAAGTGGTTATATAGAAAATTCATAAAATGTAATTTTTGTTTACAAAAGAATTATTTTATTGGGAACCTTATAAATAAGGGTATCCTAATATTGATTACTTGCTTTTTTTAGCCACTAATTCGATATCTGTTAACATTATTATGCAGTGTTCTAATTCATCTTTTTTAAGAAATTGGGTGTTCCTTGATCTTAAAATTTATACAACGGGTATTCACTATGATTATATTATCAACCCCATTGTATATAAAAAAATGTACACGCTAAGTGCTCATTTAAATGCCAAGAAGGCTCTTTAAAAATTGGGTGATTGTAAAAAGGCGTGCTCTAAGTTCCCTTGGATTTCAAAGGTATCAAATCATGCTCTATGGATTTTTTATGCAAGGGGTGTGGTGGGTTCACCATATTTTTTCAAGTATGTGTTACTTGAGTTTAGTTGTTCGATTCTATTATTAAATATAGTTTTATAAATTGGTTTCTTAAATGATAGCTCCAAGGACCAATTGGAACCTTGTGAAATGATGTTATAAGATATTGTGAGACCTTTTCCATAACCCCCTTGGCTTCTTGTTATTGAAGCTTATGATGTAAGAAAGGGTTGTTTTGTTCTAGGGTGTTTGAGGTGAGATTTGGGATCTTTTTTTTGCTTATTTATCGATTCATGTGTTGATCACATTTTATACATATTTTTTCACCTTCACTTGACATTTCATGGGAACCCTGTTTTATTGTGTAGAAGTTCTAGATAAGTGAAATCCATAGTGTTGATTATGTGCTGACTAGGGAATATTTCCTAAGTAATTGTGGAATCTAATTGGATAGATTAAGTGGTCCAAGGAATCTATGCACTCTCAAGAAGGATTATTTGGAATAACTAGTTTGACATGATTAATGGGACCTCAATAGGTTCTTTTAGGCTAGTCTAGGATCCTATTACTTTATTCCAAGTGATTTTCCCATGAAATCTAGTTGTTTCCAAATATTACATTAAGAGATTAACATTTTTCATCTTAATTTCAATCCCTTACTCTCATTTAATATGTATTTATTTTTCCATCAGATGGTTTATCATTTAAAATGTTTTAAAAAATATATATATTTGTGATATATTTTGAAATAGGTCATAAATGATTCATGTTGTTCAGAAAATTTGTAAGTACATCATCTCAAGGATTTTAAAATGAACCCTTTGTTTTAATTTGGGATTCTAATATTTGGTAAGAAAATTATTTTGAATTGTGTGATTCCTGTAATTAAAATAGAATGGTTTTATTAGGGGATGGTGATAAAGATGATATTTTCAATAATTTTTAAATGTATTTCAGTGATTTTACCTCCACCATTTTTTATATAAATTGAAATTTCATTTGTTTTTTGTGTTTTGGATTAAATTGGGAAAATTCCTTTAATCTTGAAATTTTAACAGTTTTTATCACATTGATATTTTGAGCAGAATTTTTTTTAAACTAATACAAATTGTGAAATCATTTTTTATTAGGGTTATATGAGTATTAGGATAAAATTATTTCAACTGGACCAAGTGTTGATTTGAAGGGGAGGAGGCCCAAATAGATCATTCAACATGGAAATCTTTTTGGGCCAATAGATTGGACTAATCCACAATAAATGAGGCATATATCTAGATACAAAAAATTTAGGTGAATCTAGTTAGATATTTAATAGGGTTTAATGTTTTATGTGGACATTAAATTTCACAGATAATTTCTCTTATTAATCCTATTGATTCATGTGTCCAAGTAGAGGAATTTAAAGAATTTGTTAACTTTAGTAATTCACTGAAAATATTTTTTAAACTAGTCAAAAGAATCATAAATTTTGAAAGATAATGCTCAAGAAATACGAGAACATATGTTTTTAAGAAAAAAATTAGAGAATCATCCATTTACTATGCAAAATATGATCAAAAATTCAGTGGATATAAACTAGAGTGATATTTTTCATCCATTAAATCCTATGAATATGGGTTTCCTCCTCATTTCAAATGAGTTGGAAGAAGAGTTTGGATTTTATAGGAAATTAACACACTAAATATTTTCTATTTTCTATTTTCTATTTTATTTTTTATGTAATTCCCGTTTATTCCTCATAAAATTATGTTACCCTTTGTATATAGGGATAAACTTTAGAGTTATTGTGGAAGGCAATGTTTTCTTTTTTATAATTTGAAGTTCTTTCACTTCATGGAATAAAACCCATTATTTTGTATGTTAAATTGGTTCCAATATTGAAATAGTAGTTTTCATTATCAAATGTGATCCTATTTTGTTTTAGATTATATTATTGTTATTACCTTGGTTGATGATAATTATCTCTCTCCACTAAGGTCCAGTTTATATATGTCGGAATAGACTAGGGAATATTAGTAAAGGCCTCAGCACTTATTGGTACATGTGGGAGGGGTAATGGAAACTATTGATTATAAAAAAAATAAAACTTTATAGGGTATTTATTAAGGGTATTGGATGTATTCACTCCAACTATCTCACACATTGGAAGGAGGGAAGAGAAAGATGACATTTTAAAATGGGTTATTCTCACCATAACCATTTGTCAAAAGGAGTGAGAGGAAGTGGTTATAGGATCCCACTTTCACCGGATTAATAGAAAATGATTAGATTACATGAAACTAGTATAACATTAAAATTGAAAAAAACCATATACTAATCACCAATCATATCATTATTTTCAATATCCTTCTTCATTTTTTATTTCATTTTAAAAATCAAATAGTTTCAAAAACACCCCCTTTATCTAACTCAAAAGAAACATGACAACTGATTTTGTGTGGTACTCTCTATAGAGAACCTTTTTTTACCACTATAATACATTTTAACACAATAAATAATTGTTTCTCAATACCCATGATAGACACATTTCAAAACATGGCGTTGTTGCTGGGGTGCAGTTCCAATAAAATAATTATTCAAATATTTATATTTCCAAATTAAAATTTAAAACAATGAGAATTTTTATCTTGAATCTACACAACTAAATTATGAGGATATTTATGCATGTGTTAACTAGATACAAGGATCCATGGTTACTATAGGTACGGTTGAATTTATAGATATATTTGGGGATCTTAATAAGGACCTCAAACCATCCATTCAAGAATCCTTGTTCAAGGAGATCACTGAGATTACAGAATAATTCACGGAGTTCAATAAACATTTGTATAAGGTAAAAAAAGAGGAAACCACTCTATCCAATGATTAATATATCTAATAGGTTTAGGAAATACTTTAAGAACATTCTCTTCCTCGCATTTCTAAGATGATACTCGAGGCACTCATAGAGAACAACATGTTGCCAACTGAACCAATTAAGGGGGAACACCAAGCCATGAATTTGAATGTTATTAATATTTCACAAATTAATCATGAAACACAATCTCTTTATTTTGAAAATGAAGAATCAGATCTTTTGGAGTAATCTTTAGAAGAAGAAAAATAGGACGAGATTTTGGGATTTGAATAAATCTTAAGGGATCCACTACACTATCCTAATGAAAAAAGTCTGGGGACATTGATCAAAAAACAAAATCTCATGGTCAAATCAATCAGTAGAGTACATAATTACATGGATTTAGTTCCTTTTGATTTATCACTTCTTGAAATGCAATCTAACTCCCTTTTTTTGAATATTCAGGACTGGAGAAGAAGAATATTTGGACCTGTACATTAAATAAAAACCCGATTCAACCACCATTTAAGAGTATATGGAGATAGAAATTATATAAAAGGATACCCACCATGAAGAATATTTGTTTGTGCATGTAGATACTAAACCAAAGGATGAGATCCATATTTTATCTAATCCCTACCTTACAAGACATATCTCATATCCATGAGGGTATATTTAGTATAATCTATCCATGGTTATCTTGATAAGGAAAGAAAATTGATACAAGATGGAAGAAAATAAATATAGTGGTTTATCTAAAAGAAACAACAACCACCATCAGACTATGGATAATATCGATACATCCAATTTGGAGGTAATAAAAACCCAGGTCCCACTTAGGGGATCAAACCAAGAATTATCCATTTTCATTAAATTTTATTTTTTTACTGTATCATTAATTTCAATAAAATGTACATGTTTTATTTAATGTTTTCTTATAATATTCAATGTTACAACTTCTAGTAAATTATATCAAAGATGTTACTATAAATAAATTAGGTTGTGTGTTTCTTTCCCACCTATTTTTTCATGTATTATATTCTTTTTTTCATTTAAAATATAGACTATGATTAATTAGAAATTTTTATAAAATAAGTGTGGGATAACCTTTGTATTTTTATATTTTCACATTTTTGTTTAAAAAAAATAAAAAATGTGTTTATTTTTCTTTTTAAGACCATAGGGTAAGGTGCGCAATGGTGACATACTCTTGGGGTGGCTCGGATAACATAACTCAAGTGGTAATCTTTATTTTTTTCCACTTCTCCCATATATGGTTCTCTTCAAGATTAAAGTGTTGAATCTCAACATGGGCTTGGTCAAGAGTGAAGCCCGGTGATGCCAACTCCTTTCTTATCTCCAACAAATGGGATTTGTTTTGAGAAATTCTACTGGATGAGGCCATAGTTTCCTATGTCTGAGTAAATTGATTTCGTTAAGGCCCTATATTTATACTAATGATGTGATCACTATTAGGTAGATATATTATAAGTGGTTATAATTATTAACGGTATTTTTAAATCCATAAAACCATGGAAGTCCATATTTTATATAACCATTTAACATAATAAAACATTTAAATAGATCAAGATGAATTTTCATTAATGAAAGTTTGGGTTGTTATAATCTTCCCCCTTAAGAAATTTTGGCTGTAAAATTTTCGTTTCCCACACTAAAATAGATGTGGGTAACTCTGCCTCATCACTTCCTCCAGTTCCCATGTTGCTTCTAAAAAACTTGTGGTTTCTCCACAATACTTTCACGAGGGGCATTGCCATATTTAGTAGAAATTTTTCACTACGATCTAAGATCTTCATCGGAATCTATTCATATGATAGGTAATTCTCCAACGATACCACCTCAGGATTGAGTAAATGTGATAGGTCAGGTATGTACTTCATCAAGAGTTATATATGGAATACATCATGTACTTGAGATAGGTTCGGTGGGAGTTCTAGTCGATAGGCCACTGCTTCAATGTGATCAAGGATCTCAAAAATGTCGATGTACCTTATAATAATCTTTCCCTTCTTCCCAAATCCCATGAATCTCTTCCATGGTGATATGAATGTCTCTAAAATCAAACCATAAGTCTCTTTGACGATTATCAGCATAGCTCTTTTGTCAACTCTAAGCATATTTAATGTGTTGTTGGATGGTCTTAATGATATCCACCATTTCATTGAAGATTCATGGACCTAGGAGTTTTTGATCCCCAAAATCATCCCAACATGTCGGTGTTCTACACCTCATCCCATACAGGGCTTCATGAGGAGCCATTTGGATGATTGAGTGAAAACTGTTTTTGTAAGAGAACTCAACTAGAGAAAGTTGTTGATCCCATACTTTTTTGAAGTCCATTCAGTAATCTCTCAATGTGTCCTCAAGTGTTTGGATAGTCTGCTCAGATTGTCCACATGTTTGAGGATGAAAATCCATACTAAAGTTCATCTTAGTATTCATATCATGTTTAAGACTATTCCAAAACATAGAGGTGAATCATGGATCTCGATCGGATACAATCGTTAGTCTTACTCCATGAATATTTATCAGTTCTCTGATATATATGTGTCTGTGTGTGTGTGTGTGTGTGTGCATGCCAGTTAATCCACTAAGAAATCCTCCTGAATTTCAATGAAGTGTGTAGTCTTTTTAAGACGGTCCATAGCAACCCAGATAGCATTGTTTCCTTTGGATGTCTTCGGATGTCTAGTGACAAAGTCCATGGTTATGTTCTCCCATTCCTATGTTGGTATGGGTAATATTTGTATCATCCCCTTAGACTTATTCCTCTCAGACTTCACTTACTAACATACCAGGCACTTTGATGTATACTCACAAATCTCATTCTTCATGTTATCCCACCAAAAATTCTCTTGGAGATCTTGACACATCTTTGTGTTTCCGGGGTGAATGGAGAACTTTTCACTATGTGCATCATTCAAAAGTTATTTCTTCAGCTCTGGACTTGATGGAACACATATTATTTTCCCATATCGCACAGTTCCATCTTTATTGACATTGAACTTTGAGGATTTCCCTTCTCTGATATTTTCCACCTTCTCCTAAATTTTAACATCACCATTTTGAGCATCCTTTAACCATTACAAAAGAGATGGTTAAGAAATCATTTGTGAAAGGATGATGATGTTCCCTTCTTTATGATTGTCATGTCAATATTCATCAAATCTAAGAAGATTGGATCCTTTTTTATTCTCATCAATAATAGAATTGTTGGGCCCTTTCTACGTAGAGCACCCACCACCTTCTTCACTTTCCCGCGGTGGTAATGGATTGAGAGGCCATAGTCTTTTATCAGCTCTAACCATCTTCATTGGTGCATATTCAATTATTTTTGGGTGAATATATACCTGAGGATTTTGTGGTTCGTATATATTTCACACTTCTCTCCAAAGGGGTAATGTTACCAAATTTGTAAAGTGAAGATCACCACAACTAACTCCAAATCATGTGTTGGATAGATATTCTCATGAAATTTCAATTTCCATGAATCATAGGTAATAAATTTTTCATTTTTCATCAACACACAACCTAGTCCCTTCTTCAAAGCAACACTAAATACCATAAAAGTTCTCCACTTTTGGGTAGTGTGGGCATGGGCTTAGTGATAAGCCTCATTGTCAACTCTTTGATGCTTTCATTACATTCATTACTCCAAGAAAAATTGACTCTCATTGTAGTTAGCTTGGTAAGAGGGTTTGAAATCGTGAGAAATTTCTCACAAATCAGTGATAATATCCAACTAACCTAATAAGCTATGAATATACATTTCTGAAGTTGGCATTGGTCATCCATCTATTATAGTTGTCTTAGAGGTATCCATAGATATCCCATTTCATTAGATTATATGACCCAATAATGAGACTTCCTTCAACCAAAACTGAAACTTATTGTACCTTCCATAGAGCTTCTTCTTTGACAAGGTCTCTAGTACAGTGCTTAGATGCTACTCATTATCCTCCTTGATTTTGGAGTATATTAGAATATCATCTATAAAGACTACCAAAAAAAATTCAAGGTAATCTCAAAAGACTCTATTTATCAAGCCCATTAGGATTTCTAGAGCATTAGTGAGTCTTAAAGGCAATACTGTGAATTAAAAGTTCTTGTATCTTGTACGAAAAGTAGTCTTGGGATATCCTCCCTCTTCACCCTTACATGGTAATATCCCGACCACAAATCCACATTGGATAAGTATTGCGCTCCACGTTTCTGATTGAACAACTCATCAATTTGTGGAATAGGATACTTTTTCTTTATCATGATTTTGTTATGCCCATGATAATCGATGAAAAGGTGCATTGACCCATCCATCTTCTTGATGAAGAGGACTGATTCACCCCATGGTGAAGAACATGGGTGTATAAATCCTTGATCTAGACTCTCCTATAGTTGTTTCTTCAACTCCTAAATCTCCACAACAACTATTCTATATAGAATCATGTATATTGGAAATGCCCCAGGTATAATATCAATTGATAATACAACATCTCTTCTATGAGGAAGACCAAGGAATTCCTCAGGAAACACATCAACAAATTCCATCACAATATGAATGTCTTCAAGGATGGTTTCTTCCTTAGACTTAATCATCTGAGCAAGATACACATTCTCATAGGGTAGTAATATCCACACTTGAGATGATGGTGCTAAAGAATAATCATACTACTCCCTTCACTTGTACGGAATCGGGGGTCGATTCACTACATAGAGAGTGATTTCCCTCTCAAGACAATTAATTTTGGCTCTATATAAGGAAATACAATCCATGCTATTAATTGCATCAAATTCTACCAGAGAGTGTATGTCGATGTTCTCTAGGAAGTTCAATCCAAAAATTATGAAAGGTGAGGATTTATATTCCTGGGATGCAATGATTTCCCCATTTTATGTACACACTGACATCTTTACTTCTATGATTTGCGGTGGTGTTGGTATTTTACAACTAAAAATTTTGGATATAAGAGAATGCATAGAACCAGAATCAAAAAGTATGTTCCATATTCCTGAATTAATAACTAGAATACCTATCAACACTTCATTTTCAGGGTTCACTTTGGAGGTAGTGATAGACAAATCTCTCCCTTTCTTCTATGGAGGTTGTTGGTTACCTCTGAAAACCCTTTTCTTAGGGAACTGGGTTTCAAAGTGCCCCGGTTCTTTGCAGTTGAAGCAATGAAAAATATGTCGAGTGTTGAATAGAGTGTTCCTATCCTCTGTCATAGCCACAGATTTATCTTTTCATTAGTTAATATCCAAATTCTCATCTCTTCCATACCTAAATAATTTCCTCGTCCCATTCAAGCAATTTCTAGGGTGCTTCTTTAAACACCATTTGAAAGTGGGGTACTATATTTTATTAGAACCATTGGATTTATCCTCTAGAGAGCTAGAATTAAATTCCACCTTATTCTTCTTATCCCCATAATACCCATAAGATTATTTGGTCTCCATTTCGACTTTGAGGGCACGTTGGACAATTTCCTCATAGATCTTAAAGTCACAGTTCTCTAGGGGTTTTTGTAGGCTAGGTTTTATCCCACAAAATAAGTGGTCAACCATGCATTCAGGGGTAACGATAAAGCTAGACGCATGTCATGAAAGCCTTGTGATGTTTTTCTCTTATCCTCTAATGGATTCGTCATCTTTTTGTGTGAGGTCAAGGAATTCCCTTTCCATCTTAAGTCAGAGGGTACGTGGAAAATATTTATCGATTTTTTTTCTGGAAATCCTTTCATTCCAATGCCTCAATCTCATTCTCAGGCTTCATATTTTTTATCAATGTACACCATTGATCAGCTTCACCTTCCATAAAATAAGCATCCATTATAACCTTCTCTTGTTCTAAAAATTTAAGGATAGAGAATATCTTTTCAATGGAGTTGATGTATTGTTCGGGAATTGAGGGATCAGATGATCCATTAAAAGTGGGAGGCCTTTGTCTCATGAGGATATCGATTGTGACTTGATCTTTATTAGGGGGTGTGGAAAATTCATCTTTACCCATGCTTCTATTCAAAATGCAAGTTAATTGAGAGTGTATTGTGAAAAATTTTGTGACTCCTACTCCCATCGGATTAGGCATCTCATTATAACTATCATCACATTGATCTTCGCATCAGTAGTTAGCCTGAGTCCTCCTATTATCGGTCATTGTCCAGAAGAAAAGGAATGTTAGGGGTGACACGTAATGGGTAATCCAAATACAAAAATAAATGACTTATAAATTACTCTTATTTCCATAACATATGAATTTATAGGATTCAATCTATTTTATCCATGATCTACCTCCCAAAATATATTCTTAGGGGAATTTTTTTATTCCCTTAATAATGTTTCATACTATGCTTATGAATTTACCAAAGTATATCTTCCGGAAGTGTCATAACTAAGAGTTTAGCAAGGCCCGTGGTTGTGAACCAGTTCCCGTTCAGGTCTAGCTCAAAGAGGTTTTTTCGGGTTTTACCCCTAGATACATATGTGCCAGAGCCGCCTCTTCCTACTCATATCCAAATAGGGATGTATTTTATTGATAAACCACTTAATAAATACTCACCAAAATTTAGGGGTGTTTTTATTATACTTAGCCTTTTCCCTAAGGCTTTCACTAGGGTTTTCTTATCATAATCCCAAAAATTACTAAACCTATCCTCTGATACCAACTATGAAAACCCTAATATTTATTTCACACATAAACATAATTTATTATATAAAACCTTCACTTGATATAATGTATAATATTGATACGTCTAGTGTATTTTGGGCTTAATAATATTACATAATAACTTGAAACATAAAACACAACATCTTATTGAAAACTTCTTTTACATGACCACATCATTCCTTCATACTTAGCATTGCATGGGATAACCTGAAGACATGAATAATTAAAGAGTGATCTAAAAATCCTAGTAAGGGAGTAAAAAGGCATAAATTGAATATTAAAATACATGTTAGGAAATATTTATATTAATAGATCATAATAGAAACATGAACATAAAGTCATGATATAGCATGATTATCATAACATGGAAATTTGGCAACAAAATTTAACATGATATTAGCGTAAGCTAAGGATCATTGTACATTGAACATGAGTAAACCATAATTCCACTTGAATTATAATGATTAAAACCTCATTTATCTTGACATATCATGATAATAATCTTTACCCAATGCATTGGAGTACTATCAGGGCGCACCCCTCTTAGTCATTTCATTTCATGCATAAGTGTGCCACATGGATCATATGGCATGGATTCATTAATAAACATAACTTATTCCACAAGAAAGGGATTTGTAATTCATAAATGAAACTCTATAATAAATAATTAAATGTGCATAAAGGTGAATACCCTTGATAGAGAAATGGGCATTGTATTCACTACACAATGACTTTGGCTTGGAACATCACGGTGCAATTTCGGTAGCATAACGACGTGACATAAGAATTCATAAAAATGGTTGATGAGATATTAAGGTATATCTCCTAATATATACATTAAATTTATATTAAGGGGTCATATAGATACATTTCCCAATATATTTAATGGGATTCAGATTCATAATACAAAATAATTTCTTGAATGTAAATGAGAAAAGAGAATTTCCTTAATGAATTTTGGCATGATAACATGTGTACATCGGAGGAATTAATGATAGATAAAGAGGTATCCCATCATTAAAATATAATGAGGTCAGTATGGGTGAGGTGAAAAATCATACCCCAAAATTTTTAATTGAAATGAAAAGGTTATAGCAACATAAATAAACTTGGACAAAAATAAGAGAGGAAGAAATCCCTTACTTGGAAGTGTGATCTCAAAGGCTTGATAGAGGCTTCATAGAGGATAATTTAGAGCTTTAGAACCTTGGGATGACTCTAGATAGAAGAGGGAAGGGTTTGTTCAAGCTCTAAAGTCTTTGAGAGGAGAGGAAGTGGGATATTGGGTGGGTTTATATAGGAAAGGAGAGGAAATTCTTTGTTACTTAGGTTTTGGACCCTACACATTAAACTAATCAAAACCAAAAACAATACCCTGGTTTTTTCCCATGTTTTTTTCCAAATGGAAGTGTAAAACAATATTTTATAATGAAAATGGCTGAACTTATTAAAATATTAGGCCTTCTTAGGTGGAGGTGAGTCACACTCTCAAGGAAATAATTTTAAAAAGATAAAATGTTTTATAAGTCTTAGAGGGTCCAATAAGGATTTGTAAAATAAATAAAACAAATATAAAATCACATTATTTTAATTTGAAAACATATATTGGCCAAACATACCATTTATAGTATTTTATTACATCACTATTAGGTTATTATGATGTCCTAAAACACACTATATAATTAAAAGGTATTTAATTTTTACCCAAAAATTCGACTATCTCCAAAAATTATGAAAAAATAACCATTGGATAATTTTGAATTATTTATTACAAAAATAATATTCATTTTATATAAATAATATTCTATATATGTGAATTTTTACTTTTTAAATCAAAACCAGAATTTAACGAAAATTCATGTCTTTTGAAAAAAACTACTTTCAAACATTAATAAAAATAACAATTGTATTCATAAAAATTATATGATCATTTATATTTAATAAAAATTAATTTATAAATATAATTTTATTAAAATATTATTTAATTAAAAAATATATTAATTCATATAAATAGATTTCTTAATTTAATATTAACTAAAAATACAATTTGTGCTTTAAAAACCATTTACAAAGTAACAATAATAAAATAAATGTATATTATTTATTATATACAAAAATAATGCACCTAATCATAGTTCTATGTTCTTGTTATATAACCCCTTAAAAAACTTTCATAAGACATTAGGGTAAGGTGTGTGACATGACAGACTCTTGGGGTGGACCAGATAACATCGCTCGAGTGGAAATATCTATTAACTTCCACATATCCTATAGATAGTTCCTTTCAAGATTAAAGTGTTGATGTTCATCTTGGTCTTGGTCAAGAGAAAATCCCAGTTACACCAACTCATTTCCAAGTTTTGAAAAATGGGATTCGTATGGATAAATTCTACTATATGAGGTTATCGCTTCCTTTATCTGAGTAAATTGATTTTGTTAAGGACCTATATTTATACTAATGACATGATCACTGTTCAAAATCTATATTATAAATGGTAAAAATTCTTGACGGTATTTTTAAATCCATAAAACCAAGGAAGTGCGTATTTTATATAACAATTTTACATAATAATACATTTAAATTGATCAAGAAGAATTTTCATTAATGAAATTTTGGGTCGTTACAAGGATGATGATCCAAAGAGAAATTCAGTGGTTTTCAAAACCAGTACTTCAAAACATAAAGAAAATGAAATGATATAAACTCATTATGATAGTAAAAGTAATGAAAATTCACCATATGATAGTGATTAAGAAGTGGATCAGTTATCCAGAAGGTTTAATAATTTTTATAGAAGAAATAAATTATTCAATTAGCCTAGCTATAATGGTAAATATGATAAAAAATGGAATCTTTAAAAAGGATTGGAAAATTAATGACAACTCAAATGAAATAGTTTGTTATGAATGTAAGAGAAGAGGTTATGTAAAGTATGATTATACTAAGTTATGATATATGATGAAATATGAGGGAAAAGATAAAAGGAACAAGAAGGAAATGAAGGCCACTTGGATTTATTTTGAGGATAGCTCCAGTGATTCAGAATCATCATATGATGAGAAAAGTGACAAATAAAACGTGTTTTTTATGAAAAATACATTTGAGGTAACACTTGAGTCTCCTGTAAAAAAATCTTATTATTTTGGAGATGAATCTGATTCTAAAAATATGGATAGTGATGAAATGTTTGAGTATTTTTAAATTCTTTAAGATAAAAGCAATGAATTAAAATATAAATATAAAGATTTAAAGAATAATCATGCTCTTACCTCTACTATTAAATCTGATATTACCATAAAAAATAAAAATAATGCTCAATCGATTAAAGAAAAAAATGATCTTAAGTTATCCAATGAGAAATTGAAAAAAGAAGAAGAAAAGATTATTAATGGTAAATATATATTGGTTAAAATTCATGTTAAATAATTTGCACCAAAATACACTAGTTGTGTTGGGTATCAACTTGGTAAAATAAATTTTTTCAAAACGAATTTTTTATCTAAATCGGGAAAATCCAGTTTTATTCCTAGTTCTAGAAATTTTTTTACAAGTTATAGTCCTGAAACATATTCTATTGTTTCATGTTTTTATGGACCAAATAATGTTTATTTTTCAAATACTTTACAAAATTTGAATAGGAAACCCATGAAACAAATTTGGGTTCCCAATGCTCTTATTACTAATGTTACTGGACCCAGACAAATCTAGGTACAAAAATATTTTCTTGTCTAATCTGTTTTTTTAAGAAAACTATTTGAAGAGATCCTTTAAAAATTTATAGTACTTGGAAAATGGATTTTCAAGACACATGAAAGGACATTTTTCATGCTTCAAGAATCTGATAAACATTTATGGTGTTCATTTCACTTTTGGTGACAATGATAAAGGCGAAATAATTAGCCTTGGCCAAATTGGTAACTCTAATTCTCTTTTAATTTTCAAAGTATAATTTATTGATATATTAAAGTAAAATATTCTTAGTATCTCTTAGTTGTGTGATGATAGTTTTAATGTTAAATTTGAAAATGATGCATGCAATGTCTTTAAGTCTCAATATGATTTAGTATTTATTGCCATTAGAAATGTAAATGTGTATGTTATAACATTAGATTCCTTATTGTCTCAAAAGGTTTCCTATTTAAGTGACTTTTACAAAGAGTCTTGGATCTGGAATAGGATATTAGGAACTGGTAATATTCCTTCTTTTAAAAATATTACTAGGAAAGGACAAGTCAAGGATCTACCCAAACATGAGTTTCCAAATAACAAAGTCTATAATCCTTGTCAAATGGTTAAACAACATTAAATATCTTTCAAAAAAAAGAAACAATTTTCATCTTATTAACCTCTTGAGTTGGTTCACGTGGATTTTTTTGGAACATCTAGGGTTTCTAGTCTTAATATTAATCACTATGACTATGTTCTGGTATATGGCTATTCTAGACATACATGGACTTTTTTTTATTTCCACAAAAGTTATGCTTGTTCTCATTTCACCAAGTATTCTTGAAATATAGAAAATCTATGTGATCTTAGAATTAAATCCTTAATAATTGACCATGCCTATGAGTTTGAAAATAATGATTTTGAATCTGTTTGCTAAAAAAAATTGATATAGACATAACTTCTTTTCTCCTAGGAGACAACCAAAAAAATGGTGTAGTAGAAAGAAGAAATAGAACCTCACAAGAAATATCTCGGACTATGATTAATGAATATGACTTACATATGTTTTTTTAGGTAGAAGTTGTCAAAATGGGTTGTTATATAATAAACTAATTCTTAATTAGGCCAATTTATAAGAGAACCCCCTATGATCTATGGGACAATAGAAAACCCAAAGTTAGTTACTTAAATTTTTTTGGTTTCAAAGTTTATATCCTTAATAAAAACTACAATATTGAGAAATTTTCATGCAAAAGTGATGAAGGAATATTTCTTGGTTATTCAATCTCTATTAAATCCTATATAGTGTTTAATAAAATTACTAAGTGTGTGGAAGAATATATACATGTCATATTTTGATGAAATAGACCCACATGAAACCTAGACATATCTAGAAAATATTGAGGGTGATATGACCAATCTGTACATAAATGAAAAATAATCTAACCCTATTGTTAAGAAACTTATTAGATCATCCAATTCGGGAAATTCTCCAAAATCTAATCATGATTAACCCAAAACTACTAATGAATATGAAATAATTATCCCTTCTTTTTATATATCCACAATAACTCTAATGAACCATCCTTTAGATGTTGTTGTGGGAGACCTAGATAATGGGACACAGACTAGATCTTCTATGAGAAACTAGGTTGAACATCAAGCCTTTTTTACACAGCTTGAACCTATAAGCATTAATGATGCAATCAATGATGAATTTTGGTTAATTGATATGCAATAAGAACTAAATCAGTTTGAAATAAATATAGTTTGTAAAGTAGTGGAAAGACCTAAAGACACCTTGAACATTGACACTAAATGGGTGTTTAAAATAAATTAGATGAAGCTAGTAATATTTTAAGAAATAAAGCTATATTGGTTGCACAAGGTTATAGTCAAGAAGAAGGGATTTGATTATGAAGAAACTTTGGCACCAGTTTGTAGACTTGATGCCATTAGAATCTTGATTTCATATGAAGCACATCTTAATTTCAAGCTATATCAAATGGATGTTAAGAGTGCCTTCCTAAATAAATATATAGTTGAGGATTTTTTGGTTGAACAACCCCATAGTTTTACAAACCCTTATTTTCAAAATCATGTTTTTAAATTAAAAATAGCTTTATATTGTTTAAACGAGGCTTCAAGATCTTTTTATTAGTAGTTTTCTTATTTACAAAGGTTTTACAAAAGGTAAATATGATCCTACTCTCTTTATAAAAATAATTTCTAAAGATGTATTAGTTGTTCAAATCTATGTTGATGATATTATTTTGGGATCTTTGAAGAATTTTTTATGTATGGATTTTTAAAAAATGATGCAATGTGAATTTGAAATGAATTTAAAGGGGGAACTCAAAATATTTCATTGTTTTCAAATCTATAAAAATAAAGAAGGTATTATTTTCAATCAAAGTAAATATACTAAAGATATTTTGAAATGGTTTCGCTTTGATGGTACAAAAAGTGGAGATACTCCAATGTGTACCACCTGTAAGTTTGATCTTGATGAAAATGGTAAATCTATTAATCAAACCATTTATAGATGAATGACTAGGAGTTTACCCTATTTAACCACTCGATAACCTGATAATATGTTTAGTGTGTGTATGTGTGCCCGTTTTCAAGCTAATCCTAGAGAATCTCATATAAATGATGTTAGAATAATTTTCAAATACCTCAAATATACTACCAACTTAAGATTGTTTTATCTTAAAGGATAACTTTTTCATTTAGTGAGTTATTCTGATACTGCTTTTGGTGGTTCAATGTTAGATAGAAAGAGAGCCTTTGGAACATGTCACCTTTTGGGAAAGTCTCTAGTTTCATGGTGTAGTAAGAAGTAAATTTTTTTCATTTTCTTATATCGAATCTTAATACATATCTACTGGTATTTGTTGTACTCGTATTTTGTAGATGAAATTTACTTTACCAGACTATGGATATCAATTTAAAAATATCCCTATAAACTGTGATAATACAAGTACTATTAATATATCAAATAAAACTGTTTCTCATTCTACAATGAAACATATTGATGTAAGACATCACTTTTTTAGATATCTTTATAAAGAAGGTGATATAATTATAGAATTTATTGGAACATAACATTAGCTTACTAATATATTCACTAATCCATTGAACTCTAAGAGGATGAGTTACATCTGATGAAAATTAGGGATTATTAGTTTAAAAGGAACTTATGTTGATAACTCTTTGTGAAAAATGTGTGTATTTGTCATACCAACACATTTTTCATGCCAACACATGGTCATTCTGATTCCGAAACATTTTTCATGCTGGCATTGTTTCATGTTGACACCGACACTTTGTCATGACAACACCGATAGAGTCATGCTGATATTGTCATGCTGGCATCAATAGTGTCATGCTGACAGTTTCATGCCAATACTGACGATAGGAACACACTGATAGAACATGTTGTCTGCGTTTGTTTTATTTTTAATCAAAATGGAAATGTTTTATTTATTTCTTTGAATCCAGCTCATGAATTTATGATTTCTAATTCCCTAAATGATAAAATTGAGTTGATCCACTCTATTCCTTTCCCTCTCACTTTACCCCTTTCACTCATGCCATTGCTCTCTACCCTAATACCTTTCACCTACCAACCTTCAACTAAACCATCAAAAATGGAGAGAATGAAGTGTTCACTCAAAATAGGATTTAGAGATGAGTCGCGATCCTCTATGAAGAAAAAGAGATAATCTAGTAAGTCAAATCCTCCCAATCCTTGACTTTTGAAACATTTGGTAACACCAGAGAAGGATGTTTTCAACAAATGGTTGTTAGAGAGTAAGTCTCTCTTATTAAAGGTACTGCAGACCCATGGTTGGATGGAAATGTTTTCAGATATTCAGAGGCCTTATTACCCAAATCAAGTCCATGAGTTCTATATGAATATTGAATTTATTTTTGGGAGGCAGTGAGGTATGTTGGATAAAATATATAGTTAAAGGGAGTATAATTTATTTTTCTTCTAGGTATTGGGAATAATTACTCAAGGTTAAATATGAAGGAATATTTTATAACTATCAGGGATGTAGTCTACCTGAAAGTGACATCATTTTCATTGAGAATTTGTTGATCGAGATAACTGGAAATGAATATAATATAATACCAATAGCTAAAAAGTTAGATGGTGGGAGGAGATTGTTGTTTAAGTTCATTCAGCACCAGCTTTTTCCTCAGTAGGGGACTTTGTATCTTTTAATTATCAATATGTATTCTTGTTATATTTTTTTAAAATGGAAAAAAGGTGAATCTGTGTAGATACCTAATTTTTCACATCAGTGAGATAGTAAATGCCAACTATGAAACAAATTACTTATTCTAAACAAGGATGATTTCTTCCATGTTAAAGGCTAATGGATGTGTCTGTGAAGATGAGGAGACTGTAACTACTTGCAGTGGAATCTGTTTGAATAAGGAAATTTTCAAAAGAATAAATATTCATTGGAATCCCTAGAAGAGGGAATGGGTTGGAGATGAGGAGAAACTTTATGAAAAGTTTAATCATTTTGATCATCCATCTTGGACAAGAGATGTTGTTAACTCTGGTCTAGAACAAAATGAATGGGCTGAATATTTTGATGACCTGGATGAATAATAACAAGATGGACTTGCTAGAGAGAAAGGATCTACTATAGATGATAGGAGTGACCCGAAAATTGCTGAAATCCCAAAGAGAATGACCTTTGGACCACCCAATCCACATCTCACTCTTCCTTTAAAACAACCAATTTTACAATATTATTAATAAAATGAAGAATCTAGTAGTGTTGAGTATGAGATAAGATCCAGTGGTTATGAAGATGAATATGGAGGAAAAGGAGAAGCATACAGAGAAGAGGAAGAGGAAAGTGGTGGTAGTTTCTAATGTGAGGAAGATACAGATGATAAAAATGTTGAAAGAAGTGGAAGTGAAGGATATGAATCTAAACATGAAAATGGTCAAGAGGATGAAATAATTGGGAGTGGTAGATATTAGGATCATCCGGGTTATGATCAAGATGTTACTATAGTGATGGCTAGTACTATGAATCAGGATCCCATTATAGACCATCCTGGTTCTTTAGTAGCTGATATTGTAGAAGAGGTAGTAGTCAAAGTTCAAAGAGAAGTGAAAACTCTAATAATCCTAGTTCCTCAATTAGTTTATCCAAGAATAAGATCTAAAGCTAAGGTATATTCGTATGTAAGATGATATACATTTGGGGGAGATATTCAAGATAAAAGAGACCAAATTGAGGGGGGCCTAAAACTGGAAGAGTTATAGTTAATACAGTCACTCTTTTGGAAGAATTTGTTTTTTCTAAATGTTATTGTAATCCTAGATATGTTGTCCTTAACTTGTAATATTCTGATTCTGAGGATGAAGTTGATAGAGTAGTCTCAACAAGACCAGTGGTGGAGGATTTTGTACAGTCTAAGACACTTCTTGTAGGTGTATCTACTTCTGCCCTTATACCTTCAATAGTTCAAATACAAGGTGACTATGTCACTAGATATGATTTTTATAGTTTCAAGGAATATCTTTTCTCCACCACTAAGAGTTTTTTCTTGCCTATTCCCATGTTAAGATTAAGTGAATTTGATGCAAATATTATCTATGGAACTGTTATCGCTCATGTAGAACCTAGACTAATTGCACTCATTGAAGCTATTGTGACATATAATCAAAAGATGATAAATGGGTTGACTGCATTGGTTTCCACTATAAATAATTTGACCTCTGAGTATAGGATAGCCATGGAAAAGAATCATGAAATGACTTGAGTATATTATTTCTCACTTTTATCTTCTTGATTTTACCTAGTTGAGATAGGATCTTAGAGATATTGTACAAGGGGCATCAAGCTCAGCATCTCTTGTATCTAACTCACCAGATATTGATGTAGTGAGAAATGTGATTAGAGAAGAGTTTCAATAACTTTTGGGTGGAACAGAAAAAGAGACACTTACAAAGATTTTGAAAAATAGTTTCCATATTCCTGATATGGTGAGGATCTACTCCAATAGTGTTGAAACTGCCAATGCTCAGATCATAGAGAAAGTTGACTATTACTTCAAGAGGATTTATACCAAAACTAATTGACAGGTCACATTAAATATTTGGTGTAGAATCTCATGTTGCCTCTAGTTACTCAAGAATTTAAGGAACATGTTTGGAAACTAAAGGAAATCACACCTCTTCTTGACAATTTCATGGAGAACAAGGATGATTTTGAAAAAGGCAATGCAATATTGTGGGAAGATAATCACATATTTCATCAATATGTTGAATCCATATCTGCTTATTTAGAGTGAAGCCATCATGGTTTCAACTACTACACCTCTCAGACTGGATGTCTCTCCTGATACCATAATTCCTCCTCCTCAATAGTCTATGTTAGTTTCTTATGCATTGAGCTAGATCAGGCCTATTATCACAGAGGAGATAAAACCTTTTTCCTCAACCAAATATACTATTGCCTCTCTTATTCTTGAATCTATTATACTTTATCCCTTGAGAATTCATTTAGATCCTCTAGTCTCTCAGTCTCCATCCATTGAACCTACTATTTATCCTTATGACAAAGGAAAGGACAAACTAGATCCCAAGGAGTATTTTGGATCACTTTTTAAAAGGGAATCTTGACCGTACTTTGGTTGCATTCTACAGAACTATACTATACATTCATTATGAAATTTAATGATCATTCATTTCCATTCTGTCTATTATGAATCTTTCCTTATTCCACTTTATTCATTAATATCTTTACACTTTTTGATAATCCAAAAATGGGAAGAAAAATACAAGACAATGAATTATTCCTTTTTACCTCTGATTATGGATGAATGTTATCTATAATTCTTATGGAAATTTGAAATTGGAGATAACAAGTAAAATGACTATATTATTCATCAACTGATTGAAATATATAATTTCATGATTTTTTATCACCAGAAGGAGGTATATTGTTGTCCCATATATTTTTTTAATGGTTTTAATAATCACAAATCATGTCAAATCATCTCAAATAATTTCAATCATGAAACATCATGTCCAATCATTTCAATAATGTTTATTTATGTTTAAATATGTTTATTTATGATTATCTATGATCGAATATCTATTTAGAACATTATGTGTATATTCATGTTATAAGATAGTTAAAATAAAAAATGGCTATGTTTGAGTCATTGACACCAACAGAACATGTGTGATATTGAAAGAGTAAATGTCTCATTGATAGTTTGACTAATACACTGGCAGAAGGAATGTCTCATCGACAGAAGGAATGTATCACTGATAGTACAAACTGACTTACTGACAGACGACTCACATAAATTACCAATGAGACAATGATAGAAGTAATGTCTCACCGAATGTACAAAATAACTCACTGATAGACGACTCATCGATAGTACAAATTAGACAGCCACAAAAGAAATGACTCGCCGACAAAACAAAATGAGTCACTAACTCATTGAGTCACTAATTCATGGAGATAAAAATATAATGACTTTATGATAGAGTGAGTCACCAAAACCAATAGAATTACTCACCAATAGAAGCAGTCACTGACAGAATAACTCACTGACAGAGGAGTCACTGACAGACTATTTAAATTTTATTTTTTTTAAATTATCTCTAATGGACTTATTTGGTTGTTTTAATTCTATTTATTAAATTAATATATTCTGAAGAGAATATTAATTGGGATTTTAGAAGTTAGAGACACAACCTACCCCAATCTTGCTTATTGTGAGGCTACGGAATATAAAAGACAAAAGAATGTGAGCTCAAAGACATACACGTAGAAATATAGTAGATGACTCGTACGAGCACCCATATTGAACCTGTGAATGAAAGGATGAATAAAACACAAGGAATTTTCATTTTTGATAACTGAATACAAAGGATAACCGATTGTGCACCAAAGTTCCAACACCTCTGCAGTAAACAAAACAAAACCAAAGGAATAAAACTTCATCTTCTGGGAAAACTAGAAAACAAAGCTTTACAACACTCTATTTTCAGTGCCTATTTCCATAAGAGGACTCTAGCATTACATCTGCTACATCCAAAGAGTCCAGAGATGCATTTCACAACACTCAAAGCATTCTAATCTTTGGTTCCTTATTTTATGCTCTGTTGTGCACAAGTTTGCAACATTTTTAGAAGTGTATATATCTGTCTATAAAACAAACACTATATCCTATGCATAACTAAAGGATACAAGATATCCTCACACCATCATATTTTTAAACCTATTATATCCCACATAGAACTATGTTGGAGGTCATGTGTGACCTAGCTATTTTAGTTCTGACAAAGAACTGTTGTTGATGTATTGTGACCAGGACAGTCTGCATACTGTTGTGTAAACCCCGCTCCAAAGTGTGGATCCAAGCTTTATATATATATATATATATATATATATTGGTGGTAGGTGATCACCAAGTGGAGAGTACTAAGTCTTGTCTTGAAAATGAACCTATTGTTTAACCCCCTGTGTTTTCAAATTTAGTTTACTCTGTTTTAACTCATATGTCAGAAAACTAAGTTTCACTTTGATAGTTTGTCTTGGATAGAATTTATAACTATTTTGTTTTAGTAAATCAGTTTCAAAATTTATATCAATATCTTATATTATTATAACTAAGAAATAATCAATCTTCTCATAAATTAATTAAACATTAAAACTATTATAAATCTAATACTTTAATTTACTAGGTTGTCTTGTTTTTAGATTGGTGGATTCATTCAAATAAATTTTTTAACAAAAGTTTTTATAAGATCTCCGTTCACCCCCTCTTGAGTGTCCTACTCTGACCAACAGGTTTCAATATTGAAATTTCAGTTTTTATTATCAAGTCTTATTATATTTGGTTTTAGATTCTATTATTGTTATTTCCTTGGTTGATGATCATTATCTCCCTCCAGTTTATATATAATTGAATTAAATAGGGCTTGGTGGTAAAGTACATGGAATTAAATAGTGCTTGGTAGTGTAAACTCATGATTATTTCATAAAAACAACACCTGATTGGTAATTTCTTATTTCAATAGGGGGAATTAACTATAAATCTCTCACACATTAGAATTAGGGTTAACCATGATAATATTTTTTAAGGGTTACTCTAACCATCATTATTTGACCAAGGGAGTGAGATGAAGTAATTTTTCAATATTAATTTCACCAGATTATATGGAAGATTTGTAATTGGAAAACTAGCCCTAAACTGGTCTCCCTTCACATATCACTATCTTCAATCTCTTGGTTCATTTCTTTCTTTTTTTTCAAAATTAAACAATTTCTAAAAACCATTTTCACTAACTCAAAAGAAATTTGACAACATATTTTGTGAAATCCTCTATAGATATAACCTGTGTTAACCACTATACTAATGTTTAACTTTGTAAACAATTGTTTTTTCTATTCCCCATGATAGTCACATGTCAGATAGCTTGTTATTGGTTTTGATTGATAATGGGAAACAAACATTTTTATTTTTATTTAAAATTAGCTTGACTTGGAATTTTCATTAAAGGTTTTTCATGGGGTGTGGGGAAGTTATTTACTAGAATTTTGTGTTGAATCCTATAATATTACAGGTTTACTGTAGGTTCTAGTTGGATGTTGTATTTTTATTATTGGTTTTGTTTCAAGTATGTTATTGGTGAAAAGTGAGGATGATATAATTTTAGTGGGGAGACAGATTCACTTGACCTTGGTTTACTTTGGTTTGGTGGTCGTCTCTTATATCATTCCATATCATCACATCTATTCTAGACCTTTTCCTTTTGATTTTTTAGTTTTATGATGGATTTGTGTTTATTCACATTGAGTTGTATCAGCTCTTTCCATTCGGTGTTTAGGAGTTATGCTTACTTCTTGCGACTTGTAAGGACCCTAACTTAAATAATACATATTATAGAATCTTTATACAAGAATTAATTTTCTCTAATTCCCAAATATATTTTTACGTTTATAGTTTTAGAGAATTAGTTCACTTCCCTTAAAGAAATAAATATTACATCAAAAATTGGACACTTCCACTTAGTATCCATTTTTTCACAAAATAAAACTTTTAAGATATAAAAAGTTTTACATTCATGACTGTTTCTTATAGAAATGGGGATGACCTTGTTTTTTTAAGGTTCAAAATTTCCAATCGGTTTCTAATGGGTTTATTTGTAGAACCAGAAACACCCAATCATTCTATATCCATTTGGACCTACTTTCCAAAGTTAGGTTCTCATTAGTTGTTGACCGATGAGGCTTAAGAATTTTCATTGGTCAAGAGGATGGGAGGTCAGGCTCATCACACCTTTTGGGGGGGGATTTATTGCCTACTCCGGGACTCTCTTATAGATTTAAGTTATGTTCTCGAATCTTTATTAATTCACCAAGAATGAAAATGAGTTTTATACTTGGTAATCAATGATTGATATGTATGGGATTTAGAGAATCATTTATATGTATTTGAGATTATTCATCAATAGAGAATCATCTGTATGTATTGGAGACCCTTATTTAAAGGTATTCTTAAATAGATTATATAGAAATCTATTGGTCATTATGATGACCATACTGGTTTTAAAGCCACTCAGTGGGGCACTTGAAGTTTATTGTCATTCAGAAAGACATGGATTATTTCAGAGTTGGGATCATACCCACATATGGGCTACCTACGTATCCTCATTAAAAAGGAATCAGAACCCATGTAGTTTGATTAGAAGGATATAGTTTAACGTCATATGGGAAGGAAAAGAATTAATGAAATATGGGCTTGAACCTTATAAAGGCTTCCTACATACTCTACTTTTAAGTCAGAGATCAATGTCTATGTAGTTTGGGTAAAGAATATAGGGTTTATGCATGGTTAATGGCCCAAGAAGAGATTTCGTGATTATTTTTACACTCTAAGATCACGTGTGTCATGCTTGTTGCGAGAAACAAGAGTTATCAATAAAATTGACGATGGTTCCATGAAAGATGAAGTTATGAGAAATGATATGGTGATTACGTATTTATGAAGGCCCAAGTAAATAAAGGATAGGACTTAGGAAAGAATTCCATGAGCAGGGTCCATAAAGGTATTTGTACTTTATAGAGATTTAGAATTTTAACCAGGGACTTACTCCTGAAAAGGAAGCCCAAATTAAGAGGGACTTATGATTGGGTTTTATTCTTAAGAAGGAATCCCAAATCAAAATAAATTAAAATTGGGGATTACTTTTGAGGAGGATGCCCAATTAAAGGGAACATATAACTTGGGGCTTACTCCTAAGAAGGAGGCCCAATGTTAATGGAAATTATGACTGGGGCTTACTCCTAATAAGGAGGCACAGGTTAAGGGGACTTGAGACTCAGGGCTTACTCTTGAAAAGAGGCCCAAGTTAAAAGACCTTCTCATATCAAAGGATGAGGTTATATGGGAAACCCCTAACTGTGGTGACATAAAGCTTGTATGTAACGAGGTTTTAGGAGAGGTTCTCACAGAATTACATTCAGATAAGGAAGACAACAAAGGAACCATGCCATAAATGGCATTGAAGAGGGTTTTGAAGGCTATGACTTGAAGAGGAGAGGTGGATTTTAGGAAAGGAGGTGACTAGGAAGGAGGAACGCAAGTATTGTTCTAGCGAGCAAGTCCTGGTCACGCAAGTAGACTCGCGCGACATGAGTCACCTTGGGTGACGAATAATCTATAGGTTAATACTTGGGCGACATTGAACTCAAGACCTTAGTATCATCCCTAGAGGCTGCCAGAAGGGTGGCGTGCAAGTTCCCTTGAGAGGGAAAGGCGGCGTGCAAGTGTCTTCATTTCCCATAAGCGCTGGACACTTTGGCATGCATATATTGATGAGTTCTAACACTTAGTCCTTATTCTTCCTATTTAGCACTCCCCTTTTAGGTAAATAATTACCTTAGAAGTGTTCAGAAGATTCCAGACAGAGACTTGGGTGACCAGAGCTTGAAACTGAGTTTTGGAAAATTTATCCTCGATATGGGGGGCCCATATGGGCTATTTATAGGCCACTGGGAACCTTGGGAGAAGAAAGTAATAGGGCGCTCAAGTGACTTGTGTGACCCATAGGGGGCGTGCAAGTGACTTGGACGGCATGTAGGAAACTTGAATGATTCCCTCCAAATGGGTTCCTGGTCCATGCCTTTGTCAATTTTTGATGTTCTTCAAAGGGTGACCCTCATTGTGCTTAAGGTATTCCCCTTTTCCAATCATTGGACTCTGTGATGGAAAGAAGATTCAACCAAAGTCCCACCTTACAGTTGGATCCGAAAAAGGAAAGAGGATTTGACTCTAAGGAAAATGAGATACCAGGGTTCAGTGGTGCGCAGGCTTTAGGTGCACAGGTTTTGGCGTGCAGGTTCTGGCATGAAGGGTAGCAAGATCACCTATATATATGGGCATCACTTCACACAAACCATCTTGCCTCCAAGGATTTTGAGCTCTTGTCATTAAAGTTCCTTCATTTCCTCAGTTGATCTCTCTTCTTTTTGTAGCACTTCTCCAGTAAGTATTTTGACATGCATGCCATCATTAGCGCGACATTACTTGCGTGGAAAAACATGCATGAAAAAACTTGTGCAGCACAACTTGGGCTCTATAATGCCGTATCCATTTTTTGTTTTCTTCACAAATATTTCATGAAAACAGAATTACTTAAAAGTTAACTTCTTCATCTTTGTGCAGATTCAATGGATTCTAAAAGAATTGGATCAGCTAATGAGTTGTCTAGCCAGAGAATAGATAACATGATGAACGTCATTGGCCACGATTATTATGATATCCTCTATAGAACTCTCTTAGATTTAGCTATGTACTTGGAGAAATATCATGCCAATTTCCCACAGAGCATCTACTTGCCTTTATATGGCCAATGTCATCTGCAAAGATTCAATGTTCCAGAGGCAAAGAATTATATTCCTCATTCCTGGTTTTTGACTTGCACCAATTTCTCTTCGGCAAATGTCTCAGTTGCATGATCATTTGTCAATGGTGGAACAGTAGAGAAGGAATTCATAATGCATCATAGCCCATGTGCTCTATATTTGAAGCCTCACAAGCCTGAGTTGAAGCCACATTACTATCCCACTATTTTCCAAAATTCTCAGATGGAATAATCCAAGGGATGGAAAAAAGATGAAATTTCTATCTTGGAGGAGGTGTGAAGAAGACTTGGATGTGGGAATATTGGGTGCAACAAACCTATGCAGAGATTGTCGAGGATCTGAAGGGAGCTTCAATATATGAAGCCATCAGGGCTGGGCAGACATATGTCTACAGGAACGATAATTTTTGGCCATAGATAATCAGCCGCTGGAGACTAGAAACCAATTCTTTCCATCTCACTCATGAGGAAGTAGGAATCAGCTAGTGGGATGTTTATAGGATCTCCAGGGCTCCAATTCTGAGAGATATGTATGATGAATTCATACCCCCCAAGGTGACCTGGAATGATTTGGAGAAGAATCTGGCTCGGGCTCAAGAGTTATTGAACATTTTCCACAATATTAAGAATACCAAAACCATGAAAACCCACTCTAGAAAAGATATCCATCCAAAGGAGTGTATGGACATGTTCCTCATCAAGAAGAAGGAAAAGGGGCCCACCTATACTCATCCTACTAGATGCCCCATAACATAGAAGAGGGGTGCTCTTGGCATATTCTAGAAAACTCTGGAAGAGGGAGAGTTTGAAAAGTGGGGGTATGAACTGCAAAAAACAATCCCAGAGAAGACCCGTATGGCGGGCTTCTTAGCCTTATGGATCAGTGTTTATCTTCTGCCAGTTAGGGATTCTAAGGGAGGCTTCAGGCCAGTGACCTTTATTGTTGCAGCCAAGTTGGCTAAGAGAAAAATGGTTGGGTTAGCCACCCCAGTTTTGTCGAAGATTCATAGGAGCATAATCCATGTCTATATGGGTAAGTCTCCTTTGAGAATAGTGGGACCATTCAGAGTTTTGTGTCTATGGATTGCCACTCACTTCTGGACATATGCTGTATAGAGCATAGTACAGGTTCCTGGAAGTTCTTTTAGGCCATCGGTGCAGGCATTTTTTGGAATTTATCCATTGTCCCTCAATTCCTATGCTCTGAAGGTGAGGCTAAGCATGTTCAAGGAATTTCATTTCTTTCCTTGCAGAAATCCGCAAACCGGGAAATTTGTTGACGTTGTAACAGCTAGACTAGAATTGAGGTCGTATATGCTAGCTTGCGGAGATGGTGTATTAGCCACTAGAATTGATGGAGAGATTATATGTGAGGCCTATGCTCCATATAGATTTTCACACCAATTCAAGTGTCTACAACAGATTTTTGTATCCCCTCCCATGCATGTCAGTTAAAAGAAACATCCAATGGTTTCCCGACAACTATGGTTTCTGAAAGCTATGGAGAAGACCAGGGCATTGTTTGATCTACTAGTTGCTGGATCAGAGAGTCAATTGACTACATGGAATGTTGATAACTGGGTAGTAGCATAACCTTCGAGGGTATTGAATCTTCCTGTCTACCAGGTGGGGAGTAAAAAAGAAGTGTCAGGAAAGAAACCTTTCATCTGGGAGGTGAATCTTCCTCACCCGGAGCTAATTCACCGGGTTCTTCACCCATTTCTGATTCACTGGATTCCCAGGATGGGGATGATGAGGCACGACATGCATCAAAACAGCATCAAGCCAGATATAATCCTCCTTCTAGAGTCAAGAGAACTACTCCATTGACTGAAGGTGAGTTATATCATTGAGGAAATTTAGTCGCCATTATTTTATAAAGCAACAAGTTTCATTTTCATTTCCTTTATCTATGATTGGAGGAGCTGGGAAGAATTTGAAGTCCCATATTGTAGGACCCCCCTCACGGCCTTCCGGTGCACATTATGAATATTTACAAATAGAGGATTTTCAGACATTTCGGAGTTAATATTATGATGCTGAAACTGCCTGGATGGACTTATGCGAAGGGCTACATATCCCCGAAGTGGGGGATCTCTAGGCTTCTGCTGATATCCACTTCGAGGATAACCCTTGTGAAGTGTGGGATTGCATCAGAGAGATGTAAAGGCTCATATATTCCACTAATGATTTCATTTATATCACCATGTGGGTGAAGTAAATGATGAATCATGGCACCACTAAGGGGGTTAGTGCTTCAGTAGATGAGGAGTGGCACGATTACGTGGCTCCTAAAGATGTAAATTTCATTCCTTATTTTCTTTGCAAATTGATTTTGGTAAAATCATTTTTACTCAAGGAAATAACTTTCTTCATCATGTTCCTTGTTAAGGAAGGAACTACTAAGGTCCCTTCACCGCAGTAGAGCCCCAGAAGCACTACTCTTGGAGTCCCTGAATCTCCTCATGATCCAGGCGAAGTATCTCCAGGCCGACAAGCAATGGAAGAGGAGTTAGAAAGGGATTTTCACTCTCCAATACCTATATTTGGAGGTGATGATGCCAACACACCCAAAAAGAAAAAGAATCAAAGGCATTGAAGGAAGAAATCCATAGATAGATGCTTCATCAGTAGTGGTATGCCCTTTGGATAGTCATGAATCCTAGCTCATGAAAAGGTTTCTCATACTTCATGGGGTTGTACAGGCTTATTCGATTTCCCCTTTGAGGGAGAGGACTGGCCATCCTCTGAGGATGACGGAGGGTGCTGGTGAATAGTCGGAAATTCATGATGACCTGGCTGCTCCTGAAGAAACGTTGAGAGAAGAAGATCCAGCGTCTGTTCCCAGTACTTCTCTTGTTGCTTCTACAAGGAGAGAAGAGCCTACTTCTGGTAAATTAACAATACATCATAGAACATTGAATGAAAACATCAAATGACTTCCATTCTATGATGATTTAGGTTCAACACCTGCACCAGAACATTTGGAGACCACTACAACTGACTCCACAATTTTCTCTGAGGATGTTATCCAGGGTCAGAGGTCGCAGAAGTAGGTTCTCCAAGAAGAAATGTCAAATTCTCCCACTAGTGAGACTAACCAAGAATCTGGGATATCACTGGATGAATTGATGAAACATGGCGCATCTTTTGAAAAAAATTAGATCATGTTAAATTACCATGTGATTTAGAAAATTTTGGATGTGATTGTCATCCTTCATCCTGTTAAATTTGTTTATTACATCTTTGGCCATGATTGGTTGAAATGTGAAGTTTTGTTTGAGCAAGCTGTTAATATGTTGATGCCTGAAGGGGTTAGAGACAACCCTATCATTACAGAGATGCTAGCTCAAGCAGAGATTAACCCAGCAGAGCTTCTTGAAACCTATCCTGAAAATCCAATTGAAGCTAGGAAAGATGGGGAGGAGCCTTCTCATGCTATTGATCTACCATTGGGTAAAATATGATATTATTTGTGGCTATACTTAATTTCCAAGATAGATAATCAACTTTTTTTATCCTTTGAAACTAACCAAATCTTTCAATTGACTATGCAATGCTGTCAACTTCAGTGGCTAGATCTGGAGGTGAAGCCTCAGCCTCAGCCCCAACGGGAGTAGAAAGTGAAGTACTAAGGGTTTGGGGGGAAGGAGAAGAACAGGGAACTTCCTTAAGTGTATTAATCCCAGACTATATTCCCCCCTGTGATAGCGATGCTGAATCAGACCCAGAGGTGAAAAAGGCGCTCCTACTCTCACATCTCAAGGCGTGGTAGAATATATGGAAGATCATATTTGAAGTGCCTCTTGAAGAGTTTTCTTTGAAGATACCAAAACTTTCATCCCTGTTCGTCATGTTGGGTCTTGGCAGTTTTGGATATCAAGAGATCCATACCGTGGTGAAAAAAGTCATCTTCAGGAGGGAGTAGGAGCAAAAGTGTCGTCAAGATTTGACCAGAGCAAGGCTGTTGACCAATATCGGCGAATTCGAGGTTGCAGTGTCCCGAGCTAACGCCGATCATGCTGCAAAGCTGAAGGAGCTGAAGCATAAGATCAAAGAGAAGGTTGTCTAGCAGATGCACCTTCAGCAATAGTTAGATGTTGTTACTGTGGAACCTGACCAGCTTAACAATTCATTGGAAGAAGTCTAAAAAAATTGTATGAAAGCCATCATAGATTCCAAGAAAGTACTCCATCAAGCTGAAAAGAGTGAAGATGGTCAATTGAAAGAACTTCAAGTGACTGCTGATGAAGCTCAGGATGCCGTAAATCAAATGAAAAGTTATGCTGAAATATTCTTGTAATTATTGAAAAATATAAGATACTCCAATTTGTGAATGTTCATCTAATCTTGTGCATAAATGAAAAAGACATTTCATTTTCAATAATTTGTCCCTCCATTCTCTTGCTAACTACTTAAATATTTTTTACCTAAGCCAACGGTCCTAGTAAGAATAGTTTTATTTTTTCTAGGATTATTCAAATAGCCCCACAAACTTTGCATCTTTTTGTTGCTCAATATTTCCTAAATAAAACAAAATGTATATTTAGCGAGCTAGGACTCAATTTTTTTTTTCAGAGTTCCTTTTACAGGTTCCCAATTTAATGAGTACCGTATCTCTTTTTGGCAGTTTAAAGTCATGGATGTCAGACATAAAAAGGCTAATGTTTATGGTCGAATAGCTTTGACTGAATGGATTAAAGTTGACTCAATTCCTAGATAATTTTTTTGAAAACATATTACCACATTCAAGTATGGGGGAAAACATGTAAACTATGACTTTAGAAATTTTTAGTCTGAGGGATGATATAAAAAAGGGCTAAAAGGCATTAGAATAAGTATTTCCTAAGAATAAATTTACAACTATTTGACAAACCTGTTAGGGGGTTGAATTATGTAGGGACACTTAATGGAATTGGATGCATAGTCAAATATTAGCATCTTTTGGCTGACAGGTCTGTTATATAGACTACTTATGCAAGGCCACCTAAGGGAACGTGCTATATAGTTAGGAAAAATAACTCTCATAAATTTTTCTTTTCTATTAATAAAAGCTAGTGAAAGTTTATGGAGATTCAAATTCCCCAAAGCATAGAGTCTGCTATATGGAGAGAGGTAATTGAATATGGAGAGGATATTCCCAATCAAGAATTTCAAATAATTAGATGAATGTCACTCTTGCGAAGGTCTAACCGAAATGTAGGGATGGGAAATATAAACCATTGACTTGAATACTTTCAGATCATGAAAAAGACTATGGGGCAAATATGTTA
Source organism: Viscum album (assembly GCA_963277665.1). Lineage (NCBI taxonomy): Eukaryota > Viridiplantae > Streptophyta > Magnoliopsida > Santalales > Viscaceae > Viscum > Viscum album. The sequence continues at coordinate 2,029,112,342 of OY728143.1, read as the reverse complement.
CGGATGGTTGTTTTTGTAGATCCCTATATATCATCATTAAGACCAATAAGGAAAATATAGGTTTTTCCCCTAAGAATGAAGTTACTATTATTTTAAAAACCCATTAGGGGGGTTGAATTATGTAGGGCCAACTAAGGGAATTGGATTCATAATCAAATAATAGAATCTTTTGGCTGACAGGTCCATTATGTATACTATTTATGCAAGGCCGCCTAAGGGCACGTGCTGCATGGTCAGGCAAAAGAATTCCCAGGTATCAGACCTTTTGTGACCAAAAGTCAAGAAAAGGGTTATGGAGATCTGGAAGTATTTAAGGTTAGGAGTATGACACATAAAAATGGGTATTGTCAAATTCCTAAAGGAGATACATAGGCCAATGCTGACCATAATCATGTTGTGACTAGGTCCTGAATTGAGATGTTGGACTTCACTACATAACTTATTAGGATGAGAATCAATCCATATGTAGTTCTTGAAATGCAGTTTAATGTCATGTGGGATGAGAGTGTAGGAGATCTTTGTTTAGGGTCATAGAGCTCGAACCATAGTGAGGGAGATACATTTTGTGTTTGTTATAAGCCTGATGTGAATAAAGGATAGGGTTTTCATACCACATTCATGTACTCGTAGGGGGAAGTTTCAGCCAAGGGACAAAAAGTGGAGTTTGGGGTTAGGCCAAAAGACTTGGGGCTAGATTCGAGGGATTCTTGAACATCCCTACGTATCCCATAGGGATGGGACTCAAGCCATATGTAGTTCATGAAATACCCTCTGTACAGATTTGGTTTGTACATGTGAAGGGTGAAAGAAGACTTTAGTGCAATGATGGTTAGACCCAAGATTAAAGGTTCAGGCCTTTCCATGTACGCACGTAGTCCTTGGAATATGACATGATTGGAGATCAATGTCAATAATGATTCCCCCTCAGGAGAGGGTGTCAGATACTGTTGTAGTTTATTGTCATACAGGACAAAAGTGCGAACAGTTTAGGGTCATATGCATGGACCGGTGCTGCACTATTTAGCATCATGTAGCTAGGATGTACTTTCATGTAGTTTAATATCATGCAGCAAGGAAAATGGGGGACTGTATAGTTTAACTTCATATAGCAAGTATGATGGTGAACCAATATGAAGATATCGGTTTTTTTGGGGAGGGGCTTCATGGATCAACATCGTATGAGATGGAGGTGAACCAGTGTGAAGATATTAGTTTTGGGCTTGAACCACGGGAGGTTGCCTACGTACCGAGCCTATAAGGCAAGGATCAAAGACAGTGTAGTTCGATTGATAATGAATTGGAGATCGAGTTGTACTTGAGGACAACCACTTGAAGATGGTGTTGGGACATACATGTGGTTATCAGCCTAGAGAGGGTGTTATGGTTGAAGATTACTCAAAGCTCACATGAGTCATGCTCGGTGTGAGAAACAAGAGGTAGAAACAACCCTTATGATGCACAGATTAATGTTATGTGGGACAAAGGGTGTTGTACATTTTAGAGTTATGTAGCTAAGACGTATTTCCATGGAGTTTAATGTCTTGTAGTAAATGTGCACAGTTTAACGTCGTGTAGGACGTATTAAGGGACTTTTTTTCACTGTTTAAACGTCATGTAGGAGGAAGATGTACAGTTTAACGTCATGTAGGACAATGGGAGATTGTTTATATTTTAACTTCATGAAGGACTAACATGTATTGTTTAACATCATATAGGATGATAAAGGGGACACATTTTAATGTCATGTTGGATGATAGAGAGAGCTATACATTTTAATGTCCTGCAGTAAGGACAGTGGGTGTATTTGTGTTACACAAAATACTTCTGTAGGAATCAGGCATTAGTATAAAGGTTTGTTAAATGAATCATGTTAATAGAACCAAAGATCAATTCTTCATCTGATAAAAATTCTGCCTGATTAACCAGTTTAGGTTGTGCCTTTTTATGGGGTGGTGCTTGTGCTTTTTAAGCAGATGGCATAAAATCTGACAAAGTCAAAGATAACTTAGGTATTGACACGAGCTCATCTTCTTCTGATTGCTCTTCTTTCTTCAAATTATGCAGCTTCTTTGAGGATTTTCCTTCTTATGAAGGGGGTTTTTCTGTGGCATTCATATAAAAAGACACAATTGTTTGATTCAATGGTGTTCGTAAAATGGCATGAGTTCGGTTGATCATTTCCCTGACCATCCAATCATCATATTTCTACGTATTTTTACATTTGACTTCATGCCACACACCTTATTCCTCAAGATAAATAGCAGTAACACATGCTACCTTGGCTGAAGATCCTTTCAGTTTTACTTTTCGAAAGTCAACTATCTTTTGTGGGGGGTCTTTGAAGACAAAAAACTCCTGAATGGGATGCCCCAACATCTGATGAAATGGGAAATAGGTGGGGAGGTCTTCATCTCCTTACTTTTTCAGCATTTTGGGCCTTGGCAACTGAACTAGGTTGTTTTCCAGAGCGGAGATGAAGTATCCAGGAACTTGTTTATTCTAGAAAGAATAAACATTGTTCTTAAAATCTTCAAACTATTTTCGCCTTTGATCTCTATGATAATATTGATGAGGCGGTCATTTTTGTTGATGCTTAGGAGGTGGATCCCTTCGATATGATGAAGGTTTTGATGTGGAAGCATGTACAGGTGCTTGTTTATGTGTAACTGTAGCAGTCTCTGCTTTCCTTATTCTCCTTCCAAGAACTGATGGAATTACACGAGTTTTTTCCTTAGTCATTATAAGAGAGTCTTTGATCTGATTAGCGATTGAAGTAAGGTCTTGAAACCCTCCTGTGTATTTCACAGGGATCAATGGTGTGCATAATTCATCACACTGATTTTCCACATAGATTGGAAACAATTCTTCTTGAGGGAGTGCTAAACTTAAAGAATATTTTAATCACTTACAGCGAGCAATGAAAACTGAAACTCTTTCATTTTCCCATTGCTTACAATTGGTAAGATCAAAAACTGTCGTCTTTGGCAACGTTGAGCTAAATTAAAGAAAAATATTTGACGGAGATCTTCCCACCCAGTAATTGACAGAGATTGTGAACTTGTATACCAGACAAAAGCAAGTCCTTGTAATGACTATACAAAACACATGATCTTAACTACTTCTTGTTGTTGATGAGTTCCCATTATAGGATCACAATGAGAAAAAAAATGTGCTAAGTGTTGTTCTTGATCTCTAAAACCATTAAAAATTGGAAATTTGGTATTCAAAAAAATTTATGGGGGAGGAATTACATCCACCCATTCAGGGTAATCTCTCTTTTATAGTTGAAATTGTGCACGCTTTCCATCCATAGATTCCAACTGAGCTGTTAATGAATCAATGGAAGCCATTAGTTTTTTCAAAACATCTGATTGAGCTTGGGCCTGAGTAGGTGTGATAACTAGAGTTTGGACGGGTGTGGAAACCAGTACTACCACTGATGGTAGTATTTCTGGTTGTTGTTGTGTATGAACCATAGGATTAGACCTGTGAGGGTGTACTTGCAAAGAGAGATATTCTTGATCCATCCCCGTAGCTGCAACAAATTCACTTGATTGATTAACTCCAACATTATTAGGAGGAAGACTACCATGAAGTAGTTCTGCATTTAACCTCTTTAAATCCCTCATTTCTTCTTCTTGCTGTGAGAACCTTTCCTCTAATGAGAGTGATTGGCCTTCACCAGAGGTAGGGTGGAATGTAACCTGACTTTTACCCTTTTCCTTGGCATGTGCCTTTCTAGACTATGGAAGAGAATTGCCCAAAGGAATATCTTTCCCCTAGGCAACCCTTTTTCTTCTGGTACGCACACATCTGTCATTTATTTCCACGTGTAAATCCTCTTGAATAGGAAGTTATTCATCTTATTCCTCTTAGTGAGCCTCATGTTCTAGGGGATTACTGACAACGGAATTGATGACATTTAACGATGCATAATGCATTGTAGACCTTCTGTCAGTGCTTCTGCGATACTGTATTCTTCCATGTCCTTTATGAGACATTTCCTTTTGTTTGGTTGATCCCTCAAGAATTTCTTGATGAACCATAATTTGGAGGTAATCTCCTGATAATTCGGCCTTTTTTTCCTCATGTGTCTTCTTCCCTAATCGAGAGAAGACTGAATTTTGCTGAGGAAGAGATTGAGAATTTGAAAAGGCCCCCAGTCCGATGTACTGGGGTTGTTCCTATTTTTCCTACTCAACTCCTCAAATCCTATCTTCTGATCCTGAGGGTTGGATTAAAAGAGTCCCCAGTCTGGAAAGCTGAGGTGGATCTTCATATGCTACATCTAAAACTTTCTTCAAAGATCTCCTAGTTTTGTGGACATTAGTCTGGAAATTAATCGGATGCATCATCCGACATTCACTCAAATCACCTGGCTCATATAACTGTTGGGTTATTTCTGACACTTCTATCACTTGATGATGTGTATGATCTAAACAAGAAGTCGGTTTGATATTCTCATTTTCTTGATGCAAGAGTAATTCGACAACTTGATCATTATATGCCTGACTTTGGGAAGAACAAGTTGAGGCCTATTCTTGGACAAGCCTTTGATTACGCCCAAAACCAGTTAGATGTGGCCATCCATGGAAATAACATTGCATGAAACCACTTTTTCGGGATTTGTTGACTGGAAATCACAGGGAAATGAAATCCTCCATAAACACCCCATCCCCTGAAATGAATACTAGATGGGGCATTGGTAATTAACTGGCGCATCCTTTTTAATGCACCAAGTCATGAACGTTGAAGGGATCTCTACTGCTTTTCAACATTTTCATGTCAGGAAACTGAGAGAGATACCAAGTCAATTTGGAATTGTAATCCTTCTATTATCTTGACATTATTTTGATATTCATCATAATATTATATTTTCTCTTTAAAGTTTAAAAGAGTTTTCCATATGTTGAGACAAATATCGTGAATACAATCTTCTGTCAACGTTTCTGGAATGTCATACTGAGAGTCAGCCAAAGGCCAAAACATGACTATTATTTAACCTTTCTCCAGTTGTTTTCCCATATTTAGCACTTCCTCTTTGTCATTTGATGAAGATTCTTCTACCTGATTGGACCAAATCTGGTGCTTCTTTGTTGCTTCATCAGATTCAACAAGATTGGTAGATAATTCATTTTTTAAATTAGAAGATGAATGACTTAGTGTTGGTTTAGATAATTATCTACACCTTGAGATATCTTCTGATTGAGAATGTATTTCACCTACTAGCGGTAAGGCATCAGACATGACAGGCTCCGCATTTGAAAGTTCCTCAAGATAAGAGGGATTTCTCATTACAGCATTGTCCATTTAATAATTTTCTAGGAAATGCGAATTACTACTATATAGAGGACTTTCACATATAAATTCATCATCATGGGGAGAACCACGATGGTGGGTTATAGTAAAAGATGAAACCTCTTGCTCCTTGGTCTTCTGGCCACGCAGAGGGTTATCGTGGCTCTCATCTGAAGATAACACTTCAAGATTGACTGAATTTTTATAATGCAAGCCTTAATGAGGAAGTTTCTGATGAAGACCTTCAGAATTATTGTTGTTACTTCCAGAATCTAGAAATGAGAGAGCATAATCTTGAGTTTCAACAGACAATGGTCTGAGGGCATCAAGAACTCCAGCATTGAGCAAGGCCTTATTACTGATTGGATCTTGATTTTTCAACTGCGCTGGATGGGTCTTTTTCTTGGAAGCCTTCTTACTCACTTTTGAAACCACTTGTTGATGAAAGTGGTTATTATGTGTAGGTTTATGTGCTTTCTTAGGATAAATGGTTAGGTACGGCTGATTATCTCCATTTAAATCGAGTGTATGTTCCCGACTAGATTGTCTGTATGATATTGGGGAGTATGTCCCACAACCCTCCTAGACTGGAACAAAGGTGTGTATCTGCTCTGGAGTGACATGTTGATGAGTCACTCCACTGATAGGGATAGATTTATGATTCTTTCCCTGTGATGCTGCTAAAGTTGTTATAATATTCTGATAGGTATCCATAATATGGGTAGGGATTTTCTTCTGCTCTTTCACCATTGTCAGAATGTGCTTAGTGAATTCAGCTGCCAGAACGGGAATATACGTCCATTCCATTTTTGGAGTAGGTGTGTGTTCCTGCTCCTATCCTCTTTTTCCTATCAGTGAATTCTGACAGTATTCTTGTGTTGGGGCAGAAAGTTGTGTCTGCCTCCAGTTTGTCATCGGAGCTTTCCAATTGACAACTCCAAGTGCTACCGAACGAGACTGTTGGTTAGCTTGATGAATCATAGGTGTATGTGCCTGCTGATTTTTCTCCACCAAATATGATTGATGAACTTCCCTCAAGACTGGCAGATGATACTGATGGAAGAATTGATGAGTGTAAGAAGGTGTATGTGCCTGTTTACAGGTGGTCACCACATTTGATTGGTGAGCTTCTTTGGATGCAGTCAGATGAGCCTACTGACTGGCTAATGAATTATAAACAGGTGTATGTGCCTGCCTATAGTACTCCACCGGAATTTCCTGGTGGGATTGATGTGTTACTGACAGACGAGTCTACTGGGCAGTGAAATCATGACGGACGGGTGTATATACCCGCTCATTTTTTTCCATCAAATTAGATTTATGGACTTCTCCAGAGGGATAATAGGTAAGAACCAGCACCCTGTTGACCGAATTTCACCTTTGAAAGTTCTTCTTACATGCTCGAGTTTGAGGGACCTAAGCCGAACATCTAGAGGTGATACCCTCATCATGTTAAGGGTGCACTACTACACGAGTCATGCGGGGATTGTTGGTGGGAGTCCTCAGGAAGGACCCCTTTCTTCTTGAACTGAGGCATTGAGTTACCTCTTCATTCACCTCCCTGTAATATGGGAGGGACTGGTTTTTGTGTTCTAGGGATAACGACCCAAAACGGTTGGAGACGGTGGTTGGCACCACCTTCTTCCTAATTACTGGTCGTCGCTGTCCAGAAAACCAGGGTGAGTTGTTAACTTGGAGGGCTTGTCGAGCGGCTTCTAGAGTCGGGATGGTACCGTGTTGATGTTATTCCCTCACTAATGAATTTGAGACCCAACATTGAAGACGCTGAGTAAGTGATATCGTCATCAGAGCGGATGAGGATCCAGCAGAAGTAGCGACCGAGGCATTCATAGGTGTGAATTTTAATGAAGCCATTTTGTGTTGTAGAGAGATCTTGGAAAATAGTGTCTGTTTGATATAGAAGACATAATCAAGATAGTTTTGGCCATACTACATATTTTGGATGAGCACATATGTCATTTATTGCTTTCTTGTCCCTCATATTGCGTTTAATAGGGGCCTAACTAATAAGTAAAACATCATTTAACTTGGTTAAGGATTCACGTCGGGTTCACCATCATTCATTTCTTATGGAAATGGAGATGAACATATTTGTTTAAGGTTAAAACTTTTCAATTAGTTTCTAATGAGTTTATTCGTAGAACTACAACCACCTAATGATTACATATCCATTTGGACCTACTTTTCAAAGGTAGGTGCTCATTTTTTGGGAACCGATGAGGCTTAAGAATTTTCATTGGTTGAGAGGATGGGAGGTCAGACTCATCACACCTTTTTGGGGGGAATTATTGCCTACTCTGGGACTCTCTTATAGATTTAAGTTATGCTCATTATTCCTTATTAATTCACCAAGCATGAAAGTGAGTTTTAGACATGGAAATCAATGATTGATATGTATGGGATTTAGAAAATCTTTTATATGTATTTGAGGTTCTTCATCGATAGAGAATCGTCCACATGTATTGGAGACCCTTAGTAAATGGTATCCTTCAATATATTATATAGAAATCTCTTGGTCATTATGACGACCATACTGGTTTTAAAGCCACTCATTGGGGAACTTGAAGTTTATTGTCATTTAGAAAGAAATGGATTATTTCAGATTTGGGATCAAACCCGCAGATGGGATACCTACATATCATCATTAAAAAGGAATTAGAACCCACGTAGTTAAATTATAAGGATATAGTTTAATGCCATTTGGGACAGAAACAAATTAATTAAATATGATCTTGAACATTATAAAGGATTCCTACGTACTCTACTTTTAAGGTAGAGATCAAAGTCCATGTAGTTCAGGTAAGGAATATGGGGTTTATGCATAGTTAATGGCCCAAGACGATATTTCATGATTATTTTTACACTCTAAGCTCACATGAGTCATGCTCGGTGTGAGAAACAACAGTTATCAATAAACTTGATGATGGTTCCATGAAAGATGAAGTTATGGGAAATGATATGGGGCTTATGTATGTATGATGACCCAAGTAAATGAAGACCAGTACTTATGAAATTAGTCCAAGATTAGGGTCCATAAAGGTATTTATACTTTATGGAGATTTGGAATTTTAACCCAGGACATACACCTTAAAAGGAAAGCCAAATTAAGAGGGACTTAGGATTGGGTTTTATTCCTGAGAAGGAATCCCAAATCAAAAGAAATTAAAATTGGGGCTTACTCATGAGGAGGATGCCAAATTAAAGGGAACTTATAACTTATGGCTTACTCCTGAGAAGGAGGCTCAATGTTAAAGGAAATTATGACTGGGGATTACTCCTGAGAAGGAGGCCCAGGTTAAGGGGACTTGAGACTCGAGGCTTACTCCTGAGAAGGAGGCCCAAGATAAAAGACCTTCTCATCTCAAAGGATGAGGTTGTATTGGAAACCCCTAATTGTGGTGACATAAAGATTGTAAGTCATGAGGTTTTAGGAGAGTTTCTCATAGAATTAATTTCATATAAGGAATTCAACAAAGGAACCATCCCATAAATGGCTATGAAGAGGGTTTTTAAGGCTATGTCTTGAAGAGGAGAGGTGGATTTGAGGAAAGGAGGTGACTAAAAAAAAGCATGCAAGTATTGTCCTAGAACGCAATTTCTGGTGGTGCATGTAGACTTGTGAGACATGAGTCACATTTGGTGACGAATAATTTATTGGGTAATACTTGGGAGACTTTGAAATCAAGCCCTTAGTATCATCCCTAGAGGCTTCCAGAAGGGTGGTGCGCAAGTTCCCTTGAGAGGGCAAGGTGGCATGCAAATTTCTTCATTTCCCTTAAGGGATGGACACTTAGTCGCACAAGTATTGATGAGTTCTAACACTTAGGCCTTATTCTTCCTCTTTAGATCTTCCCTTATAGGTAAAGAATTACCTTATAAGTGTTCAGAAGATGTCAGACAGAGACTTGGGCAACCAGAGCTTGAATCTGAGTTTTGGAAAATTTGCCCTCGAAATGGGGGGCCCAGAGGGGCTATTTATAGGCCACTGGCAACCTTGGGAGAAACAATTAATAGGTCACGCAAGTGACTTGCGTGACTCCCTCCAAATGGGTTCTCATTCCATGCCTTTGTCAATTTTTGATGTTCTTAAAAGGGTGACCCTCATTGTGCTTAAGGTATTCCCATTTTCCATCTGTTGGACTCTATAATAGAAAGGAGCGTCAATAATGACATATCATTAAAATTTTGATCTTTAACTCATCCTTTTACCTATTTATATTTAAAGCCCAGTGAGAAAATTTTAAAATGTGGGACTATCCCAAAATTCTCAATAAGGTACATAGAAATTAAGAAATTTATTAATTTAGGGAAAAATAAGAATAAACAAAAAAGACATTCCATTATAACATTATTCTTTGAGTGTGTGAAATAAATAATTTACATATGAAAAAACATTCACTTTTCTCAAATAAAACCTTTTAAACCCATAGAAAGAAATTGAAAACCCTTTTTAGGAAACTTATATAATCATATTCATAACCCATTTTAAACCTATGTCAGAAATAACTGGAGACCAGTTAAATCCATAGGAGAAATAATAATAGTTAAATCCCTTCTTCTTACCACTGATGATAAGGAAAATTACCCAATTTATTAAGGAGATATAAGTGTGATCACCCTTCATATAATCTATATCAGCCTCACCTATTTTCCATGATCTATAATGGGGCTCAACCCATCATAAAATCTATATCGGGGCCAACTATTTTCATGAGCTATAATGGGGCTCAGCCCATCGTATAAGCTATATTGGGATCACCCTTTTTAATTAGCTAAAATGTATCTCAATAAATCGTATAAGATATATAAATCTTACTTATTTCTCAAATATAATTTTCATGTACCATATCATGAATAAAACGTTTATGTTTTCACCTTTTCATCATAAAACCATTAAAAACTCTTTGGAACCCATATGCAAAACACTTTCGGATATTGAAATTCATTTTCCTATTAAAAAAACAGTTTTAATGTCAAAATAACCATAAAAATGAAATAGTGGTTTTATTTGAAAAAAACATGAAATCTTGTAAAGGAAAATAGAAAACAAATAGAGATTATGGTGGCAGGAAAATATTTTATTCCCATATACGTTAAAATAGAACATTCATTTGGTCTTTTTTAAAGAAAGTAAAAATATTCCTTTTGAAAAACATTTCAATAAATTCAAAAGATATAAAAAATTTACATTAAAATTATTTTATATTCATATAATTTCATTAATAAAATATTTTTTTAAATATGGAAATGGAAGAAAAATCTTTAGAAAATATATATTTAAAACATTTAAAACAAATTTTTAAGTAAAAGTGTCCCTTACCTTGAGTCTCAATCATCATGTAAGTTATTTATATTCCCGAATAATAAAATTATGTTAATTATTTACTTTCTTAAGAACCAGTTTCATGTTTATTATTCCTTTTTTCATGTTATGATTAATTACTTAATCAATTAAGTACACATGGGGTGTTTTGATGATATTCGACTCATATGTCCAAAATGAATACGATTGGTGGACTATGGTCAAAGAGTTCATTATCTCAACATCTCTAAAATAATAATCATGACATAGTTTTCTTTTTGAAAAATCAATTATAATTTTAATTCCCAATCATGGAATATGGTTATGAAAAATGAACTATGTTACAATCATGGAGACAGTAGGTCATACGTACGCACGAGTAACCTCTACATTTTCAAGGATCATTATGGAAAGAAGGTAAGTATAATTTTATCATTATATAATTATAATAATGTCATAAATACAATATTATTTCTTTAAATATACTTATATATTTCATCCATGTGATGTGGTGATGAAAAACAAATCACATCACTTCATGAAGATGGTACTCCACACGCACGCACGAACAAAGTTATCATTTTTCAGTGAATGGAAAGGTAAGAAAATAAGTATTATATTATTTTTCCAAAATGATAAATATTCCATGAAAATAATATATATATATATATATAATAGATCAATCATTATAACCTTTTGTGAGGTGCGGTGATGGAAAATAAATTGCATCGGTTCACAAGGTGGTAGTTCATACACGCAAATGATGGATTCCATTCCCATTAGATGGAGGTTATAGATGGATATAGGTTTCTCAAATAAAATAAAAATCTCAATATATGATAGATATAGATGATATTATATTTTAATGGTTAAGGAATTTTTTAAGGAGGTGGAATAAGATATAAAATAAAAAATCTTGATTAAGAAAGATACCTCTAATTCGGATAAACTCTTATGTTTCACACAAAAATCTATCCTAGGATGGTATTTGGATCAATCCAAGTCTATAAAATCCTAGATTTTTAGTGAGGTATATTTTATTTTAGTTTTTGTTAAACCTGAAAACCACACCTAAGGGTCTGTTGGCTCGTTTCAATAAATGATGTTGCAAGTGGGATGGAACCTGGATAAAGTCCAAATACATGGAATGTATTTAAATAAATGGAATATATTAAATATGGGATATGTATTTGGCAGGCCAAACACACATTCATGATGTATAGAGCATTTTCCTTCAAATTTAAATCTTAATAATTACATCACATGTAATTCACATACACATCATGTAAATTCTCAGGATTTTTTTAAATGCGCAGGGGATAATTTTAATAGAGCCCTCTTTTTCTCCAACATACAAGAGTAGATGCACAAGTGACCTCCTCCATACCTAAGATAATTATCCATATTTATCCTATTTCTAGACTTTATTTACTTCACCATAAGTCACATTGGAGCTATAATTGTATGATCTCTAATCCACTTTCTTTTTTCTTTCACTAATCTTCCCATATCTTGCACAATTTTTGTGTTAGATGTTTTCCCTATTTTATGGGTTTTTGTCTGCTTTGTTTTTTTCTCCTATTCTAGCTTGAGTAAAAAGATGGTAATGGATTAATGGTATCGTATGAACCTAAGGTAGGTGGTCTAGTTTATTTCCCTAATGTTTAGTTTCTTTTACATCATGTTTTGTTGTGCCATGTGTCAGAACTTTCCATAAATTTCTCTTAAATGTCTAATAAATTAACTTATATGGTAATCTATACCCCTTGTAGTCTTATCTAGTGGAGAATAAACACCTTGGTTTATTTCCTTAACATGTGCCACCCCAATGGGTGTTCCTTCCTTTAAAGGCCTATTTTTAAATATCATAAATTTCTAAATCACCTTTGAGGTGTCATGTCGGTGTAATAAATGATATTGAAATAATAAATTGAATAAAGAAGATCGGTATGCCATGAGTTAGGCCCTATGATATATTCCATACATTGGAATATATGATCTAAATTAAATGGTTAATTCGATTAAAGTATCATAAATTCCATGCCTTTATAAATTAATTGAATCATGCTTGGTAATCCATACTCTTGTACTTAGTTGAGGGTGGTACAAGGGATTCCATTTATGGATCTCCTTGGATGGGATCACTGTGATCTATAATTAATGATTGTATGTAAGTTGTATATATGTTGGGAGTGATACATGGTATTCCATGGATGGGCTCATTGTTCATTTTCTCTACCTCCATGTGAGTGATATTGGTTCCCTATTGGATACACCATGGGTGGTCTCGATGGATAGATTGTTACACCAGGCCATGAGTTCTACTCAGTCACCTATGTGAGATACTAGGGTTGGAATTGGTGGTCAGTTATTGTTTGTACACTTTGTTGGAAGTGTTACTTGGTATTCCAGTTTGGGATCACATTATACCAACTCCTATGACATTGAACATTTATTGTGCTCTTAGTTTGATACTTGGTTTCCTTGGTAAGGTTCAACATGTATGGTCTTAGGGTACCTCTTAATGAAATTCAAAATATTCCTTTTAAATAAAATCAACAAAGTTAATTTATTCAATTAAAGTATGCATCCGACAAGCCAAATCACATTCTTGGTCGTGGTCCATATCTTGATACTTTATTTATAACCACCCATTATACCATATATCATACTTGAAAAGGTCACCTTGGTTTAGAGACATATATATTAGGACAGAGTAGGTATAATCGGTCCAATATCCCAGGAGTAACCCAATTTGATGAATTTATTTATTTATTTAATTCCTTTAATTTATTATTTTTTGGAAAACTACTCATTTTATATATACGGACTGGATTGATCTATTCTCTATTGGTGGTGGCCTTCTATGTATATTTCACACCCTTACTGGGCCACCCTTGGTACCCAAGTATACTTCATGGTTACTTTTGTAGATAAATTGAATCATCCAACTTATGAGGTTTGATTCTTAGTACTAGGATGGAGTACGAGAGCATAGGACCAAGCCTATTCTTGTGATGCTAGTATTCATAGAATTTGAAAATTTTAATTTTTTATAGCATATGGTGTATTTCTACTCCCATATATCCTATGTAAAATATTTTTTATTTCAATAAGAAATGATCTACATCATTATTTTTATCAATTTATTATTCAGCTTTGACCTACTTATATTTATTGGATGTTCATTTATTATTCCATTTTTCGTGTTATTCTCTATTTTCATTGATTACCATTATTATATACTACATTATTACACTATGATAAATTAGTTCATAGTCTCCCCACGATCCCAACCTAGGCCCTCACTGCTATTAGGCATCCTATGGCATATGGGGAGGCACACTTGAGGTTATGTGGCCAACCATCTTGGGGAATCTGTTAGTGTATTTCAAGGCGGGATGCTATAAAGTGGTATTAGAGAACTGTTATCTTTTTCTTGTTGTTTGGGTATTAGATAATAGACTATGATGTAATAGAATTTGGTAATGATCATGTTCATAAGAGTATCTAACCCACATATAGGTGAATACCAAAATTACTTTTGATGGGTAATTTTTGTTTTAGGATTTTAAATGTTACGTTTTCCATGATTTCACCATTAGGTGACACACATGTTTTGTAAAATTATTATTATTGATATATTATCATTAAGGATTACATTTTCGTTTTCATAGTATATTAATGGGGTATTTTCTCATGCATCATACTAGGAACTTGAAGATTCGCATGTCATGCATCATGCCATGCCATATTTAAATTATTGTCTGCATTGCCTGTATTGCATTTGATTATTGTGAGTGACTTGGTTGTTATAAATTAAAAGGTGATAACGATTCCTGAAGGGATAATATTATTGGATTAATTAAAGTTCTTACATAAAACTAATTTTTTTTTACATAAATTGAAGTTGAAATCAAATTTAACCAATTATTCCACATTTCATTCATGAATCATTCATTATTCAAGTTATCATATTAGTTGATTTGATTGAGGATTTCAAATTATGATTTATGATGTCAGTACTTACATAAATTTGGAATGGTATTTCGTTCAATCAAATCACTATACATGACATGTTATATCCTCATACCAGATGTAAAGGTTAGGTCACATTTACATGACATACCTATCCAAATTTTAAGGAGTTTGGACCTTTATAAATTGGAAATAGTGATGCATTTAACTGTATTGAGATACTGGTATCCATATAAATAAGGATGAACTCTAATAACTTTATATTTTAAAATAAAATTATTACTTCTAAATGGGGATTCCAATTGCATTGTAAATGGTGTTTTACTCTATACCTTGCAATTAACACTCCATATATAGGAACCTCTATTGTGTTTTGTGAGACCAAGACCCTAAACTAACCTTAGTAGTGGGAAGTAGGCTATGTATCTTATGGTCTATCATTATATCCCATATCACCTAGACCTAGATTTAAGAGCAGTCAAAGAGGTGTGACCCATTTATTGGAAGTTCTTATACCTACCCTATCCTTAATTCCCTATTTTCTATCTCCTGTAAATCTTATTTGAGGTGTGTTCTTGGAAATTGTAGACCTATGTCACCTCAAAATCATCATTTAATTATCCAAGAGAGTGGAGAGGACCATACTTTAGAGGTGGTGATCCCTAAGCCACCGATATTACCTTCTGTAGTACCACCTAAGGCACCCCCTGTTGATATTCTGCTAGGATATGATGCTCAGTTACGAGATAGTTTATTCTATTTCATGAAATCCCTACAACGAGCTCTATTACGTGCCCTTCTTATGGTATATTTGATGTGGTAATTCCAATAGAAACATCCTCCCACCTTCCTGGGGGATAGTCATCCTCAGGATGAGGAGTCCTGTCTTGAGGCTATATTGTCTATCTTTGATCACTTAGAGACACCTCAGAAGTAGAGGGTCAATCTCAATACCTACATACTTCATGAATCTATTAAAAGTTAGTGGGATGTTATTACCCAGGCTAGATCTTATAAGGGTATGGTCTAGGCAGATTTCCAAACATCCTTTTATAATTACATTTCACCCAGATGTTATGACAAGACCTTGCTCAAGAGTTTATGAACCTACAATAGGGATCAATGTTAGTGATGGATTACTTGGATCACTTTATTAAGCTTCTATATTTCACACTAAATATTATCAGTGATGAGATGAAAATGGTGAGATGATTTGAGGATGGGATTTCATACTCCATCTGGTCACAGGTGAACATTTTTTTATTAACTAACATTTCAAAGATAATAAACCAGGCCCTCATCACAGAGAGAAACTTGAGGGAAGGAGGAAATTTGAGAAAGGGAACTTCATCTTCCAATAAGAGAGATGGTTTATCTAGCGGTAGGAAGCATCATTTTGGGGGTGCACATGGGGGAAGGTTCATCTAGATGACATGAACTAATAGTTATGTGGTGTTTCACTGGTGTGGTAGGGCAGGGCATAAAAATCCCAAGTGTATGAGGAACTCGATCGAGTGATGATCTTATGCTAGGATAGGTCACTTGCATTGTTTCTACAAAAATTTCCCTATGTATCTAGTGAGAATTGATATGTTCCAACAACGATTTCAGGTATTGGATTACTAGCTCCATGTTAAGATGGGATTTAGTCTACTACTATATGATCAGGCCGAGGAGGTTTACATGGATGAGGGAGTCAGGCATCTAAAGTTTAGTTCTAGTAGAGTTGACTTATATAGGTTAGTCATGGTGCATATCAGGGCCACAGTTTGGCCCCTATCTATATAGTACAACCTACACTTGAGGAGAAGATTCCACAGACTTATACTTTATGATGTACTGTTCTGGTTGCCATTACTTTAAAATATTCCTTGTTTGATATAGGTACATCACACTGCTTCATATATACTATAATTAGAGAAATTCTATTCCAAGTAATGGAGTAATTATAATGTGTTATGACTCTCAAAACAGTGTTAGGGGTCCCATTAGAGAGTATACTCCAGTGAAATGAGTTCCCCCTTGAGATAGGTAGGAACCATTTCTTGTGGAATTTTTTATCCTTGAGATGAATAGTTTTGACCATATTCTCATTATGGACTAGATAGTGTCTTATCGTGCTCATGTTGATTGCTATCACTGGTGGGTGTTGTTTACGTCACCCAAGGGAATGATGTATATTCAAAAGGGAAATGGGATATCCAGGTCAGTCCAGATGGACCCGAGCACCATGGGTTGGTTAGGGTGACATCTTAGATGGAAATTATATTTATGAAAGATCATGGAATGAATCTTGTAGGATTCTATCCTGTGGAAGATCATTTCAGGGACATATTCCCTGAATATTTATCTAGGTTACCTCCTATTATAGAGGTGAAGTTCAACATTGAGCTCGGTCTAGGTTTGGCACTAGTGTACATTACTCCTTATAAGATGGCACCCACTGAGCTCCAAGAAATCAAGAAGCAGTTGGATGACTTATAAATAAATGGTTTCATATAACCTAGTACCTCACCATGGGGTTTACTAGTCCTTTTAATTAAGAAGGTGGATAGTACCCTCATATTTTATATAGATTAACACAAGTTAAACCAGATTATGGTTAAGAATATATATCCACTAACTTGTATAGATGACCTCTTCAACCACCTCTAAGGAGTGATGGTTTTCTATGGGATCAATTTGAGTTTGGGATTCCATCTTGTATGTTTTAAATCATTAGAAACATTGCATATAAAAATACGATTTAAGTACATCTTGTACAAGTACATGGTTATGTTGTATGGCCATATGAGTTCATTTTTCATTTTCATGGACGTGATGAATCAGGTTTTCCAACCGTACCTGGATTCATTCATGGAAGTCTTCATAAATGAAATCTTTTTGTATTCTCACACAAGACATGACCATGTCAACTATCTTGAGGCCATTCTTAAAACATTGAGAGATAACCATCTATATGTGAAGCTTAGAAAATGTCATTTTTTGATCTAAAAGGTTCACTTCTTGGGTCATATTATTTAAGAGGTGGGAATATTTTTTAACCAAAATAAGATTATCATTATGGTTTCCTAGGAGTATCCCAATAATGTATTTGACATACTCATTTTATTGGGGATGGATAGCTATTACAGGCAATTCATATAAGACCTCTCATGCCTAGAAGTGACTCTTATAGGTTGGACTAAAAGGGGTATGAATTTCATATGGTCAAACTCTTGTGAGACAACTTTTCAAGAGTTTAAGTGGAGAATAACTTCATCACTGATATAGATTCTTCTAGTTCCATGCTAAAGCTATAACGTCTATTGTGATGCTTTAGGAATTGGGATAGGAGTAGTTCTAATTTAGGTTGATTTTGTTGTAGCATACAGGTCCCGATAACTAAGACATCAAGATCATAATATCCTTATGAATGACCTTGATCTAGTATTTTTGGTTCATGATTTATGTTATTTGAGGTGTTATATAATGGGTGAGTGGTTTACTATTTACACAGATCATAAAAGTCTCAAATACATCTCCACACAACATGAATTGAATATGAGGTAGCATAGGTGTGTAGAATACCTATAGTTTTTCAACATAGAATTTTTATACACACCCAGAAAGGGTGATGTAGTAACTAATTCCCTGAGCTGAAAGACTCAGACACAATCCATCCTAGAGGCCAGTAGTGAGTGGCAGTTGATGGCTCCATTTTCTGAGATGCACCTAGAGGTTTAGGAATAACATGGGTATTATATTTTTTCAGCTCTATAAATGACATCCTCACTTCTAAAACAGGTTTAGATTAGTCAACTATTAGATTCATAGCACCTCATCAAGAGGCAGAGTGTCTCCAGTGAGAACTCACCGCTTGGTTGATTTATCAATGAGAATGAGATCATGTACATCCATGAATGTATCTAGTCTCCTTCAGTCATGCAGGGATAATTGATGTGGAAATGTCACCCCTTTATTTGGGAAGTTCACCTTGGTCATACCAAGATGTACTGAGATATATATTGCCAGTATTGGTGGATAGGTATGAAGTGGAAGATTGTATGTTTCATCAAGGGGTGTTTCACCTATCAATAGGTGGAGGCGGAGCACCAAAACCTACTAAACTTTTATTGCCTCTATCTATCCTAATTTGAAATGTAATTATGTCACCATAGATTTCATGATGGTATTTTTGAGATACCCTTAAAGAAATGATGTATTATGGGTGGTAGTCGATAGGTTGACCAAGTTAACACACTTCTTACTGATCTGGAAGACCCTCTCAATTGACAAGCTTAGGGGGATTTATATCTAGGAGATTTTGCATCTTAGTGGTGTTCCTATTTCTATTGTATTGGATCGAGATTACATGTTTACTTCATGGATCTTGTGGGGACTACTGAAATCACTAGGTTCATAGGTTCTCTTGATTATAATATATCACCCTCAGACTAATTGGTAGTCAGAACAGATGATACGGGTGCTAGAGGACATGATCTGGGCATGAGTCCTTGATTTCAAAGGTTCTTAGAAGAAAAATAGACCTCTTTTGAGTTTTTATATAATAACATATTTCATGATATATTTAGACAGATCCTTATGAGTCCCTTTACAATAAGCCTTTTTATCCACCTTGGTGTTGGTTAGAGGCGGGTGAGGAATCACTATTTCATCTTAGTCGCATTTTGGAGGCTTCAGAGCTAGTTCAGGTGATTCAAAAATATATGGATATAGCTCAATCTAGGTATAAGTCTTATATCAATAATCACCATCAAAATTCGGGGTTCGAGGTGGGATATAGGTACTTTCAACCAGTTTCATTCAGATTGAGTGATATACAACTTCAGAGATAGAACAAGATATCGCCTCATTACATCGGGCCTTTTGAGATCATGGAAAGAGTCAGGTCGGTAGTCTATCAGTTGTAGTTACCTCAGAGGTATCATGACATGAATGATTTCTTCCATGTATCATAGCTTCATTGTTACCATGTTGAACCATATCATTCATTTTACCCTGAGTATATTGAGATGGAGGAAGATGAGTTCTTCGAGGATCATTCAATATGTATGATTTATTTGAGAATAAAGGCTCTCTGGGGCATGTTAGTTCCATGGGTCTATGTGATATGGTTGTACAACTGTTCATATAATGATACCTAAGAGAGATAGGCTGATGTACATGGCCATTGGAAAAAACATTTCATATATGCGGCTTTATTACCCTCAAAAGGGAAAACCGAGGATGTTCTGTTTTAAGGAGGGGAGGTTGTAACATACCATATTTTTAGTGAGGTACATTTTCTTTTTTGTTTTGGTTAAAACTATAAACAATACCTAAGGTACATATGGTCTATTTTAGAAAATTAGGTAGAAATTGCTCTAGAACCTGGTTGTAGACCAAATACATGGTGTTTATTAAATACACGACAGGTATTTGGTTGGCCAGACCCCTATTCACGATGTGTGGAGGCTTTTCCTTCAGAGGTAATGCCCAAAAATTATAGAAATTTTAATTAAATTACACACAATATAAATGCCTAGCCATGTTTTTTTTAAATGGGAATGGGATATTTTTAATAGATCCCACTTTTTCTGCTGCACATAATAGGATCCACACGAGATACCTCCTCCACACCTAAGCTATGGATCCCTCTTTATCCTCCATCTGGACTCTGTTTCCTTCTCTTTTAATCATGTTATATCAATAATATCAATTTATCCACTACTCTCCCTTACTCCCATCATTTATATTCCCATATCTTGAGCTATTTTGTTCTGAGTTGATTTACCATATTTTCAGTGTTTTTTCCACTTGGTCATTTTCTACCGTTATAGCTCGAATAAAAGGAAAACAAAAGATTAGTGGTTATCTAAAAACATAATGTTGGTGGTTTAGTTTATTACCATCAATATTATTTTATATTATATCATTCATCATTGTGCCATGCATCGGATATTTTCACCAATTCCTCTTAAATGTCCAATAAATTAACTTAGACGGTTTTCTATGCCTCTTACTGTTCTAGCTAGCAGTGAATCAATCGATTGGTTGGTTTTCTTGACTTGGGCCACCCCAATGTGTGTTTTTTCCTTTAAAGGCCTATTTTCTCATACTATAAATTCTTAATTGACCATTTAAGTTTTTTTACCTTGTAAATAATTATTTTGAAATTATTCATTAAATGAAGACGATTGGTTGGCCATGAGTTATGCCTTGTGTTTTATGGCATACCTTAAATTACATGAACTAAATGAATTGGATAATTTTATTAATGTATCATAAATTCATGTAATTTATAAATGAATTGAATCATGATGGATAATCCATACTTCCATACTTAGTCGAGGGCAATATAAGGGATTCCATTTATGGATTGCCTTGGATGGGCTCGTCGTGCTCTATAATTAAACCTTTTAATTGTGTTTCATATACATCAGGAGGGATACTTGGTATGCCATGGATGGGATCACCATTAATTTTCTCTACCACTATGTGGTTGACACCAGTTCCATATGGGAGACACCATGGAAAAGCTCGGTGGATAGATGGTTACACCATCCCATGAGTAATAAGCTTTCCCCTGCATGAGATAACAAGGATTGGAACATAGAGGTCTACTATTGTTTCTACTCTATGATGGGATTGATACTTGGGATTCCATTTATGGATCACCTTAGATGGACTCCTATGGTGTTGATATTTTATTTCACTCTTGGTGAAATACTTGGTTTCCTTGATATGGTAATCCTTGGATAGGCCTTGGGTGCCACTTAATTAAAATCAAGAGATTCTTTTTATATAAAATCAATAAATTATACTCATTAAATTAATGGACACATCCACCAAGAAAAATCCCCTCCTTGGATGCAGTCCATATCTTGATACATTATTTATAACTTCCCTTTATACCATATATAATAGTTTCAAAGGTCACCTGGGTTCATAGACATCTTGATTAGGCCGAAGTAGGTAGATCAGATCAGGTATCCCATGAATTAATCAGTCCAACATATTAATTAATTTATTTATTTACATAAATTTATTATTATTGGCACACTACTCATTTTATATGCACTGACTAGATTGATATAGATACCATTTTTGGTGGGATACTGAGTGTATATCATACCCTACTTGGGTTTCCCTTGTTATCCAAGCATAATTCTGGTTGTAGGTGTATATAAAGGGAAGCTTCCAACTTCCGATGTTTGATTATAAGGACTAGGATGGAGTATAGGAGTAGAGGACTGATCCTATGCTTGGGATGCTCGTTTTCACAACTTTTGGATTTTTTTTATTTTTTTATAGAATGTTTTATATACTTTATCCCAAATATATAATCTACCATATTTTCTAGAGCTACATGACATGATCATCATCATCATTTTATATCTTCTTATTATTCATCTTCCCCCTGTTTATATTTATTGGATGTTCATTTATTATTATGTTGTTTCATGTTCTTATCTATTTCCACAACTTACCACTATTCTATACCACTGTGCTATACATTGTTCGATGAGGTAATATTCTCCCCATGGTCACACCCTATTCCCTCACTACTATTTGGTAGCCTCTGGTATATGGGGAGGTGCGCTTGAGGTCATGTGGCCAACCATCTTGGAAAATTGCTTAGTAGCTTTCGAGGAAGGATGATACAAAGGCTTCTTGGAAATGGAGATGGATTTAAGGAAGTGATTTGTGTAGGTATTGGCTAAAATAAATGGTACTTGAAGTGTGAAGAAATGAGAAGAAGATGTTTTCTTTTATAAGAGAGACGAGGGGCACTCTTGGAATTTCTTAAAATATTAAATTAACATAAATTAATTTTATTACCAAATGGCTCTAAATTGATAAGATTTGAATCTAAGATGAGTATGAGTTTAAATCATCTCATCCAATAAAATTTTGACAATTTTAGATCATATTTTTATCCTTATATGTTTTTTAACCCTCTCAAAACACTTTTGACATTTACAGTGACATCAATGTTTTTTACTCTTAAAGGGTTAAAATAGCTAATTTAAAATTAAAAATAGCCCATAAAAGGACCATGGTTTATTTCACAAATAAAAGTTAATTCACTATCGAAAATATAAAATTTTTAGGAATTTAAAATAATTTAATAAAATATTATTTATTATAAAATATCATTAATGACGGTTTTAGAACTATTCATTTACATTGACTTTAATAACATCAGGATAGGAATGGGATTATGATATAATGAATTAAAACCAATATAATATTATTATTTTATTTAGAAATCACGAAACATAAAAACTTAGTCAAATGATATTATTTTTTGTTTTTTTAAATTATTTTATTTATTTCTAAATTGCTTGCACAAGCACTAAGTTAGTGTTGCGTACGAATTTTAGGAAATTATTTCATCACAAAAAATTTAAAATAAGTTACTATGGTAAAAAAATTATTTATTTTTCAAATGACTAATTATTACCAAATATATCCTATGTTTATCCCTATTTCAAAATTTTAGAGATAATAAAACAAATAGAATGACATTTTTTACCTTTCTTTATATAAAATAATATAAAGGTCCAAATCATGACCAAATTGCTAAAAGGGGCATATATTCAAATTTTGGATTATTATGGACAATACATACTCATAAAATAAAATTTATTCAAGTGTTATGGTTATTTTTTAGTCCTTATCATTTAATTTTTAACCTTAATTACCCAATGTACCATTTACTGTTATAACAAAAATTACTAAGGTTATTATTCATAATGTCCTGAATGAAAAGGGGTCTATTTACCAGATTTGGAACCACTGATTCCAAATATAGAATCCATTTTCTATGATTCAAATCAAATAAGTTTTGAAATTTAATTCAAAATTAAATTTACAAAACGTGATGAGAAATATTTTTTCAGATGAATACGTTTTTTAAGAATAAATTCTATTTATAATAAATTCTATGATAAAAATCATTTAAAAAAGATAATTGGTTTATTTTAAATCAATAATAACTAATTAAATTTTAAATATAATCCAAAATATAATTTTAATTTATAAATCATTTAAATATAATTTTAGTTTAAAAAAATCAATATTTTCACTATTCATTGAAAAATCAAACGTTTCAAAAAATTCTCAAAAATTCATATTTGGATAATTTTTACATGTTGAACTGAAAAATAAATTTCATTCTATTAAATAAAATTTCTAAATATGGTAGAAATTAATTATAATATTTTCTCACAAAAATAAATAAAAACTATTTTTGAAGAAAACATATTTTTGAAGAAAAAAAATGACTTTAATAAAAATCGAGTGCTTATTTCCTAAGAATTAATAAATACGTATTCATTTATTATGAAATTTATATATTTAAAAATTTAGTTATTCCTATTCATACTCATCAATTCAATGGATGAGTTATACCGTTCATATTTAAATAATTATATTTTGGTGTTCGATTAAACTCGATGTTCTGAATTTTGTACACTATCAAACGTAGTCTTTCTTTTAAAACCTTACGATATTAAATGAATTGGTTAGTTTTTTATATTTATTGAGACTTATTATTTCTATTGTGTGTCCTGATGTATGGAATGGTCATGTGAGATCTCTTGGTGGGGTTAACTTGGTTATTTATTACATTATTGGGTGAAACCATTCCCAATAATGTTTCCTTTGATTCTCATGCACTAGTTTCCAGCCTGTGAGGATCATGAACACCCTTTCAGCCTAGTGGTGGACCAGGTTATGTGCACTTCATATCAACCCAGGTCGGACCATAATAAACTTTGAAGAGTACCATAGTACTATAGACCCTCAATAAAGACTCATTTGATAGATCTATCAAGATATGGTGAGTGAGGTTCATGAGAATTAGTGTTTTATTGGTAGTAAATTTTGAGTAGGATTATGCTCAAAGGTGAATAATAAGGGAATGTTTAATATGGGGAGAAAACTATAGGGATTTTCATTTATGATCCTTGGTTTATGTGTAATTGTGATCGAAATTGGAATTTTTCATATAGAAAACCTGAAACATTGGTGTATACCATTGATGAATGGAAAAATAATGAATGTTTCTAATATTGGGGAATCTTATTAGGGTTAGTGGTTGAGTAAGTGTTGTAGTTCAAATATCATTGGGCCTTTAGAGGTAGTTGGTGTAGTGGGATACCAGCTAGAGTGTTCATGCATGACCAAATATGATGACTTGGATATTAAAGGGAGTTCATCATTCAAGGGATGATTAATGTGTGTGATGGTCTAAAGTATGATATTTCTAGAATTTGGATAGTTTTTCTATTTCTGGAGAAATGGGACATAACGTAACTATTTATCTAGTTGAGAATTTGAGCATGTATCTAATTTCGGTCATGATGTGGTTATGGGAGATACATGTAGAGACTTCTCAGGGATAAGAAGTGTTGTTGTAGGGAGGTTGTAATGACCCACACTTGAGTGTGTCAGTGGGATGAAGAAATATAAAGATCCAATAAGGGTAAAATTAGGAATGTTCCGAATATTTCAATTTTTATTAAGAATTAGTATTTATTGATGAATTTTAAATGCTTGAAAGAATTTTATTTTTCAATGTGTAATCTCAAGTGGAATAGGCTTGGATCAATATTATAGGTGTTTGATAAGATTAAAATGGCATTCAGTGTCTATAGAGGGCCACCGGGTACCTACTCTAGGATTTTTGAGTATCTAGTGTAGGTTTTGGGGATGATGGCCCCATGGATAGGTATATTGCATGGTAAATTTTTTTTGATCAGTTAATTGGTGTTTATTTGATTCATTTTTTAATAGAGGGTAGGATATTTATTTTTTCTTCCCTTGTTTTAAATCCCATTTAGGATTTTGGGAGTTAGTTGGACATTTTGAGATGGGAGGACATCCCTTTTGTCCCTTATTCTCTCCTTTTTTTCTTCCCTTGATCTAAAGATGCGTTAGCATATGGATTTTTTGATTGAGGTGAGATATCATCCACTTTATCTCCTCCTCGCCTTTTTTTTCTTTATTCTCAAATTCTAGTGGATTGGATTTAGGTATTAAAATATTATTCCATCGAGGAATGGTATAAACATCCTGATGTTATGGGGATTTACATAACCAAACCCACCCTGGCCCCACATAGGTAGGAAGTAAGTCCAGTGTCCCCCCCCAAACACACCTCCAATAGGCTAGGGGTCAGTGAAAAGAACCAAAAAGGAATATCTCATAAATGGGAGACCTTAACCTATAACCTGTAAATGATCATACATATCTATGATATATATAAAAGGAAAATCAACACATTCATAAATATAAATAAAATAGTATGTCATGTATACATCTATAAAAAAATATCTCAAATACGAGAGTAAACAAGAAATCCATTAAATGAGCATAATAAAAGACCAACATCTTGAGATAACAAATAATCTTAAAAACGTAAAATTAAAAGGGATTACATGACTCACCAATGTTGAGTTAAACACCACTAATAATGAATGACACAGAACTCCCCTATGATCTATCTCAACTAACTCCACACCCACCTGGATCACCTCTGACTATAGCATCATCTGCACAAACAAAACATATGTGGGCTCAAAGCTTGTGTGGGGAATGAGTATAAATATACCCAATAGTATACCCCAAATCTTAAATAATAAATAAGTTAAATAATGATCTCAATAGGGAGAAGAATACACAAATATGATTTTATAGAAGAGGACCCAAGGAATAGACAAAAAGTAACAATCCATATTTTCCCAATAATAAGAAAATCAACCCCAACAAGACACCTGATTTTGTACAACCTAGATCTGCAACCCTAATAACCTCTTAGAAAACATAATGGGGGACCCATGAATTTTCAAAGTATACTCATAAACCAAGGGAGCAGAAAACCCAAAATGGAGGACCTTCACCTCATCAATCAGTGTTCAAAGATAAGGGGGTACCTAGATCCATGGATAAAGGGCCCACAGCCCAAGTACATGGGGGAGTACTATACTCTATCTATTGTGTGGGGGTAATCATGCCTTATTGGGGAACTAGAGATTACTGACCCCATTCTTGAACTAGAAGACCCATGACCCAATATATGGGGCACTAACAGACTATAGGAAAAATATGTGGAATATGTTCCTTATCATCAGTACATACACATAAGAGTACCCAACTCCATCACCACTTTGATCACCTCTTCCATACCTGATCATTAACCTTGTGGGGTACTAGAATCTAAAATACAGAAAAGTCCTATATCCAGCCTTTGATTTATAAGATTGTTATACTAATGTATTTTATGTAGAAAATTTTTCAAGATAGACTACTCACATGTCCAAATCAAAGTTCCAGTTTAAATTATATGAATATTTGTCCAATATAAACTAGTACACACAATTTATTATATGATTACAGTATGTTTAACACTTTTTATATAAATTAGTCATGTGATACCCACCACATGGAGTAAAATTCCAATGGCATGTGAAATTGTATTACAAGGTGTGTGTGATGAATTATAATGCTGATCATGTAACAGTAGTACATTATGAGGCCAATTATATCACTATACACAATGTGTGTGAAAAAGATACACACCATGTATATTTGAAAGTTCACACTAACCCTCATACATGTAATGTTCCTTAAATTCATTCCATTTGACATTTATAAAAGGGTGAAGATACTATTAATTATTGTTAATATACTACATGTCATGTTTCCAACATACTACATGTCATGTAGTTAGTCACTTGGCAGGCTGATACCAACCTAATATTCATGTCAAATCACCGTTCACACAACTTGGTGTTGGTAGGTCATCTCCAATGACCCTCCTCATAGTTTATAGTAATTATAGAGCCTTTTTAGGCTTTAATGTTTTCTTAATGGATCAGAGATTCACCCAAACCCCTAGAAAATAACATCCTCATCGTTTTCACATAAAAACTTGGTCATAACTGAGACCGTGTCATCGATAGTGCATAAAAACCCATTGTCGACTCCTGCATTTCTATGATTGTTATTAATTTTCATCCTATTAAACCCTCAAGATTCCATCAACCTATGTCTATCTATTGTGAGGTTCAGTGATTCACATCCATCACTAAATTAAAAGCACATGTGTGAAAGAAATAGTCATAAATCATTTTCTAGTCTCATGTATCGACCGTACAACTGATATAAAAAGAATGGATTGGTCACAAGAAATCAAGTATGATTAGAATAAACACTTAAATCCACAATAATGATTAGATAATCAGATTAATCCATAAATTAAATTCAATAATAATAAACCATGGGTTGAAATTGAAACCATAGACTATTAAAAATGAAGAACAAAGAAATAACAAAAACATTGACTCGTACATATTGTAATGGTGTAGCCCAATTCATTGGATTGAGTTAATATAACTGTCGGTGGACTGCACTATACATCAAACTGTAATTCATACAATTTGACCTACAAGGTGAGGTCATTATGAGTTCCAAGGGCAGTACACCTTTAGTCGGGGGTCCTGGGGCCGAAGGCCCCCAACCAAAATTTTAGAGGGCGTGTACCGATTTGGACCATTGTAACATAGCTAACCAATGATACCAATAGTGGTACTATAGTTGTGTAGAATTCAAAATATATATTGAGGTAGAGATGAACAATGACACCGACAGGGTACTGTAGTTCTGATGACTTAACACCATCATCACTATAGCACAGTGGACCCACTATATGGATCTGTAATTATAGAAACATGTGTTATTATAGCATTACATTTCTTTATGATCTCATTTTGAGTATGGTATTTTGGACACTGGGTTTTCACCCTATAATTTTATCCCATATATAGTGAAATGTTTCTGTCTCTCCATGGATGTAGGGATTACTCTCGACCAATGTAAAATTTTTGGTCTTATTATTCTTCTTCGTTTTTTCTTTTTTATCCCTTTTAGTATTCCCCTAGAATTAATTTTCATTAGTTACCCCAGTTTTTCTGGAACACTAACTCATGGTGTTACCAACAAAGGTTCAATCACAACTCCTTGATATAAAAATCCATTTTCGATTGAATATTTTGTGTTGGATCCTTAATTCTCCTTTAATGAGGGAATAAGATATATTTTTCCTTTTTAATGATGAATATACCCTGATACAAAAAATGTGTACATATATATAATTATAACATTCAGGTGTTTAAAAAAATTCCTAAAAAACATTGTCCTTAACCCGAAGCGTGAACATGAAGGTTACACTCCACCAAAGATAACCCCATATTCTAGAAACAATTGCATCCTCAGGTTTTCTATAAAAGACTCCATTTATGATACATAACCACTTTCATACAAATCTGTTAAGAATTATATTTGTTAAATATTATTAATTTATTTGAGATCCCATGATGTAAGGAGAAAATAACTGACCAAGAGACCATATTCAAAAATATTATTTAAAATATTTAAATGGATTACATTGAAAATTCAAGTCGTTAAACCCTCCCCATCTTCAAGGATTTTCACCCAAAACAATAACTCAATGATGAGAGGGTACTAATAATGCATCAAATTCTCATGTTCACAAAACATTTCTTAGATATTCACATGCTACCATTAGACACACACTAAGGGACTCACTCACCCATAAAGAATATTATTCTTACAATACTCATTCTTTAATGGGTGATCTATAATTGGGTAGTCATCATGTATATAAATCTCACCCAAATTGCTAACGTGTGATGAATCATGCATGTATCATCTCTGATGCTAAATGTAAAATATGTTTTGTACTCATTCCATATGTAGAGGTTAGTCCAAGTGATAAGAAACATAACCCACCATGCATAACATTTTATAATTTCATAATGAACCTTGAAGGAATATTTCTTCTCCAAAAAACTGCATTAAACTATACTGAGTTGGGGCCTTAAGGAAAACATTATCTCCCTCCTCAAATTCTATAGGTATCCATATTGAGTCTGCATAGGACTTATGATGTATCTATCCTATTCACATTCACTCATTAATCACATAAACCTTTACCATCATAAATATCACCAAGCCAGGTCCCATGAGAGATGAATCACTTAATTCTATCCAATAAATATGATACCTATAAGGTCGTTCATGTAAGGCCTTTAATGGTTCCATACCAATAGTATAGTGGTAGTTGTTGTTGTATGAAACTACTCTAGGGGTAGTTGACCATCAAAACCTCCACCAAAATATAGCACACAATCCCATAAGATATCCTTGAGAACATAGATAGTTCCCATTATTTATTAACATATCTAGGGGTGAAGTACATCAATAAACACATTCATGACTTGAATGCCTTATGTAAATTCCTTCAAAAACAAAATATGAACTAAGCATCACAATCATATAAAATTGTTAAGGAAACCCCATGAAATTAAAAAATATCCTCAATATACTAGTGACCCAAAATTTTCACCAATCTCTGTTCTTATATGGGTAGAAAATGACCCACCTTGGTTATTCATTCAATGATAACCTTGCCAATGTCTTACCCATTTTTAAATATTAGATTTTGGGTTAATAAATCCATCAAGATACCATCATAGTTCCTTTTCAGGACCTTAATAGGATAGAAAAAACCAATAGGAACCATGTTTTCAACCTTAAACTACTGACAGGTGAGGTTCCACAATATAAACTCAACCACACTCCAATTAATTCCAAACCACAAAAAATATCACTTAAGATATTGATACATATTTTTCAAACCAAGGTGGACTACCAGTAGGGTAGCATGAAAGTCTCATAGTACCTCCTCATGTAGCATTTCTAGAACTATTTTTTTCACCTTCGAAGATGATGGAATTATCTTTACCTTCATAGAACCCATCAAGTCCATCCCCTGAGTATAACTGGTCACACAAGACATTTCAATCAATATCTCCTAGTTGGGCCTCCCTCGCCAAATGAATGAGTGTGGGGTCCACCAACATAAACTACAGGTAGGATGCATCACTTTGTTATACCCAAACCAACTATATAAGTCCCAACTACTCAAATACCTCACTCATTAACTGAGAATAGGACTTCCTACAAAGGTAATAATATATTATATTTTCCTTTCTAGGAGTGTAGACTATCTCAAATTCATAATCCTATAAAAACTCCAACCATTACCTCTATCTTCGGTAGATTCTTGAGACTCTTATGGTCTATAAAGGCCAAAAATCCATCACTGAGAAGATATTGTATCCACATATTTAAGGCTAACATGATAGGAACAAAATTAATGTCATGGGTCACATAATTCCTCTTGTGATGAATCAAATACCAAAACATGCATGAAATTGTAACTTTCTTCTACATCAAGAAACAACTAATCCCATCCCTAGAGTAATTATAGATTACATTATAAATATCTCCATTATCTAGAAACTATATAACTAAAGAACTAACTAGACTCTATTTCAGATCCTTAAAAGTACTCTAGCAGTAATCTGACCATGTAAATGGTTTCCCCTTATGGGAGAGAGTAGACATAAGGGGTCATGATTTTAGAGGATTCTTCAAAAAATCTCTGATTGTAACATACTTGTCCAAGGAAACCACATACATCAAATAGTGACTTAGGTGGCTCCCAAGATATAACAACTGCAATCATCATGAGAAAAACTACGAATCCACTCTCAAAGATTTCATGCCCCATGAAATGAACTTCAAAAATCCAGAACATACACTTTGATAGATTTTTATATAGATTATTCTCATAAATTAAGTCTAAGACTATCCATAGGTGATCAAAATGATCATCCTCCATTAAAAAATAAATTAATATGTCATCAATGTAAACAATCATAAACCAGTCTAGGAATAGATAAACGATTCAATTTATAAGTCCCATGAATATATCATGAGTGTTCATCACACTAGATGACGTCACTAAGAACTCATAATGACCAAAATGGTATCTGAACACCATCTTTGGGATATCCACCTCCTGAACCTAAATCTGAGGATACACAAAACTGAGATTAATCTTTAATAACATCCTCAATCCCTTTATATGGTCATGGAGATCATCGATTTTTGATAGAGGGTATCTATTTTTTATCATCACCATATTTAGATAGTGATAGTCAATAAAAAAACCTCAAAATATCATCTTTATTTTTTTAATAGGACCAGTGCTTCCCAAGGAGGTATACTGGTCTTAATAAAACTATTCTTAAAAATTTCTCCCAACTATGCCTTTATCTCCCTTAGTTCATTTTGTGCCATGTAGTACACTACTGAGGATATAAATGAGATCCCAAGGATCAAATCAAGACAAAAATAAATCTCTTGATAAGGGTGAAATCTAAGAGAGTCCTATGGAAAAACTTATATATACTCATTTTCTAGTATTAGAGAATAATTCTCTAAATCATCAATAGAACACAAATCCGTAATCTCTATAAAATTGGTAATCAGTCAAAGCTTTCTAAATGTTATCCTTACATTCTCTTCTATGGGATTCCATTCACCAGTGAAGATGAATATCAATCCATCCAATCAATGGAATATAACCCTGTAATAGTATAAATATACCCATTCATGGACTAAAGACAACCAATATATACCTAGAATAACATCAAAGGTCTTATCTTTTCTATGATGAGGTCCTATTAAAAATCATTCCTTACTAAGAGTAAACTTGCACTAACAACAGACATGTGTGAGATGGCGTCCAACACTATTTGAAGTCTATACATGAAAAGGTAAGTCAAGGGACTCAAATGGGATCTATAAATTTTGAATTGATTGTGTAGTAAGAAATGAATTACTCACACTATTTTTAAAAAGTACAAGTTAAAAATAAAAAGAAAACAAATATCATACCTTGAATCATATTAAGCACTGCATGATAATACGTTCTATTGTATGCCACTAATCGCAGCCCTACCTATCCATACCCTGAGCATGATATAGACCACAAATAGTTCATATTAATAGAAAAGTATCAAAAATCCATACACATGTGGCCACCCTTGAACCACATTATCTATTATATGAACCCCATGGAGGAAATCCTCGACCACCATAGGGAGGTCCCTAATCACATTGCAACCTCTAGTGGGGTTGTCATCCCACTGCACTAATCGAACCACCCACTATTTCATGTCGGGTTAGCCAGTCTTGATTCATATGGCCTCATTCTCCATATTCATAACATGGAATCTCTACCTACTATAAAGGTACCATACACGGCTCTCCTACCATGTTTCCATGGGAGTATGATCACATGTGCATAGGCCTATGGTTCCACCACCCTGATGCTAGTCATTAGTTGATTACTAATAATGAATCTATTATTATAAATGCAATGAAAGCTCTTTATATTGAATACTCATCCCCTAGGAATATTTTTTTAGACAATCCCTCTCCTGAACTCAATGATAGGTAGGGATGAAAATAGAGACAACCCTAACTCGGATCTCTCTACAAATGTCATGCTAAAACATCTGTTCTTGAAAGAACTCATCAAAAATCATATCAAGGGAGTATCTCATCATATAAGTATCCTTTTACATGTACTTTATCATGGATATACTACTCGATTGTTGGCTCAAAATTTCATATACTCACACGACACTCATCATTGATAAATAATACTCCCTGTGGAAAATATTCATGAACTCTACCCCTAAGTGGGTAGCCTCGACATAGATTTGACTCACCAGGACCCACTAAAGAGTCATTTATCCATATAGAAGACTAGTCTCTAGGATCACCATCAGGTCATCTAGTGTTTTTACTGGGGAAAACACCAATTAAAGAGCCTCTAGACAATTCTATTTAGCGAAGAGTTTCTGATCACCATGGAACCTAGGAGGCCTCTAGCACTGAAACTCATGCGGCACACTTAGACTATGGGTATAGTCATCCTAACTAAATGTAATTATACATATATCTATAGGTAGGGGATCTATATCTTACTCCGTGGGTGGTGGTGATTCCTAATGACAAATGATTGTAGGAACCACTTCCTACTCATTGGGAGGGATTATCTCACAAATGATTCCACGAAAGTAATCCATGTTGCTTGATTACTCATTGACTAGGGGATGAATCACTAGGGTAATGTCACAACACGTCCTCGGGACCCGTTCCGTGACTACCCCAAGCCCGCCTTCCATAGGCCAGGGGCTGGCGACTAGCACCAAGGCATAAATCTCGGTAAAAAGGGAAGGCATTGCCTTTGTAAAGTAAACAAGCACCACAGAGTAAGCAAGCGGAAGAAGTAAACACTAAGTAAAAGCTGGTACAATAGTAAGTGCATGAAAGTAAAGGGGGCCAGAAATACAAGCCCAACTGTAAAGTACAAATGAAAGGGGAAAACAGCAACTAAAAGGTAAAGACGCAGCGTCGAGCCATCCACTGGAAGTCCAACCTGAAGGGTGAGTACAGAAATCCTCCACTGCTCCCCGGGTCCAGCCTACCACTCCGAGTACACCTCGCCCAGTGGTCCACCTCCAGGTACCGTCCTACTCCGCAAGCCTCCACCACGATCAGTGTTGTCCGTCGTCTTCAACCAACACAACGTAGTGCGGGCATAGCCCGTGCAGGGGTGAGTATAAGCTACTCAGTAGGGACCCCGAGACCCCCGACGGTCTCCGAAAATCCACAAAGGATAAACCACAAAGGAAAGATACAATCACGAAGTAACATCCGAAACTGCTTAGGTATATGCCCATACATATACCTAAGTCATCAATACTCGCTTGGATCCAACATCCGAGCTCAAGTACAACCCAGTCCACACAGGAAAGCCAAACGTAAAATCCACACAGGATAGCTCAACACAATCCACAATGGAAAGTAAAACGTAAATCCACACAGGATATCACAACACAATCCACAAAGGAAAGTAAAACAGAGTTTCAGCTCACAGAGGTATACTTCTTCAAATGACGATAGAGATGATCCCTGATCCATCTAAGTCGTCGGAACCACAAATGATCGATAGGTACTAACCCCCGCAATGACCCACAAAGGTTCTGACCCACAAAGGATCGATAGGTAACTAACCCCCGCAAAGACCCACACAGGATCGGGCCCACACAGGACCTGTAGGCGCGGGCCCACACAGGACCGCTGAGCGCTGACCCACACAGGATCAGACCAACACATGATCGGTAGCACTGACCCACAAAGGATCACTGAGTGTTGTAGTCGTCGTCGTCGAATCCACTGAGGATCTCTACACAGTCGTCGTCATCATAGTAGCAGTCGCAGCCAGATCTAGGGTTCCCGCACACAGCAAGCTCATTCTGGAGGGTCTGATCCACGAGCCAAGAGGCTGATACATCAACTGACACGTAGTCCAGAGTTGATATATCCAAAAGTTCAGTATTGTCAACAGGAACTCAACGTTGCAGACGGCGCGCCAATCGGACGCCCGGTCTGAGAGTTATTGGCTTTTTCGTCCCAGGGGCCCGGTTGGTTTTTAAGGCAAAACCAACCCGACCATACTCCACCTGCATCCGAACCTCGGGCGGAGTATGCCAAAAGATCCGTCTCACATAGAGGAACTCAACGAAGTCAACGGCGTGTCAATCGGACATCTGAAGCTCAAGATATGAGCGTTTCCGCTCCGAGGGCCCGGTTGGTTTCGTGTATGAACCAACCCGACCGAACAAAAAGTATTCTGAAACCTTGAGTGCGATATACCTAAACGACCATCTCGATCCAAGGATCGCATCTCCGCTGACGGCGCATCGTTCGAAGGCTCGTAGCTCAAGTTACTGGAAAAAGACTGAAACGGTCCGAAGACGGGGGGTATGGGCCCGGTCGGGGCGGCCCGGCCCGGCATGGGCGCGACCCGTCTGGCGGGTCGGCCCGGCTTGGCTCGGTCGAGCCGGTCGTGCGGAGGAACCCGCAGGGTGGGCGCTGCCCCCACGGTATTGAAGTGTCGCGGCCCCGCGTGGGGCCACGCTGAGTCAACTGATGCGGCATTGCCGCGTCCCGTGAGTGCCGGACCCATGTGGCCGCGGGTCCACTGGCGCCACCGCCTCCGCGACTTCAGCTGCAGCGGCCCTATCCGGCGGCGCGCCGGGGCGCCGCCGCCTCCGGCCGCCCGCGCCGCCGGTGGCTTCTGAGGGCCACCGGAGTTGCTCCGGGGATCCGATTTCCTTCACGTCTTCGCCAAAGCTCCTCCCGGGTCCCGTTCTTCACTGCGGAAACAATGTATCGTCCCTTCGGCATGATTTTCCGTCGCCTGTCAATCCGCGCATCAACGAAGAACTACGGATGGTAGTCGGTCCGTGTTTGTTTGGCCCGCACCCTCCGCGTTAGATGATAACAGTCGGGAGAAATTATCAACACATAGAGAACATATCAAAAACAATTTTAATAAATTAAAATTGTTCTTAAGAAATCAGGTTCATTGTTTTGAACGAAAACATCCATAGAGTAAAATCATTCCCAATAAAACCCATACCTCGTCAAGTGTCGCACGCGCGTTCTTCACGGAATTGTTCTTCGCGGAAGGAGGGAATCATCGCATCGTCGCGGTATCCGGATTTGCGTCGACGAACTCTGAGGACCAAGAAACAATAGATTTAATTTTAATAATTAAATCCACATTGAAGTTATAATCCACAAAGGAATTTAATGAACTGCAATCTCTCACCTCAATGGATGATCGAAGATTTTGTCGCGGAGGAAGGAACGTCGCAGAAGAACATCGCGGGAGAGGAAACGTCGGCGTCGAGGCACACGGCGTCGCATCGTCGATTTCCGTGGGTTCAGAGTTCTTCGTCGGAGGCTGGCGTTCTTCGCGTTCTTTGCTTTCTTCGTGTTCTTCACGTTCTTTGCGTTCTTCACGAAGGAGGATGAAGAACTTGAGGTTTTTCAAATCCTCTCAACGAACAACCCTTAAGAAGAAAAAGCGTTGGCCTTATTTTATTAACATGCCAACAAATGAAAAAGAGATAAGTAACGACCCATTAATTCATAGAATTAATTCAACGAAGAAAACCGCCCAATTAAATGGTGCATTAGGAAATTTAAGAAAACGTGTCAGTTGACTTTCATAATGACGGGTTTTCGTGGGTTCGTTACTTAGCTGAAAAGAAACGGTTGGGCTCGTGCAGGCCCCACCCCAAAAATATCCTATCAAGTATATAGGATATTTTGGATTGCACCCTATCCATTTCTACTGAGCTTAAACAGCTTAAAGTGGTCTCTAAGCGGCATTAAGTGAAATAAAAATAAAATTGTCACACAAATTTATTTTATTTCATAACTTAAAACCCAAAAAAAAACCACAACCGAGAAAACGCAACTCCGGAAGAGGCATTTCTAAGCAAATACCGGTGCTGCGATTCCATCGGTGCCCTTGGAATTCGATTCCAAGCACCGGTTCAAAAGTTAGAAAAACTGGCTCGTCCGTTCACTGAACGTACCCGAGCCAAACTTCGGAAAAAGATTCCGGGCACACCGGGCCTCGGAATCAGGTGCCGTTAGAAACTGTGTTCTTGTAAAAATCCAAAGAAAATTAAGAAAAAAAAATTCCCTGAATTTTTCGGGTCTCTACATCACTCTCACATCAGGGATTTACGTCCCCGTAAAAATATATCATAAACTAGGGAAACAAATGTGGGTAATGAGCACGCATCTGAGCCTCCCGCTCCCAAGTGCTCTCCTGGAGGTTCACGTGCTGCCATCTGATGCGCACAAGAGGAATCGATCGTCCACATAGGACCCACTCCTGTCGATCCTCGATCTCCCCTGGGACCTCCGCAAAAGTCGCCCCATCATCCACGTCTAGATCCCCATGGTCGATGATGTGCGTCGGGTCGTGCACGTATCTCCTCAGCTGAGATACGTGGAAGACGCCGTGCACCCGGTGCAACTAAGGTGGTAGAGACAGGAGATAAGCCACCTCGCCAATCCTACTGAGGACCTAGAATGGGCCTATGAAGCGTGGAGACAACTTTCTGCCTCGGCCAAATCTCTGTAATCCACGTTGAGGTGAGACACGCAAGAAGACGTGGTCGCCATCCTCGAACTCTAGTGGCCTCTTCCTTCTATCAGCGTAAGACTTCTTCCAGCTCTGAGCTGTCCTCATCCGCTCCTGGATGACCTGGACCTTCTCTGTCGTGGCCTGGACCATCTCCGATCCCACAAGTGCTGACTCCCCAGGGTCGGTCCAGCACAAAGGAGATCTGCAAGGTCCGCCGTACAACACCTCGTACGGTGTCATCCCGATGGTGGAGTGGTATCTGTTGTTGTACGCGAACTCCACCAATGGTAGGTGGTCCTACCAGCTGCGACCAAAGTCGAGGATGCATGCACGGAGCATGTCCTCGAGAGTCTGAATGGTCCTCTCCGTCTGACCATCCGTCTGAGGGTGAAAGGCTGTGCTCAGACGTAGCTGCGTCCCGAACGCATCCTGCAATCCCTTCCATAGCCGGGAAGTAAAGAGAGCATCTCGATCGGAGACGATAGATGATGGCACACCGTGAAGCCGTACAATCTTCTGAACGTAGAGATGCCCCAAGCTCTCCACTGAGCCCTGCTCTCTGATGGGTAAGAAGTGAGCCGACATGGTGAGTCGGTCGACAATCACCCAGATGGAGTCGTGACCTCTGGAATTGCATGGAAGTCCAGTCACGAAGTCCATAGATATGTCATCCCACTTCCACTCCGGGACCTCCAAGGGTTGTACCAAGACTGCTGGCACCTGATGCTCTACCTTCACTTGCTGGCAGGTGAGGCATCGAGAAACGAACTCTGCCACAACCTTCTTCATGCCCGACCACCAGTGCTATTGTCTGAGGTTCTGGTACATCTTCACCACCCCAGGATGTACCGCCAAAGGAGAAGTGTGAAACTCTCTCAGCACCTCCTCTCATAAAGCGACTGGTACCAAGGTATGTCCTCTAAAAAGGATGTTGTGAGCTGCTCCAAAGGAGAAGCCATCAGGTGCCTGTCCTGAGGATAATTGTGCACGCCACGTCTCATAGTCGGCGTCCCCACGCTGTGCCTCTCTGACCCGCTACAGTAGTGGAGGGGTGACTGTGAGAGACTGGAGGAAGGCTGCTCCATCTCTATCCACGAAGGATATCTGCAAAGCGGCTAGCTGCTCTGTCGCCTCCTCAAGTAGCATGAAATCCCGTCCTCCTGCTGATAGCATCGGCTACCACTTTCCCCTTCCCGGGAGTATAGACTATCTCAAAGTCATAGTCCTGGAGGAACTCAAGCCATCACCGTTGTCTCAGGTTCAGGTCCTTCTGCGAGAAGATGTACCTGAGACTCTGGTGGTCAGAAAAGACTGTAAAGTGCTCACCCATCAGATAGTTTCGCCATGTCTTCAGAGCGAAGACCACTACTGCTAACTCCAGGTCATGGGTAGCGTAGTTCTGATCATGTGGCCTCAACTGTCGTGATCCATAGGTGATCACTGCCCGCTCCTTCATCAGGACACATCTGAGTCCGGTCCCTGATGCATCATAGTAGACTACGTACCCTACTCCCTCCTCAGGCAACCTCAAGATAGGTGCGCTGGTCAATCTCTGTCTCAACTCCTGGAAGCTCTGCTGACATCTGTCTAACCACACAAAGGGTTTCCCCTTCTTCGTCAAAGATGAGAGTGGTGCCGCAACTCTGGATAATTCTGGCACAAACCTCCGATAGTATCCAGCTAGTCCCAAGAAACTAGCCACCTCTGTCACGCTCCTGGGTGGCTCCCAAGCTAGCACCACCTCAATCTTCACAGGATCCACTGCAACTCCCGCCTCAGAAATGACGTGCCCCAAGAAGTGGACCTCACGTATCCAGAACTAAAACTTCTATAGATTTCCATAAAGCTGGTGCTCTTGGAGTGTGTCTAGTACAACACGTAAGTGGTAGGGTTGCTCCTCCTCAGTCGTCGAGTAAATCAAAATGTCGTCGATGAAGACCACGACAAATCGATCAAGGTATGGCTGAAAGATCCTATTCATGAGGCCCATGAACACCGTTGGAGCATTGGTTACGCCGAATGGCATAACCAAGAACTCATAGTGGACATGCCGACACCTGAAGGTCGTCTTCTGCACGTCCTCGTCTCGAACTCTGAGCTGATGATAGCCTGACCTGAGGTCTATCTTTGAGAACCACCGTTCTCCCTTGAGCTGATCGAAGAGGTCATCAATTCTTAGTAGCAGATACTTGTTCCTCACTATCACCTGGTTCAG
Organism: Viscum album; assembly: GCA_963277665.1. NCBI lineage: Eukaryota > Viridiplantae > Streptophyta > Magnoliopsida > Santalales > Viscaceae > Viscum > Viscum album. The sequence goes on along the minus strand of OY728143.1, from coordinate 2,029,072,580 downwards.
GTGACGATAATCGACACAAAGTCGCAAGCTTCCGTCCTCCTTCTTGGGGAACAATATCGGCGAAGCCCAGGGTGAAACACTGGGTCGGATGAAACCCTTGCCCTGCAAGTCCTCCAACTGTACCCATAGATCTCGAAGCTTAGTGGGGGCCATCTGATATGATGGAGTGGATATCGGGGCTGTCCCGAGGTACAGATCAATATTAAAGTCTACCTCTCTGTGAGGAGGTAGCCCTGGAACGTCGTCGGGAAAGACGTCCGCGTACTGATCCACCACTGCAAGAAAACTAGGACTCTACACGTCAACAACTCCAAGGATGAGACTAGCCAACTGATGAGTGATGGGATGTCCTCTCCTCTACGGAAGTCCATCATGTGCTGCAAAGGGTCCCTTCTCGCCGGTGAAGGTGAACCTACTCCTGTCGGTGCGTACACATCGCACCTTGCGCCTAATACAGTAAATCTGTGCATGTACTGTAGATAACCAATCCATGCCCAAGATGACGTCGTAAGGCCTCAACGCTGCTACAAGAAGATCCCAGCTGAAGTTCTCACCTCCTAGAGTATGCTCACACTGCCGGAACCTGTGCATAATCGTCGAGTCTGCTCCCATAGGAGTCTCTAGCCGTAAGGATCGAGCCAACGGCTCTGTCGGAATCTCTGAGCTCCGAAGAAGGGCAGCGGCTACGAAAGAGTGACTCGCTCCTATGTCTATAAGAACTGAAGCAAGGGTGGAATAGACACAGATCGTACCTCGGATCATCTCAGGCGCACCGTGGTCGTAGGCCTCTGCTGCCTGGAGTTGTGCCTGTCTCTGCCCGCCAGCTCCCTGTGGTCGGGGCGGGCCTCCTGGTGGTGGTGGTAGAGCCTCAAAGCATCGCCCACCACCTTCTGCTCGGCCAGCTCCTCTGCCTCATCCGCCTCCTCCCTTCGGACCACCACGGTCGACCCTCTGCCTCTACCTGGGTGGCCCCTCAACTGTCTGCTGCTCCTTGGCACGGTTGGTTGGGCAGTCATGAGCCATGTGACCCTGCCCGCTACAAGTGTAGCACTGACTGCCTCTCGAAAGATTGGATCCACACTGTGTGCCCCATACGGCTGAGCTAGTGTCCTGAGGTCATCTGCGAGAGGGTCTGGTCTGCCTGGACCCCTGAGTCATCTGCCGACTGGCTGCTGCAGAAGACTCTGCTACGTGCCACCCCGCGATAGGTCTCACCGCTGGAGAAGCCTCAGCAAGAAATCTCTCGATCAAAAGGGCTTGCTCCAGTACTCCTGCCTGGGTTAGGATGCTGAGGGAGATCAGTGATGCCCTGATCTCATGTCTCAATCCTTGCTCAAAGGTCCGGGCCCGGAAGAATGGGTCCCGTACCATGTTGGTCGAGTAGCGCGAGAGATCGGTGAATCTCGCCGAGTACTAGGCGACCGTCAAGCTGCCATGCCGCAGCTAAAGAAGCTCCTGGATGCGCACCGCACGGAGGGTGGCCAGGACGAAATCTGAGCGGAAGAGGCCCTCAAAGTCTATCCAGATGAGAGAGGCCTCATCGTGCACCTGGAGCATCAATCTCCACCATCGTCCTGCTGCTGCATGCAGTAGACTCGCTGCGAGGATCACCATGAGGTCTGCTGGTGTCCTCACTAGTCTGAAAACTCGCACCACTGCCTCCAGCCAGTCCTCGGCTGCCTGGGGGTCCGTCTCCCCGCAGAACCTAGGTGGTCGCTGGTGCTGGAACTCATGCAGTGCACTGAGGCGATGTGCATCATCAGCGGCTGGTGCTGGAAGCATCGGTGGCTCGGCGGGTAGAGGTATCGCCGGTGCCTCCGCTGTCAAAGGGCCCTGTACCGAGGCCTCGTCGCTTGGCGGGCTGTCATCACGTACCACTCTCGGAACCCTAGCTGGCTGCCGTCGTGGGGCCATCCTAAAAATAAACAGGTGCGCCATGGTCAGAACAGTATACCTGGTGAGCTGATATGATGTAATCACAAAGAAAACTTGAAACACACATGCAATCAATGTTTTCGTGCATTAATTCAGAAATCAGAAGTCAGGGTCCTGGTGTACGGATATGTCGGCCGCTGCACCAACACTGGACTCCCTGGACTGATAACCACACCCAATATGCTAAACACTATTGCTTCACATAGAAGAAAGATCAGAGTCTGCGGTAGAACCAAACTCCTCTGATACCAATTTGTCATGACCCATCCTCGGGACCCATGCCGTGACTACCCCAAGCCCACCATCCATAGGCCAGGGGCTGGCGACTAGCACCAAGGCGTAAATCCCAGTAAAAAGGGAAGGCATTGCCTTTGTAAAGTAAACAAGCACCACAGAGTAAGCAAGCAGAAGAAGTGAACACTAAGTAAAAGCTGGTACAATAGTAAGTGCAGAAAAGTAAAGGGGGCCGGAAATACAAGCCCAACTGTAAAGTATAACTGAAAGGGGAAAAACCGCAACTGAAAGGTAAAGCCGCTGCGTCGAGCCGTCCACTGGAAGTCCCACCTAAAGGGTGAGTACAGAAATCCTCCACTGCTCCTCGGGTCCAGCCTACCGCTCCGAATACACCTCGCCCAGTGGTCCACCTCCAGGTACCATCCTGCTCCGCAAGCCTCCACCACGATCAGCGCTGTCCATCGTCTGCAACCAACACAACGTAGTGCGGGCATAGCCCGTGCAGGGGTGTGTATAAGCTACTCAGTAGGGACCCCGAGACCCCCGAAGGTCTCCGAAAATCCATAGAGGACAAACCACAGAGGAAATATACAATCACGAAGTAACATCCGACACTGCTTAGGTATATGCCCATACATATACCTAAGTCATCAATACTTGCTCGGCTCCAACATCTGAGCTCAAGTACAACCCAGTCCACACAGGAAAGCCAAACGTAAATTCCACACAGGATAGCTCAACACAATCCACAAAGAAAATTAAAACGTAAATCCACACAGGATAGCACAACACAATCCACAAAGGAAAGTAAAACAGAGTTTTAGCTCACACAGGTATACTTCTTAAAATGACGATAGAGATGATCATTGATCCATCTAAGTCGTCGGACCCACAAAGGATCGATAGGTACTAACCCCCGCAATGACCCACAAAGGATCTGACCCACAAAGGATCGATAGGTAACTAACCCCCGCAAATACCCACACAGGATCGGGCCCACATAGGACCTGTAGGCGCTGGCCCACACAGGACCGCTGAGCGCTGACCCACAAAGGATCGGACCCACACAGGATCGGTAGCACTGACCCACAAAGGGTCGCTGAGTGTTGTAGTCGTCACCGTCGAATCCACTGAGGATCTCTGCACAGTCGTCTTCGTCACAGTAGCAGTCGCAGCCAACTCTAGGGTTCCCGCACACAACAAGCTTGTTCGGGAGGGTCCGCTCCACGAGCCGAGAGGCTGATACATCAACTAACACATAGTCCTGAATTGATGTATCCAAAAGTTCCGTATTGTCAACAGAAACTCAACGTCGCAGACGGCGCATCAATCGGACGCCCGGTCTGAGAGTTATTGGCTTTTTCGTCCGAGGGGCCCGGTTGGTTTTTAAGGAAAAACCAACCCGACCGTACTCCACCTGCGTCCGAACCTCGGTCGGAGTATGCCAAAAGATCCGTCTCACTTAGAGGAACTCAACGAAGTCGACGGCACGTCAATCGGACGTCCGAAGCTCAAGATATGAGCGTTTCCGTTCCGAGGGCCCGGTTGGTTTCGTGTACGAACCAACCGGGCCGAACCCAAAGTATTCAGAAACCTTGAGTTCAATATACTGAAACGACCGTCTCGATCCAAGGATCACATCGCCGCTGACGGCGTGTCGTTTGGAGGCCCGTAGCTCAAGTTACGGGCAAAAGACCAAAACGGTCCGAAGACGGGGGGTCTGGGCCCGGAACGACCCAGCACAACCCCCCCCCCCCCCCCTGGGTCGGACCCGGTTCGGCGCGGCCCGGCCAGGCCTAGCCTGGGTGTGACCCGGCCGGCGGGTCAGCCCGGCTCGGCTCGGCCGAGCGGAGGAACCCGCGGGGTGGGCGCTGCCCCCGCGGTATTGAAGTTCCGCGGCCCCGTGTGGGGCCGCGCTGAGTCAACGGACGCGGCTTTGCCGCGTCCCGTGAGTGCTGGACCCGCGCGGCCGCGGGTCCGCTGGCGGCACCGCCGGTGGCTTCCGCGGGCCACCGGAGTTGCTCCGGGGGTCTGATTTCCTTCCCGTCTGCGTCGAAGCTCCTCCCGGGTCCCATTCTTCACTTCGGAAACAACGGATCGTCCCTTCGGCATGATTTGTCGTCACCCACCAATCCGTGAATCAACAAAGAACTACGGAGGGTAGTCGGTCCATGTTTGTTTGGCTCTCACCCTCCGCATTAGATGATAACAGTCGGGAGAAATTATCAACACATAGAGAACATATCAAAAACAATTTTAATAAATTAAAATTGTTCTTCAGAAACCGGGTTCTTTGTTTTGAACAGAAACATCCACAGAGTAAAATCATTCCCAATAAAACCCCGACCTCGTCAATTGTCGCACGCGTGTTCTTCGCGGAATCGTTCGTCACGGAACGAGGGAATCGTCGCATCGTCGCGGTATCCGGTGTTGCGTCGAAGAACTCCGAGGACCAAGAAACAACAGATTTAATTTTAATAATTAAATCCACATTGAAGTTATAATCCACAAAGGAATTTAAAGAACAACAATCTCTCACCTCAACGGATGATCGAATATTTTGTCCCGGAGGAAGGAACGTCGCAGAAGAACGTCGCGGGAGAGGAAACGTAGGAGTCGCGGCACACGGCGTTGCGTCGTCGATTTACGCAGGTTCAGCGTTCTTCATCGGAGGCCGGCGTTCTTCGCGTTCTTCACGTTCTTCGCGAAGGAGGATGAAGAACTTGAGGTTTGTCAAATCCTCTCAACGAACAACCCTTAAGGGGAAAAAGTGTTGGTCTTATTTTATTAACATGCCAACAAACGAAAAAGAGATAAGTAACGACCCATTAATTTATAGAATTAATTCAACGAAGAAAACCGCCCAATTAAATGGTGCATTAAGAAATTTAAGAAAACACGTCAGTTGACTTTCATAATGACAGGTTTTCACGGGTGCGTTACTTAGCGGAAAAGAAATGGTGGGGCTCGTGCGGGACCCACCCCACAAATATTCTATCAAGTGGATAGGATATTTTGGATTGCACCCTATCCGTTTCTACTGAGCTTAAGCAGCTTATAGTGGTCTTTAAGCGGCTTTAAGTGAAATTAAAATGAAATTGTCGCAAAACTTTATTTTATTTCATAACTTAAAACCCAAAAACAAAAACAAAAAAAAACCACAACCGAGCAAACGTAACTCCGGAAGAGGTGTTTCTAAGCAAATACCGGCGCTGTGATTCCATCGGTGCCCTCGGAATTCGATTCCGAGCACCGGTTCAAAAGTTAGAAAAACTCGCTCGTCCGTTCACTGAACGCACCCGATCCAAACTTCAGAAAAAGATTCTGGGCACACCGGGCCTCAGAATCAGGTTCCGTCAGAAACTGCGTTCTTGTAAAAATCCAAAGAAAATTAAGAAAAAAAATTCCTTGAATTTTTCGAGTCTTTACAGGTAAATACTCTTAATTTACCTTACCTTTCAACTAATCATGATGTTTATGGTATGAAATCCTTCATTTGATAAGTTGGACCCATGATTATCAAAGCATATCTGGTAGATCTTACTCAAACAAAATCTAAAAAATAAAGCTAGCACACTATGTGATGCATGGATACTACCATTTTAACCTATAAATTATGCCTAAATATTTTGAGATGACTAATAGATTTTCAATATGTGGAGAAAGGATATGTCCCTTGCACATACCTAAACTGGGTTCCCTATTCTATTAATAAAACTCAAAAACCTCTTGACACTTTTCCCCTTAAATATTTTCTCAAATGAAATCTTAAAACACCACTATCTATAAACTCTATACATATGCATCCAATTCCTTGATACTAATCTAACATGATCTAACCCACCAAGACCCCGCCTAGGTCGGCTATAAGCTGAGTGTTCCACCTTAAGTTTCCCTTTAGTAGGCCAAGTGTTGGAGACAAGAAACAAAAAGGAATATCTCCCGAATTGGAGGCCATATCCTATAACCTATATATGATCAAGCATATCCATTATAATATATAAAAGGAAAGAGAAAATCCTTCATAAATAAGACAACATTAGTAAATTATGCATGAAACCATAAAAAATATCATAAATATAAGAGTGAACCAGAATGCCAACAATTAGGTATAATATAATCCCAAAATCCTAGGAAAACAACCAACCACTACAAGAAAAATATCTTTTAACATTAGTTATTAATAATATTCAATTTTGTTTAAATGGTGATGTTTTTTTGTTGATGATAAAAGTAATTTTTCAACATCGATTATAAAAAATGATGTTGAAAAAATATTTTAATGTTTGTTTTATTTATAACTAATATGTTTATAATTTATTACTCTCCTTTAAAAAGAATTTTTTACATCGGTAATTCTTATAACCAATGTCGAAGGTTTGAAAAAAAAATCCTCCAAAGTATTTTTAAACATTGGTTATAGGTAATAGCTAACATCAAAAGCCCCTTTTTTACATTATTTTTCAAAATATCCAATGTCAAAACATAAATATTGGTTTAAAAAATATTATATAAATAAAATTCTCTATCCCTTTTCATAGAAACTAGTAACAAAACTTCATACAACATCAAACTAAAATAAGAAACATCAACAGAAAATGAATAAAAAACAATGCAATTTTTTACAAAATATTTTTTCAAGATAATAAAAATAAATGATACTTTTATATATACATCTATAAGTTAATCATGACTATAAACTATTTAACAAATAACACTTGAATGTGATTTAATTATTTATTCAAATAAAATGTGACATCATCAAAAAACTAAAAAAGCAAAAACAAATATATAAAATATAAAATTTTATATATTTTTTAAATTAAAAGATATATAGTGGAAATAAAATTATCAATTTTTGTTATCATTCTAGTCATGATAGTCTCAAAAATGAATCATAAATCATAATATCCACATTAAAATTTTTCCTTTTTTATTATTAATATGAATTTAGTAATAAAAATTTAAAAATAAAATAAAAAATATATGTAAGATAAAAAAATTATTAATAATACTATAAAATATATCTACATTTACTTCCTTGTAATTAATTTCATTTTGTTTTTGTATCGATTACTGATTTCTGTTAAATTTGTTTCCTTCCCTATCTTTTTTTCACATAATAATTACTAAAACATATATAACATGAAAAATTTTAGATTAAATAACTAATAAAATAATATAAAACTTAAAAGTTCAATAACTTTGGGAAATTTTTATAAACATAACCTGATAAATAGCATAAGAAATATGGTGTGCATTCATGTGGTTGAAATATGAATAATAAATAATGTTCCCTAAATCATATAAATTTAATCATAAATTATATTATAATCAATAGTAGTTTATAATTATTTAATTTATTTTACTCAACAAGGAATAGAAAAAACTAACACTTAATTTCTGTGTTTTCCTATCTTTCAACCATATAATCAATCTAACAATATTACTCATGTATTTAATAGTTTTTGAAATAAATTTCATATCCATAAATCCATAAATGGAAATGTTATCTTTTTAAAAGAGTGTGTAGGTACCTTATTAGAAAATTAATAAACTAAACCATTATAAGTTATAATAATTTAAATAAATAAAAATTGATATTGAAATTTTTTACCTAGAAAATAACTTTATCATGGGTATGTAGATCTCATCACAGATAATAGAGTCCATGAATTGTTTTTTAAATATTATTAATTCATATTATCTCCCATATATCTCAAAATTCATTAGAAACACATAATAAATCTCTAAAAAATCATTGTTAATTTTTTTACACTTGGATAAATATGAGAAGTATATGATGGTGTTGGTTCTCAAAACATTTCTTTATTTTGAAATTAATCCTTATATTTTATATGATTCTATTTAAGATAGATGTAGGAAAAAAATATAAGTGATTTAAAATTAAAAGTATTTAAAAATTGAAAAAAAAACACATACCTCATATGACAATCGATGATAAAGACTAGTTATTAGGAGTAAAAAACAACTCATCCTTTATCAAATCGTGGACACCTCTTTAGTAGGAAATGACACTAGAGCAGTTGGATCAATAAATTCATGTAACACTAATATTACTTAATTTAAATTCATAATCTGATTATTTATGTAATCCTCCAGATTATATATAATACTTTACGATATAATATGCGAATAGGCATCCTTAAAATGCATGTCAATGTACACAGTAGGGTCTAAATGGGTAGATGGGGGATCTAGATCGGTATTATGGCTAGGTCGGGGAGGTGGTATCCATTTCACCATTTATGTAATCATATCCTATAAAAATGATTTAATTTGATCTTCTATAGACTGATTAAACTCTTGCAGTTCAAACATCAAGGAATCTATTTTTTCCCTATATTCTATCCCTCTCGGTGTCGTACTAGGATAGCCAAAAACCTTTCTAATATTGAAACCCAATTCATATACTCTTATGTACCCGGGGTGTTCTTAATTTGTTGAATTAGTCGAAAAAATTTCCATCTGAACCTTAGGGATTAAGGCCCCTTATCTTGATAACTCTTGACGATAATACAGAAATAATATATGAAAAACTTATATTAAAGTGATAAATTTACAAAATGTTAATATTTTTAAAAAAAATAATAGTATTCTTATAATATTCTCAGTTAATATTTTTGATGGATCCTTAAGATAATTATCATTTTTTATCATCCTCATCCCTTTCCATTTTTAATGTTGAGTGGGGGGTATGGGGGATAAACTAAAATTATTCCAAGATTCTACAATATTTATCTATTAATTCATTAAATTTTTTATCAGTCATTTTCTCCTCCGATAACTAATACCCTTCACATGATAATGTATGAGGGTATTCACTCTACAACTAGATATATTTTTTAGATATCCTAGATACCTTTTATATAATAATAAACTAATAAGTTTTCAATTAATTAACAAATAATTTTACAAAATTTATTTTACAATCAATAATTGTCATTCCAAAAATGGTTCTTCCTAATTTATGGTGAAAAAAATTTCAGAAGTCTCTATATCCATAAAATCATATTTGAGGCATGATTTTTCATTATTTTATTTATTAATAATATAATGTGAAGAAAATTTTGTTTTAAAATATCACTTTCTAACTAATGGAAAATACAACCACCTATTTTTACTATCTTTTATATTGTAAAAGTAAAATGTCATATATAATTGAACAAATTAAATATTAGTCACGAAATATATTATATCTTAATAATTGGGGAAAAATAAATTAGATGATAAATTATACCCTTAATAACTTCCATAGTTGATCATTCATGCTATTGTGGATATTCTTCCAATCGGGATATAAAGTACTAATCCTATAATTAAAATACTTTTCATTGAGGACTAATATATTATTATTGTCATCAAATTCAATTCTCAACCTTTTCAACCGATGACCAAGTTAATGTTTTTGTAAACATGTAATCCCACATCTACCAACTCTAGGTATCATCTTCTTTGGAGAAGAAGAAGACTCCGCCATAGGATGCTCACCAGTAGTGATGTAAATAAGGTATGACAAATAAAAAAACAATTTATTTAAATAGTTCATTTAATATAGATATATGAATATGAAAAAAATTTATACATACCTAAATAAATTTTGTTATTCCTATGTGTCCATCAATTAAAAAAATTAATTAACCCTGAAGTTTTATGTAATTGTATTTTATTACATTAAAATGATTATTAGAAGTAAATAAAATATTTACTAATAGAAAGTAATTTTTATATATGTTATGTTAACTAATAAAAATGAATAAATATGAAAATATGAAAATGAAAAATACAAATAAATAGTCATGGAAAAATAATGACACCAACATTTTTTACCCATAAAATGGGTAACTGAAATTGATGTGTAACACCTAGAGATTTTAAAATTGGAATATCACTCTTGATAGCATGTACAACATGGAAATCCAATATTAGAAGATAATATAACATCCCATGACTTTAAAATATATTTATTTTTAAATTAATTCAATCTTTTTGATAGATTTTGATACACGCAACACCAAGTTTAATTGAAATATGATACTTTATTAAAAAGTTATTATTTAAACATGATCATTATATCATAACCATTAAATTAGAAAGTATAATTTTTCCAAATAAATAATTAAAATTATATGGTTTACACATATATAAAATAAATAAATTTTATATCTATTTTTTTATAAATAAAATAATAACTATTTGAAGGAAAAAGAAATTGTTTCTGAAAAACAATATTTTTCTAAAAGGTGATTTAGTCATGCATTGAGAATATAATTTATAATTAATTTCTAAAACATTTTGAAATTTTATTTAAAAATATAAACTTAATTTTTGAAATCATCAAATCAAAATTATTTTCAGGGGAATTTTTGGGATTTTTATGAAATGTCTCATTTTTTTATGAATAGTGAAAAATAATGAATTTTAATTGAAAATTTCTATTTTATTTAAATTATTTATAAAGTTATATTATATTTTGAAATTGATTTAATGTAAAATTTGTTCAATTATTTATCTATTAATCCAATTTAGTTCATTGGAATCATTTTCATATTTACTTTTAAATAAAAAACTTTGTAAACTTTTAAACATTTTCTCTTTCACATCTGGCTTTTTCGTCACATCTGTGAGATTGATTTAAAATTATATTTTTTCAATTATGTGAATAGAATTTGGAAAAATGGATTCCTTATTTTGAATAATCATAATTTATATTATCCAATATGGTCAAATTAATTTCTTAAGAAATTGGATAGTGAAAATAGTAATAAAATAATTACCACAGTTAAAGTGAAATTGGGTTTACCATGGGGTTAAAATAAGAAGATAAGGGTTAAAAGTGACTTAAAAACATTTAAAAATAATATTTTTAGACCATATTCCAATGTTCTTCATTATAACCATTAATATAAGGTCATTTGGAATCATTTTTCTTGGGAATGACTAAAATTTTGGATTCTTTTGGGAAATTTCAAAGTAAGTTTCAAGAGGGTTCCCTTTACCCACTTATAAATGGGAACTCACTACCCTTACTTATTCACATCCCTCAAGAAATTTGGCTCCACTAACCCCTAAAAAATCACTCAAAACATACTTATACATATTCTTGATTTTTTTTCCTACCAAAAGACTATACCTAGAGTCCTTAAGAGGATATCTAATTGAGGTTTCTCTTAGGGAATGTAATTATCATTGCAACACTCTTTCATTTAATTTCTTATTTTTCCGCATTTAATAATATATTAAAACTTTTAATATAATAACACCATTATGTATAATATACTACAATTTTATTATGTTTATGTAATAATATTTATCCATCTCCACTTCTATCAAATGGGAAACAAAATCATTGATCTTGTGTATGAGGGACTACCGACTCACGATCAAATGTAGTTTGTTTTCCATAACCACCTTTTAAGGATGGATATAATAATATATTGAACACATTTATATGAAATTTATGATATTATTATACTTATTTAATTTTAATTTCATATATAATTTTTTATGTTACATTTCATTTTCAATACAATAATTTCTCACTTGTGTTTGGCGGACTACCACCTTGTGAAGCGATGTGATTTGTTTTTCACTTAAGTTTTATAAGAAATGTAATAAGGATAAAATTAATGAATATATGATATATATTTTATATTATACTTATTCTGTAAAATTAATATATATCACCCACTTACTTACCATTTCACTCATTAAGGTAATTATATCATCGCTTGTACGTACGTAAGGCCTACCATTTCCATGGAGCGATGAAATTCATTTTCCATGTACAACTTACAAAAATGGTTCTAAAAAATCATATAATAAGTAAATATAATATTTATGTAATTATAATAATTATGTATATGATATATATATATATATATATTCTATACATAGGAATCAGAAGTTTCATGACAAAACGAGTTCTAGAGAACAAGGCAATTCACACCCGAAACAATGAAAATAATGAAATATTATTAACAAATGGGTGATAAAATGTTATGATATGATAATATATTATATAATAAATATAATTATTGTTCTATAATAAATTAATTAAATACTTAAAAACATTATACATTAGTTAAATATTTATATGAAGGAAATCGGACCTAAGGTAAGGGTTTCACGTATCACTTTTACTTATGTGAGACATGCACTAAATTCACCACTTATTTATTTTGTGTGGTGTATATACTAAAAATTTTTATGTTATATCATGAATTAATTTATATTTATGGTATTTAATGTTCCATTTTAAGTTATTTCTTACATAGGGCTTTAGATTTAAAAGTCACCAAAGTGGTAAGGGTTTATTTCACAATCTCGTCATTATTCATGATTGTTTTTGTTTAAGTCTCCCTTAAAGGAATTATTAAATATTTTTATCTTAAAATAAATATATTTTCCTATAATTAGGTTATTAGTGAACTTTTTCCATTATTAGAACCATTTGTTTCTATCATTGGTACCTAAAATGATTAAGAAAATGTTTTTAAGAAAATATGGATTTATTTCTCTCTTCGGTCAAAAATCATTTTTCATCCAAAACCATGTTTTCTAAAATTATTTTTAATTTTTTTTATCATTCTACAAATAATTTTTTAAAGAAATTTTTACCCAATTTGTACATTTTTATATAATAGTTTTAAATGAATCTTCTTTTCATTTTCTGAATGAGGAACATTTCTGACCTTTTTAAAGTAAAAAATGAATTTTCTTTTTAACTTATACAACATATATGGAATTACCTATCATTATGACCGTTATTTCTTTGAAATATACTTTACAAGTTTATAATTTTTATTTTAAATAAAAAAAATTTCAAATATTATGGAAATTATTATTTCTTAGAAGTGATTTTCAATGAAAAGGATTTTGAAAATATTTATGAATTTTATATTTTTAAAATAAATAGGCTAATTTCCAATGAAAAGTTATTTTTCTCAAGAAATGGTCCAAGTGATCTTTCAAAATAATTTTCCATCTAAGAATACATTCTTTGATGTTACTTATTCATTAATGGTGATATACTCCAATGATATAATCCTTATTATTTTTTTTGGGTGGTTTATGATCAATTTGACAGGGGATATACAATTTTACTGTCATTCACCATTTTACTCTGGATGGTTTATGATTATTTTTATTTATTGGGGTAACTATTAATATTTGATATGTTATATTTTCAATATGAATTTTTATGTTGATTATGTTTCACCCCTTTCTTATGATAAATGAATTTGACTTAGTAAGGGATATGTAGGTCCCACTATAGCCCCTCGATGCATCGGTAGGTCTCATGAGATAAACTAGATTGGGTTTTTGGAAAAGACCATACCCATTTATATAGATTTCTTGGCACAGGGCCTCAATGATATTAGACATCCTGGAACAGGGCCTTGATGATATATTTTAGATATCCATAATTATGCATTCCATCATTATGAATTTAGTTATTGATATTCCATGTGATTATCCTATTAGTTAGAATATCCATGGTTAAGTTCCAAGGTCATTTGATTATTTATATAGAATTATTTTATTATCATTAATTCCTAACATATTATTCTAAATTTATTGATTAAATGGAATGTGTTTCAGTTATTTACCATTCTATATTTATTATGCATTATTTATTCATATCTTCCATTGTACGCTTACCCTTACTGAGAATATGAGATCAACCCTTTATTCTATTTTATTTTCCAAAGGATACCAAGAAGTGTTTTATGATTGATATATAGAGATATTGCAAGAGGGATAATGGTGTTCTCAAAGAAAATACTTTGTGTGTTTTATGTTTTAAAATGTAATATTGTAAGATCCTGACGTTTTTAGAGGTGTATTGAGCTCCTTTTTAGGTAATATTTTGTGAGGTTTTAATTATATATTGTATGGGTTTTATCTTTGGTGTGTTTGGGTGAAAGGTGGATGTTTTTAGGGGTTTTGGGTAGTGAATGGTTGGTGCACAATTTTCCCAAACCGTGCGGCCTGGACCAGCAAATCGTGCAACCCTAGATTGGATGGGATTGCATGGTTGGTGCATTGATTGTTAAACCATGCACACTATTACGAGTAAATGTGTAGAACTAAAGGATATGTGCATGGTTAGGTTGAATGGTCTGTAAAACTGTGCACCCCTTCCGAGGAAATAGTACGCACAATATTTAATCCTCCAAAATTGGATTTTAAATTCCCCAACCCCATGTCCTTCACCCTAAATTGACCCAACTTGACCCTAAACATATTCTCTCATTTTTTGGAAGCTCTTGTATAGATTCTAAGGCCTTTAGTAATCCATTATTGATTAATAAAATACGGAATTAAATAATTTGAACCTCTCCTGGTAAGAGATTATCATCCCGATTAGTTTTCTCTCTCTCTCTCTCTCTCGTATTTTGAAGGGGTGATTTCTCCCATTGGTGATGGTTTAGATATATTTTTTCATGGATCTAATCAGTTTGATCTTGGAAAATGATTGATATATGAGTGTGGGATAAGGACTGATGCTCCGAATACCAACATGTGATTAACTGATACATGGGGTGTGAGATAGGGACTGATGCTCTAAATACTCATTAGGTGCTAGATATGGCATTCTAGGCCCAAAATTTTGGCATTATACTATAATTACAAGTAGACATGATATAAAATTGAAGTGATATAGATAACTAAATATAATGATATAATGAATTATGATTCCTTATGTGATATGGTTCAGACTCTAACATGGGTTGAAGCAAGTATTGATTTGTTGGGTGACCTCATGAACCCAAGGAAAAATGTTGTTAAATAAATAATAATTGATTATATGAACTATTTAACTTATTTAATGAAGTTTATTCTTTATAAAATTGCATATAGTGTTCTTTACTAGATATTTTTTTAGATGTTGTTGGTAGAGGCCTACTGAGTTGTATTCACACCTTACTCTGGTTGTCTGATCAGTACCTATTTTTGATGCTTTCTATCAGGGTGCGTGTCGACGTGCTATGACGCACTGGCTATTGACCCAAATTACCACTTTCCAATGGTGGAAGGCATCTATCTCTTATTCAGGGATGTTTTCTCCTTGATCGAAATGGGATTATGGGATGTTAGTCTCTCCTTCCATGGATTCCTCCTCGGAATTTGTCGCCTAGTCCAGGTCTCCCTTAAAGATTAAGATGTCGTTTGTGAAACTCTTCCCTGGTGACATATCTTCACGGTTTCTAGTAAATTATACTTCTTCTCTTAGGACATTCCAAGGGGTCAATTCAGGGTAGCATCCTTTGATCAGGGGAGTAGTCACATTGGACACCACTTGTGTGTCTCGACGCTTAAACACTGACGTGTCTAGGATTTCTTCCCTTATGATAGAGAATATATAGGGAAAAAAATCCCAAGGAATCCCATTTCTAGTTCAGGGTATTATATTCCATAGGCATTTCCCTAAGGTTTTCCTCATCTTCCTAGGTTTAACATTGGGTATTCCGTGAGTTTAACATCTGGTGGAGATGGATCAGACTAATCGTAACACTGATGAGAGTGGATCAGATGGGTACATCCCAAGGAGGGATCACATGGGAGTCTTAATAGACCAGTGTATTAAGACGCCCAATGAGGATGTATTTGAAGATGATTGGATCCTATCAAAGGAGACACCAAGGTTTACCATTGGCTAGTATTGAACCTCAAGGAGGCTTCCTACATACCATGTCAAGAAGACAGAGATCAAAACAAATGTTGTTCGAATGGGGTGATGAATCAGAGTGTACACAAAGGACAAAAACATAGAGACATGTTGGGTCTTACACATGGTTAGTAGACCATCGCCATGGGGACACCCCTGGTTGGATGATTATGGATTGACTATGGGTATTATGCATGGTTAGATGCCCGAGAATCGGTCTAACACCACTAAAGGGTGGACTAGGGATGTGGGTCCTGACAAAGGGGACACCAAATTTTACCAGTGTTTGGGGTTGAACCTTGAGGAGGATTCTTACGTACCATGTCTACGATATGCGGATAAAAACCCATGTAGTTTGAATACATACAGTTTAGCATCATGCGGGATGAAAATGGGAATATAGTTTCACATCATATGGGACGATGGTGAACCAACGTGAAGTTGTCGGGATATATGGATGATGGTCTTACACACTAAGGTGGCCTAAGAGTTGGTCTGATGCCACAAAGGGACGGACCAAGGATATAGGTCCCAATAAAGGGGATCTTGAAGATTACCAATGTTTGGGGTTTAACCTTAGGGAGGATTCTTACGTACCCCGCCTAGGAGATATGGATAAAAATCCACATGGTTATATATGGTTTACAAGTGTTTGGGTTTAAACCATAGGGAGGTTTCCTACATTCCTCGTCTAGGAGATAGTGATCAAATCCCACATATTTTCGGATGGTTTACCAGTGTTTGGGGTTGAACCTTGAGGAGGCTTCCAACCTACCATGTTTAGGAGATAGGGATCAAAACCCCCATAGTTTGGGATGGTTTACCAGTGTTTGGGGTTGAACCTCGAGGAGGCTTCCTACGCACCATGTCTATGAGATAGGGATCAAATCCCATATAGTTCGAATATATACAGTTTAGCATCATTCAGGATGAAAAGGATGATGATGGGATTGAACCTCATGGAGGCTTCCTACCTACCTTTCTTGAAGAGGGAAAGATTCAATGTTCATGTAGTTCGACATGGGGGTGGGGCTTAAATACTAAAGTGGCCCGAAGAGGATTCCATGGTTGATTCGTACTCTAAGCCCATGTGAGTTTTTATCGGTGTGGAAAAAAAGTGGTGACAAAGACCTGGAGATCATGAAACGAAAGGTGCATCTATGAGGAATAGAATGACTATTACATGTGGTTAGTAACACAAAGTGAAAATAGGGGATAACTCCAAGTGGGAGGCCTAGTGGCAAAAAATCCCAAAGGTAGAGGGACAGAGTATTGAGAGTCTAATGTTCCCATCTCTCCTCTAGTCTTTTCACATTGAATAAAAGGGGAGGAGAAAGGATGCTACCTCCCTCAAGAAAGGATAGGGGATTACACCAAGATGGTTACCCTACCCCATGGATAGATGTCGTTCCATGAAAGGAGGATCTCATTCCATGTGAGAAATATCTCACTCCCACGGAGACTAGTGGGTGTGGAAAATATCTGAGGTGGGGTCAACCCATGTATATCGCACGGGGTGAGGCTATAGTTTAACATCATGTTTTGGGGATGATGATGCTTTTCAGTTTAACATCATGTAGCTCGGACGATGTGGATTCGCTCCCCACCCCTATGAATTATATAACTGGCATGCTTTAACCCTTGGTGAAGGGAAGGCATCCGAAATTACACATGGACATGGGGTTGTGGAGTGATCCATTGAGGCGCTAACGTTAGTGTAGCTATATCAAAAGAATTATTTGTTACCATGCCTATGAAAAGAAGCATTAGGCTAGTCAACACAATATAAAGTGCCACCCAAGGGACATTGAAATCACTTCGTACAAACCTGGAGGGTTGTACAGGAAAGGGGTGTGCAAAGAATGAGATCTTGGAAGAAGGTGATTCTCGAAGAAGATGGGCTTCGTGAAGCTTGTATTCTTCACAAAGGGGATAGGATTCACAATGTAGAGTGTCTTTATGAAGGGAATCCATCCATTGAATGGGGATTCACTTTAGTAGATCCTTCTTTGGTTGGAGAGTACTTCGGGAAGGCTCTATGCTTCACGAATCCTCAAGGACTTCAAAGGGACTCTTTCCTTTGCGAAGTTCATATACCTTCACAATGGGAATCCCCACATTAGGTGGAGGCTGGGAAGAAAAAAATTAGGTAGGGCTCATAGAGGTCATCTACCTTTGGCCATCTATCTTTGGGTTTCGTGAATCACTTTGTGAAACGAGAGCTTTGGAAGTTGGAACGGTGGAGTAATAATGGTTTGAGAGGGGGGATAAACCTTCTATTTATAATCAATTACAGTCGGCATGGGTCGCAGAGCATACCGCAAAAAGGAGTGATGCCCTAGTGATGAGACACTCTGTCACCAGGAATCGGCTTCACATAAGGTGGATGACGCCATAGAGAGGCCCATTGAAGTGGCCTCCATGGAGTGGGCTCGGAAGCTGATGAGGCCACGATGGAGTGGTGGGCCGGCATCAGACTCACGTCCGGACATGATGTCACGAAGATTATCACAGAGGTGGCCTCACAAAAACAGGCATGTCGTGTGGAGATCATCATGAAGGAACCACTTTGGGATGTTTTAGAGGGACTTATGCCCCTTTGGAGTTCGGATTCACTCCACCACATCCTAGAGTCTGCTCACTAATCCGAAGGAATTTTTCGGCACCAAAAAATTCCCCTACAATGAATTGGAGTCGACAAAAAAGAGGTTGGGATTCTAAGGTTAAGAAGTAGAAGATACAAGAAAAGTTGAAAATGCAGCCGATCACGAAGATGGGTTGCCGAGGAGGGCATAAATAGGCATCAAATAGGTAGGCACACCACTGAATCGCGAAGCAATTATTATAGAGAGGCATTGTTTGGTGGGGTAGAGGGATGTTATGAAGAGCCTAGGTGGGTCACCGTAAATATCCTCAGTGGATCGCTGCAAAGAGCCTTGAGAGGTTGCTGCGAAGCCGACACCAACTACACCTATATATAAGGGTTGATAGTCATTTTTTTGCATCTGGGTCTTCACGAAAATTGGTTCTTAATCTCTTAATTTTTGAACAAATCCTCTCCATGAACGCTTTAGAGAACCAAAGTTCTTTAGTAAATTTCTTCGCAAATTCTATTTAGCGAATTGGAGGATCGCGATCCATTGATTCCTTTGTGACATAGGCCGAAGTCAAGGATGCTTCGTGCATCAGAGGTGGTTTGAGACCGTCTTCATGAAGGGTCTCCACAAATCATTCATTGTTCAGTTTCATGCCCCAACTAGAAAAAAAAAAGAAATTCCTCCATGTGATCGGATCAAATTGCCACTCAGGAGGTTCCACGAGATGTTTATGCTGATGCTTCTTAGAGGGAGTCCATGGAAAATAACATAAATATAATATAGTACATCTTGAGTACTTCTGATCACTAATTTTTGATGGAGTGGCTGATGGAGGTGAAGAAGGTATACCCATTGTGCACGTACCTACCATTGTACAGTTTTGGCTTGCGGGATGAAGTCTCCATCCCAGAAACCAACAAGGACAAGTCAATCTACTAGATTAGTAGCAACCCCAAGCAATACCAGTGGTATAGGGCTACAGATGGGCATATCATAAAATATCATACCTCGGTCACAACACATTGTCTATACAATCATGTCAACAATATCTATGGAAAGGCATTAGCACAGGAGACATCCCCACCCCTGTACAAGACAATCATCAAGGAAGAGCTTGGAAATCCTAAAAAGGGGTGGATCATAAACTGGGACTTGCGCCAGGGTGGGAACTTCATCGATGACTACGCCTGGGCCTGTTGGATGTGTGCATCCTATGAGGAGTTTGATAATGTATTGATGTGGGTAGTCCTGTATGAACCAGCTTGTGCTTCCCAATTTAGCATCTCTCGACTGGGGAAATTTATACTGGAATTAGTAATCCAGTGGTCACCAGATACCAAAACTTTCCATCTACATTATGGGGAGGTTGGAATCAGCCTCTAGGACCATCATCAAATTTCTGAAATCCCAATCCTGGGGGATATTTATTATGATTTCCTCCCTCCACGAATGTAAGGGGGACAAGGAATAGATTCCGCCTTTGGAAATGTCATTGTTGTGTCTACCACTAGGTACAAAAAAGGATAAACAGAACACCTGATACATCCACTTTAAGCAATAGTTTGGCTATATCCTGAATTTCTCATGAGAAGAGGGAACACTACTGTTGAGGCCCCCATATGTCTGTGAGGAGCTCAGAAGGGTAAATAGGGTTCATATAGGTGGATCTTAGAAGATAGCCAGTGTAAATAGTGGGGATACAGTGTTAAGATTAAGCATTGGCCAATAGTCAGGCTAGCTGAGTTTATCTCACTGTTGATTTGTGGGTGTACATTACCAGTCAGAGATGCCCACATGGGGGTAAAACCAATTAATTTTATCGTGGAGGCTCAAATGGATGGTGGGGACCACATCAACTTGGGCATACCGGTGATGCAGAATTTATACCATATACTCCATCACATTAGTGAGGGAAAGAGGCCACTACGGGTGTCGTGGCCATTACACTTTTTGTATAGCTGGATTGTGGTACGCATGGAGGGATAAAAATATCTTAACCCTATGCTCCACCAAGGATATCTTCTTTAATGTAAATTTTGAACATTGTGGTGAGCACCCCATTGAAGCTTGATGCAGTGACTATGTTGGGGAAAATGGGGCGAGCAGAACAATTCATCTTCCACCCATTTCCTTTGCTAACTGGAGCCTATACTGATGATGGAACAAAAACCATAGAGAAGTGGTCTTGTCTTCTATATTTTCATGGATGTTTTCTAGTGGAAAGAGTGTATTGTGAAGCTATATGTGAACCACATACCTCGAACTCATTTTCCAAAAAATTCTGGGGCATCCAGAAATTGAGTCTCATGGTGTATACAAATGTGTGTCACGAGAACCACCCATGCATGATTTAACAACTCTGGATGTTGTTTATGAGGTTAGAAAGATGTGGAATGATTTCCTCCATCTACTGCTTCATTTGGACTAGTTCACGAGTATGCATAGATCCGAGAGGATGCCTACCCTAGAGAGATGCTGAAGCAATTAACTATCCAAGCCAGCAAGGTGGTCCCTACACCTCGATGTAAAATATTGTCAACAGGGGATATTAAGATGGTGGTTTGAACGCAAGACAAGGTGGAAAATCTGTAATAGCAGGGGAGGTAGTTCATGATTCAGAAAACCTTGAACCAGTGCTGGCTGGAAGTGAAGTGGGAGAGGTGAGAGTTTTGGGCCTGGTGGTTCCATCTGGGAGGGACCAGGAGGGAGGTGAATCATCATGGGGATTCATTAGGGTCATGACTCAAGCTCCCAACTGTGTCCCATAGTGATCCTCTCTAATGAAGTCTTTCCAGAGGAATAGAGATATTGGGAAAAGAGTGAATAATACCTCAACATTAACGTCATGTGGATGAATTTGAACATGCATGAGATATTACTATGGGATTTTGGCATTGCGAAGTGTAGATTCAATGCTACCCCTACCAAAGGAAGAATGATTTTAATAGATCTAGGAGAAGTAATAAATTCCTATGGAGACATGCGACCAATGTCGCACTGGGAAAGGGTGTTGCTGAACATGACTACTCCTACAGAGCTGATGACGGCTCAACTGGAGGAGTGTTTCACCTTGCCTGGTCATGCAGACGAATCATAGGGGGAAGAAGTTAATGAGGGAAATTTTTTCCGAGCGATGTAGGGGATTTTTAGGGGAGCCTCCCCTTAAGAAGGTGAAATAGTGGCCTTAGGGGGGATTCTCCTTGGGAGAATTCACCGCATATTTAGAAGTTATTTCCTACTCACTTTCATTTCACTAGTTCCCTTCTTACCTTATATTGGTTTCTAAACTAAAACTTAACTACACAGGATAATATTCAATCATCCACCCTCACTGATGAGGAATACGGTGTAACAAGAATAGAGAACCAAACACCGGGGCCTGCAGCTGGAGAGATGGTGGTTGCGAGATCCAGTAATACTGAGGTAGTAGGGTCGGCATCCTTAGAATCTTTAGAGCCCAAAATCTTATATGGAGGGCCGCATCCTAGCCTCCAAACTATGGTAGACCCAATGCGAGATCATGAGGTTGACTAGGGTAAGTCTCATACTTTAGAGCTATACCCATTTTCAAGATGGTCAAATAGGATAATGTGACCCATTCTTGTAGAGTTTCCAGGATGGTGCAAATGTTGCTGATGCAAATGGCTGGAATACCTAAGACCCTACTGCATATAGGGGTTCTTATCCTTGTAGCACTGAGCTACCTAGCTGACTGGGCCATGGTTCCTTATGAGCGACCGGTAGTGATGTGAGATACTTCTTACGAGATAGAGTCTGGCATTGATCAGTCATACATCATTGAATTAGAATCCAGTGATGAAGACCAACCTGAGGAAGACCTTGATGATGCACTCCTAGAATCATTTCTTGAATATGAACCTGTCGACATAGAGGACAAGGACGAGATTTATTCTGATGAAAAGGATAGAAAGAACATTCATCACCAGTCATGGAATATGATCAATCACATCATCAAGGAGACCCCATAAGTAGAATGGATAAGCTATATGGGGAGGCTTCGTTTCTAGATGCATGAACGATCCACTGGAGTATTTGATTACCAACACCCTCACATGCTCATTCAAGACTACCTTACTAAGAGGGTGCATGAATACATGCATAGCATCAATGTTGGTTGGAAGTGGAGGAAGGTCTACAATGTCTAAAGCCTCTAGGAGGCAGAGTATGAGATCTAGTTGTTGAGGGCATGGGTGAAAGAATAGTCCTCTTTCTTCAATGCACAATTGGGATTCTTATCACGAATGAAGGCCTAGCTAGAGTGGATGAGGAACAGATGAGGCAAGATTCTTAAGAGATGGTTATTACCCAAGCCGGTGAGGATTAGGCCCAGATCAAGGATGATGAACTATTCCCCATCACCATCGAGGAGTATCATGAAGTTAATAGGATACAATTGATCCTAGACACCATGAGCCAGAGAGTAGTGAAGCTGGGAGGCTCCCTTGAAAAGGTTGACCCATCTATGGGAGGGGATAATCCCTAGTCACTATAACTTATGTAAACTCATAAACATAATTTCATGATTTTATTTTTTATGTGGGTTGTGAGCATGATTTATTTTATCTATTTTGGTTGCTGCACTTACATCACATTTGTGAAATATCCAGCAATCAATCCCTAAGATCACATGGGTCGTGCCCGATGTGAGAATCAAGGGATGGTCGTATCATTATTCTGTTTGAATATGAGAGTTCCAACCAATCTCCAGTCATCCAGGGTCTAAATAAAAAATCTGAGTTTTTGGTAAGAAAGAGGGAGGCCTGACTGAAGAATGATGTTCTCAGAATAGTTGAATTTCTACTTTCCCAATGATCTTTAGTGCATGAGCAGGGTAATACCATAGGCGTTGGAATCATTATGAAGAGAGGGGACTCGAAAGTGTGAATCATGATACCCAAAATTCAGAACACCGTCGAGATGGCATGACAATGAAGAATAACTATTTATCATGTTCAAAACATAGTATCCCTATTTCGTTAGACTGAAATGGGGACAAAAAATTAGGGATGACCGCTATCCATGTTTGAAACACGGGCCATTACTCGAAATGTCTTCCATAGCCTTCCAGAATGTTAGCCAAGGACTGTAGGTGATCCATAGGGAAAGCATATGTACTATTAGGGGGTTCCTATAGACGTTAGAGAGGGATAGGATCCAAAAAAAGGGAGTGAAAAGAATTGAGGGTGGAGAGATAAGTTGTTTTAATGGAGTCCAACACTCTTGGAACAATTCCATCGTGATGAAAAAAATTAGGTGAGCACATCGTTCTGATCAGGAATCGTAGTCATTTCCTGAAAGGATCTCTCTGGAGAGAACCTATAGTGGTCTGCAATTTTACTTCATAATAATGAGGATGATAAACACGTAGTTTACCTTCGTACGGTGAGGATGAGTTTACCCATAAAGGAAATGCATGGTGCGGTACATATCCCAACATGAATGAGGACCGTAAGAGTCTACAACACACCACATGTTCCCAGTGGGGTTCTTCAGACCATAGACCAGAGGTGGCCTTACATGGGGCTAGACCCAAGGGAAAGTTCTTGAGCATTCCTATGTATCCCATGAGGTTGGGAATCAATCTGAATGTAGTTCTGGAGGACCCGTGTAGTTTAACATCATATGGTATGATGGAGAGTGAAATGGGAGATCCCAAAGCGGGAGTACACGATGAGGGCGTTATAGACCCGACATGAATGGAGATAGAATAATTCCATACTTGAAGAGGCCAGAGGTCGTCACGGCCCTCAAAATTATATTTATTACTCCTACACTACCACAGTGGTGTAGGGTCGATCCACAGAGAAGGCAGACGAGTGATTTCTAAGGTTTTAAAACATTAAACCCCCACTGTTGTCAGCAGTGGGGAAAACATCTTTTTAAATATTTATTTATTTTTATATTTATTAATGAAATGGAAAAAGGATGAAGAAACTAGATTTTCTAAAAAGAAACTAAATTTTATACTAAGTATGATATACTAAAGAAATATAATATACTAATATTAAGCAGCAAGACAAGGAACAATGATCAATTTGTAACAATCGAGAATTCCAAACTATTGGTTTAAAGGATGCCTTCTCCACTACACTTTATTGAATCACACCTCAAGAAATAAAGGTGAAAAGTCTCCCTCGCCAGGAAACTCAACGCGCAGAAGGCTCACTTGAGGAGTTCACCACTCCAAAATCAGACAAAATGCTTGTCAATTATTAAATGATAACATCTGGAAATAAACTCGCCATAAATTTCTAGATGCAAAACGTTAACGATCTGAAAACGTATTCAAGAATTACCTCTCCAGTAGTTCTTGAATTTATAAATTTAAAAAGATTTAAGGTGTTAACAACTAAAAAGAGAATCATTATTCAATCTTTCCGATTGAATATGATTCTGAAAATTGAAATGTGAATGAAGAAGATTGGAAGATTAACCAACAAAATTAAATTCCTGAGCTAAACAATTCATCATTTGATCATCTTGATTGAAGAAATGAAAAACATCCAAGAACAGAGTACAAAATAATAAGGGCATAGGGAAGAAGTACTCCCCAAGTACTGCTCTTCTCTCGGGCTCCTGGGTCTCCTGCTCGTCTCCAGCGTTTCTCCTCGGAGTCTTCTCTCGGATGGATGTGGTCGTGGAATGGAAAAAATGAGAGAGTCAGCTAATGTGTGTTCGTGGGATGAATGAGAGTCCTCAGAGTCCCCCTAAATAATGGTGCTTTCTCTGCTTAAGTATCATTTTCACTTGCTGCTTGTCACTGCACGCTTCCACCGACTTCATGTTTTTCTCACGAGCACACTGCACACGTGCGTTTTACCTGCGACAGGCACGTCGCACGAATTTTTCCCTTGTAACTAACTCCGGATGAGTTAGTTGCATGTACCTGGACGTAAAATTGACTCCTGAATGAACCTGCCAAGTTAGATAAGAAAAACAAATAAATGCAAACGCAAAGAAAAGTAAGTTATTATTATTGTATATTTTTTTTAAAAAAAGTGAAGTGTTAAATAAATTGTTACAAGTAAATTTAAGTAGATTAATAAATATCTTATTTAATAATTATAATTTACTTTTATAAATCATTATTATAAATTTATCAAACACTATCGATAGAAATTAATACTAAATACTAATTTTTTTTAAGTTTATCAAATTAAACTAAATAATTAAAATTAAAAAACATAAATGAATAATTAATTAGAAATTTAGTAATTTTAGATTGTATTAATAATTTTATTATTACTATTAAAGAAATTAAATTGTTATATTAATATAAATAGATTTATCTATTAGTCTAATTTAATTTAGTAATTAGAGTTAATAATTTTGTTTTAAACATTTTTAAATTAATAATTATATTATATAGTTATTTATAATTATTATTGATTTTAAATTTATTCTATTAAAAGTAGATTAATTTATTGTTATCATTTTTTAATAATTTTAGTTTTATACTTTAATTTATCTATTTAATATTATATTGGTTTAAAATTTTAATAATTAATTTATATTAATTTGACTTTGTAAGTTAACTTAAATGTAATGTAAACTTTACTTTTTTCTTTTAATTTTTTTTCTAAAGTTAAAGTTTTCTTTTCTTGATTACTTTATATTTTATATTATGTTATTATTTATTTTTTTACTTTAATTTTATTATTACTTTTATTATTATATAAATATTCTTTTTCTTTTTCTATTTTTTGTGTTATCTCCTTCCTCCCAACCCCACAGCACAGGAGGTTTTCTGGTTTCTTCTCCAAGCCAGTGGCGGCTTCCAACAGCTAATCTCCTTAGCTCGAACACCAGTGAACCAGTGGCTGTGCAGCAGTGCGGAAGCCTCCTACAATAGATTTGGTGCGGCCCTCAGCAAAGTGTGGCGGCGGACAGCAGCTTCGGCTTCCAGCGGATGGCACTTCCAGTGGCGGCACAAGGGGTCCGGCATCCATCTCAACTGACCCGTGATGCTACTCCCTCTGGTCCGATGACACTTCCCTCCGGCGGCATTCAGAAACCACAGACAGCGGGTTGACCCTCTCCAGTGCAGCGCACTCCTCCTACAATGGAGACATTTGGAAACCCTACGGACCTCCTCTGCTCTTAGCAGTGCGGCAGCGGACTGCAGAAACCGCGGCTCGATTATGGCGATGGACCCTACTCAGTAAGACAAATCATGGCCTCCTCCACTTCGCGCGTCGACTATTGTAACCAACAGAGGGCCGCTCAATCCCGGCTAGAAAATGAAGAAGTGAGGTCTTGCTTGAGTTGTTGAAGAAGAAACGAGGGAGCGGGAAAACAATGAGGTGTGAGGCTGGAGGAGGAATCAGATACAAGACTATCCGTGAAGGAAGAGAAATGTGGGGCAACTGTAGGGTAGAGATAAATTGGATAGTAGTGAGGTCGCTAATGTAGTGAGAGAGGAATGGGTAATGATGAGGTATGGGAAAAAGGGCTGATGGTGATAATTAAAAGATAAGGTATAACAGTGAGGTTGGAATGGGTATCAGTGAGGAGAAAAAGGGGTGCGCGAAGGGACACCGTTAAAAATTAAAAACAAGTCACCGTTGGAAATGAAATAAAATAAAATAAAGGTTAATGGTAGCCAAAATGAAACCTCACCGTTAGAATTCAAAAGAAAAGGGTCACCGTTAGAACTAAAATAAATAACGGTGACCTTTAAAAAAAATAAAAACACATAAATTAATCATATAATTAAAACTTAGCATAACTAAATAAAAGATTGAAGATAATTAATTCAAAAGATAACTAAAATTCATTAATTTAAAGAAGAATTTTTATTAAAATTTCAACTCATTAAAATAATTAATTAGTAACCCCAAAATTATAAGTTGAATAAATTTTTAAACTAACTTAATAAAAGACTTAGAATTTAAATAACTAAATAAATTTATTAAAGAGTAGCAGCAAATAAAAATAACAACATCGGTCACCTAAATAAATCACCGCAAGTTCTTAAATTACCTCACCGGTAGACTAAAACCATTATAAAATAAAATAAAATTCAATCCGCATACATAAAATAATAAAATTAATATTTAATAACTTTTAATTAATTAATTAATTAACTAATGGAACTAATAAAACTAAAAACGAACTAATTAATTTAACTTAAAACACTAATTATTTTCTTAACTAATTAGAAGGATGACATAACACATAATTTAACAATTCTAACCTATTATAATGTAACTTAACTATAAGATAAGATATTAACATGAAGACTAAGTTAATTAAATATAATTACAATAATTAATAATTGTTTAAAATATCTATTAACTTATTAAAAATTCAAGCAGATTAAAATTAACCAAACTGAATAAGACATAATTATAGTAGAATAAGTTAGTGAGATTAAAATTGTTATTTTGATGACTAAAAATACATAATTAACTATAAAAATTGTTTAATTAACAAATTTAGCTATAAAATTACAAAAGTACAATTATTTAGTATAAATTGATTAAATAATTAATTAAATCATTAAAAATTAAGTAAAAAGATGTGGCAAAACTATATAAAAATAGAGCCACATCAAATTCCCCCACACTTAAACATCGTTTGTCCTCAATCAATCCCTTGTTTTATTTTCATTGAAAAACAGTAAAGTATATTTATGATTAAGATCACATTGTAACATGTCCAGCACTCTAAACAGAGGACAATGCATAACAACTGGATTTTGGATAAAATGGATTTCTCTTTTGAATCTTACCTATAACAAAATCTAAAAGGTAATTAACAACACAAAGTCCATCCATCAAAGAAGATGACATGCCTCCTATGTGACACAACTTAGTGACTCACTTCAATCCAATCTCAAGTTCTAAATCCAAGAATGACATGAGGTAAAATATCAATGGAATTATGACCTTAACTAAGGAACTTTGTACTTTGACTTTTTCACATAGGTTCCAAAAATAAATAGTTTTTTTTGTGAATCACCTCAATGATACAACCTAAATGATTTCCATATAAACCATTTGATCCCTTCTTCATTTGGCATTAATCATTCCCCTCACCTAAATGAACTCATTTTTGACCCTAGACACTTTATTTATTTTTCCCAATCCATGTATCATTGTGATAAGCACTGTGCAATGCACTTATTCAAGGTGTACAGAGGGCATATAGTTAACAGAAATGCACCCAGCATCTAGGGTCTCAGAGACTCGCCATGGGGTCCCAGATGCCCAAATTACTCCAGTTTCAAATGATTTCTTTGAAAACCATTTAAATTGGTTCATTAAGATAATTACTTTTTATAATTTAAATAAAATGAATAAGGCCCCTAGAATCAAATTCAAACGTCCAGTTCCAAAGATATGATCATAGTTCCATAAAAAGGGTACCCATATCAATTCCATAGGTAGTTGCTAAACCGAATTTCCATTAAATCACTAAGCAAGACCACTCAACAATCATCCATTATCATCAATTTCAGAATTTAAGCAGTTCTTAACTTCCAGCGAGGTAATTTTCCTAAGGAAAGACCCAATTGAGTACAGTGTAAATCCTAAAATTATGCAAGAATTTTGAGAAAATTTAACAATTTTTTTACCAAAAAGTTTGAAATAGTAGTGGGAATTGACAGGCTTACAATAAAGCACAGTTTAGCACAGTCAAGAATTGACCCCCTCCCCCACACTTAAAATCCAACTTTGTCCCCAAAGTTGACTTCTAAATATGGAGAAGAATAATTAATCAATTAAGGTTTAATATATATTTTCAATTAAGTAGATAGAATACATATATAAAGGGTCTCCATGAAGTTCAAAAATATTGTTTTCCACAATAAATAAATAAACAGAAGGTCCATTAGCAAGTATAAGAAAAAACATCTAAGTCCAATGACACAGATTTTCAATTCATGTTCAAACAAGACATGATACTTATGGGTGGAGAGTGAATAGGGTGTATCATTTTAAAAGATTGAGTTCAAAAAAAATATTTCATAGATAAGATAAATGAATGCTAAAAACACCCCATCCTAAAGCAGATTCAACATACCAGAATGTACCCCCCCCCCCCCCACACACACATAAATTCAAAAAGTGGAATGATTTTATCAATGAGATATTGATTCTAAAAATGAGGTACAAGAAGAATTTTTTCTCTCTCTAATACAGTGACATGCAGTAGAATATTTTAAAACAAACAGAATCTATTAAATCACACAGGAGTAGAACATAAATACAGAAAGTGAATACTTCCCTGAAATGAAGTGTCTTCATTAATCCTCCAGCAAGGAAATTCCACGCCTTAGTTGACAAAGCAGCATCATCCTAGAAACACAGAGCTTGAGAACCAAGAACAAATAACTAGCATAGACAGTGCAAACAGAAGGCATCACAACAGAACTTTATTCAAAGTAAAACAAGAATAGAAACAAAAGTAAACACAAAAGAAAAAGAACAAGGGTTGACTCCCATGAAGCTCTAAATTTAAAGTCTTAAGTTAGACTTTATTTAATGACAATTTTTTATTTATTAACAAAAAAATAACCATGAGTTGCCTCCCGTGCAGCGCTAGATTTATAGTCCCCAGCCAGACTCACCTAGAACTACCCGTAGTCACTAGGTGGATGTGGTTTCCTTAACAGGAACCACCACATGTGTTTGGCCCATTTATTTTTAGCAGAACAGTGAAAATTGTGGGCACCAAAACATAAGCAGATAAAATGGAATTCTCATATCCTGAATTAACCCCTAAGTAGCACCCTTTAGAAGTAATGGATATAGTGTTGTCCACTTCCAGTTTTGTTTCAGATTTAACAAGAGTTGAGTTCACATAAAGGGACAACAAAGTAGTATGTTCTTCGAAGGGTGTGGCATTATTTTCATGGATTTCTCTCTCAACTTCAACACTCATAGGTTCAAATTCAAGGGTTCTTGTGGGTGAATACTGAATAGTAGGTTCATGAGGAGATTCAATTAAGTGTTGAACTGAATCATGTACAATAGAACTCAATTCTAATTATCCCTCTAGACTACTATTAGAATCATGATAAACTTTTTCACCCTTCACTGATGAGGATGTAAGTGACTGACAAGGAAGATCCTCATCTGTTAACTCACATTGAACATCTACTGAATCTATCAAATTAGTTCTGCAACCATCATATAATGTTTTTTCAACCTCTATATTAAGGTCAAGTTCAAAAGGATCACTTTCTAAAACCAAGTCTGCAGTGTTTACTAGAATGTTAAGTTCAGGGGAATAAATGTTCAATTAAGCTTCAATAAAGTCATGTTCAAGATTGATCAAATTCAAATAGTCTTTCCCATGTATATCAACACTATTTTCAATTTCACTGCACAATGTTTCAGATAAGTGATAAATATGAGAATAGGGAAATGAGAGCTCATTAAAAAGTTTTTCTTCAAATTTCAATCCCTCATCCTCATCATCCAACAATATTTCAGAGATTATTGGGTTTATAGGTTCAAAACATGGAAGATAAGTATTCATTTTAGGTTCAAAAATTTCAGATTCCATGTTATCCATCTTAATGTTCTCTTCCAAAGTGTTCCCAATTTCAAGTTCAGGCTCATTGTTTAGAATTCCAGAAATTTTGGATGAAGAATTATTAATAATCCAGTTTTCACCTTCTAATTTGTCTTCAACCCGAATGAATTCATTCTCAAAGCTCCTAAAAAAGTAATTTTTCTCAAAATAAGGAATGATGTAATGAACTGGGCAATCATTTTCAATCTGTTTTAATTCATCTTCATAATTGTCCAACACAACATCATTAAAGCTCTTTTTGTGATTCTCAATGTTATTCTCTTGATTCAGTGAGCTGGTTATTTCCAGATCTAGTTCAACAGTTTCATATTTTTCAAAGTGAATGGTTTCTTGTCCAGTTTCACAGTCACTCTCCTCTTCAACATGATTTTCAAATCTTTTATAAACATTTTCATTTTCTTCAAATTCTTCTTGTTCTTTAACCATTTTTTTTAATTCCAATAGCATGTTTTCTAATTTTTTTAGTCTTTGATCTCACTCTTGAGAATCTCTTAGTTAAATTTCACGGGTTTGATTAAACTATGTGTTCCAATTATTCTCCCTAGCATCCAGTTTGGTTTCAATTAATTTCAGTTTAGCTAGGAATTCAGGATTAGATTCAAAATTTTTACTTTCTTCAAAGTAAACACACTGTTGTGGTTGGTTATCAAAACACTGCCAGGAAGTGTTCCCTTAACAGCCACAACAAATATAATAAGGTCTCGGTTGATTCTAATTATGATTATGTTCCATTTTTTTAAATTTTTAGATCAACCACACACAAGAATTCAAATAGGACTTTAACAGACAACACAAGCTGCAAATGTTCACAGAATTTTTTTTAAACAGATTTTTTTTATAAATAAACTTTTTAAAAATGTTTTTATGTTTTTTTATTGTTTTTTTATGTTTTTTTAGACCCTAGACTCTCAGTGCGTGCCTTCCCCGGCAATGGAGCCAAATTTTAAAGAGGCCGGAGGTCGTCACGGCCCTCAAAATTACATTTATTAACCTACACTAGTACAATGGTGTAGAGTCGATCCACAGAGAAGGCAGACGAGTGTTTACTAAGGTTTTGAAATTTTAAATCTCTACTGTTGTCAGCAGTGGGGAAAACATCTTCTTACTTTTATATTTTTGTTTATTTATTGATAAAATGGGAACAGGATGAAGATACTAGATTTTCTAAAAAGAAACTAAATTTTATACTAAGTATGATATATTAAAGAAATACAGTATACTAATATTAAGCAGAAAGACAAGGAACAATTATCAATTTGTAACAATCGAGAATTCAAAACTATTGGTTTAAAGGATGCCTTCTCCACTACACTTTATTGAATCACACCTCAAGAAATAAAGGTGAAAAGTCTCCCACGCCAGGAAACTCAACACGCAGAAGGCTGATTTTAGGAGTTCACCACTCCAAAATTAGAAAAAATTCTTGTCAATTATTAAATTATAAAATCTGGAAATAAAATCGCCATAAATTTCCAGATGCAAAATGTTAACGATCTGAAAAAATATTCAAGAATTACCTCGCCAGTAGTTCTTGAATTTATAAATTTAAAAACATTTAAGGTGTGAAACAACTAAAAATAGAATCATTATTCAATCTTTCCAATTGAATATGATTCTAAAAATTGCAAAGTGAATGAAGAAGATTAGAAGATTAACCAACAGAATTTGATTCCTGATCTAAAACAATTCATCCTTTGATCATCTTGATTAAAGAAATGAAAAACATCCAAGAACAGAGTACAAAACATCAAGGGCATAGGGAAGATATACTCCCCAAGTACTGCTCTACTCTCGGGCTCCTTGGTCTCCTACTCATCTCCAGCGTTGCTCCCCGGAGTCTGCTCTCGGATGGATGTGGTCGTGGAATGGAAAAAATGAGAGAGTCATCGAATGAGGGTCTCCTTGGATCTACTCTCCAATGTGTGTTCATGGGATGAATAAGAGTCCTCAATGTCCCCCTAAAGAATGGTGCTTGCTCTACTTAAGTAGCATCTTCCACTTGCTGCTTGTCACTGCACGCTTCCACCGACTTCATGTTTTTCTCACGAGCGCACCGCACACGTGCGTTTTACCTGCGACAGGAACGTCGCGCGAATTTTCCCTCGTAACTAACTCCGAATGAGTTAGTTGCATGTACCTGGACGTAAACTTGACTCCTGAATGAACCTGCCAAGTTAAATAAGAAAAATAAAAAAATGCAAACGCAAAGAAAAGTAAGTTATTATTATTGTATATTTTTTTTAAAAGTGAAGTGTTAAATAACTTGTTACAAGTTAATTTAAGTAGATTAATAAATATCTTATTTAATAATTATAATTTAATTTTATAAATCATTATTATAAATTTATCAAATGCTATTGATAGAAATAAATACTAAATACTAATTATTTTAAGTTTATCAAATTAAACTAAATCATTAAAATTAAACAGCATAAATGAATAAGTAATTAGAAATTTAGTAATTTTAGATTGTATTAATAATTTTATTATTACTATTAAATAAATTAAATTGTTAGATTAATATACATAAATTTATCTATTAATCTAATTTAATTTAGTAATAAAATTTAATACTTTAGTTTTAAATTTTTTTAAATTAATAATTACATTATATAGTTATTTATAATTATTATTGATTATAAATTTATTCTATTAAAACTAAATTAATTTATTGTTATCATTTATTAATAATTTTAGTTTTATACATTAATTTATCTATTTAATATTATATTGTTTTAAAATTTTAATAATTACTTTATATTAATTTGACTTTGTAAGTTAACATAAATGTAAAGTAAACTTTACTTTTTGCTTTTACTTTATATTTTCTAAAGTTAAAGTTTTCTTTTCTTGATTTATTTATATTTTATATTATGTTATTATTTATTTTTTTAATTTAATTTTATTATTACTTTTATTATTATATAAATATTCTTTTTCTTTTTCTATTTGTTGTGTTATCTCCTTCCTCCCAACCCCACGACGCAGGAGGTTTTCTGGTTTCTTCTCCAATCCAGTGGTGGCTTCCTGCAGCTAATCTCCTCGGCTCGAACACCAGCGAACCAGCGACTGTGCAATAGTGAGGCGGCTGTTGAGGTTCATCCCGCATCTTGGTGTTTCCAGATTTGAGATAAGATATGTTTTTGAATAATAGATATCTTTTATCATATCACACAGATAAGGCTGCATGTGTATCTCATGGGGAGATATATCTTATCTATTTAGATGAGATAAGTGTTTGAATCTTAACATGGCAGATACATGGTGATTTAGAGATATAAGATATAATATTTCATATCTTATCTGCATTATGAAAAAGGAAACATCAAAGGCCTTAAAAGGGGAAGCGGTTGGTGGAAAACAAGAGGTGTGCCAGCAAGATGTAGCCGGCAAGGGAGACCCGGGAAGGGGTTGCCGCGTTTGCGGTGGCCCGTGTGGCACGACGACGATGAAGCATCGGCGTTTGACAGGTGCGGTGCAGCAACAACACAATTGATGATCGGGGCCACGTATCGAAAGTCTGCCTGATAGCGGTGATCAGGTGGCGTGTCCCGATTAGAGATCGGCGGTACATCATCATGGCGAGATTTTTCAGGTGTCACAAGCTGATGCGAGGCTGACGCATGTTCGGGTGAAGATCTCCGAGGTAGTGATGTTTCGTCGACAGAAGGGTGGCATTTTGTCACAGATTGATCTTCTGATACATGACGTCAGCCGGATGTTTATCAGAGATATGGAAGATACGTATCAGGGTGTGGTTTTCACACAGGTTTTCTACGCTCTCTCATTTGTAATTCATGTTCGGGCATTACTTGGATTCTTGTATTCTCTGATTCATAGTGGATATTTTGAGAATTGCCCCGTGTTTTTTTAATCCTCTGCATGGGAGGGTTTTTCCACGTTAAAAAAATCTTGTGTGTTGACATCTTCATTCTTCTTATATCGCTTCAATATTTCGACGAGTTTCTCACGAATTTTTGGCAAGCAATTTTCGGCCCGGATTCGGGATTCTCCCCCAACAAGTGGTATCAGAGGTGATGGTTTGGGCTTGCAATTTGTGGTGAGATTTTTTTAGAAGATTCAAAGAGGATCGATGGCGCGTGCGTGATACATAATAAGGTTTCGAAAGCAGGATGAAGGAGGTGTTCCAGATCTTACACCTAATTCTTTTCTTCAGTGCGACTAAGTGAAGAAAGAATTAAAATTTGAAGATCGAGGTGATGCGCTAGGTGCTCGAGATTTTGAGCAGGGGGAGCAAGTAATTCCTGCAGGTGCTCCAGATTTTGTGGCGATCACGATTTTTAGGGAACCAGATATTGTTGATTCTGGTATTGGCGGTGCAGACACGGGTATGACGAAGACTTCGGCATTTGAGTTTCTTTTGCAGGGGGAGCAGTCAGGTTTCTGCCAAAGTTGCAAAAGGGTGTCGTCATTTTTCTGCAGAGGACGGTGGTTGGTGCGATACCAACAATTTTTTTGGTCCAACTGAGTTTGTTGGATGGTATCTCCATTGATGGGCTGAAGGGGGAGATTGTTGAGGTTCAGCCCGCATCTTGGTGTTTCCAGATTTGAGATAAGATATGTTTTTGAATAATAGATATCTTTTATCATATCACACAGATAAGGCTGCATGTGTATCTCATGGGGAGATATATGTT
Organism: Viscum album; assembly: GCA_963277665.1. NCBI lineage: Eukaryota > Viridiplantae > Streptophyta > Magnoliopsida > Santalales > Viscaceae > Viscum > Viscum album. Next base: position 2,029,036,893 of record OY728143.1, on the reverse strand, counting down.
ATCTATTTAGATGAGATAAGTGTTTGAATCTTAACATGGAAGATACATGGTGATTTAGAGATATAAGATATAATATTTCATATCTTATCTGCATTATGAAAAAGGAAACATCAAAGGCTTTAAAAGGGGAAGCGGCTGGTGGAAAACAAGAGGTGTGCCAGCATGATGTAGCCGGCAAGGGAGACCTGGGAAGGGGTTGCCGCGTTTGCGGTGGCCCGTGTGGCACGACGACGATGACGCGTCGGCGTTTGACAGGTGCGGTGCAGCAACAACACAATTGATGATCGGGGCCACGTATCGAAAGTCTTCCTGATAGCGGTGATCAGGTGGCGTGTCCTGATTAGAGATCGGCGGTACATCATCATGGAGAGATCTTTCGGGTGTCGCAAGCTGATGTGAGGCTAACGCATGTTTGGGTGAAGATCTCCGAGGTAGTGACGTTTCGTCGACAGAAGGGTGGAATTTTGTCACAGATTGATCTTCTGATACATGACGTCAGCGGGATGTTTATCAGAGAGATGGAAGAGACGTATCAGGGTGTGGTTTTCACACAGGTTTTCTACGCTCTCTCATTTGTAATTCAAGTTCGGGCATTACTTGGATTCTTGTATTCTCTGATTCATAGTGGATATTTTGGGAATCGCCCCGTGGTTTTTTAATCCTCTGCATGGGAGGGTTTTTCCACGTTAAAAAAATCTTGTGTGTTGACATCTTCATTCTTCTTATATCGCTTCCATATTTCGACGAGTTTCTCACGAATTTTTGGAAAGCAATTTTCGGCCCGGATTCGGGATTCTCCCCCAACAGCGGCCTCCTACAGCGGATTTGGCACGGTCCTCAGTAGAGTGTGGCGGCGGACAACAGCTTCAACTTCCAGCAGATGGCACTTCCAGCGGCGGCACAAGGGGTTCGGCATCCAGCTCAACCGACCCGCGATGCGACTCCCTCTGGTCCGATGACACTTCCCTCTAGCAGCATTCTGATACCACAAACAGCGGGTCGACCCTCTCTAGCGCAACACACTCCTCCTACAATGGCTACTTGTGGCAACCCTACGGACCACCTCTGCTCTTAGCAGCACGGTGTCGGACTACAGTAACAGCGGCTCGATTGTGGCGATGGACCCTACTCAGCGAAGACATAGCATGGCCTCCTCCTCTTCGTGTGTCGACTACAGTAACCAACAGCGGGCCGCTCGATCTTGGATAGCAAACGGAGAAGCGAGGTCTTGCTTGAGTTGTTGAAGAAAAAACGAGGAAGCGGGAAAACATTGAGGTGCGAGGCTGGAGGAGGAAGCAGATACAGGACTATCCGTGAAGGAAGAGCAGTGTGGGGAAACTGTAGGGTAGAGATAAATTGCATAACAGTGAGGTTGCTAAAGTAGTGAGACAGGAATGGGTAACAGTGAGGTATGTGAAAAAGGGATGATGATGAGAAAATAACAGTGAGGTTGGAATGGTTTTCGGTGAGGAGAAAAAGGGGTGTACAAAGGGTCACTGTTAAAAATTAAAAACAAGTCACCGTTGGAAATGAAATAAAATAAAATAAAGGTTAACGGTAGCCAAAACGAAACCTCACCGTTAGACTTCAAAATAAAAGGGTCACCATTAAAACTAAAATAAATAACTGCGACCTTTAAAAAAATAAAAACACATAAATTAATCATGTAATTTAAACATAGCATAACTAAATAAAAGATTGCAGATAATTAATTCAAAAGATAACTAAACTTCATTAATTTAAGGCAGAATTTTTATTAAACATTCAACTCATTAAAATAATTAATTAGTAACACCAAAATTATAAACTGAATAAATTTTTAAACTAACTTAATAAAATACTTAAAATTAAAATAACTAAATAAATTTACTAAAGAGTAGGAGAAAATAACAATAACATCGGTCACCTAAATATATCACCGCAAGTTCTTAAATTACCTCACTGGTAGACTAAGACCATTATAAAATAAAATAAAATTCAATCTGCATACATAAAATAATAAAATTAATATTTAATAACTTTTAATTAATTAATTAATTAACTAATTGAACTAATAAAACTAAAAGTGAACTAAATAATTTAACTTAAAACACTAATTATTTACTTAACTAATTATCAGGATGACATAACACATAGTTTAACAATTCTAACCTATTCTAATGTAACTTAACTAAAAGATAAAATATTAACATGAAGACTAAGTTAATTAAATATAATTACAACAATTAATAATTGTATAAGCCACATGTAGTTCTTGAAAGATTTGTGAAATTTATCATCTCGTGACACGGACATAAGAGAGTGGAATAAAGATCCCCGAAGGGAAATACGTTGAGTGGTTATCAAACTATGCACCCTCTTAGGAGTAATTCTTCACCCCATAGGAGAGGTTCATGTTTAGGGTGAACGGTTTGGAAAATTATGCACCCCTGCCTAGGAAACCATGTGTGCGGGATTTAGTCCTCTGAAAATTAGATTTAAAATTCCCGAACCCCCTGACCTTTACCCCAATTCGACCCCAATCAACCCTAAACATTTTCACTTATTTTTTGAGGCTCCCAGATAGATTCTAAGGAATTTAAAACTCTATTATTGATTAATCAAAGACCATATTGAAGAATATTCACCTCTCTCGGTAATAGATTATCATCCCGGTTAGTTTCCTCCCTCTCCCCCATATTTCTCTCATCTTTTGAAGGGACAATTTCCTCCATTGGTGATGGTTTATATCTAGGTTTTCATGGATCTAATCCATCTGATCTTGGATCTAGGTTTTGGATCTAGATCTCATTCTTTATTATGAAATTGAACGTTCCACTTCAATTTGGTGATTTCTGTTAGTGAGTCTCCATCAATGATCTTGAGGTAGGAGGTCTAAATTTAAAATACCATAGTCTTGATTAATATTGTGAGTATGGAATTATGGAAAATCAATTTCCATGTTTTGAAATTACATCTTGAATTGGATTAAGTAATTATTCAATTAATTTATAGAATAATGTGATTATAAATTTAATGGGATATGTGGGATATTAGATTAGTTAATTAATGGGATTGTGTAATTGGTCAATTAATGTGATTATGAATTAATTAAAAATGAGAATTATGAGATGGTCGGAATGATCTTAATTGGTTTATGGGCTATATGATTTAAATATTTTAAAATGGTTTAAGGATGAATTGATCATATTATTACATGTGATTTAAGTGTTGAACCTTGATTTTTTTGGTAATTGAAATGGTATCTATGACATGAAATGATGAAAATGGGGTTAATGTTGATTAAAATTGATTGATTTGATATATGTGATATATGCCTAATTGATTGATATAAAAGTGTGGGACACATACTGATGCTCCAAATACCCACATTTTATTGACTGATATATGATTGTGGGACATAGACTGATGCTCCAAATATCCATAGGTAATTCACTGATAAATATGGTGTGAGACAAGGACTGATGATCCAAATATTCATAGGTTGATCGACATGATGTTCTAGGCCCATAATGTTAGCTTTGGACTATGGTTCCACGTAGCCATAATATGAAATTAAAATGAAATGGATAATGAAATCACATGATATAATGAATTCTTATTCCTTATGTGATATGGTTCAGACTCTAGCACAAGGTGGATTAGGTATTAATTTGTTGGGTGTCCTCATGAACCTTGGGTAAAATGTGCTTGAATAAGGAATAATTGATTATATTAACTATTTACCATATTGATTTCAATTTTTTCATTATACAACTACATACACTATTATTGGTTGAATATTGTTTTATAAGCCTTTGGTGGTGGATTATTGAGTTGTACTCACACCCTACTCAGGCTACTTGATTAGTAAATGAATAAAATTCATGTTTGCAGTACAAGATAAGGTCAATATCCCAATGTTAGATGGATTATTTGCGATAGATCATGGATGAGGGAACTAGACATGGTGTCAAGACCTGCTCAGTGTTGGACAGACATATTTTGTTCCAACATATCTTAGTTTATGTGTTTTTCTGATTCAAAAAATCACTATTATTATTCTAACAAGTTTGTCCTAAGTTTCTTATAACTTTTCTTACAATTGATTCCCTAAACATTTATCTTCTAGAATGTGAATTATTTGGTTTATGATAAAGTTACTTTATCTTACGGAATGTAAATACTATCTTTTGTGTTCTAATCATCTAAATGATTTGTGGTGAATGTTTATCTTATGGTATAAAAGATTATCTTATGAGAATCAGAGATAATTTTATAATGAAATGTTTTTATCTTATAATGAAACATTATCTTATGTAGTATTTATAATATTTTTCCTTACAATGAAATAATGGAGTGAAGTACATTAAATACATTCCTAAAAGATTATATTGTGAAGTATTAAAAGAAGTTTTATTCCTTTTATATTATGTAGAAAACTCTTCTACACATCATGAAACATGGTTTCTCTTAAGAAATGAATACATGATATATATTTTATCTTATAAATTCTCTTCGTAAATTCATTTTACAATGACAGTACTACCTGACACATAAAGACTGTTTTGATTACCTATCATATTTATTGTGATAATTTTTTTCATATCATTCATTATATCAGAATTTTTTTTTATATTTAAAGAAAATTGCATGACGTGTTTCAATAAATACAATGATTCAAAGAAGAAGAAGGACTATAACGTTTTTTTTTTGCAGATGCATATTCCATATTTGGAAAGAATGACTGGATATCATTAAAAGGATATCTTATCAACTCTCTTTCTCTTTCTCAATGGATTATCAAGTCGATCATTGTGATTATATTGCATGATCTTGTTTAAAATAAGAAAAGTGATATAAATACTAAAGTTAATTGTTGGATAAATGGATATAGAGAACAGATCAAGGAAAAAGAGACATGTATGTTTTCTCAAAAGATCAAAAACACAATCTTATTTGTATATAGACAACTTCAAATTATTGCTTAAAGATCAGTGATTACAATTTTATCTATAACATATGAAGATCTCCTAGAGATAAATATTTTATACTATCAACTTCTCATGATTAATCTTTATCTACTTTCAGTTTTTACTTGCAACTATGTACCAAAAACATCTCACTTAATTTTTTGTTTCACTCTATCTTGTTTACATCGAGTGTAAGAGTGTTTTTAAGACTGTGGACAGGTATTGTAAATGGAGATCCTAGTTGAATGCACTTGGACCTTTGTATTAAGTGAAAATTACTTATACTCATATGGGATCCCCTGGTAAAAGAGTTGTTTTAGTAAAATCACCAAAATCGTAGAGTTCGGTGCTGGTGGAGTAGAGTAGGGGATTTTTATTCCTCAAACCACTAAAAATAAATGTGTTCTATTCCTTCCTATATTTTTTCATATTTACAATGGATATATTCTTAAGGAAATATTTGATCACACATACCTTGAAGAGGGTGGTATTATATCAAAGAAAATTTGAGGAACTCAATTCAACCCACTCTTTATTTATACAACGATTCATCATATAAGAAAACAACTGGTATCAAAGATCATGACTTTTGAGTTCACATTAACTGAAGGATGAAGTTCAAAGATCTTTTATAATTGATTATATGTCTGATAACCAAGAAGTTATGTCAATGTTTAGAGTTTAATACATTAAGGGTGAAAACTATGGTTGCTAGAAAGCTCACAAGATCATTTTTATAAAAACACTTTGCTTGAAAATGTATCCTAAAGAATTTAATCCTTATGGGATTTCTAAGATATAACCTGAAACCTGGGATTCTATAGCTAAAGAAAATTGTGATATGAACTCCAAATCTATGAATGAAATCATTTACAGATTAGGGAAAGATTAGTTTAATAGGATCTCTAAATGTCAAATAGCACATGAAATGTGGACCACTATATTAGTTGTATATGATGTTTCTGACAGTGTAAAATATCTTACATATGACACAGCTAAGCTTAATTTAGACATATTCAGAATTACTGAAGGATGGATCATTACTCAATAAAATGGAAGAATCATCATCTTATGAACAACATTATTTCTATATGAATGCCTATAACTATGCATGAAAAGGTGTTCAAAGTTCTCAGAGTATTACATACCAAGTGGAGTAGAATATCAGCTGCTATTAGATAATCTATAGAAGTAAAAATTTCAAGATAAAATATCTCATTGGAACTCTCATGATGTATATAATGTTGAATGAAAACTGTAATTGAAGGGCATAAGATGATCAAGAAGAAAAATGTTTCCTTGAAATTTTCTACATCTAAAGATGACATAAATAGTAAAGGTATACAAATCTCTTAATTATCTAAAGAATAATATTCCTCAAGAAAATATGAATAAAATGATGAGATTGCTCAATTTTATTTAACGTTCAAAAAGTTATATAATAAGAGGTGAGGTTTCATAAGACCCTTCAATAAGAACAAGAAGCATAGTGAATACTCTGAATATTTTAGGTTCTATTAGTGAAAAAAATAAATATATATCAATCCGGACTATCCAAAAATTAAATATGATAAGAATATGGAAAAAAATACTTCAAGAAGTATAGTTATAATATATATAAGAAATCTATGAAGGAAACTTGAAGTACTTCAGATGATTTTAGAGAATGTACATCATTAGAATCATAAGATGAAGCTATTAGTTAGAAGGCCAAACTATGTTTTAAAGAATAGTCAAATGAAGTAAAATCTTATTACTATTTTGTGCATGATCATGAATTATAAAATGAAAACTACTCATATGAAGAATTAAATGATTATTGAAACATGTTATAAACTATTTATGAAATCATGAAAACAAAAAATGAAGCCCATCGAAATTATTATAATAAAATTGTTGGGGAAGAGGAAAACTTGAAAAACCATATTTTAGAATTAAAAAATAGTTGTGAAAATCAATTGCCTTAAATAATAAAAAAATAAAAACAATTGAGAACCTATAGAAGGAGGTTGAAGACTTGAAATATGTTTCAAGTGTCTTTACTAAAATACAATATTATTTAAAAAAATCCTTTGTCAAAATCAACTTAGAAAAGAAAATGATGGAATTAGAAGCCAAGTTGAATAGCCCAAAATTTATAGAAAACATTTTGTTCCATTGTATAAAAATAAAAACCTTCCCAAAATTACTTTTTTTCAATGTGGTGAAGTTGGAAATTTTTCCAATATTTGTGATTTGAAAAATCCTCATTTTTGTGGAATCAAAAATATCTTTCTTTCAAAATATTTTTCAAAAGAGGATGTATTGTTTTCTGGAAATAAAAAACAAATATGGATGCCTATATCTCTTATAAATAACATTTTTTGAACCAATAGAATTTGGGTACCAAAGAATTCTATTGTTTCACTTGTCAGTATAGGTAACTGGCCATGTGAACAACAATTTAAAATAGTTAATGAATAGTGGTTGTTCAATCTATATGAGTGGATATTACTCCAATATTCACTCTCTATCCAAAATATATGGAGGATATGTCACTTTTGGGGACAATGAAAAAGGAAATATATTCATAATTGGATCAGTTGTAAATACTTATTCAATTATCATAAAAAAATTACTTTATGTTGAAGGCTTGAAGCACAACCGGATAAATATTTCTCAACTTTGTGATGATAGCTATTCTATTTATTTTTCTAACAATTCTTGGTCAATTTTATAGACAAGTGTCTCAAGTTTAATGCACCCAAAATAGACAATGTTTACAAACTAGATCTTAATTCTTTGTATGGATAGAATATAAATTATTTGAATGCTAAAATTGATGAATCATGGATTTGTAATAAAAGGCTTGGACATTGTAATGTTCATTCCGTAAAAAATATGTCTAATAAACATTTAATTCATGACTTACCTAATCTCAAATTGGATAGAAATAACCTATGTGATTCATGCCAAATTGGAAAGCAACACAAGTAATCTTTTAAACCAATTAAAGAGGTTGTAACATCTAGACCTCTTGAGCTTATCCATATGGATTTTTTCAGACCTTATAAAACTCAAATTCTTACTAGTAAATCATTTTTTATGTGTTAGTTGATGATTTTTCAAAATTTACATAGGTTTAATTTTTAATACTCAAGAGTGCAGCATGTTATATTTTCATTAATTTTTATAAAATTATGCAAAATGAAAAAGGTGACAAAATTGTGTCTTTGAGAAGTGACCATGGAAGTGAATTTGGGAATCATGAAGTTAATTCTTGCTTCTCTAATAAAGGAATTAATCATGCATTCTTTTACCCCAGTACACCTCAATATAATAGAGTTGTCGAAATACAGAATATGAATTTGTAAGAAATTTCTAAGACTATGTTATGTGCTTATAACATACCCACTCATTTCTAGGATGAGGTTGTTAACACATTGTGTTATGTCATTAAAAATTTTTAATAAGTCATATATTAAATAAAACACCCTATGAGTTATGGAATAATAGAAAACCAAAGGTAGGGTACTTCAAGGTATTTAGATGAAAGGTTTATAACTTGAAAACCAATGATAATCATGGTAAGTTTGATATAAAGGATGATGAAGGTATCTTCCTAGGTTACTCTACTACTTCCAAATCTTATAGAGTTTTCAATAAAAGGTCAAGGATTATTGACGAATCCAATCATGTGAAATTTGATGAAAGTGATCATTTTGGTCATAAAATGATTCAAATTAATGATCAAAGTCATTCAGTCAAGAATATGTGACCTAAAATCATCTTTAATAAAAAAAAGTATAATGATTTGGAACTTTATTACTTTAAACCAAATCTAGTATGGGTAGATTCTAGTGAACCAAAAAAGTGTGTTTGCTAGAATACCAAGAAATATTAAAGATCATTCTCTAAAAATAGTTATAAGAAGCCTAGATTAAGATGTAAGGACTATAAAGAACATAGTAATTCTAGTACAAATCTCTTACTTTTTATCCCAACTTGATCATAAATCTGTAAAAGAAGCCTTATCTGATTAAGGGTGGTTCTTTTTAGTGCAAGAAGAGTTAAATCAATTCAACAGATGTAAAGTGTGGGAATTAGTTGAAAGACCCCTAAAACACCATCTAATTAGAAGAAAATGGATTTTTAGAAACAATCAATATTATAATGGTGTAATAATTAGAAATAATGTAAGATTAGTTTCCAAAGGGTACAATCAAGAAGAATGAATATATTATGAGGAAACATTTTTCCATGTATCTAGGTTATAATCAATTATAATACTTCTAGAATGTGAATCATATATGAATTTTAAATTATATTAGATGGATGATAAATCTTCTTTTCAAAATGGATTTTTAATGGAGGAAGTTTTTATAGAATAACCTCTTGGTTTTGGAAGATCATTATTTTCAAAATCTTGTTTTTAAAATTACCAAATCTCTATATGGAATTAAACAAGCTCCAAGGTAATGGTATAAAAGGTTGAGTTATTTTCTGTTTTCAATTGTATTTATAGTATGAATGTAAGGTCCTACATTATTTATGAAAACTTAATCCTTTGATTTTTATTTTATTTCAAATATATGTACAATATGTTTTTTCTGATCAACAAACCAAAAATTATGCAATGAGTTTTCAAAAAATTTGGAAAAAAGAAATTTTAATGAGTATGATGGGTGAACTAAACTATTTTATTGGATTTCAAGTTTTTCAAAAATATTTTTAAAATGTTTTAAATCAAATAAAATATATTCTTGATTTACTTAAAAAGTTTAGACTTGGAAACTGTAAGACCCACTCAACTGACATGAGCTCCAATATTAAACATGATTTGGATGAAACTGGAAAACCAATTGATAATAAGTTATATAGAGGGATCATTTGAAGATTTTTATATCTCACTAAAATTTGTCCAAAATTTATTTTTTCATTATGTATTTGTGAAATATTTCAATCCAATATAAAATAATATGATTTTAATTCTTCTAAAAGAATTTTATGTCATTTAAAAAGAATAGTGTCACTTTCACTTCTTTTTCCAAAAACCTCTTATTTTAATTTAATCTCATATTTATATATTGGTTTTCCAGATTGTATATTAGATATAAAAAGTTCCATAGGAACCTTCCATTTCCTGGATAAATCTCTGGTATATTGGGTGAGTAACAAACAACATTCTGTAACATTATCAACTATCGAAGCTGGATAAATTGCAGCAACAAGTTGTCGTGCACAAGTGTTGTGGATGAAATACACTCTAATAAATTTTGGAATTAATTTTAATTTTTTCCTAATTAAATGTGATAACACAAGTGCTATAAATATTTTAATGAATAAAATAAACCATTCAAGAATAAAGTACATTTATTTAAGACTTTATTTAATATATTATCAACAAAAGAAATATATCTCATTAGATTTTTTTTCATAAAAAATCAATTGTCGTATATTTGTTATAAGACATTATATACTAATAGATTTGATTTAATTAGATCTGAATTAGGATTATTTCATTTTACTTAAATGTTACATTTCTTTTATGAAATATTAGGTTTATCTAATAACCAAAATATTTTTAATCACCATATATTACTTAATATATATCAAGACTGAATTAAATGACCAGTCATATCAGTTGTCCATGTCACCTATATTGTGTAATAATCACTCTTCACATCATTGTGTGCCCTATATATTACCAAAAAAATAAAAAATGGAGGCAGAATGTATTAACTCAATGCGCAAAAACTTTTTCCAGACCTTGAATCCTCATCCTTCTCCCTCTGAACCCTTATTATCCAAACCTTCCAATCCTCTATACTGCACTGAGAATGATGAAGACAAAGCGAACTGATAAAAATTCCATGATTAGGGCCATGTGATAATGAACAATGAGGAATGTCTTGAGTGGAAAAGCAATAGACTTTTCTTGGTTAGAAGAAATAGATATCCTACTCAAGAACATTATAAATCGACAAGGGTGGGAGTATGTGTTTGATGAAAGAAGAACTGAGTTTGTTTTTGAGAATGATGTCTCTGAGTTTTATGAAATAGAAATTTTCATTTTGGTGATATGGAAGATCTTGTCACTATAAATATAAATTAGAAGCACATTTCAATAACTTCATTTCAAATGGATGAGGCAATCAAATGTCCTTACAAAGTTCATATAGAATTTAGTACTGGATTTCTTGTGATAAATGAAGTCAGTCCACCTGAAATCATGAAGCCTGTGTTTGGATCTGTGGTTGTTGAGAAAAAACTCACTAAGGAACTGTAACATGAAACAAAGGTTCCTGTGAAGTTCATCTAGTCTACTATCACTAAAACATAACGATGAGTTTGAGAAAGATTTATGTCATTATATTATTTTTTATGCATGTTCATGATTGAAATGCCCATAAATCTAGTACGATATATCATGAGATATATGCATCATGCTCAAAATAGGTTATTTAGTTTCTATCCTTATGGAAGAATATTAATTTTTGTTTTTTTAATGATGGAGATTTTTACAATAAAGACACCATAACTCATTTTCATGGTTTTACAACTTTGAGTGAAATTATTTTAAGGAAAGGTGGTTTTATTGGAGTTTCTATCAAAACAAATTGGTCTTAGTAAGTCATGAACAAGGCATAAAAATAGATCCTACCTTGATTTAGGGGAATACATCCCAGATTGGTCTTAGTATGAATAACCTCAATATGAAATGATGTTCGTCTGTATCAGAGGTCTAGATACTCTTCATGTCATCATCACCAGTTGACATCCTACCTCTCTGTCATCTTCACGGAATGAAGTGTTGTTAATTGTCTAGGTGGATAAAAGAATATACTGAAAAAATCCAAACTGATTCATGACTCTATCAGGTTGGTGTCACTCAACAATATCAAAGTGAATTAAAGTCACTATAATAATGGCATCATGAATCCCATTAGTGTAGTATGTGGTCAGCTTGTATAATAAATCCCAATATGGAAGTCAAGAAATTTGAAATTAAAGGTGAAATTTGTTAAAAAAATGTTACTAAAAACCAAAAAATATAATATTATGAAATTGATTAGTCAAGGAAGATCATATTTACATACATTGGTGGGTATTATACTATCCAACATGAGTAAATATACACCCAAGTTGTGCCTCGGCGTCCTGAAAAAGTGGTGTGCCTGAATCCACCTGTAATATACAACATAGAAAATGATAAATAATAAAAAAAATTAAATTTAATAACTCATAATATCATCAAAAAATAATAAATATGAGTGATCATACTAGTATCCACACAGAGCATCATGTTTTACGTCTATATGAAGCTCCTAGACAACAACAATAGGGGAGGGGAGGGATGTGCTTCTGTGCCCGTATCTGAATAAGGATGCAATGTCCATTGAGATTAGTGTGATTTGATCTACATGTCGTGCATAATGCATTGTAAGTGTATTCAAAGCATTAAGATAAATGGTTGTATCTCCCAACTAGATCAAAATCCTCCACTACCCACAGATTCATCATGTGAACATGCATACAAAAGTGATCAATGCATAGTTTCCCTCTAATGATCCATAAGATATATGCATGGGCGTGACACGTGGTAGTATTCTCGTCATCGTCAACATGTAAATATGAAAAGTGAATCCCAATATAGCTCCTAGATATTGACCCACCATTTGTATCATCATTATCACCCATAATGTCTATGCCTGAAAATCATTATACAAGCTCGGTCCAGTCTCCACGGGTGGGTCCTATAAAATCCCACCTAGATAGGAAGATAGAGAAGAACTGTTACATCTTCATGGGTGATGGACATATCTCCCTCAGGAAAGTTCAACGTGTGTATCTTAGGTCTCCACCTCTCAGTGAGAGTAGTAAGGAGGTGATGATCAATGAATGTAAAATCAGATATGGCAATTCCCTTGAAGCCAGTATGACATAAGTGTTAGGACCATGTTGGATGAAGGTGGTGTTCACATGCTAAAAGAAGTTTTTTCTGATTGTTTTGTATTTTTGTTGTCAAAGAAACAAATCACATTACTTTTTATTTTTTGGTGATCAGATGATATGAATGAAAGGTAGAATAGTAATCAGAAGAGTGGACATAATTTTGATAAAATATTCTACCAGATTCAGTTTTATGTTTTGAAGAAGGGTTGCAGATGATGTTTTTTTTAGACTCACACTAGGTCTGTAAAATAAGTTTCAATTAGTATGAGGAAGTATATCAACGTCTGAATGTATTCATACAAAATATGATGATGTTTTTATATTTTTTAAGTCTCAAAATATTATATGTTTTCTGGGAATCTTTTGATGCAGGACTTATGAAAGAAACAAGGAGAAGATGTATTCGGTACCTTTAGTCAGACGATGCTATGTCGATCCTTATGTTCTCAATGTCATGAAAAAATCATGATACAAATAGAAAATTGTGGAAGAAGAAAGAATGGAGTGTTTGATGTTATTGAATTAAAATTTTTGTGGAATCACTGATCGACCGATCCATCGGGTGATCTGATTTACCAGACTACAATATTCACTAGATGAATGAGTCATAAGGATCATCAGTCAACTATGAAGTCTGAAATAAATAATATGCTGCTGACACTGGTTCACCGGACGTAGTGTGCCACTAATTCATCAAAGGATTAATTCTATCATAGGAAGAAAAGTTTGTTGACGCAGATCAATAAGTGAGAATTATTGGGACTAATAAATGAGAAAGGTTGGAGTTCTTGGGACTAGCTGCAGAGACCGAGCAAACTAATGAATATCAATAATATAGTCAACCATTTTAATAAAACAAAAAAATGTTGGTTTTTGTTATTTGGGTAAAGAAAAGTAGAATTCATATTGATTTTTATTTCAGTGGATCAAGAGAAAAGGAAGAAAATTATTCTTTATTTTCCAAGTGGTTCAAGAGTCATCAGACAAGAAATGGTGCCAATTCGATCACGCAATGCTTGACATTGATCTATTGGAAGGAGACAGAGACTAATATATCATAAACTGGATGACACTGATAAAATCATTAGATGATGGAATTCCTTGAATGCAGGATCATCAGTTTAAGGAAAAGAAGAAAATAATATTTGTTTGAAGAGTTTTGTAGAAGTGTTTTTCAAAGGGGAGTTCGAATCTATTTTATAAGTGTTTACGAGGGGGTTTTGTAATCTTTAAAAGTTGAAAATATGTTTATGGAAAATGAAAATCAATATAATTCTAACAAAGTTTAATAATACTTATGGAAGAATGGATTCAAATTTTTATGTCTAACAGTTTCCACGAAGCATTGTAATGTTATGTCTTCAGTTCTTATGTATTTTCATAAGTGGGTCAATAGAATCCGAGTTACCATATGTTTTAATCATAATGAAGAAAATAGAAATGATATTAGTATTTGATAAAATATTTTTTAGAAATTATGATGCTAGCTTATGTTGTGATAAGATCTGGGAAGGTTTGAGAATAATTGAGAATCATTAAAAGAGAAAAATATGAATTCAAAAGGAAAAATAAATACGAATTTTAAAAATTTGGTTGAGATGGAAAGTGAAAGTAGTTTCCCTACCACACTTCTTTTGGAACACCTATAAAAAGTAGAATTTAAATTTTACTTTATGGAAGTGGTATTGTTCAAGTGTGGATATGGAGAGAAAGAGGTAAAGAATAGAGAAGAAGGTTTCCAGACAACATTTTCCTCAGCAGCATTTCTGGAAAGAATATTCATAAGGAAGGAAAATAATAATAGGTTACCAGATCAGACCAAGAAATCAGATGCATATTTCCGAACAAAGTTTTAAAAATTATTTCTAGGTTAATCTATTATTATATGTTTTCCAAACTAATAAATCATACTAGAGAATCAGACTGAGTTTCCATAACAAATTCTTGAAAGGTTGTTTCCACCTACTGTTGGGTTGGAAAGTGAAGATTTTTGTTGTAAAGATATTGAAGTGGAAGTTGATATGTAATAACAATAACTTGTTTTGAACCAAATAATTAATGTTTCATTACTTGTTAAACAAACTTTTTTACATAATTTGTGTTAAGACAAGCACATTCACTATTGAATTGAACATAGTACTACAAAAGTGTAAGGGTATATTCTACTTGTTGTAACCACAAAAAATGATTGTTTTCTAGTGTATTGTATGGTATTAGATTATTTCTAAACCATTACAAGGACATAACTACTCTTATTGAGTAGTGAATCCTATAAACACTCGTGTTCCTATGGATGTACGATTGTTTTGTTTTTTGAAAAGTGGTAAATATTTCACAGGAGATGAAGGTTATTTCGAAAGAAATAAAACTTTAAATAAAAAGATATCACTAATTCACTCCCTCCCCCTCCTAGTAATACATTGACCCTCACTGTGAATTTTTAGTAGGTATGGTATAATGGCAGTTGGAGGTGAAATGAGATGATAATGGTGTGCTTTATGCACCCTGATATGTTGAACCTCATAGCCCACTAGCACATTGCGTGAAACATACCTATACTACTCAGTGAGCAGCGGAGTATCCTCCATCTAAATTTCTAAAAATTAAATAAGTATCTAGTGTAATATATTTATATAATTTTATGGTTAGTATAATGTTATGACTGGTAGAATGTAAAACATGACATTTTTAAAGGGGTTTTGCTTTAAAAATGGATTTTTGCTTGCATAGGTTATATTGATTAGACCCACCATACTGATTGAGGCTTTTTTTTTGTCTAGAACATATACTAATAAGGTATATCTCAAATAGTGTGATTTTTAATTAATGTATGATTTCTCACATGGTGGTATATTTCATTATTATTTTCCCACATGCTTCTTTTATGGTGTATCCATGGATAGTTTGATTATTCTTTCAAGTCACCACACATGTACTTGTCATATTCCATGTAATGTGAATATGAAATATCTTGTGCCTACTAGCCTCATTTGTTTACTTGATCCATTTTTTGGATTTTTTTTGGAAAAATGTGTATGTTTTATAAAATAAAACCAAAGGTATTTTAAAGGTTTACTTGATGTTGGTTTATTTTCAAGTGGTTTAGTTTTGAAATTTTTTTCAAAAATAGTTTATCAGTTTTCATGGATAAAATCCTTAAATAGATTCATGGTGGTATCCTACTAGGCTTCATGCCTCCCACCCATATTGGTCCCTTCTTGGGAATTTTTAGATTTCATTTTCCCAATCTTGGTTTTCGAAGGCGATGGGTGTTTCCTCTATTCATATAGGAATAGAGTCTTGTTTTTAAAGATGTTTTACTTTAGAAATATATTTTTTCACACATAGGTTATATAAGATGGACCCACCTTATGGATTTAATATTTCATTGATGTATATCACATAAACCAATAATTTGGATCCCAAAGGATGTGTTCTGTAAATTATGTATGATTTTGCACATGCTGATATATTTAATGATTTTTTTCTCACATGATTGTTTCATGGTGTATCTGTGGATAGTTTTATTATGATTTCATGTCCTCTCACATGTAATAATTATTAGTTAATCGTTAATTAACCATTAGTTAATCATATTTTAATCATTAGATGATCAGTAGTTAGGCGTTAGTTAATCTTATATTAATTATGGATTAATCATTCCTTAGTCACTAGTTAATCATTACTTAATTAATATATATAAAGTACTCACTTTATAACTAATTAATATTCATTCATCAATTAATAATTAGTTAATATTTCATTAATCATTATTCAATCATATGTTAATTATTAGCTAATCATTAGTTAAGCATTAGTTAATCCAATATTAATTATGTCTTAATCATTCATTAATCACTAATTAATCATTACATAAATAATAGATATCAAGTAGTTACTTTATAGTTAATTAATTGTTAATAGTTAAGTAATTATTAGTTAATCATCCTTTAATCATTCATTAGTCATATATTAATTATTAGCTAGTTATTAGTTAAGAATTAGTTAATCCTACATTAATTATACCTTAATCATTCCTTAATCACTTGTTAATCATTACTTAATTAACAGATATAAAATAGTTACTTTATAGCTAATTTTGAGTTAATTGTTAGTTAATCATTAATTAATTATTAGTTAATCATTATTTATTCATTAGTTAATCATATGTCATTCATTAATACATCATTAGCAAATGATTAGTTAAGAATTAGTTAATACTATATTAATTATTCCATAATCATTCATTAATCACTATTTTACCATTTTTTATTTATTAGTTAATCATTAGTTAATTGTTAGATAAGCATTAGTTAATCCTACTTTAATTATGCCTTAATTATTCATTAACAACTAGTTAATCATTACATAATTAATAGATATCAGCTAGTGACTTAATAGTTAATTATTAATTAATCGTTCTTTAATCATTAGTTAATCATATGGTCTTCATTAGTTAATTATTAGTTAATAATTATCTAATAATTCTTTAATCCTATGTTATTAATTAGTTAACCAATAATTAATCATTACATTAGCATTAGTTAATCGTTTGAAATTTAATTTTTAATTTTTAATAAACCATTATTTCACCAATATATATTCATCATCTATTTAATATTAATTCCTAATTGTGTGACTAATATTTAAAAACTATTAAGTTATACCAATTTTAATAATGAATCCACTACTAATACTAATTATAAATTCTTTACTTAAATTTTATAAATAAATAATAATATTTTTTTACTTGTAATAACTATTATT
Source organism: Viscum album (assembly GCA_963277665.1). Lineage (NCBI taxonomy): Eukaryota > Viridiplantae > Streptophyta > Magnoliopsida > Santalales > Viscaceae > Viscum > Viscum album. The sequence continues at coordinate 2,029,019,239 of OY728143.1, read as the reverse complement.
TCTAAACTATATCTGACTACCTAACTATGAAGTAAATGACATAGGTTAAACTAAATAAAAAAAAATCAACTAAATAAATAAATAACATTAAAATATATAAGAAAAAATACCTCTAAATGGTGTTTCATAAAATTCGGCACTCCTTTTAGTGCACTGAAATCGTCGCGCACAAAGAAAGTAGCACCGGGAAAATTGTAGATAGAGATAAAAATAGGGCTTAGGGAGAGTGTGTGTGAAATGAGTGAGGAGAAAGAGGAGTGTTGGGTGCCTTTTTTACGGGGGTGGGGGGAAGGCGACATCATTGATACTAGATTTATCATTAATTTTTGAGAAAGGTGTCATCTTGGATTCCATATTTTGTATTGTCATTGATTCGTATTGATGAGAGGCAAAGGCGACATAGGCCTTAACCCCTTATAAGATAATCAAAATGTGGAATCGATGATGCCACCTATGACTCTTATTTTTCAAAAAAAAAATAACCTAGCCTTATTTTAAATTTTTTTTTAAAAAATCATATTAAAAAAACAAAAACAAAAAACCTATGATCATATGCCTTCACTTGTTGGGGAAAATAACATAATACATTCCCTAGAATATAAGACATCAGAAGCATGTGATTTATTTCCTTCTCGCCAGTCTGTATGACTTTCACTCATCGAAGGGACTCTGAGCCTAGTGAAGTACCATAACTAAACTACGATGAGGCCAAGAGCTTCAAAGGTGTCTCAAGAGAAGATGAACCTGATTTAGAGTCAAATTTGATTGAAATTCGATCGCCGATCAGGTTGACGGGCCTAGATCCTAGTTCGATGAACCATGAGGGATCGAATCTAGAAGCTCAACCACAAAAAATTAGAAAAGTTATAGAGACCGGCCTAGAAGATGAGATCGATCCAAAATCATCCTAGTTTGACTAATCGAGGAATAACAAGCCTAATTAATTGAAGCTGCTTGGATAAGGAGAAATCCATTGATGAACTAAGTTAAATTAAGTCTTGTGATCACTAGTTGTTGTGTTTTTTCTTGTGCAATATCGAATGGGAATGGAACACAATGCTCCCAAATGTTGTGGTTGAAATTTAAAAGGCCGACATATACTAGATGTTTAAAAAATTCCTTTATCCTCTTATACTTCACCATAAATGCAGTGGTTCTTCATCGATGGACTAGGGAATACTTGATATCCTCTTAATCTAAGCAGTATTTTGAATCTCTTGAACCTGTTTAGTCCACCTGCAGTGTCCAACAACCCAACCTCACCTCTACTACACTATATGAAATAGTTTTACTACCCTCTAATTCCACATAGCAATAGAGCGCTTTATATTTCTATCTGATGGACAAAGTCCAACCTCTTATCTACTACAACCTTCTTCGCATTCCATATCCTTGTAGCATATGAAGTCTTCTCCAAGATGCTCGAAGAAATGTAAAATTAAAGGTAGTCCATCTAGAATATGACCAAGAAAACCTAGCTCTATCCAGCCACCCGATTATTTGAAGCCTCCCCACCATGTACATGGTCGCTCTAAGACCAGAGCAGACCAGGCCCACCAACTCAGTCACAAGCCCCTAACCAACTTAATCACACTAATTACACATTAACATTAGGAAATATGATGAGCATGTAAAATAGAATTAATCTCCCACTCCAACAATGAAGAAGTGAAGAAAATCATACTTGATTATTCTTAAAGGATTACAAAGACCATGGGAGGAGTCTCTCAGCAGGGTATGATTATTTCTTTATATTCTGTTGAGAGGGTCTTGGATACTATATGAAAAATGGGATTGGGTGTATGTGAAAGGGATAATTCCCTCATTGGGACTACTCCTAACATTTTCTTCTATTTTGTAGTTTTAATCTATTTATGTTTGTGTTATATGAATTGAAATTATGCTCGTTTTCACTTTATATGTGTTATTATATTCCCTTATTTATTTTTTCATTTTCATTTCTTTATCATTGTGATGTGCTCGTGATCTCAAACTTCATGGTGGTGAAGTGGTAACTTGATTTGTGCGGTCTAAAGGGGATCAACAATGATGTTCTTATATTTTCTTTATTTCAAATATATTTTCCGAATTCTAGTGAGGTGGTGAGGGTAGAGAGTAGGGGAAGTGTGTCAACTTTTCTATCTAAATTGATTCAATCATTCACTATTTTGAACTTCCATTCTTATCAACTATTGATTCAATCACCATAACAATGGAGGTGGGTGGATTATGAGGTTTAATGGTATGTTACCACTATTGGGTGGGTTCAGTAGGTTCACTCTCTTGGTTAAGGAGTGTTCTTTCACACTTTCGAAGGAAGATTAGTGATTCACATGTTTACTTGAGGAATCTTGAGTATACTTGTGAGTTCACACAAAAGAAGAAGTGTGAGGTGAGTGGATGAATGATTTTGATTTTGCTTCTTAATTAGGGAAATTGAGAACAATAGAGAATGATGATCGAATAAATTGAAATTAACCTAAGGTTCATTCACACTTATTGATAATTCATTGTGTATTATTTTCATTAGTTTTAATTGTCTAAGTATAAAAAAAACCCCATAAAATTTTAATACTTCTATTTTAAATATTAAAAACTTTAAGAAAAAAAATTAATAAGTGATTGAGAATAGTGAAGATCCACCACATGCTTCTTTGAGAAATGACAATGGTCAGCCCTGTGAGACATTTAAGAGTTCATTAAATTCTATTTTATTGTGACACATAATAACCATGTGATCAACATCACACTGTTGTAGGGGAGTTGGGATAAAAATTCATTTTTACCTTTCACTTTGTAAATACTTTATTTATTTTTAATTAAAATTTAATATAAAAATATAATATACGTTTGAATCACCCCCCAGGACTGAACACACATGATCCAACATCGAAGGAAATCCAACAGTTCATCTTCATCAAGATATCATTGTTATTAGACTAATAAATCAAGGAATAACGAGGTGAGATATGAGAATTGAAGGACATGTTGTCTATGATAGCCACCACCATCCACACATTCATGGAGCAAGGACTATAACCATATCCACAAGAATATGATTTAGTGCCTATGGAATTTTTTCAAGAGGATATATAAGAGGTAGAGGAACAACTTCAAAATCATTTTTTCTCAAGCATTTCCAAACTACTTCTTGAGGTCCTTCAAGAAGAACACTTGATTGAAGCTGAAAATATCAAGGGAGTAGACCATACTGTATATTTATTTTCATTGATTATATTTAAAATGAAATTCTTTCCAACTCCCTTCAATTTCACATTTTAGGTTCAACACCAATACTTCATGTCTTAGATAAGGATGGAACATAACCAGAGGAAATATGTTTTGAAAAGAAATTAGAATACCCATTTTCCGAAGTCCTAGAAAGAGACTTTACAAAGGTTTTACATGAATAAAATGAGATGAAAACTAACATGAAAGAGGAAGATAAACTGAAATTGGGTTTATTTTATTCTAATGTAATTAAAGATGAATTAAAATTCAATTTCCTTTGTTATTTTACTATTGATCCAACCCCTATATTATAATATTTGGAGGAATTTACACTATAATATTCCATAGAGTAAGAGGCTAAATTAGAAGAGAATACATGGATGATTATGTTGTATTGAGAATATTTAGTTTCCTAGTAATAGGAAGAGGATTGGAATGAAGCTTATTTTGAAGATTTACTTAAATTTTCTATAGAGGAGTTGGATGAGGCTTCCAAAAACGTAAATGTGGAAAAATTTAAAGATGAGGTGGTAGAGGAAATAGAGAATCTATCTCATATTTTCACTTATTTTGAGACAAAATTTTTACTTTATACTTTTCATTTCCTTAGTTTTGGAAATCCCAAACACTTTCATAAAACTATATTTACTAACATTATATTTCCCATGTGTTTTAGTATGTTTTTATAGAAAACATTATTTTATATCGAAAATAGAAATTATTATAAAGAAAAATGTATATAAAATTTTATTATTCAATTTGATACATTGGACTGAAGATGTATCTAATACATCAGACCAAATTTTGTTCTGACCAGTGGTTAGACTTACATCCTATCCATCATACTGAAAAAACTCATAGCCATCAGACTAACATTGGTATTTATACATTGGAATTACCTTTGTTCTATTTCTTAGATTGACAATAAATAGTGAATTCTACTGGACTATGTAAATTTTATAATCGGAGTGATTAGAATTATATCTATTGGATGAAATATAAATAGCATTATAATTGTGCTAAAAACGATGTCAAAAAAATGAAGTAAAATTCATTATTAGTTGTAAATTTCATGATCTAGATCATTATGAGACGTCAAAGTGAAAGATATCTAAGTCCATTACAACCAAATCAGAAATACGACTATTGGAGAATCGCCTATATATAAGAGGTCATTTGAAGAGATAATAGATTATGAATTCACAACTAAAGTTGTCTAAATATCGCTCTGTATGTACATATCATTATTAATCTTTGTAATATTTTTTAGAGTTGAAGTTATAAAGAATACTTGTAAGAATTTTAAATTCCATGGTACTATTTTTTCGTATTCATGTGTCTGATCATGGAACTAATCAAGGGATTATCGGGATAGGAAGATGGTGAATCTAATCCTTCATATCGAGGTCTTTTGTTGGTAGAAAGAAAGAGTTGACACCAATCATTTTATCAAGGGATTTCTTATTTAAGAAAGATATTGTTGATACTTATCCATAAATTGAGGGCTTTTAGGGGACTAGAAGATAGGGACTTAACGATCTATCGAATCGAGGGATTTCCTAGTAAGGAAACACAGACCTTTAAAATAGGTATTAAAAATATGGATATATTTGTTTTGGATTTCTGACTACCTTAACACTTAAGGTTAAAAAGTAAATTCTTTTATTAAGAATGAAAATAATTATTCCTATTATAAGATTTTTTATTTATTGTTTATACAAGATTTAATTTCCATTCGGCATGTGTTTTTGAAAGTTTTATTTATAGTTATCTTTCTAACAAATTGTTTTACTAGTGTGTATGTAATACTGATAACTACTCTGATAATCGGAAAATATCTAGTTCTGATTTTTATACATTGATCATCAGACAAAGTCTGTGTCAAATAATTTTTACTTAAAAAGATTTTTTTTGTTTTAGTCTAATTTTTAAACTAAAATTCACCCACTCTTGTAGACATTGTAAACTCTTAAGATCCGAAAATTGGTATCAGATCATTTTCTACTATTTTACTTCTTGAGTTTTTACTTTTTTTATCAACAACAAGTTTATTAATTTTTTTAAAAACATATTTTTTATAAATTCTTTACAGTAATGTGTTTGTATGAAATAGTTTTTCTTTCCATTAATATGGAAGTTTAATGTTGGAAATTTTAAAAATCTGAATCTCAGTTGACCACCTATTTTGATGGACATGATTATAAGTACTGGTGAGATAGAATGAAAACTTTTTATCAATACTGGAGTTGATAATTTTTTAAGTATTACAGGAGATTATAAGATTCTGTAAAAAATAATTCACTACCTTTACCCATTTTGAAAAACATGAATATCAACTAAACTATAGATTAAGTAATACCCTTCTGTGTTCCATGACTAGGAAAATATATGGCTATATTCTTCATGTGAAGTAGATAATAATATTTGGAAAAGTTATAAGTTACTCACTTTGGAACTTCTATAGATGTTGAGACTATAAGAGTTATGATAAGACTCGACTATCAAGGTTTTTATTACTTACTTAGAGTGTCAATAACAAAAGTGAATCAAAGATTTAGGACTATTGTTAACAATTTACATTCTCTTAGAGAGAAATATCTAATTGATGGAATCTTGGTTGAAAAATATTATACATATCACGCCAAATTAATGGGAGTCTAGAAGGACAACCTTTGATAATAGAAGGAATATTTCACATATTACATCAGATGATCTTATTGGTACTCTCATGAAATACGAATTTATATTTAGAGGATATGTTAAAAATATTAAAAAGAAAAGTGGAGGTGTTTCGTTTGCAACTACTTCTAATGTTCTTAACAAGGATCAATCATCTGAGAAAGTTAGTAAATATTCAAATAAAAAGAAAGTGATTGTTGAATCAGATTCTATTTCATCATAACTAACTATGAATGAGTTAGAAAATATTTCTAGAAGGATGCATAAAATTGTTGTATAGAAATATTTTTTGTATAGATACAAGAAAACTCATAAAGAAAATAATGACAAGAAATAATCATCTGAAGTTCTTTGTTATAAATGAAAAAATGAAGGAAATATCATATTGGATTTTCCTAAGGTGGAAAGGAGGGATAATAAATAGGGGAATTCAGAAAGAAATGATAATAATTATTACAGTCATAAGAACAATAAGAGTTTGAAATATTCTAACATTTGGAGTGAATATGGAGGAGATAGTTCTTCTGATAATTTTTCGGACAATGAAAGTTATGGACAGAGGAATATTGGTTTATTTTTTGAAATACTAAAGGTGAATAAATGTCATATAGAAAAGGTATAAACTATTCAATCCCTTACAAAACTTGCTTTTAATTATAATTACCCCAACAGTAATGATGAGAAAAATTATATACCTTCAGATGAAGAATCTTCCTCAACTGATGAGGATAATACCCTACCTAGTTTTAAAGAAGTATCTACATTATCTAAACATCTTGAAAATAAAAATTATAAAAATTATAAAAAAAATCATAATGACAAAGAAAAACATGTTTTGGAATATTCAATAAAATCTAATTTAACAAAAGAAATGTTAGATCTTTTTAAATATCTTGATAGTTCTAATTTTGAAAAATATATTCTTTTAAAAGATATTTAAAAATCTATTTTTGATAAAAATTAGTTTACAAAATGATTTTTTAAAGCCTAGTTCATATTCTAATACTATTGAGGATAAGGATTTAGTTGTTAAACTAAAATAAAAAATTCAACTATACATAAACTTTTATCTAAGTTTAATTCTTGGAAGGAAAGGTTTGAAAAAAAGTATAAACAAATTAGATATTGTTGTGATATTAAAGGAATAGGTTTTACTAATAAAAAACTTGTTTTTAATAACAATTACTTTGTTCAAATTAGTTATCCATTTTTCACTAAATGTCAAAGTGGTGGACTCTAAAAGAACAAATTTTCATTGAATAAAGTTCAATATTTAGGTTTTCATAAAGCGTAATTTCCAAAATAAATGGCATTTTCCCTAAATAATAATGTCAGACAAATGTGGTTACCCATGATTTTATTTTCTGATAACACCGGACCTAAGAAGGTTTGGGTTCTCAAACACTAATATTTCTATTTTCAAGAAAATAAATAAATTATCAACAATAAGTTTATTCAGTACATGGATGGTGCTTATTCCATACATATGACTGGAAATAAATATTTCTTTAAGAAGATCATAAAGATTAAATGTGGAAAAGTAACTTTCGTAGATAATTATCAAGGATAAATAATTGGTATAGGTAACATTGTTATTCTTAGAAAATATTTAATTTTTAATGTTTTAATTGTTGTATGACTTAAGATCAACCTTATAATAATAATCCAATTATGTGAGGAGGGTAATTTTTTGAACTTCGGGAATAATAAATGTAATTTTCATAGTTAAGTATATGAGTTTATTTTTTCTATCAATCAGCATTATAATGATTTAAATTTAATACTAGAAGACCGTATGAGACAATACATACCTCGTCTCAGGGCAATGGAAGATCCCTCTTGGTTATGGTATAGAAGATTAAGACAATATAACTTTTGAACCTTAACTATGTTATCTAAGAAATGACGTGTTAAGTACCTACCAAAACTAAGGTTTTATACTTTGAAATCTTGTGATCCTCGTTAATTTGGTAAGCAACATAAGTCAAGTTTTAAATATATTAGTGATGTATCAACTTTTGATTCTTTACAGTTAGTGGACATGGACTTATTTAGTCCTATGGTGGAAAATACTACGTATATGTTGTAGTTGATGATTACACTAGATATATTTGGGTCTATTTTCTAGCAAGAAATTATGAAGCCTTAAGTTGTTTTAAAACTTTTGTAGCCAAAGTGAAAAATGATAAAAACCTATCCTTGATAACTATTCATAGTGATCATGATGGATAATTTTTAAATTATTGTTTTCAAAATTTTGTAGTAATAAAGGTATTATACATAACTTTTCAACACCTATAACTCCACAAAACAATTGTGTAGTCAAAATAAGAAATAGAGTTTTTCAATATATTACTAGAACCATGCTAAGTGAATACCAATTTGTTATTTTTTTTGTGCTGAAGTAGTTACTAATTCTCATTATACTATAAATCGAGTTTTAATTAGACATTTAACTAATAAAACTCATTTTGGGTTGTGTACATTTAGAAAACAAAAACATTCCTACTTGAGAGTTTTTTTATGAAAATTATTCATTCTAAATACTAAATATAACTTACATAAATTTGTTACAAAATCTTATAAAGGATTTTTTAGGTTATTACACTTCTAGTTAGGATTATCGAGTTTACAATAAAAATACAAGTACTTTTGAGGAAACAATACATGTTTAGTTTGATGAAAGAAATCCTTTTGTTTTTAAATAACCCTACAACGTCAGATGTTATTTCTAAAACTAATTTACAACCTATGTTATAAATTTATTCTCATGAGAGAAAAAATGAAAATTATGTTTTAAAAGTTATACCTCAAGAATATTTTCAACCTATTTTTTTGGAAAAAAGTTTTAAAATCCAATAAATCAGTTGTTTCTTAGTAATCTTCCTAGTGATAATATCATTGGAGATGTAGATCAACCAGTTAGAACTAGAAGTTCTTTGAGAAATGAAATTGAACATCTAGAATTATTGTCACAATTTGAACCTAAAAACCTGATCAGGATTTAGGTGATAATCCTTGGATATAATCTATGATTGTTGAGCTTAATGGGTTTAAAAGGAACAATGTTTGGACTTTGGTTGAATGACCTGCAAATAATTCAATAATTAGAGTAAAAAGAGTTTTTTGAAATAAATGCGATGGAAATGGTATAATTGTTAGAAATAAATAAAGACTCATTTCTATGGATTATAATTAATAAGAGGGAATAGACTATGAATAATCTTATGCTCTGATAGCTATAGATAAATCTATTCGTATACATCTAGCTTATTCAACATTCTTAAATTTCAATCTATTTCAAATGGATGTGAAGTTTGACTTCATTAATATTCATTTTTAAGAGGAAGTTTATGTAGAAAACCCCCTGGTTTTGAAAACAAAAAACATCCAGAATATGGTTATAAACTTATCAAGTCCCTTTACGAACTCAAACATTCCCATAGAGCTTTGTATGGTAGTTTAACTGGATTTTTGTTACAAAATAATTTTTAAGGGAGTTGTGGATCCAAATCATTTTATAAAAGAATTTAATAAAAAAATTATTATTGTACAATTCTATTTTGATGAAATTATATTTTTTTTAGCTAAAAATTATTTAATAGATTCCTTTTTGGGTCTTATGAAATATGAGTTTGAAATGAGTATGATGGGTGAGTTAACAAACTTTTTCGGTTTTTAAATTTTCCAAAAAAACAGAATTAACTTTTATATCTCAACATAATTATATATAATATAATCTTAAGAAATTCATGTATGAAAACTCTAAAAGTATTAGTACTCCTATCAGAACCTCAAATACATTAGATATTGACCAATCAAGGAAACTAGTTGATCAAATGGATTTTAGAGGTATTATTAGAAGTTTATTTTACTTAATAACTAGTCATCCAAATTTAATGTTTTTAGTATGCTTATGTGATATATATCAACCTAATCCAAAAGGTTCCCATCTTAAATTTTTTAAATTAATTTTTCATTTCCTTAAGGGAACAATATATTTAGGTTTATTTTACTCTTCTGGGAATTCTTATGAGTTAATTTTTTTTCATATGCTGACATTAGTGGATGCAGAATGGATAGAAATGTATTTTTGGAACATATAGTTTCTTAGGAGAAGACTTAGATTCTTTTTCTTGTAAGAAACAACACTCAGTTGTACTTTCAACTACTAAAGATGAATATGTGGTAGTTGGAAGTTATTTTATTCAACTTTTGTGGATGCAACACACACTCACTAACTATGGAAGGATTTTACTAAAACTCAAATTTTTGTGAAATCAAAAGTGAAATTGCTTAAGAAAAAAACTATCACATCACTTATATGATGAGAAAAGAGATATAAGAAACCATTTTCTTTGGGATCACACACAAAAAAGAGATATAGTTTTAGAATTCATCGGAACGAACTAACAACTTGGTGATATTTTTACAAAACCCCTTAGTTCTGATAAATTTTAATATATTAAACAGATGATATGAATGATCAAGCTTAATTGATTTTTCATATATACTTATTTTTTACCAGTCACTTTATATTAATGACCTTATTTTCATAAGGTGAGTATATGTGTTTTTATTTTAAATTTTTTTATTTTATAAAAACTTTTTGTTTTCTAAAACTTTTGTTTTCTAAAAACATATAGTTTTATAAAAACTATTACTTTTATTTAACACTTTTTTCGTAAATTTTTTTCTGTTTTTCATATATTTTTTTCCAGACTTAAAAACTATTATAAAAATTTTCAGTGTCAAAATATTTTATAAACTTTTTCAAAATCAAAACTTTTATAAAAAGTTTCATTGTTAAAAACAATAGACAGTTTTTTTTATAAAAATTCCAGAAAAAAGTTTCATTATAAACTTTACTATAATATATTTCTAATAAAAAAACCAAAAAAATAGGTCACTCGTGCCAATGAAACATTTCAACTCTAAAAGGTAATCTTATTTTAGTTTTTGAACTTATTCATCACTTAAGTTTATCAATATTTTTGTTTACATTGTCTATTAGTTTTACAAATTTTAATTTGTTAAAAACTTATTAGTTTTTCCAATTAGACTATTATTTACTCTGATATAACTATTTTATTTAAAAAACATTAAGAGTTTGGATTTTATTTAAAATCATTTTTCAATAAAATATCAACCCTCATATTAGATTAGGAATTCTAATCTAAGATGTCAATTTATCTGGAATTCAACAAAATTTCCTTCCATGCCTATATAAAGGTGGGTCGCCATGTGTCCCACATAGAATTTTAGAGAATTTTCTCTCAACTCTCACCACTCCATTTCATGCTCAATTAAATTTCTTTTCATTCATATGATCAATTGTACAATCTCAGTATGATGAATATCGCGGAATACATTAAAATAGGGATGTTACCGGAGAAAAACTCATCAAGAAAAATGGAATGAGAAATATGATTCTTTTTTGAAAATAGCTGTTAAGTTTCAATGTTTGGAAAATATATGAATCAAGAATGAATATTTTAAACTATATTATCCTAAGATAGTGAGGTAGTTTTATAACTTAGTTATATTTATTCATGATGAGGATAAGGAAGAAGATTAATTTAATTTATTTATTGAAAAGTAAAAACATTCTTATGAACAAGTTGCATAATTAGTGGAAGTTCCTTTTTAGGGTGAAGGATATATTACATATTAAAAATTACCTAAAAACATAGAATCTTTCTTATGTCAAAAGATGAGACCTATTTATTTACTTATTTTGAGAAATTATGAAATATTTTTCACCTCACACCAGTCACATGGGCCTTCACTTTATAGAACCAAGTCTATCTCATTCCGAGAAAGGGTGATAGGGATACCATCAAAGTATCATACATATTTATTTTAGATTATTTGATGAATATGATGAAAATAAACCATTTGAATTTTTTTTCATCACAGTATAATCGATCAACAAAGCATCAATGAAATTCTAGATTCTGATGTTCCCCTATTTTATTAACATGATTTTAGTAAATTATATAGAAATTTTCAGGATCAATAATCAGACTTATCCCATGAGGGAAAACATATCTATGATCGGTGAAGAATCCATGCTAAGAATGAAGATAGTTTTTTATTCAAAGTGGACAATTTTATAGAGAGAGTGGATAAAACCACATCCGATACAGGAATAGTAATAAAGAAAGATGTTGATAAATAAAATAGAATGGCCAAATCATCCCCTCTAAAAAATCAAAATAATTAGAAGACAATGATAGACGATGAGTTCAAGAAAATCATGGCTCATAAGTCTCAAAAGAAACTCGATGAACCTGAGTTTGGTCTTAATAAATCCAAGTCCATAGATTTGAAAATTCAAAGTAAAGATAAACTGAAGGAAGATGAGAAGTGAAATAAAAGGAAGAAAAAACTTTCAAAAACTAAAATAGTATAAATTTTAATGAAAGATGTTGAAAAATATTCAAAGGATCCATTTATATCAGTTTATCCTCTTTCTATAGTGCATCCAGATCAATTGTTTAGAACAATACCTCATACCAAAAATACTATTCAAATTTCTTGTCTGGAGTTTTTATAAACTTTAGTTGTACCTTTAGTTGTACCCTTAGTTTTATACATGGGTAATGGGAAAGATATGTCTAATGAAACTGATGTTCATAATTCTGTGACATAATCTATACCAGTAGAAGTTCAAAATAAAGTTCATAAGGAAAAATAAAAAACTATTAATGAAGTTGGAAAAGAAGTACTTTGAACTACACGATAGTTTTAAAAGGAATTGGATTAAGAAGAAGAAGAAAAATAAGAACAATAAGAAAGATAAGACGAGGAACAAGTTGAGGAAGAAGGAGAAACAAAATCTAAGGAAGAGATAAAGGAAAATAAAAATACATTGGAGTCATCTTCAACTTCAAATTCATTACCTTCCTAGCCTGAAAAGAATTTGGACTTAGAAAATTTAGAAGAAATTAAGTATTCATCTAAAGAGGAAGTTTAATCTCATAATTATCAAACAAAGGTATCATGTCACGACCCGCCTTCACCAAAAAGAGGGAAGGGTCAACAGATTTCCAGGCCCTTCCTTCTTTAAGTTGAAGGAGAGATAATGACCCCCGAGACCCACCTTCAATAGGTCCCAGAGTGGCGACTAGAACCAAGGGTATAGAAATTTCTCACAAATGGAAGGCATTACCCCTTTTTGTTTTATAAGATCAAGAGATGGGATGATGAAACTCAACAACACCAAGTTAAAAGAAAAGTAAAGAAAAAAAATAAACCATTCCCACATGCATGCTCTAAAAGTAAAACCACAAGTATAAAAGGTGACTACAAGGTAAGTACCAAAGAGGAAAAGAAAAACAACAACTGCAACTGCTCCAAAGGTCCGAGCTAGTAAGGTCCCGCATGATCCCCGAAGTCCTCCTAGAAACCTGAAAGCAGTTTTATATATGCAGGGTGAGCATACAAGTACACTCATTAGGGAAAACCAAAGACTCTCGTGCACAAGTGGGGGAACGTACTAAAGTATCGTGAGAAAAAGAGTAAACCAAACACCTAACAAGGCAAACTATACACCCCGGGCCTCACCAAGGCACACTCCCCAAATAACAAAAGTCAAGTAATATATATATTAAGAGCACATCGATGTTTGGGTACCACGCGCCACTTTCCCACTGGTTATTGAGACATCCTACGCATCGGACCAATCCCGCCATTCTCACCGCAGTCCCACTGCCACACCCGCCCGCACACACCTGGGCCACAACCACATGAAGTCCCACTGCTGAAATCTCACCCGCACACACCTGGGCCACAACTGTCACATGTAACCATGCCTGCAAACACCTAGGCCAGAACAACCACCACCACGCCCGAAGACACCTGGGCTAGAACATCCACTGCCACGCCCAAAGACACCTGGGCCTCATTCCGAAGACACTTGGGAAACCACCTGCCGGACACAGCTGGCCAACCACCACCACACCACCCCGCCCGAAGGTTCTTGGGCTAATAATAGACCTCAGGCCATCACAGCCTGCCTGAAGATACTTGGGCTATCTGGGAAAGGGAGCAGAAAAGGAGCTAATAACCAGCCACCAAGAATAATGTTGGGAAAAACACCCTCCCCCATGAAATGGGGGTGTTCGGCACTAAGTGCTCAACTTGGGTGGGGCGCGAATAAGAAACACAAAAATAAAATTATACATACAGGCAACAAGCACTCACCCAAAGTCTAGGTTTTTCTAACCAACCTACAGAACACAATACCACTACATCCAAGCCCCAAGTCACGACTTTCTCCAACAAAACCCATTTGTCCCATTCTTGTTTCATGTTCAGTAATAATGTTTATGTTTAAGAACTACTGGGAAACTATTAGTCATAGGTATAAGTCCAGGAAAGTAAACAGTCAAACATCAACCAAAACGCCCTCACCCGGTTCTCAACAACAGAGGATTCCACCCCAATTCGTGATATAAACAAGTATCCACCCGGTCTTAAAACTCACAACCACCGAATCCATACTAAAAGGAGATCCCATCCCCCAAAAAAATTCACACAACCACCGAGAGTATAAAAGAACAGGGGATCCCATCCCCTCCCACATCTCCAGCAATTGGCCTGAAAGGAAAACAACCAACTACCACCACCAACACAAGCAGGGCCTTGCTGGTATTTTCAGATTTAAATGACTTAACACACTCCATGATTCAAATTCTGTGTGTTCTAACCAGGAGTTATCACAGAAGGGTTGATCCTGGTGATTTCAATTTATTTAGTCGGATATACGTGATTAACCAATTCACTTTTCACAGCAGGAATTTACAACCACAAACAAGCCATTTAAAATATCAGCAGGGTTCATTAGTGCACAAACAACGACCACCAACGGCCTCGATTTTTAGGAGGCATAAGCCATCACAACTCAACAAGATGGTCATTGAAGAAACAACATCAAAAATATAAGACAACATCAACAATCACAGCCCCCCCACCCTTCTTTATAGAATTCGTTCATTATCTTCATTAAGTTCGGTCCAACCAGTTCTACAGAAACAAAAGCATGCCCACCCCGCATGATACACAAAAGAGAGAGGCGAAGGAGAAATTCCCTACTTGTTGATAGATGATAGACGTTTAGGCCGGGGGCGCAGAACTTTACGGATAACGATGCGCCCGATGCACCAAAAGCTGTTTCTGAAAAGCCACGATCGAGGAAATAGAAACCACTGCTAACCCTTAGTTTATAAGATCCGGGGACGGTTGAGGTGTAAACATGAAACCGCGTAAGGCGCGGGGGTCGTGGGTTGACCACACGGCTCCACTCGTCACAAAAGGGGGTCAGGTGGTTTAAGCCTACTCATGAATTGATTAAGTATTTAATTAAAACTCTTATGCATGTTACGGGTCTTTAAAACATGCTCAAACAGGTCAAAATAGGGTATAAATCCCTATTTTCGCAAAAGGGAGCGCTACTGGAAACAACTTGACAAGGCCAGGTGACGCCGATTGGTCTCACCGATCGGTCCCACCAATCGGTCGCGTCGATCGGTCTCACCGATCGGTTTCCCCGATCGGTCTCCCCGATCGGTCTCACCGATCGGTCGTGCCGATCGGTCTCGCCGAGACACCACTCCTTTAGGACCAAGATTTTGGCAAAGGGAAGGACCAAGAGATTCTGGGTCATCACATCAGATACCTCTCAAACTATTCTCGTCCCCGAGAATTTAAACAACCCAGAAGGGAAGGGTGGGTCCGAACAACCACCCCGAAATATACCTCTCAAGAGTGAACCTCATCGTTAACTAAGAACACCTTCCTGTCACGAACCAAGCAACATACCATGCCAAACTGCCCGGGCATGTGGGTTGGGGAGTCTCCTCCCCCATGTCAAGATATTATCCGCTTTGGGTGGCACTGACTTGCCCGCACGGGTTTAATCGCATCCACCTTAATGCGTCTTGATTAGGGGTCGGGTTCTCTCCTTCCCCATAGCCGGGGAATTTTACACACAAACAGAGGAAAGAAAACCAACACAATTCATAGCCAAAAGACAAAACGTTCTACCACAATAGGTACAACAAGGAACAAAACTCAAAACAACTATGGGTACTGGGTACGCATCTGTACTTCCCTCTCCCACCTACTCTCCTCAAGCCCACCATGTCTCCACAACACATGAACCAAGTGGATGGTTCACCCGCGAAGCACCTTTTCTTTGCGATCCTCGATCACCACTGGTCTCTCCAGAAAGGTCACGTCATCCTCGATGTCCAGCACACCCCAATAAAGGACGTGTGAATCGTCGTGCAGATACCGATAGAGCTGGGAAACATGAAAGACATCATGTATCCTTAGTAGCGGTGGTGGCAATGCTAGCTGGTAAGCCACTTCGCCGACCCGCCGCAACACTTGGAAGGTTCCGATGAATCTGGGAGAAAGTTTACTCCCTTTGCCGAACCTCCGCTACCCACGCCGAGGGGAGACCTTCAAGAACACATGGTCCCCAACCTCAAACTCCAAGGGCCTCCTCCTGGTATCAGCATACGACTTCTGTCGGTCCTGGGCCGCCTTCATCCTTTCCCGTATGAGCTGAACCTTCTCTGTCATGTTCTGCACCACCTCCGGACCAAGGATGCCTGCCTCTCCTACTTTGGTCCAACACACAGGAGAACGGCATGGCCTCCCGTACAAAGCTTCAAACGGCGCCATTCAAATGGTATAGTGGTATCTATTATTGTAGGAAAACTCTACCAGAGGCAAGTATCGCACCCATGATTCTCCTGAGTCCAGAACACATGCTCGCAGCATATCCTCCAAGGTCTGGATGGTGCGCTCTGTTTGTCCATCTGTCTGGGGATGGAAAGCAGTGCTAAGGCGTAACTGGGTGCCAAACACATGCTGCAATCCTCTCCAGACTCGCGAGGTAAACCGTGCATCCCTATCCGAGACTATAGACCTCGGAACTCCATGCAACCTCACCACCTCATCCACGTACTTTTGTGCCAAAGCGTCCACAGTACTCGACTCCCTGATCACCAGAAAGTGAGCCGATTTCTTCAACCTGTCCACTACCAACCAGATGGCATCGTATCCCCATTGGGCCTTGGGTAGTCCTGTGATGAAATCCCTTGAGATGTCATCCCACTTCCACTCGGGGACATCTAGGGGCTGTAGTAGGCCGCCCAGAACTCGGTGTTCAGCCTTCACTTGCTGACACACTAAGCACTTGGCCACAAACTCTTCCACTGCTCGCTTCACTCTGGGCCACCAAAACTATCCTTTCAGTCCCTGGTACATCTTGGAAACTCCTGGGTGTACCTCTAGGGGTGAGTTGTGGAACTCACTGAGAACCTTGCCGCGCATCGCCTCCGGGACAAACAAACTTTTCTGGAAAAGCATCCGGTTATTACTATCCTCTGCCCATCCTTCTGGAGCATTGCCCTGGTCAACCCGGTCACGCATCACTTCACACTCTAGGTCTCCCCACTGAGACTCCTCCACTTTCTAAAACAGGGATGACTGCACTGTCATCTGATATAGGCAGCCTCTACCGCTATCCATCCTCGCATCCAGGTGTAAGGCAGGAAACTCCTCCATCGCCTTCCAGGCGTCCGCCGACTCTCGGACCGCATCCTTCTGCGTCCACCTGCTCAAGGCATCGGCCACCACATTTCCCTTGCCTTCAGTATAAGAGATCTCGAAGTCGTAATCCTGGAGGAACTCCACCCATCTCCACTGTTGCAAGTTTAATTCCCGCTGGGAGATGATATACCTCAAGATTTTGTGATCCGTGAAGACCACAAAGCATTCCCCGATGAGGTAGTGCCGCCATAACTTTAGCGCAAAAACAACCGCTGAAAGATCCAGGTCGTGGGTGGCGTAATTACGCTCATGGGAACACAGTTTCCTGGACCCATAAGAGATCACCCCTTGTCGCTGCATCAACACGCATCCCAGGCCCTGTCCTGAAGCATCACAGAACACCTCATAAGCCGCCCCTTCTTCTGGTAATATCAGCACTGGGGCACTAACCAACTTCTCTTTCAGATAGCTGAAGGACGACTCGCACTGCTCACTCCACATGAAAACCTAGTCCTTCTTGGTTAGAGCCGTCAAAGGGGCTTCTACTCGGGAGAAGTTGGGTACGAATCTCCGATAGTAACCCGCCAACCCGAGGAAACTTCGGACTTCCGCCACATTATTGGGTGATTCCCAAGAAACAACCGCCTCAACTTTTGATGGGTCCACCGCTACCCCCTGCTCGGACACCACGTGCCCGAGGAATTGCACCTCCCGTGTCCAGAACTTGTATTTTGACAACTTCCCATAGAGCTAGTGCTGTCGGAGGACCTCCAAAACTGTTCTCAGGTTCACTTCATGGTCCTCCTCTAATCTAGAGTAGACCAGGATTTCGTTGATGAACATAACCACGAACCGATCCAGGTACTCTCGGAAGATGGAGTTCATAAGCCCCATGAACACAGTTGGGGAATTTGTAACACCGAAGGGCATGAATACGAACTCGAAGTGTCCATACCTACACCTAAACGTTGTCTTCGGGATGTCGCTCTCTTTTACCCTCAACTGGTGGTACCCAAACTGCAGGTCGACCTTCGAGAACCATCCTGCCCCTTTCAGCTGGTTGAAAAGATCATCTATCCTTGGAAGAGGGTAGCGATTCTTGATTGTCACCTGATTCAGCCTTCTGTAGTCTATGCACAACCAAAGACCACCATCTGCCTTCTTTTCAAACAAGACCGGAGCACCCCACGGTGACACACTCGGATGAACATAACCCCTCTTCATCAGATAGTCAATCTGTATCTGCAACTCCCGTAGCTCCGAAGGTGCCATCCGGTAAGGAGCCATCGAGATTTGACGAGCACCGGGATGCAGGTCTATCCCGAACTCGATATCACGTCGAGGGGGTAGAGTCGTCACCTCCTCAGGAAATATGTCCATAAAATCACAGACGATCTCTGGCACTTCCACCATTTCAGCATCTACTGATTCCACTGTCAGCTCGGTCAACAAGGAGAGGAGAGGTTCCTCTCTCTTGTTTCCCTTCGGACTGCTCCGCTCACTGGTGAAGGTAACACGCCGGTTGTCCAAGTATAAGAACACCAACCTTCTTAGAAAACAGTCGATGACGGCGCACACATAAAATATCCAGTCGATGCCTAGGATGACATCGTATGGATGAATCTGCAGTAGAAGAAGATCCCTAGCCGACTGATGTGGCCCTATCATCAGTCTACATCCCCGACAAACAAACAACAAGTTGGTCTGACCTCCGACTGGTGTGCTCAACACCAGGGGCACTGGAAGTCTCTCCGCATCTAAACCCAAGGCATGGGCTAGGCTGGGTGCAACAAAGGAGGGTGAATCTCTGGTATCGAACAAGGCATAAGAAAGAGTTCTAAACAGACTGATCGTGCCTCGAACAACCTCTGGCTCTGCTGGAACTGCTGCCTCTACGACGTGTAACTGTCCACGCCTAGCTCCCCTGCCCCTCGGCTATCGGCCACCTCCCCGAACACACTCTGGTCGAGGTCCCTGTGGACTTCCCTAAGGTCGGCCTCCTCCTACGTCTGCCCTCGGAGGAGCGAGACCTCGCTGTCCCTACTGCTGCTGCTGGAAAGGTCTGACTGGAAGTTGAGGCTGGGACGGGTGCTGGGGATGACTGCCATTGCTGAACTGCACTCGGTCGGGGCACTGACTCCAGAGATACCTAGGGATCCCACAGATGAAGCACCGTGGTCCCGAGCCTGATGGAAAAGGGCGAGGGCTGGGGGATCGAAACTGAAACTGCTACGGTTTGCTCCCTGCGGGTCGGAACCTGGAGGGTCCTGACGTTGGAGGCCTGGTGCTGACGGACTTCCCCTTCGATGGTCTAAGCTGGATCCCCTCTCACGACACTCCCCCTAGAGCATGCATCCTCTCCACCACTTCGGCCTTCTTCTGGACCTCCAAGTACGTTGGCAGGGTAAAGGGGGTAACAACATACTGGAGGGAGGGTCGGAGTGCCTCCTCCAAACGTCTTGCCCGAGACTCCTCATCGGGAAAGAGGTCCGAAGCAAAACATAGGAGGTCCTTGAACTTGATCCCTAGCTCCCTCACGGACATACTCCCCTACTGGAGGGAGAGTAGTTCCAACCTCTTTTCTGCCTTCATCATCGAGGAGAGGAATTCCGCCTAGAACTCCCTCTCCAAATCCACCCAAGCCACCATAGACTCTCTCCTCTCCCCCAGGTAAAGAATCCACCACGGACGTGCCGCTCCCCGCATTTGGCTAACGGCTAGAGGAACCTAGTACTCGTTCGGGGCCCAAATCAGGCTGAAGGCTATAACTAGCTCCTCTAGCCATCCTTCCGTCTTCATATCGGAGGTGCTGCCCTCATACTTCTTGAGGGCATGTCGCTGGAAGGCTCGAAGAGTCTTCTGCCACTGGTCGTCCTCTTCCTCTCGATCAGCTCTCTTCCGATCGGCCAAAGTAGTCTCCAGGGCATCGATCGCCTGTACCACACATGGTCGCCTTCCAGGTGCTTTAGATGCAAGGTAAACAAGGAATGCCTAAGCCCAAGTAGTGCAGAATATCATTCTTAAAACTTCTTATAATTTAATTTATTCTTAATCCCCAAGACATTCCGGAAACACAAGAACACATGTCATTATGACGCATGTACCTTTCCTAGGGTCTCTACCCTACAATCAGTGTAGCCTCACTTGGTCATTCGGTAGGTCCAGATTCCTTTCATCGGATCACGGGGGGGCCCTAAAATCCAGTATCCCAGCCGGTCTTCCCTGGACTAATTCACGCGCCAAGGTCACCCAACACTGTTGCCTTACCATCCCATGCAATCCTCATTGTGCCTAACTCCAAACTCCGTCCTATCTCTCAACCATCACCTCTGATACCATTCTGTCACGACCCGCCTTCACCAAAAGAAGGGAAGGGTCAGCATATTTCCAGGCCCTTCCTTCTTTAAGTTGAAGGAGAGATAATGACCCCCGAGACCCATCTTCAATAGGTCCCGGAGTGGCGACTAGAACCAAGGGTATAGAAATTTCTCACAAATGGAAGGCATTACCCCTTTTTGTTTTATAAGATCGAGAGATGGGATGATGAAACTCAAGAACACCAAGGTAAAAGAAAAGTAAAGCCAAAAAATAAACCATTCCCACATGCATGATCCAAAAGTAAAGCCACAAGTACAAAAGGTGACTACAAGGTAAATACCAAAGAGGAAAAGAAAAACAACAACTGTAACTGCTCCAAAGGTCTGAGCTAGTAAGGTCTTGCGTGATCCCTGAAGTTCTCCTGGAAACCTGAAAGCAGTTTTATATACGTAGGGTGAGGATACAAGTACACTCAGTAGGGAAAACCAAAGACTCTCGTGCACAAGCAGGGGAACGTACTAAAGTCCCGTGAGAAAAAGAGTAAAACAAACACCTAAAAAGGCAAACTATCCACCCCAAGCCTCACCAAGGCACACTCCCTAAATAATGAAAGTCAAGTAATATATATATTAAGAGAACATCGATGTTTGGGTACCCCACGCCACTTTCCCACTGGTTATTGAGACATCCTACGCATCGGACCAATCCTGCCATTCTCACCACAGTCCCACTACCACACCCGCCCGCACACACCTGGGCCACAACCACACACAGTCCCACTGCTGAAATCCCGCCTGTACACACCTGGGCCACAACTGTCACATATAACCACGCCTACAAACACCTAGTCCAGAACAACCACCACCACGCCCAAAGACACCTGGGCTAGAACATCCACCGCCACGCCCGAAGACAACTGGGCCTCATCCTGAAGACACTTGGGAAACCACCTACCGCACACACCTGGCCAACCACCACCACACCACCCCGCCCGAAGGTTCTTGGGCTAATAAAGGACCTCAGTCCATCATAGCCTGCCCAAAGATACTTGGGCTACCCAGGAAAGGGAGCAGAAAAGGAGCTAATAACCAGCCACTAATAATAGTGTTGGGAAAAACACCCTCCCCCATGAAATGTGGGTGTTCGGCACTAAGTGCTCAACTTGGGTGGGGCGAGAATAAGAAACACAAAACTACAAGTATAGATATAGGCAAAAAGCACTCACCCAAAGTCTAGGTTTTTCTAACCAACCTATAGAACACAATACCACTACATCCAAGCCCCAAGTCATGACTTTCGCCAACAAAACCCATTTGTCCCATTCTTGTTTCATGTTCAGTAATAATGTTTATGTTTAAGCACTACTAGGCAACTAGTAGGCATAGGAATAATTCCAGGAAAGTAAATAGTCAAACATCAACCAAAACTCCCACACTCAGTTCTCAACAATAGAGGATTCCACCCCAATTCATGATATAAACAAGTATCCACCTGGTCTTAAAACTCAAAACCACCGAATCCATACCAACAGGTCATCCCATCCCCCAAAAAAGTTCACACAACCATCGAGAGTATAAAAGAACAGGGGATCCCATCCCCTCCCACATCTCCAGCAATCGGCCCGAAAGGAAAACAAACAACTACCACCACCAACACAAGCAGGGATTTACCGGTATTTTCAGATTTAAACGACTTAACACACTCCATGATTCAAATTCCGTGTGTTCTAACCGGGAGTTATCACAGTAGGGTTGATCCTGGTGGTTTCAATTTATTCAGCCGGATATACGTGATTAACCAATTCACTTTTCACAGCAGGAATTTACAACCACAAACAAGCCATTTAAAACATCAGCAGGGTTCATTAGTGCACAAAAAACGACCACCAACGACCTCGATTTTCAGGAGGCATAATCCAGCACAACTCAACAAGATGGTCATAGAAGAAACAACATCAAAAATATAAGACAACATAAACAATCACAGCCCCCACTTTCTTTATAGAATTCGTTCATTATCTTCATTATGTTCGGTCCAATCAGTTCTATAGAAAAAAAAGCACACCCACCCCGCATGATACACAAAAGAGAGAGGCGAAGGATAAATTCCCTACTTGTTGATAGATGATCGATGTTTAGGCCGGGGGTGCGGAACTTTATGGATAACGATGTGCCCGATGCACTAGAAGCTGTTTGTGAAAAGCCACGATCGAGGAAATAGAAACCACTGCTAAACCTTAGTTTATAAGAGCCGGGGACAGTTGAGGTGTAAACACGAAACCGCATAAGGCGCGGGGGTCGTGGGTTGACCACGCGGCTCCACTCATCACAAAAGGGGTCAGGTGGTTTAACCCTACTCATGAATTGATTAAGAATTTAATTAAAACTCTTATGCATGTTACGGGTCTTTAAAACACGCTCAAACAGGTCAAAATAGGGTTTAAAACCCTATTTGCACAAAAGGGAGCGCTACTAGAAACAACTTGACAAGGCCGGGTGACACCGATTGGTCTCACCGATCGGTCTCACCGAGACGCCACTCCTTTAGGACCCAGATTTTGGCAAAGGGAAGGACCAAGAGAGTCTGGGTCATCACATATCAAATAATGCTGAAATTGATATGAATATAGATATTATGAATTTGTTTTAAGATGTGAAAGTTAATTAAAAAATGAAACCAGATAAAGATCTATCAAGACCATATGTTTCAGAAGTTCATTTAGAATCATCGGACTCAGCTACAATAGAGGCCCAAAAAACATTGACTACATTTTCCTATCTATGAAAATGTTAAGTGATTCAATACCCTACTTTCCAAATATTGAATCAAGCAAACAAATTCAAATTTCAATGAATAAAAAATCAAAACAGTTGTATATGTTAACTGAGAATGTTATCCAGAATGAAGTAGAAGTAAAAACTATAAAAAGTAAAACAAACAATCATAAGATACATTTTAACTATATGGTTAAATGGTCAGTACATTGTGACATTCATTTGAAATACAATGAGGATCATATAATGGATTTCAAGAATGTATCTGTTGATATTGTGGATTCTTTTGATAAACATTTATCAGATGTTTCAAAAAGAGTAAAGTTTTTGGTAGAGATTAAAGACATGACTAATAACTGGAAATAAGAAATGAATATTTTGAAAGAAAAAATTCACAATGTGGATGTTGAAAATAGAAAACTTTGTTCATGTGAATATTAATTATTCCTTTTCAATGAATAGAATAATAAGATAATTAAGGAAGTTAAAAGGTTTAAATCTGAATTTTGGAATAAAGTAGTCATGAAATAAAAAACCATGAATCTTTAGTCATCAATCATAGAAACATAGAAGGATCATGAGGATGTTAAGAAGATGAAATAGATTGGTAAAAAGATTTTGAAGAAAGAATGAACATTTTTATTTGAACTCTTAAAGTAATATTTAAACTTTTTGAATGAATGATGAATATGAATGAATTTTTATCTAGATACTATATGTCTGAATGTCTTTAATTTTCTTTTGGATGTATGTTCTTTCTTTTATATCTTGGATGATTACTAAATTCACATGAATTGTTTTATATGTAATATATTTATAACATTTCATGTGATATAATTTCCCTATTCTTTTTGAAAATCACAAACGGGGGATGTTTTAAGAAGAAATGTTTAGTGGGGGGTAGTTTTAAGTAGATATGTTTAAGGGGGAGTTCTAAAAGGTGATAAGTCATTGAGAAGTTTTTGGGGAAATGTTTTTAAAAGTATTACTTTAAGGGAATTTAGTTATCGTATAAGGGAGAATATGAAGTATCTATCTATAATTTTCATCATAAAGAAATAATAAACTCAGTGGGAGTTAAGATATGTTGTATATATTTGAAATTTCTTAAAATAATAAATGAATTTAAGTATTCCAAAGTTATTAGTTTTAATTTTAATTGTTCTATTTGGTGATTTATTGTTGAGTCAAAAGTTTTAGCCTCTACTTTTTCATTCCTTAGTTTTGGAAATCGAAAA
The DNA here is from genome assembly GCA_963277665.1 of Viscum album. Lineage (NCBI taxonomy): Eukaryota > Viridiplantae > Streptophyta > Magnoliopsida > Santalales > Viscaceae > Viscum > Viscum album. Next base: position 2,028,994,431 of record OY728143.1, on the reverse strand, counting down.
CACGTTCTTAAAACTATGTTTACTAACATTATATTTCCCAAGTGTTTTAGAATTTTTTTGTAGAAAAAAATTATTTTATATCAAACATAGACATTATTCTAATGATAAATGTATATAAACATTTATTATTCATTCTGATCCAAAAGATTGAATGTGAAGCTGATACATTAGAAAAACTTGTGTTCTGACCAGTGGTTAGACTTATTTCGTGTCTATCATACTGAAAAAACTCATAACCATCAAACTAACATTGGTAATGATATATAACAATGACCTTTGATCAGTTTATCAAATTTAAAATCAGTAGTGAAGTCCATCAGACTATGTAAACTTTATAATCTGAGTGATTATAATTATGTTTATCATACATAATATAAAATAGAATTGTAATGGTGATAAACAAAATATCATAAAACAAATGAAGTAAAATTCATTATTATTTTTCAAGTTCATGATCTAGATCATTATAAGTTGTAAAAGTAAAAACTATTTGATTCCATTACAACTAACTCAGAAATATGAGATTTTGAGAATCTCTTATAAATAAGAGGTCATTTGAAGAGCTAAGAGATGATGTATTTGAAACTCAAGTCATCTAAAGATCACTTGATTTAAACATCTCATTCTTAATCACTGTAATATTTTATAAAATTTAAGTTATAAGGAATCATTGTGAGGGTTTTTAATTCCTTAAAACTATTGAATTTTTTATTCATGTGTCTGATTGTGGTATTAATCGAGGGATTTCTCGAATAGGGAGATGATTAATTTGATCAATTAGATCGAGGGATTTGGGGACTAGGAAGATAGATCTGACAATGATCATCGTATCAAGGAATTTCTTCTTTAATAAACATAGAAATGATACTTCTCCATTGAATCATGGTATTCTGGATGATTGGAAGATAGAGAAATACCGATATATTGGATAAAGGTCTTTTCTGGTAAGGAAAGATAGAACTTTATAGTAGGTATTAAAACTATGGATATCTTTAGTTAAGATTTATGACTACTTTAACTCTTAAGGTTAAAGAGTAATTTTTTTATCAATATTATAATTAATTCTTACTATTAAAGTATTCTATTTTTCTTGTTTATACAAGATTTATTTTCTATTATTCATTTTTATTAGAAAGTTATTTTTATACTTATCTTTCTAACAAACTCTTTTATCAGTGTGTATTTGATTCCGATGATTACTATAATAATAAGAAAACATTTGGTTTTGATTTTAATATTCTAATCATCAAAATAAGTTTGATTTTGATCATTTTTACTTAAGATGATTTGTGTTTTTTTAGTTTACTTTTTTAACCAAAATTCACCCCTCTATTGTATCCATTGTAAACTCTTATGATCCAAAAACTATCAAAAAAGAAGAGGTACTGGGTATTAAGGTTTTTTAGAATAAAGAAAATGAGGATCCCTACATTTTGTTCCTACTCACACTTCTATAAAAAATCAACAATAAATAGTGCATGAACAAAAAGAATCATCAACAAGGTGACCTCAAAAAGAAAGATGAGAATAGTTGGTTTGAATAGAAAATGTGATCTTTCTTACCACAAAATCCTAACACTCCAATATACTAGGGAGTATCCCAATGTTTCCCAGTTGTGGAGGAAATACAATGCATCACCACTTGGGGTTTTAACCAAGATTTTTCATCTCCTATCTACTTTTTTTAGCCATGTGTTGTAGTTTTCAACAAGAGATTCAAATTCTTCTTGTTTTTATATATAGGACACATATAACAACCCATGATAGAAATGAAATAATTAATAAATTAATATCATTATTTAAATATTACATCTTGAAAATAGTCTCACAACCTAAGTCCATAAAGGTTCAGTGTCTTAGAGTTTACCTACAAAAAAATATTATTTTTCAACACTTCCAACATTTCTCCATAATCACTTTCTTCTAGAACATTTTATATATATATCAAATGATATCACCACCTTTATAATTTTGGGATTGTAAATATAATAAAGGTGTGATCTTATACATTTAGTAAAGGAAAAACATATCATAACATGAAGGAAAAAATGATGAAGGCATAAATATAAAAATAAATGATCAAAAGACCTTAGATGATAATCATAAAACATGTTAAAGTAACATAATATAATTAAAAAATCATTAAGGAAGAATAAAAGGTATAAACATACTCACAACACATATCAATAGTCATATATCATGTTATCATGACATAAAACTGTTTAAAAATAAGATATAATCTTGAAAATATGGAATTTACAAGAAATGAAATGCATCTTGCAAATTTAGAATAAATTGATGAACAACATGAAAATGTGGCACAACTATAATCATAGTATATCATGTGTGAGAGAAATAATCATTTACATTCTTATGTGGACAATCTCATTATGTCCATACCTAAAATTTTTAGAAAACCCATCATTACCATTTATGTGTGAACAAACACATTATGTCCACACCTGAATATCTCATGGGATATAAACATAAACCAATGCATTGGAGGGAAATATAGGACCCCACCTGTCATCATCTATACATATGTGTTCCACATAAAATAAATCATAAACATGTCCTAATGAGCTCATTAAAAAAATAATGTGTTTCTTAAACATCCAAATGTAGGACATTCTCTTTTCCAAAAGAACCTAAGGAAATAAAATGGGTTTCATAAAATTATATAACAACATGAAATATATTTATTGAAATTAAAAACATGATCACCCAAAAATAGTAACTTATTAATAGAACAACATAGGGTAAAACATGAAATTTAATTTCATTGGGGATATATCCTTTTGAATATAGAGAGTAAAACAAAAACTAAATCACTAAATAGAATTCTTGAAATCATTTTAAAATCATGTATCTTAAATTCAAAGTTACATGTATATTTTTAAAAATAATCCTTTTTTTCGTAAAAAGAAGTGAAAATAAAACAATTCATGAATGTGGGTTTGAGTTAAAAACTATTTTTTCCCAAAAATAAAAATAGGACATCATTCCAAATTAATGTCTTGGGAAAAATAGTTCTATAAGAAATTGTATTTAAAACCAGGGGGTCACTCCCTCTTCTCTACTTCACTCTTGGTGATTCCCTAGGCATTGATGGATGAGATTTTGGTCCCCCTCCCCATCAGAAGGGGGTGGTACTTAGCTTACATATTCCTTAAAGGATCACTTGTCCTCCTCCCTATTATTCTTTAATACTAATTTGATTTTTATGTTTCCAGAGATATCAGTGAAATAAAAAGTGCTAGATATATTTAAAGGATCACCTTAGATTTAAATATCGTCTTTATAGGTCACAAACACTTCATATATCTTTAACCTAACCTTGGTGTCCTAATTCTGACATCACCATCCTTGGGTCAATGCTTTTGATAGATTTTTTTTTCAGTTACCAGGGTTTACAGGAACATGTGATTTTGGGGATTCATCCCAAGACATATCATGATTAGGTTTTCATTGATGGATGATTTGATTATAACATGGTCCAAATACCCTAAAAAATGTAACGGTTTCTTCTTGTATCTACTCTAGTGGACTTTTTATTTCGATATGAAGTGTGATTCTCCTGTATCATTGATTTGGGTATGTTTCCCTGAACTCTTTCTAACCTTTCAAAAGCCCTATATTATTCGTATGCTTGGAAATATGGCAGGTCACTACTTTTTTTAATAGAAGAACACATTTAGTGAGTCATCCTATATTCCTCATATTTTTGTGGAGGATGATATTTCTAAGCCTCCAATAGAGTGGGTGTGGATAGTAGTTTGAGAAGAATTCTGTTTGAAACAAGAATTTTATTTTGAATCATAGATAGATTATTTCATGTCTTACAGTCAGCTAAATCATTTGGATTCATCCTGTAGTTGTGGGAATTGGAATAGGTAGGTGCATGATATGAAGTTGATGGAGTCTATAACTCGCAACAACATTGAGGTGGATCAATTGGGTACTTACGAGATTCAACATCTTAATGAATCTAGAAATTGGCAAGAAAAATGAACCCATATCCAAATATTGTGACCATATAAGACCATATAAGGTGTGACTTGGGTTACAATAGTCTGATAAGGTAGACTTAGGATTCATGGAGAGAAGAGTGGGCACATTAAGGTGTTTCCTTGATCCCAAAAAATAAGAAACCAAACTCTCCTTCATATATAAAGGTGGTATGATAGGTTGTGATCTTATTGAGGAAATGGTCTAGGAGACATGCAAGGGTGGTCAAAAAATCTGCAACAACTAGGGGATCATGATTCAAGGTGCATTAGACGAATGGGGGGTAGGGTTGAATGAAGTAAATATGTTAAATTCTATTGGGACCTTGGATATAATTAAACAAGGAAACCATTATTGAGGATTGGAAATTGAGGTGTAGGCATAGTTGAAAATTAATTCAATGTAGGATAATGAGGCATATGAAGATGAGGAACAAGGAAATAATGGGGTAGAGACAGATGATGGGAGTGATTACTTATTCTCAAGGGATAGTGTAGAGGGAACACTCAACATGGGAATTCATTGGCCAAGAAGGAAGAAAGGGTAAAAAGGTATCCAAGATTCTGAGAGCTGTATTCTGACCAAAGGGAAAGAACCTAAAGGGAGGAAGGATTAATCCCATTTTCCCAGACCAATTGAAAAAAGGTCTACTAAGAAAATAAAATTCAAGGCAAGGGATGGTTATCTAGAATACATTCCCAATACATGGGAGATAATCTTACACTCTGGGGAAGTAATGGTGGAGGAGTCCCTACTGATTAACCCCCCATATATGATACAGATAGGATAGTTGAAGGATTACTTCATATGGACACAAATTATGATCAGTGTGAGTGGTTAAACAAACAATAAAATATTTTGATCAGAGGCTTCATTAAAAGAGAAAAAATGTATAGGAGTTTATTCTAACATGGGAAAAAATAGTGCATTTCATTGAAGACCTTTTAAAGGATGATCTGGAATCAAAGGTAAATACTATGTACTAGAAATTATATATGTATAATTCTTCTAATATTCTTAAACTTGATTTTAATGGCTTCATGACTTCTTATGGGTTTTGATACTTTGTGTTTATGATGTGTGGGGGTTTTTATGATTGGGATGTGGTCTAATCATGCATTTTTTAGAAGATATCTTTTTTTGTGGGTTCTCACTTAATCCTTAAAAGTGGTCAATTTGAAATGAAAATAATGAATTGATGATGATAAAAAAAATCAAAAAATAAGAAATTTTTTAACTCAAGTAAGGAGTTTGAGTTACAAAGTCCCTTACATTTACCCTTGATTTCCATTGAAATGATTTAAACTCCTGTATCATATGGATAAAAATACTAATAACCTATTTTAGAACATTATTATTTTATATTTTTATTTACACTCTTCATTAATAATAATTCTCTTGATGTATAAGATTATTTTGATCTCTACTATAGGAAAAAATAGATTTCATGATGGTCTTTTAATGGATGTTTTTAAAACCACCAGAAAATGTGTTTTTTATAATTTAATTTTTTTTAAATTAAATTTATTTTTAGTGGTGTTTTTTAAAAAATCGACGCTATATTAAAAGAAAAAATATTAAATATTAAATTATGAATTATTATTTATTATTTATTATATATTATATATTTTTCATTATCATATATTATTTACTATTTATAATTTTAATTAATTAAATTTGTTAATTAAAAAATATTTATAATTTTTAGTTAATAAAAAAATTTAAATTTAAGATAATTCTTCAATAAGTTGAAAATTAGACTTCGACGTTAAAGAACCATAAGTTTTGATTTGGGAGTTCATTTTAGCTTCACACTAGTGAAATCGAAGCTTACAAAATGAACTAAAACCAAAATGGATAATAATTTATTAATAATTAAAAGAATAAAATATATTATAGTTTTAATAAAAGTTAGAAATTGAACTTCAACTTCAAACGACCCTAACTTTTGATCTGAGTGTCTGTTTGATCTCTACCACATATCAAACTGAAGCCTGTGATGAGCTTCACACCGTATTGACTAGGGCCCTAATCACTACTTTTTTAGGTCAAAAGAGGTCTTAAAGGCATTCAAAACTGAGTTTTTTATTTGGATGTCATGATTTTTAAATATTTGATGAGATTCCATCTTCATTAAAGAGTTTGTTCACAAGTTTTTTTTTGTCTTTTATGAATTATTCCATTGATTTACATTCCTTTTGATTTGATGGTGTTGTAATTATTGTGTTTCCCCTCTTTTTGTGATTTATTACCTATTATACTTGTTTGTTTAAATGTATTTTTGAATATTTATATATATATATATACAATTGTAAATGTTTATTCATATTTATGTTTATATATATTTATATCCAGTATGTGTAAATATATATAGATATATTTATATTTACTTCTTCCTATATGTATATTTATAATATTATACAATTATATATTTGTGTGTTTGTTTATATATATTTATATAACATACATTTTTGTTTATATATATTTATATAAATTTTGTTTTATGTATATGTATTTATAGATATTTATATCCATTTATTATTTATATTTTATTATTTATTCAATTATTATTTATTATTTATTATTTTAATATTTATATATTAATGATTTGTTATTTATTATTTTATTTTTTATTATTAAATTATTGTTAAATTCTAATTTAATATATATTTATTATTTATTACCTAATATATACTATTACATATTATTTTTAATTTATTATTTATTATTAATTTATTATTTAATTGTTATTTATTATTAATTTATAATTGAGGTATTTTTTATTATTTATGAAAAAGTTATTTATTAATTTACTATTTATTATTTATCTAATACATTTTAAGATTTATTAATTATGTAATATTTATTACTTATTTATCATTTAATTATTTATAATTTATAATTTAAAATTTATTTATTTTTCATCATAACTTTATTTATTATTTTATTATTTTTTTAATATTCATTTATTATTTAGTTATTGTTTATACATTAATTATTAATTTATTATTAACATCTTATTTATTATTTATTTTTTTCATTATTATTTTATTAAATATTTTTAATTTATTTGTTTATTATTTGTTTATTTTTTATTGCTTATAAATTAATTCTATTTTTTAAAATTTATTATTAACCTATTATTCATTACTAATTTATTATATATTCATTATATATTTATTGTTTATTTATTCACAATTTATTATTTATTATCTATTATATATTAATTTATCAATTTATTTTTAATTATCATATATTAATTTATTTTTTAATTAATTTATTATTTATTAATTTCTTATTTATTTTTATTATTTTATTAATCTATTAATTACAAATTATTAATGAATATTTTTTATTTTTTATTTATTATTTACTATTTACTATTTATTATTGTATTATTTATTTATTATTCATTTTTTTTATTAACTATTAACAATTAATAATTAAGAGTTAGTTGTTAATTATTAATTATTTAGTATGTATCTATTTTTTATGTATTATTTTTTTATCCATATATATGGTAACAGTCAGTGCCCCCCCCCCCCGGTCTTTACTTTGCTAGTTTTTTTTATTGTTGAAGATGTTTAGAGAAGGTTTCGAGATTTTTCATATGAGTTGGGGAGTGCAACAAAGCTGTCGTTGGATTGCAGGTCATGTAAGTAGGTTACACAGTGTGATGTTTTGTTACACGGCTTGTACTGGATGGTTCATAGCGTGTACTATTATGAGGTTTAAAATATAAAATAAATCAAGAGGCGATGAGTTTTTTTATGGAAGTTGACCTTGAGGGATTTCATAGTGTGAAAGGGGGTTACACGTCGTGTAATCCCCCCAGTGTTGTAACATTTTAAGGATTTTTTCAGTGGCTCGGGTTGTCAAATCCTAGGACTATAGCATCTCACCCTCAACCCTAGATGACCAAGCAACCCCTCTTCAGTGTTTTGAGAATTCCTTCATCGAGGATCAATTCCTGGCTTCTATCCTTCGATCCATAGAGATCTGTCTTCAATGTAAGGTGTGTCCTTCCTCCGTTTTTCAGGTTTCTTCTAGGTTGGTCTCTTTATTCCTCATGTTCTTCTTAGCTTATGATGGTGAATGATCTTCCTTGGTTCTAATGTGTTTATCTTTGGTTTTAATTGGTGCGGTGGTTCTACTACATCCTCAGGTGTATGCAAATCTTGCAGTATAGGTAATCGGAGATCCTTTTTGTGATTCGTTTCCTTGCGAAGAATGTTGACACCCTTTTGAGGTCAGATTTCCTTCATTTCTCTTCAATGTGTATCATTCGGGAGGGGTTTACCTTTGTCTGCATGTAGATTTTGGTTGTGCCAAATTAAATAAAGATTAGAATCATCTAAATGAAATTGAAACGGGTAGAGGGGTTTGATTCGTAGGCCTTTACAACCTTGTTGTTGTTTGTGATACTATGATCTCTATATGGGAAAAACTTTCCACTGAAACTCATAGCTGTTTGGGGTCCTTGTTTGCACACTAAATAGTGTGCATGTTATTTTTGTTTCTGTTGAAAACTTATATATGGAAATTGGTTAATCACATAAATTCAACTAAGGAATGAATACCCCAAGATTTTACAGTTTCTGTGATAACCCCTGAATTAACAAGTATAATTAAATAATGGATTCCTTTCTAAATTTGGAAATGTATTATGTCTTGGTACATGGGGTATTGTAATGTGTGGGTTTTCTCTTGTTTGTGTTGTGGTGTGTCTGTGATCACGGTTTTGTGTTATGGGTTCGATTAGGTAGTGTTATGGATGAACTTGTAGACAATACATCAACCTGACCATGTAATGGAATCTCAGGTTGAGAGATTAATTTATTGTGGAATGGATGATAGGTATGGTGCAGCGAGGCTGTGTGAACTAGTTGTGTGACAATATATCGACAGATGGGTTGTGAGTTGGGGTTTGGTTCTATTGGTACGTGACTTGAGTGGGATGAGTTTGAAGAATGATAGTAGTGGTTGGTATAAGTGATTCTCCAAATTCTTCTCCATGGGTAGCATGAAGAAATATTTCCTTGTATCTAGAGATCAATATATCATGAATGGGTGTTAAATAGAGAGGAAATGTGAAGCCTTATTAATTTCTGAACTAGGGCTTTTCATCTTTTAAGATGAATTTCGTTGTGTTTCTTATTATGTGTTACGCTTATTAGTTTCATGTATAGTGATGGAATAGATAAATTAATTGTTTAATAAAGAATGGAAGTGGTTTAATGTAATTGGTTAGAAGTGTGAATGGGTTTTGTTGCATGTTTTTTGTTGTTGTGCATTTAGAGGTAGCAGAAAAAAGGTGGTAGTTATGAGTTGGTTTTTCTATTTGGGAATCATAGGTTGGTCTTGAGTGTTTTTATCATATATGTATATACATATATTTTACTTGTGATTTCTATACGCACCCACCCTATTTGAGAACTATGTGCCAATCACCCCTATCATTACGGGGGGAGGGTGTCTTTACCAAACACCTCAGTGGGAGGATGGACGGCTGACCACCTGATCTTCCCCACTACCTCTTCCAGGCAGTGATAACCCAAGATTCATTGGCAGGTTGAGTTTTGTGAGGCTCAGGTGTGTGCAGGCGAGTTTTGCTTTCCCGTGTGTCTTTGGGATAAAATCTGTTGTGCTTTCTCTGGTGTCTTATAGATGATATGTGGTTTGTGGACCAAGTGTCTTTAGGGGGTATGTGATGTGGTTTGTGTCCTAGGTTTCTACGGGAAGGATGTGGTTTGTGGGGCCCAGGTGTGTGCGGGCAAGTTGTGATGTTGTACTTTCAAAATAAGTGGGTGCATGAGGTTGTTTTCCATTAGGGTTGAGTGGATAATCAATGGGAAGTGGTGTGGGGTACCCTATCATCGATGTTCATTATATCACATTACTTGACTTGCATTATTTGGTGAGTGTTCCTTAATGAGGTTGGGATGGTTAGTAAACTTGTTAGGGGTTGTTTGGTTCTTCTACTTTATCACATGGTTATTAGTATGCTTCTATCAGTTTTTCATCAAATAATTTTTTTCCTAATGAGTATACTTGTATTCTCACCCTATGTATATAAAACTATTTTCAGGTTTTCAGGAGGATTATGTGGACCGTGTTGGACCTTACTAGCTCGAACTTTGGGATAGTTCTTGTGTCGCTCCTATGATTTACTTTCAGCATTTACTTTGAAGTTTTTATTTTATTTGTAATATTTCTATTTTAAACATGCATGTGGGATGGATTTTGGATTTATTTTATATGTATCTTGGAGTTGTTTTGGGGTCAACCATCTTATTTCCTAATCTTGTTTTCCTAAAAATTGTAATGCCTCCCATTTTGTAATATTTGTATACCCTTGCTGCTAGTTGGAACCCATGGGCCTACTATAGGTGGGACTCGGGGTAATTATCTCACTTTCTTCATTGCCATCACAGGAGGGGCATCTTTGGAGGAAGGAGGTCATGATATAATGGTATCAGATCATACAATTGAAAGATATGGTAGATTTTTGAGTTAGGAATAGTGACGATTGCATGGGTTGTTAGGGAAATAGTCTCAAGTGATCTTGGTACATGACATAGTCCAGGAAGGACCAGCTAAGACACAAGATTTTAGGGCCCCCGTGATCTGATACAAGGACTTTGATCATACTGAAAGACCAAATGAGGCTACACCATTTTCAGGGTAGAGACTCCAGGAAAGGTATATGCATCATAATGACGTGTGTTCTTGTTTGAATTGATATGTCTTGGAAAATTTGAAATGGATAACTAAATGAGTTAAAATGAATATTAAATAAAATTTCATACTACTCAGGATTAGTAAATCATTATTTACCTTTTAGTTGTTCCTATTCATTGCTTACATGTGGTCTGGGTAGTTGAGGCTCAGCAGGATGATCTGGTTGATTGATGGAGGGTTCATCCCGTTGAGGAATATGACCAGTGGTAGTGAACATTTCGTTCCTTCTAGTGGAAAGCATTGGGAAAGTATGAGGTTAGTGTTTTGGATATGGAGACAGAGAGTTGGGTTGAGGATATTGAGATCAACTTAGTTTGATTCAGTCCCTGATAGAGTACTGGGATTCTATGGAAGTCGATCACATGTGAGGACCTACGCGTCAGTGGTGGATACTATATTTGGGGAAGAGGAAGGAGGATGATGTTCTATGGGTCGATTTCAAGAAAATATTTTGAGTAGAATTCCATTCATTGACCATATAGGCCGAGAAGAGGAAATAGCTACTCTCCCTCCTAGTAGGGGAGTATGTTAGTGTGGGGGATGGGGATCAAGTTCAAGGACCTCCTTCATTTTTTTCCAGACCTCATTTCAAATGGGGAGTCTTATGTGATTCATTTAGAGGAGGTGCTTCGTCCTTCTATCCAGTACGTGATTACTCCATTTATGTTTCTTACGTTTTTGGAGGATCCAAAGAAGGTGGAGGTGATTGAGAGGATGCACTCATGAGGATTTATGACATGATAGGGGAGTCTATAGGATTATTTGAGGGGAAGGGTTACCAGTGGTAGGTTTCAGACACTAGGGCCTTCGAGGTTTCGAAAGGCAGGGAGTTTACCTTAGCATATTCTTTTCCATCCTTCTAGTGTCGGTGGTTCCCATGTCCTTCCTATAAACATGGGGGCGATGTGTTTCTTTTATGAAGTTCATGGCCATCTTCAAAATCAGTGTTCAGTGGCTATTCAGGATCAGTATGGTGGAGGTGGACAAGTTTAGTTCCAACCTCAACAACAGTTTCTAGTTAGGACATTTCAACAGTAGGGACAGTAGGCTCATGCTCTACTGAGAGGCGATGCAGTAGGTAGGGGAAGACCTTATTATTTTCCTCAAGGCCCTCAACCCCATCTTAGTCATAGAGGTGGTCATCAATAGATATCTAGGGGAGCTAGGCATGGTCATTTGAACGTAGTAGAGATAGCAGTTCAAGCAGGTCCAAAGATCTTCAAAGGTTTGACCATTTTGTTTAGTACCCTTTGTTTTGCGTTGTTTGATTTAGGAGCTTCGAAATCCTTTATTTCACCCTCTCAATACCATGATCTAGGACTAGACATAGAGATTCTTCACATGCCCTTGATGTTGTGTATGTCAGTCAGTGGCCATAATAGCTTGTTTGATGTGCTCCGGGGATATTGAATGATGATGGGACTGCATCAGTCCTGTGGGGATATTTTCCTGCCACAAATGCATCTATACAATGTCATCCTCGACATCGACGGGTTGTATTCCATGCATTCCATTATCAAATTCGTCTAAAGAAGAGTCATATTTTCTCATGTGGATGGGAAATTTTTTGTTTTCTTCGGTGATTGGGGATGTCAGGTGGGTAGTATTCATGTAGATATATTCCTTCCTTCTTGGTTGAGTTGTCAGTGGAATCAGTAGGTATTGGGATGGTGGAGGTTCCCAGAGTTGTTGGGGAGTTTCTGTATGTTTTCCTTGATGAATTTGTGACACTACCCCCTCAACGTGATGTTGAGTTTTGGATAGACTTACAACCCGATGTTTCTTAGATTTCAGTGGATATTTATCAGATGGAACCTTCTGAGTTGTGGGAGTTGCAGATCTGTATAGATGGTCTGATGTAGAAGGGTTTTATCTGGAATAGTGTGTCATTGTGGGGTACTCTAGTGTTTTTCTCCAATAAGGTGGATTATGGTCTAAGGTTGTTCATAGATTACCGGAGGTTGAATCAGGTAACAATCAAGAACGGTTACCCTCTTCCAAGGATAGATAATCTTTTCTACCAGTTGAGAGGGGTGATTTGGTTTTCTAAGATTGATATGTTGTCTGGATATCACTAGTTAAGGGTGAAGGAGGGTGATATCCCAAATAATGCTTTCAAATGTAGGTATGGGAACTTCGAGTTTGTGGTCATGTCATTCAGTGTTATGAATTAACCAACTATGTTCTTGGGACTCATGAATTATATTTTTCAGGAGTTCTTAGACCAGTTCATCATTGTGTTTATCGATGAAATCTTCGACTACTCAAGGTTAGAGGATCAGCATTCCAAGCATCTCAGAGTGATCTTTCAGGTTCTTTGATGTGTCCATCTTAATAGAAATTTATCCATGTGCACGTTTTGGACATGGGAGGTATATTTACATGGAAATGTGGTGTTTCAGTAGGGTGTGGCAGTGGACCATTAAAATGTTGTAGCAGTTTTTTCTTGGTTAAAACCCAAGAATTTGGTAGAGGTTCATAGTTTTATTGGTCTTGTATGCTATTATAGGAGCTTTGTACCTGATTTATCTTGAGTTATAGCCTCGTTGAAAACCTTGACCAGGAAAGATCAAAATTTTGTGTTGAGTGATCAATTATAGGAAGTATTTGGTTATCTTAAGGGGAAGCTGGTTAGTGCTCTAGATTCTTGAGGAAGTGGTGGTGTTTAACGTGTTTTTTGATGATTCTCATTTGGTTTTGGGATGCGTCTTGATGCAGAAGCGAGTGGTGATATTTTATGGGTCTAGGATGTTAAGTCCCCACTAGCATAATTATTCCATTCACTATCTAGATCTAGTATATGTCATGTTTGTGCTTAATTTGAGGTGGAATCACCTCATTGGGGTGCACTTTGTGGTTTTCAAATATCACAATAGTTTGAGGTATATATTTACCTAGCGATACCTGAAATTGTGATAGTGGAGGTGGATATAGTTTCTTCAGGATTATGATTTCGAGATCTATTACTCCTCAGTTAAGGGAAATTTTTTGTCCAATTCTTTTATTATAAAGTTGAAAAAGGAGGTTATTTAGGAATCTGTAAATGCTTGGAAAGTGATGTAGGAGTTAGTGTCCTTTCAGTTAGATGCATGGATAGATGATGATAGAGGCTATTTATTCTAGATGATGGTGCAGTCTTCTCTGATATAGCAGGTGGAAGAGTCTCATTGGAGATAATCAGAGGCAGAAGTCCTACACAATCATATTGAAGTCGTGATGATCTAGAGGGATGGTCAAAGGATAGTCAGAATCTGATGTTTTTCTATGGAATGTTGTTTGTTCTGATGGAAATGCATAAGGGAGTCCTTTTTGAGTTCTATAACTCACCTTTAGCAGTACACCCGAGAATTTAGAAGATGTACCGTGGCTTGAGGATGTAGTTTTGGTAGCCTGATATGAAGTGATAGACATAAGTGTTGGTCGAAGTGGACACTCAAGAGGGGGGTGAATTGGGTTCCAATTAAAATTTCTGTTAAAAATATTTCTATTAAAAGACCCCAAATTGAAAAACAAGTTAAACTGTAGTGAATTTATATAGATTGTAAATGTTTAATTATTTTCTCTAAGATTGATTAGGTCTCAGTTAATTTCATCCAGGGATAAAATTAACTTTTGAAACTAACTTACTGGTTCACGATAAGTATAAACACTTTCTTGTTTAGATATCAAAATAACTTTAAAACAAATAGTATTTCAAATTAATTAGCAGTGGAATATTCAATATATTTTATAAGAAAAATAGATAAGAATAATAGTTTTTGAAACGAGAGATTCAGTCTCAAGCCAAGACATAGTCCTCTCAAAAAATTTATATAAATTTGATCCACACCCTAGATTGGGGTAAACAATAGTGAAAACACTGTCCAGGTACAAAGATCTCTACCACAGTTCATTGTGGGAAAACAAAGAGAACAACACACAGGTTGTCCAGGTCCTACTTGACCTCTACCACTATCCTCAGTGGGACACAAGAAGGTGTAGAAAGTTTGGAATGAGGATTTAGTATCCTCTAGTTCATCACAGGAGACAGTGTGTGTGTAAAATAAACAGAGTACACACACTGCTTGAAAAAGTAAATAATGAATCACTTAGAGAGAGTATATGAGATTTTAGAATGCTCTAGTGATAAGCAGTGCAGCTCTGCACTCCTTCGATTTAGTAGAAATGCTTCTGAGTCCTTCTCTGGTTTTTGTGTAGAAACACAAAATGTTGTGGTTCTCCTTCTGTCACTTACTTTTTAAGTGTTCAGCTCGATTATAGGTAAACGTTACAACCCTTTCACTTCTTCTTTGAATTTCTGTTCTTGATGAGTATGAGAGTTCTTCGTGTGTTCTTCTTTTCATACATGTACATGCATGGAAGAATTCCCTTTTTCCTCTCCTTTTTGTGTTTTTTTTGTTTGTTGTCCCTTTTTTACGGCATCTCGATCTTCCTTATATTCCATGAGCTCTAGAAATATGAATGATTTCCTTTTCATAGGTACGAGGTATGGTTCCTGGACATGCCAACAACTAACATTAAATATCATTAATTGCATTAAAAAAATCAAATATGACTGTTGGAATTAAACATGAGTTAATGGAAATTCAAATAGTTTTTATGACTATCGGTGAGTCATGGGATCGGTGAGTCATTTTGAATCTGCATCGGTTTCGGTAGGTCATGATCAATGGTATCGGTAGGTCCTTAGATCATCGGTATCGATAGGTCCTTTGATCATCGGTATCAATAGGTCCTTTGATCATCGGTATCGGTAGGTCCTTAGATCATCGGTATCAGTAGGTCCTTGGATCATCGGTATCGGTAGGTCCTTTGATCATCAGTGATACCATTCATCATCGGTGCCACCATTCATCATCAGTGTGACCGTTCATCATCGGTGTGACCATTCATCATCGGTGTGACCGTTCATCATCGGTGCGACCATTCATCATTGGTGACTCATGAAAATAACTAACGGTGAGCCAAAACATGGAATTTTCACAAAGTGTCTATTCAGTCCAGAATGATTCCAGGTCAACAGTAAAACATAAATTAACATAGATAAACATATGTAAACATGATTTAAACGTATATAAACACATTTAGAACAATTTGAAAAAATACTAAATTGTCATAAATAAAACAATGATTTGGGATCATTAAAATAACCATCTCACATAGAGTTCAACAATATATATAAACACATTTTCAACATTTTGAACAAAAGACTAAATTATCATAAATAAAACAATGATTTGGGATTATTAAAATAACTATCTCACAGAGAGTTCAACAATCTCTCCCTTTTTGATAATCACAAATCAATGGCATAAATGAAGATAGAATATAGTATGTCATTCAGTATACTCCCACTAAGTCATTCTCCCCATCTAATATAAATCATATAAAATGATTCATTCTCCCCCTTTCATCATTGCTCCCACTGAGATATATAGTCAGCATTTCTCCCCCTGTTTATATGCATGCATGTAGTAAATAGTGAAGCAAAGGCTCATATTCATATTCAGTTCACCCCATATGCATATTCATGATTTCTCTCCCTCATTCATAATCATGATTTCTCCCCCTTTGGGATTATCAAAAATAAAAGAGAAGGAAGATAAGCAATAAGAATAGGCCACTAAAATAATATTTGAAAAAGAGTAGAAGAACCAAATACAAAGTTGTAAAGGAGAAGAAACAGACACCCTATCAAAAATGGACAGAGACATCTATTTTTGTGGGTGAAATGGAGCTTTTCCTTTGGCAGTGGGAGGAATAGATGGTCCAGAAGGAGGCTTTGTAGAAGGTTGATCTGGTCGGATGGAGAGAGGAGGCAGGACAGCCTTGGCTGGACAAAGAGTGGGTTCCAAAGTCACTTGCTAAGGAGCAGAAAATCTTTCTAAAGGTTGCTGTTGAATGACTGGCTGGATATTTGATAGATCTTGACAGAAAGATAACTGACCAGAAGCAACATCTGATGGATTAAGAGGCTCAACAGTAGGAAAAAAATGGCCTTCGCTTGTACATGAAGGTAAGGTTTGAGAAGATTGATAAAATCATGAATTACTTCTCCACCATACTTCATAGCCTTTTCAAAGTCATCCTTGTTCTGCATGAAACTTTACAAAGTAAGAGTAAAATCCTTTAACTGCTGAACTTGAGCCTTTAAAGCGTGAGTAACCGGAGGAAGCCTCAAATTTTCAGCCAAAACCTTGAACTGATGGGTCAACTCATGCTTGGTATAAATCTTAGAGAAGTAATGATCAGCTTTCTCTTTAATCTCTTTATGAGCCTTGGTAGCATCGACTGAATACAACTGCACCATTTTGTGAATATGATCACTGTGCTCTTTCATATTTTTCAAAGAATCTAAATCCAAACATTTTCCAAGATCTACCAGATCTTCCTTAATGAAATCCTTTAAAGAATTAATCTCATGACTATTAATCTTGGTCACCTTTGAAGAACTTTCCTGAGCAACTACTTGGGTGATCTCTGCTTTCAACTTTCTTAAGTATTTCTTCTTCAGATGTTCTATCAGATTTCTTAGCACTTCCCTCATACCAGAGATGGTTGCTCTAAATTAATCGGACAAAGAAACTAGATTACTGCCTAAATCCGTGAGTGTTTGATTCAAAGAGGTAATGTTCCTGCCAATCAATTCACTAGTATTGCATAGGTCTGGCTTGATATGGTTTACCACTCATTGAACCAAATCATCCATAGTATCTTAAGATAAAGACATAGTATCATGAGTAGGAACATGAGACAACTCATCTTTCATAGTCTCTCTAACTGCTTGAACCAACTCAACCTTAAATCTGTTAAAATCAGATCGAGAAACTGTAGGACCAAATCTAGCTTGAGGCACTGAAGGATCTGGTCTGGATTCTGCTCTTTGCATAAACTCAGCCACTAATTGAGCCTTAACTGAATCACATAATCAAGTAAGATTCACTTCTACTTATTATTCCTCTGAATAATCTAAACCCAAAACTGCAAGACCTAGGTGTTCTTTCCATGCATCTTGGCATGAAGGATATAGATGTTTCACAAACTGAGGTATTCCAGAATTTTCAAGAGAGACTTATTCATTCACATAAATCTCTAACTATTATGTCCTCTCAGCTTCAGGGACATTTTCTTGCTCATTTTATTGGGGTTGAGGATCATCTTGGATCACATTCTGACCTTCTACAGGTCTAGCATCAACATCATCAGCATCACCACTATCACCATCACTGCTACTATCATCACTATCACCATCAACATCAGCATCATCCTCATCACCATCATTGCCTTCATCATCATTATTATTAACTAATTTAACACTTGATCTACCTGTACTACTAGATTAATACTGCTCAGGGTTTGATTCTTTAGTCTCAGCTT
Source organism: Viscum album (assembly GCA_963277665.1). Lineage (NCBI taxonomy): Eukaryota > Viridiplantae > Streptophyta > Magnoliopsida > Santalales > Viscaceae > Viscum > Viscum album. The sequence goes on along the minus strand of OY728143.1, from coordinate 2,028,976,305 downwards.
GTTCTTCATCATCACCTAAAAGATGTTCAATCTATGGTAATTTGAGAGGTGGACTAGCTGGTCCAAATTCCATTTTTCTCTTCTTTGGGATAACTGTATCAGGATCACTCCTCTCATCAGAAGATGATTCAGCATCCTTTTCATTATTAGCCTCAGATTCAACTTGAGCTTCAGCTTCTTTTGTTCCCTTCATACAAGACTCAACGGTTTCCTTAGGAACTTCTTCTTCCTCTTCTTCATCAAAATAAACCACTTCCTCACCAGGTTTTAAACTGAGATCTCTCATCCCATTCGGTCTATTAGGATGATCAGTAGGATTGAAGGAGTCATACAACTTCTCATCATCAGCAAACCAAGCCTTATTCCATGGGTTCCGGTTGATTTTCACCCTCTTACAGATATCCTTGTTAATACAGAAGCTACTAGATGAGATGCACTCATCTCCATCATCAACACAGCCCAAGAATTTCAACATGGCAAAGATTTTCTTAGAATAAAACAAAGTTGTAGCTTTCTTTGATGGATTTATCATCTTAGCAATATGATCAACAAAATATCTACACATGTTGATCTTTTCACCATTCAACAACAGGAATAACAGAAAATCATCCTGATACATTAATGAAGCAAAGTCACCTTTTCTTGGACAGACTTGGTGCTGAATAAATTTAAACAAAATTCTACACTCACCATCCAATTCTACACAAGATATTCTTCTCGATTCAGACTTACCAGTCAAAATTTCTAGAGCTAGCTCATAAGAAAAGTAATCAGTTGTAGTAGGGATATTACCAGTTTAATCATCATATCTTCCATTGTGAGGAACTCCCAAACATTCAGCCAACTACTTTGATGAAAAAGTAATCTTTTTCCCTTTAACTATTGAAGACAGTCTCGCAGCTTCTGCTCCATCCACCACTACACTTAAGTTTAAATAGAACTCATACACAAACATTAGGTAATAGACTTGGTCATTATCACAAAACCGGTTTTTTCAACAATGCATTTCCAACACTTTCAACAAAGCAGACTTGCTGGACAATACCCATTCTAAACAAACATCCTTTTGTAGTAACTACCCATTGTTCCAGCTCCGAGTTTACTAACCTTTGTGTCGTGCTGCTAGATTCTCCGTGAGCACATTTTACAGGAGAGGAAGCTTCAGATTCCTTGCTTTCTCACTTTTTCTTGTCCATTTGGAGGTTCAAGAGGGTTGAGCATTTGGAAAGGTTTGGAAGGTTTGGGATTCGAAATAGAAGAGAGAGTTCGGCGGGAGATGAAAGGTCAACAGTCATTTAGAAATAGTCACGGGTCATTATTTTTATCATTTAGGGTTACGATAATAATAAACAATAAAAATGATTTTGTAAAACAACGTCATTTTGATAAACACTAACAGTTTCACTAACAGTACAACTCAATCGGTAGCACAGATCAGTTTCACAGATCAGTTTCACAGATCAGTTTCACAGATAGGTTTCACAGATCAGTTTCATATATCGGTTTCACAGATCGTTTTCACATATCGGTTTCATAGATCGATCATACCTAACACTTTTTTAATAAAGTCTAATCTTTCAGAACTTAAAGGCTTAGTGAAAGTATCAACTAACTAATGTTCAGAGTCAATAAATTCTAGAGAAATATCACCCTTTTGATGATGATCTCTCAAGAAGTGATGTCTGGCATCAATGTGATTAGTCTTAGAGTGAGACACAAGATTATTAGAAATAATAATTGCACTAGTGTTGTCACAATTAATTGAAACATTCTTAAAATCATATCAATAGTCCAAAAGAGTGTGTTTCATCCACAGAATTTGTGCACAGCAACTACCAGAAGCAATGTATTCTGCTTCGTCAGTGGACAAAGCTACAGAATTCTGCTTCTTACTACACCAAGATACTAAGGACTTACCCATAAAATGACATGTTCCAGATGTGCTCTTTCTCTCCAACTTGCAACCAGAAAAGTCAGCTTCCGAATAACTCTTTAATTCAAATGATTTTTCTTTTGGGTAAAACAAACCTAAATTTATAGTGTGTTTAAGATACTTAAAAATTCTTTTAACAACAAGTAAATGAGATTCTTTTGGATTATCGTTAAATCTTGCACACATACATACACTGAACATAATATCTAGTCGACTAACAGTAAGGTAAAGTAAGCTTCCAAACATACCTCTATAATTTGTTTGATCAAGTGGTTTCCCAGTTTCATCATCATCCAGCTTACTGGTGATACTCATAGGTGTGTCACATCCCTCATTACTATCCAAACCAAAACGTTTTAAAATAACCTTTGTATATTTACTTTGATTTATAATAATACCATCTTTCTTTTGAAAAATTTTAATTCCAAGAAAATACTTGAGTTCTCCCATTAAACTCATTTCAAATTTGTTTTGCATAATCTTTGAAAAATCAGTACATAAAGAATGTTTGGAAGATCCAAAAAAAATATCATCAACATAGATTTGGACAATCAAAATGTCTTTCGAAATTATTTTAAAAAAAAGAGTGGGATCAGCAATTCCTTTAGTAAAACCTTTTGAAATAAGAAAATTTGTAAGTCTATCATACCAAGATCTTGGAGCCTGTTTTAAACCATACAAAGATTTAGAAAGTTTAAAAACATGATTTTGGAAATGGGGGTTTGTAAATCCAATTGGTTGTTCAACAAAAACATTTTCAATTATAAAACCATTTATAAATTCACTTTTGACATCCATTTGATATAACTTGAATTTCAGATGAGAAGCATAGGCAAGTAAGATCCTAATGGCTTCTAATCTAGAAATAGGTGCAAAGGTTTCGTTATAGTCTATACCTTCTTCCTGACTATACCCTTGTGAAACTAACCTAGCTTTTTTTCAAACTATATTTCCTGATTCATCAACCTTATTTCTAAAAACCCATTTAGTGCCTATGGTCAAGGTGTCCTTAGGCATTTCTACTAATTCCCAAACTTTGTTTCTTTCAAATTGATTTAACTCTTCTTGCATAGCCATTACCCAAAATTTATCATTGATTGCATCATTGATAATTTTAGGTTCTAACTGTGAAAGAAAGGATTGATGTTCAACCTAATTTCTGAGAGAAGCTCTAGTCTGTGTTCCTCTACCAAGATTACCAACAACGACATCTAAAGGATGATTCTTTAGAATCCTAGTTAATCAAGTAAATATAGGGATAGAGATTTTAAGTTCTTCTTAAGGTTTGGGATCATAAGGAGAATATTTTGAAATATTTCCAAAACTAGTTGTCTTTACAATAGGTTCATTGATTATATCATTAAGGTTCAGAACAGACAAGTCTTCTCCATGATTTTCATGAGAAGGTTTAGGTTCATGTGGATTAGTTTCATCAAATTTGATGTGAACAGATTCTTCCACGCACTTGGTTCTCTTATTGAAAACTCTATAGGATTTTCTAGTAACTGAATATCCAAAAAAATATTCCTTCATCACTCTTAGAAGAAAACTTTTCTAGATTATCCTTGGTATTGAGAATAAAATCTTTGTAGCCAAAGACTTTGAAGTAACTAATTGTGGGTTTTCTATTGTCCCACAAATCATAAGGGGTCTTCTTAAGAACATTTCTAATCAAGACTCTATTGATAATATAACAAGTTTTATTCACAGCTTCAGCCCAATAAAAAATAGGTTGGTCATACTCATTGAGCATGGTTCTTGCAATTTCTTGAAGGGTTCTATTTCTTCTTTCTATTACACCATTCTGCTGAGGTGTTCTTGGGGAAGAAATGTTTTGACTATAGCCATTATATGAGAAATACGACTCAAACTCGTGATTTCAAACTCACATCCTTGATCACTTCTTAGGGTTTTAATCTTAAGACCACTAAGGTTCTCTATAGACTTGGAGTATTTGACAAAATAAGAACAAGCTTCACTTTTGTGAGATAAGAAGTATACCCAAGTAAATCTAGAAAAGTCATCTACTATGACATAGAAATAGTGCTTCCCATTTAAACTCGAAACTCTAGAAGGTCCAAACAAGTCCATGTGAACCAACTTGAGAGGTTGATAAGTTGAAACTTCTTTCTTTGACTTGAAAGAAACTTTATGTTGCTTTCCCTTTTGGCAGGGATTAAAAACTTTGTCTGATGGGAATTCGAGTTTGGGTAGGTCTCTAAATAAGTTCTTCCTAGTCAATTTTCTAAGTGAATAAATGTTGCAATGTCCTAATATTATGTGCTAAATCCAAGATTCTTTATGTAAAGTATTTAAACAAGAAACATTTTGTTTAGATAATGAATTCAAATCAACCGCATAAACATTTTCATTTCTCAAGGCAGAAAATACAAAAAGATTTTTAGAATTAAAAACATTACAAGAATCACTTTCAAATTTAACATTAAAACCATCATCACATAACTGAGAGATACTTAACAAATTATATTTAAGTCCATCAATAAATAAAACTTTAGAAATTAGAACTGAGTTAGTGTTACCAATTTAGCCTAGGCCGATAATCATTCCTTTAGAGTTATTACCAAAGGTAACATAGCCTCCATCAACATTGATTAAACTCTTAAAGAATGAGTAGTCCCCAGTCATATGCCTTGAACATCCACTGTCCAAGTACCATATCTTCTTATGAGAACTCTTTAAGCATGTTTCCTTCAAAACAGATTTAGATGGAAAATTATTTTGCTACCCAGATCTTCTTGGGTCCAGATAGGTTAGAAAGAAAAGATTTAGGTACCCAAATTAGTCTTATGGGTTTCATATAATTTACAGAATCAATAGATTTTGAAGGATAAACTTTATTTGATCTGTAACTATGTGAGTAACTAGTTGAGACATATGAATTTATAAAACTTGAACTAGCCCCAATCTATTCAGAATTAGAAATAAATCCAGTTTTAGTAAATTTTCTCTTTCCAGGATGATAGACTAAACCATTTGTATACTATGGTGCCACTTGTTTTCCTAGAATTTGAGTAAGAGTATCTTTTCCATTTGTGAATTTTTTTAAGTACTTCCTTAATTTCTCATTGGAAAATTTTAGTTCATTATTTTCCTTTAGCAATTGGGTATTCTTTTCCTTTTCAATCTCAAGGGCACATTTAACAGTGCTATATAAAGCATGATATTTCTTCAATGACTTATATTTGTCCTTAAGTTCATTAAAAGTTTCTTCTATCATATTACATTATTCAAATAGTTCTTCACTAGACATATTTTCATATTCAGAATCAGATTCAACTCCAGAGTAATATGAATTTAAATTAGGAGAGTCCAGAGTTACCTCAAATGTTTTTGTCACAAAACACATGTTAGATCGATTCTTTTCAGATTCAAAAACTTCATATTCACATGTACTATCTTCTGAAGCACTTCAGGTAGCTTTCATATCTTTCTGGTACTTATTTTTCTTGCAGTCGTGTTTCTTCTTGAACGTTAATTTTGGGCAGTCAGCTTTAACGTGACCTTTTCTTTTACATTCATAGCAAACCACCTCATCATTCTTATCAATTTTCTTCCAATACTTTTTCTAATTACCTTTGTTATCATATTTAACTTTTTAGTTTGAATTTCTAAATAATTTCTTCTTCCTATAGAATTTCTTAAACCTCCTGGCTATTTGAGCCATCTCAGCATCACTATCGGATTCTTAACTTTCACTTGTTGAACTTTTAGTAAGTGTGTGAACTTTCTCGTTATCCTTTCTCTTTGTAGTAGTAGATTTAAAAGCCACTGACTTCCTCTTTGGTTCATCATCTTCTTTCTTGTTTACTTTAAGCTCTTCCTCGTACATCATTAACTTACCAATCAGCTCTTTAATAGGTAAAGCACCAATATCACATGATTCTCTAATTGAAACAGATGTGCCTCTCCATCGGTCTAGAAGACATCTTAGTATATTCATGATTTTCTCCTTTGCTGGAACAACTTTTCCAAGTGAGCTCATAGTATTGAAAATCTCATTGAACCTGAGATACATGTCAGAAATGGATTCATTAGGCTTCATTTTAAAATTATCATATTTAATAGTATATGTGTTTAGTCTCATTTCTTTGACATTGGTTGTACCCTCATGGGAAATAGCCAATGTGTCCCAAATTTCATAAGCAGTTTTATAAGAAGATATTCGATTGAATTATTCATCTCCTAAAGCACAGTACAAAGCATTAGTTGCTTTATAGTTATTATTGTATTCAGTCTTAGTAGCTTCATCCCAAGTGGTACTATCAGTTTCTGGAATCTTATATTGATTTTTTATAGCAGTCCAGATATCAAACCCCATACTTTCCAATTGAATTTTCATTTTAAGCTTCCACTGAGCATATTTTGTACCATTAAATAAAGGTGGCATGTTGGTAGCATCACCTTCTAGTCTATTGTCCATAACTAGATTTTAGAAAATATATTTAAAGAGATAAAATTTAGAACTAACATAAATTTAAGATCTTTAAATATACAACTAAAATCACAATTGAAAACATAGTGTTTTGAAACCTTTGATAACAAACAGACCGTTGATACCAAATGTTGGTCAGAGTGGACACTCAAGAGGGGGGGTGAATTGAGTTCCAATTAAAATTTCTGTTAAAAATATTTCTATTAAAATACCCAAAATTTAAAAACAAGTTAAACTGTATTGAATTTATACAGATTGTAAATGTTCAATTAGTTTCTCTAAGATTGATTAGCTCTCAGTTAATTTAATCAAGGTATTAAATTAACTTTTGAAACTAACTTACTGGTTCAAAATAAGTATAAACACTTGCTAGTTTAGTTATAAAAGTAAATTTAAAACAAATAGTATGTAAAAGTAATTATCAGTGGAATATTCAATATAGTTTATAATCAAAATAGATAAGCACAATAGTTTTTGAAACAAGTGGTTCAGTCTCAAGATGAGACTTACTCCTCTCAAAAAATTTATATAAATTTGATCCACACCCTGGATTGGGGTAAACAACAGTGAAAACACTATCCAGGTACAATGACCTCTACCATAGTTCTTCATTAGAAAACAAAGACAACAACACATAGTCTGTCCAAGTCCTACTTGACCTCTACCACTATCCTCAGTGGGACACAAGAAGGTGTAGAAAGTTTGGAATACAGATTTAGTATCCTCCAGTTCAGCACAAGAGATAGTGTGTGTGAAAAATAAATAGAGTACACAAACTGCTCAAAAAAGTAAATAATGAATCACTTATAGAGAGTATATGAGAGTTTAGAAAGATCTAGTGATAAGAAGTGTAGCTCTGGACTCCTTCAATTTAGTATAAATGCTTCTGATTCCTTCTCTAGTTTTTGTGTGGAAACATAGAGTGTCGTGTTTCTCCTTCTATCACTTCCAGTGTAAGTGTTCAGCTCGAGTATAGGTAAACGTTATATCAATTTTCACTTCTTCTTTGAATTTCTGTTCTTGATGAGTATGAGAGTTCTTCGTGGGTTCTTCTTTTAATATATGTGCATGTATAGAAGAATTCCCTTTTTGCCTCTCCTTTTTGTGTTTTTTTATTTGTTGTCCCTTTTTTTTATTGCAGCTCGATCTTCCTTATAATCCACGAGCTCCAGCAATAGGAATGATTTCCTTTTCATAGGTATGAGGTACGATTCCCTGAAATTACAACAACTAACATTAAATATCATTAATTGCATTAAAAACATCAAATATGATCGTTGGAATCAAATATGAGTTAATGGTAATTCAAACAGTATTTATGACTATCGGTGAGTCATGGGATCGGTGAGTTATTTTGAATCTTCATCAGTTTCAGTAGGTCACAATCATCGGTATCGGTAGGTCCTTAGATCATCGTTATCGATAGGTCCTTTGACCATCAGTATCGGTATGTCCTTTGATCATCGGTATTGGTAGGTCCTTAGATCATTGGTATCGGTAGGTCCTTGGATCATCGGTATCGGTAGGTCCTTTGATCATCGGTGAGTCCTTTCATCATCGGTTCGAATGTTCATCATCGGTGCGACCATTCATCATTGGTGTGACCGTTCATCATTGGTGCAACCATTCATCATTGGTACGACCGTTCATCATCAGTGACTCTGGAAAATAACTAACGGTGATCCAAACCATGGAATTTTCACAAAGTGTCTGTTCAGTCTAGAATGCTTCCAGGTCAATAGTAAAACATAAATTAACATATATAAACATATGAAAACATGATTTAAACATATATAAACACATTTAGAACAATTTGAACAAAAGACTAAATTGTCATAAATAAAACAATGATTTGGGATTATTAAAATAACTATCTCACAGAGAGTTCAACAATATATATAAACACATTTGGAACAATTCGAACAAAATACTAAATTTTCATAAATAAAACAATTATTTGGGATTATTAAAATAACCATCTCATGGAGAGTTCAATAAGAAGATTTTGTGGAAAGATGGTTGGTCTACTAGTAGGTAAAAATCACACACCGTGTCCCCGGTGGTTTTTTGAAGTCCTTGGATGTCCCTGAGTAGAATTGGGAGGAAATATCAATGGATTCCATCAAAGGGTTACCCTAAGTTCATGGAGGCTATGATGCTATCTAGGTGTTAGGGTATTGACTGAAGAAATCGGCTCACTTCTTAATGATCAAGGAGTTAGGTGCAGTGGATTCCTTGGAAAAGAGGTATGTGAATGATGTAGTGCAGTTTCATGGAGTTATGAGATCAATAATCTTAGATCGAGACACATGTTTTACCTCATGAGTCTTGAAGGGATTACAACATGCTTTTGGCACCCAGTTATGCCCCAACACTGCTTTCCACCCTCATATAGATGGGCAGATGGAACCGACTATTCATACATTGTAGAATATATTTTGAGTATTCGTCTTAGAATTTTGGGGATCTCAGGTACGAAAATTTCCCTTGGTAGCATTTTCTTATAATGAAATATATCACTATTTCATTGGAATGGATCTATTTTAATATTTTTATGAAAGACCATTTCATTCACCATTGTGATGGACATAGGTTGGGGAGACAACGGTTCTTGGCCCCGAGGTAGTGTAGATCATGATAGAGATGTTTCAGCTTGTTCATGAGAGGATGAAAGAGAACAAGACCAGTAATACTCTTATGAAAATCATAGGAGTAGTCCCTTGAAGTTATAAGTCTGGGACCACATTTTCTTGAAGGTTTTCCCTCGATGTGGGCGGTGGAGTTTTGGCATAGGGAGGAATATTTCTCCCAGGTTTTTTGGACCCTTTGAGGTGTTGGGGAATGTTGGAGAAGTGTTATACTATTTGGAATTTCCTCCATAGTTAGATTGGATTCATGTCATCTTCCACAACTCTGAGCTTTATCAGTATCTTCGCGATGACTCTAATGTTCTTTACAGGGGAGAGTTAGATATATAGGATGATATGGCATTCATTGAGCAGTCAGTGGAAATCCAAGATCGTCAATAGAAGGCGCTACATGGGTAGACCATTCCTTTGGTTCATGTGTTGGAGAGGCATGGTGTCCTGGAGGATAGTACTTAGGAGTGAGAAACACATATGCATTCCTAGTACCAGGAGTTGTTTTGAGTTTTTCTTTTTTATGTTTTTTCCTTATGATGTAATGTTTGAACCTTGTTTTATGAAATTAGCTACTTTCCCTTGGGTTGTGTTGTGTGTGGTTCAATGTGTGATAAATTCCTAACTTCTGAAAAGGGGAGGACTATATTTATAATCAACAAACATTTAATGCGATGTGATTAAACCCATATGGATGATTTAGTGCCTCCCAAATTGGATAGTTTCTTGACATGGAGGATAATATTTCATGATTCATGTGTTCAAGATAGTGTCAGTCATTGACTATAACAATTGATGGTTTGGGCTATGTGGAGGTTGATATGGTTTCATCGTGGTTGTGTGGCAGTGTGGTTGTGGTCATTTGGGTTGTAGTGTTTGGATGGTTGTTGTGCTTGGGGAGTGGTGAGATGTTTGAGAAGTATCTTTCCGGGTGGTTATTCAAACCCCCTTTTCTTTCTAGTGTAGGTTTTGGATTATTGAGGGAGATAATCGTTTGAGAGGTATCTTATGTAATGGAATATGTCCCCCTGGACCATTACTTTTGTAGTTTTTGGTTGTGGATGATTTTTAGAGAAGTTTCTGGGAGTTTTCGTAGGAGTTAGGGAGTGCATCAATGATTCTGCAAGATTACACATCACGTAAGTAGGTTACATGGAGTGAATATTTGTTTCACAAATTTCCACGGATGGATCATGGTGTGTAATGTTTTGGGGTTTTAAAAAATAAATTATGTGGGGATGAGTTTTTTTGTGGAATTCAACCTTGAGGGATTTCATAGCGTGAAAGTGGATTACACGTCGTGTAACCCCTCACTACTATAACATTTTAAGTGTTTTTTATCTTATTATGTTGGAAAACCCTATAGATTTAGTGACTCACCCACGAACCTAGGCTACCCAGAGACCACTCTATAGTGTTTTTAGGATTCCTTCATCAAGGATCTATTCCTAGTTTATATCCTTCAATTCATAGTGATCCATATTTGATCTAAGGTGTGTTCTTCCTCTGTTTTTGTGGTTTCTTCTGGATATGTCTCCCTCTTCCTACCATTCTTCTTTACATATGATTACATAGGTTCTTACTTTGTTATAATGAGTTTATATTCAGTTGTTGTTGATGTAGTGGTTTCACTGCATCCTTGGGTGGATGTAGATCTTGAGGTATAGGTAAATGGAGATCAGTTATATGATCTTTTCCCACATGAATAATGTTGATGCCCAGTAGGGTTTCATTTGTTTCTCTTCAATGAGTATCATGTAGGAGGGTTTTAACATTGTATAACTATATATTTTTGTTGTTCCAAATTAACTAAAGATAATAATCAGCTAAATGAAATTGAAATGGGTAGAGGGGTTTGATTCACATGCTTTACAACATTGTTCTTATTTGTGATACTGTGATCTCTATACGGGCTAAACGTCCCACTGAAAATCATGGTCATTGGGGCTCCTTGTTTTTACACTAAATGGTTTCCATGTTGTTTGGTTTCCGTTGAACACTTATATATGGAAAATGGTTAATCACATAAATTCGAAAAATGAATGAATTCCCCAAGATTATAGAGTTTTTTTATAACCCCGGAATTAACAAGTGTAATTAAATAAGGGATTCCTTGTTAAATATATAATTGTGTTATTCCATGGTACAAGGGGTGTTATGATGTGTGATTTTGCTCTGGTTGGTCAATGGTATATCTATGAGCATGATTTTGTGTTGTGGGTTGGCTCGGGTGGTGTTATGGATGAACTTGTAGATGATACATCAACCTGAGCATATAATGAAATCTGAGGTTGAGCAATTGATTGATTATGGAATGGATGAGAGTCATGGTGTAGCGAGGCTGTGGGAACTAGTTGTGTGGTAATATGTTTCCGGATGGGTTGTTATTTGGGGTTTGGTTTTGTTGGTATGTGACTTAAGGTGGATGAGTTTTAAGAATGATAGTATTGGTTGGTATGGGTGATTCACCTAGAGTTTCTTCATGAGTAGCATGCAAAAAATATTTCCTTGTATCTAGAGATAGATATATCATGAATGTGTGTTAAATGAATAGTTTATTTTGAGGTGAATTTTATTTTTTTGCCTATTGTGTGTTGTACTTAATAGTTTCCTAGATAGTGATGGAATAGATAAATGAATTTTTTAATAAATAATGAAGTGGTTAAATGGAATTGGTTGGAAGTGTTAATGGTTTTTCTGGAATTTTGTCTATTGTTGTGCATTTAGAGGTATTAGAAAAAATGAGGTAGTTGTGGGTTGGTTTTTCTGTTTCGGAACCATAGGTTGGGCTTGAGTGTTTGGTATCATATATGTATATACTTGTGATTTCCTTGTGATTTCCATATGCACCCCACCATAGTTGATTTTAATGTGTCAAACACCCCCATTATCATAGGAGGGTGTCTTTCCAGAACATTCTAGTCGGAGGATGGATGGATAGCCACCCGCTCTTCTCTGGTTCCTCTTTTTGGTTATGATAGCTCAATATTCTTTGGGCAGGTTATGGTTTTTGAGGCCTAGGTGTGTGTGAGTGAGTTATGCTTTCCCAGGTGTCTTCGGGATGAGATGCATTGTGCTTTCCCAGGTTTCTTCAGTATGGGATGTGGTTCGTGGCCTAGGTGTCTACGGGCGGGATTTGATGTGGTTTTTAGCCCAGGTGTCTGTGGGTGCGATACTGTTTGTGGGGCCTTACTGTGTGCTGGCGGGTTGTGATGTTGTACTTTTAGAAGAGGTGGGAGTGCAAGTACATTTTCCATTAGGGTTGAGAGGCTAATCAGGGGGATGTAGTGTGGGGTAGCTATCATAAATGTTCATTATATTACATTACTTTACTTGCATTATTTGGTGAGCATTCCATGGTGAGGTTGCAATGGTTAGTGTACATGTTATGTGTTGTTTGGTTCTGTTTCTTTCTCATAGGGGCATTAGTATGCTTCTCTCACTTATTCACGATAGACTTTGGTATTCCTACTGAGTATACCTATATTCTCACCCTACATATATAAAACTATTTTCAGGTTTTTCGGAGGATTACGTGGACCATGATGGACCTTACTAGCTCAGACTTTGGGATAGTTTTAGTGTTGTTCCTTATCTTTACTTTTGGTTTTTACTTTGGATTTTTTATTTTATTTGTAATAGTTCTATTTTAAACATTCATGTGGGATGGATTTTTGGTTTTATATTATATATATATTGGAGTTGTTTTGGGGGTGAACCATATTATCTCCAAATCTTGATTTCCTAAAAAGGTTAATTCCTCCCATTTTGTGATATTTGTATACCCCTAGTGCAAGTAGCCGCCTCGGGGCCTTCTAGAGGCGGGACTCGGGGGACATTATCTTTATTTCTTCACTGTCACCCGAGGAGTGGCGTCTTTAGAAGGAGGGGATCATTACATATATATACATTTTAAATTCTCTTTACTCACTATATGAACACCCTTTTGGAGTGATAGAGCTTTTACAGAATAACCAAGATGTAAGGGGTTCAAATCTCACCCAAAATATAATTTGTTCATTGTATATATGTTACATGCATGCATGGAAAGTTCATGTGCATGGTAAATAATAGATAAATATTAAATAATAAAATAATAAAATTATTTATGAAAATTAAAAAACAAAATATTAATAAAATTTTCACATCCATGGATTATTTTAAAATCATTTTTATGTACATTCTATCATTTCTTTTTTTGCTTGGGTTTCCCAAGAATCTTGGAGAAAAGGGTGATTTCTTCTAGATTTGGGTCAAACCGTGAGCCCATTTCTAGATTTAATAAAAAAATTATTTATTTTATAATTCCTTAATTTTTTTACATTTTACTCCCATTAAACTTCCCAATTGGGATCCCCTAAACTATTCAAGACACCATATCCATTTGGACCCCTTAGGAACTCATAATCATGGTAGATTTGAGTGATTTATTCAGGCATTGGGCCAGCCTGTGAGCCCATTTCCAGTTTTAAAAAATCTATTATTTCTTTTACATCTACTTAATCTTTTAATATTGTTCGGTCATTCCACCTCTCACTAAAGGCCACAAACCCTAGTCACACTCCCATTTTCCTTTTTCCCTCTTTGTAGCTTTTATTTACCATAGATTTGGGCGAAGTTTCTCTAGGTTTTTCAAATCATCTAGATTTTCAAAGGTAATTTTTTCTCTTTTATAAATCATTCATTTTTTAATCTTTTCCCCCATTTCAGTCCCCACTTGACCTCATCATCCTTATTAGAACCTCCCTTTCAATTTTGGTGGCTTGGAGATTCAAATATTAGTGTATTTGGGGATCTTTCTTCAATGTTTATCAAGTAAGTGAACCCCTCTCTTGTTTATTCCACTCTCCATAGGTTTTATTCCCCCATCCTTGATGTTTCAATTGTCCAGAAACTAGGGTTTCGTACCAAGGGTTTATTTTTGAGTTTCGTGGTTTAATATTCTTGGATTGGGGTTTGTTTTCAATCCCTTGTGGTGCGACGGTGGTGCGGTGTAAGTTTCGCACAACAATTCATGGGTTTTTAACATAAATGATAGGTGATTCCATGTGTAAGAATTTAATGATGAGTTATATTTCTTAATTTACTTATTTATCATGCTACTTGATAAAAAACTATTTTATTGAATATTTAATTGATAATAAATGATATAATTTCCTCATATTGTGTTAAATATGTTTATTTATAAAATATTTGGGATTTGATCATTCATTTGAAAAGTTGGTGAAAATTCCAGTTTTACCCTTAATAGTGCACTGTAGTATTTCGAATATAAATATTTTTATATTAATTATTTGAATTTCAAATTTTGTAACAGTGTTACTAAATTAAATATCTACAACTTTTATTTAGGACACTAGATCAAAAAAATGCATTTTAATGGAGTAATTGGTCCATAAAGTCAAAGCTGGGCTGGACTTTCCAGAATGGATAAGATTATGTATTTCGGCCATAACGCCTACATATGAGCTTGTATTGAGCCCAACTTTGGAGATGAGATAGAGGACCCATATACGCACATTTTATCCTTCTGGAAGGCCGGAAAATTCACGCGTTTTGGTGGTCAAATGGGTGATGAAATTTGCATTAAAATATTTGACCGAATTTCCACATTCACACTTGAAACCACTTGTAACCTCTCCTCCCCTCCCCTCTATAAATTGGAGTTTTTCTCATTTTGAGGGGTTGGGACGTGCATTGGGAGATTTGAGTCAGAGGATAATTTGTTTCACCCAAATTCTACAACCATTGTAAGAGGGGTAGCTCTTGAAGCAAGGATCCCCTCATCGAAGCCTCATTCTCTTCTTCATTTTATAATGTTTTCATTTGTGTAATAAACTTCATTGTTCTTATTTTATTTCTTCTATTTTCTTATGTTTTGTTTAAATTTTTTCTTCTCTTAATCTTCCTATTTGGGCTCTAATTATTGAGTAGAAGCGTTATTGGGTTATACCCATTATAAACCTTTGCGCATGCAAAATGCTTCTACGATGATTACGCCACCCATAGAAGAGTAGTCTTTTAGTAATCGATCTATCTTCTACCCTCTTCATTTAATTATTTTGAATCATTGAGATACTGTAATTCACTTAATATGATCCATGAATTGTGTTTTTAAATTGTAAGAAACTAATCAAGCAATTGAACAATTAACACAAAAACACGCGAGGTCGGGATTTTGTGTAAATCGTGAGAGCGCGATCTTAATCGGTAATACAAGACCACACGAGATAAATTTGTAGAGTTAAAATATAATCCCTAAACAGAATTCATACTCATTTCCAGAGTGGATATGTGCCTTAATTTACCACTGACCATAAGCTAATCTTAGAACATCAATCAAAGCAGGGTGCTGCGATTGAATGTTCCGAAGTTAGCCTAGGGTTAAATTCACATCATCTTCGTGGTAAAGTTAATTCTCGTAGGGTTCGGGATTTAACAAATTAAGGGATCATAATTAAGTTAGTGTTAATTTAAATGATAATGATTAATAATAAAGTGAATAGGTAGAGTTAGATCAATTATGTCTTTTAAATAGATTTCTAAAAAAACATCTTCTTGTTGTGTCATTTTAATCGAAATTCATTTCAAAACTAAAAACAAAAAAAATATACAATATTCTTCCAGAAAACATCTTCTAGATTCATAAACTATAAAAAAAACCCAATCCTTTAAAGTAGTGTTTCTATTCTATTATATTTTATTTTATTTTTTTATAATACCTCTAATAAGTTGTTAAATTCACTTCCTCCTTTGAGAGACGACCTTAGCCTGCCACTCTGCTGCACCTAAGTACCCTAAATCACACTAATCATTTGAGGGCGCCCACGACAGCGCTCTTTCAAATTGGCGCCGTTTCCGGGGAGGCAAGTAATTATTTCAACCAATTAGAGGTATTTATTTTATTTTACATTTTATTCTCTTCCTCTCTTCTTTCTTCCTTGTTTACCCAATCTGATTTTTCTTCCTCTTCTTTTACTTTCTTCTACTTATTTTTGGACCATCAACTCAAACTTATCATTTTTATTTTACTATGGTCCACTTTATTTCTTTTCATTTTTATTTGATCTATGACACGAACTAATCCCGAAGATCTCTTAGATCTTGACCCTGAGATTGAACGTAGCCTTAGAGATCGAATCAGAAATTCTCAGTCTACGGGAAGTTTCAATATTCAACCAGTTGGTGAATTCCTCTCTTCTGGAAACGTTGAAATTGGAATCTATTCAAATTCAAACATAAAAGAGGAACCAATGGCTGAAAACAATGGAAATGAACTTTATAGAACCATTTGAGAATTGGCTGCACCTGATGTTAACTATCAACCAAATTGTATTGCATACCCAAATCTCGAATCGGACTTTGAACTGAAATCTGGGTTAATTCACTTACTTCCAAAGTTTCATGGCCTCTCTGGTGAGGATCCCAAAAAACACCTTACAGAATTTAATGTGGTTTTCTCAACGTTAAAACCAAGAAATTTTTCTGAAGATCAAATCAAATTAAGAGCATTCCCATTCTCACTTGATGGAGCTACAAAAGATTGGATGTATTATTTGCAACCTGAAGATGTAACATGTTGGAATGATTTGAAATGTCTTTTCTTGCAAAGATTTTTTCCAGCATCAAGGACCACATCCATTCTAAAGGAGATATCGGGGATCAAGCAAGCACAAGGGGAGTCAATGTATGTGTACTGGGAGCGATTCAAGAAGTTGTGTGCAAGCTGCCCACATCACCAAATCAGTGAGCAACTACTCATCCAGTACTTCTATGAAGGACTCACACCCATGGAGAGGAGCATGGTGGATGATGAAGCTGGAGGAGCATTGGTGGACAAGACACCAGTATCTGCACGAGCATTGATCAACAAAATGGCCCAAAACTCTCAACAATTTGGTGATAGAGGTACACCACATGTTCGAGGAGTACATCAAGTAAGTCCTTCTTCTCTTGAAAGTCATTTGATTGATACTAAGTTAGAAGAATTGACAAATATGGTGAGGCATATTGAATTGGCTCAAAAGACATCCCAACCCCCTCCTTCAAGGCCATGTGGCATTTGCACTGAGACAAGCCACCCAACTGACTGTTGCCCACAACTACAAGAGACAGAAGATTGTGCAACAGTGTTCCCTGGGAGACCATTTCAGCAGCAACAACAACCATATCCCCAAAAGAAGTTTGATTCATTTGCTCCAACATACAACCAAGGGTGGAAAGATCAACTGGACATGAGGTATGGCTTTGGACAACAACAAAGGCCACCCTTTCAACAAAACTTCCAGCAGCCTCTGCCTTACCAGCAGGGTTTCCAACAACCCCAAAGGAGATTTGAAGCCCAAGCATCAACAAGCCAACAACAAGGGAATCCCCCACCAAAGGTAGATTTTAATACTGATGATCTTTTGAAGCAAATTGTTCTTAATCAACAGAATGAGCTGAAGAGTCAAAGTTCGGAGCTGAGGGAGTTAAAGACTCAAATGAGCCAGATTGCCACCGCCCTCCATGAACTTGTAAGTAAGAATTCCGGAAATCTACCTTCCCAACCCACTCCAAATCCAAAGGGGAATGTTAGTTCCATAACATTGAGAAGTGGGAAGCAAATGAACAATACATCTGTACCTACCATTCCACCGGGATTCACCTCAACTCCGGAGCAGCCGTATTCCAAACTAACTGATGAGAAATCCAAGGAGAAAGAAAAAGGTAAGAAAAAGATTGATGATGTTCCTCCTAAACCCCTTCCTTTTCCAAACAGGGTTGTTCAAACCAAGAAGATGGCTGAAGAAGCAATGCAAAAGGAGGTTTTGGACACATTCAAGC
Organism: Viscum album; assembly: GCA_963277665.1. Classification (NCBI taxonomy): domain Eukaryota; kingdom Viridiplantae; phylum Streptophyta; class Magnoliopsida; order Santalales; family Viscaceae; genus Viscum; species Viscum album. The sequence continues at coordinate 2,028,958,454 of OY728143.1, read as the reverse complement.
GTGTGGAGATCAACATTCCTCTACTTGAATCCATTAAGAAAATCCCAAGGTATGCTAAATTCTTAAAAGAACTCTGCACCAATCGAAGAGGGCTCAAGGGAAATGAGAGTATCAACCTTGGAAGGAATGTCTCGACACTCATTACACCAACTCTAGCAATGCCAACAAAGTGCAAGGATCCCGGGACATTCACCATCCCATGTACCATAGGGGAGTTGCACTTATCTGATGCTCTTTGTGATTTAGGAGCTTCAATAAATGTGATTCCTCACTCTGTATTCTCTTCCTTGCAGGTTGGTGAGTTGAAGACAACAAGAGTAGTGTTGCAATTGGCGAATAGAGCTACGACATATCCAGCAAGAGTTCTTGAGGATGTACTTGTTTGGGTAAGAGACATGATCTTTCCAGCAGACTTCTATGTGCTTAACATGGAGGATGATCAGGTAAGTTCTAATTCCCCCATTATCTTAGGTAGAACCTTCCTCAAAACTGCAAAAACTATCATAAATGTCAATGAGGGTACACTTTCCATGGAGTTTGGAGATGAAGTTGTGATATTTAATGTTATGGATTCCATGAAGTACCCCTCAGAGGACCATTCTGCTTTTGTTATCTCCCATTTTGAACCACCAAATAAAAACTCCATAGAATTTGATTGTCCTATGCTTAGGGAGATTATGAGTATTGGTTCGAGTTTGATGTCTAAGAGCACTTCCGCACATGTTGCTGATACACAATCCTATCTTGGATTTGATTTTGATGTGGATTAATATTCTGATTTTGATCATGTTCATTCTGATTATGAAATGGCTGTTGAGTATGCTGATGGATTTGATGCTTTATTCTATGATTTTGATGATGTCTATTCTGATACTGATTCTCTTTGTGCGCATATTTCAGTTCCTTCAATGTATCCATCCATACTACACCCTCCTTCATTAGAACTCAAGCCATTGCCACCAAATCTGAAATACTCATACTTGTTGAATGGTGAGAGATTACCTGTTATCATTGCTAATAATCTCCCTTTTTAACATGAAGAAAAGATTTTGAATATTTTGAGGGAGAACATCAGGGCGATTGGGTGGACCTTGGCTGACATATCAGGTATTAGCCCCTCCATTTGCATGCATAGGATTCCTTTGGAGGATGGGGCTAAACCGGTGAGACAGCCACAAAGGAGACTCAATCCCACCCTCCTGGAAGTTGTTAAAAAGGAAGTTGAGAAATTTCTCGAGGTAGGTATAATATTTCCCATTTCAGATTCTTAGTGGGAAAGTTCTATTCAGGTTGTGCCTAAGAAAAGTGGTGTTACTATTGTTAAAAATGAGAAAGATGAGTTAGTTCCAATGAGGGTGAAAAATAGTTGGCGTGTGTGTATTGATTATAGGAAACTAAATCAGTCCACTCGCAAGGACCATTTCCCCCTCCCATTTATTGATCAGATGCTTGAGAGACTAGCTGGGAAGACACACTATTGTTTCTTGGATGGATTTTATGGATATTTTCATGTTCCTATAGCTCTGGAGGACCAGGATAAGATGACATTCACCTGCCCATTCGGTACCTTTGCCTACCGAAGGATGCCATTTGGACTTTGCAACGCCCCAGGTACCTTCCAGAGATGCATGGTGAGTATTTTTTATAATTTTATTGAGACCTGCATGGAGGTATTTATGGATGATTTTACAGTGTATGGATCCTCATTTGATGAATGTCTAAAGAGTTTGGGAAAGGTGTTGAATCATTGTATTGAGAAGAATCTGGTCCTGAACTTTGAAAATTGTCATTTCATGGTAGAGCATGGCATTGCCTTAGGGAATGTGGTGTCAAAACATGGGATAGAGGTCGATAGATCTAAGGTAAACATTATTTCATCCCTACCCTATCCTTCATGTGTGCGTGATGTTAGATCTTTCCTAGGGCATGCAGGATTTTATCGGCGCTTCATCAAAGATTTTAGTAAGATCGCTCTTCCTATGTCATGATTACTTCAAAAAGATTCTGATTTTGTGTTTGATGATTCTTGCAGGACTTCCTTTGATGAGCTAAAGAAGTGTCTGACCACTCCACCTATCATACAGTCCCCACGGTGGTACCTTCCATTTGAGCTTATGTGTGACACCTCCAACTTCGCGGTTGGAGCTGTCTTATCTCAGAGGGTGGAAGGACTTTCACATGTGATTGCCTATGCATCAAGGACATTGGATTCAGCCCAATAAAACTACACAACCACGGAAAAAGAGTTTCTTGCTGTCATATTTTCTTTAGATAAATTCCGTTCATATTTATTGGGATCTAAAGTAGTTGCTTTTTCTGACCATGCATCTTTGAGGTACCTCCTGAAGAAGCCAGATGCAAAGCCACGACTTATCCGTTGGATGATCCTTCTTCAAGAGTTTGAAATCGAGATAAAGGACAAAAAGGGGTCAGAAAACTTGGTGGCGGACCACATGAGTAGGCTTACTCACACACTAGAGGATGACACCTTGGATCAGGTACCACTTCGGGACACTTTCCCTGATGATCATCTCTATACCATCTCAGGTAAGCATCCTTGGTATGCTGATTTAGTTAATTACATTGTTGCCTCTGAAATCCCAGTAAATTTGAAGAAGCATCAAGTCCAAAAATTAAAAAGTGAGTCTAGGTATTATGTGTGGGATGATCCTTACCTCTGGCACATGTGTAGTGACCAAGTCATTAGGAGGTGTGTTCCCGATCATGAGTTTGAGTCTATTTTGCATTTCTGTCATACACTTGCTTGTGGTGGACACTTTGGACCCCAATGGACAGCTAGGAAGGTTTTGGACTCTGGATTATATTGGCCTAGCTTGTTCCATGATGCCCATTTGTTTTGTAAGTCATGATCTCGTTGCCAACACACAGGGAACATTTCTAGGAGACATGAGATGCCCCAAAAACCCATACTATTTTGTGAGATTTTTGATGTATGGTGCATCGACATTATGGGTCCTTTTCCTAGTTCATTTGGATTTTTGTATATTTTGGTTGTTGTTGATTATGTGAGTAAATGGGTGGAGGCCAAGGCCACAAGGACTGACGATTCTCATGTTGTTGTGGACTTTGTCAAAGCACAGATTTTTTGCAGGTTTGGAGTACCAAAGGCCATCATCAGTGACCAAGGGACACACTTTTTCAATAGGAATTTTTCTTCCCTCCTTCTAAAGTATGGGGTGACACACAAAACATCAACACCATACCACCCCCAAACAAATGGCCAGACTGAGGTTTCAAATCGTGAGTTGAAACAAATCTTGGAGAAAACCGTGCATCCAAATAGGAAGGATTGGAGCAAGTGCTTGGATGATGCATTGTGGGCTTATAGGACAGCATACAAGACCCCCATTGGTATGTCCGAATTTCGTATTGTTTTTGGGAAAGTGTGTCATCTCCCCGTGGAAGTCGAACATCGGGCATATTGGGCTATAAAGAAATGCAACATGGATTTGGCCCAAGATGGAATTCAAAGGAAGTTGTAAATTTAAGAGCTTGAGGAGATTCGACTATCATCATATGAGAACTCAAGGCTCTACAAGGAAAGATCAAAATCAGCTCATGACAAAATGATCCAACAAAGGGAGCTTCATGTTGGAGAGAAAGTCCTTCTCTATAGTTCACGACTGAAGTTGATGCCTGGTAAGTTGCATTCCAGATGGTTAGGTCCTTATATTGTGTCTAATGTTTTTCCTTATGGTGCAGTGGAGATCACACAAGAGGACACTGGAAGGATCTTTACAGTCATTGGGCAACATTTGAAGAGATACATTTAGGGACATCCTACTGATGCAGTGGATTTTATCACACTGCATGACCCCATCATCACTTGATCACATCAGGCTGTTCCTAACCCTTTCACTTTTATATTATTTGTCCTATTTAAAAATTCTTCATTTCATGTGCATATATCATCTCACGGGTTCACATTGAGGACAATTCAATATTTTAAGTGTGGGGGAGGGAACCTTTTAGTTTAGTAATTTCAATTGTTTTCCTGTTTAAAAAAAACCAAAACAAAAAAAATTGTGTGTTTTTCAAATTTTGTGTGTTTATTTTACAATTTTCTGTGTTTTTTTGAAACATTTTGAGATAAAATGATTCTCATCACCATTTCTAAATCAATATCAATAAGTGAAACAATTTACCCCTTGAAACTAAGCTTAAATGAATGCTGAAATGACTTTGTTTCAAGTTCAAATATTTAGTAATTTCATGAAAAGTATGCTGAATTTTGAATTCCATGCCAATCTCACTGTATTTATATTTGAAATCACTTTCCTGTGGGGCTTCTAAACCATTATTTTCATATTATTTACATTCAACTCACTTCTTGAGAGAGCCAACCCATACTTGATTTAACCAGAATTTGATCTATTCTTGTCAAAACTTGAGGGTTTGAGGTAATTATGTTTAAATGATTGAGGAATTTGTTTGGTATTAAAGCCCTATTTCAAAGAATCCTTTTTTATAATGGCCTACCTTGAATATTTAATCCTTTTAGCCCTTAGAATCCATGCAAATCCTGTTAGGTTAGCCACATTACAAGCCAATTTTCCCTATCCAACCAACTCTTGAAGTGAAATTGCATAATCTAGTTGAGCTTAAGTGTGGGGGAAGTTGTCTTGTGTTTTGCCACCACATTCTGTGATACTTTGGGTGGAAAATTAAATTCTGAAGAGATGTGTTTTCTGCTAAAAAAAATCATTATATTGAAAGCTGTGCCTTTTCTGAAGCTTTCATGACAAGTGAAGCTGTGCCTTTTCTGGAGCTTCTAATTGAGGTGGAAAGTTGTGCCCATCTGGAGCTTTCAAGAAAATCATGTTTGAGAAGATTGACATTTTTTATGCTGAAATGATGAATGGTGTAAAACTTTCATGACTTTTCATGATGATGGAGCTGAATTGATACTATGGGGATTGAAGAGAAGACCATATTTAAGTGAAAATTAGATTAATGCAATTTTGCTTCAAAAGAGTCAAGCCCTCCTCATTCAGCCTCAGAGTTTTTCACATCTTAATCCTACCAACCGAAAGTCACAGAAAAACCCTGAAAATTCCTCATGATAAACATATGTCCTTGAATCACATCGGGTAGCGATGTAGGAATCTATCAAGCCTATGGTGACCCTTGTATGAGTTTGGATGAGAAAGACATTGCAAAAAAATTGATATTTCAGTGATGAGAGAAAATTCAAGCGAGGTAAGTGTTTTGTGCATGGGCAGATAAATGAAGTGGAAATATATTTAATGATATAAATGGAGAACTTCAAATAAGTTTTTTTTATGAGACATGATATCTTTTGATTCTTGGTGTGAAATTGATTGATCTTAAGGATATGTGTTTTAAAATTGGTTTTGATTTGATATTGATGTTTACTTGATATGACGTTTTCCCCAGGAGTGCAAAAGGGTAAGTGTGGGGGAGTTGATAAAACACTATTTTATTGAATATTTCATTTATAATAAATGATATAATTTCCTCAAATTGTGTTAAATATGTTTATTTATAAAATATTTGGGATTTGATCATTCATTTGAAAATTTGGTGAAAATTCCAGTTTTACCCTTAGTAGTGCACTGTAGTATTTCGAATATAAATATTTTTATATTTATTATTTGAAATTTAAATGTTGTAATAGTGTTCCTAACTTAATTATCTACAACTGTTATTCAGGACACTAGATCAAAATAAAGCATTTTAATGGAGTAATTGGGCCATACATTCAAAGCCGGGCTGGACTCGCCAGAATGGATAAGCTTCTGTATTTCGGACATAACTCCTACATATGGGCTTGTATTGAGCAAATATTTGGAGAGGAGATATAGAACCCATTTCCTCACATTTGATCCTTCTGGAAGGCTGGCCAATTCACGCGTTTTGGTGGTCAAATGGGAGGTGAAAGTTGCATTAAAATATTTGGCCGAATTTCCACATTCACACTTGAAACCACTTGTAACCTCTCCTCCCCTCCCCTCTATAAATTGGAGTTTTTCTCATTTGGAGGGGTTGGGACGTGAATTGGGAGATTGGAGGTAGAGTAGAATTTGTTTCACCCAAATTCTCCAACCATTTTAATAGGGGTAGCTCTTGAAGCAAGGATCCCATCATCGAAGCCTCCTTCTCTTCTTCATTTTGTAATGTTTTCATTTGTGTAATAAACTTCATTGTTCTTCTTTTATTTATTCTCTTTTCTTCTGTTTTGTTTAAATTTCTTCTTCTCTTAATCTTCCTATTTGGTGTGGAATTCTTGAGTAGAAGCGTTATTGGGTTATACCCATTATAAACCTTTGCGCATGCAAAACGCTTCTACGATGATTACGCCACCCATGGAAGAGTAGTCTCTTAGTAATCGATCTATCTTATACCCTCTTCATTTAATTATTTTGAATTATTGAGATACTTTAATTAACTTAATATGATCCATGAATTGTGTTTTTAAATTGTAAGAAACTAAGCAAGAAATTGAACAATTAACACAAAAACACGCGAGGTCGGGATTTTGTGTAAATTGTGAGAGCGCGATCTTAATCGGTAATACAAGACCACACAGGATAAATTTGTAGAGCTAAAATATAATCCCTAAACACAATTCATCCTCATTTCTAGAGTGTAAATGTGCCTTAATTTACCACTGACCATAAGCTAATCTTATAACATCAATCAAAGCAGGGTGCTGCGATTGCATGTTCCGAAGTTAGCCTAGGGTTAAATTCACATCATCTTCATGGTAAAGTTAATTCTCGTAGGGTTCGGGATTTAACAAATTAAGGGATCATAATTAAGTGAGTGTTAATTTAAATTATAATGATTAATAATAAATTTAAGAGGTATAGTTAGATCGATTGCGTCTTTTAAATAGATTTCTAAAAGAACATCTTCTTGCTGTGTCATTTTAATCGAAATTCATTTCAAAACTAAAAACAAAAAAATATACAATCTTCTTCCAGAAAACTTATTCTAGATTCATAAACTATAAAAAACCCAATCCTTTAAATTAGTGTTTTTATTATATTATATTTTATTTTATTTTTTTAGAATACCTCTAATAAGTTGTTAAATTCACTTCCTCCTTTGAGAGACAACCTTAGTTAGCCACTCTGCTGCGCCTAAGTACCCCAAATCACACTAATCATTTGAGGGCGCCCACGATAGCGCTCTTTCACTACTTATATGTTGTTTGTGGTGATAAATTGGGTTTTGATGTAATTGGTTAATTGTTTAATTTTAAGGTTTCATTTTTACTTGAAATGGTGTGTTTTTATTGTGTAACTCTTATGGTATCATTTGGGGTCAGTTTATAACATATAAAAATGGTTTATTAAATGTGGATTGGTATGAAAAATATGGTTTTTTAGGGTTTTGGGTTTCCTTTTTCCATTAAATAGGGTTTTTGAATGGGTGTTATGTGCAAAATATTGTTATAATCCTTGAAGTTGTTTTATAATAATCTAAAATGGTTGATTACGTTACATAAAGTGTGAAAAAGATGTTGAGGTACTATTTTGGAGTGTGCATGTTCTTAAAATGGGTTTTTAAAGATAAATTGATGATTTATGATTTCAAATGTTTTGAGAATATTTTATAAATTTTGGAATGATTTATTAAATTGTGAGAAAGGTACAGGACATGTTTATGGGTTGTTTTGGTGTGAGTATGGTGTTAAAATGAATTCGAATTTGAAAAGGGTTATTTTTTAAATTTTGTGTGGGATGTTTGATGTGTGTATAATTTTTAAATAGAATTTACATATTTAATGGTATTTTATAAGATGTGGAATTTGTTTGATCACAAAAAGGGAAACCCAGGTATCTAGGTGGGAAGATGTGTACTAGTATGCTTGTGATCCAGAGTGGTTTCGTCCCTATTTAACATAGTAGTTTTGATGATGAGAATGATAACTAAACTACGATGATGATGTTAGGGACCACTAGGTTATTGTTGATTCTCCTACTAGTGGATCATGTATGAGAACATATATTTGTTATGGTTAGTTTTCACTGAGATACGAGGTACATTGGGCTCAAAACTAACTAGTTCCTAGGGGTGTTCTTGTGACTAGTGATCATTGGATATTTTTTACTTACAATCAGAATACAGTATTTTTGGGATGGAAAATTTAGTAGCAAGTTCATTTTCTTTAAAAGTGTTCATTCTTTAATGTTTCCAACTTTAAAACTATTTTCATTGAAAGTTCCATCCTTTAAAAATTGTATATGACATTTCCAGTTTATTAAAACATGCAATATTATTGTCTTATAATGTTTATCATATGGAATATCTTTTGGGTGTAATCCTATTGGGTTTAGGATCACACTCTACTTACACCTTTGGGTGTAATTATGATTGGAAATATTTTCCATAGGTTTGGGTAAAGCTTTCGGAATCGGTGGTTCGGGTTGGTAGCTTCCATCCTCAGTGCGGTGTTCTAGAGATGGCTTGGGTATGATTAACCCTTGCCTTATGGTGGTTCTTTGGTTGTGTTTAATGTTTCTTTTGAGTTGTGTCCCTCTTGGGATTTTTCTAAAACCATGTATTTCAATTCTTAATTTTTATTAAAGGCTTGTCTGGATTAGATTTTAAGATTCAGTTTATTTATTGGGGTTGTTGTTTTATGTTTATAAATGTGGGTAAATCATTTTCAACATTTACTTTATCATACCCAAGAACTTGTTCTAGCCCTTAGAGATTGGGAACACCCTTCGGAAATTGGCGCAGACCGGGTCAGGTGCCGGTTTTGATGGCGACCAAATCTTGTTTGTGAAAAAATGGTATCAAAGGTAGGTTCTCTCTTTTTGAGTTATGTTATTTTGGGAAAGATTATGAGTAGACCAGAGCTAGGATTTTTGGGACATGACATTCTGGTTATGGGTAATGTTCCTAGCTAGCACACCTCATGATGGAATTCAAGTCACCATGTGAAGTTGGGTTTTGATTGAGTTCCTTGGTTCTTGTGGTTCATTGAGGATTGGGGGAAATGAAAAGATAGTTGCATCAATGGTCCCAGTGAGCTCATAGGGTCTGGAAAGCTATATGGAGCTGGGGACATTGCCCAAAAACAGTCTCTGTGTTGGTGACGTAATTGGTGTGTGGCTACCAACCTTATGTACAATTTACCCATCGACACTAGTTTCCTCTCTCTTTGTATTGTGTCTTTTTGTTTTGGAATTTTGGAAACCTGGTTTTAAAAAAAATGACATGATTTTAAGAACTGTGAATTTTTGTGAAATGATTTTCAAGTAATGAAGAAAAGGTTTTATTTCTAAAAGGGTAGAAATTAAATTTCATAATTGTCTTGAGAGGGTAAATGTTGTGTTTACACCCCTTTTGAAAGTACGAATTATGTTAAAGGGGTTTTTGAAAATATTTTTCTAGTAGATTTTTCCAAACAATTGAAAAGTGTATTGAATTGAATTAAGTGTTAGAAAATTTATGTGTGGGTTCTGAAGATGGATTTTTAATTTGTAATTAAAGGGATTTTAAAACAAATTTCATGAATTTATTGGGATCTTCTTTTAAATAGGGATAAATGGGTTTTTAAATTAGTGGGTATGAGTGAAATAGTGTTTTTTGTAAAACCAAAAGTGTTTTGAAATGGGATGAGATGTTTTGAAACTAATGTGTGTGAATTGAGAGAGATTTTTTATTTGATGATTGGTGCTTTTCTGAAAAACATTGTAATCCTTTAATTGGGTTTTTATTTTGTGGTTAGTGGTTTTGAAAAAAGGAAGGGTCAATTTAATGGCATGGTTTTGAAAGGTGGAAAGAATTTTTATTTTCACCCTTGGTATTTCTTTGAGCGACCAAATGCATGGGTTTATATGGAAATAGGGATAGTTAATTGCCTGACCGGATGAGTTTTTGTGTGGATATGTGGAGGTTTCCTAGTGTGGAATTGAAAAATGAATGTTTGAGGCCCTTGAAAAACCATTGCTGAATGCGCTAACCACCAATCCCATTTATTTTCAATGAAACAATTCTTAAGGAAAATTTGATGTTTTGAAAACTGGTGTTTGGGTGGTGTGTTTTATGTTCTTTTGGGATTGTTGTTGTAGGATGTTTTTAGTTAGATAACCCCTCTTGTTTAAATGATGATTTGGGGTTTTGTTTCACCAGTGAGTTGGGTTAATGTGTTGGCTAGTGGGATATTTTGATAAATGTTTCGATAATCCCTTGTGGGTATTCCCCTCATACGTTTGGTTCTAGTTTGTGGTATGTTTTGACCAAACGACCAGTATGGTTGAGTCTGTGGGTTGTATTGTTGGATAAGTTATGCCCCCATAAGTAGTTAATGCATGATTGAAGTGTGGCCTAGGGTGATTCACCATTTGAATATACTCTAGATAATCAACATAAGGATGTTTTTCTTGAGGTTTGGAGATTGAGTCTACCCGTATTATTTTTTGGATATGTGGATCCCCTTGCAGAGGGAGAGTAGTTGAGGACGGTTGAAATATACCTTAGTTTCTAGAGTTTCTTGAGTTGTGACTGGAGAAATGAGTCCAGGATTGTTAGTGAAAAATTTTGTTTAAGAGGTCATATAGGTCCTTCAAAAGTCTCTTCGAAGAAAGGGTTTATATTAGGCCACCAGTGTGGAAAACCTGGTCAAGAGAGGATGTTATGGTTGCTGGTAGGAATTTTGTGCTTTTTGGGACTTGACATAAGGTCCCTATCCTTGTTTTGTTTTTATTAGTCACAATGGTTATGTTCGGTGATGCCTTACAATGTTGTGTGCTTGTTTGACTGTAAAGGTGAGTGTTGTGAAATCTTCTGAGAGTTTCTATTTTGTCAAAGTGTGTCTCACTTCAGAAAATTCCAAAATCCTCTATTTTTGGGGAAGGTGTTTCTATGTGTCGTTTCTTTCTGTTTTTTCACATCCAAAGAAACAAGGGGTGATGTGTTTACATCTTCTAAGACCTTGTTTTGGTAAAATTTATGGTCAGGTGCTCACCAGGTTTATGCCTTTGTTTAGAGGCCCTTATGGGGGTTTTTTTGGTGAGTTGTCCTTATTCTTTATTATGGACATCCTGGGATGAAATTTTAGGTTTGTGTTATTGGTTGTGGTTGTAACAACTTTTAGTTGGGACCTTCCCTCCCCTCCCCTTGTTGTGGGGGATGTTTGGTCAGTGTCAGGAAGTTTATGGGTTCATGTTTTCACCCCTTGTGTTTCCTTTGAGGTTTTGGAGAAAAGTATGAAATTTGGGCTAGGATAATTAAAGCGCAAAATTTGCACACAGTTATTACTAATCGTGATCCATCCTAGGAAATTGTGTGGTAGGAGATAGAACCTACCGCATGACCTCAACAAGACCATGTTCCTTGTATCAGGTAAGCATGTGGTTGGGTCCCTTTTAGTAGTGGTGACAGCACAGTCTGTGCATGGTTTGTAAAAACATGAATACTAACTGTGCGATCATGCCAATCAATAAAAGTTGGGGTCATTTTTTTGTTGTCCCATGATAGTCAGTTAATATGGTTGGATTTTATGGCAAGGACTCCCATCATGGGTTTCAGGTAATTTCTTTTTTAAATAGTCTAATGTTAGTTTGACCCTTATGCGAGGGAGTCCATTCAGGCCTCCCCCTATTGGTGTCCTGATTTTGTCTTAGGAAATTAAGTTGTCTTTTACGGTGAAGAGTCCATCCAGACCTCCCTATGTCGGGGTAAAATAGTTTGGTCCTTGGATTTGGAATGGAGGTAGGTAGTCTCATTGGGGGGATATCCAACCTCCAACTTCTTTCTTGGGAAAGCATTGGGACCGAAGAGTGCTCAACAATTTTGTTCATGTAAGGCTATGTGGACCCTATTTGAATTTGTCGTTCGTTTTGGGTAAGTTATGTGAGCTTCATCTGGTAGTGGTTAACGTATTTTTATCCTAGGATGTGGTTCAATTATGTTTTCTTGGTTTAGGAATGTGGTGTAAATTTTTGTTTGGTGAGAGTATTCATTCCATTATTTGATCAACTTGAGGTGTTTTTCTCATTACATCATGGCCTATCGGTTGGGTTTTTTTTGAATCTAACCAAGATGACTTTCCGAGGGTGGAATGTTCTCATGGTGGGAATAATTTTCACAACCATGGATTATTTTAAAGGTATTTTTCATGTAATATCTATTCATTCATTGTTTTTAAGGGTTTCATAGGTATTTTGGAGAAAAGGGTGGTTTCTTCTAGATTTGGGTCAAATTATGAGCCCATTTCTATATTTAAAAACAAAATTTATTTCTTTTATAAATCCTTATTTTTTAAAAGAAATCACCCATTCCACTTTCCACTTGGCTTCCCCTAACCTATTCACGCCACCATATCCATTTTGACCCCTTAGGAACTGATAATCATGGTAGATTTGCTTGATTTATTCAAGCATTGCGCCAACCCGTGATCCCATTTCCAGCTTTTTAAAAATATTTTCTTTCATTTATATATCATTAATATTTTGATTTTTTCGGTCATTATACCTCTAACTCAATCCCACAAACTCTAGATGCACCCCAATGTTCCGTTTTTCCACTTTGGAGCTCATCTTCATTGTGGACTAGGGCTAATTTTCTTCAGGTTTCTCAAATCATCCATATTTGAAAAGGTAATTTATTTCATTCATAAATCATTAATTTGTTACTCATTTTACACCATTTTATTCCCCAATTGACCTCCTCAGCCTTATTTTAACCTCCCTCTCAATTTTGGCTTCTTGGAGATTCAACTATTAGTGTATTTGGGGATATTTCATCAAATTATCTCAAGTGAATACCTATCTTGTTTCTTCCATTATCCTTAGGGGTTTCCCTCTTCCTTGATGTTTCAGATGTACAAAAACTAGGGTTCTGTATCTAGGGATTATTTTTGATTTTCTTCCCTCAATATTCATGGATTAGGGTGAATTTTTATTCCCTTTTGGTGTGGAAGTGGTGCAGTGGAAGTTTTGCACAATGCTTTGGGGTTTTTTGACACAAATGGTACGTGAATCGATGTGTAAGAATTTATTTATGAGTTGTATTTCTTTATTTACTTATTTATCATGTTAATTATTTGTTTTGTGTGGTGTGAAATCTGTTTTTGATGGAATTGGTGAAGCGTTTAATTTTAAAGTTTAATTTTTTCATTAAATTGGTAGTTTTTCTTGTGAAACTCTTGTGGTATCATTTGAGGTCATTTTATAACATATGAAAATGTTTTATTGAATGTGTATTAGGATAAACAATCTGGTTTGGTAGGTTTTTGGTGTGGTTTTGGCCTTTAAATGCGTTTTATGTGGAAAATATTTTTATAATCCGTGAAGTTGTTTTATAAAAATCTCAAATGGTATATTGAGTTACATAAAGTGTGAAAAAAGATGTTGAGGTACTATTTTGGAGTGTGTATGTTCTTAAAATGGGTTCTTGAAAGAGAAAGTGATTATTTGTGATTTCAAACATTTTGAGATTATTTTATAAATTGAGGAATGATTTATTAAAATGTGAGAAAGGTGTAGGACCTGTTTATGTGGTGTTTTGGTGTGAGTATGGTGATAAAATGAATTTGAATGTGAAAATGGGTATTTTGTGGATTTTGTGTGGGATGTCTAATGTGTGTATGATTTTTAAATGGAATTTTCATGTGAAATGATATTGTATAAGATGTGGAACGTGTTTGAGAACAAAAAGTAAAACTCGGGTATCTCGATGGGCAGGCTTGTACTATTATACTAGTGATCTAGAGTGGTTTTTTCCCTGTTTTACATAGAAATTTTTATGATGAAAACAATAACTAAACTATGATGATGATGTTGGGGACCACTAGGTTATGGGTGAATCCCCTACCAGTGGCTCATGCATGAGAACATATATTTGTTATTGTTACTTTTCACTGAGGTACAAGGTACATGGGGCTCACAACTAATTAGTGCCTAGGGGTGTTCCTGTGACTAGTGCTCATTGGATATTTTGTACTTTCCATCAGAATACAGTGTGTTTGGGATGGAAAATTTAGTAACATGTTCATTTTCATTAAAAGTGTTTATTCTTTAAAGTTTCCTACTTGAAAACAGTTTTCATTGAAAATTGCATCCTTTAAAAATTGTATATGGCATTTATTTTTTATAAAAACTTGCAAAATTTTTGTCTTCTAATGTTTATCACATGGAATATCTTTTTGGTGGAATCTTATTGGGCTTAGGCTCACACCCTACTTACACCTTTGGGTGTAATTAGTCTTGGAAATCTTTGTCGCAGGTTTGGGTAAAGCTTTCAGAATCTGTGGTTTGGGTTGTTAGCTTCCATCCTCAGTGTGGTGTTGTATAGAAGGCTTGGTGAAGATGACCCCTTTCCTTTTGGTGGTTCATGGGTTGTTTTTTATACTAATTTTGAGTTGTTTCACTCTTGGTATTTTTCTAAAACCATGTATTTCAATTCTAATTTTTTATTAAAGTCTTGTTTGGCTTAAATTTTCAGATTTAGTTTATTTATTATGGTTTCTATTTTATATTTATAAATGTGGGTAAATCATTCCCAAATTTAACTTTATCATACCCAGGCACATGTGCTAGCTCATGGGGATTGGGAACACCCTTCAGACCTTTCTACGAATTGGTTGAGGTTCTGGTTTTTATGGTGACAATATCTTGTTTGTGGAAAAAATAATAAGAAATAAAATATAAAATAATTAATTAATATATATATATAATAAATAAATATATATATATAATATAAAATATAAAATATATAAAAATATATAAAAATATAAAATAAACGAAAAAAAATTATTTAGTGGACGTTTAAACCAGAGATAAATGATTGTTTCCGACGCTTTCATCGGGGGAGCACATCCATCTGTCGAGGACGAGGACGTGCTGGCTGTTGCCCCGCATTCCTGCTTTGAAAAGGGGGCAGAATCCATTGCTTATTCAGGGACTCTTGCTCCTTGATCGAAACGGGATGATGGGATGTGGGTTCCTCCTTCTATGGATTCCTCCTCAGAACTTGTCACCTAGTCTAGGTCTCCCCCATAGATTAAGACATTGTTCATGAAACTATTCCTAGTGTCATGTCTTCCTAGTTAATTACACTACTTCTATCAGGACATTCCAAGGGGTCCATCCAGAAAAGCAACCTTCGGTCGGGGAAGTAGTCACGTTGGACATCACTGGCGTGTCTGGACATTAGAACACTGGTGCGTCTAGGTTTATTCCCCTTATGATAAGGATTCTCAAGGGCACGGAAGACCGAGCCATCCCACGTCGAATGCAAGGATTTATATTCCATAGGAATGTCTCTGAGGTTTTCCTCAGCTTCTTATGTTTAGTACAGGGTATGCCACGAGTTTAACATCAAGCGGAGATGGATCAGACGGATCAGAACACTAATGAGAGTGGATCAGATGGGTGAAACCCCTAGAGGGAACACTGATACTGGGACTAACGTGTGGTTAGTTGGGATTGAGCCTTGAGCAGACTTCCTACATATCCTCATGGCTGGGAATCAATGTCTGCGTAGTTCGGTGAGTCAACGGGATGCCTAATGAGGCTACCCGTATGGAAGGAACCTGGAGGAAGTGGAACCTCCGGGTTGGGGCAAGGAATCAGGGGGTGCGCGGAGGGCAATGACCTGACAACTTTCTGGGGCATACGTGTGATTAGCAGCCCGAGGGTTGGTCTGATGCCATAGGGGCAGTCCAGAAATGTGGGCCCCAATAGGGGGGAACACAAACATTAAACAGTGTTTAGGGTTGAACCACAGGGAGGATTCCTACATACCTTGTATGGGAGATGGGGATCAAACCTACGTAGTTCATCTGATGACAACTTACTATCGATTAGGGACTTCAAAGACTTACTGTTGAATGGGGGGCACAACAGCTTACCGTTGGATGGGGTTATAATGGCTAACCATTGGATGGGGTTACAACGACTTACCGCTGGATGGGGTTACAATTTAGTGTCATGTGGGACAAAAGGGGAGTGCAGTATAATGTTTGGCAGAATGGGGGTGGGCTGATATGAAGTAGTCAGGACCGATGAGAGTTTTTCTTGAACCTCAAGGAGGTGTCTTACATACCCTGTCTTGGCAAGGATCAAAGTCCACGTAGTTCAGGATGGTGTGGTGAACCGACTGGAATGGGTCGAAACCAATTGGGTGTTGGGATTGAACCTAGGAGAGGCTTCCTACATACCCTTATTTGGCAAGGATCAAAGTCTGTGTAGTTTAGGAGGGGGCTTGGTGCGCCGACGCGAAGATGGTCGGGACCAATGGGTGTTGGGATTGAACCTCAGGAAGGATTCCTACATACCTTTCCTTGGAAAGGATCAAAGTACACATAGTTTAGGAGGTTGAGGTGGACCGATGTGAATGGGTCATAACCAATTGGGTGTTGGTCTTGAACCTCAGGGAGGCTTCCTACATACCCTGCATTGGAATGGATCAAAGTCTGCATAGTTCGGAAGAGGACTTTGGTGAACCGACATGAAAAGGTCGGGACCAAAGGTGGTGCAGGGCATGAACTTCAAGGAGGTTTCCTACGTACGCTTCCTTGGAAAGGATAAAAGTCCACATAGTTCAGGATGGTGTGGTGTGCTAATGCGAAAATGGTCGGGACCAATGGTTGTTGGGATTGAACCCCAAGGAGGATTCCTACGTACCCTGCCTTGGAAAGGATCAAAGTCCACATAGTTCGGGAGGTGTGGGGATTTCACTCTAGGCTACCCAGGTAGGATTATATGGTTAGTGATTACTCTAAGTCCACATGAGTCATGCTCGGTGTGAGAAACAAGAGGCAGCAAAGACCTGGAGATCACGTCGTGGAAGGTGCGTCTGTGGGAAGTGGAATGGGTCTTACACGTGGTTAGTGGCCCAAAATGGAAATAGGGGCTTACGTGTGGTCCGAAGCCTAGGGAGATAAAGATTGGGACTTACTCCAGGATGGAGGCCTAGGTGGCGACAAAGCCCAATGAGAGAGGGATGGGATACGAAGGTCCTTTTTCCCCTCTCGCCTCTTAGTCTTTGTAAATGAAGAAGATAGGAGGAGCAGGGATGCTACCTCCTTCAAGAAAGGTAAGGGGGATTACACTAAGGTGGTCACCCTTTCCCCGCAGACAGATGACATTCCAACAAAAAGAATCTCATTCCTTGTGAGGAAGATTTCACTCTTGTGGAGACCAGTGGGAATGTAGAATGTCCAAGGTGGGGGAACCCACGTGCGGTGCACGGGGCGAGGCCATAGTTTAACATCATGTGCTAAGGACGATGGTGATTGGAAGTTTAATGTCCTACAGCTTGGAAAAGGTGGGTTCACTCCTCAACCCCTAGGACTTACATAACTGATACCCACCCACCCTTGATGAAGGGAAGGCATGAACAATGTTGTTCATTGGGTTGTCATGGAGTGATCCATTGAGGGGTCCACTTTAGCATTTCTATGCGAAGAATCAATATTCATTAGCAAGCCTATGCAAAGAAGTATAAGGATAAGCAACGCAACGGGAAGTGTCACCCAAGGGACTTTGAAATCACTTCATTTAAACCGGGAGGGCCTCACGAGAAGAGGAGTTGTGGGGGAAAAGGGCCCATAGGTAGAAGTATCATGATGCTCTGGTGATCCATGTAGTAGAGGAGCTTCACGAAGGGATGTGGCCTAGCCTATGCATAAGGAATTAGTGTATATGGAGGGTTCTTTGAGAAGAAAAAAGGCATTCACAGAGTAATGATTCACAAAGAAAGTGTGCCTTGTGAAGCATAAAATTGCGAAGCAGTGTGCTTTGTGAATCACAATGACCCTGCCTTAGCATGTGGGTTACATGTGCATGGAGGGTAGTTCGCGAAGCATAAGTTCTCTACGAATTCCCGACTCCCCTTGGGGATACCCTTCCTTCGTAGAGGCCTGTGGGATCCATGAGGGTCATCCCTCCTTGAAGAGGGGTTAAATTCAAGAATAGAGAAAGCAACTTCATGATGATAAAGTACCTTGAAGATCTCATGTTTCGTAGAGCAAAATGTGCTTCGCGATTTGAGCGCTGGGAAGGAAAAAGGTCATAGGATCTTTCCTTCGGGCCTGAGGGGAACCTGGTATTTATAGGCATAAGGTTCTGTGAAGTAGAGCTCACTCGGTGCGAAGACACATGGTAATATATCGTAACCGTAGAGCTTCCCGCCTCCTTGCTCTGTGGCAGCTTTGTAAACGTCAATCTGGTTCATAGAGCTGCCCACATCCTTGCTCCACGGTGGATTTATAAACATCAAAGGGGTTCGCAGAGCCGCCCTCCTCTTTGCTTTATGGTGTCTTAAGAGAGAATATGCCTTGCACCAGTCACGGTTCTACGGGGGGCTCTGCGAATAATCTTTGCAAGGCAGTCCCTATGGATTTATGCTTGTTCTTGTTCTTCCCAAATTTTGGTGCCAACAAATTCCCTTCATCAGACTGGGATCAGAAGAGATAGCGAGGTTCAAAGTATGAGGGTCATTCTCCAAAATACCTTGGTCAATCGTGAAGCTGGATCAAGAAGGAGGCTCGCGAAGCAGAGCGGCGACATGTGGGCTGAGTGCACTGCGAATCTCACCACATTTGGACGCGCCGCAAAGCACCATGGGTCCTCACATATAAATTGGGTAGTTTGACCTCTCTTTTTTTCCTTTATCATGTCTTCATTTTGGAATTTAGCACTCTCAATTCGCAAAGCTCCGCGTACTCCGTGATTGATCTCTGTGAATTGAGCCTTATGCATCACAACGCACATCGAGTCTTTGACTTTGTGACGGTGTGCTCTGTGGCTTGTGTCTGAAAGCCAAGGCAGGGCTCCACGAACTACCTTCGGAAAAGAACTCCGCAAACCAGCTCCAAAAACCAAAACCAAAAAAGCCCAAACATCAAAAATTGAATGGCTGACCAAGAGGCTGCCAGGGGGTCCTTGTAGATGTATCCTAGAGGGAGAATATGGTGAATAGTTTGGGTCCAGGGGAGTCTGTTTGAAGCCATTATGACCATAATTATTTAGTGGAGATGCTGTCGGAAATCCATAAAAACTATCCGCTATTCAGGAGGTTTTTATTGTACATTTTTGGCCTAAGGGATGATGTCTTCATCCCTAAAGAAAGCAAGGATGAGCCAGCCTACTGGTTCAAGAGCATGCTGTGTCAGCGCTAGTGGTTTAGGGAGGATGATGGCCATGCCTGGGAGGACTTCACACCTATCAATACTGACTGTCTATACTATAATTTGAATGACGTTGACAGGAAGGGAATACATCCAGATACATCTCCCCCATTGTACTATACTATCTTGATGGAATCCCTAAGGAACCCAGGGAAGGGGTGGTCTGACGAGTGGGAATTGTGCTAGGGTGGCAACTTCATAGACGATTGGGCCTGGGCCTACTGGGTAGGCACCTCATGTGAGGAATTCAGGGTAGAGATGAAAAGAGTGGGCCTGCATGAGGTAGCTTGGGCCTCCCAATTCCACATCTATCAGCTAAAGTTGCTAATGCCAGAGTTGTTCAGCAGATGGTCATCGAGGACCAATACCTTCCATTTGCACCATAGAGAGGTCAAAATCAGTCTATGGGATGTGCATCAGATCTTGGGGTCCTAATACTGGGGGTGATGTATTCCAAGTTTCTCCATGTTATGGGTGTGTGGTAGGATCCTAAGTAGATGACACCACTACCGATGGAGTTAATAAACCTGGTGCTGGGAGAGGACAAGGAAGTAGTGAGGGATGTCCATTTCAGATGGTGGATCAAGATGTTCCTGAACTTTCCAAAAGATAGGCAGTTCCCGGTGAGGCCTCGAACTTGACCAAATGCGGATCAATGAGGCAAGGAGCACTCATACTGGTGGATATTAGAGGATAGAAAGTGAATGATGTTGGGATTCAGTGTCATTACCGATCAGCAACTGGTATTCAGGTTGGCTGCCTTCATTGTGGCACTCATCTGCGGTCAAATCCTGCCGGTGAGGGACACAAACATGGGCGTGAGACCAAGCACATTTATCATGGTGTCCATGCTGGAAATATGAGGGCGGGTCAACCTCAGGATCCCAATACTCACCAAGATATACAGGATGTTGTGGCATATCAATAAGGGGAAGAATCCATAGAGAATATGTGGGCCATTCTACCTCATGTATGGGTGGATAGCGGCGCATGTTAGGGGGTCTATGAGTACTCAAACCCCATATCCCCTCCAGGATCAACTTTTCACCGGACATCCTAAATGAAATAGGGAGATTTCCAACTATGTTGACCATATAGGTGGTACTAAATCAGGTCTGGAAGGAAGAAGAGTTCAATTTTCACCCCTTCCCATTGCCAACATGTGTATTCACCGATTATGGATAGGGAACAGAAGAGCATTGGACCTACCTCCTAGATTTTTGAGGTGGGGTCCTGATAGAACGGGTGGACCTTGAGCCCCTATGTGAGACATACACCCCACACCGATTTGCGAGGCAATTCCTGTGTATGCAGCGATTGACCCCACAGGTCTATTTGAGGGTGTTATACGAGGAACATCCGTGCGTGATGAGGCAGATGTGGCTCATGTTCACATGGGAAGATGGGAAAATGTGGAACGAGCTTCCTCCACCTACGACCGTCTTCAGACCTATGAAGAAGTTTGCCAAAAGTTGGGAGGCTACCTACCTGGGGGAGATACTGAAGCAGCCCACCATGTGGGACAATGATGGGGTGTCTCCCCAACCTCGAGGCTGGGGCCATAAGGTGGAAAGTACATCTCGTGGTGGCAGAGTTGCAGTGGCATCAAGGCTTGCACTAGTTAAGGGGGAGGCAGCGGCAGCAGATCCAACAACATCAGTGGAACCGGCAGTCCAAGAAGATCAAAGTTATCCAGAGGGGAGGAAACCAAGAGGATTCTTCAGGATATCCACTCAGGCTCTGGGGAAGCGGATACACTATATAGACATGCTAGAGAACTTCGTCTTCCAAGAAGCTTAGGATATCTAGGATGTCATACGTAAATTTCTAATCCTGTCTAAGATATGGAAACATATGAACCATCTTGGAATGGATTTTCTAGGGATATACCCTATCAGGGATGGATTTGTGGTGTACCAGGCAGTGGGGCAGCAATACATAGCTGATATGGAGGACTTATTGCACTCCCGGTGTGCTCTGCATCCAATGAAAGACCGAGTGAAGGTGTTTTTGGATGAAACAACCCCTCTGCAGGTGTAAGTTGTGGAACTAAGAGAGTACATCCCTTTGTCGAAGGAATCATAAAAGTCCTCCTAGGGGGAGGAGGCCGGTAGAGGGAGCCCATTGGAGGAGGGTGAAGTTGGTGATTTAGACCTAGATCTTGAAGAGTTTGTAGAGTCCCTTAAGGTAAAATCACGATCCCCTTCTCCAGGACCTACTTCCAGGCTACTTTGGACTTCTTACTAATATTTAAACTATGTTGGAGGGCCTCATACATAGAACTTGTTTTCATCCCTCAGTAGATGCAGATGTGGAGCTTTTGGGATCCATGCCTGCAGCTACAGTGATTACCACGTCCAGCAGAGCCAGGACACCCGAGGTGGATCCTTCAGAGTTTTCATGCCTTCTGAAAATATACGAAGGGTCACGTCTCTGGGTCTTGATGGAAACCACCTTAGAGAGAGACCAAAAATTTGATCTCTATAAGTCCCCTTTACATAATTCTTATCTACCATCCATTGATCATGTTAACAAACACATATGCGCTCCTTGGTATGCACAGTTCTTCAAATGGTGTGGCCTTCCTTGGTGAGGTTGGTTGGTACTCCTGATGGCGCCTTTCCCAGAAGAATTTCGGTGGTCGTGGAGGCGGATATACAGACTAACCAAGTAGAGGAACTCTTGATCACTAGTGGGACCATTAACAGGGTATATCTTGAGATTATTGAGGTGGGATCTGATGATGAAGATCGATCAGACAGCACGGGTCCCGCCATACCCGATTAGACACCAGATGCGGACCGTGCTGATGAGTTCTTATGGGCGTTCCCTACTTATGAGCCTTCCAACCTCACAGACTAGGATGATATGTCCTCTGATGAAGAGGATAGAAAAATAGTCCATTGTTGGTCATAGAAGCTGATCAAGTGCTTCATCAACGACACACCTCAATCATAATGGATTGTCGAGATGGAGATACTTCCTTCGCGGCTGTGTGAACTGTGCGATGGGGGGTGAATGCCCAATTTCCCCACATGCTTGCCCGAGATATGATGGAGGAGAAAATTTGGGAGTATGATCATGGCCTTGGCATGGGTTGGTAGTGGAGGAAAGCAGTGAACATCAAGAGGGTCCAAGAGGCTGAAAACGAGATTCAGCGGCTGCACATCTAGGCCGACAAACATTCCTCTTTCCTCATCGTGTAATCAGATCTCATATCACAACTGAAGGACCAACTGGAAGAGGATGAAGAACATATTAATCAGGCCTCTGTGGAGATGGCTTTAATCTGGAGCGACGAGGAGCGGACCCGGGTTGCGGTTGACGAACTACGCCCCATCGCTACTGAGGAGGATTGGTAACTGAATAGGCATCAACGGATCCAATACGCCAGGAGCCAGAGGTGGTGGAGCTATAATGATATTTCAACGAGGTCAACCCATCTATAGGAGGGGTCAATCCTCAGGTACTGTGATGCATGTAATTTATAAACACACTTTCACGCTTCAATTATTTATGTTGGATGCATGCATGAGTCCTGTTATTCGTTTTTTGTCTATAGAATTTTCATTATTTTCATGGAACATCCAGCGATCAGTCCCTAAGCTCACATGGGTTGGGCCCAATGTGAGAAACAAGGGATGAACAGTTTATCATTCTATCCGAATATAAGAGCACAAAACAAGATCTGAGAATCCAGGGATTGAACAACCAATCTAGATATCTAAGAAGAAAGGGAGGGGCCCGACTAGAGGATGAAGACCTCAGAACAATCGACATGTCGTCTTATAAATGTGCTCTAGTGCATGAGTGGGGTAATTCCTGGAGAGTTTGGAATCAACCAGAACATAAGGGAGTGGGAAGTGTGAATCACAATACCCTAGATTCGGAACAATGTGGGAGTGGCATGATAATGAAGGATGAGCATTGATTGTGTTTGAAAAATAGTATCCCCATTGTGTTACCCTGAAATGGAGATAACAAATGAGGGTTCACTATTGACCATATTCAGAACACGAGGCCTGACTCAAAGGTCCATCCATTAGTCTTCCAGAATGTTGGCCTAGGACAGTAGGTGAGCCACAGGCCGAACTTCCATACTATTAGGGGGTTCTTTTAGATGTGAAAGTGGTTGAGGGTTTGAATAAAGGGCACGCAGAGCGTGGAGTGGGGAGTGATGGGTTGTTCTAATGGAGTCCAACACTCTTGAAATCATGCCACCGTGGTAGAAACACATTAGGTGGGCATATCTGTCTGATCAAGGATCAAACATACTTCTGAGAAGGACCTCTATGGAAAGGACCTGGAATGCTATGTAGTTTCACATCATACTAAAAAGGATGATAGACACATAGTTTAAACTCCATACGGTGAGGAAGATGCACATAGTTTAAAGGTCATACTGCCTGGACTAGGATCGAGCCCGAGGGGCCAAAAGGGTTAATGACCCTGAGGCTGGGCCCAAGGAGAAAGACTTGGGTGTCACTTAGTATCCCATAAGGATGAGAATCAATCCAAGAATAGTTCTAAGAGTGTAGTATAATGTCACGTGGGATGATGAAAGGCATGTGTGGCATTGTTGCACCAGTACACATCCTACCAAAACTAATGAACCCACGTGAGTCGTGATCGATGTGGGAAACCAGGAGAAGTGATGGGGCTCTCCTGGAATAAGAAGGAACATGTTATGGGTGATGGGACTCTAGGTGAATGGCATCCAAATGATGATGACCCACCTACCTAATGCACCTAGACGAACGAAGGAGTAAAGCTGAGTATGTTGGAATTCCACTTGAACATAAGGAATTGGAAATATGTGAATCATGATGCTCGAGATCTAGATCACAATGTTGGTGGTGTGACGATAGAGGATAAATGTTGACCATGTTTGAAACACAATATTTGTTTCACATTACCCTAGAATTGGGACATACAATTGAGGGTTGACCCCAGACCATTTTTGAAACACGGGACCTGTCGCAAATGTCATCCAGGGTCCTTAGGCACATTGGCCCAAGATGGTAGGTAAGCCAATGTGGCATGATACCAGGCTGTAAATGGGGTACCTTCAGAGGTGTAAGAGGATGAGGATCCAAATAACAGGCTCATGAATCTTTGAAGTTGAACGAGGGAATGTCCCCATGAAAATGCCACACTATGGGATTTTTGTCATAATGCATCTGAGTACAACAATGAGACGTATCAGATAGAGGGAGTCGAGTCCCTTTCTAAGGAAAAGGGTCATGGGGTTGCGTGATTCCAACATAATGGTCATAGGATTGGCCATTTATGGGATATCATAGTTTAAAGCCATAGAACTCAGACCAGATTGGGAAACGAAAAGGGAGGCACATGGTGTGGCTGCTGCAAAACCCGATGTGAATGAGGACCCCATAGGTACTCACCACACCACATGTTCCCAAAATCATTTGGTCTAAGGGGATTAATATAGGGGGTAGGATTTTAGAACCCTTGGGATAGACCTAAAGACAAGGTGTTTGGGTGTTTCTTTGTATCCCATGAGAATGGGAATTAAACCATACGTATTTATGGAAGGACGTTGTGCAGTTTATCATCACATAGAAAGGATAGTAAGCAGTCTTAGTTTATGGTCATAGAGATAAGACCATATATATAATTGAATTATGGAGACACGTGGTGAAGTAATTACTAAACCCAACATGAATGAGGACAGTGAGAGTCTGTATCACCACAATGTGTTCCCCGGGAAACTTCTAGGTCAGAGGACCAAAAGTGAAAGTTAGGCTGGGCCCAAGGCAAAGTGTCTTGGAATTCCTATGTACCCCATGAGAATGGGAATCAATCCATACCTAGTTCTGATAGTGGAATGGTAAGAGACTGGTGCTAGGGATAATAAGGTCGTGCAGGTATGGCCCTCACACCAAAAGAAGCGGCATTTGATAGATCTGGTTTTTTCTTTAGCATAAATGTATGGTTGTTTTCTTTTTTTGAAGAGATGTACCTAGGATATAAAGTTCATGCATCACCATAAGAATAAATCCATACGTAGGTGTTGAAAAATGGTATGGCGTGTGACTGATACCCAACAGGATGTCCCCTTGAGTGAAGACACCACGATGTAGTGTCGTTTTTCTTCATGTGACCAAGACGATAATGTCACAGTTTAGGGTCATGTGATGGGACAAACCATTCATTTTAATGTTGTTAAATAGAGACACGATAGTTTAAAGTCATGTGGGACCAGGCGGAAAATTTTAACGTCATATAGCTTGGACATTGGTAAGAATGTGCATGATGTGATAAAGCATACCCGACGTGAATGAGGATGAAGTCCACATCACACCACGCACAATTCCCGGAAAGAAGCCTTGGGCCAGGGGGCCAGAAAAGGTTAGAGGGTAGGAGAGACTAGCTCTTGGTTGAGCTGGACTCACAGATGAGATGTTTGGGCGTTCCTACATATACCATGAGTATGAGAATAATGCTTGACATAGTTCTGCAGAAATTACATATAAAGAGGACTTAGTTTAATGACTTAGAGCTCAGACCATGGAGAAGCAGAATTCTTTCAAGTAGGCACATACCTCGATCTGGTCTCCAAGCCCATGTCAGTCAAACTCGGTGTGGGAAATAGGGGCGGAAGAGTTCATTGTAACACATGGGATACACATAAAAGGGGAAGTCGGTGTGGAGCCCCGAATGACACCTTACTGCGGCTTTATCCTCCTAAAGTGAAAATGCGCACTAACAGGCAGTACCAAGAGTTTTAAAATTACACTTGGACATGATGGAGTGGAAAATTATGTGAATCATGTAACCGACATTTAAGGATTGATTGTGTTAGTGTGATGATGGAGGATAACTGTTGACCATGTTTGAAACACAACATCCATATTGTGTGACCTGAAATGGGAACAAAAAATGAGCGTCAACCGCTGACCATATTTGCAACATGGGACTTGTATCAATTTTTTTTCAAAACCCTTGAGGGCGTTGGCCCATAATGTTAGTAGGGCCCTTGGTCCGAGCATCCATGCCACTAGGTGGGTCCCTTTGGATGTGAAAGATAATGAAATCCCAAATGAAGGGAAACATGAAGCCTAAATAATGGATGAAAGCATGTCTAGGTAGAATCTTACACTCCAGGTTATGAACCAATGTACTCTAGGCACATTAAAAAATCACCGAAGAGGGTAGAGGGACCCAAATTAAGAGAAGATGACTCGAAGAGATGAGCATAGGGAAAGGGAGAAAAGGGCACTCAGGAGAGATATGTATGCAGAGTGATTGTCACAAACCCAACGTGAACATGGACATAAGCCCACACTACACCATATACTTCTCTCCTGGAAGAACGTCGGCCAAGGGGGGAAGATGATAGGGAGGTTTTTGAAAGATAGGACTAGAACCAAAGACTCGGTATTCGGACTGTCTTACGTATCCTATAAGGATGGGAATCAAGCCATAAGTAGTTATAGAAAAAGATGATGTGCATTTTATCATTATGCTGCAAGGACGATGGTGCTCTTAGTTTAATGTCGTACGGGTCGGACCGTAGATGCCTATTTTAATGTCATATGCATGGTACAACTGAGTGGAGGGGGAGAATCGGCGTGCCTATAGAAAACCACAAATCGGCAATGATGATAGAGGACAACTATTGACCAGGTTCGCAACACAACATCCATACTTGTGTGATCAGGATTTGGGGGGAAACAATTGATTATCGACCATTGACCATATTCATAACATGGGACTTGTATCAATTTTTTTATTCAAAACACTCAAGGACGTTGGCCCATAATGGTGGGAGAGCTCTTGGTCCAAGCACCCATGCCATTCGGGGATCCTTTTGGATATAGAAGATGATGGAAACCCAAATGATGGGGCTCACGAAGCATGGTGGGGCTTACGCTTGTGGAAAGGATGATAAATGAAGGGAGGATGTCTCAAGAGGAGATGTGTGGCATGGAAAAATAGGCCAACGTGGATGAGGATGTGAGTCTATACCACACCACACAATCCTAAATGAGAACTTGGGCCAGGGGGATGAAAGGGTCGAGGGACATGAGGTTGGGTCTCCTGGACAACTGTAGCCATATGGCCTCTCATACGGACATTGCCACATCATAGCTCCAAATCCCACATAAGCAATTATCGGTGTGGGAAACAAGGATTAGGACTAGGATCTCTCCATCATAAGGGTTCGATAACTGGAATCACCTTCCTTCCTGAGGCAAACTGAAGCTTGAAGGGGTGGTAGGGAAGAATGGACCACTACACTCCAAAAAAATCTCTTTTTTTGGGACATATGGATGCTCTGAAAATGACTAAATATAGATGTTAACCATATTTTAAACACAACGTCCACTTCGTGTGACCTATGCAGAACGAGACTCAGGGATAGACCTTGGAGTTTGGGGCTGGGCCTATGGACAAAATGTCTGGGCAGTCCTATGTATCCCATGAGGATGGGAATTAAGCCATATGTAGTTCTAAATGGTCCATGTAGGTTGAAGTCATGAGGTGAGGAAATGGGAATATTACAAGAACGAGGAAGGGTACATGGCGTGACCATCGTAATCTTGCTGCAAGTGGGTCCAAATAAGCTTAGGTCGCACCACATGGGATCTTCTAAGGGAACTACACCCAGGAGGGGTAGTAAAATGAGAAGAGTGTGGGGATGGACTCAGGAAGAGGCGTCTAAGCATTCATACGTATCCCATGAGTATGGGAATCAAGTCATACATAGTTCTTGAGATTTAGTTTAACATCATGCACGAAGACATATATTTTAATGTCATGCAGGATGTTTCACATTTTAAGGTCAGGTAGGACCATAATGTAGTTTGGGTTCATGTAAGACCATATAGTTTAAGGTCATGTGGGACCATGGTGACTCAGGAAAAGTATTTTTTGAGGAACTTGGTATTACTGGGAGGGGTTATATGCTCACCATTCATGGTAACTAGCGAGTATGTGCCATTGGAGAAAACATTGTGAACAAAAATTCCTTCCCATTTGGGCTCCAACATGGGTGTTTTCCTACCAGGTATCATTGGTGTTCTCAGGGCCAACACCAAGTCACATTTCAAGAAGGAGTGGATTCAATCATTCTTGTTGAAAGCTCTAGATATCTTGTTATGATTTCTTTCAAGATTATGCAGGGCATGAATCATGTTCTCGTAGAGTGCTTCCAACTTAGCCAAACAGATTTCAATTACTTTATTTGGCGCTTGATGATCATAGATAGTTTTTCACAATGAGGGAAATGGAATCTAGATGGGCAGGACGACCTCTGTCCCATACACCATGGAATATGGGGTCACTTGGGTGGAATTACGATTCGTCATCCGATAATCCCAGAGGGCGTTGGGAAGCTTGTATGTCCATCTCTTATTATTCTGACCAACCATTTTTTACAGAATGTTAGAGAGGGTCTTGTTGAATGCCTTGATCTATCCATTATATTGTGCATGATAGTGGGAGGTATGGTTAAAACAGTTGTTGTACTTAACGTACAATTTCTTCAGCTCAGCCGCTCGGAAGATCGTTTCGTTATCAATGAGGACAGTGTGAGGGACTCTAAATTAGTAAATGGTGTTGGAGCTCACAAAGTCATTGATGGAACGGGCCTTGACCTCCTTGAGTGGGAAAGCCTATACCCGCATGGATAAGAAATCTGTAGTGGTCAGCATGAACCTTCACTGACGAGCTATCATTGGTGGATACGGTCCCACAACATCGAGTCCCCGGACCGCAAAGGGCCAAGAGTACTTGGTAGTGTGGAGAGGCTCTACCGGCCAATGCATAAAGTTGGCCTGAATCTTCAATGCATGGAACCTTTGGGAAAACTCAATGTAATCATGGATCATTGAAGGCCAAAAATACATGAGTCTCCAGATCTAGTGAGATAGTTTCGGCCCGGTCTGATGAGCTCTGCAAGAACCGGCCTGAACCTCTTGTATAACATGAGAAATATCAACTCCTTGAATGCAGCGGAGGAGAAACCCATCAAACCTATTCTTGTAGAGGATATTCTCCTGACTAGAACCACTCTGGAGGGTAAAATAGAGTGTGTGGCGTCGAATTCGCTCACACTCAGCTCGATATTACGGGAGATCACCGCTTTGGAGATACTCGACAAAGGAGGTTCTCTAGTCAGGAGTCATCTCAATCACTACATCTGGGGAACCTGGAGTTGCTGTCATGGAAGTGTCTGTGGTAAGGTGGCTCACATGTGAGAATTCATCACCATCTAGAGTGATAGGGGCAATGATTCTCTAGTGTGCCATGTGGATAATCAGATCATCATGTTCGGGCTCTGCAAGTGATGCAAATAGTCTGGATAAGGCATCTAATCTACCATTCTGGGATTGAGGGACATGCATGACTTCTGGACGAGATGGGAATTGGGCCATTAGCTGTAGAGTGCATTCTAACAATGGTATGAGCTCTAGATTTCTGACAACATAGTTACCATTGATCTGATTAACGACTAGTTCAGAGTCACCTTTCACATTTAAGTGAGGAACATCAATCTCAAGGGACATCTCGAGGACAGTGATGAGAGCCTGGTATTCCACTTCGTTATTGGTGTAGCCTTATGACAAAAATAATGAATACGTAAAAACAGCTTGTACTGGAGTAATGAAGATGATACCCATGCCTACTCTGTTCAGTCTGGGGTCATTGAGCCTTTTTTTGTTAGGGATCTAGGAATCACCATCAAAGTGAATTTCCCCACACAGGATGGCTTGGTCAATCAGGATAATTGCATCATCAAGAAAATCAAGTTCCAGAGACTTGTCCACAGGGGCTGGATGACCAGTAAGAAAGTCTTCCAATGTTTTCCCATTAATAGCCTTCTGGGGAACAAATATGATGTCGAACTTCTAGAGAGTCACTACCCATCAAGCTTGGCATCCTATCAACATGGGGTGGTTTAGGATGTATTTTAGTAGGTCAATTCGGGAAACGAATTGTACCACGTGGTGCCGCAAGTAATGTCGTAATTTATGGACTGAAAATACCAGTTCAAGGAAGATCTTCTCAATAGAGGAGTATCTAGTCTCTGTATCGAGGAGCATGTGGATGAGGTAGTATAGATTGTTCTCTATCCCCTCATTATTCATCTAGATGATAAGGGTGCTAAGATATCATTCCATGGTGGTCACATTAAGGACCAATGGTTTTCTGGATATGGGTGTCATCAGGACTAGAGGCTGGAGCAGATACCGCTTGATCTCTTCGAATGCAGTCTAAAATTCCTCATCCCAGTCATAGACAATTCTTTTCTTCATGAGTCGAGAAAAAGTACTTACACTTGCCGGCCATATTCGCGAGGAATCAGCGTATGTAGGATAAGTGGCCTTGAAAACCTCGAATATCCTGAATGTTACTCAGTGGATACATCTAGCTAATTGACTTGATATTCTCTGGGTTGATCTCAATGCCCCTGTATCTAACAACAAATCTAATAAAATTTCTAGAGGTGACCCCAAAATAATACTTCAATGGGTTCATCTTTAGGTGGAGAGAATGAAGGAAGCCAAACAATTTCTTATGGTCTTTGAGATGGTCCTGACACTGGTGAGATTTGACCATTATATCATCCATGTAGCATTCCACTAGTGTTTTGAGAATCATCTTAAATATGCGATGCATAGCCTGCTGGTAGGTGGCACTCGCATTCTTTACACCGAAGGGCATGACTTGGTAATAGAAAGTACCATGTGGTGTCCTAAAGGCTGTAGAATCAGGATTCCTGGGATCCATTAAGATCTAGTTCCACATGGAATATCTATCCAGGAAGGAGAGGGCATGTGATAAGAGGTATGGTGAGCCCTGTCGACTGGACCGGTGGCTGACTGGTGCTGAGAATATCTTACTGCTCACAAGTTGAAGCATGTGGGGTTACTAATGGATGAGGACCAGATGATTGAGACTAGTCTGTATCAGGGTGAGGCTGATCATCCCATCGTAGAGGTGACTCCGCCCGATCAAGCTGCACAAATGGCAGCATAAGTGGATCTGAAGACACTTGATGAGGAGGTTGTGCATGCTGAGCTCTGAACTGATCCTGTTGTCTAGTTTCGGTAGCATGCATATCCTGGCTAGAAGTACTAACCAAGGTATTCCAATGAACCATGTATATGCGGCTTCGTCGATGCTGGCAATGGTTGGGGACGTTGGGAGGATCCACCTGGTGCTCCTCGACGTTAGGGATCATCTAGGGATTTACTAGTTCCCCAGTGTTAACTGAGGCGTACCCTTGACTGTCGCTCAAATAATCCCCCACCACTGAATGAATCGTGGGGATAATTTCCATCTCTTTGGGGCATGAAGTCACCGAGAGTACGAGATGACAATGGAATCAGTGGGGGACTTTGCTTTCCCTTGCACTGCCGATTCTTGCTCTTCTGGGAAGAGGATGGTTGGGATGACGATGCAGAAGTAATAGTAGCTTACACATTGGTTTCTGATGGCTCGGGACTATTTAGGCATGCACATATGATATTATGAGCATGGGCGATGATCTTACGAAGCATCCAATCATCATACTTCTGGGACCCGTGGTTAGAAACCTAATGGCACTCACCTTCATTGTCACTACTGCTATCTGGCTTCAAGAATACACATGCCACCTATGTCGGAGCTGGGCCCAACCTGACTATGTTGTTGTCGACCTGGTCTTGAAGCCAATCCTTAAACACATATCACTATTTGAGGGTTCTCCCCATGATCTGGTGATAGGGGCAGTAGTTGGGGAGATCAATGAGGTTCTCCTCTTCTGACCTCTTGCATTTAGGAAAATGTACATTACCATGTTCCAAGGAACATTGGAAATAACCAGGGACTTGAGCCTCATTGGATTAGTAGGTCTGGTTTCTCTTGTCTGAGAGGGGGGCTCTGGGAGCCTTACCCTGATGAGGGGCCGGCGGAGCCTGCCACTGAGGTGGGACCTGGTTGTCTCACCTGGGTGGTGGTGGCATATTGCGTGGGGCGCCTACCAATTCTGAGGTGGGAACTGCTGGGCTGGAGGTTGCGCCTGAGGTGGAGGGCCTCTGTGAGGCTCTTGAGTCAAATTCACTGGTAATAATTCCAGTTGTCTGAGGGCCTCTATTTGGGCCACTACGGCGGGCTCAGCCCTGGCGGCCCTTCTCGCAGGGATTGCTGGAGGCAACGGGCGTGCCTGGCTGGCCTATTTCAAGGCTTCTTCTAGGTGCTGTACTTTATCGGAGAAGTCTCGAAATCCCCCAGTGTAGTTCTGGGTAATTAGAGAGGGGACCAGTTCTATCTTTACATTCCCTAACACATCGTCAGTAGTTTCTCTTGAGTCAATGGAATGTTATGGGAGTATGTGAGTCCTTTCCACCGGGTGACAAAGTCTGTGATGTGCTCATCAGGTCTCTGCTTGCACTTGAAGAGGTATGCGATACTCATCTTCTGAGTGGTGGAAGTGAACTGGTATAGAAATTGCATACAGAGATCTTCCTAGCCGACTAATGACCCAATGGGTAGCTGGATATACCAGAAAAACATAAACCCTTCCAATGTTTGCATGAAGCATCAGAGTTTAGCAGCCTCTTGTTGCGATGGAGTTCCCAACATGGGCCCACACCTTGAAATGAAATAGGCCAGATGCTGCAGTGGATCGACTATCCCGTTAAAGGGGGGAAAAGGTGGGATTTATGAAACCTGAGGGTGCTGGAATATCATCCACCCATGCCAGGTATAACTTTCCATCAGGAGGGATGGCCACCTTTCGTGTTTATAATTCCTCAAGGAAGGCGATGATTTCCACCATTGGATCATCTATTAGGGGATTCCTATCTTGGCGGGGATCCTGGACCACCATCATCTTGGAAGGTTCTTCAGTGTGATACATAAGCCCAGAATCTCATGGAGCGGCTGGTTGAACAACCAGTTGAGTAGCTGGGGGAACCCGGGCTGGGTCCTGAGGGTTGTCACGCCACTCATGAGGATTTGAAAATACGTAACATTCCCTCTTTCCATAGGCTCCGGTGGCCTCGACCTTGTCTATGGGGGCAGGATGATCGTGGTCGACTGGAGGCAATTCTACAAGGGGGAGTTGTTCCTAGCCCTATTTCCCCGACCAAGGATCGCCATAGTCTGGTTGTCTCTCTACATCACATTCGGCAAGGAGGTCATCAACCATATTCTTGTGTTCTACAAGTTTTTAATGTAATGTGACCTTTTTCGGGATCTTCTTCTACCTTCTGAACTGATCCAGATGGGTCGAAGGGTTTGGCAGCTCCAAGGTACTCTTTTCCCTTATTTAGATTCTACCCGAGGGTTAATGACTCGGTAGGTACAGGAAGACTCAATATATTTCCCTGTTGACTATTAATCCTTCCCAATGGATCCAATAAGTGTGATACTCTCTTGAGGGGTCGGTCCTCTCCGTGAACCTCTAGGTCATTCTCTTCCCCTGAAGGGTCATCTATGTTATTCATGGCACTACCCAGAGGCATATCATCTATGTCACTTGGAAAATCGGGCTGGTGATGGATGGAACTAAAATGGAGGGACGCATACTGCCTCCAACCATGTATTTTCACGTGGGGAGAGGCCTCCTTGATTATCATGTTTATCAATTTAATTATCTGGATGCATCTTTGTTAGAGGTTTATATGGCGACCTGGTGACTCAGGGCGCTGGGCCATGGGGAGTGTGGCCAGGTCAACAAAACGGCATTGTTGGACAATTTCCTCAAAGTGCGCCTGAATATTGGGGTAGGTCACTTTTCGATGATGCAGATGAAAATGAGTCTCCGAGAGGGGTTGTAGAAAGCATCTATACTCCTCCTAGGTGAGTGATTATGGAGCACTGAAATTCGGTGCTGCAACCGGCCAAAACATCTCCGAGAAGTGGTCTGTTGTGAGAATTTCCCACAGGCTCCTTAGTCCAGACTCGGGGTCTGAGCCTTCATTTCCCCAATCATCAACTGGAGGTGGATGAGGAACCAATACCAGTACTGAATCAGACCACTATAATTGTAGGCTAGTCGGTGGAGAATACAGTGAGCGATCTGACAAACCGCCGCATCTTGGGCTATCCTCCGAAGAGTGTAGTGACTTGGCCACAACATCGCAGTAAGACGGGTTGGCGACTGCAGTTTCTGGTGCAGGGACTACGGATGATGGAAGTAGACCATGATACTGTTTTTCTTTTATTGGTCCCCAAAATAACTCTTTGTGATCTCTAGTCGAGGTAGAGGGTACTTCTGGTGATGATGGTGGTGATTTCACGACCTGACCCTAGCGAGGTTCCAAATCCTCTTCCTCACATTCTGGAATGATGAGTCTGATACACCTCGTTCCTACCTCGACCCTTGACATAGAAGATCCAAGAAAGAATTCCATCGCAGATTCATATTCTACCTCTGAATCTGAGAAGCATATTGGTTAGATCTTGGTCTGACCCTTCCTGATATTCTTTCTATGGTGGTGATTTCCTGCCCTCTTGTCCTAGGATGGATCTTCAGAACATGGTAGATTTCTGCCACGAGGAGGACCATCAGCCAAACTGGTGCTGGGATGGAGAGGGCATCCACCTAAGTGTACTAGGGTGGGAGGAGCACTTGGACAGATATCAAAAGGAACACGGGGAGGGCCCCCATGTCCACTAACTGATGTGTGTAAGGGGTCTCTGCAAAAAATGATGGGGTGGGTAGGACCTCCTCTAGAGCTGGTAGGATCATGGGAAGGACCTCCATGCTTGTTTCTACGGACAGTGTCAGCGCAAGGAGGTACCTTGTACTGGTCAGGTCTAGCACTGGTAGGACCTTCGTGCTGGGTGCCAATGAAGCGAGGATGACCTTCACTTCCCTGATTGCTGAGGAGAGGAGGACCTTCTCCAGCTACTATATGGACATGTGGAAGGCGCTCATTCTGGAGATTAATCGGATGTGTAACATCTCCATACCGGTGGTTTTTGGCAGGAAGAATGACCCCATACCCGACGTAATGAGCACGGGAGAGGCTTCTTTAATAAGTGTCACTACCACAGGGAGGACCCTCATTCAGATTGAAGTTACCATGGGGCAGACCTCCACGCAGATCTTGGAATTGGGGAGCACCCATGTTCTCAATGGTGGCGGTATGCGGAGGACCTCTGTACTGGGTGTTTTTGCTATGGGTAATTTCACGACGGACACTACCTATACCGACGACCAAGAGAGTCATCCCAGCCTTCCCATAGGGTGGTTGGGGCCTTGATCCGGGTTGGGGATATAAGTTCCCATGATCATCATATATGTGAAGCTGAAGATATACGTCGGTGGTGGTGTGAGCCTCAATAGTTGTTGAAGTTGATGCCCCTAGGTGGGCGTCCTCCTCAGCCTATGCCCAACACTGGCGTCGGGTTAGCTAGATCAGGGCCATCGGTGTAGGTGCATAGCTCACCTGCTCCTCAACTCGTGGGACATGGTGGCAGTTATGGTGTCCTAGTGGGGTCCCTCCTTGGAAGCCCCTGGAATGAGATCTCATCCAGGCTGGCTCGGACATCCCATACCTCATCGGCTTAGGGGAGGGAGTCGTTGAAGTGTTCCAGGGAGAGGCTCCCATAACGATTATGCGTCGGAGTGGGGAGCAGTGGCTCCCTACATGTCCCTTGGGGCAGTGGTGGCGATGAGGCACAAACGCCTCTAAATCCTAGCGGGCCATATCCTGGGTTAGGATAATCCGAGCGTCCTCGTATAAATGAAATAGGTCATTTATTACCATTCTTTTAATGATTTTAGAAGGGAATATGGGTTGTCGGTTCCCAAATGTTGTGGATGTGATATTTGTCATAGAAGT
This sequence comes from Viscum album, assembly GCA_963277665.1. Lineage (NCBI taxonomy): Eukaryota > Viridiplantae > Streptophyta > Magnoliopsida > Santalales > Viscaceae > Viscum > Viscum album. The sequence continues at coordinate 2,028,922,508 of OY728143.1, read as the reverse complement.
AGTGGAGCCACGTGAGATTTCCACGTTGGTGCTACCCCTAGCCCTACGTCGGTGGGTGGGTGGTGATCAGTTTCCTATTACAATAGCTTTGGTCCTAGAAGGTAGGGAGATTAAGCCATTAGTGTCGAAACAATGAAATCGACGTCCAATGCCCCAACTTCATTCCATATTCCATGGATGGTAAGAAGGATCTGTGCTAACAACGTCGCAGACCGAGATGCCCAACGGTCAACTGCCCCAAATTTTGGTGAGTTTCACATCAGTCTCACTATTTTCTTGACAGGACCTGGCACCAGATAATTGGATATGGTGGCACGCTAGTCCATTCATTACTTGAACACTACTAGTCTCTATATTGAGCAGAATGATTTCATGTCGGGTACACCATTTCTATTTTAGACGCTTTTTTCGGGGTGTGCTCATATGTCTATCGAGGATGAGGATGCGATGGATATTTCTTCGCATTCCCTCTTTCCAAAGGTGGGTGGCATCCATTGCTTATTCATGGATTTTTTCTCCTTGATCGAAATGGGATGATGGGATTTAGATTCCTCCTTATGTGGATTCCTCCTCAGAACTTGTCACCTAGTCTGGGTCTCCCTCATAGATTAAGACGTTGTTTGTGAAACTCTTCTCAGTACCATGTCTTCATGGACTCTAGTTAATTACACTGATTCTTTCAGGACATTCTAAGGGTTCCAGTCATGGAAGCAACCTTCGGTCAGATAATTAGTCAGGTAGGAAATCACTGGCATGTCTCGACGCTGGAACATTGGCACCTCTAGGTTGCTTCCCCTTATGATAGGGCTTCTCGAGGGCTTGGATGCACGAGGCATCCGACGTCGAATGTGGGGAATTATATGTCATAGTCATGTCTATGGGGTTTTCCTCACCTTACTATGTTTAAAAAGGGTATGTCGTGAGTTTAACGTCTAACAGAGATGGATCGGACTGATCATAGCACTGATGAGAGTGGATCAGATGGGCACAACCCCTTGAGGGAACACTGATATTGGGAATAACATGTGGTTAGTTGGGCTTGATCTTTGAAAAGACTTCTTACATATCCATGTGGTATGGAATCAAAGTAGTGTAGTTCGGTGAGGTGATGGGATTCCTAAAAGGGCTACCCATATGGATGGGACCCTGAGGAAGTAGAACCTCTGGGTTAGGACATGGAATTAGGGCGTGCACGGAGGGCAATGACCTGACAACTTGTTGGGGATTTTGCGTTATTAGCATTCAAGGGTTGGTCTGACGCCATAGGGGCAGACCAGAGATGTGGGCCCCAAGAGGAGGGGACGCCCAAAATTAAATAGTATTTAGGGTTGAACCTCATAGAGGCTTCCTATGTGCCTTTTTTTGGAGACAGGGATAAATCCTACATAGTTCAGCTAACGACGGATTATCGTTGAATGTGGGGAACAATAGCTTACCACTGTATGGTGTTATAATGGATTATCACTAGATGGGGTTACAATTTAGTTTCATGTGGTACAAAAGGGGATTTCACTTTAACATTAGGCATAACGGGGGTGGACCGACATTAAGTAGTCAGGACCGATGGGAGTCGGGCTTGAACCTCAGGGAGGTGTCCTATGTACCATGCCTTGGCAAGGATTAAATTCCACGTAGTTCAGGAGGGTGTGGTGGATTGATGTGAATGGGTTGGAACCAATTGGGTGTTGGGATTGAACCTTAGGGAGGCTTCCTACGTACCCTGCCTTAGCAAGGATCAATGTCCGGGTAGTTCGGGAGGGGGCTTGGTGTGCCGACGCGAAGATGGTCGGGAGCAATGGGTGTTGTGCTTGAACCATAGGGAGGCTTCCTACATATCAAGCATTGGAAATGATCAAAGTTCACATAGTTCAAGAGGGTTTGGTTGACTGATGTTAATGGTTCAAAACCAATTGTATGTTGGTCTTGAACCTCAGGGAGGCTTCCTATGTACCTTTCCCTAACAAGGATCAAAGTCTGCATAGTTTGAAAGGGGGACAAAGAAAATTTACGCGCATATTTTTGAGAAAATAATGAAGATTTTTTTAATTTTTTTAAATGTTAAAAACCATTTATTTCATTTTTTTATTAAAATATTGGGCAATTTGGAAATACAATGAAAATGAGAAAAATTATGAAAAGTGCTTAATTCTGGATTTTTTGACAAATTTTTACCACAAGGGTATTTTGGTCATTAATTTTAAAATATAATTCCAAATTTAGTGAATCTTATTTTTTATAATCGTTATTTTATTTCCTTCAAATTTGTCTACTGGACTAGGAGCTTATTCGGCCATCTAAAAGGCATAAAAAAATAAATGAAGTTTATGATTTTTCAGACCGGACAACATAGAACCCACCACTGTAACAGAACCACAACTCGGGCTAAACACATCCAATTGAGGTGATTATACCTAGGATAGCACGAGGACGGATATAGACAGATCTTCAAAAAATTTGAGAGACTTTTGAAGTCGTTAAGGCTATAGGTGAATGTTATACTTTTGGAGAAACATTCTTGGAAGCTTCGTCTAGAAAAAGAAACCACCAATGAAAAATTCATAACTCCTTCATACGATGCCAAAAGAATCTTCTTTTTTGAGGGTGAATTACCAACACATTTATGAACAACTTTGAAGAATGGATCAACTCATGAATTGGACATTAATCAGGCCAACAACATTCAACATTTTGGAGGACAAAATTATGCCTATAAAAGGATGCCCTGGCCTGCTTCTCAAATCATCAGCTCAACACCCATAGGCAAGGAGGGATCCCACTGGGGAACGGGCTTCTCCTGATCAACTCTTCCCCCCTCATTTCTTATTTTTATTTTATTTTCATATTATTTTTTTAGTTTTAATTTAAAATGTAATTTCATTTTATTTTAATTAAATCCATGCATTTGTGTTTCTCCATCCACTTTTCTTCATTGAATTCCATCTCTCTCTATCTCCTCTTCCACCCACTCCACCAAGTAATATCATACTCTCAGAAATGAGAGGCTAACCCCGAGTCTTGGATTAAGGGGAGGTCATGATATTCATGAATTTTCTTTAAATTTTTTTTATGGTTTGTGGTAGATTTGAGTATCATGCATTGGTGAGAAAAATGTCCCCGATTAGGTGACGACCCCCAATGACATGAAACTCAAACTATTTCTATTCTGGAAAATAATAGTGATTCAAACATGAGATGTCATGTTTTTATTATCAAACTAAAATCAAACACATAAAATAAAATAATGATTGAATCCAAGACTGAACCTCAAAACAAAGTACTTTATTATTAACATTATTCTATTTAGACTTACATATTAGTATTAATTTAGAATTATTACTTTGCATGTCATTGTTTTAAATAATTAAAAAAACCACAAAAAGAAATAGTTTAGGTGAATTAGAATAAATTAAGCTAACCAAACTAAAAGGCTCCTCAAGAGAGACAACCCTAGTCAGCCACAGTGCTACACTAGGAAAAATACAATTGTTTTTCTCCATGCCCCGTGATAGTTGTGCATCAAAACTGGAACCATTGTTGGGGAGCCAATATTTTTTCATTTATTTTTTCTATTTTTACATCTCAGGTATATTTCATTTATTTTTTTTCAAAAAAAACTAAAAAAAACTTTCAGGATGTATTCAAATTTAGAATATAATGCATATAGAAATTACTCATAGGTGGAGAAACAACAACAACAAGAATAATATTTTAGAAGGGATCATGTGAAAGAACATAGAGTAAGCATCAAACAACTGATGAGAAAATATGAATGATAATTTGACTATGTTCTTTCATTAATGGAGAAACCCAACCCTGAGCACGATCAAGAACCTAAGGTGGGAAATGGGGAAGAATTACCTGCTGAGCTACAAGTGGGAGATCAAGAAGGAATGGATGATTTTTTGATTAAATGTGAGGAACTACCTGATCTCCCCATACGATATAAGGAAGAAGATCCCTCACCACCGAAGGAAGACACCACCTAAGTGGTGGAATTTGAAGTCAAGATGGAGGAGCTTGACTACCTACCTCCATCCTCGGAGAATCTACTCCAAGAGGCACTTACAACTGAGGCAGATATTGAAGCTGAACTGACTCAGGGAGTTGAACCATCAATTGACTATATCTCTTCTAATTTCATTTAATCTGAATTCTGCATCACTCCATATGGTTTTGATTATACAAAATCTGACAATATCAGATATGCCTTGGAGGATGAAAAAGAATCGAGATGTGAACCTACTGAGGAACATATGGAGCTCCCTGGACATGTTTAATATTTATTGAAGGAAGATCATGAAGAGATTCTAGTGGATTTCCCTAAGGAGACAGTGAAAAAAGCTGCTTACTTTTATGGGTAATAATTTGATCTTAATACTTCTTGTTTTAATTTTTATCAAATGGAATTACGCTATGACTTTCCCATTAATTATTACTTGGATGCAAGATACCTTGAAGAACCACTGGAAAAAATATGAATAGGTTTCACAAGTAGAAACCGAGATGGAGGATGATTCATACTTCATCCTACCCCCACCATTCAAGCTATACCTTGTTGTGAAGTGGGATGATATGGTGTACAATATCCATGGATCATTCCTCAAGAACAAGGATGAAGCAAAAGCTGGGAAAATCCACATGTGGTGGTTCAAATCAATGAATCTTCATCCTTCATCAGACTTTGGTTAACAGCTGGTACTGCCCTCTGGAGGCAGTAAAAATTCATGGCCCACTTGGGGGATCTTACAAAGATTTATCTTTACATGCTTTCTAGGAATTTAGATTTCAATTTATTTTCTTAGAATTAGTATAGCATGCAGCCCCCCCACCTCATATCTTTTTTTGAGCTTAAATGACATGATCCTTATAATTAATTGGTTTTTTATCTTTTTAACTCTATACATTTTTGTCCCCAACATTATTTTTGAGATTTAAAGATAAAATTACATGACCACACATGAATTATGCTTTAAATGACTAATCTAGGAGGCATGAGTTTCTTAGGAACCCCGGGATTCCATGTTTTAGATTTCAATATTGATATGATTAAATGATTGAAATGAAGAATTGAATTTTTAAAATGAAGAATGAATATTGAAATAATGAATCATGATTTGAAGGAATTATTTTATTCTTGTAAATTAAATTTCCTTATAATCTTTCATGATATGAATTTTTGAAGTTCATGTGAATTGATTTGTTATTATTAGTCATGCCATGAGTGATTGTCCAATGTTGTATTTCTCATTCCCGAGAGGATTTCTAGACTAAGTACTTCCTATTTATTCATTAGCTTATTTCTTGAGTGAACTTGGGACATGTAACCAACCCAAACTTGTATTGTAACTTGTCGAAGCTATGACTGTTCAAAAGTGCATTTAAAATGATTGAGGCGTCTTTTTAAAAGCCTTTATCCTTGAATACCACCTTTACATAAATCCTTCTTTATCCCATAGAGACAATGAATGACCTTTATAGGAATGATCTATGTTTCAAGCCATTTTTATCCATTCCTACCCTCCTCTGAATATTTTCATGATATTTCAAAGTTGATGTGTGGGGGTAAACGGAATCATGGTGGATGGGATGATACAAATTTTAAAGAAGAAGTGTGTGGGTGTTATTGTGGGAATTTGAAAAGGTTTTTAATTCATTCATTATACTCTATTGTTTCTCCTCTTTAATTGAAAAAAATGACAAAAAATGACAAAAGTATCCAAAAAAATAAAAAATGGGTTGTTATTTGGGAGAACCAAAAATTACTATTTTATAGACCGACGATCATATGATCGTATACGGTTAGGTGATGAATGTGAAGATTTATCTTATCATAAATTTTGAAAAAATAAAAAAATGTACAAAAGAAAAAAAATTCAAGAGGGTTCACAAATCATTCATTATGGATAATTTGATCATGACCTTACTTTGAGTTTTGGGGAAGTGGATGTTTCTACTTTGAAGGGGAGAAGTTTATTACACTTTTACTTTTAATATCATGCATTGTACTTCATATATTAGCCTCCTACTTGAGCCTTGATTTTTAAAGAATCAAATCCTACCAAATTTAAGCCTCAGTGTCATTTGAACCTTTATTACAAGTCCCCATGATTTTATGTGTCTTTTGCCTTTAAAAAGTGGAGAAAGTGGTTCATTTACAAGCCTATAGATAAAAATCATGTTCTCATGATATGATCATAACTATACTTGAATTTTATCAGGAGAGATGAGTGAAAAGAATCAAAAGTGAGGTAAATCATGACTATTCATGTTTAATAAAAATGAATCAAGGAGATTGAATGAATGAAAGGAGAAGTTCCATTAATTTTCATAGGGGAAAAGTAAAATATGTGAATTATTTGTTTCTTTGAAAAATGGAAAATTAAATTGATATTTTACGTTGATTTTTGAAAGTATGATTTCACATTGAAAATTGTTTGATTTTATTTCATGTGAATTCGAATATTGGTAACATTAGTGTTTTATGATTTTTATGATGAGATTTTATGCTTGAGGACAAGCATGGTTTAACTATGGGGTTATTTGACAGAGAAAATTTATGTGCATATTTTTTTAGAAAATAATGATAATTTTTTAATGTTTTTAAATGATAAAACCCATTTATTTCTTTTTTTATTAAAATATTGGACAATTTGGATTATAGAATGAAAATGAACAAAATTGTGAAAAGTGCTTAATTCTGGATTTTTTGACAAATTTTTACCACAAGGGTGTTTTGGTCATTAATTTTAAAATATAATTCTAAATTTTGTGAATATTATATTTTTAGAATCATTATTTTATTTCCTTAAACTTTTTCTTTTGGACCATGAGATGATTCTGTCATCTAAAGGGCTTAAAAAATCAATGAAGTTTATGAATTTTCCGGGCAGACAGAGTGGACCCCACCACCGTAACGGAACCAAAACATGGCCTAAACACATACAATTGAGGTTATTGCACATTTGATAGAACTAGTAGATATAGGGCCAGATCTTCAATAAAGTTGAGGGAGTTTTGAAATCATTAAGGATGTCGTTTAATATTATAATTTTAGAGGAACCTTCCTAGAAGCTTCGTCCAGAAAAAGAAACCGCCAATGAAAAACTAATAACTACTTCCTATGGAGTCTAAAGGAGATAAAAATTGGAGGGTGAATGTCCAACACATTGATGAACAACATATATGAAGGGACTCATTCGTGAATCGGCCATTTAATGGTCTAATAACACGCAAACGTTTGGAGGACATAGTTCTACCTATAAAAGGAGGCCCTCGCCTCCTTCCCAAATCATCAGCTCGACACCCACAACCAAGGAGGGATCTCACCATGGAATGGGACGCTTCTTCTCATCTATTCTCTCCTAATTTCTTATTTTTATTTTACTTTAATTTTATTTTTTTTAGTTTTAATTTAAATTGTAATTTCAATTTATTTTAATTAAATCCATGCATTTGTGTTTCTCTATCCGCTTTTCTTTATTTCTTTCCATCTATCTCTATCTCCTCTTCCACCCACTCTACCAAGTAATCTCATACTATCGGAAATGAGAGGCTAACCCTGAGTCTTGTATTGGGGGGAGGTCAAGATATTCATTAATTTCTGTAAAGTTTGTTTTATTTTTTGTAGTAGATATGAGTATCATGCATTGGTGAGCAGAATGTCCCCAATTGGGTGATGGCCCCCAATGACATGAAACTCAAACTATTTCTATTCTAGAAAATAATAATGATTCAAAAATTAGATTTTATGTTCAGATTATCAAACTAAAATCAAGCACATAATGGGAAATGGTGATTGAATCCAAGACTGAACCTCAAAACCATGTACTTTCTTCATAACTTCATTCTGTTTAGACTTCCATCTTAGTATAAATTTAGAATTATTACTTTTCTTGTCATTGTTTTAAATATTTAAAAATACCAAAAAAAATAAATAGTTTAGGTGAATTAGAATAAATTAAGTGAACCAAACTAAAGGGCTCCTCAAGATAGACGACCCTGGTCAGCCACTGTGCTCCAGTAGAAAAAATACAATTTTTTTGTCCACACCACATGATAGGTGTGAGTGAAGGAGTATTTGGAGAACCGATGTGAAAAGGTTGGAACCAAAGCTGGTGTAGGGATTAAACCTCATGGAGGCTTCCTATGTACCCTGCCTTGGAAAGTATCAAATGCCATGTAGTTTGGGATGGTGTGTTGCGCCGACACAAAGATTGTTGGGACCAATGTTTTTAGGCTTGAACATTAAGGAGGCTTTCTACATACCCTGCCTTAGAAAGTATCAAAATACATGTAGTTTGGGAGGTGTGGGGCTTACACTCTAGGGTTCATAGGTAGGATTTCATGGTCAATGATTAATCTAAGCCCATGTGATTCATGCTCGGTATAAGAAAAAAGAGGCAGCAAAGACCTGATGATCACGTCATGGAAGGTGCGCCCGTGGGAAGTGGAATGGGGTTTACATGTGGTTAGTATCCCAAAATGGAAACAGGGGATTATGTGTGGTCCACAGCCCTGGGAGACGAATATTGGGGCTTACTGCATGATGGAGGTCCGGGTGGTGACAAAGCCCAATGAGAGAGGGATGGTATATGAAGGTCCTTGTGCCCCTCTCCCCTCTTAGCTTTTGGCAAGGAAAAAGATAAGAGGAGAAGGGATTCTACCTTACACAAGAAAGGCTTGGGGGATTACACCAAGGTGGTCACCCTTTCCCCATGGATAGAATCTATTCCAATAAAGAGTATCTCATTCCATGTGAGGAGGATTTCAGTCCCGTGGAGACCAGTGGGCGTGTAGAATGTCCAAGGTGGGGGACCCCACATGCGATGCATGGGGTGAGGACACAGTTTAATGTCATGTGCTAAGGATGATGGTGCTTGGTAGTTTAACGTCCTGCAGCTCAGACAAGGTGGGTTCACTCCACACCCCCAAGGACATACATAATTGAGACCAACCTTCCCTTAAGTAAGGGAAGACGTCAGCAATGTCATGGCATTAGGGTGTTATGGAGTGATCCATTAAGGGGTCCACGTTATCATGACTATGAAAAGAATAAATATCCGTTATTGTGCCTATGTGAAGAAGCATAAGGCTTAGCAACACAATGGGAAGTTCCATATAAGGGACTTTTAAATCACTTCGTGCAAATAGGAGGGCCACACGTGAAGAGTTGTAGGCCAAAGGGGCTCACAAGTAGAAGCCTCATGAAGCTCTGGTGCTCCATGTAGTGGAGGAGCTTCGCGAGGGGGTGTGCTTCGTGAAGGGGAGTGGCCTAGCCTAGGCATAGGGAATTGGTGCATATGGAGGGTACTTCATGAAGTGGAAAGGAATTCTCAGAGTAATGCTTCGCGAAGCAAGTGTGCCTTGTGAAGCATAGTATTGCGAAGTAGTGTGTTTCGAGAAGCACACTGACTCTGCCTTATCATGTGGGTTACATGTTCATAGAGGGTAGTTAGCAAAGCAAAAGTGCTTCACAAAGTCCTGAGTTCCCTTGGGGATCCCCTTCCTTCACAGAGGCCCGTGGGCTCCGTGAAGGGCATCCCTACTTGAAGAGGGGTTAAATTCGAGTAAAGGGAAAGGCACTAAGTGATGATAACTACCTTGAAGAGACCATGTTTCGTAGAGAAAAATGTGCTACGTGATTTAAGAGCTAAGAAGGTGAAATGTCGGAGGATCCATCCGTTGGGCCCAAGGGGAGCCTGGTATTTATAGGCATGAGGCGTCACGAAGAAGATCTCGCTCAGCGTGACATGTGGAAATAGGTTGTAACCACAGATCCACCCACCTCATTGCTCCACGGAGGCTTCGTAAACGTCAATCCGGTTCATGGAGCCACCCGCCTCCTTGCTTCGTGGCGGCTTTGTAAACATCAAAGGGGTTCATGGAGCCACCCGCCTCCTTGCTCCGTGGTGGCTTCGTGGAGGGGAAGCTTTGCTCTAGCCACAGTGCTACGGGGGGCTCTGCAAATAAGCTTTGCGAGGAAGTCCATAAGGCTTTTCATTTGTTCTTGTTCTTCCCAAATTTTGGCACCAACAATGATTCTCCTAATTTTAAAAAACTGTCGCTAGATCATTCCGTAACAGTTTTAAAAAACTTTCACTAAATGATTGTTGACCCATGATATAGCTGCAATTTTTCAAAACCTTCAGAAATTGATTTATTAGAAATTAAAACTTCCACTAAACAAAAAATTCACCTGTAAATGCTTATTCTGTTGTAGTTCCAACATCGAGTGTTAAAAATCTTAGTTGTTTTCAAGTAGGTTCATAAAAGTGGTGTTGATCTTCATTTTTCACCCAAAGATAATCATAACTAAACCATTAAAGTGCTTTTAATTTTTGTTATATATAGAATTATATTGTTATCATTTCATTACATGGGAGTTTTAGTTATATTTTGTGAGAATGAAAATGGTGAAGAACTAGTTTCGGGTTATTTACCGATATCGATGGATTACCTCATAATGATCGTTAATTTTTTTGTTATAAAAAAATAACAATATTAATGGAAAATATAACTTATAAATATCATATATAATTGTAAAACATAAACTAAAACCAGACATTTTTTGAGTTGAATGAAAATGAAAAACATTTATTCATGGAGGAGGTGGTTCGCACAATGCATGATTCACATTTTCATTTTTCTTAATGGAAAGGGGAGTGTGGTTAATGATTGTATCGTCCTTATAATAACATAATAGTTTAATAATTATAATAATGTTATAATTTTATGATAGTGAAATGAAATTTTAGGAATAATAAAATCATATAAATTAATAGAAAAATAAAAGATAGGTTTAGGAACTTATACCTCACTTCTTGGATTATCTCATTTACGAAGGGTGTTAAACCTATAGAGGATGGTATTTTGAGAATAGAACCTCATGAGTGTATAGAATAGGTTTTTATAGATTTTTGGGATGAAATTAAGAGGTTTTGGTGTGAGGGGAACTGAGGAGAGTAGTGACCCTTTTACACGTGAAAATGAGGGGCATTTTTATAAATATGAAAAACATTTCAATAATGGTAAGTCACTCTCAGGTAATGTGACTCTAAAATAGATAAATAATATATTAGAGGTGAGATAAGGTTAATAAACACCTCCAAAATTTAAATATAAGTGTTTTAAAACATGTTAGGATTTTTAACAATATGGTTACTCACTTTTACCATTTTAGTTTTCACCACGGTAACTAGTATTTACCTAGGTAATTTATAATTTAATCCCAAAAATAAAATGGCCCTTATTATATAATTTGGACATAATGATTCCAAAATTTATATCTATTTTTTATTCAATTTTTAAATGTGATGAAAAGTAATTTTAAAACCTTAAATATATAATGTATTAAAAATAATTTTTTTTAATATAACTTAGATTATAAAATTTCAAATATGGGTTTATAAATTAACATCAACTTTTCTAAAATTATAAATTCAATTATAAAATAAATATTTTTTCAGAAAAAAACTTTCATAATCTTAAAATTAATAATTATATACTAATATTATCCTAAAGTAGTGTTATTTGTTGAAATGGTATTTTACAATATTCACATAAAAATCAATCATTTTAGAAAAATCTCAAAAATTTATATTAAGATAATATATCAATGATAAATTTAAAAATACTCTTAATTTTTTCATGTTAACGTCATAAAATTTTTAAATTTTATTTTAAATTAAAAGTATAAAATATAGTGAAAAAAAAATTTATAGGAAAAAACTTTTCATATATTATATATTCATCTTCCCATTTCCTAAAAAATACTAATTAAAATAGTTTTGATACTTTATTCATATTAAATTATATTATGATTGAAAATAAATAAATTTTAGAAAAGGTATTTCATTAGTTTCTTAGTTTCACTAGGTGAGTCTATATTTAAAGTGAACTTTATTTTTTATATATATACGTTTATTTATTTTCATAATTCTGTTTCCACTGTTTATACCTTCCAATTCTATGGATAACTTATAATGGTACATATTAGTTTTGTTTTAATGTTTCATGTGGATCAATAAATCATAAATAGTATTTATTTAAGGAGGAACAACTCAGGACGTTACATTTTACACCCCTTAAATATAATTCCATCCTTAAAATTTCATTACAAAGAATAAAACAAGTGAGGGTAATTTTCTCTCATCACTTGTTCAGTATCCCTTGTAGCCTCCTGAAACTTACGATTTCTCCATAGAAATTTTACCATATGAGTGTTCCTTTTCTATAGCACCTTATCTCTTTGATCCAAAATTTTCACTGGTTATTTCTCGTGTGAGAGATCATGTTCTAATTTCACAACTTCTAAGCTTAGCATATGTAAAGATACTAGTATATACATTCTAAAAGTGGTAAAAATAACACATCATTTAATTAATAGAGGTGTGGAGGGAGACCTAAGTGATAGGATACGACCCTAATACGATCAACAATCTTGAAGGTCCTGGCATATCTAGGGATCAGCTTCCGATTCTTCTCAAATATTATAACACGATTCCATGGATATATTCAAATGAACAACTTGTCACCGACTTCAAACTCTAGACATTATAAAATATTATCTATATAACTCCTTTTTCAATTTTATTCCTCTTTCATGTACTGCTGAATGGTTTGATCATTCTTCTTAATTTCTTAGACATGGTCCAGACCAATCAACTTCCTCTCTCCAACTTTATCCCAACATGTTAGTGTCCTACATCTCTTCCCATACAGAGCCTTATATAGTTCCATCTGAATACTATAATAGAAATTATTATTACGTGAGAAATATAATAGGGTAAGGTGTTTATCCCAACATCCTTGGAAACCCATCAAACAATATCTCATCATATTCTCTAGAGTTTGAATTTACCTCTAACACTGACAATATATCTGAGGATGATATAAAGTGCTAAAGATTAGCTATATATGTAAATATTTCTTAAGAAATATCTATAACCTCAAGGTAAAACTTAGATCCTGATCAGATATTATGGATAGTTGTACTCCATATAGCCTCACCACTTCCTTTGTGTGTATCATAGTTAGTTATTCAAATTATAAATCTTCGTAGATGGTAATAAAATGTACTAGTTTTGTAAGGCAATCAAATATAACCCAAGTTGAATTATGGCCTTTATACATTTTGGGGAGTCCTGTGATGAATTCCATTGTGATGTTTTCCCATTTTCATACTGGTATAGATAATTTTTATAATATATCCTTAACCGTTTTTCATTATACCTTAACTGGTTAGCATAATAAGAATTGAGATATGTATTCTACAATATCTCTCTTCATACTATCCTACTATAATATTTTTTTTATATCTCTATACATCTTTGTAATTCTTGTATGTATAGAAAAGGATGATCTATGTAAATCATAAAAAAGTTCCTTCTTCAATTTTGTCTTTAATGAGACACATATTCAGGTTCTAACCTTATAACTCTATATTTATCAAAGTTGAACTCTGAAATATTCACTACCTTTTCCTATCAATCAATATTTTCTTTCTGTGATTCATTGATCTTTACAAGATTAGAGGGTAGAAAAGTTATTTGGTAAATATAGGATTTATCTCCCCCTATTATGACATCAAAATTCATCCTCTGAGAATCCATCAGCATTGGGTCTTTTTCAATCCACATTATGGAAAATATATTGAGCAGTCTTAATCTTTTATCAACTCCAACTATATCCTTTGGAAAATATTCAATTAATTTTGTGTGAATATATATTTCTAGATATTATGATTTGTATATATATCATTCCTTTCACCATATAGGTAATCTCATCAAATCTTCAATGAAAATATCACTGTTGCTGGGTCTAAATCATGCATTGGGTAATTATAATAATGACTCTTTAATTTTCATAAACCATAAGAAATTACATTATCATTTTTCATGAGGTCGTAACCCAAACCATTTTTTGAAGAATAATTATATATTACAAACCCTTATCCATTTCAAGGTAATATATGTACAAGGGTAGTGGACAACCTATTATTAGTTCCTTATAACGTTTTTTACATTTCTTTGTCTATAACAACTTTAATCCCTTTCATGTCAACCTAGTTAGTGGATTTTAAATTCGTGAGAAATTTAACACAAATCATCAGAAATATCCTTTTAACCTAATAAAACTATGGATCTCAGTTATAGTAGTTGGTCTAGGTTATTTGACAACATATTTCATCTTTGGTGTTACTACTGATATGCCCTTGTATGTGATTACATGACCCAATAATGAATCCTTTTGTATACAGAATTCATATTTTCTAAATTTATCATACAACATATCCTTTCTCAAGAGATTTCTTATAATTTTAAAATGATCTTCATGTTTTACCTTTCTATTTGAATATATATGAATATCCTTTATAAAGACAACTATAAATTGATAGAGGTAGTATCTAAAGAATTTATTCATTATATCAATAAATATGGAAAGGTCATTGGTAATTCCAAATGGTATCATTATAAAATAATAGTGTCCATACCTCATATAGAAATTTGTCTTAGAAATATCCTTCTTTTTACCCTTAATAAATTGTATCAAGATTGACATTCAGTCTTTGAGAAGTATTGTTCTCTTCAAAGTTGATTGAATAGACCATCTATACGGGGTGGAGGATACTTGTGTTTTATCATTATTTTATTAATATTATCATAATAAATGAAAATATGTATCAATCCATCCTTATTTTTTAAAATGTGGACTAGTGCACCGCATGATTAAGCACTCAAGAATATAAATCCTTATTATATGTTATCTTGGAGTTTCTTCATTAACTCCTCCAATTAAATGGGATCTATTATATACGGACTCTTTATGACAGGCATGGATCTAGGTATGATTTTGATTGAAAACTCAACCTCATGCTATGGGGAAGACCCAGAAGATCATCCATAAATACATATGTATATTCCCATATGATAGGCTTGTTATCAATGTTGGGTTCCACCATAGTAATTTGATTCAAGAGTTGCTCAGTATTGGGTACCATAACTCAGATTATAGAATTTTCTTCCATAGGGAGTGAAGAATCATCCTTGTATCGATTCATAATAATATGAGGATTTGAGATATGAAATGAGACTTAGTTTTCATAACTATTGATATGTTCTCTATATAAGGAAATCCAATCCATAGAAAATAATACTTTAAATTCAACTAAAGGAAGAATAATTAGATCCACATGAGGTATCATCCAACAAATATCAATTGGAGTATATTTGTAAATCTTAGATGTGATCATTGTGATACTAGAGGGTTTTAATGATAGTTTATTATCCATTATTTGAGGTGGTGATTCCACATTATTATAAAAATATTTGATATAAAATAATGTGAAAAACTAGAATAAAATTAGGTATTAAAATATCTAGAAAAGAGATCATGTGTATCTCACATCACTTTATTATCATGATAAACCCCAGTTATAGGGACCATGGAATTCCTTCATTTTTTACTTTGTTTTGGGAGGTTTTTTGTGCCTATTTTAATTATTTTTTTAAGGTTTGGGGCATTTATTTTCATAATTTTCAAACTAATTACACATGAAGAATTGTAGTGTGGGTGGATCATTAGTAGGGAACTTCTTCTCTTATGTTTCATTAATTGGTCTCTTATCCTTGTTTCAATAGTTGTGGGATTGGTGACTTGCTTTACCAAACATAAAATACCTTCCTAATCTCTTGAGAAAATTACTTAAGTGATTTCTTCTATATTTATTCCATGTAGAAAATTGGGCTTTCTTTCCACCATGTGTCTTATCATCAACACTTACTTGATACTCCTTTTCATTTTATTTTCCCTAGAATATTGAGAGCTTCCATTTTCCATCTCAACCTTAAGATAAAATTGAAATATTTCTTCATAGATTCTGAAGTATCTTATGGATAATTACCTTGGAATAATGGGATTAAGATTGTAAATAATAGATCAATTTTACTCTCAATATCACACATAATACTGGAGGTATACATCAAGATTCTTAGGAAATTTTCTTCATATGATCTAATAGAATCATCCATTTTTTTACTTCAATTATATGAATTCCAACTCCATTATTTTGTAAAGAGTATCTGGAAAATACTTAGTGAAAAATATATTCTTTAAATATTCCAATTACATACGATCAATATCCTCATGTTCTATGTTATTCGTAATGAGACTCTATCATTGGTCAACATCACCTTCTAGATTATAAACTTCCAAAAAAACCTTCTCATGGCCCGAGCACTAGATAATGGAAAATATATTTTCCATTACATTGAACCGCTACTCAAAAACTAGTGTATTAGATTCATACTAAAAGAGAGTTTACATTGCCAAATAAAAAATGATATAGAGTTTCTCCCTCATTGGTGAGTTTTGGAGCTCAACATGATTTGGGTTGTTACCCACATCTTGATATAGTTAGGTGAGAATTACTATAATTTTTTATATTCCATCCCCCATCTCATTAGGTTTCATGTTGGGACAATCAATACCTTTTCCATTTCACCCATTGTTAACACATTTCTTTTGGGTTCCGCCCATTATATTGACTAAAGGAAAACTGGGAATGATTATACTTAAAGTATTGATTGTACATAAAAATGAAACTATAAACATAGAATAATGATTTCATAATGATGTGTATACGTTAGCCTATGAATATCTAGATTTCAATCAAGGTAATTTTTTATTGGATTTCTAATTGAACTAGTTATATATATTCAAATCCTTAATAATTATTTGTCAATGTGATGTGATTTACCAACACATATCCTCTAGGAGAATCAAACCAAACACATAGTAAGGGCCCATTTACCATGAACTATAATGATGTTTAAGATATACTCTTCCAACTTTTTTTAGGGTTATTATCCCTAGATGCATCATTTCCAAAACCATGTCCCCTAGAAGTATCTTGAAAAGTATTTATTTCTAGGAAAATCACGTAATCTATAATTTCCCAAAATATCATGATGTTATCATGATCTTATACTTAGGGTTTTCATTAAAGTTATCCTAACTAATAAACAAAAATAAACAAACCCTCCTCTAATACCATATATAGAAACCCATGAAAAGCTTGACATAAATAACACATTAATCTCATGATTTAAATATTTCATCTCACAAATAGTCACACAACCCAAGGACCTAAACTTTTAGTGTCTTGGAGATAAGCTATATAAGAATCTAATTTTACAAAACTTAAAATATTTATTCTTAATCATTCTCCTCTAGATCCTTTTTTAGATATATAACATTATATAATCATATTCATAACCTATGGATTGGAAATATAAGAAAGGGGTGAGCTCAGACACTCAGTAAGGGAAAAACATATCATAACAAGAAGGAAAATATGTGAAAGATATAAATATCATAAAAATGATTAAAGTAGCTTAGATGATAATCATAAAATATTTTAGAGAAAAATAGGATCTTAAAAAGATCATTAAGTAAGCATAAAAGATATTATCTTTCTAAAAACACATCTGAATAGTCATATAAAATGTGATGATGACATAAATGTATAGAATTCTTTAGAAACGAGACATAATCTTGAAAACATGGCATTTAATAAAAACAAAATGTACCATGAAAATTTTGCATAACTTGATGAAAAAATTGGAAATGTGGAACAAATATAAGAAAAGGAAAACATATTTAAGAAAACCCATTATTCCAATTCTTATGTGAAAAAAATCCTTATGTCAATGTTTAAAAATGTGAGAAAACCAATCATTCTCATACATATTTAAACAAACTAATTATAT
Source organism: Viscum album (assembly GCA_963277665.1). NCBI lineage: Eukaryota > Viridiplantae > Streptophyta > Magnoliopsida > Santalales > Viscaceae > Viscum > Viscum album. The sequence continues at coordinate 2,028,904,740 of OY728143.1, read as the reverse complement.
TCATGTCTGACATCCCATAAGATATAGAATTAAACCAACACATTATCATCGTCCATACATATGTGTGCCACTAAAAATAAATCATAAATATATCTTAATTAACCCATAAGAAATAAAAGGTTTATTAAATATAAAAATGTTATTCATTTTCATTTCATAATTAACCCATGGAAATAAAATGGGTTTTATAAAAAAATAACAACATGAAATAAATCGATTGACATAGAAAACATGATCACCAAAAAATAGGCACTTATTATTAGAATAATAGAGGTTAAAACATCAAACATAAATTCATTGGAGATAGATAGGTTTGAAATAGAGTGTAAAATTAAAACCAAATTACTAAAGTTTTTTCCTTAAAACTTTTTGAAACCATTGATTTAAAATACATAGTTATGCGTCCCTTTTCAAAAAGTCTCCTTTTTTTAATAAAAACAAGTAAAAAGGAATAAAATTCATGAAAGTGGGTTTTAATTAAAAACTAATTTTACCTAGAAATAAAAATTGGACATTTTTTAAAATTAAATTATTGGGAAATATTGGTCAATAAGAAACTATACAACTCAAAGAAAGGAGTTTGAGTTACCAAGTCCCTTACCTTTAACCTTAATTTCCATAAAAATCATTTAATCTATTGTATCATAAAGATAAAAATGTTAATTAAATATTTAAAAAACTTATTCTTATATATTTCTATTTATAATATTCATTAATAAAAATTCACTTCATGTAGAAGAGTTTTTTGATCTCTTTTCTACATCATGTGATAATAATCTTAATTTTTTTAACTAGGTTCATAAAAGTGGTTTTGATCTTACTTTTCATCCCAAATATCATCATTTAAAAACTATTAAAGGTTATTTAATATAGGTTTTATAAATACTTATAATGTTATAATTCTATTACATGAGAGTTTTAGTTGTGTTTCATGAAAAGGAAAATAGTGACGAATAAGTTTTGGGATATTTACCGATATCGATAGATTACCTCATAATGATTGTTAATTTTTGTGTTGCCTAAAAATGAAACATATTAATTACATATATTAATTATATATATCATATATAATTATCAAATATAAACTAAAACTATCCATGTTTAGAAGTTAATGAAAATGAAACGCATTTATTCATGAAGGTGGTAGTTCGCACAACACACGATTCATGATTTCATATTTATTAATGGAAAAGGGGAGTGTTTTTAATGCTTGTATAATAATTATAAGAAAATCATAGTATAATTATGATACTGATTTTATCATTTTGTTTTAGTGAAATTAAATTTTAGGAAGAAAAAAAATAATATAATGAAATAGAAAACTAAATAAAGGTTTAGGAACTTATACGTCACTTCTTGGATTATCTCCTTTGTGAAGGGGATTATACCATTGATGGATGGTATTTTGATAATACCATAGAATCATTAAGGTGTATATAAGTTTTTAGGATAGTTTTGGGAAGATATTGAGAAATAATTAAGAGGTTTTTGTGTGAGGGGAAGTGAGGATAAGAGTGCCCCTTTTATAAGTGAAAGGAATGACATTTTGGTAAATACCCAAACATTTTCAATAATGGGAAGTAAATCTTAAGTAAAGTGGATTAAAAATAGATAAATAATTGATTAGTTTGGGATAATATTTATCCACACCTACACCATTCAAATATAAACATGTTTTAAACATGTTAGTCCCTTTACATTTAAGGTCACTAACTTTTACAATTTTAGTTTTCACTATGATAATTAGTTTTTACATTGGTAATTTATCCTTTAAGAATAGAAATAAAATGATCCTTATTATATAATTTCTACCTAATGATTCAAAATATAAAATAAAATTTTTATTCTATTTTTAAAAGTGATAAAATTTAATTTTAAAATACTAAATGTATAATGTATTAAAAGTAGTTTTTTAAAAGTATAACTTAAATTCTGAAATGTAAAATATGGGTATAGAAATTAAAACCAACATTATGAAAAATATAAATTCACTTATAAAATACTGATTTTTTTATAAATATTTTTCATAAAATTTCAATTAATAATTGTATAAAAATATTTTCATAAAGTCAAGTTATTTATTAAAATGGTATTTTATGATATTCACCTAAAAATAATTTTTTTAGAAAAATATCAAAATTTTATCTTAAGATATTATAGAAATTATAAACCCAAAAATTATGTTAATTTTTTAAAAATCACATTCTAAAATTTATAAGACAATTAATTAAAAATAAAAAATATAGTGAAAACCTTTTTTATAGGAAATAATCTTTTCATATATTATCTATTCTTCTTCTCGCTTCCTATAAATTAATAATTAAACTTGTTTTAATAATTTATTAATATAAAAAAATATGAAAATAAATAAATTTTAGAAAAGATATTTCATTAGTTTTTTAGATACACTAGCTGAGTTGATAGTTAAAGTGAACTTTATTTATATATATATATATATATTCATAATTACATTACTATTGTTCATTCATGAAAAATATAAAACTACCTTATAATTGTCCAAATAAATTTGGTCTTTGTGTTTCATGTGGAGAAATACATTAAACGTAAAATTTAATTATGGTAAAAAAACCCAAGTCGTTACAACAAAAGACAAATGGAAAACTGAACACCTCTTTTAAGACCATTAGGTATATTCCTCTAACCTATATTGTTAGAGATAATGCTTAAAAACATACATTACAAACTTTATTTTATACACATCCTTAATTAAAAGAACATTCACACATAATGTAACATTTAGAATCTAATGAAATTTTTAAGTTTAGAGTTTTTAAGAGTTCGGAAAAATATTTAACTATTAGAACCCATATTATTTATATAAAATTTATATTTTCCACGATATAAGAAGCCACTTTATACAGAGCAAGTATTTAAGATCTCCCAAAAAACCTCCACACAAGATCCTCTTCTAGTAACATCTTATTCATACCATTTCTTCATAACTTGGATAAATGGAGTCATAAGAAATGGTCAGTTCAAACACTCAGTATGGGTAAATATAAGTGATAAAAATCGATGAACATAAGTGAATATAAGATGAGAATATAGTTTTAATCAATATACTTAATAAAATCATAAATATTAAAACTTTGATCATAAAACATGGCATAAGGCATGTAATAAGAAAATACTTGTATCAAAAGAGTGTGGAAACATGATTCAATAAACATCAGCCATGTGAGAATAACTTAAGTGAAAGACTAAACATAAAACTATGGAAAAAACATTGGTAAATGGGATATTTATTTTATGATCCACTCCATGAGAGAATAATATAATAATGCAGAACATCTTTCAAATATGGCACATGCATTAGTATAGGGAACATTACTTTTTTGGGCCACACCATCAATTCAGATGCTTATGATCAACTAGGAATTAATCATAAATACCTTATCTAATGAGATATAAAAGTTTTACAACTCATTGGAGAGGGATACGGGACCCCACCAATCATTTATCCATACTTAGATGTGCTATAAGAAATCATTCATTCATCATATCATAAAGAACCCATGGAAATAAAATGGGTTTCATGTAGCACATCATAAAGAACCCATGAAAATAAGATGGGTGTCATTCATCACATCAAAAAGTACCCATAAAAAATTTGGATGTATATACATTTAAAATGGATTAACGTGAAGAAATAATCAACATGATAAACCCATGGGGAATAAATGAGTATCGAAAAACATTCTATGTAAATACCCTAAAATCAAGATAAACCATATGGTATTTACACCGTATAGATAAAAGGTATATGGTTAAGTTAATTAGTTACAAAATAAATAAATTTATGGAATCTAGGTGAACACCCATCAATCAAAGGAAGTAATTATATAGTGTTCATAAATAAAATTCATTGGAAAAAAATTTATGCCTATTGACGAAGATGGTTAGCAAGATAATGACAGTGATGGGTCATATCAATGATATAAAAGTGTGTTAAATAATTAATATGAAGAAATAATGGGTATTGTAACATTATAATAATATACTTGATCAATCACAATATATATCAAAGGAAAATAAATTTAATGAAAAAAAATTAGGAGTTTAAGAAAAATAACATTTGAAATAAGAAATATCCATGATCTTTTGAAAGCAGTTAAAAATAAATATTTAATTAAAAAATAAGAAAAATAATTTATTTTAGATACCATGAAATCATATATACAATTAATAATATAAAATTAAATAGGTGGTCTTAATATGTATTCCCAAGTAAAACATTAAAAAGAGATTCTTTTCATATTTTCATGAAAACAACCCATATAGAAAATGTTAAAAATTATTAATCGATTTTAAAGAAGGTAATGTATAAGAAAATAGCCTTAATAAATTATTGATTCATAGATAATAACATTCAGAAAATCATACAATGAATATGAACATGAAAATGGAGGTTCTCATCCTAAAATAAGGGATTGGATCGGTTTTACTTAAACGAAATACTTTGGGTAAAAATATGAGGCAAGGGAAGTGAAATTTTGATGGGACATGTAAAACCTGATGAATATCCAAATAAAATGGCGAGGGATATAATAATGAATAAAAATTGTCTATATGGATAATATTTCAGAAATCCTCTTGATTTGAGGATAAGATTGGAAATCAAAACCCATTCGGTTTGAGAAACATTTTATTCAAACCCCTTTCAACTTTGGTGTCTTTTGAATAAGAAGAAATTTAAAGAAAGAACATAGTATAGCTTTTAAAACCCAAATAATTACATTAATTTGGTATAATAAATTTATTAGATAGTAATCTAACCATATTAAATATGTTATGATGAATAATAAGAAATATGTCTCGATAAGTTAAATTTGAGATAAGAACCAGTTACCTTGTATTCCCACTTAATCGAATGCCCTCTAAAATATTTTATAAGAAAAAAAAATCTCTTAATAATTTATTTAAAAACCTTATTAATAAGTATAACTTATTTTCACCTATATTTCTAATTATTCTCTTCATGTATATTAGTTATAATTTTTCTATTTTCAATATCGGGTGTGAGTAGTCTTCATCGTTTGGAACTAGTTTCATAAGAATACTGTTATTCTTTGTTCCTATCAAAAATTTCATCATTATCAGATCATAAAAGGTATTGTAATTTATTATTTATAATTATTTATAATTTTATAATTTTATTTTATATGAATTTTGGTTATGATCCTTAAAGATGAATTTAGCTATGAGCCTATTTCAATTATTTTTAATGAATAATTATTAGTATCTTAATTGATTAGATAAATAAATATTTTACCATTAAATACCATAAAATAAAACTATTATTTAATTATTTATGTAAAAAATCATCAGTATTTAAGATCTCATAGTAATCCATGATACAATTTTAGAGCATTGTTCAAGTAGGTAGTTAAAACAACCCAAATATGAACATACCATAGTTTAGTGGATAATTATATGGTGATTTTATAATAATATAATTATTATAGAGGAATAATTATATTATTTAGGTTTTATTATAATATTCTATCATAATTTAATCTAATTAAAATTAATGGATAAAAAATTATTACATAGTATGAATACATTGTTTTTCCTCTTAGTATGCTTGTTTTGGACTATTAAATTTACAATGAAAGTTTGTTTCTTGTGTCATTAATATATTTTCCAATTTGATTTACCTTAACCATAATAATTTCATAAAAATAATATTTATCCCTTAAATCTAGTCTTATAACCATCTATGAAAGGAGGTAATGATAGACAAAATAAATTTTTCCATGAAGGTGGTAGTATGTACGTACACATGAATGATGATTTAGTTTTCCATGGAATGGGGAAAAGGAGTAATGTGGTTTATCATTTTAGAATCTAAACTATGTAATAAATATAATACTTATTTATTAAATTAATAATCCGTAACATACTTTCAAGGTGTTTAACAAAAATGAAACATGACGGTTCGTGGAGGCAGTAGTCTGCACACACACATGAATGACATTTTTGTTTTCCTTGCAGAAAAAAGGAGAATGGTTTTTAATTTTTATTCCATTAGAATAATGAAATCCAGTATAAAAAAATAATTATTTCATTTTATAATAATTGGAAAAACATATTTTTAAAATTTATATATAAAAGAAAAGAAATTAGGGAAAATTAGTTTTGACATTGAAGACATGAGCTTTCCCTTGGAGGACTCCTTGGAAACGGAGGGATTAGGCTAATATCTTATGATCAAAATCTTAAGAGGCATAAATTGATTATAATTTAAGTAATAAGAGAATATTTTCAACATTAAACTGATTTTTTTAGATGCATTTAATGGATGGTGAGACGCCCCCTCTATAAGTGGTGAGAGTGACATTTTTATAAATATTTAAACTTAATTTAAAGAAAGCACATTTTTCTCATGAAAAGTGGATCTAGAAATGGTAAATAATGGATTTTAGGGTTATATAAGGTCAATAATATCTCAATAATTCAATTATAAACATGTTTTTAAATGTTTCAATCCCTTTCTCACAATATTTATTACATTTACCAATTTAGATTTAACCACAGTAACTAGTTTTTACATAAGTAAATTATCCTTTGTGCCTAAAAATAAAATGGTAAATATTAAATACTATGGAAAATATAATTCAAAATTTTAATTCCATTTTATTATATTCAATTTCTAAAATTGATAAAATTAATTTTAAAATAACAAATGTATAGCACATTTAAAATAATTTTTAGATATAAAAGTAACTTAAATTCTAAAATATCAAATATTGGTTTGTAAACTAAAAAATATATTTTTAAATTTATAATTTCACATATAAAATATATATTTTGGTCTATAAAAGGCTTTCATAAATATCAAATTATTATTTATATACTAATAATGTCATTAAATTCATAGTATTTGTAAAGATGGTATTTTTCACCATCCACATAAAACCCATTTTCTCAAAAAAAATCCCAAAAATTCACTCTAAGATAATTTTGATATTATAAACTAAAAAATAAATTTAATTTTGATAAATAAAATTCTAAAATTTAGGTATTTTAATTTTAAATAAAAAATACATTGAAAATAATTTTCATGGGGAAATAAACTTTTTAAAATATTAACTGTTATTAATTTTATTTATTTTTAATTGTTAATTTAATTGTTGTTAATATATAATTTATATAAATAATATATTTTGTTTCTTTAAATAAAGGACATTAAATATAGTTTTAGAAAAGCGCATTTTTTAAAATCAAAATGATCAATGCATTAGTAAATAAACATTCTTTTTCTTTAAAATTCAAAATGAAAAATATGTAAATTAAATATGATAACTAAATTATTATATGAATAATAAATTTTTTACATAATCCTAATTTCTAGATACATATCCCCTTAAGATCTATATGTAATATCTAAGCATGATATATGATCTAGTGGCAGTTGAGGTTGGTGATTCTGCTACCATGGATCTCGTTACAATTTCCACGAGGTAGAACTTCTCCCGCATATGATTTCACTCATATCATAATTATTTGAGCTCAGATTGGCCCTGGTCTAGGTAAAACCCTATTGATGATACCACATTTCCAATATTGGACAGATAAGCTACATAAAGGATACTTCCAATACCCAATATCATTTATACCCTTTTTCTCTATAGATTACGTAATATGGTTACTTCCTTTTATAACCAATAATTTAAGGGATACATTATATGGTCATATTTAATAATTTAATTTTATTAATGTAATTAATTTTTCATTTTAGTTCACTGTTTCATGAAAAAACAATTAACATAATATTTATTTAAGGAAAATATATAGGAAAACCTCTCGTCATTATATTATCCTCTCCTAAAATAATTTTTATTCTCATAATTTTAATCATTACAAACTAAATAAATAGTTAAGGGTGTCCATAAGATAAACAATACTCTAATTTTAACTGATCATTTCTCTCATAATAAGAATATAACTAACATTTAGTTTTTTACTAACCATTTGTGCTAAATAACCCAATATAATGGGAGAAATTTTTCATACCGATTTTATATCCATCCTTGTGTTAATAATTATCCAATATTGGAAGTTATCATGGCCTATATGTTAATTTTGTCAATTCAGGCCTATTATAAAATCAAATTTGACTTGAGGAAGGATACTAGGATTTTATAAGTAATTTATAAAAATTCATTAAAGAAGTGGTATAGACTTGGGATATATAATCTTACCACTGGCTATATTTGTTAATAATATAATATATAGTCATTGAGATAAAGATTAAATGTTTTTATAATTCATTAAAGGAATATAGGAGTGGATATAACAAGAATTAAATACAACTATCAAAGTTCTCTAGTGTATGATCAATGTTCCTCATTCAACATCATCTTTGAAAATCACTTATATAGTTGTGGTTACATAAGAATTACTTTGTTCCCTTGGAATTAAGAAGTTTTCGATTCCCATCACCCTTGTTAGCCGTTTCAATATAACATTGAATTTGATAATGTGTATGTTTACAACATTTAAGTAATTAAACTATTAGAGTTACTATGGGATGAAGTATTTTTCTTTTCTCCAAATTTACTAAGAAATTCACTTTTACTCACCAATTAGTTGCTCTTTTCCCTCCTTTAAAATATATAAAATATATTCTAGTTCCATTGAGACATTTTACCTAGTGATTTTTCCCATATTGTTTTCATAGATTAAATTAAAAATTCTTTCCTTCATTGTCTTCATCACCTAGACTTCCATGAGAGTATAAATTTATCTTTAGTGTTGTGTTTGGAAACTCTAATACGTTTCTATTGTTAATAATAATTATTGATACCTAATTTGTAATAATCATAATATTTCTCAATCCATCTATTATCTCGTTAGGATGCTCATTGGGTCTCTATATTTTTCATGGAAACAATTTTTAACTTGATTCCTTTTGGATTCATCCATTAAATAATGAGTGATGAACAATTAACAATATAGTAGAATTATTTTAAGATATGAAAATTTGAACCTAAAAAATTTAATAATATTTGAAATTATTACATTTTATTTCAGTTAAAACCAAATGACTCTTGGTTCAATCTTGGTTCTTTTATATTTGGTTTTCTCATATTGCTTGACATGTTTACTTAAGATGATAAATACTTCATAATGAAATGTAAATATAATGTGATTGACATAAGCATATTCCTTAGGAGTGTCAAATCAGTTGTGTAGTTTGGACTCATTTTCATGCATTAGGTGATAATTGTGATAATACATAATGCACCCCTTTTAGGGTCAATACCTAAATACACATATATATATATATATATAAGATCCTCCACCCACATAAAGTATCTATATAGGTATTATATTTCCAATAAAATCACTCAATAACAACTTTACCAAAATTTTAGTATTTAATCCTATACTTAGACTTATCCCATTGACTTATCCCTAAGGTATTCAAAAAATATCACTTATCATAATCCTTATAAAATATAAAATACTCAGTATAACAAACTTAAGGGTTTATATATACCTTTTAAACTATGTTCAATATTAACCTATCTATCATTAATGACCTTTATAACTCCTAATTCATCTTCCACCGATAACATCCTAACTAATAAAGTTATCTAAACCCTCCTTTGATACCTACTGAGGCATCATAAATCCACACACTCAGATCTAGTTCCAAAAATAACATACTATTCCCACCAGTTTGGATGCACATAGTTAATCAAAATATCATTCACATATAATGTAGCATTTAAAATTCAAGGACCTTTTTAGGTTTGGAGTTTTATATAGTTATGAAAAATATTTAACTAGTAGAACTCATGTTAATTACATCAAATTGAATGTTTTTTCACTATATAGGTAACTATTTAATCCATAAAAAGTCTTCAATATCTCTCACAAAACCACCACACAAGATACTCTTCTAGAAACATCTTAGGTATTACATTTTTTCATAACCAAGGGAAATGGAAACATAAGAAAGGGTGAGATAAAATTCCCATTAATGGTAAACATTAATGATAAAAAAGTATCATAAATGAGAAGAAGATAAGAATATGTATATAATTGTGATACTTAATAAAATCATACCCAAAAAAAACATAAATCATAAAACATGTATTCATTCATGGAATAACAAAATACAATAATCAAAATAGTTTGGAAACATCATTCAATAAACATTATTCAAGAGGGCATAACATAAGCATAAAACTATGCATAAAACTAGGGAATAAAAACTTATATAGTGAATATTACTTTCATGATCCAAACCATAAGATAATAATATAATAATATATAACATATTTTAAATATGGAACATACATTAGTAAAGGGAACATTATTTTCATGCACCACACCATCAGTGCCCATACTTATGAGAAACTAAAACATACTCATGAAAAATTTACCTCATGAGATATAAACTTTTAACGAATTCATTGGTGGGAAATATAGGGACCCACCTATCATTAATTTATATTTATGTGTGACATAATAAATAAATCATTCATCATATTATAAATAACCCATGAAAAGAAAATGGGTTTCATTCATCACATAATAAATAACCCATTTAAAGAAAATATGGTTCATTCATCACATAAAAAAGAAATCCTAGAAGAAAATAGGTTTCATATCATTTTCAAATGGATTCATATAAGTAAATATTCAATATGATAAAACCATGTAAAATAAATGGGTATCTAAAGATATTAATAAGCTTTCTAGGTAATTACCGTTTAATCAAGATAAATCATATGGTATTTAAACCATATAAATAAAGGGTATATAGTTATTTTAATAATTTCACCAATAAATTTACGTATGGAATCTATTTGAACACCCTTAAATCAAAGTAAGACAATATTGAGTGTTTAAAAAATAAAATTCATTGATATAAAAGTTATTCTTATTCACAGTGGATGGTTAGAAAGAAAGAGGTAGCGACAGATCATATCATTCATAATTTTTGAATGGATAATAAGGACATCCTTATTTTACATCTATAGAAAGATGGTGGATTATAAAATTTGAAGAATATAATTGATCAATAATAATATATTTCAAAGGATAATTACTTAAATGAAAAAACTTTTTTGGGTGTTTTAGAAAAATCACTTGGGAAATAAATAATATTATATATCTTTTGAAAGAATTTTAAAAGAAATATTTTATAAAACTAGGAGAAACAAATTTCATTTAAAAACTATGAAATTATAGTGAGAAAGATTCATATAAAATGATGAAGGTGGTGGGAATATGTATTCACACATAAAATGTAAAAAATGAGATTATTTTCACATATTTATAAAAACATCCCATAGAGAAAATTGTAAATATTTATTTAAAACATTTCAAGAAGTTACAGTGATAAATGTTTCCCTATTCAAATACTTAGGAATATAAAATAAAATTTTACAAAGAATCTAATGAACATGGGAATGAAAAAGTAACATTATCATCCGAAAAAGAAGATATGGGTTCAGTTTCACTTATAAGAAACCCTTCAGGTAAAAATATGAGACAAGGTGACATGAATTTTTGAGTGAACATGTGAAACCCCAAGAATATCCAAATAAAATTTCAAGGGTTTTTATAAATAATTTAAATTCTCAATATGTATTATATTTTTTAAAAAAATTATTTAAAGATAAGATTAGAAATCAAAACCCTTATAGTTTGATGATCGTTTTATTCAAAACCCCTTTCAATTTTGGTATCTTTTGGATCGAATCCCATTTAAAGAAATAACATGATATAACTCTTAAAACAACAATAATTACATGAATATAGTAAATTAAAGTCATTTGATAGTAATATAACCATATTAACGAGGTTACAATGCATAATAATAAATTCATTTAAAGAAATTTAATTTGAGAAAAGAACCACTTACCTTGTCTGCCTGCTTAGTCAAATGTGCTCAAACATCCTATATGAAAAAAACTTCTCTTAATATCTTATTCTATATCCATATTAATAACTATATTTTTTATCCTTAATTTATAATTATTCTCTACATGTATATTAGTTAGGTATTATATATTTTCAATATTGTATGTGAGTATCCTTGATCATTTTGAACTAGTTTTATAATAGCAGTGTTATTTTTTTTTCTTATCCTAATGTTAAAAATTACAAACATATTACCCATACTCTAGGATATGGTGATAAAAACAACATACGTTTAATGTTTTATTTGATAAAAAGAATTAATTATAGTATCTTTCACACATAAGTAGTAAAACCCGTGTTATTTACACCAAATATAAATTTTATCTACTATATATACAACTAATTGATCTATAAAAAGTATCAAACATCTACAACAAAACTGCCACACAAGATACTCTTCTAAAAACATCATATGTATTACTTTTCCTTATAACCTAGGTAAATGGAAACATAAGAAAGGGTAAGATCAAATGCTCTGTAAGGGTAAACATAAGAGATAATAATCAATGGTCATAAGTGATAATAAGATGATAATATGGGTAAAATCAAGATACATAATAAAATCATACCCAAAAAATGTAGATCATAAACATGGTGTAAGGTATGAAATAACATAAGACATGAATCAAAAGATTGTGGAAACAATAAACATGATCCATGAGAGCATAACATAATTTTAATACTAAGCATTAAAATTTGGAACAAACATGGGTATATAGAACATTAATTTCATGATCCACACCATGAGAGAATAGGATAATAATACAAAAAATCTTTCAAATATTTCATATACATTCGTATAGGGAACAATACTTTCATGATCCACACCATATGTTCCAACGCATTCTCGATACTAAAATGTACTCTCGAATACTTTATCTTGTGAATAAACATTTAACTAATGCATTTGAGGGATATATAGGACCCCACCTATCATTAATCCATAATTAATTTCCCCATAATAAATTAATAATTAATTATATTATAAAGAACCCATGGAAAGAAAAAGAGTTTCTGAAACATAACATAAATAAAACATGAAAATAAAATGTATTTCATTGATCACATAAAAAAAGAACCCATGGAGAGGACATGGGTTTAATATCCTCTTAAAATGGATTCACATAAGGAAATAATTCATAATTTCCTCAATATTAATAACATGATAAAACCATGGAAAATAAATAGGTATCTAAAGATATTTAGTAACATTCTAGGAAATACCCTTCAATCAATATAATAAAGCACATGGTAATTACACCGTATGGATAAAGCGTATATAGTTAAATCAATAATTTTCCCCAATAAATAGATGTATATAATCTAGGTGAATATCCTTAAATAAAAGGACGGAAATATGAGTGTTCACAAAGTGAAGGCATTGGAAGAAAGGTTATGTCTATTCGCAAAGGATTGTCAGGAAAAACAAAGGTAGTGATGGACCATATCTTTGATATAATATAACATTAAATAATATGTCTAAAGAAACAAGGTGTATGATATCATTTAATGAATATCATTGATCAATAATAGTATATATCAATGGAAAATGACTTCAATGAAAAACATATATATATATATATATATATATATCTGTGTGTGTGTGTTTTAGAAAAATCACTCGAGAAATAAGAAATATCCCAAATATTTAAAAAGTATTTTAAGGGAAATATTTTATAAAACTAGTATAAAAATAATTTATTTTATAAATCATGAACATAAGTGTAGAAATTTTCCTATATAATGAAAAAGGTGGTGGATATATGTGTTCACTTGGAAGAATACATAAAATTGTATTTTATAAAACATTATTAACATGATCATAAAAAAGATGAAGTTATGGGTTCTTTTGAAAGTTATTTTAAAAAAGGTGAAGTGAAATATTTAGAAAACATTTTCTTTTTTAAAATAATATTCAATAATTGTCTCCTAAATATAATTAAATTCTATAAAAATAGATTTGTGGTGGAAGATAAAATATTTGATTTGAAAGGATAGAAAACCTTTTTAAAATACATGGAAATATCATTGTTGAAAGCCCATATTGTAAAAGGAGTATCAAAACGTCATTTTTAAAATGAATAGAAGAAAAATATAGTGGTCACATCAGATCATATATAATTATTCTTCCAAATTTAAATTATAACACTGGTAGGAAAGGATAATATGCGCAAGTACTAGAAACCATCATTAAAGAGGATGGGAATTATCCTCAACAATAATCTAATTTTGAGAAAGAAATTTTATCAAGGTTAAAGATTTAAATAAAAAGGAAAGTTTTCACTATATAGGAATATAAAGTAAAATTAAATAAAATATTAGGGTGGAAGAAACCAATATTTGAAGAAAAAAGTTAAAGAAGAATCATTTTAACTCAATTAGGGAGTTTAGTTAATAAAAATCCTTTTTGTAATCGTAACTTAAGAATAAAAAGAACATGAGAGAGAGAGTGACTATTAAATGTACATTAAAATAATATGAGTTGAAATATATTCATTATTCATGAAGGTAATAGGACTTTTAAAACACCATAAAAAATAAATTCTGGTGTGCAATATCAAACATGTCTTAAGAAATTTAAATTTGAGACAAAGAACCTCGTACAACCACATAAAATTTTTATTCAAAAAAACTTAAAGGATATGATTTAAAATGAATCATTTAATTATATTAATAATTAGTGTATCATAATAAAAAATATTAAAGTGTTATTACACACACCATTCCAAATAAAACATGGTGTATAATAAGAAATATGTCTCAAGGGGTAAAAATTTAAGAAACGAAAACCTTACCTTGTATTATCGAATAGTTGAGTGACCTATAAACTCATTTATAATTAGAATAATTCTATTAATAAATTATTTTAAAACCTTATTCATAACTATAAAAAATTTTAACTGTCATTTATAATTATTCCCTATATGTATATTAGTTTCTTATTATTTATTTTCAATATCGAGTGTGAGTAATCTTTATCATTTTAAATTGGTTTCATGATAGGAGTGTTTCTCTTCATTGTTTTTCCAAATTTCATCATTCTCAAATCACACAAGGTACTGTAATTGATATTTCAAAATCATTTTTAAAGTTATAATTTCATTATATGAGATTTTTCACAATAATTATTAGAAATGAAATCAATGATGATCATGTGTATGTGATTTTTAATAAACTGGGATTGATATATTAATTGATGAGATTAATATTAATTTTACTATTAAACCCCAAAATAAAATAATTATTTACTTATTTATATCATATATAATCATTATTTAAGTTGTCATGGTAATCCATGGTACAATTTTTTATCCTTTTTCTAGTATGTGGTTAAGCCAACCTAAATAAGAATATATTTTAATTAATGGATTATTATGATGTAGTTTTGTTATAATCTCATTATAAAAGAAGCATAATGATTTTTTTATTAGTGAGATTTATAATAATTTTAAATAATTATATTAATAATTTAACCTATATTAAGTTATTACATAATACTTTGAAATCATTTTTTCCCTCTTAGTAATCTCTTTTTGTATGATTGAATTTACAACCATCTTTTGTTGCTCATATAATTAATAGGTTGTCCAATTTAATTTAATAAAATTTTAATAATATAATAAAAATAATATTTATCTTTTAAACCTAATCTTAGAACTAGGAATTTAAAGCAGTACTGAAAGACATAATACACCCTTCCATGGAGGCAGTAGTTTCCATGTATGCATAGATAATGATTTCATTTTCCATAGAGTGGGAGAAATTTATAATATGGTTTATTATTTAAGAAAATAAAACACATTATAAATATCATAATATTATATTAAATTATCTATTAAGAATTTCCTTTTAATATGGTGAATGAAAATGAAAAATGTTGCACTGTAGAGGTGGTAGTCCATACATACACACAATTGAGGTTTCCACTTTTCTTAAGGGAAGAGGGAAAGGGTAGATAATGTATATCCCAAAAATATAAAAAAAAATAATTATATATTTGATAAAAAAAATTATCATGTCATAATAGGTAATATAAATTTAAAGGAAAAATATAGATAAGGAAAAGGAATAGAGAGTGAGAAATGCTTACTTTGAGATTTTGAACTTTCTCTTAAAGTACTTCTTAGAAATGGAGGATTTTTGCCAATATTTTGAAAACAGAAGCTTATGGGAGAAAAGTAAGATTATATTCAAATAATATATGTCATTGTTTCATTAGAAAACTGAAATTTTTTAGAGTGTTCCTAAAGTTGTGGCGAGAGGCCTTTTTTATAAGTGGTGGGAGTGTCATTTTTGTAATTATAATTACCAAATATAAAGGGAGCACATGTTAACCAGGTCAATTGGCTCCAAAAATGGATAATAATGGAGTATATGGTAATATAAGTTAGATAATATCTCATAAAAGATATTTTAAGCATTATTTTAACTTGTTTGAATCCCTTTACCCCAAGATTTATTTCTTTTACTATTTTAGATTTTATCTCCATAACTAATTTTAACCTAAGTAATTAATCATTCGTACCTAAAAATAAAGTGGTCCTTATTATATTATATGTAAATTAAAAAAATCCATTTTATTATATTCACTTTCTAAAAGTGATAAAAATTAATTTTAAAATAATAAATGTATAGTTTATTAACAACAATTTTAGAGAAAAAGTAACTTAAATTCTAAAATATCAAATATAGGTTTGTAACCTAAAAAATATATTCTTAAATTTATAATAAAACATATAAATTGAATATTTTGTCTATAAAAGGGTTTTATAAATCACTATATAATACATATATTTTAATAATGTCATAAAAGTCATGGTATTTGTAAACACAGTATTTTTTAATATTACCTAAAAGTCAAATGTTTCAAAAAATTTAAAAAATTACCCTAAGATAATATTGAAATTGTCAATTAAAAAACAATTTTAATTTTACCTAATTAAAATTCGAAAATTTATATTTTTAACTTTATAATGAAAATACAAAATATATGGATGAACTTATTTTATTGAAAAATAACGTTTTTAAACATTATGTGTTCTGAAAATTATTTCATATCAATTAATAATTTTAAAAATGTAAATATAATAATAATTAAAATTGGACAATTTTATTTATTATGATAAATTATACAATACATAACGAAAATATTATTTGAAAAAAAATATTACTTTTATACAAAATACACTTTAACAAATACCATTAAAATTAATTATTTATATTAAAAAAATTATTTTTACTAGTCCATTTATATTGAAATATTTATTTTAATTTTATATATACATCATATCATATTTTATTAATAATATTATTACTTACATATAATTCATATATATATATATATTTATAATATTCTAATATTATATTTTTATTTCATTGAGAGTTATATTATTTTAGATTTACTATTAAACAATACACGAATTCAATTTAGCCATTAGATGTACATTAAAAGACCATATTTATGATAAAATTATTTATAACAGCAAGACTTTATTCCTATATATAGAATTACTAAATCATTCATTCATTCTACTCTCACCTCATAAGGTATAGTTTTTATTTCATATTATAATTTTTCATAATGCTTTCTCATTTCATGGTTCTCTTCCTCATTATATGTTTTGTTTGGCTATTGGTGATCCGCAAGGTTGAAGATGATCCAAGGGATTTATGAACCATGATGATTTTATTCTTTTTTATTTATTTCATCATATTGATTTATGCACTTTTAATAGATTTATTCATCCATGGTGAGTAATAATCCATGGTGCCGAATAAATAATTTTTATGTGTTTTTTTGTTATGTTCCACTTATGAATGAATACAGTGTTGTTAGTTTAACTATTATATTGTACGACTTATTTCCTAATCAATATTAATTCCTTCGAACTAAAAAAATATTTCATAATTTTAAACGTATAGTTTAAATAAATAAAATTATTCATAAAACTCGGGGCATTGTATCCCCCCTACCAAATAAATTGCATCCTCTCAATTTTAATCATTCCTAACAAGAGAAATTTTTCATATGGAGATTATATCCTGTATTGTGTTAATAAATTTTCTATATTGGAAAATATCGTAGCCTCTATATCAAGAGAATTAATCCACGCCTAATATCACATTAAATTTAACTAAATAAAGGGTACTAAGATTTTATTGGGAATAAAAAAACATTCATCTAAGAGGAATAGACTTGAGATGCAATATTCATAACACTAAAAGTTTTTATTAATAATAGTATATCTAGTCATCTGGATAGAGATTCAATATTCTTATACATCATTCAAGGTATAAAGGAGTGGGTAGATCAATAATTAAATGCAATGATCATAGTTCTTGGGTGTATAATCAATGTTACTCACTCCACGTCATATTTGGAACTCGCATTGATTTTTACGGTTACACAATAATTCCGTCATTCTCTTGGCCTCATATGTTACTATTTCCCATCACCCTTGTTATCCCTTGGAATATAACATTCACAGGGATAATATCCATGTTTCTCACACTTAATAAATTTAACTATTAGTGTTACCTTAGGGTGATTTTTTTTCATCACCTAAACTAAGATCTTCACTTTTCCTTGATAATTAGTTGCTCTACTCCCTCCTTTACTATAGATAAAGGATATTCCAGTTCCTTTGAGACACTTTCCTAGGTGCCCATTCCAACATTTTTGACATGAATGAAATTAAAATTTCATTCTTTCATCATATTAACCGCCTTAATTTCAATGATATTATATCTTAATATTATTTAGTGTGTTCAGAAACTCTACTACATTTATATTTTTAATTATAATTTTTGATATCTAGTTTGGTATAATCAAAATATTTCTCACTCTAACTCTTATTTCATTAGGTTTCTCATTGGTACAATCTCTACATTGTCCATGGAATATATTTTTAACTTGGTTACTTTGGGATCCATCCATTACTAAAACCAAAAGGAGTTAATTATGAGTGATGGACAATTAAAACCATAATATAATTATCATAAGTTATGAAAAATTCAACCTAAAAATTTCTTACTCTTAAAAATTATTACATTAGCTTTTAGTTCGACCTAAATCACACTTGATTCAATATAGGTTTCTTATAGAAACCTATATATTTCATACATAGATATAATATCTTAATAGATAAATATTCATTACATAACATTATGATCTATTCCATAATCGTATAGGTTTAGTATCTTTGAAAACTTAAATACATAAACAGCTGGTTCATAAGATATATACTTCATATCCCACTACATTCTTCACAAATTTCACCCTTCTTATACATATCATAATTAAAATCATTCTTCATATCATGTGAAAGGGAAACATAAGAAAGGGTGATCCCATATGCTCAATAAGGGTAAATAAGGGAGATTTAATTGATCATATAAGCATAACATGAGCATAAGTGTATGATAATGTGATATTAACTTTTGAAAACCCCTAAAAATTTATAGAAGATCATAAACTTGAATCATGGAATAAATCTTGTCAGTTTATAAGACATGAATCATAAAGGAATCAAAGAACATAATACATGAGAGCATAATATTGGTATAAGAAATAAGTGTTCAGAATACACATAAGCATAGAAAATAATTTCCTTAGTATACAAGGCTCAAAACTAAGACTATCATAGTGGAATGGGATCACTCCCCATTCCATTTTATTGGTCAAGGTTTACCCCCAATAATATCATAGTATAGAGAGTCCCTTATCGAACTAGGTTTACTACGCATTACGGTCATGATTATCTCATTAAATATCTATATTTATCAAATTCATTAGAGGGATATATAATTTCATACCCAACCATCACATAATCATAATTAATTAATTTATGTTCCGCAATATCATAAATCATTCATCATATATCATAACCCATGGAGATAAAATAGGTTTCATAAACATTTCAACACATAATTATAATATAACTCAATGAAAATAAAAGGGTTTCATAGATATCTGGTAATCAAAATCATAAAACATCTAGAGAAATATTATGGCTCGTAGCATTGGATCATATCCCCAATATATCATAATTAACATCAAATATGTAATCTTCGATGAAAATTTATTTTAAAATACCATATGGAATATTTCTTAAGGAAAATACACTTTTCAATTTGAAATCACTTCTTTAAAATATACAAATCTCAAAAATATTATGGAAAATATTTTCATTGAAAATAAACTTTGAAACTTTTAAAGTAGGATTCAAATAATTTATTGGTCATAAAAGTGGGAAATTGTGTTCATGACATGTATGTTTAAACAAACATTCCTTTTAAATTTTTGGTAAAGAGTAAAAAATACCTTGTTCGGAAAATGAAAAGAATATTCCTTTTAAATAAATTTGTAAAAAGTAAAACATGAGTGAAAATAACCTTAAAATACATCATAGAATAGTAAAAAATTTATCTAAAACATTTTTATAAAACATTTTCATGAAAAAAAAGAATTTTTGACTAAAGATAAAAATAAAGATGGTTTTCTTTAAAAACATTCTTTTGGTCTCTTGAGTAATTAAATTGTGGAAAATGAAAGAAAAAAATGTAATATACAGAAATAAAAAAAAAGGATAATAAAATTAATGAGAATTATTGAGTGGTAGATCATGAAATTTTATCATTTTAAACTTAATCATAAACAATCCTGGTAAACAATGAGATTGTGACATAAAACCCTTACCTTAAGTTCGTCTTTCTTCGAAAGAACTCTAACCTCATGTATAATAAATTTAAATTTGTTATACTGATATAATATAATATTTTACATACTTATAATATTATATATGACCCAATTATAATATTTTAACACCCATTTATTAATAATTCTTTATTAAAATCATTATTTCCATGTGTTAACTGTTTCGTTTTTCCAAAGAATTTATGTTCGATAGTTCCAGTCCTTATACTTTGATCATGGTTACGTCATATCCAGAATTTTAATCATGATATAAATATCATATATATTTATTATATATATATTAATCTATAAATGATAGATATATAAAAATTAATTACTCTATTTATGTAGATGGTAGGCCATACATATGAATGAATGTTGTTTTCACTTTTCGACATATTGAATGAAATAAATTTAAATAATAATTGAAATTTATAGGATCATTTTATAATATATATATATATATATATATTATATTAAATAAATATATCTTTATTAACATATATGTAAATTTTAAATGAAAAACAAATCACATCGCTTAATGTAGGTGGTAGTCCACACATATACACAAGCCTTGTTATCATTTTTCAATAGATGGAAAGAGGGTGGATAATGATTATTTCATTATAATAATTGAAATTTATTAAACGGAAGATATATAAGTAATTATTTTAAAATATATATCATGAATTTAGAGGAATTATAATAATAAATAAAATTGAAAATGCTTGGTTAAGAGTTATACCTCTTCGTTGCGAATCCTCTTTTCAATTACACTTTAAGACTTAAAGGGATTTCCTTTTTGAAAGACCAAAAGCTCTTGGATTTAGTTAACTAATCTAGGAATTCATTATGATCAATATTTTATGAGATATAAGGCTAAAAAATGTGTGGATAATGTAGGATAATATGTTCTCTTTTACAAGTGAGGGGAGAGCCACTCTTGAAATTACATAAAGTGTTAAATTAATATAAATTTATTTTCATTGATAAATGGATAAAAAATTATAATTTAAATAAAATATGAGTATGAGTATAAATAATCTAATTTAATAAAATTTATACCATTTTTTTTATTTTTTCACCCCATCTTTTTGTTTTAACCCCTTATCAACTCTTTTGACAATTATCACGATATTAATGGTTTTTACTCATAAGGGTCAAGAATTTTAGCATAAAAGGAAAAGTGATATACAATGGTTAATATTATATACCATATCCCATTAATATTTCCAAAGATATGTTTTTTATGAATTTTAAATTAATTAATAACATATTGTTTATTATAAAATATCATTAATGTTATTTTTGGAACCATTTCTTTACTTTGCCTTCGAAAACATCATGAAAACAAAGTAATATGTATATAAACTTCTCAATAATATATGATATGTTATATTTATATATATGATTCTTTTATCATTATAATTCATACAAATTATATTACTTCTAATATTTCAAAAACCATGTATTTTATTTTTTTATTAAATAACTAAATATTGTTTCCGTGTTGCATATCACTTAACGTAATTATTCAATCACTAAATACTAAAAATAAATTACCTTAATAAAAAAACTAATTATTATTTAAAATAAAAATTTATAGCTAAAACTATCCACTTTTTATCATTATGTAAAAATTTTATAGATATTAAAGTCAAGAGAGTGACATTTTGGTATTTATTTGTTTCTTAAAATAATACAAAGTTCATAATCAAAGAAAAATGGAAAAAACTGGCCATATATTTGATAATTGTATGTAACTTTATAAAATAAACTCAAAAAATATGATAAATTGAAGTTTTTAGATAAATTTTAAAGCCTTATCCTAAATTTTTAACCCTTTTTTTACCTATTTTACCCATACCAAGGTGAAAAATATTTTCATAGGTTATTATTCATAATGAAAAAATAATAGGAATATATATTCCAAATTTAGAAATCATAATTCAAAAAATAGAATTATTTTTTAATATTTAATTTCTATAATTGGAATAAATTAATTTTAAATGAAAATGTGAAACGCAACAAAAAGTTTATTGAGAAAAATTTTCCTTTTAAGTGTAAAATGTTTTTTATACCAAATTCAACAATAATATTGACTAAAATGAACTTAATTAAATTATAAGTAATATAATTAAATTAATTTTACATGGAAACCATTTTAAAGTAAAATGGTAATTTTTCAATGCATGGATGAAAAATACAGTTTCCAATAAAAATCAGTATTTTGCACTATTTATTTAAAAAACAAACTTTTTAAAAAATTATCAAAATTTTACTCTAAGATAATTTTTAAATTTGGATTTAAAAAATTAAGTTCATTTTTTTAAAATAGATTTTATAAATTTTTAATAATTTAATTATATTATTTTTTCACAAAAAAAACAATAAAAACCAATTTTGAAGAATAAAACCACTTTACTAAAAATTGAGTGCATATTTCCTAATAATTAATTTATAAATTTTTATTGAGTATTAAATTATATATATATATATATATATCATAATTTGGTTTATTTTATTCACACCCTTCAATTAAAATTACTATGTTATAACATTCATAAAATAATAATAATAAGTCATGGTTCGTTTAGGCTCGGGGATGCATATTGTAAATGCTATCAAACATAATGTTATTTTAAAATATTAGGGTGTTACATTCTCCCCCTTACCATTAATAAATTATTTCCTCTTAACTTTAACTTGTAATTTGTAATCAAGGGTTTTATATTTGAAAATTGTTTTATTGAAAACCCACGTCGGAAAAAGGAATAATAAAACTTTTTCTTGAAAAGAGGGAATTACAAAGGTCATCTGGAATATAACATAACTTGATTTTAAAATAGGAGAAAATTACTGGGAAGTGAAAATATGTTTATGGAGGGAAAAAATAATATCCAAATATTGATGGATAGTGATAGATGATATTGATAAAAATAATTTTAATGATCCTGAGAAAGTCAATGACCATAGAACTATAAATCAAAGAGGTGTAAAAATGACCATTGATATATCAAGAATGATTGTTATAGGATAATATTATTGTTTCATGATCCTTTTCCTAGAGTTGAGGATTTATTTTACCATCTAGACTAAAAATGTATGAAAATATACTTACTTTACAAATATTCTTTCATCCTTTAATCATTTTCCACCACAATATCGTCTTTTCTCAAAACAATGAGTATTCAAGATTCATTTTTATTTCCTAATCCACTAAAATGAATTTATAACATATCAAATAGTCCATAAAAAGGATAAAAATTTATTCCTTATCTCTTTAGATATTGACCGAAATTAAAATTTTTATCATAGGTTATTCAATATGATAAATCATACTTTAACCTCAAATAATATTACCCAAAGTTAAACATAAACTATTCCATAAGTATTTAACCTTAAAACCCTTCCAAAATATGTTTGAACAAATTATAAATATAAAAATTTATAAATAAGGTCACTAAAGTTCCAAAATAAATTTAACATCAATATTTCAAACAATATAAAGTATCTCTAGATGTCACATATAAAATATGTGAATATTTTTATCATATATTCTCTTAAAACATGGTAATAACCTGAATTACTATAATACCTCATTGAAAAAAATTATGCTTCAAAAAATTTACATAAAACTTATTCCTCAAATAAAATCACAGACTATTTATTATATTCTATAAATCCAAAAATAAAAAAAAACTTCATCAAAGATGAACTAAATCCCTTTATCATCGAATCACTAACTAAATTAAATTCACCAATACTATCCCATTTACTTTATTAATTTCAAACATATCTTTATCTCAATTAAAATTATTTATCTCATTATTGGGTACATATTAAGGGTTATATTTCCTTAAATCATGTATTTTATTAAAATATAACTTTCTTACTAAATCACTTTTCTAGGTTATTGGTATCATTCAATATATTATTAAAAATCATTAAAGAAAAACTATCATAGAATAACAATTAGATGTTTCATATTTATTGTAACCAAAATAATATTGATAAAAGTACTTATATAATATAATTCTCAAATACAAATATACAAACACCTCAATCATTCCACTTCCTTCTTAAACCATTAATTAGGATTTTTCATCTTATTCATTAATTCCTTCTTTATTTTATATTTCATTCATACTCTCTTAATTATCAACAATAAAACCTTTACTCTCACAACCTTACTGATCCACTTTTTAATCTTTCACCTTAGGATATTTATTTGCAAAATTCCCATATTTTCCATACTTAAAACATTCAACCAGTGATGATACCTAAAGGAAACCATCATTATCATCCATTGAATTAACCAAACATGTCACTTTTCCTCAATAATTTCTTGCTCTATGTTCTTTTTTCCACACCCAAATCATATTCCAAGTCCTTTGAGACATTTCCTTGGCTGCTTCTTCCAACATACTTGACATGTTTGAAACTGAATCTTCCTCCCTACAAGGTCTTCCTAAAACTATATTTATATCTTATTAGGCATTTCAAGAAACCCACCCATATAGATATCTTTAACCATATAGTGAGATGGGTGATTAGGAAAAATTACAAGGTTTTTCATTATAACTCCCATTTCACTTGGTTTCTCAAAAGTATAACCATTTAATTTTACATCACATTCAGTGTTAGAATAATTAATCCTTGTTCCATCCATTTAATAAAACCAAAAACCATAGTGGGAGAAACAATAATCATAGTGGGAGACCACATAATCAAGAAAAATCATTTATAGGATGTCTAAATTATGACACCTTAGTTTCAAACTATGAAACCTTAGTTTTAAACTTGGCTATACATGATCATAATCTATTAAAATCCTTCATAATGGTTTATAAGAAAAATTTAAATTAACCAAATCATATCCCCTGGGAGTGTAAAACATGGTGCGTTGTAAGGGAACACTAACCATGCACTAGAATGATAGTATCGATATACTCAATGAAATTTCTTTGGGGTTATTACCCCAAGATGCATCTATGTTAAAACCAAATCCACTTGTAGTATCCAAAAATGGATTTATTTCTAGGAAAACCATATAATATATTTTTTATCAACACTTTAGTATGTCATCTTATACCTAGACTTATCCCCAGGGTTTTTAAAAAATTATCTAATCTTAATCTCTAAATATTAACTAAACCCTACTCTGATACCAACTTTAGCGAGTCATGTTTTTTATACATAGATATCACATCTTATTATATATATATTTGTTAAAAAACATTATGATCCAAGACATAATTGTATAGGTTTAATATATTTGGAAACTCAGATACATAAACTAATGGTTCATAAGATATCTATTTAATATCCCACTAAGTTCTTTACAAATTTCACCCTTCTTATACATATCATACTTAAAATCATTTTACATATCCTGGGGGAGGGAAACATAAGAAATTGTGAGCTCAGGTTCTCACAAAGGGTAAACAAGGGTGATATCAATGATCACATAATAATAATATGAACATAAGGGTATGAGAATGTGAGATTTACATTTTAAAATCATACCCAATATATAATATATCATATTCTTGAATCATGGTATAAATCTTTGTAGTTCATGAGACATGAATCATAAAGGAATAAAAAAAATATGATCCATGAGAGCATAATATTGCTTTAAGATAGGTTTTTTGGATATACATAATCATATAAAATAATTTCCTTGGTATTAAAGGATCACTTACAAGGATATTATAGTATAATTGGTTTACTCCCCATTCCATCATGTTAGTCAAGGTTCACTACAAAGATTATCATAGTGGATAGAGTTCCTTACTAAACTAGGTTCACTCCCCATTTGAGTCCTGTTTATCTCATGATATATCCATATTTACATAATTCATTGGAGGGATATATAATTCTGTTCCCACCTATCACATAACCAAAATCCATTCGTATGTGTTCCACAATATCATGAATCATTCATTATATGTCATAACATCTGTAAATTAAATAGGTTTTATAAACAATTCAACATCTCATCATAACATAACCAATGAAAAATAAACAGGTTTCATAAAAATCTCATCATCATAATCATAAACCACCCATATATAGAATAAGTATGGTATCATTGGATCATATCCACTGTAAATCATAAGTAACATCAAAGGATGTGATCTTAGATGAACATTTCTTTAAAATGTCACTTTGAATATTTTTTGAGGAAAATGCCCTTTTCCTTTTGAAATAACTTCTTTAAAATATAAAAAATTAAAAAATATTATAGAAATAATTTTATTTAAAAATTAACTTGGAAACTTATAAATTAATCTTCAATGTATTGAGTGGTCATTATGGAGTGAAATTCCATTCAGGTTGTGTACGTTTAAACAAATATTTCTTTCACAATGTTTTTAAAAAGATAAAATCTCATTCAGAAAGATAAAAGAAGATTATATTTAAATTTAAAAAAAAAATAAAACATGGTTGAAAATAACCTTAAAAAATAATTGTACAATATTAAAAATATTTTATAAAATAGTTTTATAAAACATAGACATGTAAGAAAAAGGATTTTTTACCGAATATAAAATTAATGTCAGATTTCCTTAAAAACATTCTTTTTATCTATTGAATACATAAAGAGAGTAAAATGAAAGAAAATAATTTAATATACAGAAATATGTAAACGATACTAAAATTAATGATAATTATTGAGAGTTATATCATGAAATTTTATCATCAAAAACTTAATCATAAACAATCCAGATAAATAATGAGATCATAACATAAATTTCTTACATCATGTTTAACTTTCTTATAAAGTGGTATAAACTCCTGTATAAAAAATCTAAATTTATTATAATTCTATAAAATAATAATTTACACTATTATAATATCAAATATTATCCACTTATAATATTATAACACTGATATATTAATAATTCCTTATTTAAATCATCGTTTTAAGGTGTTAACTATTTTGTTTTTCATGAGAATTTTCGTTCGATAGTTCTGGTCCTTGTAATTTGATCATAATTACATAATATATATAATTTTAATAATAATATAAATATCATACATATTATTTAAATATATTTATTTATATTCATCCATAAATTATAGAGATAGAAAAATGAATTACACTATTCATGGAGATGGTAGGTCATATGTACACATGAACGTTGTTTTCACTTTTTGACAGGTGGAAAAAAATAAAGGTAAATAATAATTCACCTTTATAGGATAATTTTTTTATCACATATTTTATATATATTCATTAAATATGTCATTATTTCCATCCATGTAAATTGGAAATAAAAAAGGAATCACATTGCTTCGTGGAGGTTGTAGTCCACATGTACACATGAGCAACATTATCATTTTATAATAGATGTGAAGAATGTAGATAATTATTTTTAAATTATCAGAATAAAATTTAATCATATGTAAGATAACTAATTTATTATTTTATAAAGGATACGATGAATTTATAGGAAGTATAGGAAGAAATAAAATTGAAAATTCCCGGTTAAGAGTTATACCTGTTCGTTGCAAATCCACTTTGGGATTACACTTTAAGCCATGAAGGGATGGTATTTTGGAAATAAAAAAACTATAGGATCTATTTAATGGATCTATAAAGGTATTATATCAGATATTGGTGGATCTATAAGGCTCAAAAAGTTAGAATATGAGATGATAAGAGGTCCCCTTTTATACGTGCAGGGAAGGGTACTAAGGGAAATACTTAACGTATTAAATTAATATAAATTAAAATTTCATGTAAAAACATTTCTAATATTATATAATTAACATATAATAGGATTATTTGTCAAAATAATCTAATAAAATAAAATTTGGTTAAATTTTTGTTATTTTTTCACCCTTATATTTTTGTTTTAACCCCTGTTAACCCTTTTAACAATTACTATCACATCAATGTCTTTTACTATTTAAGGGTGATTAATAATATAATAAAAGGAAAATTGACACAAAAATTGATAATTGTTGATATTTTAAACAATCTACCATTAAAAATTTTGAATATAGGAATTTTATAAATTTTAAATCACTTAATAAAATATTGTTTATTATAAAATTTCATTAATTCCATCTTTTGAAATTATTCATTTACATGGATTTTGAATACTTCATGACATAAAAAGAATTAAAATATAAACATTTAAAACATCTATAATATATTTTATTTATCTGAAAAATTCATTTATCACAACAATTCATCCAATTTATATTAATTTTAATATTTTTAAAAGAATTTATTTTATTTTTTTATTGATTGAAGAAATACTATATCGACAATGCCTAGCGTTTATGGTAATTATTAAATAACTAAAAATTAAAAATAAATTATCATGAAAAAAATAATTAATATTTTAAATAAACATTTATAATTAAACTTACCCTATTTTTATCCTTATGTAAAAAATTTATAGATATTAAACTCAAGAGGGTGAAATTTTATATTTATTATGTTCTTTTAATAATATAAAGGTCATAATCCATGAAAAATTGTACTAAGTCGAAATATATTCTAGGATTTTATAGAAATGGATGAAATAAACGTATCCAATAGGATAAATTCAAGTGTTAGAAAACATTTAAATCCTTATCATAAATCTTTAACCCTATTTTACTTGTTTTAACCTTACCGAGGTGACACAAATTTACCAATGTTTCCATTCATAATGACAAAAAATAAAAAGGTTATATTTAAAAAAAATTGGACATACTTATTACAAATATTTAATAAAGTTTTAAAAATTCAATTTAAATAATTTTCATAAATTAATTTAATATAAATACGAAAAATGAAACGAAAAACAATTTTTAAAAAAAATTTGTTTTTAATAATAAAAATGTTTTCATACCAAATTCAATGATTAAATTGATTAAAATGAACTAAATTATATTATTAATAATATAATAGAACTAATGTTACTCTGAAACTATTTTAAAATAATATATTAATTTGTAAATTCTAGAATAAAAAATTCAGTTTCCTATAAAAGATAGAATTTGTCACGTTTTATTGAAAAATAAATAATTTCATAAAATTATAAAACTTTTAATCTAATATAATTTTCAAATTTTTATTTAAATAATAAATTTCATATTTAATAATAATTTTTCTAAAATCATCAAAAATTAATTATATTATTTTCTCATAAAAAGTAATAAAACCCATTTTTGAAGAAAATATAATTTTGAAGAATAAAATGGATTAAGTAAAAATTAAGTGCATATTTCCCATGAATTAATGAATTTATTTTTATTTTTTAGTTCATTTATATATATTTCATAATATTTTAATCTTATTCATACCTACCAATTCAATCATCTATGTCATAATGGTCATAAAATAATAATAATTTTTTGTTTGTTTAAACTCGGTGTTGTGTGTTGTATATGATATCAAGCATAGTGTTCTTTTACAACATTGGGTTTTTATATTTATATAGGTGGTATTTATCATATTCCCTAACCTAAATCCTTAAAATAACAAATCATCCCCAATGAATTCTAAATATTGTGTGATTTACCTAGCATATACCCCGGGAGTTTCAAACCATGTGTGTATTTAGGCCTCTTTGTCGTGCATTGGGTGATGACTGAGTTAATACCCAATACACTACTTTAAGGGTTAATACCCATAGTTACATTTGTTCTAGAGTGAATCTACTTGTAGTATCTAGAGATGGATGTTATTTCCATGAAAACAACACAATCTCAACTTTACCAAAATTTTAGAATGTTATCATATGCTCAGACTTATCCCTTGGACTTATCCCTATGCTTTTCAATGAAGATATCTTTTAAAAATACATAAACATAAAATAATAATTATAATAAACTTAAATATTTATCTACACCTTTTAAACTGTGATAAACCTTAACCTATAAATCCTCAATGACCTTTATAACTCTTAATTTATATTCAACTGATAACATCATAAACTCTTAAGTTATGTAAACCCTCCTTTCATACCAACTGAGGCACCTTAGACCCACAATCCTAGATCTGGTGCTAAAAACAACATACTTTATAGACTAGATTTTATACAAAACCTTAATTAAAATATCTTTCACACATAATGTGATAGTTACATTCCAAGTACCTTTTTAGGTTTAGAGTTTTATATTATTATAAGAAATATTTAACTAGTAGAACCAAAGTTATTTGTATAAAATGGAGATTTTCATACTATATAAGCAACTGATTTATACATAAATAATATTAAATATCTCTCAAAAAACATACACACAAAATAATCTTATAGACACACCTTACCAATTACTTTTTTCATAACTTGGGGAAATGGAAACATATGATAGGGTGAGATCAAACTCTTAGTAAGGGTAAACATAATTGTTAACAATCAATGATCATAAGTGATCTTAAGATGAGAATATGGGTATAATCAATATCTATAATAAAATCATACCCAATTAAACTTTAATAATTTAATGTTTCATAATTCATGGCATAACATAAGACATGAATCAAAAGAGTGTGTAAACATGACTCAATAAACCCGGGCCATGAGAGCATAACTTAAGCATATGACTAAGAATAAAATTATTAAACCAACACTAGTATAAGGAGAATTAATTTCATGATCCACAATATGATAGAATAATATATTAGAGTATAAATAATTTTAAATATGGCACATACATTAGTATAGGGTACATTAATTTCATAATCCACCCCATCAGTTCCCCCACTTATGTCTAACTAAAACTTATTTGTGAATACTTCATCTCATGAGATGTAAAATGTTAACCAATGTATTAGATGAACATATAGGACCCCAAACATCATTAATTTATTATAATTTGTTCCATAATAGATCAATCATTCATCATATCATAAAGATACCATGGAAAGAAAATAGGTTTCATGCAACACATCATAAAGTACCCATGGAAAGAAAATGGGTTTCATTTATCACATAAAAAAGAAAATGTGGAGAGAAAATGGGTTACATATCATTTTAAAATAGATTGAAATAAGGAAATAATTCATAATAATATCATTAGTCATAACATGATAATATCATGGAAAATAAATGGGTGTCTAAATATATTCAGTATCTTTCTAGGAAAATACCCTTCCATCAAGATAAAAAAAAATATGGTATTACACCATATAAATAATGTGAATAGGAATAAATAAATAATTTCCACAATAAATCAATGTATGTTATCTAGGTGAAAACCCTTCAATAAAAAGAAGGAAATATATAGTTTTTATAAATAAAAGGTAATGAAATAAAGGTTATGCTTATTCATGGTAGATGGTTAGGCAAGACATAGTTAGGAATTGATTATATCTTTAATACAAAAGAACAAAATATAATCCATTCGAATAAATAAGGTGGATGTTATAATTTATTGAATATAATATATCAAACATAATATATATCAAAGGACAATTACTTAGATGAAAAATACATTTTTATGAGTTTTAGAAAAATTCATTTGAAAATAAGAAATATCCATGATATTATGAAATTATTTTAAAAGAAATATTTTATAAAACTAGAAGAAAAATAATTTCTTTCATAAATCATGAACATATGGTTAAAAAATTTCATTTTAAATTAAAAAGGAATGGGATATATTTGTTCACATGGAAGAAAACATAAAATGATATTTTCGAAAAAAAATTAACATTATCAAAAAAATAAAAAGTTATGGGTTCTTTCAAAATATATTTTCAAAAAGGTGAAGTGAAATATTAAAAAAATTACTTTCTTTAAATAACAATCTTAAATAATAGTTACATTAAAAGACTTAATGGTTATCAAAATAAATTTGTGTTGGGAGATAAAACATTTTATTTGAAAGGATATGAAACTTGTTTTAATATTTTGAAATATCCTTATTGAAGGATCACAACATAAAAAGCGTGTCAAATATTACTTTATAAAAAGAAGAGAAATAAAAAATATAGGTAACACAAGATAAAATATAATTAGGTTTCCAATTATAAATAAAAAATGTAGGGAAAGGATAATATGGGCAGGGATAGGAAACCATCATTAAAGATTATGGAGATTATTCTCAATAATGATATTCTTTGAAGAAAGTAGTTTTATCATGGTAAAATATTTAAATTAAAAGTTCATGTTCCATTATAGTGGAATATGAAGTAGCATGAAATAAAATAATTGGATGGAAGACATCAATCTTTGAATAAATCGGTTTAATAAGAATCATTTTAACTCAATTAAGGTATTTTAGTTAACAAAAATCCTTATGGTAATAACAACATAAGAATCAAAAGAACATGAGGGAGAGTAACCATTAAATAGATTTTAAAATATCATGAGATGAAATATATTCAATATAATTTAAGGAAATAGGTTAGTTAATACACCATAAAAGTAATCTATGGTGTACAATGTCACACCCCATACTTGGTTTTTATTTTATTTTATTCTTTTCTTGATGTTGGTTATTTTGGTTGAGGTTTGGGTCAGGTTCCCAGTGAAAATTTTTGAGTTTCATATTATTTGGGTGTTTTTTGGCCATGTGTATAGTTTGATCATGGTTTGGACCAAACCATGCGAGTCCTAGAAGTGATTGTGAACCCTTCGCTTGGTGGAGCATGAATTTCACACAGTTAGAGGAAACCATGCGATAAGCACGTGAAATGGATCTATCAAATGAAAGAGATGAGTTGCATGGTTTGTGTTGGGTTTCTCAAAACATGTGGCCAACTCACGGGATGGTCTTTTATCTCTATTAGGTTGCGCACAATTGGTGTACGATTTGGAAGACTATGTGGCCAGACCATAGATCAAAAAAATAAAAAATGAAAATAAAAAAAGATGAAAATAAAATATAATTATGAGAAAAGTTTTTAATAATAATAATAATAATATTATTATTATTATGATTATTATGATTATGATTATTATGTTTATTATTATTATTAGGTTAGTTTTTTCCTCAAAGGGGGTTCCATCCCCTCTCCACATATAGCTCCCCCCCACTTCCTCCTTACCCCTTTTCGACGCACACCCACCACACCCTCCTTCCTCTCACATGACCCAACTAACCAGAAGAGCTCTAACATGCCACCTACCTTTCCTATAGTGACTAATTATCCTCTAGATTTGTTGTGTTTTCCTCTTCGGTAGGTATCCTATTCGTTCTTCTTCCTCTATATTTTGGTTTTCCACTCTTCTGTGTGGTGCACACACCTTATCCAAACCCTAAATCTATTTTTTGTATATTTTTTTGGTTGTTCTTGATGTATAGGGTTAATTGGTCCCATTGAGGGAGGTTATTTCCATGACCATAAAATTCAAAAGGTTTCACTTTGATTTCGGGTAAGGGTTTTCAGTTCCATTGATTTAGTTCAATTTTAATTTGGGGGTTTTGTGGTTTTTGAGTTCCTAGTCTTTTTCTAGAGTGTGTTGGACCTTGTTGTGGTGATTTAGGGTTGTGGTTTTCCAAATATACTTACATGGGTATGCATAGTTAGGCATATATATACATAATTTCCATAATTATATATATATATATATATATTTATATATATATTCACACATGGAGGTATAAAAATATATATTGAGGATAGGTGTGATTGTGAATATATAAGAACAATGCATGTGTGTGTGAGGTAAAGGGTAATATGCAGGTGTAAGTGTATATGTAAGGATCCCCTTGTACATATTTTTCCATGAAAATATGTACATAGGGGTTAGGTTTCATTAAATATATGTGAACATGCATATGTGTGCAATCAAAAATGGAATTTGAGTGGTCATTTTCAAAAAGAATAATGATTGAGGTAGGTTCCCCGTTGCATTTGGACTTAAATTTAAGAATCATTAATTGCTTGTTTTTTGCTCCTCATTTTAATCCTAAATAGTGATGTATGATATTTAGAGAAATTGTTTGATGTTAAATGTGTATGTAATTTCATGAAATTGTTTTATTTAACTTCTCATAAAATATGTTAGTTAAAATGTCCACTTCTTTTTTATATACGGTTTGTGAATTCTAAGTGGTGTTTGGGTTTTCAAATGAATTTATAAATGGTTTAATATTTATAAATGTTGTGTTTTATCCTTTCTATAAATGTTGTGTTTGGTTCTTTGAAAATGGTTGGTTACTCAATGGTTGTTAAAAGCCCGTTTGGAATTTTCTTGGGTTGGTCCACTTTTGAAAACAATCCTTGGATGAAACTCTTGCCTTGGTTATGTTGAATGGTATGTGAGGTCCTTGGTTTGGGGATAACTTATGAACTAATTGTTGAAAGGAAAGATATTGTTCCTTGGGGTGATTTGGTGGTTGGTTCTTATGTGTATTCTTGTGCTATATATATATATATATACATGGTTGGTTGAATGTTGGATTTTTTCAGCACACCCCTTCTTTAGATATGACATGGGAACCTTTAATTGCTAGTATATTTTCAAGGAATGGTTATTTCACTAGTTCAGATTATGCACTGGCTAGTTTCCCTTAGTAAGGACCTTACTCTTCTTTGGTATTATACCCCACGGTTAGTCCATATATGGTAATACAGAGAATGTGGGTGAATTGATGTCATTAGGTGAGGCATGATTACGAGTTCATTTGGGTTTTAGTATGACCTATATTATCCAATGAACTCTTTGGTTCTCCCATGTACTTCAGCACTTATTTGTCTATGGCCAATGCTTGAGGTTCCTTGTTTAGTTAATTACCCCTACGATCTTTTTTCCATTTCCATTGTGTGATCATTTCATCTACCTCCTTTCATGGTGTATCTCTTTTCTAAAGGTGATAAAATGGTTTTCAAATGTTTATAGAAATGTTATTTTATAATTATTTACAATTACTTTCCCCTTTTTAAATAAAAGAATAATTCCTTCTCCTCTATCCCTCATCCGTTAAAATGCTAAAGATTCCTCCTTGGAAAATAAACTAGTTTTAATTAAAAAGGAAAATGGACTATGATTTTCCTTAAATAGAAAATGTGTTAAAACCCTATATTAATATATTGTATTTCAAACATGAAATTAATGGATATTTTATTTAAAGAAATGTAAATGGGAATATGTTACTTTGGCACGCCTATTGAGTTGTAATACTCACATTGATAGTTTCATTTCTTTTTTTTTATCTTGGGTGATACCTCTATCTCGGTTTTAGTCACCATGGGCGATGCTTTTAAGGTTGGTGGTGACCCACAAGGTTATATAGAGGTATATATTTACATTTAATTTTTATTTCTTTTTTCTACTAATCGTTTGATCTATTATTTGGATCTAGTTTATTTTTCATTTTTTATGGTCCAAATAATTCCTAATTTCTTTATCTTGATGCCTGACACTAGTTTTCAACCTCGGAGGATTAGGAATTCTTCTTAGACATTGTTGAAAGCAGGCTTAGGTGACCAGTTCAGGGTCGACCTGGGTTGGTTCATGACGAAATGGTATTATAGAATGCTCTTATTATTTGGGTTGTTAGGTAGATTAGAGATAATATTTTCGAGACTCGAGATGTAGGTATGGGAAGAGCACTAAAAACTCTTTCTCATTCTGATCCTCAAGTTTCTACGAGTTGTTCAGGATTTGAATCATTGTTTTTGGTTTATTTTGATGGGGGGTGACCAAGTGAGTGACATGGTATTGCACAATGGGATTACCTGGAGTAGCGACCCATGTGAATCTAGAGTGTTTGGTTTGAGACACTCCTTGTGGGTGATACTGCTTGGGGCATGGCCTACTAAACCATGCAGCTGAGTTGGGCATGGACACTAGTTCCTCATCTAGGTGCTTTGGTGTGAGTGGTGTTTTTGGTTTGGTTTCAATTTTTGTGATTTGGGTTTCAATGGAAAATGGTCTTTAGAGTGACAAAATGGTTTTTGAAATGAAAATAATTTCTGGAAATGTTTTTTTATCAAAATGTGTAGTTTCAATGGGAAAAAATGGAATTTATTTTGGAAATAATTTTGGGATTTTGGAAACACTATTTTGGAATGTGAAATGAAATTTTCTTTGGAATTTAGAAATTTTTTTATTAAATTATAAGGGGTGAATTTTAATTGGTTGGGACAGGATTTAGGTTGAATGATTTGTTTTGGAAATGAGAAATGTTTTTAATTGACCCTTGGTATTTCTATGAATGAGTTCATATATGGATGTATTCATCTGACAAGTGGATAATTGATGATATGTGTGGATGGGTGCTTGAGCTAGTATAAGGATGTATATATGTGAGACTTCATGGAATACCAATTGTGGGTATTTAAGTTGTTTTCTTTTCAGAAAAAAGGTTTTCAAAAAGTGTGGATTTCAAAGTTTTGAAAAGTGAGTGAGAAATTGATTAGTGTTTTATTTTCATATTTGGAATTCTCTTTCATGGACTCAAGGGATATTGGTTTTATCTTGCTGAAAATGATGTCTGATTGGTTATTTGAGTTTGGGTTTTTTTTGTGTGTTTGAAGTGTTGAATTTTGGTTTATGGTGAATTTTTATTTAGCTTTATGCATCTTATTTTTTATTATGCCTCAATAAATTCCCTGCAAGGAGTGTATAGTCAGAATCTCGGATGTATTCCTCCATGTTTTGGTGAAGAGCATTTTTATGAATTGATGTTAGTAGTCATTTAGTGGTTTGAACTTTTCAAAACTAATTTGGTTAGGGTTTTTGTGGAAAATATTAGTATTTTTTTCTATGAGTATTCCCATTTATGACTCTAATCGTACTATGAATTGAGTGGTGGAGATGGAGCCTTTCTTGACTTGGGATCACACCTGAGTCACCTTAGTGTTTTTCCCACTTTTGTTAGCTATAAAATAGAAAACGGTTTCATTTGAAGTGTCGTATGAAAAGATGTTTCATTTGGATTGGTTTCTTGGGTCATCTGAAGGGGATTTTCAAGTCACACTACCAAAGGAAAATGTTTTAGTTGAATATTATCATCTATTAGCTGTGTGGTAATGGATGCTTCAAGACATCAGGGCTCCAGCCACAGGTCTTGAATTAAATCTTGCATACAATCGAGAATTTTTTGGTGTGGGGGACCTTGGTCTAGCTTTTGTCTTTAGTGCTGGAATGGAGACAGTTTAAGTTTCTCTATTGTAGTATACTTTGTCTTTGAAGGTTCCTTCTATTGAAGAAGGTATAGAGGCCTCATTTGTTTGTTATACCCTTCCTTGTTTTTTAAAATTCCTCCTTGGATGTATGAAGGCTTGGTGATCTCATTTTTATTTAAGTTTTGTAGTTGTGACTTATAGATGAGAGCCCTTGAAAGGTTTTCTCATTGTGGGTGTGAGTCACAAGATGATGGTCTCTCTTATGTGTTTATTCATTTTTTTGAACCATTTTTTTAGGCCATTCTCATTTTGGATATTCTTAGGTCTTCTATAAATGATGAATCATGGTTCAGTTCACTCTTGTGTTTTATCTCTTTATGCGAGTTTCCCCATGTGTCAGGGGTTTTTGGTTTGGGTTGGGGGTTCCCAATGGATAGGCTGGTTAGTCTGTTTGAAGTGTTCCTGGATTAATTTGTGTTGGGTTTCCCTTATGGGTATTTTGGTTCTAGTCAGGTTCTTTTGGTGGGGTAAACCCTCATATTTTCTCATGGTTATTCTCATTGTGTTTTCTCTTAGATCTATTTAGGTGTGACCGGTAGCATGAAAGGTCACACTGAGTTTGTTATTTCATTGTTCTTGTTTAGATTCAAGCTAAAGTTTGATTCCTTGTTTGGATGAGTGACTTTTTAGGGTTGGAAAGTGTTTGTAGTGGGTAGAATTATCACACTGTGACCTTGATTTTTATTTTATTTCATTATTTTCTTGATGTTGGTTATTTTGGTTGGGGTTTGGGTCTGGTTGCTGATGAAATATTTTGAGTTACAAATTCATTGGGTGGTTTTTGGCCTGGTGCACAGTTTGAGCACGACTTTAACCAAACTATATGAGGCCTAGAGGTGACTATGTTCCCTTATCTTGGTGGAGAATGGATTGTACATGGCTAGAGGAAGTCATGTGATAAGTGTGTGAAATGGATCTGTCAAACGGAAGAGCTAAGTTGAATGGTTAGGGCACTATTTCTCAAACCATGAAGTTAACCTGTGTGATAATTCTTTCTCTTGAGTGGGTTGTGCATAGTTGGCACCTGGTTTGGAAGACCATGTGGCCAAATCGTGTAGCCTATCCAGAGTTCAAAAAAATAAAAATAAAATAAAAATAAAATAAGATAAAAATTAAATTAAATTAAAAGAAAATATTTTAATAATAATAAAATTATTATTATTATTATTATTATTATTAAGTCTATTATTATTATTTGGTTACTTTTTCCCCTCAAAGGGGGTTCCTTACCTTCTCCACGCGTATCCCCCCTTCCACATAACCCCTTCATGGCGCACTCCCCCCACCCCCTCCCTCCTCTCACACGACCCAACTGACTGGGAGAGCTTTGGTGTGCCACCTCCCTTCCTTCCGATGACCGTTTATCCTCCCTATTTGGTGTGTGATCCTCTCTGGTAGGTATCCTCTCCCTTCTTATCCCTATACTTTTTGGTTTTCCCATCTTCTGTGTGGTGCACACACCTTAGATGAACCCTAAATAATTTTTTGGATATTTTTCTCGTTTCTTCTTAATGTTTAGGGTTCGTTGGTCCTATTGTTTTCCGGTTATTTCCAAGACCATCAAAGGCATTGGGTTTCTCTTCAATTTCAGGTAAGGTTTTTTTGTTCCTTCACTTTGGTTCAATTTTAATTTAGGAGTTTTGTGTTTTTTGAGTTCCTATTATATTTCTAGAGTTTTTTGGATCTTTCTGTAGTGATTTCATGTTTCTATTGTCAAAAGATACTTTCAGGGGTGTTCACAGGTAGGTATGTATATGCATAAGTTCCCTCATTATATATATATTCCCACATGGTGGTATGAAAATATTTATTGGGACTATGTGTTCTTATGTATATATATGGAAGATGTATACATGTGTGATGTAAAGTGGTATTTGCATGTGTACGTGTATATGTGAGGATCCCCTTTTACATATTTTCAAATGAAAATATGTACATAGGGGCTAGGTGTCCTTACATATATGTGAACGCACATATGTATGCAAGCGGAAATTGAATTCAAGTAGTCATAATCAAAAAGAGGCATGTCTAAAGTTAGTTCCCCATTGCATTTGGCCTTTAAATTTAAGAATCATTAATTGATTATTTCTCGCCCTTCATTATAATTATAAATAGTGATGTATGATATTTAGAGAATTTTTTTGATTTGAAATGAGTAAGGATTTTCATGAAATTTTTTTATTTAACTTCACATGCTATGTGTTTGTTTAAATGACTAGTTGGATTTTATAGATGGTTTGTGGATTCTATGTGGTTTTTGATTTTTCAATTGAATTTATAAAAGGTTGCAGATTTATAAATAGTGTGTTTGATCCTTTTTGGAAATGGGGTGGTTGGATCATTGAAAATGGTTGGTTACCCAAAAGTTTTTAATGGCCTATTTGTAATTTTCATGGGCTGGTCCACTATTGAAAACTCTCCTTAGAAGAATTGTTTACCTTTGTTGTGTTGAATGGAATGGGAGGTCCTTGGTATGGGGATCACTTGTGAACTAAATGTTGAAAGGCAAGATATTGTTCTTTGGGGTGATTTTGGGTTTTGTGTTTGTGTGTGTTATTTTGCTATATATATATACACATGGTTTGTTGCATGTTGGATCTAGTTTGTCACACCCACTTTTTAGACATGACATGGAAACCTTGAATAACTAGTATATTTTCTTGGAACTATTGTTGCACTAGTTTAGATTATTCACTGGCTAGTGGCCCTTAGTATGGACCTTTATCTTCTTTGGGATTGTGCCCCTCAGTTAGGCCGAGTAGGGTAGGATCGAGCATGTGGGAGAATTGATGTTATCAGGTGAGGCATGCCTATGGGACGAGTCAGGTTTTAGTATGTTCTAGATTATCCACTAATCTTCTAGGTTATCCCATGTACTTTGACACTTACTTGTCTTGTGTGGATGATTGAGGTGCCTTGTTTGGTTAATTACTCATGCTCGTTATTTTCCATTTCACTTTTGTGATCATTTCTTATTCCTCCTTTCATGGTGTATCTCTTTAATTAATATGATAATATGGTTTTCAAATGTTTATAGAAATGATTTTTTATAATTATTTACAACTCCTTTCCATTTTAAATAAATCATCATTCCTTCTCCTCTATCCCTCATTATTTAAAATGATAAAGCTTCCTCCTTGAAAAAGAAACTAGTTTTAAATGAAAATTGAAATGTACTATGATTAAATTTAAAAAGAAAATGTGTCAAAAACCTATGTACATATATTGTATTTCAAACATGAAATTAAGGGATCTTTGATTTAATGGAAATTAAAATGGGAATATATTTCTTGGGCATGCCTACTGAGTTTCAATACTCATGCTTATAGTTTCATTTCTTTTTTTAGCTTGGTTGGTACTTCCAACATGGTTTTATTTTTCATGGGCGATGGTATTAAGGCCAGTGGTGACCTGTAGGGTCATATGGAGGTATGTATTACCATTTAGATTTATTTCTTTTTTTGTTTCTTGTTTGATCTCTTATTTTGATATACTTTATTTTTCATTTTTTATGGAAAAATCATTCCCAACTGATTTATCTTGATGGACAAAATAGTTTTTATCTTAGGAGGATCAGGAATGCCTATCGGGCCTTGTTATATGCTGGACTAGGTGACCGGTTTGGGGTCTATTCTGGTTGGTTTGTGACATGTAATATCAAATGTGTCACAAGAAATTTAATTTTGATTCAAATAACCCCTTATAACCTAAGGAACTTTTGAGTCCAAACCCCAAGGAGGATATGATTTTAAATGAATCATTTAATAACATTAATAATTATAATACCATGATACAAAAT
The DNA here is from genome assembly GCA_963277665.1 of Viscum album. Lineage (NCBI taxonomy): Eukaryota > Viridiplantae > Streptophyta > Magnoliopsida > Santalales > Viscaceae > Viscum > Viscum album. The sequence goes on along the minus strand of OY728143.1, from coordinate 2,028,863,190 downwards.
ATTAAATGGTAATTAGATACACCATTCAAAAGAAAACATGGTGTATAATAAGAAATATGTCTATCAAGGTTTGAAATTTTAAGATAAGGAACAATTACCTTGTATTCCTATTTAGTTGAATGCACTCTAACCATCTGTATGAGAAACATTACTACATTAGTCACTTATTTAATAACATTATTCATAACTATAACATTTTTTAACCTTCATTTATAATTATTATCTACATTTATATTAGTTCTTTGTTATTCATTTTCTATATCGAGTGTGAGTAATCTCGATCATTTTGACCAAGTTTTATACTAGAAGTGTTTTTCATCATTATTTCCCTTAATTTATTAATTAAAATATCAAACAAGGTACTTGAATTTATTCTTTATAATCATTTATAATGTTATAATTTCATTCCATGTGATTTTTCTTTATAATTCTTAAATATGAAATTAATTATGAGTATGTTTTGGTGATTTCTAACCAATGGTTGTTGGTATCTTAATTCATTAGGTTATTACTAATATTACCAATAGAAATCCAAAATAAAATAAAATAAAATAATTATTTTTATAATATATCACCATTGTTTACGTTATCACAGTCATTTACAATACTATTTTAGAGCATTGACCAAGTGGGTGGTTAAACCAAACCAAACAAGAACATACCACAATTAATGGATGATTAAGATGTGGTTCAATTACGATATCATTATACCATAAGCATAATGATCTAATTTAGTTTGTATTAGTATGATATATTATAATTTTAAATAAGTCAAATAATAATATAAGATATATGAAGTTATTATATAATATGAAGAAATAACTTTTTTCCTCTTAGTATGCTATTTTTCAGCAGTTTAATTTATAATCATCATTTTTTTGATCATAACATTAGTAGGTTGTCCAATTTGATTTACCAAAACATTAATAATTTTATAAAAATCATATTTATTTTTAAACCCAATCTTAAAACTAGCCATTAATGTCTGTAATGAATGACATAATACACCATTCCATGGAGGCGGTTTTCCACACATACACATGGATGATGATTTCATTTTATATAGAGATGGATAAATGTATAATATGGTTTATTATTTCATAACCTAGACATGTTATAAATATCATACTCATATAGTAAATTTACCATTAGAACCATCCTTGTAAGGTTGTTAAGTAAAATGTAACACATTGTGTCGTGAAGGCAGTACTCCACACAGACAAATGATTGATATTTTCCCCTTTCATAAAGAAATAGGGAAAGTGTAGATAATGTATATCCCATAAACATAAAAAAGAATTATATAGGTAATATTAATGTTATTATGTCATAATGGGTGTTTCTCACCCATTTTTTATCTAGGAGGTTTCTAATGGGGTTTATTCATGGAATCAAAAACGCCCAACTATTTTCATATTTTTAATGGATCATGGACCTACTTTCCAAAGGTAGGTGATCAATGGAATTTTTTTGACAATACTTAGGGAATCACATTGGTTAATATGATGGGTGTTTTATCAAATCACAACCTTTGGGGAAAATTGTTGCCTAGTTCATGACTCTCTTATAAATTTAAGACATATTCACAAATCATTCCCAAATCCCAAATTTGGTGATGGTCACCCTTATTCTAACAATAAATTATCATCACGTGTTAGAATAAGACCATCTGTTGTATCTAAGGTTCTCCATAAATGGTACCATCTATATGTATCAGAGGTTCTCTATAAATGGTAACATATTTATGTATCAGAGGTTTTCCATTTTGTACCATTTATTATTTTTTGATGATTTTTTAAGCCACTCAGTGGGGAACTCTTGAATTTACCCTCATCTAAGAGATTGGTGTTGTTTTGATATTAGGATCATATATCTGATAATGTATTCCTATGCATCCCAGTGAAAGGAATTATAACCCATGTAGTTTGGTTCCACTTAATGGGACATTTCATGCCTTTTAAGTTCATGTGATAAGGACTGTGCCAAGTAGTTTAACATCATACAATGAGAATTTTTAAGTAAAATTCACCTAGAAAAGCGTGGTGGGGGTATTACACATGAGTAGATATTTACACTTTACCCTATAAGAAGTATGGACTGATGAGATCAAACTAATATTATAAGGAATATGGACTTGTAAATTTGACTCACACAAGGAATATGACCCAATAAAGACAATGGTGGATTGATGGTGTTCGGTTTCAACCTTATGGAGTCATCTTATATATCCTATCTAATAAGGAATCAAATCTCATGTTGTTCATGAGAGTTTAGACTCACACTTACAAGGGTGGACCAAGGCAGTTTAATTGGGAATATGGAGCTCTAAAGGATTTTCTCGTAGGGAATATATCCCTTTAAGAGGATGGTAACATTGTTTGGGATTACACCTAGTAAGAGTCTTGTGTAAGATATTTTGATCATGTTCGTGATGTGATCCCCACTATTCACCAAGTTTACATGAGTCATGCTCGGTGTGAGGAGAAAGAGACAGTAGAAGATCATCATGTTGAACTATCATGTGTGGGAAGTGAATTATGCCTGAATTAGAATCCCAGGTGAACTCTCTTCCACATTTGATAGTGGATTAGGAAGATGATATGGAAGGTAGGTTGACTGTGATATCCGATAATAAATTCTAGAGTCTTACTCCATGAGGGATTCTCATGGGAGAAACTTACTCCTTGTCCTCTAGTGGATGAGGGTGGGGTGAAGATAAGGTAGTCAGGAAGAAATATGGATATTAGATATTCATATCTTCTTGACTATTTATAAACCAAGAATTGGGACTTACATATCCATTTCTTGAAAAACAAAAGGTATAGATACATCCCGATTCACTTTACATTTTAAGAGGCATGTAGAAGATGAATGTCACGGACTTGACTAAGGAGCCTCCCTCCACCACCTATAGGGTTTGGATCCTCATTACCATGGGAATGTATGATTATAAAAATCTCAATGTTCCCAATAATTAGGTAGGTAATGTGGGGGAAACCTTTTTATATGAAAATAAATGATCAAAATGGTGATGTGATGTTATACCTAGGGCCTTGATCATGAAGGTCTAGAGGTCTCAAGGGAGGCCTTATAATGGACTTCCTTAGGTTTTGGAATTGGTCATAGGGAAGCATTTTTACATTTCATGGAAGAGATAACATGGATCTAGAGACTAAATGGATTGGAGTTAGTGGGATTGAAATGGTAAAAACCCTATGTATATCCCATTTTGTGTACTATTCATACTATGCAGGATGGGATATACAAAATAGGTTTCTTTTATAAATGATAGTTATTTCAAGGGAGGTTTCCTTCATGAGCAAGGGGTGTGCACTTTGTGGTTTAAACCTCTTAGTTGAGGACTCATTTGTGGGGGTTAATTTTCCTTTATGGTATGAATTAGACGTATTACCTACAAAATCAAAAAAATTCTTGTAGGCCTTCGCCTATATCCTACTAGTATTTCTATATCTCTATTTACCCTTATTTTAGGAGAACATCAGATATTTATAGGTGGAATGGGAATAAATTCATTCCTGAAATGGCTACTTGTATAACATACATAGTGATATGTAATAGTAAATAATGGATGATATGTTCACAAATGATTTTCATTTGTAGGGGTTGGGGGTGTGAAATGGTTTCCTTACACCATAAATTATTTTCATTTATTGGAGGTTTGAAATAAAAACCTTACCCTGAAAGTGATTTTCATTTATGGGGGGTAATAAATGACCCCCTTTCTTCTTAAATGGTTTTTATTTGTGAGGGGAGGAAAGAGAAGAGGTGGTCTTCACATGGAATATATTCTATGTGGAAGAGATATGGATGATTTAAGAATTTACAAACACTATATAACTGATTCCAATTTTCATTTGAATAATATTGTTGCAAACTCCCAAGTTATCTCTGATTATTTGTGAACTTTTCTTCAAGCGGAAACAATTCCCCTATCATAATCGAGTCTGATCAAGATAATGGTTAATCAGTTCAAAGGAAAAAATCATCCTGATTCAATGCTTCATGATGTATATATGGACCAGAAGGAGGGCCCACACTACATAAAGGGTGTCAGGAAAACTCATTTTTTACATAACGATGATAGGTGTTTTAAGTTCTGCTCTGAGTTTTCGGTCCATTGTTCCTTCTACATACTTAGATTCATTTAAAATTTAACTCTTAGTTTTATTGAAGATTTGTAGTCTATAAACTAGTATTCCCAAGAACTAAATATTTTGTTTTAAATTGGAACTAATGTTATGTAATGATTTGATAGTTCCTTTATAATCCATATATTAATTTTAATTCTATACATTTCGTGTAGCACGTTAAGCATATCTTGTACCATACTATGTGGTTTACTTTGACTTTGTCAAATTTATATCTCTCAGTTTATCTATATTCAAACATTTCTGTTGATTTTTTTAAGAGATAAAGGGTCATGATCTGAGTCACCTATCTGGTTTGATGATTTACACTATGAGTAGAATGGTCATTTCTAGAAATATCAAGGCTATCCCTCGATACCACATCGTTCCCTGAGATGGGATCTTGAAAGATCTTCTTCTGCCTAAGTTTCATAATTACCCATTGTGAGGTGGATTACCTCTATTTAATTTTGTGTTACAAGATGACACCCTGATTTTGAAGTCAAAACAAATATTTACATCTTCTTGGTTTGAGGTATCCTCATACTATGTTCAAGTTAACATCTCTACCATAGGTCTCATAATGTGAGAGACAAGTCAAGAAGAATGTATTTATTTTGAATAGATCTTCATGATCTCAAGGTAACTAGGGTAGTCATGATATACCTATATAACCCACTGATCTAAAAAATACATCCATTTTCAACCTTTCATGGGATAGTTTTGATGGGGGATGGAGTTCAATGTTGGACTTGATCTTCCGCGGGAGTTTCTCTCTGATGAATGGTTCTAGACTTTTTGGGTGCATATGAACTGTATGGAGTCACTTGAATTATTGGAGGTTATCAATTTGTACCAAGAAGTGTGAATTTCTTTATTTATAATGTACCCACCAACCATACTCTTAACCAAGTTGATCATTTATTGGTGTTCATACACCAACACATTTAATGTATAACATGGTGAGGTTATTATTAGTATATGTGATATCTATCAAGTGGGAGGAATCCCGATTTCTTTGGGAGTTTATGTTGAATTCCTACCATCTATTAACACTTGGGCTGATACTGAATAAATTTATCTTTTAGGAAGATACTTTTTAACTATAATAGAGAATTCATTACATCACCCCATCATACTCATTCAATTATCGCATTCTATGACTTGGTAAAAATATTTTTGCAACCTATTGGGACAAATCCAAAGGTTGAGCATACTCAGACTCACCTTACCTATCATTCATGGTGTGTTTGGTGCTCATACTAGGATACCCTCAAAGAGGTTCAGTACACCGCAGGGAGTTACAAGATCTAAATAGACATATCTTGGATTTTTTGATTTTGGTATTCTTCAGCATATTCCTAACAAGGTGATTTTTCACATACCGTGATTCTTACTCAGGTGTTAGAGTTTCCACCTTTATGATTCCAACCACATTGGCACAAGGAAATCCCATTAACCTGGTTGTACCAACCCTTACTCGGATTTATAATTTTATTAGTCACGTACAAGAAAGAAGGTATTTGCATCACATTAGTGTATCATTCCTATTTTTATATGTTCCGATATTATATCACTTTCTATGTTATGAATATCAATATACCATAATAAATCCTTCTTCTATTTTCACGCAAAATTTCACATTATTTACACTATTAATCAAAAATCCTTAGACATTGATGACATTACTGAGCTGTGTTGGATTCCCTTTGACTTTACTTTCATTCCTTACTTTTCCCCTTCTTGGATAGTAATGGATAATGGTGTGGGAATCTTGGAAGATTGTTTTGACATCATCTCATTTCTATATGGGATTCTGACCTTTTGAATAGATGGAGAAATCATTTGTGGACATTACACCCCTTATAGGTTTACATAGAAATTTTTATTCCTATAACAAGATACATATTTACCTCTTGATAGGATTCAGGGGGATTCAAATCCATCCATCCTCTATCAACTTTGGTTGATGATGATGTGTGAGGATACATGCATGAAAATCCTACTATCATCTATGGTCTTTTTAACTACTTGTGATGAGATTATGCAAAATCATGGGTGGATTATTATCCATATGTCATGTTAGGGAAACTATTTTGATGAGTAAATAAGCCATTGAATTCCTTTATCTTCTCATTTTCCACACTTCTGGAACTAATTTTTGAAGTGGAAAATTTTATGTCTAAACATTCAAAGCATTGCAGGGAATTTTCATCTTTAAGTACCCCTCACATTAGAAATTTTATAGGCTTGGAATTTTTGACCAAATTTACAAGTTTTGTTACTAAAATTTTACCCACTAAAATAATGATGGGCACTTCATCAGCAAATGTCACACTTACTGACCCAATCCCTAAAGTTATATAGGAAGCAATGATATAGGGCCCCCCTAAAACAGTTTCACTGATTGAATCAATCCTATCTATAGTGAACCCAATTTTGGAATATATATATATATATAGAAGTGGTTGAACAAATCATGGATCCCAATGACTCCCTTTAATGTTAGGCTATGAAAAAATGGGATCGGTGATAATTTTTTAATATTATCTTGGAGACTCCATTGGAGAATATTTTTGAAAATGTAGATAGACGCTTTCAACTCTTCTTTGGATTGGGTTAATGTGGACTCTACTAAAGGAATTTTTATATCATTATTCTCCATGTTCTTATCTATCAAGAGGATTTGACAGCCAGATAATGTGACATCATCTAATTTAATCTTACTAATCATCATGAAAAAACTCTAGAAGATGCTTCTATGGAGTTGTTTCATTTGGTCTCTGAGGAAGCACAACTCTATGATAGGATTGTTGTACAGAATGTAGAGATATGAGAATATGAGACTTATGTAGCTAAATTGAATCCAAAACTATTATCATAAAACACTAATCTAGAATATATCAGATGAAGAAGCTAAGAGATGGATGCCTATGTCAACAAAATATTCTCATTGGAAGAAGTGGAAGCTGACCAGAGATAAATTCTTCAGTAGTCCTTTGATACTTCCCGTCAAGCATTAGCTGATTTGTTGAACAAACCTGGTAAATATTTATCATAGCTATTTTATTTATTTCACTTCACTAATAATGTTAAGGATAGACTCTGGGTTTTGTACTTTCCAACTTTTTCCTATTTTTATGAATAAATGAGAATACATTTTTCTTGAGTTGTAAATCTTTTTATTCCATTCGAATTTTTTCACTTTGTAACAACTTGTGGTACTTTGAAAGGTAACATCAAGATGTCTTGGATCACCCGACCACCGAATAACAATATTAGTTTTAATTATGAATTATTGAGTTAAAATGAAATATTTTTTTCTTTAGCATGTATCATATATGGGTATAGGTATATATCTCAATACCATAGCATGAGAGTTGGCCTATTCAAATGAATGATCTCATTTCATGTTGTTGCATTTTTTTAATATCTGAACCAAAACATCAACAATGGACAGATTCATTTCTCTATATATTTTCTATGTTAGAGGACCTATTGAGAATAGATTGACTATTGTTGGAGTCTTAGGGTGAACACCACAATATTTGTTCCTTTTATATTTCAAACGCTCTATTTTTTCCTAGAAAATGTAAAGTGTGTGTCTAGATAGCAGAGATTTGGAACTATCTAGATTTCCATTTAGGTGTTCTTATTCTAAATGGTTCTATGTTTCTTTGGGAAATTTAAGGTCATAAATGTTGGACCAAGGGGTGCACACAATTTAAGGCCATGGTCCATGGGCCATTGAGGCTGATGTTTATGTTCAAACAGCTTTAACAATAAAGTGATGTAATTTAAATGAAGAAATGGGAAAATATATTGGGAAAGAATTCACCAGCATATTTCAAATTGTGGGGGGGATTTTTAAATCATAATATTGGGGCAATCAGATCTAAGATAGTGATATGGGATAGGTACATGAATATTTGTCAAAAACTATGTTCGAAAGGCAGTTTTCGTTATGATAATATCAGGGATTATAGAGATAAAATAACTTTCTCTTGAGTATGAACATTTATCTAGTTGATATGACACATTGGGGGCACATATTATGTAGATCCATAGTGGGAATAGTATGCAAATTCAAAACAAATGTGTCCTTTAGAGTTGGATGTGTTTTTCACTAGTATCCATGGAAGGTTTGTAAGGGTCCGAGTTTCTCAAAACAATAAAGTGTATTTTATAAAAAAATAATTTTCCAAAATGATGATGGAATCATTTAGACTTTATTCTTCAATTAATGGGTGTTTACAATCACATTGATATGTTGAGACTAAATTTCACATGGTTCTCATAGGGATTTCTTTACATAGATCTATCTCATAGGTAAGGGAAAAGGGTAATTAAGGTTTTATCGTGATTGGGTTAGGATGTGGGATCCAAACATAACTAAATATCTCATCATAGTATAAACCAATCCACACATAGTTTTAATAAAATTCCTTATATAGATCTGGCTCATCTCGAATGAAGAAAAACCAGAAGAGGGAGGCTACTCTATGTAGTTTAAGTTCATGTAGGATGGACCGAATATTATTTGACCCTAGTCATGGTATAGTATGAATATATGGATTGTAATAGTCTTCCAAAATCACTAATCTCACATGTGTCATGATTGGTTTTAGAAACAAGATGGAATTAGAGGGTTGTCCAAATTTTATTAATATTTCAATCAAGGGTCATTTTTTACCTGCACGACATGATTTATTATTTCTTGGGGGAATGTTTTCCTTTCATGAATGCTCTATAATATTCTATATGTGAGGGGAAGAGTTGTAAACCATGATATTGGGGATCTCAAACTTGGGATAGTGACATGGGATACACACTTGTGGAATAGTAACAGAACATGTTAAAAAAATAGTTTTTGTTATGGTGTTTCAAGTTATATAGAGATAAAAGGACTTTCTCTTAAAGATGAATATGCCTCTAGTTGGTAGGGCACATTAGGGCCACATATTATACAAGGCCATATTTCTTTTAGTATAAATGGTCCAAACAAAGGATTCCTTTAGAGTTAGATGTTTTTATCATCAATAACCAAAGAGATCTTGTGGGGGTCCAAGTCTCTGGAGACATGGAGTATGATTTATGGAAAGGTGTATCCAAGTAGAATTATTAGAGAATTTATACCAGTATTGTCCATAGATGAGAGATTCCATACATAGATCTAATTCATTTGTAAGGAAAATGGATTTTTTTTGTCGATCATGAGTTTGTAAATGATGGAACCCATGTTGGAATCTCTTTCATGGATCAGGGTTGCATGTAGGGGAGAGGGGCATCTTTTTCTCCAAGTTGGGATTAGAATGAGGTATCTAGGAGTCACTATGAATTTTTTCTAAATGATAATCCCCAATATGTAGTTCTAAAAACAGTGAGTGTATCTACACAAATATAAATAGTTTACTAGTATAGGGGAATTTTTTTAGTCATGGATGAACCTAGAATGAGGGATCTTAGGTGTGGAAATGTATCTCATCAGGATGAGAATTAAGTCACACATAGTTTTGAGAATTAATTTCTTCACACTAATCTAGTTCTTGTTCAGGAAGAGGGAATTATTATCATATGGAAGTTGGGCCTGGATGTAGGATTTCAGAATCACTACATATCTTGTAGAAGTAGGAATCAGGCCACATATAGTTTTTAAAAAGAAATTTGGTGGTGTGGTAAGAGACCAGAACCAAGAATATGGGTCCTCTCAAGTGATGCCCAAAGTATCACACTATTTTACCTTGTGTGATAAGGGAATGAATTGTGTTATTTAACATCTTATGGGGAGGATTTTAGACATAAAATTTATAATTATATAGTGAGGATGAGTTTTCATACAATTTATCATTTTATAAATTGTAAATTTTTCTATATTTTAGCATCATGCGACCAGGATGAATGGCTACTGCAATTTAAGGGTGCAGAGCTTTGATCGATGGTGTTCCTTTTAGGATCTTACAGACATGATCAACCGTTCCTTTTAAGTTCATGTGAAAAGGAATATTGGGTAAGGGGAAGGATTCCAAAATAATTTACATGGTCTTATAAATTTTAAAACCTAGAATAAAAATATATCCAAAGAGGATTTGTGTCACACAGACATCATTGGAAGAAGTTACACATAGTTTAAGATCAAGATTCTTAGACTAAAAGGTGGCTGGGTATATCTCATCTATGTAGGGAGTCCCTTACTAAGATTCCTAAGTTAATGTGATCCATGCAGAATGTGAAAAATAAGAAATGTTGGGGTATTACTTTGTCCCATGAAGGTGAGTAAAATAAAATTAGCATATTAACAGACCAACTCCAAATTCGAGGGTCCTCTAAGGTGAGGGTCACCATAACGTGTAGTTTTATATCATATGAAAAGGATTCCAACCATGTGGTTTAAATTCATGAATCTAGGATGATTCCTTAAATTTTATAATCATGTGACTTGGATAAAGGTATTTTCTTCTAGGTTCATTCAATAAGAACCATAGGTTGTTAATTTTAAGGTTGTGCGATAAGTATCATTTATTTCTATTAGGAGTTTAAGGTCTAAAATATAGACCACAAGGTGATCATGAAAAATATTTCTTGATAAATTTCATATTGGTAAGGGGAATGATGCACTCACCATCCATGTTAATCAATGAATATTCACCATTAGTGTATAATCTATGGATGATAATAGTTCCTTACTAGTTTAGTTCCAATTTCATAGGTTTCTTCCTAGGAATCATCAGGGCCCTGAGAGAATAAACTAGTTCTCCTTAGAGGAATGAACCAAGAAAAAATTCCTGGTTAAAATATCATGATATTTGATTTTGATGAAACTAAAAATGGTGTAGGGTATGCATTATTTTCCCATCAAGCCATTCCAATTCATCTTATCCCTTTTTAGATTGCTCATAAATGGATAGCTGATCGCAAATGGAAATAAAGAGTGAGGTAAATTAGGCCTTGATGGGTAGAAATATTTTTTTTCTATATGTTATTGAATACAGGGTCACCTATGTGGTAGTATGTTTTTTAGTTAAATATTCCCACAAGTCTTGAAATAGCTTTTCAGGATAAGATATATTGTCTTTGTCCATCATTTTTTGAAGTATGTTCGATAAAGATTTATTAAAATGCTCAATATATCTATTTACTATTGAGTGATATCATGATTAATGGTTGGAATCAATTTTATACTCATGGTATATCTTTTTCAATGTAAAAGAACATAAATTGGTGTTGTTTTACATCAATATTGTTTAAAAAACACCAAATCTTATGATAATATTAGACTTCATGAAATTGATGATATGATATGTCCCAAATCCCTTAAGGGGTATTGCCTCAGCCGATTTGGAAAAGATTTCAGTATCACTAAGGATGTACTTAAACTTATTATCTATCGATGGAGAATAAGGCCACATTACATTCATCCACCATATGGAAAATAACTAAGAGTGTTTGGAAGTGTGTAATAAATCTGTGGGTTGATGGATAAATTTGGCATGTATCTAGAAGGAATGGAACCTTTTGGTTAATTTTGCTCAATATTGCATCTTTAAAGGAAAAAAATACTTAATCCTTATGATTTGATGAGAAATATTTATCTCTAAATGATGTGCACCATAGTTTTTTTAGTGTATACTTCTTGTATAACATAAATATTATTCTCCCCATCAATGCATATGAGGATAACTTCATCAAAATCACATTTATAGAGGATCTTTTGATGATTCAGGATACTGTAAAGTGTAAAGTTGACTACCCATCATCAAACTTTCTATTTTTTTGCTATATATGACAAAATAACCCTATTTTTGAGGTATTCTAATACATGTGTCATCTAACCATTTATAGGATTATCTAGTTCAAGTATGTAATTGATCTCATTGATCTCTTCCAGGTTGTTACCAATGAATGGTGACACCATCACATAGTACATAATAAAAATGATTACTTCATATCTGTCTGGATCATCCAAAGTTATATCTACATTTTTTGATGCATCAAACCAATCATTTTATGAATGTAGGACATGAATTCACATTGTCTCTAAAATTAATTCGTCCATAAACCCTCAAACATAGTTAAGTAGAGGAATGCGATCTTTTTTTTATGGAATAATCACCATTGAACTGCTTGATCACCAACTATAAATCACATTTGACTTTTAAGTGGTCCATTTATATTTGTAGTGTCAATATAAACCTACAATGATGGATTGATATTTTTCCTTATTTTTTGTGCATCATTTCAACAATGGGAATGAATAAGGTAAAACTTCCTTTGCTGGAGAGATAAGAATAACTCCCAAACTGATTTGGTTTAGTTTGGGGTTTTCTATTATCTTTATTTTTGGGCTTTTAGATGCTCCATCAAAATGCATCTTCCATATCTAGGGGAAAACTTGAATAGAAAATATCTCATCATTAATAAATTCAGTATTCGATGGATTTTCTTCTACAGAGAGATGTTACATAAGAAAAAATGTTAGCGCCTTCTCTTTTATTTCTATTTTTAGTATGAAGTGAATGTAAAACTAAAACATGATGGCCTCCCACCATGCCAATCATCCATTCAGAGAAAGCTTATTAGGGATATATTTGAGTGGATCATTATGAGAAACCAAGTAGAATTCATTATGATGTAGGTAGTGAATCAATTTTTTAACTAAAAATATCAATTCAAGGAAACTATTCTCAATATCTAAATATCGATTCTCTATATCAATCGTGGTTTTATTAAAATAACAGAGGTTTGTATCATTTTTGTGTCATTATTTATGTGGGAAAAGTGCCCAGTGGTTTCTATAAGGATGTAACATATAGAATGATCAATTTTCCTTCAACGGGAGGCATTAACACGGGTGGAATCAGAAGACATTTCTTGATTCTATCAAAGGATTCTTGGAAATCATCAGTCTACTAATAAGTAAACCCTTTTCATTATTTTGGTAAAGGGTAATCATTTTACCACAATATTTACTATGAAACATTAAATTTAGTTGAGGCTTCATTTTATTCCTCTCAAATCATTGATATTTTTAGGGATGAAATATCGAGGACAACCTTAGTCTTCTTAGGATCAACTTTGATTCCATAATGGTGCACAACAATGGAAAGAAATTTCCCCAAGGCAATGAAAAAATCACATTTCAAGTGGATTATTTTGAAGATATCTTATCATATATTGTTGGAAATTATCTCAATATCGGCAACATGATTAGGGAATTTTCTGGGTTTTACCATTACATCATCAATGTATCATTCAAATGACTTTCTATGAAGGGTTTTAAAATGCAATGAATGGTGCATTGATATGTGGCACCAACATTATTCATACAAAAGGACATCACCCAATAGTAGTATACCCCTTGGGGTACCCTAAAATCATGATCCTATTATCCATATTAATTTTTTTCATCCTGAGTAGCCATCCATAAAGGATAGGGATTGATAACCAGTAGTTACATCGATCAAAAGTTATGTAATCAGAACTGGGAGTCATTTTTTGGATAATTCCAGTTGAGATCCTTGAAATATATAAAAACTATGATATGAAAATTCTACTTATTTATTGGGAAAGTATTGGTTATCTACTTCGAATATTGGACCACCCAAATGGATTTGTATTTGATAAGATTATCAACTGCAGCTTCATCCTTGGAAACATGAGTTGGGTGAATTCTTCTGACTGCTTTCTTGTAACCACAATGATCTTATGGAAAATGAAAGTGGTGGGTGGATACATTGGGTTCAATGCTAGGAATTGTTGTGTAGTTTCCATGTGAAATCATATTTTTTATTCTTTAGAAAAGAGGTACACATCTATTGTTCATCAGGGGATATGGTTTCACTAACATCTGTAGGTCACATATCTTCCTCTATGCCTAGGTTTATTTGTCAAAGTACAACAGTAGTGGTAGGTACACCTTCCTCAAATGATATAGGGGGGTATGTAAGGCCTTATTCTTCTTCTTATTCTTATTATTCTTCTTCTTTTTACTCCATACCAGCCTTGTAAGGGATGAGTAATAAAGGAGATTCTTCAAAGTTGGTAGAAAAATAAATATTCTAAAATCTGGAGAATAAAGTAGAGGCATCACCATTCTCGATTTGTGACATGAGATCTCCTTATAATTTAGTTAACAACATGGGGTGTCTTAGAGATCTGGTAGAAAAAAGAGGGAATTTTCACCTTGTATGTTTCCTCTATTATGAGGCCCATATACCTTATAATAACTTTTGGGTTTAGTTGACACGATTTATATCATGAGGGTTGATGTGTATATACACATCTATGAATTTATATTTTCAACCTGGTTGATGGGGAGCATGTATTCATCATTAATCTCTCTGAATTGGTTGTATGGGGTCATTTATAGGCTATTTGGAGTGGTAACCTAAGTGGCATCATCAATCATGGTTTGTTTTTTCCTCTATCCAATAAAACCCTATGTCGATGTATTGAATGAAAATTAAATTTTTTTTATTGATACACTTTTGAGGAAAAAGTGAGAAACTAATAGTTCAAGCACTAAAGCAAATAAAAAAACCAGTAAAGGAAAATTTAAGTCTATTAGATTTTATCTCCCTATATAATTTCCAAGAGATAGTGCTAACCTATGAATCTAAATCATCCTTCAAAAGGTCTTCGAATTGATACGCCAGCTTATCCCAAGACTAAATGTACTCCACTTGGCTAATCTTCACGTCATTGAATCCCCATATCCATACCAGATATTTATTTTCAATATAGTTATTACAATCCTAGTTGGTAACCACCCTTAATGGACTTCCCATCGTCTTGTTAGCTTATTATTTAGTATCATTAATAATTAAAATAGATTCAACCATTTCTTCTTCCAAGTGTATAAACAAATCCATAGACCGATTGATCACCACACTAAACTCCCACTACTGACCAGAACTATCCTTGGGCATGCATCACTATCCATTAGCTTGTATTATGATTTCTTTACCGATCTAGTCTCCCTTGGTGATGGAAAATATTAATAATTCTTTCTCTCTTTTTGAATACCCCTTCAGCTCTTACTTCATCTTGGGATTGAATGTCGATTACCCTGAATGTCATATTATATATCACCTGATAAATGCTCAGAATCCTCATTACTAGACTCGGTCTCGGGGGCCCCTGCTCATCCATTGAATGCCTAACAAGATCGATTTCATCTTACTTGACTATATTATCATTCAAAACCCATTAAAATATATTTCCCAACACAATATCATCCCCATACTCATGTTTCATAACTTAACCACCAGAAGAGTCACCCTCCCTTGGTGCCTTAGAGGCCTTATCCAAACACTTTCCATTAGTAACAGTACCTGAGTGCACTACCTTGGAATATGAAGTATCCAATAGAGACTTGGATCCTCCATCATCCACTAATTTTGGATCCACAAAAATAATACCATTTCCCAGTCATTCCTCCCCTATAGTAGGACCCTCTTACCCCAATGAATTAGGTAGAGGGGGTTGGGGTACGCCCAGATCATTTCTTAATCGAATGAAGACATCGGTCACCACTGGATTCACTTTTTATGATCCAAAATTCACATCTGTTGTGGATTAATACTCAGTTTCCACTCCCATTAGCTTTTTTCCAGATATTTCTACCTCATCACTAGCCTCTAGTTCCTTTCCCTTGTATACACCCATCTTCTTGGTGGGATTCTAAGACCCTCATCAACAGGCTACCATCGAATGGACAAAACGCTTGCAGACAGAACAAAAATCTGACCACAATTTGTATACCACATGTTTCAGGTTTTGAAAATATTCACCTACTATGATCCAAACATTATCAAATGATATTATTGACACATCCACTTCCATAACAACTCTATGGTTAACAGGATGGAAAATAGATTCAGTGCGGCTATCCAAACACAAGATTATACCCATTAGGTTCCCAAGAATACTAATAACTGAGTTATTTTGAAATGGTAACGGAATATTAGGTAAACTAACACAAATCACAACTGAAGGTGAGTCACACATAAAATGGAATTTGTAGGTCCATATAAAGAGATAGAATTGAGATCCATTGAAGCTTTGGGGTGTGCAATAATGGGATTTGATTAAATTGTCCTCTGATGTGAAACGTACCATAATATGTTTTATGACAAGAAAACCCACCATATCCCTCTCTTTTATGTCCTAGGATTCAAAAACATACCTATCAAATGAATAAACCAAGGGACTTTGCTACTTGAATCGCGCAATAAAAGTAATATTCAGAAGCGTCGAGCTTTCATTGAACTCTGAGAATGAGATCAGAAGGTTAGGGAACCATCAAACAAATCAAAGACTTTCAGACTCAGTGAAGGTTGAGAAAAAGGGGGGAGGTGATCAGGCTTAGAAAATGGGGGAAAAGAGGAACTTTCTCCCTTGTTAGACCTTGGAGGTCCCTCCCCCTCCAATGAGAGAGGGACCGACTTAGTGGTCATGGCCAACACGAAGCGGGAGAGAGAAGGGACGATTGCATGTTTATGAAATCTAGTCCCATCTATAAATACATTGAAAGTTGTGTATTTCCAGACAAATAGGAATTCAGAATCATATATAAGTTCACCAAAGTCAGTTTTAGGATTGATTCGAATGTGGGATTTTTATTTTATTTTATTGTTTCCCTAAAGTGTTAGAACAGAATGGGATAAGTTGACTTCACTATAACCTAATCAACATAGTTTTATAACTAGAATGAAATTGATCCCTAATTCATTATCAATGAAGGCTCATCATACATCAACATTATATAACTTATCATATACATACAACAGTTGGATGTGTACCAACATCTTATTTTATGAAGTAGATAACTGCATGGAACTCTATAGGATTAACCACTACATGATATATTTCAGAAGTGGTAACCTTAAAATCTTAGGTTCTTATTAAGGATTCTATGAGTGCTTCTTAGAGGTCATTTGATAAATTGAGAGCATCAAAGATTGAGAGATTGGCTAGAACCAGGACTAATTATTTCAAGATTTCATATTTCTGAGTAAAATGTTTATACTTCAAGGAACGAGACTGCTCCTTAGTAGGTGATTTAGGGGTTGATTAAATGAATAAAATTAATTGAACCAAAATTTAATTCCTTATTTGATGAGGATTTCGTTTGGTGGGGTAGTGTCCATCCCTTAAAGAATTGAGGTGTGAAGTTCGATAGGGTCATGAATTAATTTTTCCTTAGTATAGGTTCATCTTGCTATGTATAGATTTTGTTTTTATTGTTAAAATGTTTCTTGGAAGATCAAATTTTGGAGGATTATAGTGCCAATGAAGTTGTACATGACACTATAGAAGAAACTAGGGGCACAACTAGTTGGTTTAGTTATTCCATGAGGGTAGAATAAGTTTGATTGATTTTCTTTCAAGTTATCCAATTGTTAAACTTTTGTAGACCCTTACTAGTAACCTCTTTCCATTCACCTTATTACTCTAGAATGAAAGTAGAATCACATGCAGATTGTGTTCATGGATTGCCTTATTTTACTAGGATGTAATCAATAATCTTCTGCATAATTTCCTTAAAAACAAATAAATCATAGATTGTGTATCCTAACACTCGATGAAAGGGAAAATAATTTGGGCATTTTTTGAGGTTAAACTGATCAGGCCTTCTGGATCTAGAAACTTTAGGAATTTTTTTTCCATAGATGCTATGAAGTATCTGGGAACTTCTTCATATAAGAATGAGTAAAATTTATTCTTATGGTCCTCAAATTGAAGATATTTATGCTCCCTTATTTCATACTAAATAGGGTTTTTTTTCAGTTATTTTCATTCAGGCGGATATTTCACATGAAAATGTATAGTTTTTGTATCTGGAGTCGGCATAGGATTCACCATGAGTGTGATGATTATAGTTTCCATTCTACATGTTCTCTTCCATTGAACTATTGGAATCGTTCATGACCTAACTTTGGTTCACCAATTGGAATATTACAACCTATATTTGATTGTGGAAAGTTCCTAGAAACCACTAGTATACTTTTTTATAATGGGTGGTATTTGCAGATCATCATGGAGGTTCTCTATATAAATCCCAAAAAATATTTTTGAGGAAGCTTTATGTTTAGGGAGTTAGCTAAACCCTTCTACCTTGGAATGAAATTTGAGACTCTCTCATTCTCCAACTATTTCCAGTTTGAGAGTTCAAGGATCATCATCATCTATAGTGTTGAGTAAAATTTATAAAGAACTTATCGACAGAGATTTTTCCATCCTTTGATCAACCTGGAAGGTAAACTAGTATACCAGACAAAGGTTGATCCTTCCTAGGTCTATGCAAAGAACCTAATTTTTCACTTCTTTTTATTCAAGAGTCTCTATCATAGGGCTTTCCTATGACATAAAGTGCATCAAATGCTATTATGGATACCCTGAGCTGTCAAATATCAAAAACTTGAGATTCCCAAAGTTTGGTGGGGGAAGGGTTGCATCTCTCCACTTGGGGTGAGGCTTTCTCTTTGGATGTAATAGTGAATGTTTTCCTTCTATAGCTTCCAATAGAGTTTTTAATAATTAAATAATTTCAATGATATCTAGGGGTATGACTAGCCGGGTATGAGTTTGAATAGGGAGAGCTATGTGTAGGGCCAGATGTGGTAGATTTTCTTGTACTTCAGGTTGATAAGTTGTATGGAATTTCCCATGGTAATTCATCTAACATGGTTACAATTTATTCCATAATAGAGGGAACTCCTAATATCCTACCTCTATTGGATCCAAATAAATTGTTTTTCTGAATCACAAATTAAGTGCATGTACTTGATCCACTTTTTTGTCACACTAGGTTTTTCCAATTATAAGAGACACTTTAGGAGGGTAGAACGATATTTTGTTTGAAGAACATATCCATTGGGAATATTTCCTTTGAGTAGTTCTATATTGATCTCTCTCTGTTCCTTTATATGTTCCTCGCACTGAATGAATATTTCCTTGAGTGTTAGAGGTTCAAACTCCTTGGGTAGTGGGTGGGATATAGAAACACCTTTACCTTTTTCTTTTATGGATTCCCATCGAATAGGTAGAAATGTAACCTTTAAGGGAGTCCCTAAATTATTCGTTAACTGCTGAAACCTTGGTACACACACCCTCTTTTGTTAATTCAACATAGACCATGTTTCAAATGGAAATATCCTCCTCTTGTTCTCTTACACTAACTTCTTGTTTTGTAGAATCTACAGGGGTAGTTCTAATTATATTCCCTAATTTGTAATGCACTATAGTTGTCTCATTAGCATCATAATGATAAGAGGGTTGGATTCTCTTAGGATATTTTTTATAAGGTATATGATTTTCAAGAGTGGTTATACCCTTTATAATCCTCGTTGGATTATAACTGCTATAGGGACTCATCCTTCCCTTTAAGGATTCTCTGCAAACTTCTTGGCGGATAGTGATCTGAAGAGAATATCTAAAAAACATCATAATATGCTTTCCCAATGAGGAAGTTAGGTCATGAGATGATATGGAATGGGAGGAATCATTCTATAATTTTCCCCTTAAATGAGAAAAAACTAACTTCTTTTGGGGAGGAGGTTGACATAAAAGGTCCCCAAACATTGTGGTTTGGGTTGTTCTTGACCCATTACTGCAATGTTTCTGTCTAGATTTGGTATCCTAAAAGGATTTTTCTGTGTTAAAAACGCACTCATCCCCAAAAGATGGGGATGTTCCAATATTGTTGTAGTTTCATATATTGTAGCTACTCTCTTAACCTTTTCAATCTTTGTTCAATAATGAGTTGGGTGCAATGTATGTTTTTCACATGATCTAATTTTTTAAGAGAGATAATTCTATTTCCTTAAACGGGAAGCTTTCTCAGTCTTTTTGGACACCTCATGTAAGAATATTTTGAGGGATCTCTCTCTTCAGGAAAAATGATTCTAAGATCTAGTCAGGGTAAATTATTATTTAGTAAACCATTTTTCATGGGTGGAACTAACTTTTGAGAGCCAGCTTGAAGAAATGAAATATCATGATTCCACTTCTGATGGGACTTTCTGATTGGTAAGTGAGATAAAATTCAATTATTTGTGTGCACCTCATCCCATATCTTGAAGCATGACTTAGACCATGTACAGCCAGCTTAGTCATGTCTATGTACTCCATCACATTTCTATGTACCCTCTGAGGTACACACCAAGCACACCAAAGGCATACACATGACCTATGACAAAGTCACCCACCATATGATACTTATATACTTTATAAAACCATATCCATTTCTAATAGGGGCACACACATCATGTGGCTCCACGTTTCATACCATGTAGTGTAGAAATTTCCAGATTTCTAGATTTGGTTCATGCATCACTGGCCGCTACTTTGACCACCGTTATGGCCTCAAACATCACCGAAACCAAGGGAAATCATCATTTGAACCTCGACATCATTGAATAATGGGTTTCAAACCTTTAATCCATTCATAAAATGGATTTGTACACCGTTCTTAGTTGCACACCGAAGAACATGAAATCGAGTATCCAAAACTATATGATTCACCATTGCTTCCATTTTCACACCACTTACATGTCATGTTAATCCCAGATCTATAATATCAAATAATTGTGACAAGAAATGAGTTCTCAATGATCGATTTCTCACTGTGTTTTGTGCTATGGTACAAATGAAGAACGCTCATAATGGATGAATAAAAAGGGGAGAAATGCACAACCACTAATACGAGGAATGAACCTCAGAAAATTTTTTATTGTACTTTGTCTGTATATATTATAATGAAAAATAAAAATCAAATATCACAAAGAAATTATCCCAATAAAATACCCATAAATAAACCCATCCCATAAGATGACCGAACTACATATCAATCTGTTGTTTGATTAATTTGCATTCATTATAGGAATTAAGAATGTGGAAAGAATCAAATTAAATAAATTTCCTTCCTTGATTTGGATTTGTCACTAATGAATAACTAAGAAATGTCTTTATCACTGGTGAGATCCTCTTATTCGGTTGCACGCCGATCACTGATCCACGATCTGAAAAAAGTTTTTCTGAGAGAGATCCTCTAATTATCTCTCCAAGGGTTCTCCAATGGCTCCAAGGTTATGCGGATAACCCTAAAATTACATCATAATGGTATACTTAAAGAGATGTTTGTCGTTGCATCAAAAAAATAAAAATAAACTAAATTACTTAATTATTTTATTCATTTTCATACTTGTGAAAAATTTTCCACAAACACCCTATGCCTGCTAAGGTTATGTCAGGCCTAGGGTAAACCTTGTGTTTTGAACTAAATGGCTCCCTCAGATTTATGATTTGGTCCCCTATTTATAATTTATTAAAAAAATTCAATAAAACCACAGGTGATTGACATTTAATATATTCCATACTTTTATCCCATACACACTGGACCTTGGAATCACACTCCATCTCAGTGCCTGGTCTCTAAAATAATCCATAGAATATAAAAAAACAATACAAGAAAAATACGAGTCATTACATTATCCAAACCTTGGGGATTTATTTCCAAAAAATACAAAATAATGGCTACACAATGAGATGTTGGTACTAAGAACAAGTCTAAGACTCCCACTCCCATGTGTGATTTTGATGATTCTTGTGCTACCACCAGACATGCACTAAAGGAATCACTCACCCATAAATGATACTCCCCTACTAATCCTTGATCTCTACTAGGTACTTAGAAAAGTTAGATCCATTCTTTATCCCCATCTCACCCTATTTGATAATATGTGATGGGCCATGCATGTACCTCCTCTGTTGTCACATGTGGAAGATGTCGTACACTCGATATAACTACGGGGGTAGAGCTAAGCAGTACACCATCTCACCAACTCTATGTAGTATTTGGAAATGGTCATTGAATATTAGAGATATCCCGTCACCCCCATCGAAATATATGTATTATACATCATGGTGAAACCCATAGGGACACATGGTCTCCCTCCTCAAACTCAAAAGGCCTTATCGTCTGTCTATATAAGACTTCTAATAGATCTATACAGTCTTCATCTAATCCAACATTATCTGTACCTTCTCTATAGTTTTCCACAACAAATCTATGCCCATGAGTGTCGACTCTCCAGGGTCATTCTAGAAAATTGGTGACATATGTGGTTTGCTATACAAAACCTCAAATAGTTCCATACCTATAGTGGAATGGTTGATTTTGTTTTATATGAAAAATCCACCATTGGTAGGTGATCCTCCTAACTACAGCCAAAATCCAACATGGAATCCCACAGAATATCCTCCCATAACTGAATGACCCTATTAGTAAAGGTATATCCATTCTCCATCCACACGAAAGGTTTCCCCTCTCAGGTTAAAGATATCACAAGTGCTGATATCCTATAGAAATTAGGTATGAACATTTGCTAATTTCCTATAAACACATGGAAGCTCTGCACCTCCATCATGCTCTTGGGTGGCTCCCAAGATAACACAGCCTCAACCTTGGTTGGGTCAACTTCCACTCCATATTATAATATAACATTTACTTGATGTGGACCACCTAAATCCATAAATGTAACTTTGAGAGATTCCTGTAAATATGGTGCTCTTAGAGGACGTCCAGAACCATCTTCAAATTCCTCATGTGGTCCTCCTTATACATCAAGTACATAAGGAAATTTTCAATGAAGGAAACCACAAAATGATATAAGAAAGACTGAAAGATATAGTTCATGTGTCCTATAAACACTAATGGGTAATTATTAATGCCAAAGGGAATCCCAAGTACTCAAAGTGATCATAGCAACATCTAAATTTCGTCTTCGTTATATCCTCATTCTGTACTCACAACGGGTGATAACCTAATCTGAGTTCAACCTTTAAGAACCATTGTGTCCCTCTCAACCGATCAATGATTTCATTTATCCACATTAGTGGATAGTTTTTCTTTATATTCACCTAGTTCAAGCATCGATAGTCCACACATAACCTTAAGCTCCTATCCCCCTTTTTGGAAATCAAAACTAGGGATTCCTAGGGTGAAACACTAGGTCTAATAAACCTCTTCCTATGTAATTACTCCAAATATACCCTCATCTTGTGAAGCTCTATGGGATCCATCTGATATGATGGTATAGATATCGGTGCTATCCTGGGGTCTAGATTAATGCAAAAGTCTATCTCTCAGTGGGGAGATAAACCTAGAACATCCTCAAGGAAGATTTCTTCATACTCTTCCATCACTGTAGGAAACTAGGAACTCATAATATCCATTGTACCAAGGGTCATTCTAGACAACTAGTGAGTAATTGGATGTACCCTCCTATCCATGAGTCCATCCTATGCTTCCTAGGTTTACTTTTCACTCACAAAGGAAAATCGGGTCCCATCGTTGCAGACACACCGCATCCCTCGCCTAAAACAATCAATCTAGGCATGAACTGTGGATAACCATTCTGTATCTGAGATGATGTTGTAAGGAAACATTGTACTAAAAATATATCCCAAAAAAATATCACCTCCAAGAGTCAGGTCACACTACTACAACAAGTGTTTGATCATTTATTCATCTCCAGTAGGAGTCTCCGAGAGAATGGGTCGAGCTAAGGGATCAACCAGAATCTCTATGTCTCGAACAAGATATGTGGATAGAAAGGAATGAATATTGCTTGTTTCTATAAGTATTGAATATAAATTATAAAAGAAAAATAGTTTACCTCATATCATTCATAGAGCCTCTGGGTCATAAGCCTCGACTGCCTGCAGTTGTCCCCACCTTTGTCCTCCAGCTCCCTGAGCCTCACATGGACCACCTGAGGGTGGTGGTGGTAACAACTCAAAGTGTATACCAACAAATGATTCTCTACCAGATCTTCTACGACATATACTATATAGTGTACCTATCTGTTCCTACTGCTATCTATGCCTTGGCGACCCATCCATGGACTCTCTTCTAGCCGTACGATGGGTTGGACAATCTTGGGAAAGATGTCCCATGCCATCACATGAGTATCACCACATCTCCCTGGGATGAATGGACCCATCCTATGAGCCTCAAAACATCAAACCATTGTCTTGGGATCTCCTCCCAAAACATCTCACATGCCTAGGTCCCTGAGACTAATGTCGGCTCCTTGCGGTCGAAGACTCTGATCCGGCTTGGCCACTACTAGAAACCATTGGTTGTGTTTTCTCAAAAAAGAAACTCTCAACCATTAAATTTCTCTATACCAAGCAACATATATAGGAATTCATAGAGCAAAAATAATGTATTTTATGTCTCTATTCATTCCTCATTCAAAGTTCATGTCCATAAAAAGCTGTTCCCAAAACATATCCATCGAGTACCTAGAGAGATTGGAAAACCTTGATGAATGCTTATCTACTATCATGATACCCTACTAGAGCTTTAGAAGCTCCTGGAAATGTAAAACCCTCAGTGTAACTAGAGATAACTCCTTTATAAAAAGGCACTCAAACTATGACCATACTAGAGTTTCCTCATTATAAGACTGTGTCACTAACCCCCACCATATTATTGAAAATTCATGGAGAAGGCTCACCACTAGGACAACCATCTGATCTTCTGGTGTCCTGGACAGATGGAAAAATCAAGTCACTACCTCAAGCCAATCCTCAACCACCTATGTGATGAGATCACCTCATAGCCTAAAGGGTCTCTATTTCTAAAACTGATGAAGTGCAATTAGGCTATACACCTCGTCC
This sequence comes from Viscum album, assembly GCA_963277665.1. NCBI lineage: Eukaryota > Viridiplantae > Streptophyta > Magnoliopsida > Santalales > Viscaceae > Viscum > Viscum album. Next base: position 2,028,838,354 of record OY728143.1, on the reverse strand, counting down.
ACCGGTACTGTAGGTTCCATCTTTTTCTCTACATGTGGTGGTATAGCTCGTGAACCACCTTGAGGTAGCACCTCTAAAATTGTTCCTTGTATTGGTGCCTCATCACTGAGGGGATCATCCTCTTGATATCGATATTGAACCTTAGTTGTCATACTTCATGGAGGCATCTTGAAAGTAAACATGATGCACCATTGTCAATGAGTATATTTGGAGATTTGACTCAAGAAGAACCTAGAAACCACTACCCATTCCTATATGATGCATGTACCATAGTTCTCCCTACAACCATTATTATCATATACTGAGTAGAAAAGTAGGTGATCAGTGTCCTAGTGCATGGATATGTTGGCCGATTCACCAACACTAGAGTCTCTAGCATGAAATCGGATCTCAAAACACTTAACACTATTTCCCCAAACCAATATCATAGACTTTGGTCATAATTTAGAACTGATTTTATGAAACCAATCTATCACAAACCGTCCCATTGGGTCCCATGTCATGACTCTCCAATCCTACCTCTAATAGGCTAGGGGGTGATGACTAGCATTGAGTCGGCATATTACTAACATGGGAGGCCTTAGCCTAAGTACCTATACACACGAACACATATATAATTTCATAAAATTCTTTAATTTAAAGAAACAAATGAATAATAATTCTTGAATACATATAAATCCCATAAACATTGTATGATATGAAGTAAAGGAAACTAAATAGGTCCAAATACAATCCTACTAAAAAGATTATGAAAAAAATTCCAACCTGAAAGTAATATTGCAGATTGTTGTCAAGATATAATAAGAATACACCTTAGTCTATCTGGTCTCACTAAGAACCATCAAATCTTGTTCCATTTAGGACCTAATGGCCCAAAGGCCTTAATTTTTATTTATTTTTCATAACCCCCATTTCAAGGGAAGAGGGGGAACCCTTACAAAGCCTGTAGGCTCAGAGATTACATGGCTCGTTGGCTTAGGAGATTACATGACCTGAATGTCTTAGGGAATTCAACCAGACTGTCTACAAAGAACTTCCCCTCCCCAGCTTCTGCATTGTGATAGTAGCTCTCCACATTCGCATGGTTGTCTAGTTAGGCTTCCTGTGCAAGCACAAGCTGAGCCCACATGGTTGAGTATAAAAATACCCAATAGGACACCTTGAAACCACAAAGCATATAATAAATAAAAACCAGTTATCTCTACATAGGTATATTTCTACAACACATATAACAAGAATATCTAGATATACCCAAAAAAAGACACATAGTCTAGAGGTAAAGTCACTACCATAATTATAGCCTAGGATTCTAGCTCAAAGGTAACACAAAAAAAATCATAAGGGATAACACAATCCATGAGTTTGATAGCACTGATGATGTACATCTAAGAGGTAATTCTCATCGGTTCTCACCACATTAAGTACACATTGAAGGATTGAAGAGATATGATACACAAATGAGTATCACTCCCAATTTCATAACGTATAACAACAACTCAATCTAGATTAACCTAATAAGTGTAGGATTAATATTCACCTAGTTTTGGTCACAATGATACCAATAACTCCACCAAGGGCATGAAAATGAATATAGTATCTCACTCTGGGCCTCATGAAAGGATTCCAACAAATCTATCCAAGAAGTCTTCCTGAAGGGATCACTTCCCTACGTGTAAGAGGAGATTACATACTGACCCTCAAGGAAAGTATATGGGGAACACACCCTAATGTAACTTGTATAAGATAAAGAGGACAAGGGATTCAAGACAACTTTAAGAGAGTACATGTTCTTTAGTAGGGGTACATGCCATGTCCCTTCGACCCCAGGTCTTGCCCATGTAAATGGCATGTGTCCATGTCTGTTTGGAAGTACACAGTGTGTTTCTACCCGTGTACCCCACCCAAAGTATTGGTACATGGATTATCCCATGTATGACCAGTTTGTTCATGTATATGTCGGAGTACATAGAATTTCCATTTATGTGTACTCTAGCCCAAGTCTGTGTACCCTCTGAAGTAGACGCTGAGCTCACCAAAGGGGGTCGCACACTGGCTGACAAAGTCACAGTTGTGTGATAACTATCTATTTCCAGAACCCCTATCCATATCTAAGATATTCTCATATGGTGTGTGTCTTCACATTACATGTCATGTATCATGGAAACTTCCAGATTTCCAGATTTGGTTCACGTGTTGATGGAAACTCCTCTGTCCGTCGTTCTAGTCTATCCCTTTGTATAAACCAAGGTAAATCTTCATTTAAACCTCATCATCCCTGAAATTAATGATTCAACCCTTGAATCTATTTAGAAAATGTATTTTTACACCATTCATCATTGCATATAGAAGAACAAAAAATCGAGAATCTGAAACCATCTGATCTTCCACCACTTCTGTCATCACTCCACCTTCATGTTGTGCTGATCCCAGATCTACAATATCAAATCATTGTGAAAATAAATGAGTTCCCAATGATTTATTTCTAGAATGGAATCAAACCATGGGATAAATGTATAAATTCCAAGATGAGTGAAAAAATGGGAGAAATGCATAACCACCAAAACGAGGTATGATCCTCGACCAATATTTGTGGTGACCTCAATTCATCTCCATTATAATGAAATTTAATAATCAAATATCAAAATGATATAATCCCATTTGTGATATTATAAGGGTTTATGCATGATGTTTCTCTCTACTACCCTATATGGTGATAGTTATGGTCATTGCACTAGTCCCCCCTCCCTTGGTGGGGGAGGGACCTTCATCATCCTTCTATGGAGCCTGAATTCATCCTTTATCCTCATTCTCTAATCCAAATATACTTCCTCCCTTCCCTAGATTCTTAATTTTTCATAAAGTTCCCAATCTATTTGGGGGTCACCTGTAACTTTTTTCTCTCATTATTAGAGTTCAATGAGGCTTAATCTCTTCTACACTTGATGCTGATAGAAAGGTTTGAACATCATTTCCCCTCAGTGGACTCATTCAATAGGTTTTTTTGGATATTTTGGATTATAAGATTATTAAACAATGGGGCTTCTCAACAGTTGACATGTAATGATTCAGTTTGAAATGGAGGATGAACTGTTATAGGCATAGTCTAATGCTCCTCACATAATTAATAAATCTATACTTTTCCTATTCATGTGGAACTATGATTTTTATATGAAGTGTGACTCACCGAATATAGCTATCTGAGTTAGATTTCCTGAACTTACACTCCCTTTTCAAAACTCCCCAGTTATTCATATGTTAGGAAACCTCGTGGGAATATACCTATGATCTAATAGTATAACCCTATATGTTTTTAATTTAATTTCTCCAAGAGTTGATGTTGAAATTGAAGTTTCTAGATTGTCGAATGAGATTGTGTGGATTGCTGTTGGAGAAGAGTTTTAATAGAGGCAACTTATTTTCTTTGAATCATGAGTGGATTTCTATTCTTCGTGCAAGAAATTGTGGAAAACAATGATAATGTGTAGGCATAGGGGTAGGAATATCATTTTGCATCTGGATGCAGGATTGGAAATTTTGTCCCTGGTGCATGTTCGAAGGAGCTAGTTCATCTTGGTGATACATGTGATAGAAGTAGGAACTCATAGGATGTGTGATTTGGGTTACATGAGGATGGGGAGCCTACCGAGAATGACTTGCCTTTGGGGATTTTAGTTGAACATGAAATTTCTTGTGAAGTATAAAAGGATGTCATCCTTTATAAGAACGCATAGTTGTTACTTCTAGATCTTAATGTTTTTGACATATTTGGATGATTGAATCACAACTTAAAGGTAGTGTGTTAAATAGGTCCTATGGACACCCAAACGAATTCATTTCAAATATTCTACATTTAGGAGGTAGTGGAATCTAAATATGGTTCTAAGGACATGGAATTATCTCAAGAAGAAGGCAACAGAGAGGCTATTGGAAGTGTTTCTACTAGAGGAAGTAGGGAGTGGTTGAAGGTTTCAAGTATGGTGAGGTTGATAAGTATCAGCGTCAACATTAAGGTTTTAAATTATATTGAGAACCTGGAGGTTGAAGGTTCGATACATGATCAAGGGGATGTGCTTCAAGAAAACATCCAAACCAAAATTCCAACGCAATTCCTCTCAGACAATCACAACTTCTATGGGATCAGATTGAAGGATGGGATTTCAGTCCAATCCTAAGAAGATAGTGTTGTTGAGGGTTATGTAGGAGGTCTTTATATCCCTAGGAGGAAGAAAGGGAGGAAAATCAAAAGGTATGTTGGGATTTATATTATTATAAAGGGAAAGAAGTTAAAAGGTCATAAATACTACTATAATTTAACAAATCTAATAGAAACTAGGTCTTCCAAAATGAATAAGGTAGTGGATGAATCCACGGATCATGACTAGGTAGATAAAGAGAGCCCAATCATTCAGAATGATAATTAGATGTTGGAGTGCAGTGAAGGCAGGGAACCAAAAAAGGTGGCGATAAGATGGATGATCATATTCAAGAGCATGCGAGATCTATGGTTGTGGTTAAAACAACATATGATGTGGTTCGAGAAGAAAGGGAGTCATGGAAGATAATCATTATTTCATGAATTTATGTTATTGGAGTAATTTGGGTTCAAAACCCCATATGAGTAATATGAAAGGATGGTTGAAATTATGATTCAAGTGAACCTCAATATGGAACAATGTGGGTGGGTTGATAAGAAAAATCACATTTTAGCATGTGGATTCAAGGAAATGAGGATTTATGTTGAATAATTTATCCAAACATGGGAAAATATGGCCTAGCATTTTTAATACCTCATCATGGATGACTTGAACACAAAGTCCAATGCTCTGCAATAGAGTCTTTAGAAATGTATGGTTTCTAATAGGATTAAACTTGATTTCAATAATTCAGTTATTTATTTTGGTGTTAGTTAATTGAATGTCAGGAACTAGAATGATTTACCACTTATTCCTAAAAAGTGGTTTGAATAATAAAAAGTTAAATTTTAGGTTAGGGTAAATAAAAACCCCTAATAAAAGTCTGCACAAATAAAATCATCCCACAAGATGATCGAACCATGGATCAATTCATTGGTTGATTGATTCAAGTTCATCATAGAAATTAAGAATAGGGAAAATCCAATTGTAACAATACCCTAAATTGATTTGTATCGATTACTGATGAAGAATGAAGCAGTGTCATTATCATTAGTGAGATCCTCCAATTTCGTTGCACAACGATCACTAATCCAAGATCCGATGGAAATTCGTCTGATAGAGAACATCCAATGCTCTCTCCAAGGTTTCTCCAATGCATCTAAGGTTATGTAGATAACCCTAGAATTCTATCATAATAGTATACCTAAACACAATCCAGCCACTTCATCAATTAAATAAAAATTAAATATTTCATTTGATTATTTTATTCATTTTCACGCCTACAATGACTTTTCCACAAACGCCTCATGATAACCAAGGTTATATCGTACCTTGGGTAAACCTCACATTATAAACTCACTAGATCCCTCAAATTTCTAATCTAGGACCAAATTTAGAAGTTATTTCACTTTTTTAGGAAAACTGCACACACGTGCTATTTAATATATTTAATATATTTTAAAAAGTTATTTTGGAACACCGGACCTCAAAATAACATGTTTTCTCAGCACCTAGTCTCAAAAATAATCCATACAATATCCAAAAATAATACATGTAAAATATGAGTCATTAAAGATTCATAAAATGAAGGACCTTCCTATAAAAATGAAACATCACTACGGGGAGGACCTTCACAGTGAACACTATCATGGGGAGGACTTAAATCATGGATTAATGTCTAGCCATAGGTAGAAATCCTGCTATGTATACCCTAGAGAGGACCTTTATGGTGGATAATAAAAATATAAGTACCTTATTATTGTTTGATCTCATAATTGAGAATATGGTCTTCATGGAACACATCATGAGATGGGTTCTCACATTCGATCTTAGTATGGACACGAAGGAGGCCTTCATGGTAAAATTTATAGGGAGGACCTTCAGAGTTTTTAGTATCAATGTTATGGGGAGAACCATCATAACTAAAACTAACACTTCATTGAATTGTGCCTTGGGATTCCATTTATAGATAATTGAGGGTCTCAAGAACAAAATCCTAGGGTAGAGAAGGGTCATGGACCTACTTCTAGATTTTTGATCACCTTTAGTGAGATTTATTTTTAGGTATTCTCTGTCAGGTGGTTGGAGTCGCATGTTGTGGACAATAAATTTCACACAAGGGAGTCCACCTGAGTGAATATTGTGTTATTGTTTGGATTTACTAAAAATATTATGGTGTTTTGAAAAGGATATGTGTCTTCCCTAAAGTGGCCACCTAAATGGACTAATGATCTCTATATAAAATTGTAATATATACCCAATCTAGTTGTCCATTTATCATGGGAATGTACTGAAGACCCTCCTAGATGGCAGCAGGGGTTTGTGCCTACTCCTAAGTAACCTTCATATTATACTAATGAGTCACTATAATTGTAGGGGTTGGTATTTGTGTGGAATATCTAATTTATTCTATTGCTATCATTATATTTTGATAGATTTGTAATATATGGGCATGGATATATTCTTTCCCTTTAATTACTGATAGGATATGTCGGCTGAATTATATAGTTATAAATATGATATATGGCCATTCTATGGTTGGATCATCGATATATGTCTACTCCAGTCCAACATTTCCTATCATAATATATTGATAGGTTTCTTTTTCAGGGGTGGAAACATGGGTCCAACCCTTATTTATTGTTAGGATCTACTGAAAAATTTCTCCAAGCTCTTTCATGTTGTTCTAGAAGACATAATAGATGTAGGATGGAATATAATTTTGATCATGAGACACCATCATAATATATTAGTGTAATTTTTTGGTAGAGACGGGTACGTTGGATTGATCCTGGTTTTTTGGTTGTATTCTACCCTTAGTGAGCTGTCATGGGTGCATGGGTCTGGGTGACCTAATCCAGGGCCCGTGGGGTGGAATCCTCATCATGATGAGGAATTGACATCATGTGGAATTAGTGGTAGTGACTGATGGAAGGCGTCCTTTGTGGGAATTCAAATACTGATGTTTTTTTGACATCCTGATCTACCTCCCTTGAAAAAGGTAGGAACGTTTTGTTGCATTCTAGGTAGAGATTCCAAAAATAATTTGAAACAGTAATGGAAATTGCTTGTTTCTTAACTCTTATCCCCCATAATGTATATGATTGGTGGGGTTTCATGTCCTAGAGATATTTTCATGTAGACTCCATGTTTGATAAAGTACCATTGAGATGGTATTCTTGAATCAGTTCTTTAGACACCTTATGTTGAAGGTTCTAAGTGGGAGATGGTATCCTTTTTCTATATGATGATCTAGATTGTATGAAATAGGATGCATACATTTTTTATTAATTATAAGATGTCATTTTGGATTGAAAAACATTATGGTGAATTTACTTGAGGGTATATAATGAGCAAAAATGATAAAACTCATCAAATTATCATAAAAAACAAACATATATGTGAAAATAATTGTTTTAAGGGATCCATATTAGGTCCACTTTCACTTCATAAAAGTACATAAGATGAAATAGCCTACTGTGGTGGTTTCATATTTGTTTCAGTTAATGAATTATTTTCATTAGGTGTACCATTTTTTCGCACTCCTTTTTTTATTTAGGTGATTTCCAATGGGGTTTATTTGTTGAACTGGAAACACCCAACGATTCCCATATCTATGAGGGGTCATGAATGTATTGTACAAAAGTTTCATTGAATGTTTGTTTTAATATTCTTAGGGAATCACACTATTCAAGAGGATGGGAGGTAATATCATAACACCCTTTGGAGGGGTATTTTTTCCTACTTCGGGAACAGTCTTATAGATTTATTACAAAATCATGAATACCTACCAAATCCCAAATGTGAGTATGATTTCCCTCATGTTAGCAATCAATTATCAGTATCTATTGGTGTACAACCATCTTTATGTATCTAAGTTTCTTTATCAATAGTACCATCTATATGTATCAGGGGTTCTTTGTCAATGGTACCATCTATATGTATCATTGGTTCTCAATTTTGTCTTGTTTATTATTTTTTATGCTGGTTTTAAGCTACTCGATAAGGTACTCTAGAATTTATTATCATCCAAGGATATGGATGTTATTTTGATGATAGGATCATCCCATGAGAATGGATTCTTATATATTCTTGTGAAAGGAATAAAAACCTATATAGTTCAACACCACTTAATAGGATATGTCATACCTTTTAAGGTCATGTTACATGGATCAGACCATGCATTTTTACTTCATGTAGTAAGGACGTCTAAGTGAAAGGTTCCAAGAAAAGGTTGGTGGGGGGATTACTTATGAGAGACCCTTTTCGGTTAACCCTATAGGGAATATGGACCAATGATATCATACTATTTTTACAAGGAATATGTCCCTATAAAGATGATTCCCACTGGGAATATGGATTATTAAAGATGATGGTGGATTGATAGTGTTGGGTTTGAAACTCAGGGAGGCTTCCTACATATCCCATTAAAGAAGGAATCAAATTCCATGTGTTTCATGAGATTTGGGACTTACATCAATATGGGGAGGCCAAAGTTTTCTTCATTGGGAATATAGACCTATAAAAGTATTTCTCATAAGAAATATGGCCCTTTGATAGGATGGTAAAACTATTGGGGCTTACTCCTAGTTGGAGGACAGTGTAATATATATTGATTATTCTAGTGATATGATTTTCAATATTCTCTAAGAACACATGATTTATAATCAGTGTGATAAATAAGAGACTTTAGAGGATCATCATTTTTCATGATAATTTATGGGAAGGGACTTACAACTAAATTGGAAGCCCAAGTGAACTCCCTTCTTTATCAACCAGTTGATGGGGGTAAGGATATCGAAGGTGGGACGGGTGTGTTATCCAAAAAGAAAGGCTAGTGGATTACTATGGGAGGGATTCCCATGGGAGAAACTTGATACTTTCCTACCAGGGGATGAGGGAAAGGCTATGGTGGGGTAGTTAAGAAGAAATATGGGGCTTAGCTATTCCCGTTTTCTTGAATACTTTTAAACCCCAAATTAGGACTTATGTATCTATTTATGGGAATACAGAAGGTATGGATACTGCACAATTCACTTCAAATTTTAGGTGTAATGTAGAATATAAATGTCACAACATTAATTAAGGAGCCTCCTACTGCCACCTATAGGGTTGGGATCCGTAGTTTCATAGGGATGTATGATTTTAAACATCCTGAGGATCTCAATCATTAGGTGGGTTAAGTGGGGGATACCTTTTATCATAGGAATTCACAATCAAAAGGGTGACACGCTGGTGTGACCAAGGCCTTGATCATGTAGATTCAATGGTCTTAGGGGAGGCCTTACTTTATACTTATTTAGGTTTTGGAATTAGTCAATCGGAATAATTAATATAGTTCATGGAGGGGAAAACATGGAGCCAAAAATTGTATAGATGGAAGGTAGTGGGAGAAAAAAGGAAATACCCTAAGGATATCCCATTCTACATATTGTTCTTACTATATAGGATGGGATGTCGCAAATTAGGTTCTTCTTGAAATGGGGATTACTTCATGGGAGGTTTCATTTACGAGTGATGGGTGTCCCATTTGTGGGCAGAGATTCTTAGTCGAGGACCCCTTTATAAGGGGTTACTTTTACTTTGTGATATAAGGTGTGAGGATTACTTTTAGAGCCATAATATTCTCACTTAGTACTCTATTATCACCTAATAGTTTTCCATTTTCTATATTAACCCTTGTTTCAGGGAGAAAAATATATATTTATAGGCAGTGTGGGAATAACTGCTTTCCTGAAATGGCGAGCCGCATAACATACTTGGAGCTATGCGGGGGGAAATAAGTGAAACCTTTTCTGTAAACAATTTTCATTTTTATTGGGGTGTTAAATGATAATCTTACACTAAAAAAATATTTTCATTTTTTGGAGGTGTGAATTCACCACATCACCCACAAATTATTTTCATTTCTAAGGCCGAGAAATGATTGCCTTTCCCCACAAGTTATTTTTTTTGTAGGGGGTGAAATTATTGCCTCTACTAATAAACTATTTTCTTTTGTGGGGGTGATAAATGACTACATACCACCAAAATTGATTATCATTTTTGGGGTACCTCCAAGAAAAGTGATAGTATTCACATAGCGTATGTGTTATGTGGAAGAGAATTGGATGCTTCGTGATTTTTTTCACTCTACCAAACTGATTCCACTTTTCATTTGGATGATCTTGTTGCAAACTCCAAATTTATCTTCAATTATTTATTAACTTTTTGACAGTCATAAAAATTGAAAATTTAATTTAAAAGGAAAAATATAGATAATGAAAATTATTAGATATTGGGAAGTACTTACTTTGATATTTTAAACTTTATCTTGAAGTATTTCTTGGAAATGGATGAATTTGGCCAATATTTTGTGACCATAATCTTAAGAGATTAAAATAGGATTATAGGGGAAGGAAATTGGGAATAGTTTCTATAGTAAACTTAATTTTTAGAGTGGTCTTGAAGGGGTGATGAGAGACCCCTTTTATAAGTGGTGAGAATGGCATTTTTGTAATTTTAATAACTTAATATAAAGGGATCACATATTAAACATATACATTTGTTCCAAAAAATGACCATAATCAAGTGGAGGATGATATAAAGTCAATAATATCTCAAACAATAAATTGGAAACATGTTATTAACATGTTTCAATCCCTTTTCCCCTAGATTTTTTACTTTTACTATTTTAGATTTTATCGTGATAACTAGTTTTTACATAAGTAATTTTTATTTTGATCCTAAAAAATTAAGTGGTACTTATTACAAAATATAGAACTTATAATAAAAATTTAAATCCAATTTTATTATATTAGCTTTATAAAAGTGATAAAAATTAATTTTAAAATATTTAATGTATAGTGTATTAAAAATAATATTTCGGAAAAAGTAACTTCAATTCTAAAATATTTTATTTAGGTTTTTAAAATGAAAAATATATTTTAAAATTAATAATGACACTAATAAAATAAATATTGGGCCTAAAAATAGTTTCATAAATCTATAATTCACACTTATATATTCATAATGTCATAAAATCCAAGGTATTTGTAAAAACGATATTTTACACAGTTTACCAAAATTGTAAATATTTTAGAAAAATCCCAAAATTCCACCACAATATAATATTTAAATTATAAATTCAAAAATAATGTTTATTTTACCTAATTAAAATTATAAAAATTATACATTTATTTTTATAATGGTAATAAAAAAATAAAAGGATAACCTGCTTTTATTAAAAAATTGTGTTTTTAAACATTTTCTGTTCTTAAAATTATTTCATGTCAATTTATAATTTAAATAATATTAATATAGTAATATTTTGAACATAACCAATTTAATTTGTTAGGATAAAATATTTAATACTTAATAAAATAATTTTTTGAAAAAAAAATATTACTTTAAAAATAAATATGCTTTAAAAATACCCTTAAAATTAATTATTTATATTCTGAAATTTAATTTACTAGTCTGTTGATATTTAAATATTTGTATGATTTTTATTTATACAACATATCATATTTTAATATTATTATTATTTATTATATGTAATGTAACACACCGAGACTTTATGATATATTTATTTTTAAATAAATTTAATCTCTTTGATAGCTTGCTATGAACACAACACCGAGTTTAAACAAAATGAGACACTCTATTAAAATTTTATTATTTAATCATGACCATTACAACCTAGATATTAATTTGGTGGATATGAATAGTACTAACTAAATTTTGAAAATTATATGGTTTTCACATGTATAAAATAAATTCAATGGTTATCTATTGATTAGAAATAAAATAAGAACCATTTGAAAGAGAAATAAATGTTTTTTTTTTAATTTGTATTTTTCTAAAAGGAAGATTAGTCCCACTTTACATGTCATGAATGAGCCTGGATACCCTAGTACCCTTTTACCTGATCTTGCACTGATGTATCCTAAAGGGCGTTCCCAATACCTATAGGTTGGTGAATAGCACCTGGAATCGTACAATAGAAAAGAGGGAGCAATTTTTTCAAAACAATAGCCAAAGATAATGATACATATCAGTATGCTCAAAACATAAAAGGGAGAACAATATTAGGAATCAAAGAGGTATATCAAAACCCAAAAATTACATCATCAAAGTACCAAAATGTAACAAGATAAAACATCAACATCCTGATGTAGGATCGAAATAATGATGTATATGCTCAATATACAAGAGGGGGGTGAATTGTACACTTTAAAAATTCCTTTGGAACCTATAAAGTTAGTTACGATTAACTATGTTTTCCTCAAGAAAAGGAAAGGGCTAAGTTTAACAAAGTTAAACTAAGAAAATTCACAACACCTCTAACACCAAATGAAAACTTGGAAAGAGGAATGAAATTATAAACTTCAAGTCCTATGTACTTGCATATAACTGGAAAGAGATTCCAAAAGTAGGTTCCAGAGATATGGTTCTGGAAATTGAAACTTAACAAAAGATTACAATATGAGATTATACCTTAAAGCGTATAGAATATAAATGAAATAGAGTACAAGTAAGGAAGTATAAGAAAGTTATAATTTCCTTATAATACAAAATGCAGCGGAAACAAACGAGTAGTAAAACTACAAGTAACAAGATAAAAGTCTTTTAACCCAAAGAGACGGGTATCCAACAACCTTGGATAAAGGTCCCTTGATTTATACTTTAAAGCAAGTCTGTCTTACCCATACCAGGGTAAGCCCTTGATACGAAGATCGGAGTCTCTGTCTTGCTATCCCCGCAAGCCCTCAACTTCAAGGTAGTTGGCAACCTCTGTCTTCCTCAGCAAAGAAGTCCTCGAACTTCAAGGTAGTCGGCACCTCTGTCTTCCTATCCCTGGAAGTCCTCGAATGTAATCACCATCATTCGGAGTCACACGAAGCAAAAAACTGAACGAGCGGTTCAGTACGCACAAGGCATGAAAAATCTTTCTCTCTCTAAAATCACCTTAGCAGTGTGTGGTATCTAGATCAATCAACTTCTCTATTATATTGAGCTCTTTCAAATGAGCTCCTATTTATAGGCAAGGTTGGCCTCCTTTCCAAAGGTCATATTTTCCTTAAAAATTGGAGGGACCTGTATACGTGTAACTTAACCAATGGTTAGTTTATAACAGAATAGACAACATCGTTTTATAACAAAACAAGTGTAACAGTATGTACGACATCGTTTTAAGTCTAACTAAAAAGTTCGTAGTGAAGGTTCAGAGTGTAAAAAAATATCAAAGAGTAGAAAAATTATAAAAGTGTAAGAAAAATGAATGTTTGGAGTCTAAAAAATAATTTTTGGAGTCTAAATAAATTCGGAGTGTATAAAGCAAAGATGATCATATTCTATTTAATAGGTGAATTCGGAATGAGAATTCATCATCAGAATTTGTAATGAGAATTTTTCATCAGAATTTGTAATGAGAATTTGTCATCAGAATTCGTAATGAGAATTCGTCATCAGAATTCGTAATGAGAATTCGTCATCAGAATTCGTAATGAGAATTTGATGTCGAACTTCATGAGAATTCATATACAAAATTTAGAGTAGAACTTTATCAAAGTTCATATCCGGAATTCGGAGTAGAACCTTATTAGAGTTCGTATCCAAAATTCAGAGTATAACTTTATCAGAGTTCGTATCCAGAATTCGGAGCCTTAAACAGAATTCTTTATATCAAGGTTTCGACAGATTCTGAGAATATGGAAATGAATCTGAAACTTATACTTAAGAAATATATGAATGAAAAAATGATAAGGATAATTTTTCTTACAAAAACGATCTTCCTTATAAAAGAGACTTTCCTTATAAAAGCAATTTTTCTTATAAAAGCGATTTTCCTTATAAAAGCAATTTTCCTTATAAAAGCGATTTTCCTTATAAAAGCAATTTTCCTTAAAGAAAGGTGTTTTTGATTTTCAAAACAAGAAGGAATGGAAAAGTCATAAGGAAAACCTTATTGACTCAACACCTGAAGGTATCAGCACTCTAAGCCCAAAGGTTTAAGTACATCCACCTCTTCCCATAGGTGCTTTCCCTTTACTCAATCTTGACAGAAGAAAATCTAAAAATTCCCAAAGGAAATGGAAGGGTGTGAGATGAAATCCTATTAGGGTCTCACCAAGTGTTCCATAATAAGATTCCATAATAAATAGACCAAATCATAATTTCAATTTTAAACAAAATATGAATGGAAGTACAATTTCATATTTAAATAAAGAAATTCTTTTTATTTAAAAATATGGAAACCTTTCAAACAATGGTTCAACAATTTTTTTTTATAATATAGTTTATATAAATTATCTATAATTAGTAAAACATGTTCACGATCAATGGAACATATCTCAAAGTAATCACAACAATTCATAAAACTATGGTCAAATTCCTTGTGGTACGTTAGTTACAGGCTATGGGATCCTCATACTATCATATCAATGATCATGAAAAATATCCACTCCCACTTAAGGGAAAATTAAAATCATCCACTCCCATTTAAGTAAAAATTACAATCACCCACTCCCACTTAACAGAAATTTACAAGACGGTCATGGTTCAATTAGTGTTTTCATCATTAATATGTTTCTAGGGAATTAACATCCTCCTGTGTTTGTCCCAACAACCTAGAAACTTCCCAGGCTCCCATGTGATTTAATCAATTAGTCAATAATTATTGGGTAAAACATTTCACTTCAAATCAAAACATCATTTACAATTAAATTTCCTAATTTCTCATTTCAATATTCCAAATAAATTTTAAAACCAAATCATTTAATTTTCGTCATTTCATGACCTTACAAATAAAATAAATCATAGCTTTTAATCAAAAAAATTTAATCCATTTTCTAAAGTAATTTCTCAAAGCAATTTAAAATTTCCATCAATTTCCAAAAAACACCCCAAATTCTAATTCCATTGGAATTGGGGGTTTTCCTAAAAATTAACACCAAATCATTTAAATTTCCAATTCTCATAGAATTGGGTTTTCATAATTCAATTGAAATAAATTTAATTTAAATTAAGAAAATTAATTTTTTATTACATGGAAAATATTAATGGAACTACCTACCTTTAATCATGGTATCAAAACTCAACACCCATAGTAGGATTTTCCAATGAAGAATAGCAAAAATAAAGATCTATAAACCCAACCTAGATTAAATATTCAAATACATGGAGTTTAGATCCATTGATAATAAGATGATATACCACTCTTTAGGGAGGAAATAAGAAGAGGGTGGGAAAGAAGGAATAGGGGAAGATCACTTACTGTAGAGGAATTGAACGAGGTTTTCCAAGCATTAATATGCCTAAGAAGGGGTTTGTTGGAGCCAAAAAAGATCCTTGAGAGCCTCTAAGACCTAGGACTTTGATTTATCCCAGGTTTGGGTCAAAAAGAAGGTAAAAAGGAGGTTTGGGAAATATTTAATTAATTTTTAGAAATAAAACGTCTTCCACACATGGTTAGCTGGGCAGGGCTATATGGTTTCCAAAACTAGGAACCCTAACTATGAACCCATTTAATGGGGGTGTATTATAAGGACCCGCACTTATTTCATACATAATCTTGAATTTATTCAAGAAAACACTTCATTTTACATTGAGGATCTTTTCAAGTTTAGAGCTTTAGAGAATTAAGACAAAATATTCACAACATTACACATTGTTACATAGTGGATACCATAAAATCAGTTTCCATTTTCCTCAGAATATAAAACATTAAAACATAAAACAAGACTCCTTGACAATTCATCAACATTTAACATGTCTTCCTTCCTTGTATTATTCATCCATTAACCTGTGAAAAATCATTTAAAAACTTGGGATGAGCACAAAAGCTCAGTAAGGTATGAAACAGAAGGAAAAATCTCATTAGTCCATGAATACACAAGACATATGAAAACATTTTCAAAATACACGATTTACACCCATAAAATCTTACTTTGTGTAACATGATATTTACACAAGATCCACACAAACATAATTATAATCATAGAGGTATATTGGGGAATTACTTACATAATCTTGTAACCATCTTGGCTACCTTAAAATTTGTAACCCTCACGGCTACCTTACTTTGTGTAACCATCACAGTTACACTTGGAGTAACCATACGGCCGACCTCCAACTTACTCATACCCAATGCATTGGAGGGAAATATAGGTCCCACCCTTCATCATAAACAATGCCCAATAACCAAAACATAATCATAAAACATAAACAATAGCATAAAAACATTGCCTTTGAATCTTATAAAACAGAATTTTAAAAGAGGATTTTAGAAGAAAAGTCCCTTATAAACATCATATACTTGAATTGAGGCTTAATAGAGTGGATGGAATATGTATATAATCTGTAAATACACATAATTAAACATAATATAAACAGAACCCATCACACAAACAATTTAAATAGCACATAAATTATAAAGTAGAAGGTTAACCCAAAGAATGGAAATCGGGTTAAGAATTCCCTTACCTTGGGCTTGTCCTACTTCAAAATTGTTTGAACCTCCTGTATAATGGTTAAAGGAGTGTTAATAGGATTTTAAAGAAACGTGTTCATGTTTATAACATCTTATATGGTCATTTCATAACCTCATTTCACCCCTTATTTGTTAGTATTTTGTTCCTTGCATTATTTCGGGTGAGTTCTTTTGTGATTTTCACAATCGGTTCATGAAGAATCGTTCTTGTTGATTGGAAGTGAAACTCCAGAATTGGAATGGAGTATTATTTACATAATTCCAGTACCATAAATTATACCATTCATCACTTTGGTTCTTTATATGATGATGATTTATAAGTTAAAACATTAATTATGTTCGTTTAGATAATTTAAGTGGTTCTTTGATAATTACAATTTCATTTAGTCTTATAAGTTTGAATCATGAGTACAAAAGAATTAAAGAACCTTATATGATTCATAAAACATATATTATAACCTGGTTCAACCATATAAATGGTTTCATGACCAGACTTGAAATAATTAATGGAAATTGAAAATACATCGTCCACGATATCGGTAATTCGACACAAATGGACAATGTTTTTTTGATTCTTTAAAATAAGTGAAAGAGGAGAGGAATAATGATTTGTAATTTTCCATAAACATGAAAACATCCAGAATATACATGATTCTGGAGATTTCATGCCTCTTGGATAAGAGGGGGTGAAGAAAGAAGTGGAAGGAATCATGAAATAAAGAAAACATGAGAAATTTCTTACAAAAAATTCGGCAGCCTAACGGCGCCTCTAAAAATTTCATAAAAACAAGATTGATGAGAGGAATGGAATATCTCATCAATCATACAAAATTTGGACAGTAAGGGAAATATTAAATGAAATATCCCAACAAAAGACAAAGGGAAAGGAAGAGAATAACATAAAATGGATGGAAAGAATGAAAAAGAAAGAGGATGTTTACCTCTTGATCTCTTCTCCTTGAGATCCTTCTTAAGGGCTTTGATTTTGGTCTTTTGGTGAGACCAGCAGCTCTAGGACGTGGGGAAGAAGATTGAGGAGGGAATTTGGCAGAAATTAGACAATGCTCAAGGCTTGAGAGGTGTGGGAGGAAGAGGGGAGTGAGGGTGGTATTTATAGTGGAGGAGGGGAGGTATTTTAGATTATTTTAATTATTATTATAATATTTTTATCAAGACTATGAATAATCTCAAATCAAGTGGCCTTAATTAGTGAAAATATCATGTGATTTCGAAGCAAGTGGCCTTGCATCACTTATGATGTCATAAATAGTGCATTTTTACTGATAAATTGATTATACGGTATTTTACCGTATTTCACTATTCACCGAAAATTCAAGAGTTTCAGAAAAATACCAAAAATTTACCCCAACCATTTTTCGACGTTTAGAATTCAAAAATGAACTCCATTTTTCAAAAATAATTTTCTAAATATTATTAATTTAATTTTAAAATAAGGTCACAGTTAATTCGAAAAATAACAAAATTGAAGTGCAATTAGTTTTATGTGACATTGGAAAATTAATTAAGATCCCATTATCCTATTGCCATGGGAAAATAAAATAATAATATTATTTACTATTCATGAGGTCATATTACTATTCATATTACTATTCATATTACTATTCATAAGGGCATGTTACTATTCACCAAAAAAACAAGTTTGTTCCATCAGACTCGAAATAACATACTGAACACAATTGTAGATGACAGTTTCTTGAAATTCAAAACATAGAAGAAATAAAATTATGTTTAAAGGATACTTATAAATATATACTTTAAACAAAATTTCAAGCATTTTCAATTTATTTTTAGAAAACCTTGGGATGTTACATTATCCCCACCTTCTTGAAATTGCGTCCTCGCAATTTTATTTACTTATTAAACAACTGAGGGTATTTTTCCCTCATAGCATTTTCAGACTCCCATGTTGCTTCTTCAACCATGTGGTTTCTCCACAAAACCTTTACCTGGTGGATTACCTTATTCCGCAATACCTGTTCTCTTCGATCAAGAATCTGAACCGGTTTTTCTTCATAAGAAAGGTTCTCTGCTAGCTGAACTTCTTCCGGCCTCAAGACATGTGATGAATCTGGAACATACTTTCTCAACATCGAAACATGAAAAACATTGTGTACCTGAAACAAGCTCGGAGGCAAAGCTACGCGGTACGCAACTGTTCCAACTTTATCCAAGATTTCAAAAGGACCGATGAACCGTGGACTTAGTTTCCCTTTCTTACCGAAACGCATCACACTTTTCCAAGGAGATATTTTAAGGAAAACATGGTCACCTACCTTGAAAGAGAAGTCTTTCCTTCTATTATCTGCATAACTTTTCTGCCTGCTTTGAGCTATCCTCATGTGTTGCTGGATCATCCTCACTTTCTCAGCCACTTCCTCTACTAATTCTGGCCCCATCAACTTTCTTTCACCGACTTCATCCCAAAACGCAGGAGTCCGACACCGCTTTCCATACAAGGCCTCAAAAGGTGCCATCTGAATACTGGAATGGAAACTGTTATTATAAGAAAACTCAACTAATGAAAGATGCTGATCCCAACTTCCCTGATAGTCCATTGAACAAGCTCGAAGCATATCCTCCAAAGTTTGAATCGTTCGCTCTGACTGCCCATCTGATTGAGGATGAAAAGCTGTACTGAAATTCAACTCTGTGCCCAAAGACTTCTGAAGTCCCTTCCAAAATTTAAAAGTGAACCTGGGATCTCGGTCAGACACAATGGAAAGAGGAACTCCATGTAACCTGACAATCTCTTTGAGGTACAATCGAGAAAGCTGATCTAATGTCATTGTATCTCGAATAGAAAGAAAATGAGCAGACTTTGTTAGCCGATCAACAATAACCCATATCGCATTGTTACCTCGAGAAGTCTTTGGTAGTCCCACCACAAAATCCATGGATATATTCTCCCATTTCCATTCTGGCACCGGCAAAGGCTGAAGCATCCCCTTCGGTAACTGTCGCTCTACTTTAACCTGCTGACATGTCAAACATTTCATTGTAAAATCAGCAATATCTCTTTTCATCCCATTCCACCAGTAATACTCTCGAAGGTCTCTGTACATCTTAGTACTTCCAGGATGAACAGAAAATGGAGAACTATGAGCTTCACACAACAATTCTTTCTTCAGCTGGGAATCACAAGGCACACACAACCTTTTTCCAAACCTTAAAACACAATCTTTATCAAGATTAAATTCTGGAAACTTACCCATTTTAACCAATTCTACCTTTTTCTGTAGCTCACAGTCTTCCCTCTGCGCTTTCATAATTCTGTCTGACAACGAAGACTGCACTGAAACCTGAAACAAAACAGATATATTCCCTGCACCAACAACTTCCAAGCCAAAATTTATCAAATCATTAATCAGGGGATCACGTTCCAAACGTAGCATGGTTAATGATGCATGATTTTTCCGACTTAAGGCATCCGCTACTTTGTTTGCTTTTCCAGGATGGTAATTAATCGTGCAGTCATAATCCTTTATCAGTTCTAGCCATCTTCTCTGCCTCATGTTTAATTCCTTCTGAGTGAATATATACTTAAGAATTTTATGGTCAGTATATATTTGGCATTTGGTTCCGTATAGATGATGCCTCCATATTTTCAAAGCAAAAACCACAGCTGCCAATTCCAAATCATGTGTGGGATAATTCAGCTCATGAGGTTTAAGTTGTCTCGAGGCATAGGCAATTACCTGATCATTCTGCATCAAAACACAACCAAGTCCCTTCAAAGAAGCATCACTGTAGATGACAAACTCACCATTCCGGGAAGGTAAGGCCAAAACTGGAGCATTCACCAATCTCTTCTTTAGTTCCTGAAAACAAACATCACATTCCTCTGTCCAAACAAATTTAACCCCTTTCCGTGTTAACTTAGTTATTGGGCTAGATAACCGTGCAAAGTTCTTAACAAAGCGTCGGTAATAACTTGCTAAGCCCAGAAAACTACGAATCTCTGTAACATTTGTGGGTCTTGGCCATTCATCAACTACTTTTGTTTTGGCAGGATCAACTGTTATTCCATCCTTATTTACAATGTGCCCAAGAAAAGAAATCTGTTGCAACCAAAAATCACACTTGCTGAATTTTCCATATAGTTTCTTTTCTTTTAAAGTTTGTAAAACAACCCTTAGATGTTTTTCATGCTCCTCTTTATTTTTAGAAAAGACCAGAATGTCATCAATAAATACCACCACAAACTTATCCAAGAACTCATGAAATACTCTATTCATAAGATTCATGAATACAGCAGGTGCATTAGTTAACCCAAATGGCATAACAACAAATTCATAATGCCCATATCTAGTACGAAAGGCTGTTTTCGGGATGTCATCCTCCTTCACCTTCAGCTGATGGTATCCGGATCTCAAGTCAATCTTGGAAAAGTACTGAGCTCCCTGGAGCTGATCAAACAAGTCATCAATATGAGGCAAAGGATACTTGTTTTTAACAGTGATGTTATTCAAAGCTCTATAATCAATGAAAAGTCTCATGGAACCATCTTTCTTTTTAACAAACAAAACAGGGGCTCCCCATGGTGAAGTACTGGGACGAATGAAACCTTTGACAAGCAAATCCTGCAACTGATTTTTCAATTCAAGAAGTTCTATTGGAGCCATACGATATGGGGGTTTTGAAATTGGCTTAGCATCAGGAACTAAGTCAATTGTGAATTCAACTTCTCGTTTAGGTATGACACTGGGTAACTCCTCAGGAAAAACATCAAGGTATTCATTTACCACTGGCACATCATTGATTTGAATAGTTCCCTTGTTTTCAACAATATGAGCTAGATAACTTTCATTTCCATCTTTCAGTAGTTTCTCAGCTTCTTGATATGTTATCAATTGTATGGGTTCATTCTTGTATACAAACTGAAACTCTTTCTGAAAAACAACTTCTTTAGCTCTACAGTCAATCTTAGCATGATAACCAGAAAGCCAGTCCATCCCCAGAATAACTTCAAACTCGACTAAGGGTAAAACAACAAGGTTTGCAGGTAAAGTCTTTCCACATACCACAATAGAAATATTCTTATAATTCCTCTTTGCTATAACATTTTCCCCTGGTGTTTTAACAACAAGTTCGGGTATCATTTTTTGAGGTGATATTTCCAATTTACTAGAAAATTTCTCAGAGATGAAGGAATGTGTAGACCCCGTATCAAACAAAACTTTAGCAAAATCTGAGTGAACAAACAAAGTACCTGATACAACTTCATTGGATGGCCCAACATCTGCTGACGTAGTCGCAAAGGATCTCCCTACACCTTTCTGCTTGTAGTCTGGCTTCTTTGCATCATTTGGATCCCTCTTTGGACAGGCATTTGCATAGTGACCCATCTCACCACATTTAAAACACTTTACAGTTTGCTTATCAGGATTAGTCTTTGGATCATTTTCATTGCAATCTCGGGCCATATGTCCAAACTTACCACATTTAAAACACTTCCCAGTTTTGATAAGACATTCCCCAGGGTGCTTCTTGCCACACTTTTCACATACTAGAAACTGTATTTTCTTACCATCAGATTTCATTGGTTGATTCTTACCCATTGCTTTCCAATTTGACCTCTTCTTCTCTTTGTTTCCAAATTGCATGTAATCGTCAGCAAACTCCATCTCTACCCTCTCAGCACATCGGACAAGTTTCTCATAACTTTTGAATTCACGGGAGGCCAACGCCCTTCGATACCTTGGCTTCAATCCTGAGTAAAAGCGGTTGATTTTGCTATCGAGATCCAGAATAAGATTCGGAGCATACCTCGCCAGTCGGGTGAAGTTCGCCTCATACATAGCCACTGAATCTTCCTCCTTTTGTTTCAGTTCAAGGAATTGTTTCTCCATTCTAAGTCGCACCACCTTAGGAAAATATTTTTCAAGAAAAAGACTTTTAAATTCATCCCATACTAAGGCATCAAAATCCTCTATACCCCTGATATTCCTTACCATTGACCACCACTGATCAGCTTCCCCTTCAAAACGATAAATGGCAAGACTTACCTTTTGATTGTCTGAACATCCCATAACATCAAATATCTTTTCAAGGGCCTTAATCCATCCTTCTGCTGCCACTGGGTCAGAAGATCCACTGAATGCAGGAGGATGTTGTCTCATAAAATGTTCCACCACTGTCATGTTCCGTTGGGGTACATCTATTTGTCCTCTTGCATGGATGCCACCACCATTTATTTCCTGTGTTAGCTGAGCCATTACTGTCACAAACTGCTCGGTTCCAATCCCTACCATTCCGGGCTGTTGATCAGGAAGGATGTCATTCTGTCGATGCCTATCTTCTTCAGCATCCATGTTCCTTCTGCGGACAACCATTCTAAACAAACATTTCTTAGATGAAGCAACATGGTAATCTTTAAATGCTATAACAAATTAAACATAGGGTGAGAATTATTTATGGTTTTCTATTAGCATCACCTTAACCCCTAAAGTCATCTAAACCATCCTTTGATACCAACTATAAGGACCCGCACTTATTTAATACATAATCTTGAATTTATTCAAGAAAACACTTCATTTTACATTGAGGATCTTTTCAAGTTTAGAGCTTTAGAGAATTAAGACAAAATATTCACAACATTACACATTGTTACATAGTGGATACCATAAAATCAGTTTCCATTTTCCTCAGAATATAAAACATTAAAACATAAAACAAGACTCCTTGACAATACTTCAACATTTAACATGTCTTCCTTCCTTGTATTATTCATCCATTAACCTGTGAAAAATCATTTAAAAACTTGGGATGAGCACAAAAGCTCAGTAAGGTATGAAACAGAAGGAAAAATCTCATTAGTCCATGAATACACAAGACATATGAAAACATTTTCAAAATACACGATTTACACCCATAAAATCTTACTTTGTGTAACATGAGATTTACACAAGATCCACACAAACATAATTATAATCATAGAGGTATATTGGGGCATTACTTACATAATCTTGTAACCATCTTGGCTACCTTAAAATTTGTAACCCTCACGGCTACCTTACTTTGTGTAACCATCACAGTTACACTTGGAGTAACCATACGGCCGACCTCCAACTTACTCATACCCAATGCATTGGAGGGAAATATAGGTCCCACCCTTCATCATAAACAATGCCCAATAACCAAAACATAATCATAAAACATAAACAATAGCATAAAAACATTGCCTTTGAATCTTATAAAACAGAATTTTAAAAGAGGATTTTAGAAGAAAAGTCCCTTATAAACATCATATACTTGAATTGAGGCTTAATAGAGTGGATGGAATATGTATATAATCTGTAAATACACATAATTAAACATAATATAAACAGAACCCATCACACAAACAATTTAAATAGCACATAAATTATAAAGTAGAAGGTTAACCCAAAGAATGGAAATCGGGTTAAGAATTC
The DNA here is from genome assembly GCA_963277665.1 of Viscum album. Taxonomy (NCBI): domain Eukaryota; kingdom Viridiplantae; phylum Streptophyta; class Magnoliopsida; order Santalales; family Viscaceae; genus Viscum; species Viscum album. The sequence continues at coordinate 2,028,814,316 of OY728143.1, read as the reverse complement.
CCTTACCTTGGGCTTGTCCTACTTCAAAATTGTTTGAACCTCCTGTATAATGGTTAAAGGAGTGTTAATAGGATTTTAAAGAAACGTGTTCATGTTTATAACATCTTATATGGTCATTTCATAACCTCATTTCACCCCTTATTTGTTAGTATTTTGTTCCTTGCATTATTTCGGGTGAGTTCTTTTGTGATTTTCACAATCGGTTCATGAAGAATCGTTCTTGTTGATTGGAAGTGAAACTCCAGAATTGGAATGGAGTATTATTTACATAATTCCAGTACCATAAATTATACCATTCATCACTTTGGTTCTTTATATGATGATGATTTATAAGTTAAAACATTAATTATGTTCGTTTAGATAATTTAAGTGGTTCTTTGATAATTACAATTTCATTTAGTCTTATAAGTTTGAATCATGAGTACAAAAGAATTACAGAACCTTATATGATTCATAAAACATATATTATAACCTGGTTCAACCATATAAATGGTTTCATGACCAGACTTGAAATAATAAATGGAAATTGAAAATACATCGTCCACGATATCGGTAATTCGACACAAATGGACAATGTTTTTTTGATTCTTTAAAATAAGTGAAAGAGGAGAGGAATAATGATTTGTAATTTTCCATAAACATGAAAACATCCAGAATATACATGATTCTGGAGATTTCATGCCTCTTGGATAAGAGGGGGTGAAGAAAGAAGTGGAAGGAATCATGAAATAAAGAAAACATGAGAAATTGCTTACAAAACATTCGGCAGCCTAACGGCGCCTCTAAAAATTTCATAAAAACAAGATTGATGAGAGGAATGGAATATCTCATCAATCATACAAAATTTGGACAGTAAGGGAAATATTAAATGAAATATCCCAACAAAATACAAAGGGAAAGGAAGAGAATAACATAAAATGGATGGAAAGAATGAAAAAGAAAGAGGATGTTTACCTCTTGATCTCTTCTCCTTGAGATCCTTCTTAAGGGCTTTGATTTTGGTCTTTTGGTGAGACCAGCAGCTATAGGACGTGGGGAAGAAGATTGAGGAGGGAATTTGGCAGAAATTAGACAATGCTCAAGGCTTGAGAGGTGTGGGAGGAAGAGGGGAGTGAGGGTGGTATTTATAGTGGAGGAGGGGAGGTATTTTAGATTATTTTAATTATTATTATAATATTTTTATCAAGACTATGAATAATCTCAAATAAAGTGGCCTTAATTAGTGAAAATATCATGTGATTTCGAAGCAAGTGGCCTTGCATCACTTATGATGTCATAAATAGTGCATTTTTACTGATAAATTGATTATACGGTATTTTACCGTATTTCACTATTCACCGAAAATTCAAGAGTTTCAGAAAAATACCAAAAATTTACCCCAACCATTTTTCGACGTTTAGAATTCAAAAATGAACTCCATTTTTCAAAAATAATTTTCTAAATATTATTAATTTAATTTTAAAATAAGGTCACAGTTAATTCGAAAAATAACAAAATTGAAGTGCAATTAGTTTTATGTGACATTGGAAAATTAATTAAGATCCCATTATCCTATTGCCATGGGAAAATAAAATAATAATATTATTTACTATTCATGAGGTCATATTACTATTCATATTACTATTCATATTACTATTCATAAGGGTATGTTACTATTCACCAAAAAAACAAGTTTGTTCCATCAGACTCGAAATAACATACTGAACACAATTGTAGATGACAGTTTCTTGAAATTCAAAACATAGAAGAAATAAAATTATGTTTAAAGGATACTTATAAATATATACTTTAAACAAAATTTCAAGCATTTTCAATTTATTTTTAGAAAACCTTGGGATGTTACATGTATAGTCTCTTCTAGGTAGGTTCATGATTTGGGAAACTCTCCCAAATGTGCATTCCCCACTTTCTAGGGGTGCATGGTTTGTAATGGTGGGGTGAAAAGTTTGGGAAAGATGTGTGCCAACCATACACAGCCTAGAATATTCTAAAATTTTCAAATTTTCACCTCAAAAAAATTAGACCAACCCAAACCAAAGGATGGAGAAAAAGGAGGGCTGATAGGTATCTGAAAATATGTAATAGGATGTTACAACCTCCCCATCATAGAAACTTTTTTTCCCCAGAAATCCTACCTTGAAGCTTTCATATCTAAAAGATGAGGCAACTGCAATCTCATCGGTGCCTCTCTCTCCCACCTCTCATGAGAATTAGAACCATGATACCATAGAACTTTAACCAAATGTATCATCCTCCCATGAAGTAACTTTTTCTCAGAATCAACAATCTTTACTAGATGCTCAGCCATGGATAAATCAGGCTCAACATCAAGATCACTCTAGATAAAAACATGAGATGTATCATAAAGATATTTTTGTGGATGTGATACATGGAACACATTATGTATTGGCTTCAACTATGGAATAAGTTTTAGATGGTAAAGAACATTCTCCCACTACTCAAAAACATCAAAAGGTCCCACAAAACAAGGAGAGAGATTCCATTTGCTCCCATGTCACTGATGACCCAAACGAGGTGAAACATTTATGAACACCTTATCACCAAGTAAAAATTACAACAGTTTATGACGATGATCAACATATTATTTATAATAGATCATTACCATTAACATTTTATAAAGAATCAACTAAATCTTTGTTGTCATATCTTGAACCAATATCATCCCAACCAAGGAACTTTCACCGATCTCCGACTAATACAACATAGATTTATAAGGTCGGCCATAAAAGGCCTCAAAAGGATCCATTCTAATCACTGGTTGGTAACTATTGTTATAAGAAAACTCAACCCTTACAAAACGGTCATCCTAATATCCACCAAAATCAAGGATGTAGGCATGGAGAATATCCTCTTGAATATTTATATCCCTATCTATCTTTCCATCTGTCTACAGATGATACGTCGTACTCAAATGAACCTAAGATCACAATGCCTCTAGAAGGCCTCTCAAAAAGTGATAAGTAAAACGGTGGTCCCTATTAGAGACTATAGCATATGGAACTCCGTGAAACTAAAAAATATCTCTCACATATTTATTTCCCAGCTCCTCAACTTTTTTTGTGTCTTGAATGGGTATAAAGTGAAACAATTTTTTTTGCCTATCGATCATAACTCATATCGCATTATTCTTCCTCTAGGTATGTGAAAACCCACCACAAAGCCCATAGTGATCTCATCAACTTCTGTGTCAGAACTAGAAGTGGTTGAAGAAAACCCGAAGTTATCTAATAATTGTCCTTGACCAGTTGGAATGTATAACAATGAGAGAAAAAACCAGTTATTCCACATCTTATACCTAGAAACTTCAATTGATGTTTTATATTATAGAAAAACTTTTTGGTTCTTGGGTACACTTCTCACAAGAAATTATAGAAATCCCCATCACTTATTTCCTCACAGGAAAAGCTAAAAAAATACTGGTTTTAAAAACATATAATACCCTCCATGGTGAAAACCCACTCAGGAACAGTCTCTCCACTATAAATAGAATCTCTAATGTTATGGAATTCATCTTCAAGCTTCTATTCCTGAAGAATATTCTCGATAAGAGAGGAGGTTAACTAAAAACTAGCCAAAAATAACCTTTACCCCTGAATCTAGAACTCTAATATCAAAATGTACAAAAAGATCCACCAAGTTCAAATATTCTGATGATTCTTTCATATCCTGGTTCGAAAGATTCTTGCTCAAATAATTTTCTATGACATTCCCTTTACCTACGGTATATGCAATATCAAAATTAGAATATGATAGGTATTTCACCCAATTCCTCTGGAAGATATTCAAATCTTTTTGGGAGAAGATATAACTCAGGCTCTTGTTTTCAAAAAACATGGTAACCCTTTCTCTAAAAAGGCAATTCCACCAAAACATAAGTGCACGCATCAAAAATTATTGTTCAAAGTAATGGGTTGGATAATTCTTCTCATGTGGCCTAAGATGTGAAGAGATATAGTAAACAATGTGATCACCCTACATAAGAACACATCCCAAACCTGAACCCAATGCATCATAGAATACCAAATATCCCTGATTGACCTCAAGAAGTGTCAACACCGGTGTAGTAGTCAAAATAAGTTTCATCTCAAAAAAAGAATGTTGAAATTTATCATCCCAAAAAAACATTACTCCCTTACAAGTTAGTGCAGTCATTGGAGAAGCTAATTTTGAGAAATCCTTTATAAACTGATGATAATATCCTAGTAATCTTAAGAAGTTATGAATCTCGAAAACATTTTGTGGATGCTCCCATGTCATAACTACTTTCAACATATTAGGATAAAATAAAAATAACATGTTTTGAGACCATGTATCCCAAGAAATTCACTTCTTGAATCTAGAAATTAAATTTATATAGTTTGGAATAAATTTATTGATTTATCAACAATTCAAGAACTACTCTCAAATGATGAACATGATCCTCCTTATACATAGAGTAAACCAGGATTTCATCCACAAAGGCTAACAAAAAATTATTAAGATAATCATGTAATATCTAGTTCATCTAAGGAATAAAGATTTTAGGATCATTGGTCAGAAAAAATGGAAATAAAAGGAACTCATAATGGATATACCTACTTCAGAAGGCAGTTTTCTGAATGTTAGATTCATTTATTCTAAAATGGTGATAACCAGATCGAAGATCAATCATCAAGAACCACTTTTCCCCTTTCAAAGGGTCAAATAATCATTATTCCATGTAAATGTATACTTTTAATTTACCATAAATTAGTTGAGTTTCTAGTAATCAACACTTAGGTGAAGTGGACCATCAACTTTATTACCAAAGAGAACTGACACCACCCAAGGAGAAACACTGGGGAATGTAAATCCTTTCACTAAAAAACCATCAAACTAAGTATTTATCTCTTTCATTTTATCTATTTCTATATGGTAAGAAGGTAAAGGCATTGGTTCAGTATTGGGCACTAAATCAATAGAAAAATATACCTCCCTTACTGATAGAAAACTAGATAATTCGGAAGGAAAAACAATTAGAAACTCATTGAAAACTGGAGGGAGATGTTTAATCAAAGGTTCCCACTCTAGGTAAAAGAATAAATTTATATTAATTTCCCCAACTCTAGGTAACAAGGTTAATCTAATCGACCTCAGGTCCCATTCTCTAAAAAATACATGACACACTACATCGGGCTCCATAAATATGATCCTTAGAAGATAACAATCAATTAAGGATTTATTAGCAATGAGTTAATCCATCCCAAAAATGAAATCAAGAGGTTTCATGTCAAGAACCAGAAAATTCCAAGTAAGTTTGATATTTGATAATGAGAAAACACAAGCAAGACAATGAAGACTCTTCTCTCTCTTCATTCTGAGGGGTGTATTAATATCCATCATATAAGATAAAATCTCCATAGAAAGATTTAGTAGATTGACAATATGAGTCGAAATGAACAAATGAGATGCAACAGTATCAAATAAAGCAAGCAATAAAGATAAATTTATAGTTATGGTACCTCTCATAGTCACTAGACTCATATCTAATTTCTCTAGGGACTCTTCCACTGCATGAAAAATATTAATTCTAGATGTTTGTGGTAGGACCCATTAGATCTTAAAGCATATGATTGAACCAAATTACTTTTGGGTAATGATGATCCCATTCCACAATGTGGATCTAAATAGGTATGAAAAGACTTTTACAAGTGACCTAAACTTTTAAAGTAACCACATATCTTGGTTTCCTTAGTGAAAACCTGTTTTGAGTAAACAAGTTTTTCACACTAAAACCGAGTCAAAGGGACTCTTCTAGGAACTAAAAGAGGTATAAAAGAAACCTTTTTTAGAAATACTCATGAGAATCATCATTATTTATCTTACCATTATGGGAACTCAGAAAACAACCACTATGAGAAAAGGGAACTCTTGTTAATGTAGACTTACCAGCTAGATCAATTTTGACCATCAGTGCTCTATTAATCACATTAGTATAATAATAGAGACTCATTAAGAAAACATGATAATGAATATTAGATCAATGTCCAATATTGAACAATTGATTCTTCATCTTTTAATTTGATACAATCTCATTTGAAAAATTCACAAGTTTAGTGAATCTGTTTTCATATTCTATCATGGTCTTATCAGCCTTCTCAAGTTTGAAAAAATCCATAGCCTTAGCTAACACCATTGAATCTAGAAATAATTTTTTCAGTGAAAATAAATTTAAAGTCCTTAATTTCTAAGACCTATTGCTTATTCACCATCAACATCGAGTCCCTCCATCTTCTACTAGGTCCTTATAGGTTGAAGGTGGAACATTTCACATTGATTCAATCCGGTGTCTCAAAGAACTAAAACAAAAGTTTAATCCTTATCAACCAATCCTTAGGATCTTGAGGATTATTAGAGCCTTAGAATGCAAGTGTTTTTTCGAAAATAAATTACTGAGTGCAATTCTAGAATTCATCCCTCTAAGGTTCCACAACTAGAGAGTGAATAAAAATTAGGGCATGGGTATATCCTAGATCTTGGACAACATGAACAATAACCTCAACCAGATACTAGTTCATTGAAGGATTTACTCATTTTGGTTCATTAGCAGCTTCCTCTTGGATCCAATTCACACATATTCTCAGAGGCATGATGATACAAAACATCAGAAAACAACATTGAATATGTCAAAAGTTAACTCAAATCAACCCTCAAACAAGAGCAACAAGGTAAATTAATCTGGTCGTATATATAAACAATATTTATATTTTAATCCATACAAATCAAAAGTAGGGAAAATACTAGAACTAATCCTCAATAAATATTTCCCAACCACCCTTAGTGAATTATGGCTCATTACAATGAGATATGGTCATAAAAGCACTAATAACTACCTCCTAAGTCTTGAAAATATATCTCAACTGCATACTGACATCAAGGTAAGATTCTTAAACTGAACCTTTGATGCCACTTTTTCATGAACCATCCCAGATAACCCGGTACCCTGATACTCAAGTCGATATTTACATAGACCGAATGATATTACTGATCCCCATGGGTTGGCAACTAGAACCTGGAATCATAAAATACAAATGAGGGAACTATTTTGACACAAAAACAGCAGAAGATAAAGATACATATTAGTATACTAAAAACTCGAAACAGAGAACAATACCTAGAATCAAACAGGTATATCAAAACTCAAAAATTACATCATCAAAGTACCAAAAAGTAACAAGATAAAACTTTAGCAACCCAATGTTATCAATACTCCAAGCCCAAAGGGTCAACTACATCCACCTCCACCTAGAGGCGTTTTCCCTTTACTCGAACATGGAAGAAGAAAATCTATAAATTCCCAAAGTCAAAGGTAGGGTGTGATAAAAATCCCAGTAGGGTCTCAAAAAGTGTTTTATGATAACATGCCATAATAAATAGACCAAATCATGCATTTAATTTTTAACAAAATAGGCATGGTAGTAAAATTTCATATTTAAATCAAAACATTATTTTCATTTCAAAATATGGAAACATTTCAAACAATGGATTGATAAACATTTTATATAAAATAGTTCATATAAATCCATTGGGCATGAGTAAAATAGTTTCACAATCAATGCAATATATCTCAAATTAATCACAATAATTCATAAAACAATGATCAAATGCCACTATGGTATGTTAGTTACTGTATATGGGATTCTCACACTCTCATATCAATGATCATGACAAATATCCACTCCCACATAAGGGAAAATTAAAATCATGCACTCCCACTTAAAGGATAATTACTATATGGTCATGGTTTAGTTAGTGTTGAAATCTTTAATCTGTTGTTAGGGAATCACCAACTTAGTGTAGTTGTCCCAACCACTTATTAACTACACAAGCTCCCATTTTCATCAATCAATCAATCAATATTGGGAAATTCATTTCACTTCAAATTAAAACATAATTTATGATTCAATTTTGAAATTTCTCATTTCAATATGCCAAGTTATTTTCAAAACCAAATAATGGTTTTTTCATCATTTAATTATCTTTAAAGATAATAACAACCATAGGTTTAAAAAACTATTTAAGGAATTTTCTAAAGTAATTTCTCAAATCAATTTACAATTTCAATCAATTTGAAAAAATAAACCCCAAATTCCAATTCCATTAGAATTGGGGGTTTTCCTCAAAATCCATACCAAATCACTTCAAATTCAAATTCACATAAAATTATGTTTTCATAATTTAATTTAAATAAATTTAATTTAATTCAAGAAAATCAAGTGTTTATTATATGAAAAATATCAACGGAACCACCTACCTTTAATCATAGTATCAAAACTCAACAACTATAGTGGGATTTTTTGATGATGAAAAACATCTAAAAAGATCACTACTCAAAACTTAAACATTTCAAACGGTTTGAAAACATTGGTAAATTATGGAAAATTTTTGCTGTAAACTATACCAACGGTTTCCCAAATCTTTGAATGTGGAGCCATGGGGATAGATATATCCTAACGGTTCTGTGAGAATCATTGGGATATGGAAGGAAAATGAATTATATACCAACAGTTACATGAAACCGTTGGTATAAATATTTACCAATGATTTATAACCGTTAGAAATATCCAACGTCATGTATATACCAATGGTTTGAAAACCATTGGTATAGACTTTTACCAACAGTTCCTCACTAACCATTGGTAAAATTCAAGTAAAATGTTATATACCAACAGTTTCTAAACCATTTGTATATAATTTTTCCAAAGGTTTAGATAAATTGTAGGTATATGTTCTGTTTACACACATATGCCAACGGTTTACAACCATTGGCATGGGATTTATACACCTGCAGCAGGACGCCTCCCCCCTTGTGCACTTGCAGCAGTTCCACCACCACCAGGTATTCCTCCCCCACTATAGAATTCATACATAATTCTCAATACCTGCATAATACATACACAATTCTATATGAATTCATACAGAATTTATACAACACATAACTCTCAATACCTCTAATTATGAATTTAATTACACAAATACAGATTTCATAATTCATAAGTTAATTAATAATTAACACATACATAATTCAATTTGGAATTCAGAAGTCAATTACCCTATGAAATATGTAATTCTGAATTGAATACATACAATATTGAATTCTTTATAACATATAAATAATTGAATTCAGAATTCAGAATGTAATAACCCCTATATAATAAAATCATATTTCAGGTTTTGAATATGGAGTTGTTATTCACAGGCATGGGTGAATTCAGATGAGATTTGAATTTTTGGATAATGTGGTATTCCATGTTGTAGTAAGCGGTAATGTGATATGGGGGTGGGGCTGTGAAAGGGGTTGGGGGCTGTCCAAAGGGGTAGGGGTGTCTAGGGGGTGGGGGTTATCTCGAGGTTGGAGGGTTATCCAGGAGGGTGGGGTCTGTCCAGGGGGTTGGGGGCTGTCCAAGGGGGGTAGGGGTGTCCAGGGTGGTGGGAGGGTGTCCAGGGGGGGCTGTCCAGGGTGGTGGGGGTTTTCCATGGGGTGGGGTTGTCCAGGGGGTGGGGTGGTGTCTAGGGGGTGGGGGCTGTCCGGGGGGGGGTGTTGGGGCTGTCCAAGGGGGTAGGGGGTGTCCAGGGGTTGGGGGCTGTCCAGGGGGGTGGGGGCAGTCCATGGGGGTGGGGGTGTTAGGGGGTGGTGGGGGTCTCCAAGGGTGGGGGGGGTACCCAGGGGTGGGGGGGATATCCAGGGGTGGGGGTTGTCCAGGGGGTGGGGTGTCTGTGGGGATTCTAGGGGGTGGGGTGGTGTCTAGGGGGCTGGGGGGCTGTCCAGGGGGGTGGGTTGGATGTCCAAGGGGGTAGGTGTGTCTGGGTGGGTGGGGGATATCTAGGGGTGGGGGTGTCTATGGGGGGTGTCCAGGGGGTGGGGTGGTGGCCATAGGGGATGGAGGGGTTTTCCAGGAGGTTGGGGGTTGTCCAAGGGGTAGGGGGTGTCCGGGGAGTGGGGGTGTCTAGGGGTGGGGGTGTCCAGGGTATAGGGATTCCCATGGGGGATGGAGGGGCTATCTTGGGGGTTGGGGGTTGTCCAAGGGGGTAGGGGGTGTCCTGGGGCGGGGGGTTGTCCAGGGGGTGGGGGATGTCCAGGGGGTTGGGGGTTGTCCAGGGGGTGGGGGTGTCCAGGGGTGGGGGTGTCCAGGTGGTGTGGGCGGGCTGTCCACCGGGGTGTGGGGCTGTTGAAAGGGGGTAGGGGTGTCTGGGGGGTGTCTAGGGGGTGGGGTGTTCAGGGGGTGGTGTGGTGTCTTAGGTGTGGGGTGTGTAGAGGGGGGTTGTTCGGGGGGATGGGGATGTCATGGGGGTTGGGGGATGTCCAAGGGGGTAGGGGTGTCACGGGGGGTGGGGGTGTCCAAGGGAGGGGTGAATGAGTCACAAAAAATCATCAATTCAAGTTTTATTCTTTATAAATAAAGAAAAAAAAGAGAATGTGACCTACCCAATCACACATATATTCAGGCACAACAAATCATCAAACATTAGATGTCTGTAATATCAGTTAAAAATGTAATGAATCTGTCTGTCACTCATCACCATCACTATCATCTATGTCATCATCAGCCTCACCCTCATCCCCATCTTCATCCCCATCTCCATCCACTCCCCCCTCAATGCCCTCCTCCTCACCCTCGTACTCCGCATCGGCCTCCTCCTCACCCTCCTCCTCCTACTCACCCTCCTCCTCCGCCTCGGCCTCCTCCTCTCCCCCCTCCTCCTTCTCCTCTCCCTCCTCCTCGCCATTATCTCTACCAACACTATAATTTCCACTTGGTTCACCATATATAGAATGTATCGATGACATATATTCATCACAAGTTGTGCTGGCCTTTGGTGGAAGTGTTGGACGTAAAAATACCATCAGTTTCATAAATGCAGTGTTTTCCCTATCATACGGTTCTACCATCTCTATGGACCTTTTTTCATCATGTTCTGCCTGTTCCTTAACCTTCTGGAACTCAGTGGCACTAAAACTCATACATGAGGAGTTACTATACCTCTTCGGAACTATACTCTTCCCAGGACGACAGTGTACTTTGACAGGGTGCTCATTACCCAACACCTGATGTAAATGATTGCTTGGCCCAAAATTGTAAAGTTCCTGGGAATCAAGGTCCTCTAAAGAATCCTGTTAAAAATATAAATAGATTATTAAGTTACAAAGTAGATATTTAAATTTTAAATCAACATTGTAAAACTTATAATCTTCTTCTGAGTCGGTTCATTAACCACACTTCCATATTTCTTCCTTCTACTAGAGAAAAACAATTTTTCTTGAGGAACACATCCTTCAATATTCAATTTTTTCCTATATAATGACATTGAATTTAGAAACCCTAATTAAAAATCAGTTACCAATAATTAATTTCATAACTAAAATTATATAAACAATTGTCATACCAGCTTCCTCTTATGATCTGGCATCATAGTACGCCCCAATGTGTGGTGGTATTTTTAATCATCAATTTTTTTTTTATTTCTTCCAAATGTTTACTAAATAAAATTTTATAATACAAAAGATATTATTAACACAAAACATGAAAATTTTCATTTAAATACCTAAAATGTTATTAATACCTTAAATGGGTAGTTGTTCAATGAGTAATTGTCTACTGATACTGTTCTAACAGACAATCATCAATGACATGGACCGCCTATAACTCTGTGTCAACTCTAGAATGCCATCCAATATAAAACTCGTGCTTATAGGCTCTCTAAATACCACCTAAATCCTTTAGACATGTTGGTCATGCACCCTCACCATCGGGGAAATTAAACCAAAGATGATACCAAAATATTAATTCTTATAAATACAGAAAATAATATATTACAATAGATTTTTTTACCCATATCTCTGAACAAGCATTATCCTTGAATTCATTTGGAAATTGTCTCTATAAGAGCGGGCTGACATGAAAGATGTCGGAGTATTTGTAAAGCGTCAGCAAAAAACTTCAACATTGCTGCCCTGTTTTTTCAATCATTTGACTGTCTTCATTGTAGTCCACTATCAACTGTGTGCGGCGGTTCCACACCACACGCATGCGTGTACGCCCCCACCCCCACCTCCTATTAGAATATGTATATGGTATGAAAGAAAAAAATATTTTATCAATACATGTTATAATGAAAATAAATAGTGGTATAAAAATTTGTTAGGGTTGTATAAATATACATGCGGTAGTATAGTCAATGGGTGTCGTTGGATCCACAGAAACTGAAGGAACACCCTATATAGGTATAGTGGGTCCTAATGTATTCTCCATAGGGATAGACTCCGGCAGAGTAGGAGTCGAAGAAGATAGAATATAAAAGTTCACAGAGAAGTAAGAAGAAGTAAACAAAGATGACACTGATGGTCGGCCGAATGATGGATGGGGAGTGGGAATCATCATCGGATATGGTAATGACAGGTGAGGAGGCTCAGATGTAAAGGGTGGTGAAAACATGTGAGGCCTAAATATCATGTGTGTTTATAATGACACACTAGGATAATAATGTGGGATAAATGGTATGTTAGTGGGAGGGGCTAGGTCTAATCAGGTACGCCGACCAGATTGGCTAGCTCTTGTACCCCCCCCCCCATACGAACACCCTGAGTACTTGGACCACTACTAGGCTTCTCATAAAATAATTGTCTCTTAAGAGGTGGATCCTAAAAAATGTCTAAAAACATTAATCACATGATATTATATGTTATTTAAATATATATATATTTGAAATAAAATACTCACTACAGGCACTAGTGGTGGAATTCCCATCTCATCCATGCGACGATTGTTTTCCCTCATCTTTTTCCGTCACCTCTCTTCAATTGGTTGCATTTACTGCATTTGAAAACAAATATAGAAGTAATTAGAAAATTATAACTAATGTGTAACCCAAAAAAAACAAAATATTTGAGAGGGAATAAGAGATTCATGTATAATTTAACTTTCCACTGTTTTATAGGAGCTTTAATGGATATATAAGAATTCAATAAATCGTACAAGATGTAATAAAAAAAATTAATTTTGAGTTGGATGGTTATTTACTAAGTGTCATTAGTCTATATATTATGAATGATTAAACCCTTAAGATAGTTAAAAATGATGATATAAACATATGAACAAGGATAATAAAATGCAATTCAAATAAAATTGCAACCAATAAACATTGAAAATTCACATAACGGCCATGTTGGATATAGCATATTTGTAATCAATATTAAATAAATTTGAATATTACCAACCTTAACAACCAAAGTCGAGTAAAACAAAAAAGAATTGAGAACATGGATGGATGATTATATATATTTCCAAACACAACTTTAGGTTCACAGTCAACTCTGACAATTGAGCTATTAGAGTCATCAAAAGTAATAAATGGATCATTTCCAATGGAATTAGGGATGATTTCAATTCCATCATCACCATCATCAAAAATATGTCTTGGAATTAGTTCAATAATGACACTAAATTCAGGTCGAAGATTTCCTTTGACATAAAAAAATTGTTTTGCCATTAATTCCAATATATATGGTTTATCGATAGAAAAAGTGTGAGTCATATCAATTACTTGAAATCCAAAATCACCAGTGAATGTGCCTTGCCTCATCATCAAATCAAGCCATTGTAATTTCATCATCTTTACTCGTCCATGAGAGTAATAATCCAATATTATTATTATTTCAACAACTCCATAATAACCTACATTTTCAAATCGTGGTCTACTATCTGATGCACTAGCATAACAGTTTGTTGTGGAAATAACCATAATACCATCCTGTTGTGTTCTCATGTTCTTTTCTCATTCAGTGATAATAAATCTATACCCATTGATAACAATTGATTTACAGTCACAAACCACGGTATTAGGACCAAAATCTGAAGCTCTTATTTCCTTAGAGACAGAGTCAACAGGAAAAATCAATACCTAAAATATAAATGAATATTAAACTTTATTAAATATTATTTTAATTATTTTAAATATTAATATTATTACCTTAATTTTTAACCAATCAGAAAACTCTTTGCTATTTAAATTCTCCCTCCTCAAAGACAAATAATGATTCATTCTATTTATCATCGCTCTATGTTCCTTATAGACGAAATCCAGTAGAGGTTGTGCTGCTATTGGTTTAGACCAGTCTATGAGAATGGAGATCAATGGGAATGGGTTGACAGTGAGAAGGGGTGAGATTAGAGACAATATTCGGGCAGGAGCCTCTCCAACTTGCAGTGCAGTGATGGAGGATCATTTGGGTCAAGTACAGTTGTAGAGGGTGAACCGGGATGATTTTACAGCAGCTCCTGCATGCTATCTTGGTATGAAACTGGTGATGGTGTCCTCAAATCCATTAGTGAGACAAATTTTTCAGAGATTGAGGAGTGGTCTGGGTGTTGGACAATAGCCCTTTCTAGAGGAAACTACTTATTTGTGCCAATCAGGGCCTGATTCTGCAGATCCTCTTGAATACACAGCTTGTGAGGCTAGGGAAATTCAAGTTGTCACGACGTGCAATTGGTTTGAAGGACTGGAGGTCAAGGAGGTACCCATTATGGTTAAAGGAGTTCAATCAGTTGAATATGCTGAGACTGACTCCAAGAAAAAAGAGGATGATGTGGGTGCAAGGGAGAGGGTGTCATGTGATGGTATTGGTATCGCTCTAGACTCTCAATGCCTTTCCCAAATTGATCAGAACATGCCATCTCAGATTATGGAAGGAGGGAGCTTAGCTATTGCAGAGGATGTGCTTGTGTGGAAGGATGTTGGCTGAAATGATTATTCTTCTGTGAAGGTCACTGGTAAGTGGGGAAATATTTCTATAAGTGATAAGGAAAATAGTGGTGCGATTAGGCCCTCTTTTAGTGATATTGTTCAGAGTGGAAGAAGGAAGGCTTATGAAAATGATGGTGTTATGACTGCTCCACCTAGGAGAAAGCCTAGGAAGGACTAATCTCATATTCCCAAGCCAGTGACCACCAGGGCCTCATCTAAGAGGGAAAGTGGAGTCACCTCGCTGTCACATATGCAATACTGTAAGGAGCATCCATCGTTGGAAAAGTTGAAGCTTAGAAAGAAGAATGCTAATATACTGAAGCAACATGAAACATCTTCAGAATGGGAATCATATAATGCAGATTAATCACCATAATATGTATATGGAGAAGGGTATGATTATTATGACATGTAGTTTTTCTATTTTAGTTGGAAATGATTGGTTGTGGGCGAGATGTTCGCCTCCAGTCTTCTTGTCTGTTTAATGTACTTTTTTCTTTTCTTTTAATAAATGGTTAGGGGTTTCTCCTATGATTGAGCTTGCTGGGTATGTTCCTTGTAGATAAAAATAATAATATTTTAATATATATATATATATATAATATAAATATTCAATTTACTTACAAGATGTAGTCATCGAACAAATCACAGTTGAACAAAATTGTGTGATGTGTCATCTCCTGCTCTTCAAGGCTTAATGTCTTCAATGTGTATACTCCAGAAATTTCTCCTATTTGAGGTAGTGAAGGAAAACAGGGTTCAATTTTCTCAAATTGTTCTTCTTTTTTTCTCGATGGTCTATTCATTCTTGTAGTAAGATCATAAAAATACATAGAGCAGAAATCCAAACATTCTTGAGCCAAGTAACCGTTCACAATAGAACCTTCGGGATGATTCCAATTTTGTAAATAAGACATTATTGTGTACATATTTTTTTCAGTTGGATACATCCAACAAAAATAAATAGGTCCCCCAAGAATTATTTTAGTTTTAATATATATAGTCAGATGTAGCATGAATGTGAAAAATGATAGAGGGAATATTTTCTCTAAATCACACAAAATTAATGGGGCACCATCCAAAATTTTTTGCAAGAATAAATTGGAAAACTTCTTAGCACAAAGATCACTAAACAAATGCCAAAAACTAATAACATCCACCCTTACATTATTACAAAAAATATGATGGATTTCTATTAGAATCAAATCAAGTAGAAGGATGTGATCATCATGACTCTTCATAGATTTTAGTTTCAACTCTCTTCTGTTGACCCATTTAGATATATTGCTTAAATATCCATCATTAACTTTAATAGTCTATTATAAATAAAGAAATTTCTATTTTTCTATAGGCGTCATCACATAAGAAGCACATGGAACTTGACATTTATTTTCACTGATACGTACAGGATGCAATTCTGGTCTGATGCCCCAATCCACCAAGTCACGCTAAGAACATAAATCATCTTTTTTCCCTTAAAATTTAGAAGAATCAAAAGAAAAATTTCACATATATATTTTTTCAATGTGAATTAATTCAAAGAAATGATGTAAAAAATTTGTTGACCAATAAGGAAAATCAAAGAAGATACTTCTCTTCTTCCAATTGTAACAGGTTTCAGTGGAAACATTCTTTCTATTTCTAGATTTCATTTGACCCTTCCCAAATAAAAAATTTAAATCTTTAAATTCTTTAAGCACATCATTTCCAAACATATGCTGAGATGGATCATTGGTCTCCATGGTATTATCAAATCTTCAACAATTATTTCTATATGAATGGTCTATTGGAAAGAATTTTCTATGTCCCATAAAAATGAAACTACAGTGATGTTTCAGTCTTATGGATTATGTATTCTTCATACAAACTATACATGATAGTTTTCCCTTTGTGATCCATCAAGACATCATTGCATAAGAAGGAAAATCATTGATCATCTACATAAGCATAGCACGCATATGAAATATGTCTTTTGAACATGAATTGTATGTGCACACACCCACATCCCAAAGAAGTTTCAAATCCTTTATTAAAGGTTTCATGTATATGTCTATATCATTGTCGGGATCAAAAGGGATAGATATGAGTATACTCATGAAAGTGAAAGGTTTTTTCATACACAATCATGGGGTAAGGTTATAAATGTGTATAAAAATCGGCCATGTGTTGTGAAAAGTAAGCATCTTCCCAAACGGATTAAAACCATCACATGAAAGACCCAGTCTCACATTATGCATGTCAGCTGCAAAATCAAGATATCGAGCATCAAATATCTGCCATGCAAATTATTCTGCAGGGTGAACCAACTCATCATTAGTCTTATTTCTCTTTATATCATGCCATCACATTTTTATTGATATTTTATCATACATAAAAATATTATGGAGTCTGGGGATCAATGGAAAGTTCCACATTACTTTATGTGGAACACGGGATGGTGTTCCATTATATTTTTTCTTCCAGAAGGATGTGCCACATTTTATACAATCATTCCGTTCAGTAGTTTCCTCCCAGAATAAACTACAATATTTTTGGAAAGCATGAAATTTGTTTCTTCAAAATAAAATTTCCTCAACTAACTTCCATTCCATATAGTGGTTTGAGGGAATATCTAAATCATCTGGAAGTATGTCCTTCAAAAAGGTAAGAATGTAATCAATTGTAATATTAAAAATCCCATATATAGTTTTCCCATGAAACAATATGATTTAAAATTCCAGATTTTTCATTTTACCGCATTGTCTATATACTAGAGTCATGGCAGTATCATTCAATTTTTCCATACTGACAACATCATCATTTTCCTTAGACGCATCATGTGTGATCATATAGAAGTCTACTTGGGTTTTAATCCTTTCTTTTTTATGATGAATAATAAACAAAAAATGGTCATATAACAAATTCTATAATCTAGACCTCTCATTTAGATCATCAGCAATTTTAGATTTCATTTTCTCTCCATTGTGATACCACACAGAGTAGTTTGATTGAAAACCATATTTGGTTATGTGGTAGCTGACTTCTTCAAGGCTCAAACAAGGTCTTCCAACACAATTGTTACAGGGGAAGTGTATGTGACCACTATCTGAAGCATTGTGAAATGAAAAATCTAAAAATCTCTCCAAATTGTTTTGAAAATCTCTTGAGATCCGATCGGTTTCATACATCCAACTTCTATACATTCTATAAAAAAAACTGTTATAAGTCATTTTGTTAAAATAAATTAAATAAGATTGAAGTTTCATTGAAAATATATTTAAGTAAATGATATTTTTTCACTTTATATGAAACTATAACTGACACACTACTCTATATGTGAATCATAATATAAAAGACAACAAAATACTATATTTATAACAAAATATCTTTGAATAACTATAAATGAGTGTACAAGATCATGTACACTTTTGGAGGATAATTATTCAGGAGTTTAGTAAATTTTAGATCGAATAAATTTTATATTTTAGTAGATCATTTGAGTGATCACACACACTGCCCAAGGGGGTGGGGGTGTCCAGGGGGTGGGAGTTGTCCAAGGGGGTGGGGGTGTCCACCCCCAAACTAGGGTCATAGAATCCAATATCTATCCAATTGTACTAGGATTTCAAGAATATTATAGATGACCCAGAAGACTCTTGGTGTAAACCATGAATATCATACAAATAAATCACAACACACCTAATTGTAAACACACCTCAAAATATCATATGTGGTTCAGATTCTATCTTCCAATCTAAATATCATACATGAATTCTAAAAAACACACCTAAATGTAAAAAACACCTCCAAATTTTGAGATAGGTATGTAGCTTATTGATGCCTTGAGAGGCTATATGAGAGATAATTCTAGGTTGTGATACAAGGTGTATGTTTACAAAAAAATTTGTGTGAGTCAAATATGATCCTATGATTGTTGTTTAGGCATATGAACCAAGTTTTGATGGGAAACTACTCATCGGAGTATAATCCTTTTTATATCATTAGGTGATATGGAGTTGTACGGATGTTTAATTTGTATGAGATCAATATGGATAGTGGAAAAGAACCTGAATGAGATTTATTTGCAGAGATCACTTCTTCTTGGAAGGGTAAGAGTGAGTGTTGGTATGGAACTTCAAAAAAAGTCTTAATGTGTGAAAGAAACTATACATTGGTTATATGTATTTAATATTTTTTGTGGAGTAGAGGAGTGTACAACCCACCCCCTCCCTGGATAGCACACAACCCTTGACAGCCCACACCCCACCTCCCCCACCAGGATAGCCCACCCACTACCCCCCCCTGAAAAGCCCCCCCCCCACCCCCCCCCCCCCCACACACCTGGACAACCCACACCCCCTCCCTTGAATCCCCCTACCACCCTGCAGCCCCCTGGAGAGCCCCCCCCACCTAGACAGCCCCCCACCTGGACATCCCCCCTGCCCCCACCTGGACAGCCCACCCCCCCCCCCCCTTGGACAGCCCACCCCCCCTTGGACAGCCCATACCCCCCTCCCCCACTTGGACATCCCCACCACCACACCCCCAACTGGATAACTCCCCCACCCCCATCTGGAAATCCCACCCCCTCACCTAGGCACCCCACCCCCCGCCTCGACAGCCCCCCCACATCCTCTACCTAGACAACCCCCTCCCCCCCAACCACACCCTACCAGGAAATCACCCCCCCACCGGCCCCCCCACTTGGATAGCCCACCCCCACCACCCCTCACCTGGACATCCCCCCCCCCCCCCACCCGGATTGCCCCCCTCTCCTACAGCCCCCCCCCCCCCCCCACCCCCACTACAGCCCCCCTAGACAGCCCCCCACCCCCCCAACTGGACAGCCCCCACCCCCACATGGGCATCCCACCCACCCCCTCCCCCCCCTCCTTGAACATCCCATACCCCCACTCCCCCACCAAGATATCCCACCCACCCCCTGGATAGCCCACCACCCTCCCTGGACATCCCACCCCCCTCCCCTACAACCCCTTACCCCCCTGCAGCCCCCCCCCCCACCTCGACAGCCCACCCTCCCCACCTAGACATCACCCCACCCCACCTGGACAGCCCACCCCCCCCCCCCACCTGGACATCCCCCCCCCCACCACCCCCACCTAGAAAGCCCCCCACCCCCACCTGGACAACCCACCCCCCTCCCCCACCTAAATAGCTCACCCCCACCCCCTGGACAGCCCACCCCCCAGGGCATCTCACACCCCCCTCCCCCAACTGGACACCCCACCCTTACCCACTAGACAGCCCACACCCCTCCTTGGGCATCCCATACCCTCTTTAGGGTAATTTTATTTAAAACGATTTTATTTATTAAGAAAGGAAAACCATCAGGCATTATCCATTTCATTCCAAATAACCCATTCAATTTATCAAAACATGAAAAATTCAATTTATCAAAACATGAAAAATTAAATTTATCAAAACATGAAAAATTCAATTTATAAGGCTCTATGGGTCACTTAGGAAATGTCATCGGGGAAAGGGGAAATCACCTACATTGTTAATTCCAATTTAAAAACTGGACCAAGCACATGGGAGGTGCGGTGGTGTCCATGAGGTGTGGTGGTGTCCAGGGGGGCTGTCTAAGGGGTGGGGGTTTTCCAAGGTGGTGGAGGGTGTCCAGCGGGTGGGGGTGTCTAGGGGGTGGGGGTGTCTAGGGGTGTGTCCAAGGGGGTGGGGGATGTCTAGGGGGTGGGTCTATCCATGGGGGTGAGTGGTGTCCACGGATGGGGGTGGGTTTATCTAAGGGGAGGGGGAGGGGGTTGTCGGGGTGGGGGTGTCCAGGGGGTGGGGGATTAGGGGGTGGGGGTTGTCCAATGGGGGTGTCTAGGGGGAGTGTCCAGGGGGTGGGGTTGTCCATGGGGTGGGGTGTCCAGGGGTGGTGGGGAGGGGTGCCGGGGGGTGGGGGTTGTTCACTAGGGGGTGTCCAGGGGGTGTCCATGGGGGTGGATGGGTTGTCCAGGGGGTGGGGGTGTCCAATGGGAGTGGGGTGGGGGTGTTTAGGGGTGGCGATACCTATATAATACCTTAAAAATTACCTATACCCAATCCAACCAACATCACAATTCCAATCCATCACCCAAACAACACCGAATTCATCCTCAATATCAATACCCTTACCATTATTCCTTAAACAAGAACTATAAATACAAAATCCAAAACCAATTTTCAACTAAACTAAAGTACATAGAAACTACTATATAACCTGACAAAAAAATGTAAAATCACCTACACGACTACTCCAACCGTTCCCAATCCCTTCACATGGACTATCCTTATATCCATTACCCACCTTGAGGCCAAATGACTAAAAAAACCCTTTACCATATTTTAAGTGTATAAAAAAATAGAAAACAAATCAAAGTCTTCTGTATTTCACAGACTATAGGAACTATGATTTATCCCAAATCAAAACAGAAATCAGAAAAAAAAAATAGATGTAGAACATTAAAACTAAGGTAACACTTACTAATTTGAAGTGTAGAAATAAAAAAATCTTGGTTGAAGATGGGTCTATAGGTGGAGGGAAATTCGTGGCCTAGGGTAAAGAGAGACCTTCTAGAGGAGCTTCGGATTAGGGTATGCAATTGGATGGAGTGGGAGGTGGGATACTGTGTATTTAGGGGAAATATTTCCCAACAATTTTTAAAAACTGTTAGGAAATCTTCTCTATACCAACGATTTATTAAAACCATTGGTATATGTTAGATGAATTGTATATTTCCCAACGGTTTGAGTAAACCATTACGAAATCTTAATTATTATAACACATTGATAATGGTTTGTTAAAACCGTTTGAAATACTGCCTTTTTTACATTATACCAACAGTTTCTTCAAACCATTGGTAAAAATCCATTGGGAAAACCTCTGTTTCCAGTAGTGGATCTAGAAATACAGCATAGATTCAAGGTTCAAATCAACATAGTTTAGATCCATCAATAATAATATGATCTAACACTCTCTAAGGATGAATGAATGAGAGAGTAGGAGATAAGGAATGAGAGAAGATCACTTAATGGAGAGGAATCAAATGATTTTTTTCAATTGTGGATCAACCAAGGAAGGGGTTTGTTGGATCTAAAAATGGTCATTGAGAGCCTCTAAGACCTAGGATTTTGAGTAATTCTGAGTTAGGGTTGAGTAGGAGGTAATAAGGGGGTTCTAGAAATTTTTAATTATTTTTTGGAAGTAAAAATACCCACGCACATGGTTAGATGGGAAAGACCCCCCAATTTCCAAAACATTGTACCCTTTTAATGTGGTGAATAGTTTCAACTAGTTTAGTGCATGATTTTGGAAACCATTCACCAATTGTGCATTCCCCATAGTCCAGGGGGTGTATAGTTTTCACTGGTGGGGTGCATGGTTTGGGGAAATCGTGCACCAAGTGTCCACAACCCAAAATTTTCTTAAATTTTCAACTTTCCTCTTGAAAAAAACTTATACTAACCCCAACCAAAGTATGAAAAAAATTAGGATTTACAGTTACCTGATAATTAGTAACAGGATGTCACATTATAGACAAAATTTTAAATTAATTTTATCACTTTTAGAAAATTTGCTTGAAAAAATAAAATTTAGTTTTTTAATCTACATTCCAAAATTATTTTTGTGTTAGTTTTAAAAAGTTTCTCAAAAGATTAATTTCTTTTTGAATAATGAAAAATACTAATTTTTATTTAAAACTAAATTTTTGTTTAAATTTTTTAAAAAGTTATATTATATTTCAAATTAAATTATATATGAAATTGTATTTAAAGTAAAATTAGTTTAATTATATTATAATTTAAATAATTTAGGTAATTTAATCAATTTCATATTGAATTATGATATTAAAACATTCTATATTTCTACTAATTTTCTCTTTAGAAAATCACCCTTTCATCGCTTTTGCAATTTATTTTTAAATTAGATTCTAGAATTTTTGTGAGTTGAATTTATAAAAATAGATTCCATATTTGGAATAATAATAATTTTTATTATCTAATAAGTTTAAATTAATTTTTTACCATAATGAATAGTGAAAATAGTAAAAATTAATTACCACAGTTATGGTAAAAATGAGTTTACTAGGGGGATTAAAGTAAGGAGATATGGATTAAAATGACCTAAAACTTGTCCAACCCCCATTGTATCCATATTTTGACCCTATCATCTATAAGTTTCAATAATGACCAATTTTATAGTCTTTTTTCATGATAAAAACAAGGATATCACTTTATATTTTCAAAAATTCCATGTGTGTCCTCTCCCACACTTGTAAAAGGTCACCCCCTCTCCTCCCCTATTCACGATAACAAAAATATTGGATTTAGACAATACCTGAAAAAACAAAATCCTTAATTAAATATCCACATCCTATAGGACTTCTTTTGATTAGTAATCCCTCTTAAGAAGGCTTTATGTATAAACCAAAATAAGCTCTCTGAAGAAGAGGTAAAATTATTAAACATGCGTACTTGTTTTATTTCTTTTTCCACATCTTTAAAACCCTATTCAACTAAGATAATATAATAGAACAAGTTTATAATATATAATTAAATTTTATTATGTTAATGTAATAACCCATATCCATCTCCAGTTCTATCAAATGGGAAATGAAACCGTTAATCATGTGTACGGTGGACTATAGCCTCATGAACCGATGTAATTCGTTCACCATCACCACCTTACAAGGATGGATATAATGATGTATTTAAAATATTGATATTATATTTATATAATTATTATAATTATTATAATTATTATATCACATATACTTTCTTCATTCCATTTTGTGGGGGATACAATAGCGTTGCTTGTGTGTATGAGAGACTATCACCTCATGAAGTGATGTAATTCGTTCTTCACTTATGATTTACATGAAAGGAAGTAATGATAAATTTAATTAATATATGTGATATTTATGATCTAACCATACTACTATAAATATAATATAACATCTAAATTTTTGACTTCCAATCCATTGGAAAATGATAACGTCGCTCGTGCGTACGTGTCGACTATCGCCTCCACATAGCGATGTGAATTGTTTTTCATTTTATTTTTATATGTATAGTAATTAGGATGTATTTGATTAATATAAATTATATATATGACATAATAATTATTCTATAAAGTTTAATTAATATTTATTTTTCTTTAATTCCATCTATTGAGAAAAATAGAAACAGTGTCCATGCGTACATACGACCTACCATCTCCATGAATGGTGTAATACATTTTCTATCTATAACGCTAATACATTACTATAAATACATATATAAAGAGTATATATGATATTTATATCATTTTAAAATTATAAATATTATGTAACCATGAAAAAATTAAAAGGACTAGAATTATTGAACTAAAACATTCATGAAAAGCAAAGCAATATCACCTGAAACAGTAATTTTAACAGAGAATTTGTAATAAACAAGTGATAAAAGACTATAATTTAATCATATATGATATCATATATATTAGTATAGTTATTTAATAGATTTATAATAAACCAATATTTATTATAGAAATGTTTCATACACATATGAAGGAAGTCGAACAAGAGGTAACAGTTACTCATCTCACCTTTACTTCTATGAGACATACACCATATTCACCACTTATTCCTTTTTGGGGTGTATATACTTCCATTTTTATATGTCATATTATGAATATATTTATATTTATGTTATCTAAAGTTTCTTTGATGTTATTTATTTCATGGGGATTGTGATTTCAAAGTTACCAAAGTGGTAAGGGTTTATTTCACAATCCAATCATTATTCAGGATTGTTTTTATTTAAGTCACCATTGGGGGAATTATTTGATATTTAAATCATAAAATAAATATATTTTATTCTCAACTATTTATTTGTGAAATTTTTCAAGTAATATTACTATTCTACTACTCTTTTATAATTAAAATTATTAAAAAATGTTTTTAATAAAATCTGACTTTATTTCTCTCTTCGATTGAAAATCCTTTTTAATAAAAATTCATGATTTATAAAAAAAAATTTAAAATTCTTTTTAACCTTTTAAAAATTATTTATTAAATAAATTTTTATCCATTTTTACTTTTTTCAAAAAAAATGAAAGGAATATTTATGTCATTTTCAAAATAAGGCATGTTTGGATTTTATAAAAAAATTAAGAATCTTTATTTTAACTTGTGCGACACAAACGGAATTTTACGCCTTCATGACAAATAAATTCTTTAAAGATTATTTTACATGATTTAAAAGGTTATTTTCAAATAATATTATTTTTTAAAATAATTTTTGAACCTTTTTTAAAAAAATATTTTCAAAGTGAAAAGGTTATTTTCCACACAAAATATTTTAATGAGATTTTAATGATATTTATATTCATCAATAACATCAACCCTTTATTTTAATTATGATAAACTAGAGATTTGTTATATTTATATCATACTTATTATTTATTTGGATGTTTTCAGATTATTTTGACTAAGGATATACAACTTTATTTCCATTCTCCATATTACTCTGGATGGTTTATGATTTTTTTTATTTGGGTAAGTATTAACATTTTTTATATTAATTATTCAAAACAAATGTTTATGTTGATTATGTTTCACCCATTTTATATGAGGAATGAATTGGAATTAGTATTTGACTGGTGGGGATCGATTATAGATATCCCCTTGATGCATCTACTAGACTTATGAGACAAATGAGTTGGCTAAATTAGATAGGTTTCCACCCACAGATTTAAAATATCTAGTGTAAGGTCTTGAAAATATGTTTCAGATGTTTGTAATTATTCATTCCCTCATTAAAAGATCAATTATTTATATCCATGTTATTATTCTATTAGTTATAATATTCATTGATAAGTTTTAATCTTATGTGATTATTTATATGTATTTATTTGATCATCATTTATTTATATCATATTATGATCAGTTTATTGATAAAATGGAGTGAGTTTCAGTTATGTACCTTTCCATATTGATTATTCTTATTTATTCACGATGGATTCCATTGTAGTTTAACCATTAATAAGAATATGATCTCACCAATTTATTTTGTTTTATTTTCCCTAGGATACTAGGAAGTGTTTTTTGATTGATATGAAAGGATATCCTATGAGGAGTAATGGAATTATAAAAGAAAAAACTTTGTGTATTTGATATTTTAAAATGTAATTTGAATTTCAAGTCTATATCTAGTTTACCAAGATAAAACAATTAGATAAATTAAATGGGTTTCTACCCATGGATTTAAACTAACTTGTTAAAGGTATTTAAATTATGTTTCAGATGTCTGGAATTATACATTCTCTTATTATGATATCAGTTATTGATGACCATGTGATTATTGGATTAGTTATATTATTCATGGATAAGTTTCAATATTAGGTGATTATTTATATGCATATATTTTCTAATCATCTATTTCTACCATATTATACTCAATTTATTGATTAAATGGCATGTGTTTCAGTTATTTACCTTGCTATATTGATTATTCTTATTTATTCATGATATCTTTTGTTGTACTCTTACCCTTATTGAGCATCAAAGCTCTCCCCTTTCTTATGTTTTATTTTCCCCAAGATACCAAGAAGTGTTTTTTGATTTATATATGAGGATACACTAAAAAGAATAATTTATTTCTCAAAGAAATTTTTTTTATATGATGTTTTAAAATGTAATGTGAATTTCAAGTCTGTATCTAGTTTACCAAGACTATTAAACTATTCGATCATTCGATATGTGATACCTTGTATATAGTTCCAATGTAATAATTAAGACATTGGATTTGGGTTACTGGAGTAAGGTTCATTACACATAATTCATAAATATATATATATATATATATAATATTTTAATAATATATTTTTATTTCATTGAGAGTTATATTATTTTAAATTTACTACTAAACAATAGAGGACATCAGTTTACCTATTGGATGTATATCCAATGACCATATTCTCAAGGATTGTATTTTAAACATCTATATTTATAATGGCCACATTTCATTCCTGTATATAGACTTACTAAATCATTTGTCCATTCTACTCTCACTTCACAAGGTATGGTTTTTATTTCAAATTATAGATTTTTTATAATGCTTTCCCATTTCTGGGGGATCTTCCTCATTATAGGTTTTGTTTTCTTATTGGTGATCCAAAGGGATAAAGATGATCCATGGGATTTCCTAGTAATTAATATTTTATTATTTTATATATATTTTCCACAATTAATTTATGCACTTTTAATGGATGTATTTTCCTATAGAGAGTAATGACCCATGGTGTGTAGTACTTTGTTTTCTCTGATTTTGTTGTAATGTTACACTTATAAATGAATTAAGTGTTAATGAAAATTTTAATACCATAAATAATAATGGGATCCTGAAAAAAAAAATTAAATAGTTTTTAGATACATTATTCCAAATAAAACATGTTGTATAATAAGAAATATGTCTCAAGGGGTGAAAATTTGAGACAAGAAACTCTTACCATATATCCCCACTTAGTAAAATGACTTTTAACCACATGTACAACAAACATACCTATATTAATCACTTATTTAAAGTCCTTACTCATAACCATAACCTTTTTAACCTTAATTTATTATTATTCTCTACATGTATATTAGTTTTTTATTATTTATTTTCAATATCGGGTGTGAGTAGTCATGATCGTTTTGAACTAGTTATGAAATAGAGGTGTTATTATTAATTATTTTCTAAAAGTTCATCATTACCAGATAATACAAGTTATTCTAATTTCTTTTTTATAATAATTTATAATTTTATTGTTTCATTCTATGGGATTTTTGGTTATTATCATTAAAGATGAATTCGACGATGAGCTTGTTTCGATGATTTTTAACGAACGGACATTGGTATCCTAATTGATGAGCTTAATATTAATTTTATCATTAATAAACCAAAAATTAATAATTATTTACTTATTTTTATCATATATCATTAGTATTTAAGTTCTCATAGTCATACATGATACTATTTTAGAGCATTGTTGAAGTGGGTGGTCAAACCGACCTAGGCATGAACATACAATTGGTAAATGAATGATTATGAGGTAATTGAGTTGTAATATCATTGTTTCAGGAGAATAATGATATTATTTAGGTTTTATTATAATTATATATTATAATTTAAGATAATCATAATAGTATTTAATGGATATAAAATTGTTACATAGTATGAATAAATTTTTTTCATCTTAGTACACTTATTCTAGATGGTTAAATATATAGAGATTTTTTATTGCTCATATAATTGATAGGTTATAAAATTATATTTATAATAAACATAATAATTATATAAACATCATATTTATCCATTAAACCCAACTATATAACCATCCATGAAAGGTGGTAATGAATGAAAAAATACATCGTCCCATGGAGGCAGTAATCTACACATGTGTATTGATAATGATTTCATTTTACATAGAAAGAGGAAAAAGAGTAATATTTTTTATCATTTAAAAATATAAAATATGTCATAAATATCATAATTATTTTTTAAATTCAAAATTTTTACCATTCATGTAATTTGGTTAAGGAAAATGAATCATGACGCTTTTTAGAGGCGACGGTCCGCACACACGCAGGAATTTCGTTTTTTGTTTTCATTAAGGGAAAATGGGAATGGTGGTTAATATTTATTACATTAACATAATAAAATTCAATATAAGAACAAAATTTATTTCATTATATAGTAATTAAAAAAATATAATTAGAAAAATAATATGGAAAAGAAAATAAATTTGTTAAAATTAGCACTCACGTTGAAGACTTGGGCTTTCCCTTAGAGGAATCCTTTAAAAGGGGGGATTAGGATAATCTATTGTGACCAAAAGATTAATAGGGTGAAATATTATTTTAGGGTAAGTAAGTATGGTATATTTTCAATATGAAATTTAATTTTTTTGAGTGGTGTTGAAGGGGTTGTGACAGGACCCTTTATAAGTGGTAAGAATACTATTTTTTGTAAATGTTTCAACTTAATATAAAGAGAGCACATTTTTTACATGTCAAGTGGATTAAAAAATTATAGGACGAGATAAGGTATATAATTTCTCAACCACTCAATTATAAACATGTTTTTAATATGTTTCAATCCCCCTTGCCCTATATATTTTACTTTTACCATTTTAGATTTTACTTCAGTAACAAGTTTTTACTTAAGTAATTTATCCTTTGTGTATAAAAATAAAGTGTACTTATTATATAGTATGGAAATTATAATTCATAATTTAAAATATATTTTATTATATTCAATTTATAAAAGTGATAAAAATTAATTTTAAAATAATAAATTTATAGAGTATTTAAAACAATTTACAGAGAAAAAAGTATCTTAAATTCAAAAATATCAAATATAGGTTTGTAAACAAAAAATATATATTTTTAAATTTATAATTTCATTTATTAAATACATATTTGTTATATAAAATATATTCATAAATTTCCAAGTCATACTTATATACTAATAATGTCATAAAAGTCATGATTTTTGTAAAGATGATATTTTACACCATTCACCTAAAAACAAATACTTTCAAAAAATAATAAAAATTCATACAAAGATAATTTTTGCATTATAAATCCAAAAATGAAGTTAATTTTGAAAAATATAATTCAAAAATTTAAGTATTTAACTTTTATATAAAAATATAGTGAAAGCTATTTTTATAGATAAATAGCCTTTTTAAAATATTAGTTATTGTTGCTTTTATTTATTATTAATTATTTGTTACACTAGTGTTAATATATAATTAATAATAACAATATATTTACTTTATTTAAATAAAGTGAATAAAAATATAATTTTAGAAGAAAAAACATTTTTAAAAATTAAAATGATCAATGCATTGGTAAACAAACAGTATTTTTCTTTAAAAGTCCAAATGTGAAATGTTTAAAATACATGTGATAAATAAATTATTACAGTAATAATTACATGTTTATATCATCCTAATTTCTAGTTAGATATCCCCTTAAGATATTTTCATAATATCTATGCATGATGTAATCTATATAGGCAGTCAAGGGTGGTGATTCCCCTAGCATGGTTCTCATGGAAATTTCCATGAGCTTAAACTTCTCTCATATATGATTTCACTCATACCATAATTGTTCAAGTTTTAATTGAGATTGGTCTAGGAAAACCCTAGTGAATCTACCTCCTTTCCAAACTCAGATAAATGAGCTTCATAAGGGAGACTTATACTACTGGAATTTATTTCTTCCCTTTTTCATTATAGATTTCATAATATTGTTACTTCATTTTATAGCTGCTAATTTAAAGACTATATTTTAATGGGAAAATTTTATAATTTAATTTTATTAATGTAATGAATATTTCATTTTAATTAGGTGTTTCAAGTAGAATAAGCTAATAATATATTATTATTCAAGTAAAATACATGGTGAAAGTTCATATCGTTACAATTAGAATCCAAATAAAATGAGAATCACTCCTTCCCATGGATTTTTAAAGTTATGCAGTAACAATGTATAGATTGTCTCCTTCCGTACTCTTTTCTTATATTGTCATATTATATTTTCTCCTAGAAAATTGAATGATTAATATTGAATTTTTTTAATGATTAAGATGAAACTAATTTTAGGGGAGTGGTAACTATTGTTTGTCTTTCTTGTTGACTTATCTTTTGTTTTGTTTACCATTTTTATTGAGTATGTTTTTGAAATGAGATAAAACATAAAAAAATCTACCATGTTTTAAAATATGTACAATGTTGTACATATAGTTATTAATTATGTTTTTAAAAAAAAATTGAGCTGATTAGAAAACTCTAAGAACCTTTTTCACTCCATATTGATTTATAGGAACTTGGTCATGTTATTTAATCTAAAAATATCAAAAGATTACAGAATGAATTTTCCCACTATTTTTAGGGAAATTTGGTTTTAAAAAAAATGAAATGAGTGTGATGGAAAATGTTGGAGTGGAATTGAAATTATAACAATAGGAAACTTGATGTTTGAACTTTAACCTAGATAACTTTCCCTTTGTCAAATAGAACTCCTAAGAGAGAAAACTCGGGATATTATATTATAAGTCCTTTGATGGTGGAGTTAAATGGTAAATTAAAACCCAAAAAATGAAGCACTGTTACATTAGAAACTAGGTGTATGAGTAAATATAATCCATTGGTAAATCCAATAAGTTATTTACTCAAATATGACTTAGAAAAAATAATTAAATGAATAATTATAAGAAATTAATTCATTTAGGTGAGGGGAATGTTAAACCCAAATAAATAATGGATAATTTGACTTATAAAAATATCATTTTAGTTTTATCAAGGAAGTGAAAATATATCTTGGGTATAATGAACTAGAGGACATCGATTATTGAAAGTGCTTCTTATTGAAATTTTAATTCCACTGAAATCTAATTTTTTTCACTCATAGAACTAGATTTTTTTATTGAATTGAAGTTAGGGTAGTGTAAAAAATTCATATATGAATCTTGATATGATATTTAGATTAAAGAATCAAAAAAAAGTTTCCTCACTTTTGTATTAGTAGTTAAAATTTACTATAAGTCTATATTTTCTTATTCCTTCATTGATTTTTTTTGAATAAATCTAATTAAAATGGAATTATTAAATCTTATTTTTGTGTTTTTTTCATTTAAACACTTTAATTAGACCTAGTTTTTTTATATTTTCACTCTAAATTTTAAATTCTCTACTTGAGACACTTTTATACAAAACTAAGCTATCTATTTCATGTTTGAAAATCTAAATTGGGTGTGTTGTAAAACATTATAAATAGTTTAATACTTTAAGAATAATCCTTTCTAGAAATTTTTGAAGTAATTTATATGTTATAAATTGTTTTACTATTATGGTTTTCTATTAAATAATATTTATTCATGTTTAGTATTGTCATTGAGGTGCGAGAGGCCGAGATCTTCGAAGGTGTCATTATGGAAGATGAACATGATTTGGAGTCAAAGCCGTTTGAGCTGGGATCACCGAGAAAGGTCATCCACCTCATTCTAAGTTCAATTAATCAGGAGGGTTTGAATCTGGAAGTTCAAACACATGAAATTAGAAAAACCAATTGAGATCGACATTTAAGATGAAGCTCAACCTATACTCATCCTGATCTAACAAATTGTGGAAGACAGAGCCAAATAATATTGGGGTTAAAAATTTAAACCCTAAATCACCTAGGACTAACTGTTACGTATTTTAGGGTTATTAATATTATGTTTTCAATTAATCAATTTGAAAAAAAGAAACGAAATAGGTTTCTTCTATAATCATGCTATTAGAAGGATGAAAACAAAAAATGCAGAAAAGAAAATAACACCATATATAACATAGTTTGGATCAACACGATCCTATATGAATGGAGAGAACACCACCAAGGTTATAATTTTATTACTAAGAAATAAATAAATAAAATAAGATACATACTTGAAGAAAATCAAGGAAAAAACAAGATAAACTATCTGAGGAGGCTGACCTTGTTGGCCTAGGTGGCAGTGGTTAAATCTTTCTTGTAGAGTCAACATTGTCCACTCTTGGATAGACTCATGAACACACACTAAAATGATATAGATCTATACATAAAAAAATAATAGATCACTAAATAGCCAAGAATCTAAACCAAAACCTAGTAATGATCAAAAAATGGGGTCAAGATTAGGAACCTACTTGATGAATAGTTGTCCAAAACCCAAGACCGAATTGATCTCCACTGAATCTCCACCAGATAATTACTCTGGTTCCTGAGTGGAATGAACTCAATTATGGGTAGTGTGGGTGGACGTATTACCACATTTCTCCTTATTCTTCTTTGAGAATACTTTTGTACAGTGAAAGGAGCTCTGCTTTGGGAACTCACTATCTGAACCAGATGAAGGAGAACTCCTCTTACAAATTCAGTCATCCCCAAATTAGGGCACCTACTGGGTGCAATGATGGAGTTTTAGGGGTCATTAGATGGTTAGGTGGAATCATGAGATATCATCTGCATGGATGGCCTAGATCAGGATGGAGTTTTACATAACTAAAGGTGGGGAAACACACATGAAAAGTGGAACCATGGGATTGGCATGGAAGTGTCACCCGGATTGAAGCCAGGACAAAGAAACACACCTTGAGAAAATGAGTGTCATTAGATATCCTTCAATCAACAGTTTATATAATATTCCTATATAGGTAAAGAAAAAAGATATTCCAGTATACAAATAGTTGGATGAAAGTGAAATAAAACAAATCCCTTGTGACCAGTTCCAAGCAAGTATATACCCCCTTGCAAATTTAACACCATTAAACAATTATGAAAAAAAACATATATAGAAAAATATTAAAGGAATTTAAATGAAACATTATAGGGACATAAAACAAAAAATATCCACCTTAAAATTAAATTTAATTTAAGGATCATTTTCTTAAAACCTAAGTTCTAGAATTGGGACTAAGTTCATTAATTTAAGGCAGTGCATGAATTTAGACAATGGCATGGCCTTAGTCAAACTATTAGCCAAATTTTCTCTAGTGGGTATCTTTGTAACACTCACTGTCACCAATTTTATAATATCCCAAACAAAATGAAGTCTAATGTCAATTTTCTTTGATCTAATAAGTAATATATTATTTTTAGATAGATGAAATGTATATTTTCTATCATAGTGGACTACTATGATATCAATAGATAAAGAAAACTCTGCAATAAAACCATTCAACTATATAGCCTCTTTTATGGATTCTTTAAAGATAATATACTCTACCTCAGTAGTGTATAGTACAACCACTGGCTTCATATTTCACTTCTAGGAGATCGGTCCTCCTTATATATGAAACAAAAAATCAGTGATTGATTTTTGAGTGTTAATATTTAAAACATAATCAGATCCAACAAAGCCAACAATGTCATTATTAAAACTACTATTTAAGCCATATCAAATGCGCTTCTTATCAGACATGGAGACATACCTAAGGATCCATTTCATTTCATGTCAATGAGGATTACTAGGTTTCCCTATAAACTTACATAAAGTAAAAATAGAAAATGCAATGTCTGACCTAGAACATACCATAAAATACATAAGACTTCCTACTACATTAGCATATGGAATTGTATTCATGAATATATCCTCAACATTATTTATAAGGGATTGATCCAAATACAATTTAAAATATTATACTAGGGGAATAATAACAGGTTTAATATGCTCAACCAGACATATTTTTAATACCTTATTATCATAATTAAATAAGGATAAGTACAAGGTTCTAGACTTCTTATCTCTTACTATGTCCATACCTAATATTTGATTGGCATGTCCTTAGTCTTTCATCATAATGACACAGTTCAATTGATTCTTAACAGAATTTATAATCATCATGTTTTTACATATTAAAGTCTTCTCATAAACATATAACAATAGGTAAAAATATTCATGTTTAGTAGTTTTATAATATACACATGCATCAAATTTACTTCTAGAAAACCGGTTTTCAATCATGAAAGTACCAAAACTTTTATACCATTTCCTAGAAGACTATTTAAGCCCATATAAAGACTTATTAAGAAGGAAAACATGATTTGGTTTAAAAAATTTAGAAAATCCCTCAGTAGGAATCATACAAATTGTTTTATCAAAGGTACGATGAAAACAAAATAAGTTTTTACATCTAATTATTCCACAAGAAAATCAAATTTGGAAAAAAAGAAATAAGAATTATTATGGATAAATGTTTAACAATGGGGGAGAATATTTTACTATAATAAATTCCTTCACATTGAATAAATCCTTTAGAAACCATTTAGGATTTTAATTTAATTTTAGTTTCTCCAACATTGTTTTTTTTCTTATTATGTGTCCATTTAGAACCTATAATCCTTGGGTTATTAGATTTAAAAACAACAATACAATTTTTGTACTTATTAAGTGAATTAATATCTTATTTCATTTAACCTAAACACCTAGTGCATTATTTGGACTTAATATCTTTCTTATAAGTTTGAGGTTCATCATTAAAAATATATTGAACTACATTAAATGCATATGTCGCAATATCATCCTGATTGAAATGAACTGGATGCCTAATAACTCTCCTCTCTCTATCCGAATTGAGTTGATAATTCCTCATATTATATACTTCCTCTATTTCAACTTCAGAATCCAAATTAGAATTAGAATCAACTTGAGTCTGGATAATTTTGGAAATAATACTAGTCATAGATTGGGAATGATCACGGAATTCTGAAGGCACTTCAACACCTATGGGTGTTGGGACTCTAGAGGATTTTTCAGTGTCATCAAAATACTCTTCAAGTTCATTTCCATTATCATTGGAGAGACTAGACTCATGAAACATGACATCTCAACTAATTATACACTTTTGATAACCCAGTTTATATACCCATAGATGATACCCCTTAATACCCTCTAGATAACCCATAAATATGCACCTCACAACCCTAGGAGATAGCTAATTAGAGTGTGTATGAGAATAAGCTATGAATCCAAAGGTCATAAGGTGTGAAAGGATCAGGGATGAACCTTTCCATATTTCTTCAGGTTTTTTAAAATAACTATTAGAAGATGGTAAATTGTTGATAATATAGACTATTGTTGAGGCACCTTCAGCCCAGAATGACCTAGGGAGTTTTTAGTGGGACAATATACACCTAACCCTCTCAAGGATAGTCTTATTCATCCTCTTAGATAGTCCATTTTTCTATTGAGTTTCCAAAATATTTTGGTATATTTTTATTCCCTCATATTCACAGAATTCAATGAATTGTGTGGATAGAAACTCTAAACCGTTATCAATTCTTAATGCTTCTCGTTTCTTATTAGACTCACTTTCTACCCTATCTTTTCATTTCATAAAATTATAAATGGTATTAGACTTATGTTTGTGTATATAAATTAATAATTTTTTAGAGAGTTCATCACTGAATTTCATGAATTATAAGCCTCCACCAATAGAGGTGACCCTAGAAGGACCCCACAGATTAGATTGAACACATTCATGGGGTTATTTAGCCTTATACATAGACCTACTAAAGTTAACTCTTCTGGATTTTCCATATACACATTATTTATAGAATGGGAGATTTCTAGGAGTAATATTACTCAAAATAACCTATTTTTTGAGTTCATTAAGTCCCTTGGAACTAATGTTCCCTAACCTTCTATGTAAAAGGGTTGGGGAATCATGTTCTGAACCACAAGAGTCGTTCAAATGACTTCAATAAAAAAATTCATCTAACACATAAAGGCCATTGTGAAGGTTTCCTTTCATAACTGTGAGGGATCATCAGGAAACTCTAAGGATTCGAGAGTCTAAATTAAAACTATATCCTTTCTGGTCAATGATTCATAGGGATATTCAGTTTATTTTTAATTTGGGTACCCACCCAACTTCTTAAAGCGTCTTAATAGTCCTATCATGAAGTTCTAATGAAATCGAGCCTATTCCCATAATATGAAAGCTCATTTTTACCCTATAAATACCTCACCATATTCAATTTCCTTCAACTTATTAAAGAATTCCATCCTAGGATACATTTGGAATGAACATCCTGAATCTAGGATCTATTCATCAGAGATAGAAAATTCAGAGACATTTAACACATCAATAGTGTCAAAGTCCAACTCAAATAATAAGTAATGGTTATTACTATTTTCTTTATAGTAATTTTTATTATTAGGGTTATTCCTCTTAATGTGGCTAGGTCTTTTTCATTGAAAACACTTGATTACCTTATTATTAGACTTATACCTTTTCTTCTTAGACTGGCCCCTTTCTTGCCTTGTACCTCTTCACTTGCATCTGCCCCTAGACTCACTTCTATTCTTAATAATTGAACCTTATGCCTCAATCATGACATTACAATTCCTTTGAAGTTCTTTGGAATGTAAAGAATATTGAACTTATTTAAGAGTGAGTGTATCTTCTACATAAATCATATAATCATTAATGGAATTAAATTAATCATCTAATGAAGTTAACAGTATAATGGATTAATCTTTATCACCCAATTTAATGTCTAAGTTGGCTATATATAACAAGATTTTAATAAATTCATCAATTTGAATCATGACTGTAGTTTTAGGGTGAATTTTGAATATATTAAATCTTTTTTTTTGTATAATATTCCAACATGGTACTTAGTCATATAATGGGATTCAAGTATAGACCATATACCAGTAGCAAAGGATTCATATGAAACCTCTCTATTGAATTAATCTCTTAAAGATAAAAGGATTAAGATATGGTATTTCTTAAGAGGTTCTTTAGGGATATCATTGTATGTGATGGAAGTCTGTCCATCAGGGGCAGGTGTGGTGATTTTATTTCTAGAACCAGCAAGGGAATCAATTAAATCATTATGATTCAGTTGGGAGGTAATTTTAATTCTCCACATATTGAAATCATTTTCCCATCATATTTATCAATATAAATTTAATGGAACTCACTATTAAAGTTACAGTAGGATATGATACCACTTTTTGGGGTTAATACTTTAAACCCTAAATCACCCAAGACCCACTATAATGTCTTTTAGGCTAATTAATTTGAAATTTTCAATTATTCAATTGGAGACAAGAAACGAAAAATGTTTCTTCTATAATAGGTCTACAGGAATGATGAAAATAGAAAATGAATAAAATAAAATAACACTAGATATAATGTTCTTTAGATCATTGTGATTCTATATGCACAGTGAGAATACCACCCAGGTTATCCTTTTATTACTAAGTAATAGAGTAAGTATAGAAGATATAAACTCAAAAAAAAAAGCAAAGAAAAAACTAAACAAACTATCTGAGGATGTTGGCCTTGTTGAACTAGTTGGCATTGGT
This sequence comes from Viscum album, assembly GCA_963277665.1. Classification (NCBI taxonomy): domain Eukaryota; kingdom Viridiplantae; phylum Streptophyta; class Magnoliopsida; order Santalales; family Viscaceae; genus Viscum; species Viscum album. The sequence goes on along the minus strand of OY728143.1, from coordinate 2,028,776,678 downwards.
GAAATCTATAATGTAGAGTCAACGTTGTCCACTCTTGGAAAGAATCAAACTCACACAAAAAGGATATAGATCTATACATGATAGAAATGAATATATCACTATAAAACTAATAATATAAACTGAAACATGGTTAACATAAAAAAGTGGTCAAGATTAGGAACCACCTTGATGTGTAGTCATCCTAAACTGATGACCGGGTCAATCTCCAATGAATATCTACTATATAGTTACTTTGATTCTAGGAGGTGGATTAAACTCAAGGATGGGGAGTGTGGGTGGATGGATTACCTTGTTTCTCCTTCTTCTCTAGGAACTCTTCTATACATTGAAAGGATATCCACATTGGGAACTCAATGGATGAATGAGATGAAAGATAACTCCTCTACCAAATTCAATCATCTGCAAATCAAAGTGTTGACCGGGTGATATGATGGTGTGCCAGGGGTTGTCAAATGATCAGGTGAAATCATAGGATCTCATCTATATGGATGGCCTAGATTAGGCTAGTGGTTTACAAAACTAAAGGTGGGATAGAGCATAGGACAAGTGGAACCATAGGATTGGAATGGTAGTGGCACCCCAAATCGAAGCTGATCCAAACAAACAGACTCATAAAAAATGAGGGTCATTAGATCTCCTTCAATAAATGGTCTATATAATCAGTCAATATAGGTAAGCAAAACAGATATTTCAGTATAAAAATAATCAGATGAGAGAGAAAGAAATCAAATCTTACGTGACTAGTGCCATGAAATTCTATTCCCCCATGCAGATTGAACACCCTTAAACCAATATAAACAAATCATTTATAGAAAAATATTAAAGGAATTTAAATTAAACATTTTAGGGACATAGAGAAACCGATTAATTGAAGTGATTTTGTGGGGAGCGTTCTGAGGATGAACAGAATCAAATGAAGTCTTATGATCATTGGATACTATGTTGTTTCCCAGAATAAGATTAAATTAGAGGGGACCATGATGCTCCAAAACAGAAAATTTGTGAGTTTGAAGGTCGGATCATGTAAGATGATTGAAAAAATGCCTCAAATATCTCATCCTCTACTCTACACACAATGGTTCTTCATGGATGAACCAAGACAGACCCGATGACCGGATCACATGCAGGGCCAATATATGCACCCTCACCTCTAGTGAACCACATAAAATAGTTATCTATCCCTAATTCCACTCAATAATAGAGAACTTTCTAGTTCCAACCATTGGATAAAGTCAAAACTCTTCTCCACTACAACCTTATATGTATTATATCTCCATTTAGAATGAAAATTCATTTTCCAAATGGTCAAAGAAATTTCAAATTGAAGTTAGTCCATCCAATGCACAACCAAGAAAATCCACCTCTATCTTGCCACTTGATTCAAGCCTCACCACTATATACAAGGCTACTCTAAGACCAGAGTAGACCAGGACCACTGATTTTACGGACCGCCAACTCAGAACCAAGCCCCTATCCAACTTTATCACCCTAATTACTCATTATCAATGTGAAATATAATGAGAATATCAAGTAGAATTAATCTCCCACAATAGATGTGATGCAACAAAGTAAATCAGCCTCAATTATTGTTGAACACATACAGATATCAACCAGGGGAGTAGTCTCTTCATGGAGTACGATTCTTTATTTCTATGTTTTTGGGAGCAGATTGACTACTATATATAAAAGGGGATTGAGGGTACACAAAGAGAAGAATCCCCACTCCAGGATTTCTCTGCAAAAAAAATTTCTTTGTAGTTTAAATCTACTTTTTTTATGTTTTGTGAAGTAAAATTATTTTCATTTCCTCTTAAAAAGTGTTGTTCTCTTATTCTATTTGCTATTGTATTTGTGTTTCTTGGCTACTGTGATGTGCTCGTGATCTCAAAAATTAGGATGGTGAAGTGATAACCCAATTTGGTTGGTCCAAAGGGGAGTCATCATGATATTCTTTAACTTTTTTTGTTTTGTTTCAAATATTTCTATTTGATTCTAGTGAGGTGGTGAGGGTACAGAGTGGGGGTGGTGGACCAATTTTTCTATCCAAATTACTTCACTCTTTCACTTTTTTGAACATTAATGCTTATAAAATGTTGATTCACTCAGCATATTAATATAGGTGAGTGAAGTTATAGGTTGAATGGAATGTGATCACAATCAGGTGGGTTGAGTAGACTCAGTCTCTCAATTGAGGAGTTTTTTTCCCACATTACAAGGAAGTTAAGCAAGTCATTTGTATGCTTGAGGAATCCTGAGTATACTTGTGATTTCACAGAAATGAATAAATGAGAGTTTAGTGGATAAATGATATTGATTCCCCTTATTGAGTTACATAATTTACAACAATATATAATGATGCTTGAATTCATTTCAATTCACCTGAGGACCATTCACACATTTTGATAATTCATTGTGTATTATTTTCTTTAGTTTTAATTGTCTAAATATAAAAAAAAGGAAAACCCCCCATCATTTTTTCATATTTACATTTTAAATATTAAAAACATTAAGAAAAAATATTATTAAGTGATTGATAATAGTAAAGAGATGTCGTAAACTCATTTAGAAACAACCTTGGTAAGTCTAGTGTTGTATTAAGGAGTTTTTTAAATTTGGTTTGACTATGGCCTGTGACAATAACTTGATCACATATCCCTTAAAAAATTATATATCATTCAAAAGGATATATACGACATAAATAAATAGTCCTTGATATTCTTATAACTCACACAAAATGAATCATCAGATGAACCATTATATCAAAAAATGATGGAGGAAAATACATTTCTAGTTGAAAAATTATAATGATAGTTTCATTATCCAACACATATGATAGATTTGGATATATGAATTTACTGAAAATAGAATTGAAAAAAATAATATAACTATATGATAGACTTTCTGAAAGGTATTGGCAATATTCCACTCAGTCTAACGGGTAAAAACTATTTCATCAATACATGAAAATCATGAGATTTTATACCTTCTAACATTAAATTCTTCAATGCCACAAAAAACTTCATATTTAATAAAAACCTAATGTGTACTTTAATACCATGTAGACATTTATAAAAATTTAACTTCTCGCTCTTACCTAATGCATGACAAGTTGATGGTAAATATGTTCTATTTCTTTTTATAGTGGGAGCTAACTCCAAATGTATTTCTATGGATATTAAGTTTAATCTTGAATTAAATAAACCTTTTTTATTTCCTTTTATATATTGAAATGTTCCAATAAAACTATCATATTTTTTTTCTCAACATGAATAATACCAATGTTAAGTTTTACCACTAAAAAACTCTAATAAGGTATCTTGAATAAGCTAGACCATTTCATGGACATTATTTTTCTGACATTATGAAATTTTTGATATAAAGTCCCCAATTTTCAAATTAGAAAATCTTTATGTCCCTTAACACTATATCTAGATAAGTTTTCATATGCAAGAAAGTCATTTATAGTGAACATTATTATAGCCACTACCACATGAATAAATTTATGCAGTTCCACCCTTTAACAGTGCTAAAAAATCACTGATAAAGGGGGTACCTTTATCAACACTAAAAAACACTAATAAAAGGTGGTTTTAACAGTGATAAAAAAGTGTTGTTAAAAGTACCCCTTTATCAACGCTTCTTTAGCACTAATAAAAGTACCCCCTTTATTAGCTCTTTTTTTAGTGTTGTTAAAGGAATCCCTTTTATCAGCAATTTTTAATAGCACTGATAAAGATTATATTTCATAAGAAATATTATATTTCATTAAAAATAAAATATTAATATATAAATATATTCATATTCACATAAATATAATATATATATTTTAAAATTTGTTTTAGATAAGCCTAAATAGATATTTACACTTAATATATAATATATTTAGTGATATGGATTATAAAATAATTACAAAAATATTATTAATAAATAATTTTATAATTATTATGAGTAATAGTCATTTAATAACAATTTAAAGAAAAAAATCAAAAAATTGATAAAAGATCTAAATTAAGTTGAAAACGTAACTCAAACTTCAAACGATCATATCCATTGATCTCGGTGTTAGATTGAACTCTACCACATATCAAATTGAATATTGCGATGATATCTACAGTATAGATAAAGAGGAATACCCCTTGTAACATTTTACAAGTCCCAAAAAGGCCAATAAGTCCTTCAAACTATGTTTTTAGTCGAGATATCCGAGTTTTTTAACATTCAATGGACTTTTAGCCTCCTTTAATGGGATATTTTTTCTTGTTTTCAGTGAGGACTAAATTTTTTTCCAAGACTTACATTCATATTGATATTATGGTCTTTAAATTTTATCATTTTTCATAATGTAGATTTATTTATAGTCAGATATATAAAAATATATACATATTTTGTATATATTTACACATAAAAATATTAATTTTATAAATACATATGTAAACATATTTACATGTAAAGTATATTTCTTAATATATAAACCTTATATAAATAAAAAATAAAATCCATTTTATTTAAAATAAAAATGTATGAATACTTATATAAATATACAATTAATGTATATATAATTTTTATATATAAAAATATATTTTTCTATGTATTGAAAAATAGATATATATTTATCTATATATTCTAATATATGTATATAAATATTAATATATAATATATGTAAATAAATATAAATATGTATAATTATAATTATAGATGCACACATATATATAAATATATGTATGTATTTATTTATTTATAAACACACATACACACACAAAACATATATTATATATCTATTTAAATAAATATATAATATATATATGTGTGGATAAAAAATGTAATAAAATATATATAAATATATAAATATATCATAAAATATAGAAGAAAACAATATAGGGGAGTGGATAATGCGCAACATTATGAGGGGCGGTCTCCGTTTCGAAACCCATAAAATTTAGGGGCACGCGCGGGTGGGTGATGAAGGTCCCTTGTGTTATTAAAGGGGGCGGGGATTCCTAGCACTATTAAAGGGTCTTGAGGCTAGACTAGAACTATTAAAGGGAGGATCAAGTTCTGATAATAGGGGGTGGTCCCACCCACTTATTTTCAGAAGAAAAATTCTTTTTAAAAATTTATTTTTTATAATTTTATCAGTGCTTTTTAGCGCTGATAAAAGGGACCTCTTTTAATAATGATAAGGATAATAGTGCCTTTTTAGCTCTGTAAATGTAATTTTTTTCATTTTTTTAAAAGGGTCAATATGTATTAGTGATTAGAGAAAAGAAAATAATATTTCCTTTATACATCAAATACTGTAACACCTATCTCTTAAATAAATTTCAAATCATAAATAAATAGTGATAGATAAATATTAATATTATTTCTAGGTTGTTTTGGTCTAGAAATCATGAAGGTCATTATCACATATTTTCTATTTATACATATTTATGGGGAAAAATTATATACAACCAAATATGACATGAAGTATTCTAACTAATGAGGGTTTGATATGGATTTATTATATCTATTCATAGTACCTTTTTGAGACTTCCTACTTCATTTAAAAAATTAGGAAAAAAATAATAAAATATCTTTCATTGTTGTGAACCAGCTAGGTGACATAGGTTTCTATCAGAGTTGCGCTCATTTGTATGAAATTTTATCCTCTTTGTATCATTTTAATTTGAAAATGAACACTTCAAATGAGGAATTATAGGAAGATACTATATTGATTTAGTGGGTAGTTTGGTGGATATCCAGAAAAAAATCACGATTAGATGTGTCGTCCATTTTATATCATGGTATCCCACATTTAGGGAATTCTAATAAACTTTCATATTGTTTCCTATATAGCACACTAGCATTAAGGAAAACATGTGTCTTTTTATACCCCAATATCATTTCCTTGTAATTGGAATATAGAAGATCATTGCCTTCTAGAAGTAAATTTTTTAACTATTCAAACAATTTAGTGAAACTTTTATCACTACAACCATTTATTTCTTTCATGTTAACTAATCTTAGAACTATTGATAAAACTATAAATTTAGTTCAACCTTGGAATAGTGGTTTCTTGGTATATTCATGCAGTCATTCAACACTTTTTGATTTTTCAATGGTTTCAATGCTTACATCATGAATTAATTCTTTATTGAAATCCTTTGTCTCATGTTGAATATTTTCATTGTCATTATATCTTGACTTATTTTTTACTTAACCATGCTTTATCTAGAGTGTATAATTATGATTAAAACCATAGAAAATTAGATGGCCTTTGATTTCTCTATATCATAATTTTCTATTATTTAAGCACTTCATGCATAGGTAGAAAATCAAATCATTATTTTCAAGATTTTGGATAGAGAGTTCCAAGAAATTTTCAACCCCTTTCTCATATTCATAATTAGTTATTTTTGAATTTATCCAATTATGATCCATTAATTACCTAAATTTTCAATATAATAGATGAATAAATTAAAACATATAAATATTCAGACATAAATATAAACAGATAAATTTAAAACATATAAGAATATAAATATATAAAATGTTTAAATTTAAAACATATAGTTTCAAATTACATATACTCCTATATAAAACATATAATCAAAATCAACAATCAATTAATCATCTATTCATAAACAATTAATCAAAAAAACAATTATAAAAAAATAAATATTAATACAGTACAATAAATGAACTAACCATTAATTCACATACATTAATAAAAATAAACAATCAACTAATTATTTATGGAAATATATTTAATAAAAACAAAAAAATTATACAATATAACCATTAATATAATAAATGAATGAATGGAATGCACTAAATGGATACAACATTTTTATAAAAATTAAATAATTGAATAAAATATTAAAATATTAAATATATAATAAATATTTTAAACAAAGAAAATAAAATTCAACTAAAAAATGTAGATATAGACAATATATCTATGATAAAAAAGAAATAGAAGTAGTAAAAAATATCAAATTACATGCAATTAAACAATAATGCGGTAGATAATAAATTAATAAATATAATTTAAAATTCACAATAATTTAATAAATCTTCTAAAAAATAAATTTAAAAATTAAGAGACAAAAAATGTATATGTAGACAATATATCTATAAAAATAGATACAAAACCACAATGAATAAATTTTAGATCGCATGTAATTAGTTAGGATCATGGTCAATAATAAATTAGTGAAAAAAATTAAAAAAAACAAACACATAATATTTCTAAACAAAGAAAATAAAAATTTAAATCTCTAATAATATATATGAAAATAGTATATAGACGGAAAACAGAGAAAAGAACAAGGAAAGAAAACTTTAGATTGAATGAAATTAGATGGGTGCATAGTTGGAAAAAATAACAGGAAATAATGGTTGAACTCAAAGGATAGAGGATAAATGAATTGAGGTCAGTGAAATATAGAAAAAATATATGAAATGATAATGATTAAAGTGTTAAATCAGGTAATTGGGGTATGAAAAGGAATAGAGTGGATGAAGGAATTCGAGTAAGGTGTTCATGAATCATAGAAGTTAGGGTTTAACAAAATAATTGATAGAATGAAATTGCATGTCTGTGTGAATTTTAATCTTTTTTTCAAGTTTTTAATGCCAATTCTTCTAAAAATGACATTAAAAATAGATTTTTAACATCGTTTCTCAGAAAAACCAAAGTTAAAAGTTTTTACCAATAATGTTTTCTAGTCAGTTATTGGTATAACAGAAGTGAAATCTTATGTGCATTCCCGTGCCATCACTCCCTCATATTTCAGCTCATATCATGATAATAATCATGGATCTCCCTTGGTTAAACCTCAACATGGATGTTCACTAAAATCTGGGCTTTAAATCCATTCATAAAATGGATTTTGTTCATCCTAATCATCTTCCGCATGTCCTTCTCTAAATTGGGGGTTTCTAAACTAGTCTAATCTGTTCATCCCTACCACCATCACACCTCCATTGCATCGTGCTATGTTTTGATCTAAAATATTGGATCATTGCACTAATAAATGGGTGTGAAATGATTGATTCATTGGTATCCATAGAACCCTAATAAAAACGATGAATTCTAGCGGTGAATGTAGAAAATGGGGTAGAATAGCTAAAGAACAATCAAGAGGAACATACCTTGATCAATGTTCATGTTAATCTCAGTTCATTTTCATTAGAATGAAAATTGAATAAATAAATAATCACAAAGTAATTGTCCTCAATAAATCCCTTAAAATAAACCCATCCCAGAATAAGCATGATCCATGAATCAATACATTGGTCAATTGATCTGTATTCTTCATAGAAATAAATAATGGTGAAGAAATTCCAAACAAACAACCGATGTACCTTGATTCGGATTAATCACTAATGAAGAATGAATTTGCATTGTGTTCATTGGTGACATACTTTGATTCTATTATGTGTTGATCGTCGATCCACAATCTGGTCATTGTTTTCTTGAGAGGAATCCTACAACATCTGTACAATGGTTTCAGGGCTATGCAACAAACCCTGGGATTTCTCTATAATACTCTACTTAAAGATTAAATAATTGCTGAGTCAATTATTAGAAATAAAATAATTTATTTTAATTACTAATTCATTTCCACACCCACAATGAATTTTCCACAAATGACTCATGCTGACCTAGGTTAATTCATTCCTAGGGTGAAAGTAGTATTCTGAACTCAATAGTTATCTAGGATTTCTGATTGAGGCACCTGTTTTGAAGTTATTCCACTTTTTTAGGAAAATTGCATGAGTGTTCTATTTTATATATTTAATATATTTAAATCATTTGTTCTGGGAACACTAGGCCTTGGAATATCATGTTGTCTCATAACCTCATAGAAAAAATATTTCATATAATATCAAAAAATAATAAATGGAAATTTGGAGATATACATTCTACCCACCTTTGGGATTTACGTACCAAAAAACTAAAACAAGATCAACATAAAGAGTAGTGGGTATTGAGCATGAATCTGAGCCTCTCGATCCCATGTGCTCTCTTAGATATTCATGTGCTACCACCAGACATGTAGAAGGGGAATCGATTACCCATGAAGGATCATGTCCTGCCAATCCCCGATCTCCACCAAGTACTCAGCAAAGGTAGCTCCATCCCCGATGTCAAGATCTCCTCAGTCGATAATGTTTAATGGGTCATGCACGTACCTCCTCCACTGAAACACCTGAAATTTTTCGTGTACCTGGTCTAACTATGGAGGTGGAACCAATCATTATGTCACCTTTCCAACTCTACATAGTATCTGGAAAGGGCAGATGAACCTCGAAAATAGCTTATCACCCTGTCCAAATCTCCATAATCCATGTCAAGATGAAACCCATAGGAAAAAATGTTCTCTTACCTCGAACTCAAAATTCCTATATAATCTATCAACATAATACATCTAATGGATTTGTGAAGTCTTCATCCACTTCTGGATGGTTTGAACCTTCTTTGTTTTAGTTGGCACCAACTCTGAGCCCAAGAGTACTGACTCTCCTGGGTTTGTCCAGAAAAGCGGTGACCTACAGTGTTGCCCATACAAAGCCTCAAATTCTATCATACTGATGGTCGAATGGTAGCTATTTTTGTACAAACATTTCACTACTATTAGGTGATCCTCTCATCTACATACAAATTCCAACATGCAAGCTCATGGCATGTCCTCCAGAACCTGAATGGTCTGCTCAATCTTGCCATTAGTTTGGGGGAGAAACACTATGCACAAGCATAACTAAGTCCCAAACACAACCTGTAATCCCTTCCATAAATAGGATGTTAATCTAGAATCATGATCATAAATGATCTTTGATGGAACTCTATGGATTCAGACTATCTCGTGAACATAGAGGCATCCCAATCTCTCTACTAGAATCTACCCCCGAATAGCTAAGAAGTGGGCCGACTTGGTGAGCTACTCTACAATCACTAGGATAACATCATATCCCCTAGATCTACATGGTAATACCATCATGAATTCTATATATGTTTCATCCCACTTCCACTATGGTACCTCAAGGGGTTGATTTAAACTAGCAAGAACTTGGTTCTCATACTTCACTTGCTGACAAGTAAGGGATCGGGAGACAAACTATGAAACTCCTTTATTCATTCTAGGCCACAAAAACTAACATCAGAGGTCATGTTACATCTTTACCACACTTGGTTGTATTGCCAAATGTGATTTAATAAACACTATTATAACCTCCTCCAGTAGTATCATTGGTTCCATCGTGCCTCCTCTTAAAAAGAATGATGTGCTCCCCATCTTTATAAAATAACTCATGATCATTTTTACTGGATATCTGAGTATGTAGGGTCTGACAATTGGTATCCCCATGTTATACCCCCTTGACTCGTTGTAAAAGATTAGGGGTAATAACCATAAAATGGAGTTAAGCTGCTCCATCTCCATCCAGGAAGGATAGATGCAATGAGGCCAACTTCTCTGATGCCTCATTCTGCAACTATGAACAATATCTCTCACTGATAGAATCTTTTACCATTTTTCCCTTCCCAGGAGTATAGATAATTTCAAATTCTTAATCCTATAGGAACTATATCCATATCTTCTATCTCATGTTAAGATCATTATGAGATAATATATACTTGATACTCTTATGATTATAATATATGATAAATTGATCACCCATCAGGTAGTTTCGCCACATCTTTAGAGAGAATACTACCACTAATAACTCAAGATCATGGGTCATGTATTTTTTCTTAGGTGGTATCAACTATCTTGAATCATAGGAAATCACTACTTGAATCTACATTAGAACACAACCCATCCTAGTTCCTGATGCATCTTATAACACTACATACTCGACACCTTCCTCTGGTAATCTCAAGATGGGAGTGCATGTCAAAATTTTCCTCAACTTCTAAAAATCCTATTGGAACCTTTCTTTCCATTCGAAAGGCTTCCCCTTTCGAGTCAAAGTTATCATGGGTGATGATACTCTGGAGAAATTAGGTATAAATCTTTGGTAATAGTCTGCCAACTCAAGGAAGTGATGTACCTATGTTATGCTCTTGGGTGGCTCCCAAGATAACACTTCCTTAACCTTGGATGGATCTACCACCACTCCATCTGCTGAAATAAAATATCCCAGAAAGTGGACCATGAGAATCCAGAAATAGAACATCAAAATATTTCCATAAATTTGGTGCTCTCAGAGCACGTCCAGAACTATCCTCCAGTGTCATGTATTCTCCACATCTAATGTCGAGTACATAAGTATGTTTCCTAGGAAGACTACCATGAACTTGTCTGATAAATTATAAAATATCTTTTTCATGAGTCTCATGAACACTGATGGTTCATTCATCATGCCAAAGGGCATCACCAATTACTCATAGTGACTGTAGTGACATCTGATTGTCGTCTTCGGTATATCCATGTCCCGTACTCATAGTTGGTGATAACCTGACCTAAGTTCAATCTTAAAGAAGCATCAAACCCCTATCAAATAATCATATAGGTCATCAATCCTCAGTATTTGATACTTGTTCTTCATGGTCAGATGATTCAAGCATCGATAGTTCACACACAACATCAATCTCCCATATGCCTTCTTGAAAAACAAAATTAGGGCCGCCCGGGGTGAAAATTGGGTCTAACAAATCCCTTCCTATGAAATTCCTCCAACTACACCCTTATCTCGCAAATATATGAAGGAACCATCTAATATGTTGGTGCATATATCGATTCCATCCTCTGGTGTAGATCAATTCAAAAATCTATCTCTTGGCGGAGAGGTAAGCCTGGAAAATCCTTAGGAAAAATGTCCTCATACTCCTCCACCACTATGGGAAATTTGGAACTCATAACATCTACTCCAACAAGTGTTAAGACATTCAACCGATGGGTGATCAGCTACACCCTCCTACGCATGAGTCTATCCTACACTATATGGGTTTCATTTTCACCAAAAAATGGAGAACATTGTTCCATCACTATAGACACACCACACCCTTCTCCTAAAACAATTGATATGGGTATGAACTGTAGATAACCAATCCATACCAAGAATGATGTTTTAAGGCCTCAATGCTGCTACCAAGAGATCCCAATAGAAATTATCACCTCCAAGAGTATGGTCACATTGTCGACACAAGTGCATGATCATTGAGTCTTCTTCAGTAAAAGTCTCCAAACATAAGGGTCAAGTAAAAGGTTTAATTGGAATCTCTAAGTCTCTTATAATGTTTGTGGAAAGAAAGGAATGACTATAACTTATGTCTAGAAGTAATTTAGCTAAGGTATAAAAGACAAAAACCATACCTCAAATCATTTACAGATCCTCTGGGTTGTAAGATTCGACCACCTACACCTATCCCCACCCCTATCCTCCAGCTCCATAAGCCTGGTATGGACCACCTGGGGTGGTGGTGGTGACAATTAAAAGCGTCTACCACCTCATGCTTCTCTACCAACTCCTATTACATGTCTACCAACCATCAAACATGCATGTTCCTGCCACTGACTCAACTTCAGCGACCCATTTATGGTCTCTTTATCAGTTTTATGGTTGGTTAGACAATCTCAATAAATATGTACCCTGCCATCACATGATTAGAATCATCTGTCTCTAGGTTTACTGGACCAACCTTTTGAGCCCTGTACCATAGAACATTTTTCATATGACCTCCTTCTAAAATTTATGGCACATCCATGTACAAGATACTAATTCTAGATCCCTGTATCCAAGGCATCTCCTCCTACATGTCCACCATTGGAAGCTACTTTTTGTATCTTATTAGCCAAGAAACTCTAAACCATCAAATCTTAATCTAGTACCCCCATAATAGGTAGGAATTTATAGAGGGATAACACTATCTCATATGCCTCTACATATACCATTCTCAAAATACAGATACCTAAAGAACTGATCTGAAACTATATCCATTGAGTACCTGGAAAGGTTGTAAAACCTCATTGAATACTCATCTACTGTCATGATTCCCTTGTAAAGATGTAGAATCTATTGGAAATATATATATCTTAGCATATATTGTGAGAACTCCTCTTTAAAAAGTCACAAAAACTTTATCCACAAAAGATTCTATTCATTGTAAGAATGGGTCACCAAACCACACCATCACCCTACTGATCTATGGATAAGGCTAGCTGCTAGGACCACCATAGAATATGATGGTGTCTTAAGTAGATAGAAACTTGAGTCACCTCCCCAATCCAAACATCACCCGCCTATGGGTCAAGCTCACCATGGAAACTGAGGGGTATCTATTGTTGAAACTCATGAAGCGTGCATAGAGTACGCACCTCATCCACTAGTACTGTGGGTAACATGTGCTACTCTACATGTGGTGGTATGGCTAGTGCACCACCTAGAGATAACATCTTAGGAACTGGCCCCTGTATCATTGCCTCATCACTAAGGGTATCATCATCATGATCATCATGTTGGATCCTAGCTATCATATGTCATGGAGGCATCCTAAAATAAACAAGTACCTCTGTCAATGAGTATATATAGAGAGATGACTCAAGAAGGAAATCGAAACCATAACTCATTCCTATATGATGCATGTACTATTGTTTTCTTTTCAACCAATTTTCTCATGTACCGAGTCGAAATGTAAGTTATCACATTCCTGGTGTATGGATATGTCGGCTGTCGCACCAACACTAGAGTCCCTGTCCTGAAAGTTGAACTCAAAAAACTTAACATCATTTCCCCCAACCAATATCACATACTCTTGGTCCTAAGGTAGAACTGACCACTCTGATACCACTCTGTCATGACTTATCCTAGTGGGTCTCATACCACGACTTCCCAAGTCGACCTCCAATAGGTCAGGGGTTGGCGACTAGCACCAAGAAAATGTATCACTGACATGGGGGTCCCTTGAATAAGTACCTGTACACACACACATCTACAAGCCTATACAATGCTGAAATGTAAAAAACAACTAAACAACCATGCATGTATATATCTAAATCCCAAAACCATAGTACAATAGGAAGTAAAATAAATTAAAAATGCCAAATACAATCCCACCACAAAATTTTGTAACACAATTATATCCTGAAAGGAATCTGGGATAGCTATCAGAACACTAAAAGAACACACCTCGATCTGTCTGGCCTCACTAACAACCATTTGGTCCTGGTATGTAAAGAACACTTTAAAAAGGTTGATCATATTCACAAGACATGACACGTGCAATAAAAACCTGTGTAAGGGTGTGTATAACAATACTCAGTAGAAAATGTTGAAACCACAAATTATACAAAAAAGTAAATACAATCAACTCTTCACAGGTATATGTATAAAACACATATAACAATAATATCATGATATACTCAACAAATACAAACATTCTAGAGGTAAGTCGCAACCATGGTATATCATCCTAGGAATCTAGGTCAAGGGAACCATGAATAAATCATTCGGGAGAACACACTCCTATGTCTGATAGCACTGATGATGTTTGTCTGAGAAGTAGTGCTCATTGGTTATTTTCATTAGAAGTACACACTAATAGTCTGAAGATAAATACAATACACAAATGAGGCTCACTGCCAAAGCCATGGGGTGATACCAAAAACATAATCTGGATTAACATGTTATGTAAAAGATAGATGCCCACATAGTGTTGGTCATTAAGATACCAAGAACTCCACTTAGGGCATGAAGATGAATAGAGGGTGTCACTCAGGGCCTCTCAGAGGGATTCCAATGACTCTATCCAAAAATTTCTGCTAAAGGGATTGTATTCCTATGAGAAGGAAATGATTCCAAACTAACCCTTAGTGAAAGGATAAGGGGAAAAAACCCAAACAAAACATGTCTAAGATATGGAGGATAAGCTATCTAATCTGTATATAAAAAATTACAAAATGTGTAGTATAGGTTACATGTCATATCCCATGACCTCAGCTCCTTCACATGTTTTTGGGTCGTGTATTTACCCCAAATATGTGTAGAAGTACATGATGTTTTGGATGCATGTGTAGTCTACCTATATGACAGTACACGGAATCAGCCCATGTACTTGTGCCAGTGTACTAGTACACAGCTTAGCCTATGCACTTGGTCCAGTCCATGTCTGTGTGGGGGAGTACCCAACATTTAAGATGACTATGTAGTCCTCCTCGTGTTTTTGTATCTCCGAGGTACATTTAGAGTTCACTAGGGAGATACCACATGCCTTTTGATAGGTTCAAATTCTATGTGATACTTAAATTTCTCCAAAACCTTAGCCGTATCTAGGAGGGACTCATATGTCCTATAATCCTGGATTACAGGCAGTATATATTCGAATTTCTCAAAAACCCTTGATCCTCCTTCAATACATTCCCATGCTAGTGTTGCCTTGGATTTCAACTCCAATCACACTAAAAATCATTTATCTCCCTTGAATGAACCTCACCATGGACATTCACTAAAATCCAGGCTTTGAATCTATTCGTAAAATGGATTTCATTCATCCTGATTGTCTTCCACACATCCTGTTCAAAATTAGGGGTTTCCATATTGGTCGGATCTATTCATTTCTACCACTTTCACACCTCTACTATACTATTCTGATTCTGGAACTTCAATATCGAATTGTTCTGCTAGGAAGTCGGTGTGCAACAATTGATTCATCAGTATCTATCAAACCCTAGGCCAAATGATGAACATTTGTGGTGAATGAATAAAATGAGGGACAAATGCACAAGAACAATCTAGATGAATAGACCTTGATCGATGTTCATGTGGATCTCGATTCATTTCCATTATAATGAAAATCAAATAAATCAATAATCAAAAAGTAATTCTCTAGAATAAATCCATAAAAATAAACTCGTTCCGAAATACGCATGATCCACAGATCAATTTGTTGTTCGATTGATATGTGATTATCATATAAATCAATAATGGGGAAGAAATCCAAAACAAAAAACCACCCTACCTTGATTCATATTGATCTCTAATGAAGAACGATGTTGTGTTTTCTTTGTTGACGAGATCATCCAATTCTATTTTGCGTCGATCATTAATTCGTGATCTTTTCTTCATTCACATGATAGCAATCCTCTAACGCACTCCAATGGTTCTCCAATGATTCTAGGGTTATGTGTCTGACCTTAGGATTTCTCCATAAGAGTCTATTTAAAGACTAATTAATCACTAAATTAAGAATTATAAATAAAATAATTAATTTTAATTATTTTATTAATTTCAATGCTTGTGATGACTTTTTCACAAATGAACTGTGTCGGCCAAGGTTAAGTCGTGGCTAGGGTAAAATTCAAATTCTAAACTGAAGAGTTCTCTTGGATTTATGATCTGGGAACCCGTTTAGAAGTTATTCCACTTTTTCAAGAAAACTGTATTTGAGTGCTATTCAATATATTTAATATATTTCAAACATTTATTCCGGGCACACCGGACCTCAAAATCACATTTTATCTCAGTACCTAGTTGCAAAAATATTCCATATAATATCAAAAAATAATACATGGAAATTCCAATACATTAAAATGCGGGGGAGTACTAAAATCAATGAAGAATGGGAGGGACCTACACCCTATCATCAACCCATCCACTAGGGGGTACTCAACCCCATAATCACTCTGATCACCTCACTCAAACTCGATCACTATATTTCTAGGGGACCGAAATATAAAATATTGAACCACTATATATCCCACCTTGTATGAATAAGAGGAATATACCATAACATTATATTCAGAAAAGCACTTTGGTTAGACTACTCACATGTCTAAATAAGAGTTCTGGGTAGAAAGATATAAATAATCTTATAGGCTAGACTAGTACACAACATTTACTATAAGATTACATGGAATATAACCCTTTATTTATATAATATCCATGTACTTCTCCACACATGGTGTAAATTCCAATATACCTAATGTGTAAAATAGTGGTTCATGACATGTAAGACTAATTGGGAAACTAGCTATGTAACCCTGGTACATTCTAAGGCCAAATATCTCTCCATAAACAGTGTATATGACACATTCACACACCAAGTATATCCTTAATTTCATATCGACCCACATACACAGAATGATACTTAACTACATGTTGTGTAATATTTATAAAAGGGTAGAAATCCTAGCTGTCGATGCCAATATACTGCACAAAATGTTTCAAACAGAATATATGTCATGTAGTTGGATTTTTTCCCAAACAACTATAGTCACAAGGACTACTAATTTCAGCCAAAATTTTTAGGTCTGGTCATCATTGACATAATTCATTGTCAATAAGTCATCTTCAGCAGCACTCTACCTATATTTCATCCACCATAGATCTTGTTTGGAGCATTGATGATGTTCACATGGACTCGTGCTTTGACCTAATCCCTAAAATATTTCCTCCTCGTCACTAATTCACTAGATCTTGGGTGGAACCATGCCCACACTTTTGGTGGTGTGTGAAAAAAAAATTATTCCTCTATTTCCATGATTTTCATTATTCATCATTTGGTTCTATTTTCGGGACTCTATAACATATCTTCAGCATTTTCATAGGCTATAAACACACTTCTGTCACAAAATGAAGAGAACAATTAAGGAAAAGATAAATGGTAATAATTTATTGGTCTCATGCATTTATTTCACAATCGATTGATAAATAAGGTAAATAATGTGTTGGTTGTGAGAAATCAAGGATGATGGGAAGAAACACTAAAAAGACATAAAAATGATTGTAAAATAATATTAATCCAAAAATTAAATTAAAATAAATAAGTGCTTGAATTTGAAACCCTAGAGCATAAAAATGAACAACAAATAAAGAATCAAGATATCAAGTCATTCCTTGATGTGTTAACGTCGAAGCTTCAATTGGAATTCCTTGAACCAGAAATCCATTAGTGATTAGAGATCTTGGGATGGATCCTTCAAACTCCTTTAATGGGATAAGAGAGGAGGGTTCTCCTTTTCTATTGATGACTCCCCCCAAACATAACTATAATATATATCTAACTATATATAATTATGATTATAATATCTAGATCTTTAAGAAAAAACTAGAAAAACTTGACCCCTGACCCAATGCATGAACAAAAAGGTTATACCCCTCCTAGGAAAAACCCCATAATCCTGACACAATCTCAACATCATAATTTCCATACATGGATTCATTTAGGAGACGTAACCACTCACATGCATACAAGTTAATAATAATATTTATTAAATATTATTAATTAATTCAAGATCTCATGGTGTAAGGATAAAATAACCAACCAAGCAACCATATTTGAAAATATTATTTAAATTATTCAAAGAGATTACATCGAAAATCTACATAACTACATGTATTTTTATAATTATGTCTATAGGAGGCTCATGAGTGGTGATAACACATTTTTTGTGAGAGAATTCATTGACAATAAGCCATTTACACAATTTATTTATGGGTTTTCATCAAATTGCGATGGAATTGATTGATTAACCAATGTAGTTTGATGGTTCCTTAGTCCATAGTGGACTCAGGTTGTGTCAGGAGTCGGTTACACCCCATTAGATAAGGCATTAGAATTGTACCATCATATGGTGAGTTTCTCCTTGATTATTACAAATTGAATGATTATGAAATAATTTTATAAATTGATTCAAAGTTATTTATAGTTTATTATAGATACTCTTAGATGAGTTAAGAGATCATGGATGATGATGGTATTTTATGATTTCTTAGTTAAGGATGGAGTGAGGTTTCTTAAGAGGATAACTCCATTATTTAGTTAAGTGGTCCCCATTACTACCACTTTATATAGTTATGTATATATTCTATGGATGTTATGTATGGGTGAGAAGGTGTGAGTGAACTAATTGGGATTCATGAGTGGTTTCTTCTATGTGAGGCTAGTCTAGGGATCCTTATTGGGTATATAAAAATACTATAGTATTATAATTTTATTTCATAGTCGTTGATTGTTATGTCAACCTTATGAGTGGCTTGGCTAATGGGGAATTGGAACCTAAAGAGGGTGTACATCATAGAGTTATTCCTTATTTGATCTAGGGAGTTCTTGTTTGGGGTATGTGATGCTCACATGTAGTAGTATACAGGGGTGATCTTGTGGTTTCATTTTGGTTCTACCATTTGATATATAGACATGTATGGGTATTTGAGGATGACCATGATGAAACCAAATATAGATTCCTCATTATTTAATGGTGATTGTTGACTATCACGATTATGATGGCATCTCCAAAAATTATGTGGTGAATGATTGACCATTGATGGTCACATTTCCATGGGGGATTATAATGAGACCCTGGATTCTTCTAGGTTATGTGAAAATTAAATGGTCCCTGGTGGGTTCCTTTAATATTCCCTTCAATGACGGTAAACTCATTCTTGTGAGGATCTAGCATGAGTTCTAGCCTTGAATTTTTTATGCTGGTTAGATAATAGTTGGTTAGCTTGGTTGATGTATATAAGGGGTGATATTATTCCTCATTTTAATTATATAGTACCAGATATATTATATCTTGGATGAATATGGGAATGGTTTTTGGATGATTGGGAACAAGACTGACTCGTTATAGATATAGTTGGATGTTGTTCCAATTTAATTAAAAAGTTTATAGGATGTATTTGGTTGTGCTAATTGATGTGCCCTGTTATGGTATTTTTTGTGGGATGTCATGCCTAATTATTTTTTACTTTTATTAGTGTTTTCAAAGTTTCTAATAATTTTTAATAATTCCTTGATTACAGGACAATATGACTATTTACTTGCGGGTTTCCTATGTCAAGGGATGACATTCCCATTAATAGATTGATCATATAGCAAGAATAATATGGTCATTTCTATTAATGATGTCTTAGGAATGGGGAGATGTAGAAACCCAGGTAATGTAAATTGTAAATAAAATTTATACCTTATTAATATTAATTAATTATGTTTTGTAGATCTATATTTATTATAAAAATATTGTGTAAATTTTCAATCAAAAGTGAAATAGTTTTATTCTTACAAAAAATTTTACATGTTTCATATCATTTTATTTAAAAGATAAATTTTAAAAAATTTGAATTTGAATTTTCTAAAATGATGTAATTTTTTATATCATAATGACACAATTAACTTAGAGTTATTATTTGGTAATTTTATGAAAAAAAATTGATTTTGTGGTGAATAGTAGAAAATACTGATTTTTAAGAAAACTAGATTTTTTGATGTATTTACAAAGTAAAATTAAATTTTTGTATTGTTTTTATAGATTAATTATTTTCGTTTTATAAATAATAATCCAATAAATTTCATTTTAATCAACATTACACTTTATTTTGGTATAAAAACATTCTTATATTTAAAAATGCATTTTTTGCGAAACCATTTTTCATCAGGTTTTGCAAATTATTTTTCTAAGTAATTTATATATCATATATAATTTGAATTTGATAAAATGGTATCCATATTTGGAATATTAATTTATAAATTTATTAAGGAGGGTACTTTCATTTTTTGTCATTATGAATAGTAAATTTAGTAAAAAAAAAGTCAGTTGCCATGGAAAGAGTTAAAACGAATTAGGGTTAAAAATAAAATGATAAGGGATAATTATAATTTAAAACAAGTATAAATCCTATTTCAAGGTCATATTTCAATCCTATATTATTAATGGTTGGAAAATTTTCCATTTTGGATCCATTTTTCTTGAGTAAGACATTAATATATTTTAATCTTTTTGAAACATTCCAAGTGTGTCCTCTCCCTCACATGTAAAAGGAAACTCACTCTACTCTCTTATAATTACTTCAATAGAATATTATATCTACAAATACCTATAAAAATAACTTCTTAACATTTCTCCACATTTTCTATATCTCTTATTTTTATCATAATACCATCCTAATAAGGTTTTTGTTATAAACCTAAAGAGGTTGTCCAAAGAAGAGGTATAGTTCATAACCTAGTGTTTTCTTTTTATTTAATATTTTACCTCATTAAAAACTCTCCTAAAAATTTTGATATAATAAATTAAGTATAAATAAAATATTTAAATTTTATTTAGTTTATGTTATAACTCTTTTTCATTTACTTATCCATCTAATGCAAAATGAAATCATCTTTCGTGTGTACATGATGACTACCACATCGTGAAGATGATATATTTTATTTTTCATCACTAACTCTTATGAATGGTCATAATAATGGATAAAAATTAAATAATATGATATATATTATATAAATTTTATTATTTAATGGTAAATAATATTCTAATTCTTCTTTACCGTTCAATGAAAAATAAAAGCATCACTCGTGCGTATGTGTAGACTACCACCTCACGAATTGATGTATTTTATTTTTCATCACCTCCTCAGATGGTTAGTATATATATAAGGATTTAAATAAATTATATTATATTTATGATATAATATTAATTATTTAATGATACAAATATAATTACCTTCTTTCACTCATGTTCTTTGAAAAATGGAAGCCTTATTCATACGTATGTACGAACTATTGTATCCATGTTGTAACGTCATTCATTTTTCATAACCATATTTCATAGTGCGTTCTATAAGTATAATTAATGTATAAAAATAATTACATAATGATTAATATTATATAAATCAAATAATCATGATCCATTTTCTATAGCCAACCTACTGAATTCATTTTGGGTATATGATCCAAAATCATCAAAACACCAAACGTGAACTTAATCGATTAAGTAATTGAATATAATATGATAATGAATAATATAAAAGAAACAATAAACTTGAAAATAATTATTAATGAAGTAAATAATTAACATAATTTTATTATTTAGTAAGATAAATATCGTATGTGACGAGTCAAACTCGAGGTAAGGGACGCTTTACCTTAAAACATCATATTAAATGTTTTAAATATTTATATTCTAAATATTTTTCCTCCATGTACATGTTATTAAAATTATTTTATGGTTGAATTTATATGAACACAAATAAATTATAATGTACATTTTATTTCTATTTTTTACTTTCATTCAATGGTTTTTAAAAGGAATATTTTTAAATATTTTATAATTAATGTTTTGACGTACTTAACAAAAGAAAAAAAAAGAATATTTTATTTTAACTTATATGGATTGATATCCTTTTCCCAAAATCATGATCATTGTTCATTATTTGGGTTCCTTTACAAGATTCAATGGTTCTTTAAGGAAACCCATTTTCCTTTTATTTTGGGAATTTTTAATTTTTTTGAAGGGGTTTTAAAAAGGAAGGATATTTCAAGGTCTGAAAGTGTTTTGCATATAGGTTCAAAAGATATTTTCAAGGGATTTATGATGAAAAGGTGAAAGATTAATAAAATTTAATTCATGATATATTACTTTATAATTATATATGATGATGGGTGGTTCCAATACATTTTATACAATGGTAAATCCAGATATGGCTTATATGATAGGTGAACATGATATATCTCTCAGATGCATTGGGAAAAGTTTCTTGTCTATAAATGAAAGGATATAGTTAACTAGGGAGAATTATCCTATGGATTTAACTAGGATTTAGTTATTTTTTACATGAGTGAACATGGGTTATGAATATTATACTCTAAAATTCATACAAGGGTTTCAACTTACTCATTGTGTGTTTTAAAGGTTTTCTTTAAGCAAAAAGGTATTTTCAATATGTGGATATGATTTAGTTTATATTCTCAAATAATAATGTGAAAAGGTAAAAAATTTATAGTTTTCATGTTTTTTTACTAGAGTAGTAGATTTGTTTCTTTTATGTCCCTTACAGAGCTTTTTGTTCTTATCCCATATTTCAAAATGATTTTGAGTATGATTAGGGGAAAAAGAAGAAATCAAATTGAAATTCAAGATGATTTTAAATTAAAAGAATACATGTTTCATTTAAAATATATATATATATTGTGAAAAAATTGATACTGAGTAGAAGTGTCCACTTTAAGTTTGTTATGTAATTGTGATGATATAATTCTACAAAACTCTAAAATTAAAATATCGTTATGATTGAATGAAAGTGAATTCTTATCTAAAAACTCAAGAACATATAATGTTTTAAAGATAAGTCCTAATATTTGGTATCAGAGTAGGATTTAGATAAATTTAAAGGTTGAGATAAATTATGTAAGTACCCTTAAGAAATTATAAATTGTGGTTATCATGATATATATTTTGAATATTACCTTGTTTCTTCATCTAATATATGTTTGTTTATAAATTTTTTCTATAGAAGAAATAGGGAAGTATAAGTAAGAATGAACCAAGAGGAAAATATCCTTCCAAATCAGCAACTTGGAATGGCTAGAATTTGAACTGACCTATTTTTTATCGTGATGGATCAATTGGAATAAACTATTAATGGTGGTGACATCCATGTTAGAGAGAAACCACATTCTATTAGAACCAAGAATGTCCTTTGCAGAAAAAGGAGCACGGTTTGTGTTTTTTGTCAATCCACTCATGGATGATCATGGAGATTATAAGGAAATGAATCATACAATTCAAGCAATAATTAGTTTTTATGGTGATGTCATTTCCTAGTGTTTTCCAAATTTTTGGGGTACAAAATTTGAGGAATTGAAAGCATTGATAAAATTGGTTTTTCTTGAAGGTCTCATGAAAATATGGAAAATTCATGAGTTTCACAGAGATTGGATTCCTGAAGTGTGTTTTGCAAAGACATGAAGATTGTGACGGTGTGATCTACGATTATGAGACTCTGAGCTCTGAAAAATTTATACTTCTGGAATCAAAATTTCATAAAAATGACAAAGGCATGGATTTCGCGAAGTCTAGCTTGATGTTTTTCGAAGAACTTAAGATTCGTGATTTTAGATGGTGTTTCTTCATGGTTATGAAAAGTATTGTGAATAGTGAAGGAAATGAGCTTTGCGTGTTTTGCTTTGCGGTGGTGTGAAGGGTTTTGACGGATATGTCTACGATTACGAAGAGCATTGCAAATAGGGATTTTTTGTGGAGCTTTTTGAAGAGAGAGATGCGTCACGAAGAATTTTTTGGATGATCTGTATTTCACGCCTGAAGAAGAGGAACTTCATGTTCGACTGTGACTATAAATAAGAGGTCACCCATCTTCATTACGCATGATTTTGAGAGAGAAAATCTGGGATCGCTTTGACTTCGTGAAGCAAGGGGTGCTATGAGAAGCAGGTTGTTATCTATGAGTTTGATGTTCACAAAAGACTTTTAAAGTCTTGAATAATTCCAATGCTTATAATTAATGTGATATTTATGAAGATGATGTGTTATATGTTGGATCAGTGAGCTTCGAAAAGTAGGTTGCTCTGTGAGGTAGTGAGATTCACAAAGAAGGTTTATCTGCGAGTTAGTTATCTCCACAAAGTGTTGTGCTCTACGAGGTAGTGAGCTCCATGAAGGGTTGTTCTCTGCAAAGGTGTGATCTTTGCAAAGTAGTGTGCTCTTCGAAGGGTTGAGATTTGTGAAATGGATTTTCAAAGGGCTTTATTGAGTATCATTTTTGAGTGGTCAGGTATTTTAGGGAGCATCTACTCAATTCTTTGATAAAAGCAGTGTCTCGTGATGGACAGAGACAAAGAATTCAATGCCAATATATTGAAGTGAACTTAAAGTCGATAAAATGAGTTTGAATTCTCTCAAAGAAGTGAGCTAGGGGGTTGATGGAAGTGATCCAAGGGATGCAGTGAGCTCTCCCTAAAATTTTGTAAAGGCATTATACCTGGCATATAGTGACTGTGACCAAAATCTTGTACTCTAAAACTTGTGAAGAATAGTGTATTTAGGTATGACCAACATACTGTTGGTGTATGCTCCTTGGATGTAGCCCTTTGTAGTAAACCAAGTAAAAAAATTTGTTATCTATTTTCATGTGTTTTTAAGAAAGATTTAATTGGTCCCAATCAACATGGGAAGAAGATCCATAACCTTAAAAGAAAAAGTTGATACCCTGATTCACCCCTCCCCTCTCAGGGTGTTCTAGGGTCCTTCAAGTCGTATGAGAGCCAAATGTTTTTTGTGTTAGATATATCCTTTCTTATCATGGTTAATTCAGCCAATGTCAGGGGTGTCCCCATCTTCAATGGAATTAATTTTTAGATTTGGAAGAAAAGAATGATATCTCATCTAAGATCTATTGGAATGTAATTCCCCTTTTATATTTTATAAGGAATACAAGTTACAAATTAAGTAGGGCGGGCTATGACTGATATAGACATGAAAATTCTTGATGCGTATGCTAAAGCGCAAAATGCTCTCACCACATCTCTTTCAAATCTGATCTATCTAAAGGTGATGAGCTTCACCTTAGCGAAGTTTATGTGAGAAAAAATTGAAAACATTTATGGAGGATATAGAAAATTGAAGGAGTAAAAACTTCAAAGTCCTCTATAATATGTTTCATGACCTGAAGATGCACTCTGTAGAAAATCCATATTATTTCTTCACTAGAATTACTGAAGTCGTGGGATCTATTTGAGTACTTGGAAAAGAAATAAAAGACATTGATATTGTGAGGAAAATATTGATAATACTTAAACCAATTTACAATGCAAAGGTATCAGCCCTTGAGGAAATGGATTTTTCCACACTTTCTCTGGATGATCTATTTAGTAGACTAGTGGCATATGAGATGAGATTCAAACCAGAATATGCTACAACTCATGTTAGTAAGGTAATGGAATTCAAAGACATGGACAAACTAAAACTTTCAAGAGATATTGGTGATGAAGATAATGAGAAAAAATAAGTTCTTTCTCTCATTTCTAAGAAGCTCAAGAAGGGAAAAGGGAAATTTAAAGGTAAGTTACCTCTGTCCTGTTTTCACTGTGGTAGATTTGGACACATTTCCTCTCCATGCTCAAGAAATTTTGATGATGAAGAGAGTGAATATGAAAATGTTAATAAGACTTATAAAAGTTTTTTCAAAAGGGTAGACTTTAAATCTGGAAGCAAAGTGTAGAAGAATATTTTTTTCTATGAAGAGGAATATGATGATAATGAATTCTGTGAAGAAGAAGAACCAGAATTTAAATCTGGAAACCATGGTTCTATGATGGCTACCATTGAAAATTCATAACCATCAATAGATCATCCTAGATATAATCAGATGGATTATAATTCTGATCCCAATTTTAAACTCAAGGATGCTTTTTGAAAGCTTCTGAATAAATGTAAAAGATGTAATAAGTGGAAAGAAATTGTGGAAGAATCATCAGAATATGTTGATCTTCTTGAAGCTGAAATTGAACTACTAGAAGAACTAGTGAAGGTATAGTCATCAATCCTTGACAGAAAAAATGATGTAGTGGAACTAAAGCTCAGAATTGAAGAACAAGAAATGGTGATCAATGACCTTACCTCAAGACTAGATGGGAAGTACAAAACTACTGAGGGACTCGAAGAAGAAGTTGTTACTATTAGGAGTAAATTCAAAAGCAAATCGAATTAAAAAGAAATAATGAAGAAAAAAAATTTTGAAGGTTCTTGGATGTTGAGCTACGGGATAGAGTAAAACATGGTTCTAATGGAGTTGAAAAGATTCTAAGTGATCAAAGATCTGCATATATGGGAAATAGTGGAATCGATTGTGAGGTCAAAACATCAAATGCTACAAATAAAGTGGACTAGAATAAAGGAAATATGAAGGTTGATCATGCCAAAACGTTACCAAAATTGCTGAAAAAGAGACCCATAAAACAAACTGAAAGGATAATAGAAGACTATCCTCAATCTTCTAGGAGTGGCGGGAAGTCAAAAAAACTTCCCAAGGAAGAAGGAATGAGGATAAATCAAAGTGAGAAGACATTTCCTCTCATGAAGTGTTAGTTCTATGGATATTTGGGAAATACCATGTCATATTGCGAAGAGAAAATGATCTATATGAATGGGGGAAATCTATGAGTTCAATAAAGGATAACAAATTCATATCCTACTGCTTATAGAAGAAACAATTTCTATGGATATTGTTTTCATTGTTCTAACTTTGGTCACAAATCTGTCTATTGTAGGCATAGGAGTGACATGGGAACCTCATACCGAAGTCAGATACAAGTCAATGTTTGTCATCAAGACAATGTTTCTATTTCAAATATATTTTCTCCTCAGGAAGAAGAGTTTGAATTTGAAGAACCCGTATACACGGAAGAGTGAATTGAAAGGCCATCAGCATCCAACACACAATCTAATATCTCATGGAAAGAAAACTAGAAAATTGAGACATCCAACCTTATAGAAGTATCCCTCATATATACAAAGAACAACAACACCTAGATTCCTGATAGTGGATGCTCATCCCATGTGATAGGTAATGCTGACTTACTAAAGAATGTTAAGAAAAATTTCGATGGAAGTGTAATGTTCGGTAATGATGGTGAATTAAAGATCAAAGGGAGTGGAACTACAGAACTGGTTAATGGAGAGATAAAGAAGACTGAAGTTCTTTATGTGGATGGTTTTCAGCACAATCTTCTTAGTGTGAGTCAACTATGTGACTCAGTAATCATAGTTAAATTCAATCAAAAATTCTTCACTGTAAAGGGAAGGACAAGAAATCCTCTCATAAAAGGATGTAGAACATATGGAAACTTATATCATGTCGACAACAAAGAGAACATATACTATCTAGTAGTTAAATAATAGAATAACTTATGGCATCGGATATTGGGGCATATTAATCAACAAGAGATGGAGAATATTTATAGGATAAAAAAAATTCATGGATATCCACAACCAGAAGCGTGAGTGGGAAAAGAATTGTGATGGTTTCACACAGTGGAAGCTGGCCTATAGTTTATATCTTCCAAAGAAGAAAAGGGCATTGAATCTTCTTGATTTAATCCATATAGATGTCTGTGGTATGATAAATGTTGCTGGAACAAATGAAGAAAGGTACTTCATCCTTTTCATTTATGACTATAGCATAATGACATGTGTGATGGTCATACATAGGAAACAATAGGTTCTTGATTATATGAATACTTATTGCTAATTTTATGAGAATGAAACTAGACAAAAAATTAAAGTGTTGTGATCTGGCAATGGAGGGGAATACACATCCATTGGGTTTGAAATTTATATGGAGAATCATGGTACTCAACATGGAGTGGGTGTTGTGAGAACCACACAATAGAATGAATTTTTTGAGAAAAGGAATCAACAGTTCAATGACATGGCTAGAACTATGATAATTGATATTCGTATTCCTTGACATTACTGGAAAGAGGTTGATCAGGATACAATGTATACTCAAAATCAAATAGGGCTCTATATGGGTGAGATAAAGACCCAATATACATTATGGCATGGAAGGAAGCCCTCTTTGAAATAGTTTTGTGTTTTCGGAAGTAAAATTTTCATCCTAAACAAAGAAGGAAATCAAGGTAAGTATGGAAATAATGCTGAAGAAAAAATATTTCTTGGATACTCAATAAACAATAAATCCTACAAGTGTTTTAACAAGTTCTTAAGAAGGATTGTGGAAAGTAGTGATATTAATATCATTGAATATAAAACCATAATTACTTAAAGGAACTCTTATGTTTATATGATAGAAGAAGATAAGGAATGTAAACATGTAACAAATGGAAATAAAGAAGTTGAGGAAGGTGTAAAAGACTCGCAGGAGTCACATCATGATGTTGAATTAAAAGAAGAATCAGAAGAAGAAACCATGGATGAAGAGAATTTGACTGAACCTCATTAGAGAAACCAAAGAGAAGATATTGATAAATCCAACATTATTGGGGACAAGAATGCACCTACACAGATAAGGAGAATTAGTAATAACACACAATCTGAATTCTTATCATTGGTTGAACCATCCTCATTTGAAGAGGCTGCAAAGGATGAGTCATGGGAAAAATCCATGAATGAAGAGTTAGATCAGATTAACAAAAATCAGACATGGGATCTTGTCAAGAGACCTGAAGGTCACAATGTGACTGGTATGAAGCGAATTTTCAAGAAAAATTTTGACAAGCATGGAAATGTGATCAGAAATAAGGTTCTCTTAGTTTGTAAAGGATATTCACAAATGGAAGGTGTTGATGTTCAAGTGACATTTTCCCCAGCAGAGAGACTAGAGTCAATCAGGCTATTTCATTCCATGGAAATACAAAGAGGTTATAAAATGTATCAAATGGATGTCAATACTTCATTCTTAAATAGAGTCTTGGAAGAAGAAGTCTACATTGAAGAACTGGTGGGTTTCCTACTCGAAAATGATGAAATGAAGGTATGTAGATTAAATAAAGACCTATATGGGCTGAAGTAGGTACCACGGGCATGGTAATCTCACCTGGATTCGTATCTAAAAAATATTGAATTCAAAATAGGAGGAGGGTATTACAGTCTCTATGTGAAGAATTATCATAAGGATCAGTTCATGGTATTGGTATATATTGATGATATTATTTTTAGTGGAAGTAGGCAGGGATCAGTGGATGAATTTTCCAATCACATGAAATAAGAATTTGAAATGTTAATGACAGGTGAAATCACATACTTTTTAGGGATACAAGTGATTTAGAAGAAGGATTAAACTTTCATTTCTCAGAAAAAATATGCAAAAGAGCTACTGAAGAAATTTAATATGCAAGATTCCAAACCAATGGAGACTCTGATTTTAATTGAAACAAAGCTCAAAAATCATGAGGATGGAACATCTGTGGATCCCACAATGTATAGGAGAGTCATTGGAAGATTATTGTACCTAAAAATTAAACGTCCAGATATATTCTTTTCAATATTCTTAGCGGCCCACTTTCAGAGTAATCTGAAGGAAGAACATATGATAGCGGTGAAAAGAATCCTAAGGTACATTAAAGGTACTCATAATTATAGGTAATACTTCACTATAGGAAGATAAAGTGAACTATCAGAATTTTCTAATGCTGATTGGGATAGATGTGTAGTGGAAAGAAATTCCACTAGTGTTGGAGCATTCTATATTGGGAAGAAATTTGTGGGCTGGTTGAGAAAGAAATAGGAAAGTACTTCTCTTAATAGTACTGAAGCTGAATATATCACTACTACCAAGGCATGCACTTAGTTACTGTGGATGAAGCAGTAACTAACTCATATTGGTGATGTGGTGAAACTTCCAATGGCGATTTACTGTGATAACAAGAGCGCAATTGATCTTACAAAGAATTATATTCAGTACTCCCATAAAAAACATATTGAAATCAAATATAACTTCATCAAAGAAAAATTTGAACAAGGTGTGGTCAATATGAACCATGTGAGAACTGATGAGCAAGTGGCTAACATTATGACAAAGCCATTGTCAGTGGCTGTGTTTGAGAAACATCGATTGAACCTCGATGTTCATCCACTACCCAATGCATGAGGAAGTTGAGAATTTTCCACTCTCCCCAATTTTTTTAATTGTGTTAATCTATTTGTGAACGTGATGCAGGTTTATGGGGGAGATACAATCCAGGGGGGGTATGTTCTAATATCTACATTGTTCAAATACTGGTCTTTGGGTTTATTTCTAATGGGGGATAAAGGGATAAATTCAATATGGAAATGTGGAGGATGAAATAGTTTTCTAGTTGCAGGCTCCAAATCGAGAATGTGAAGGGATAAATATGGTGCACTCAAAATAGAGAATGTGATGGGAGAAATCCATGGTTATGAAAGTCCGAGAATTCATTCAAACACATGATAACATAATTCATGTCTTTCCACTTGCTTTCTACATTTATCATTGCTCATGTAGACTTAGAGTGTTTCCTGAGTTGATTCTTGTGTAATAAGTGTTGATAGTCGCTGGTGCTCTGTTGAATTTATCTGGAGATTGATAACAAACCCAAAGGGGGGGATTTTTAGAACAAAGGATGTTATTTTCTGAAAAAAGAGCATGGTTTGTTTTTTTTCAATCCTATCATGGATTATTAGGGAGATTTGAAGGAAATAGATCGTACATATCAAGCCATAATAAGTTTTGAAGGTGACGTTGTTTCCCAGAGTTCGAAAACATTTTGGGGTCCAAAATTTGGGGAATATAAGGCATTAAAAAAGTGATTTTTCTTGAAAGTCTCATAAAAATATGGAAAAGTAATTAGTTTTGAAGGGATGGGATTCATGAAGTGTGTTTCGTGAAGACATGAAGATTTTGATGGTGTGCTCTGCAATTACGAAACTCTGAGCTCTGTGAAAGGTATACTTTGGGAATCAACATTTCATAAAAATGGAAAAGGCATGGATTTTGAGAATTCTAGCTTGAGGTTTTTCGAATAATTGAAGCTTTTCTATTTGAGATAGTGTTTCTTCAAGGTTATAAAGAGAATCATTAATAGTGAAGTAAATAATATTTGTGAGTGTTGCTTTACGTGGTGCTTTGCTGCGGTGCGAAAGGTTTTTATGGAGAGCTTTGTGGTTACAATGAGCATTGAGAAGGGGGATTTTCCATGGAGCTTTATAAAGAGAGAGATGCACCGCAACGTTGTTTTTGTCCAATTCGTATTTCACTTCTGAAGAAGCGGAGCTCCATGTTCGACTGTGCCTATAAATAAGAGGCCGCCCATCTTCATTATGCATGATTTTGAGAGAGAAAATCCAAGATCACTATGACTTCACGAAGTAAGGGGTGCTTCGTGAAGTAGGTTGTTCTATGTGAGCATGAGCTTCTCGAATATACTTTTAAAGTATTGAATGATTCCAATTCTTCTAATTCATATGATATTCATGAAGATGGGGTGTTCTGCATTGGCTCATTGAGCATTGTGAAGTAGGTTGCCCTGTTAGGCAGTAAGCTTCGTGAAGTAGGTTGCTCTGCGAGGTAGTGAGCTCTGTGAAGGATTGTGCTCTACAAATGTGTGAACTTTGCGAAGTGGCGTGCTCTATGAAGGGTTGAGCTTTACGAAAGAGCTTTTTGAAGGGTTTTAATGAGTATCAGTGTTGAGTGGTCAGGGATTTCAGTGAGCATATACTCAGGTCTTTTATTCAAATAGTGTATCGTGATGGACAGTGACAAAGACTTCAATGCTAATCTATTGAAGCGACCTTAAAGCTGATAAACTGAATCTAACCTCTCTCAGAGTAGTAATCTAGGGGGAGTTAACGAAAGTGATCCAAGGGATGTAATGATCTATCCCTGAACTTTTCTAAAGGCAGTGTGCTCGGCACAAAGTGACTGTGACTAAACTCTTGTACTCCACAACTTGTGAATAATAGTGGATTTAGGTACGATCGATACAATGTCGATGTATGCTTCATGGACATAGCCCTTTGTGGTGAACTAAGTAAAAGTGTTGTGTCATCTTTTTTGCATACATTTTTCAGATAGATTTAACCGGTTCCTGTCAACGTGGGCATAAGATCCTTAACCTTAAAAGAAAAAGTTGACACCCTAATTCACCCCTCCCTTCTTAGGGTGTTCTTGGGTCCTTCACATTCACCATAGAAGAATATTTCTATAGTATAACATTTCATGATACAACACCTTCCATCATTTAGTGTATCTTTTTACCCAATGATGGAGGGATAAATTAAATATTTATAAATTATATTTGAAGTCATCGGTTGTTCAAAATATTAAATGGTAACCTTTTTTATTTATTATTTTGAAGGTGACTTTGATCGGTGGTGGTTATTGGTTAAGAATAGCATATACAGATATGATCTTGATGCCATGGAATAGGATAAATTTAGGAATCTTTTCCTGGATAAATATTTCTCTAAGTCTATTTGAATTAGAATAGAGAAAAAATTCTTGGAATTTATGCAAAATGAAGAGGATTCAGTAGCCGTGCATAATGAAAATTTTATGGGATTAGCCAAGTATGCACTGAATTATATTTGGGACCTTAATTGTAAAATTAATAGGTTTTACTTAGGATTGAAACAAATTTTATAAAGAGAATTGGAACCATAGGAATTTAAAAGTTATGAGGAAGTCTTATTTTGTGAATAGAAAATTGAGATGGATTTTGCTGACACTTTTGTTCCTCGTGATGAATAGAGTCAGAAGCTGTTAAGGTGGGAAAAATAGAGAAGTAATAAACTAAGAAATCTATAGTTATTCCCCTAACATGTTCCAAGTGTGATAAAAAAATTATAGAGAGTTTTACAAGATTTTTAAAGTGTTTCTATTGTGGTATGTTTGGTCATAAGGATCATGACTATAAAGAAAAAAGTCTCGGTCAATCCTAGAATGGGGTATCTAATAGTCATTCGATAGTAAGATGTTTTAATTGTAATGAGTTGGGTAATTATGATAATTCATTAATTAATTTGGTTACATAGGGTGGAAGTAATCGATATCGAACTCTAAAAGGTGTGGAAAAATCATTTTATACTACTACGATTGATGTTGGTCCATTTGATGAAGTGTTGACAAGTATGATACTTGTTTATTTGAATTGTGTTGATACCCTATTTGACTCTGGATCTTCACATTACTACATTACAAAGAAATTAAAAAGTAAAATGGGAATATCACCTCATGAAAATAAGATATAAATTTTGGTGAAAACTCCTTTTGGAAGTATTAAAGAAACCATGATTTATAGAATTATTTATATTATTATTAAAAATTATGGAACTTAAAAAGCGGTTATAGGAATTTCTTGATAAAGATTTCATTCATCCTAGACATTTACCATGGGGTGATCTTGTTTTATTTGTTAAAAATAAATATGGTTCAATGACTCATTAAATTTATTATAGAGCCTTGAATTACATCACTGTTAATAAAAAGTATCTTTTACCTCATATTGATTATTTGTTTAATCAGCTCCAGGGAGAGAAGTATTTTTCAAAGATTGATCTCAAGTCAGGATACCATTAGTTATGTTTGAAGGAGGAATATATTCATAAGACAGTGATTCGAACTAGATATGGGGATTATGAGTTTGTGGTTATGCCTTGTAACACCCTGACCCAAACCACCGGGTTCGAGCCAAAATGCCACCCAAACATATGCACACATCACCATACATAAGAGTATAATGACTAGTTATGGGGACCTATGGAAAAAATGGGGAGTGTAACATCCCATCCCGACTGACTATGGAAACAGTAGCCAGATCGATCGCCACATGGCCTCAAACATGCCTCCCCATATTCTAGAGGCTACTGACTTGAAGTGAGGGTCTAAATATGGTACAGTTGGGAGACTATAACCTCAAGGATAGAGTATCATAGTGGTGTGACAAGTGTAAATCATAGTAGATGAATAAATATTGAAACTAAGTATAAAAGTGGCCAATGAAAACTATACAATGATGCATGTATGACAGGTGATGATACAATTTCAAGA
Source organism: Viscum album (assembly GCA_963277665.1). Taxonomy (NCBI): domain Eukaryota; kingdom Viridiplantae; phylum Streptophyta; class Magnoliopsida; order Santalales; family Viscaceae; genus Viscum; species Viscum album. The sequence continues at coordinate 2,028,742,433 of OY728143.1, read as the reverse complement.
AGTAAGAATTACAATAAGAAATACAGTGTAATAAAAGAATAACTACCCAATGACTAGCTCCACGAGAATATAGAGAACCAACTTGGTACTCTACCCCAACTCCATACTAGTAAGGTAAAAAAACATTGGAAGCCGGATGATTGTCTTAATAAATACCTAGAGACATAAAGTCTACTCAGGTACCAATGGTACTCGAGCAGGGTGTGAGATAAAATCTCATCAGGCCAGAACCCACAGTGTCTGGGCCAATCCATTTTGAGCAAGATAAATTAAGAAGTGTTCCATAATAGTTTATATTCAAGAAAAAATAAAATAATTAAAATCATCGGGCTGGGTTCCATTTGGAAACCTTCCCAACTTCCTGCTTTATCCTAAGTCGGTAAGTCTGAACTCAAGGAACATAAAATGGTAAAGAGAGTAAGATAAAATTCCATAGGATGGAATATCCCAAATATTGTTCTTGGTCTTGGATTATATTCCCTAAATTTATAATACCAAGGTCCATTTATCATTTTCAAAACATTAATTTTCAATTTTAATTTCATTTGAAAAATCAATTACAAAACATAGTGAGACACCCAGAGCCTGCCCTTGAAAATACGAGAAGACTTGCCAAGTATCACTCAAGGGGATCATCACAAAACTAATGACAAGGATTTATTGTGTGGTAACACAAGAATTAATTCCCACATCTCACACCAAGCATGGTGAGAAGAGTCACATACTATCCTTTTAGTTCATTCCTATTATCACACTTAGGGGCCTAGGTCTCTCTCTAATCATTATTCAACCAAACATCCCTAGAGCCTCTCCAAGGGGTCTCCCCTAGGGAACCAACATCACTTATCTTGAGGTAAATATAAATAATGCTCTATGAACCCATCCTATACATAACTAGTGTCATCCCCAACATTTCTTCTAGGCTTAAAAAATTATAACATAGTGGCACGAGAGTCTATACAAGGGGTCCTTAAGTCGGAACCCCTTGATTCACCCTCGAATCCAAAATTAAAGCACCAAATAAGCACTTCATAATCAAAAATATCAAAATAAGGGCCATTATATTTAACTCAATAAATTATACCATAAAATCATATATGGGTCAAACATGTCATAGGAAATTTCATTTTTATAAATTAAACAAATTCCATGTCTCAAACATGCCACTTATCAAGCACCAGCATAAAGGTTGATGAAAACTCCAAAGAAACAACCCAAGAATAGTTTAAATAAATAATCATTTATTTTTATGTTCAAAGGAATCACACCTCATCCAAGGGGTTTTATTATAAAACATGACATTGTTTATCAAAAACTCATTTAATCATAATTAACATCATTTCCAAGGGTCATATTAAATTCATCTTAAAGAAGCAATTTATTCTAAAAGAATAAAATTGCACTAATTAAAATATAGGTAAGGTAAAAAATAAATCAATTAATATATTCTTAGTTTTAAAAGGGAAATGGATAGGGATCCTACCTCAAGAAGAATAATTCCAAGCCGAAACACTTCAGAACTTGATGACCTTGACATCAGCAACTCGAAGCTACTATTTCCCACCTCTAATAATATGCACCTTCACATATACATAAGGACACATATCCCTTATATCCTTATTTTCATGGCCATGAATATGTACAAGGGTGTCCTTACATATGTGCATATATATCCATACACTCATTTCCACTTACACCCATATGCATTTTTCTTATTATATGTATGTACACCTAGCCCCACATATATATATATTCACTTCCATGGGTGAATATACATATAACGGGGGAACTTAAATTTATATATGCCTAACTATTCATACGCAAGTATGTCTCCTTTGACAACAGAAACTCAAAACCAACAGGGTAAGGTCCAATGTAGAAAGAAAATTATTAGAAGCTCAAAAACAATGAAAATACCAAAAATAAATTGATCAAATAGTGAATAATAGAGGGAAACCTACCCAAAATTGATGGTGGGTAGACCGAAATGATTCTCCTTCAGTGTTGGATGCTGGAATACGAACAAAGGAGTCTTGAGAGATGCACTGCATGCCCTGACAATAGAAGAAAACCAAACATCTAGATTAACCCAAACCCTCGGGTTCGTCCAAGCTAGGGGCAATGAGGAGAGGAAAAATATATCAAATAAGGTAGGAGAATGTATACAGAGGCCTTAAATCTAGGAATTACATCAAAAACTAGAGGAAAATATAGTGGAGACCAGTGCACCAGAGGAGGCCATAAGGAGGGTGTCACATGCATTCATGGGTAGACCTAGAGGGGTTGTGTTGCGATATGGATGGGGGAGGGGAGACTAAGGTTTTCTTAAATCTAAACTAAATAATAATAATCATCATGAAAATAATAATAATATTATTATTATTATTATTAAATAATTTATTTATTTTTTATTTTAATTTTAATTTAGTTAAGTAAATTTATTTTAAAAAAACATATTGTGCAAGCTGGGTCACATGATTATCCAAACTTTGTATCAATTGTGTGACGCCCCCTGCCTAAGAAATTAACTCACATGGTTTTTCTATCACAGTTAGCCTAATAGTGCTCAAACTATGCGATGAATAGTGTGAGGGTACTACCTAATGGGCACTCACTATGTGAGCTTGGTGCAGGGTTTGGAAAACCATGCACAGCCTGTGCAATTCACATTTTTTCTTTGAAATAGGTCATGTATTTTGCAGTAGGGGGCACATAGTTTTAGAAAAATCATACGCCATCTGAAGACCCTTAAAACTTGGAATTCTCGGCCCCAACGCTCCTAAAACTCACTAAGACCTTTAGAGAGCCTATCAAGACTTCACCCATGTCCAAAAAAACAAATCGAAGTATTCAAACTCCAGGAATTTCATTCTGAATATTGGTTTTAAAAATGGCCCATCCAGTAAATGCAAAATTTCAAATTCCATTTAAATTTACCTTGACTTAAAACATAGGAAGTTAGAACCTCCCCACAATAACAACTCAAACTTTTATCAATATAATATATCCCTTATAATATTAATTTTATATATTATAAAGCAAATAAAATCACTTATAGACCATAATAAAATCCTAATAAATAAATATTGACTTAAATAAAAAGTATTTATAGAAGTTAAGTAACCTATACCAATTAAAATGGTAACTTGACCTTAGGAATAGTAATATTACCCTTAAGAATAGTAAACTGGAAAAATGAATATTAACCTCACCCATTAAAGTATAAATAAAATTCCTGAATCTTATAAGTGAAAATATTATATAATTATATCATAGTATAAGTATGTAAATGTTTTAAAAAAAATTAATTAAGTGTTGGTATTTTTGTAAGTCATTAATATTTAATTAAAATTTTATGGTTAATTTAATAATTTAAAAGAAAATATATATTTTCATAAAATGTGTTCATAAATTAATATTTTTATGTCTTATGGTTTTGAGATAATTTAATGAGACCTTAATTAATTTTTCAAAGTGTTATAAAATCAATAATAATTTTAAAATATGTATTTTCAAAGTAAATGATGATTTTAATGAAAAATTAAATTACTCAAATTTAGAAAATTATTTTCATAAAATGGAGTTCATTTTTTAATTCTATACATCTAAAAAATGTTAGGGTGAATTTTTGGTATTTTTCTAAAATACTTGAATTTGTTGGTGAATGGTGAAATACGATAATTTTCAAAATAAGGTAAATACATGAATTATGGATTCATAGGTGATTTAAGGCTGATGTAAGCCCAAAATATCAAAATTTCCTTCATTATTTTAATATATTTAGTCACAATCCTTAAACTATATTTATTATTGAGCCAAAATAATAAACTAATGAATATAATATTCAGAAAACACCCCTCTCATCCACTATAAATATCATCACTCACCCAATCTTCTCCTTGCACTTATCAAGACTTGAGACATGCCTAAATTCTACCAAAACAAATTCCATAGACACTCCCCTACATCTGAGGTCTCTTTGTCTCATCAAAAGACCAAAACATGTTCCCTAAGGAGGTTCTCAAGGAGAAAAATCCAAGAGGTAAAATACTCTTCTTTCTTCTTTTAATTCTTTTTAAATATCATTTATTTTATTCTATTATCCTCACATTATCTTATAAAAATTGAATAATAACTCTATTATGTTTGATATAATGGAATTATATCATGTTAATGGGATATTCATCATTAAACTCCTTCCTCTCTCTCTTTTATTTTAAAAATGAAATCGTCACCCATGATGTGTCAATTTATCGACATTATGGATGATGTACTTCCATTTTATTTTAATGCCTTCAAGGATGTTAATAAAATCATTAAATGTTTGAAAATATATTTTAAATTTTATGTTAAACCCATCTTTATGTTCTGTAACTAACATATATACATAATATTAAAGATAAAACATAACGAGTTCATTGTGACCGAAAAACCACCAAAATTAACCTAAAATAGTCATCATTAACTTTTATCTAAAGATTCATCCTCACAACATATAACAAATAATTTTAAGAGACCATTTAAATTTTTTTAATATTAATAATAGCACATAATAACAATTCTGGATATTTATCCTCTTTTTAAATGAACTTACATTCATGTATACAAGTGAACCGATCATAAAAACTAAGAAAATGAACACTCCCGATCAATGGGATTAAATTATATAACTCATAAAAAGGCATATAAAAGAACTTAATAAAACCATAATGAATTGAATTCATGTATAAAATGTTCTATAATTGTTAATTAATGAATCTAGTGTCACTATACATGACATTAAATTTAAGAAGAAAAAAATCAGACACAAGTTAAGGGGAATTATCAAACTCAACTCTCTTTCTTTGGGTTTTTCCCTCTTTAACCTTATTTCCAGTATGGATATTAATTAAATATAATATCCTTGTAATTATCTTACCTTTTATGGTACATACATGTTTTATATTTGAATTTATGATAAACACAATGTTTTCTAAAAGAACTCTTCTTTCAAAAAAAACGCACCTTTTACTTCTCACTCAAGGTTGATGATACTTATATCAAGTATGTTATTCCCTATTTCATTTGGGAACCCAAAGTTTATGAATGTATTATTTATGAATTGAAACTTATTCCTTTCTATGGGTAATTTTATTTCTCATATTGATATATGTTCTATGTGTCATGCATGATAATGTAAATGTTATGATGTGATGGGTACACCAAAAATTATATAGCGCAATATAAGTGATATGATGTGACGAGTGAACCTGTAATTATATAGGACTCCAATGAATTGGGTAATGTGATGTATATCATGAGGAAAAGTGAAATATGCATGAGCATGATGCTATGTTTTTCAAAACTATGTGTGGTAGTTTACCACTAAGACATGATGTTTAATTTTTATATATTGCCACAATCTATGCATTTATCTAATGCTTTCTCTCATGATTATGATGATGATGTTATGATTATGATCACCCTGTGTCGCATTGTTTCATGAACTTATCTATCATATTACTAGGATTTTATCTCACCCCTTTTTGATGTATATCATCAGGTTACTACTTGTACTTAGGAGAACACAAGGGATAATAAAAATCTAGAGAATAAGGAATTAAATAATTGTTTTGGTTTTATGTTGTAAAAGTTATCTATAGTCCTAGTTTTACCACAATATATGAGTTAATTGAACAAATAAATAAATTATTTTTTGATGACTTTCTCAGTCAGTTAGGAGGATATCAATACTTTTCAAAGGTGGGTCTTCATTTTGGATATCATCAGCTAAAGATGAAGAAGGAAGATATTCGGAAGACTGCCTTCCGTACAAGGTATGGGCACTATAAGTTTTTGGTTATTCCCTTTGACTTACTGATTCCCATAAAATCTTCATCGACTTGATGAATAGAGTATTTTTTTATTACCTCATCATATTTTTGGTATTTTTTATCCATTATATTCTCATCTACTGCAAGAGAAAGTAGGAACATGAAGAACATCTAAGGCTTGTGCTAGTGACATTAAGGAAGGATAAGTTGTATGCTAAGTTTATGAAGTGTGACTTTTGGATACAAAAAGTCACATTATTGGGACATGTGATCATAAGTTATGTAATTATTATGGCCCCTTCAAAAACAAAGGTAATTAATGAATGACCCAAACCCTCTACTATCACAAAAATCTATAGTTTTCGTGTATTATAAGGGTACTACCAAAGTTTTGTGAGAAATTTATCATGATTTTCAAGCCCTCTAACTATGTTAACAAGGAAAGTAATAAAGTATGTCTTTATGGATGAATGTGATGAAATCTTCAAGGATCTAAATAGAAGGATGATCACTACACCTATACTCACATAACTGAAAAGTGGAGAAAGTTTAGTGATATACAGTGATGCAATAAAGAAAGGATTGAGTTGTGTAGTAATGAAAAATAATAATTTCATAGCCTACACCTCACGATAGAAAAAGTTCCATGAAAAAAATTAATCGACACATGATCTAGAGCTACAAGTTATAATTTTTTCCTTAAAAATCTGGTTTTACAACCTTTATGGTGATAACTGTGACATATATACCAATCACAATATCCTAAAGTATACATTCACACAAATGGATATCAGCATGCATCAAATGAGATATTTGGATCTAATCAAGGACTATGATTGGTCTATTCACTATCATCCTAGTATGGAAAAAAGGTAGTTGTTGATCTTAGTAGAAAAGAACCTGCAATGCTATCTATATTTCATATTGAGTGATAGAGAACTTTCGTGGGTTCCCCCAAATGATTAGTGTGATTTTGGGGTACTTAGGTGCAGCAGAGTGGCTGACCAAGGTCGTCTCTCAAAGGAGGAAGTGAATTTAACAATTTATTATAGGTATTCTAAAAAAATGAAATAAAATAGAATAAAAACACTACTTTAAAGGATTGGGGTTTGTTATATTTTATGAATCTATAAAAAGTTTTCTGGAAGAAGATTGTATAATTTTTTTTGTTTTTAGTTTTGAAATGAATTTTGATTAAAATGACACAACAAGAAGATGTTTTTTTAGAAATATATTTTAAAAGGCGCAATCGATATAACTCTACCTATTCACTTTATTATTAATAATTATCATTTAAATTAACATTCACTTAATTATGAACCCTTAATTTGTAAAATCTTGAACCCTATAAGAATTAAATTTACCATGAAGATGATGTCAATTTAACCCTAGGATAACTTTGGAACACGCAATCGTAGCACCCTGCTTTGATTGATGTTCTAAGATTAGATTATGGTCAGTGGTAAATTAAGGAACATATCCATTATGGAAATGAGGATGAATTGTGTTTAGGGATCATATTTGAACTCTACAAATTTATCCCATATGGTCTTGTATTACCGATTAATATCGCACTCTCACAATTTACACAAAATCCCAGCCTCGCGTGTTTTTTGTGTTAATTGTTCAATTGATTACTTAGTTTCTTAAAATTTACAAACACAATACATGGATCATATTATGTGAATTACAGTATCTCAATGATTCAAAATAATTAAATGAAGAAGGATAGAGGTCGATCGATTACTAAAAAGAACTACTCTTCCATGGGCAGTGTAGTCATCGTGGAGACGTTTTGCATAAGCAAAGGATTGAAAGGGTAGAACCCAATATTGTCTCCACTCTTGATTCCAACCTAATTAGAAAGATTAATAGAATAATAATAGGGAAGAACACAGAATATTATTTGAAGAAAAATTCAAGAAACAAACATGAAAGAAAATAAATACAAAGAGGAGGTGGGAGAGGAGAGCCTTTTTGGAAGAGAGGTTTTCACAAGGAATTACTTCTTCCAAGAGTTGTGAGGGGCTCCCAAGAGACAACATTTCGGAAAAACCTTCCCAAAGCCTCTACCAGACCTCTCGAAGAGTTAAAACCCCCTTTAAATAGAGTTTTTGAGGGCTAGGGATGCATAACTTTTTAAGTGTGAAATGAAAAACTCGTCCAAATATTTTATTCCAAGTTGCACCACCTATTTTACCTCAAAAAGCGTGAATTGACCGGACTTCAAGAAGGATTATTTGTTCCAAATCATGTCCCGGAGATTGCCTCAAAATTGGGGCTCAATCCAAGGCCGTATGAATAAGATATGGCCCAAATACAGAACCCATGTCCATTCTGTCGAGTCCAGCCCACCATTGGATTAATGGCCCATTTTCTCCTTCCAAATACACTTTTTAGCTCTAGTGTCCTGAATGAAGTTTGTAGAACATTAAGTTAGGAACACTTATACAAAAGTTTAAATTCAAATAATAAATATAAAAATATTTATCTTCGAAATACTACAGTGCACTATAAAGGGTAAAACTGGAATTTCCTCCAAATTTTCAAATGAATGATCAAATCCCAAATATTTTATAAATAAACATATTAAACACAATGTGAGGAAATTATATCATTTATTATCAATAAAATATTCAACAAAATAGTGTTTTATCAACTCCTCCACACTTACCCTTTTGCACTCCTGAGCAAAACCTCATATCAAGTAAACATCAATATCAAATCAAAACCAATTTTAAAACACATATCCTTGATATCAATCAATTTCACACCAAGAATAAAAAAGATATCATGCCTCATAAAAAACCTTATTTCAAGTTCTCCATTTATATCATTCAATATATTTCCACTTCATTTATCCTCCCATGCACAAAACACTTACCTCGCTTGAATTTTATCTCATCACACAAATATCAATTTGTTTGCAATGTCTTTCTCATCCAAACTCATACAAGGGTCACCATAGGCTTGATAGATTCCTACATCGCTACCCGATGTGAGTCAAGGACATATGTTTATCATGAGAACTTTTCAGGGTTGTTCTGTGGATTTCAGTTGGTAGGATTTAGATGTGAAAAATTCTGAGGCTCAATAAGGAGGGTTTGACTCTTTTTGAAGAAAAATTGCAATAATCTAATTTTCACTTAAATATGGTCTCCTCGTTAATCCCCATAGTATCAATTCAGCTCCATCATCATGAAAAGTCATGAAAAGTTAACACCATTATTCATTTCATCATCAAAAATTGTCAATCTTCTCAAACATGATTTTCATGAAAGCTCTAGATAGGCACAACTTTCCACCTCAATTAGAAGATCCAGAAAAGGCACAACTTCACTTGTTATGAAAGCTCCAGAAAAGGCACAGCTTTCAATATAATGACTTTCTTTAGCAGAAAAAACATCTCTTCAGAATTTAATTTTCCACCCAAAGTGTCACAAAATGTAGTAGCACAACACAAGACAACTTCACCCACACTTAAGCTCAACTAGATTATGCAATTTCACTTCAAGAGTTGGTTGAATAGGGAAAATTGGCTTGTAATGTGTCTAACCTAACAGGATGTTCATGGATTCTAAGGGATACAAGGATTAAATATTCAAGGTAGGCCATTATAAAAAAAGTTTCTTTGAAATAGGGGCTTTAATACCAAACAAATGCCTCAATCATTTAAACATATGTACCTCAAACCCTCAAGTTTTTACAGGAATAGATCAAACTCTAGTTAAATCAAGCATGGTTTGGTTCTCTCAAGAAGTGAGGTGAATGTAAAGAATATGAAAATAATGGTTCAGAATCCTCACAGGAAAGTGATTTCAAATATAAAGACAGTGAGATGTGGCATGGGATTCAAAATTCAGTGTAATTTTCATGAAATTACTAAATATTTGAACTTGAAACAAAGTCATTTCAGCATTCATTTAATCTTAGTTTCAAGGGATAAATCCTTTCACTCATTGATATGAATTTCAAAATGGTGATGAGAATCATTTTACCTCAAAAATTTCAAAAACAAAAATAAAATTGAAAAATAAACACACAAAATTTGAAAAACACACAATTTTTTTTAAACAGGAAAACAATTGAAATTACTAAACTAAAAGGTTCCCTCCCCCACACTTAAAATATTGCATTGTCCTCAATGTGAACCCATGAGATGATATATGCACATGAAATGCAGAATTGTTAAATAGGACAAATAATATAAAAGTGAAAGGGTTAGGAATAGCCTGATGTGATCAAGCGATGATGGGGTCATGCAGTGTGATAAAATCCACTGCATCAGTAGGAAGTCCCTCAATGTATCTCTTCAAACGTTTCCCATTGACTGTAAAGCTCCTTCCAGTGTCCTCTTGTGTGATCTCCACTGCACCATAAATAAAAACATTAGATACAATATAAGGACCTAACCATATGGAACGCAACTTACCAGACATCAGCTTCAGTCATGAACTGTAGAGAAGGACTTTCTCTCCAACATGAAACTCCCTTTGTTGGATCATTTTGTCATGAGATGCTTTTGATATTTCCTTGTAGAGCCTTGAGTTCTCATATGATGACAGTCGAATCTCCTCAAGCTCTTGAATTTGCAACTTTCTATGAATTCCATCTTGGGCCAAGTCCATGTTGCATTTCTTTATAGCCCAATATGCCTGATGCTCGACTTCCACTGGGAGATGAAATGCTTTCCCAAAAACAATCCTAAATGGGGACATACCAATGGGTGTTTGTATGATGTCCTATAAGCCCACAATGCATCATCCAAGCACTTTCTCCAATCCTTCCTATTTGGCTGTACGGTTTTCTCCAATATTTGTTTCAACTCACGATTTGAAACCTCAGCCTGGCCATTTGTTTGGGGGTGGTATGGTGTTGATGTTTTGTGTGTCACCCCATACTTTTGAAGGAGGGAAGCAAAATTCCTATTTCAAAAGTGTGTCCCTTGGTCACTGATGATGGCCTTTGGTACTCCAAACCTGCAAAAAATATGTTCTTTGACAAAGTCCACAACAACTTGAGAATCGTCAGTCCTGGTAGCCTTGGCCTCCACACATTTACTCATATAATCAACAGAAACCAAAATATACAAAAATCCAAATGAACTAGGAAAAGTACCCATAAAATCAATGTCTCATACATCGAAAATCTCACAGAATAGTATGGGTTGTTGGGGCATCTCATGTCTCCAAGAAATATTCCCAGTGTGTTGGCAATGAGAGCATGACTTACAAAACACATGGGCATCATGGAACAATCTAGGACAATATAATCCAGAGTCCAAAACCTTCCTAGTTGTCCTTTGGGGTCCAAAGTGTCCACCACAAGCAAGAGTATGACAGAAATGAAAAACAGACTCAAACTCATGATCAGGAACACACCTCCTAATGACTTGGTCAATACACATCTCCCAGAGGTAAGGATCATCCCACACATAATACCTAGACTCACTTTTTAATTTTAGGACTTGATGTTTCTTTAAATTTGCAGGGATTTTAGAGGCAACAATGTAGTTCACTAAATCAGCATACCAAGGATGCATACCTATGATGGAATAAAGATGCTCATCGAGATAAGTGTCCCGAAGTGGTACTTGGTCCAAGGTGTCATCCTCTAGTGTGTGAGTAGGCCTACTCATGTGGTCTGCAACCAAATTCTCTGACCCCTTATTGTCCTTTATCTCAAGGTCAAACTCTTGAAGAAGGAGCATCCAACGGATAAGTCGTGGCTTTGGATCTGGCTTCTTCAATAGGTACCTCAAAGCAGCATGGCAGAAAAAACAACTACTTTAAAGCCCAATAAATATGAATGGAATTTATCTAAAGCAAATATGATAGAAAGAAACTCCTTTTTCATGGTTGTGTAGTTTGATTGGGCTGAATCTAGTGTCCTTGATGCATAGGCGATCACATGTGAACGTCCTTCCACCCTCTGAGATAAGACAGCTCCAACCACGAAGTTGGAGGCGTCACACATAAGTTCAAAAGGAATCTCCCACCATGGGGGTTGTATGATAGGTGGAGTGGTCATACGTTGATTTATCTCATCAAATGAATTCCAGCAAGAAACATCAAACACAAAATCAGAATCCTTTTGAAGTAATCTTGACATAGGAAGAGCAATCTTACTAAAATATTTTTGCGAAGTGCCGATAAAATCCTACATTCCCTAGGAAAGATCTAACATCACGCACACATGAAGGATATGGTAATGATGAAATAATATCTAATTTTGATCTATCAACCTCTATCCCATGTTTTGACACTACATTCCCTAAGACAATGCCATGCTCTACCATGAAATGACACTTTTCAAAGTTGAGGACCAGATTCTTCTCAATACAATGATTCAATACATTTCCCAAACTATTTAGACATTCATAAAATGAGGATCCATACACTTAAAATCATCTATAAATACCTCCATGCAGGTCTCAATAAAATTAGAAAAAATACTCACCATGCATCTCTGGAAGGTACCTGGGGCGTTGCAAACTCCAAATGGCATCCTCCGGTAGGCAAATGTTCCAAAGGGATAGGTGAATGTAGTCTTCTCCTGATCCTCTGGAGATATAGGAACCTGAAAATATCTAGAAAAACCATCCAAGAAACAATAGTGTGTTTTCCCAGCTAGTCTCTCGAGCATTTGATCAATAAATGGGATGGGTAAATGGTCCTTGAGAGTGGACTGATTTGGTTTCCTATAATCAATACACACACGCCAACTATTTTGCACCCTCATTGGAACTAACTCATCTTTCTCATTTTTAACAACCGTAACACCACTCATCTTAGGCACACCTGAATAGGACTTACCCACTGAGAATCTGAAATGGGATATATTATACCTGCCTCGAGCAATTTTTCAACCTCTTTTTTAACAACTTCCAGGAGGGTGGGATTGAGTCTCCTTTGTGGTGGTCTCACCGGTTTAGCCCCATCCTCCAAGAGAATACTATGCATGCAAATGGAGGGGATAATACCTGATATGTCTGCCAATGTCCAACCAATTTCCCTAATGTTATCTCTCAAAAGATTCAAAAGTTTTTCTTCATGTTCAAAAGAGATATTGTTAGCAATGATAATAGGTAATATATCACCACTCAACAAGTATGCATATTTATGATTTGGGGGCAATGGATTGAGTTCCAATGTAGGGGGGTGGTGTATGGATGGAGAAATTGATGCAACAGACATATCTGCACAATGAACATTAGTATCAGAATATACATCATCAAAATCAAAGAATAAAGCATCAAATCCATCAGCATACTCTACAGCCATGTCATAATCAGAATTCACATGATCAAAATCAGAATATGATTCTATTTCAAAATCAAATCTTAGAGAGGATTGTGTATCATCAACTTGTGTGGAAGTACTCTTAGACATCAAACTCGAATCAATACTCATAATCTCCCTAAGAATAGGACAATCAAATTCCATTGAGTTTTTATTTGGTGGTTCAAAATGGGAGATAACAAAAGCAGAATGGTCCTCTGAGGGGTACTTCATGGATTCCATGACATTAAATACCACAACTTCATCTCCAAACTCCATGGAAAGTGTACCCTCATTGACATTTATGATAGTTTTTTGCAGTTTTGAGGAAGGTCCTACCTAAGATAATGGGGGAATGGGAACTTACCTGATCATCCTCCATGTTAAGCACGTAGAAATCTGCTGGAAAGATCATGTCTCTTACCCGAACAAGTACATCCACAAGGACTCCCACTGGATATGTCATAGCTCTATTCGCCAATTGCACCACTACTCTTGTTGGCTTCAACTCACCAACCTGCAAGGAAGAGAATACAGAGTGAGGCATCACATTTATTGAAGCTCCTAAATCACAAAGAGCATCAGAGAAGTGCAACTCCTCTATGGTACATGGGATGGTGAATGTCCTAGGATCCTTTCACTTTGTTGGCATTGCTAGATTTGGTGTAATGAGTGCCGAGACATTCCTTCCAAGGTTGATCCTCTCATTTCCCTTGAGCCCTCTTTGATTGGTACAAAGTTCTTTTAATAATTTCGCATACCTTGGAATTTGCTTAATGGCTTCAAGTAGAGGAATATTGATCTTCACACACTTGAATGTGTCCAAAACCTCCTTTTGCATTTCTTCTATAGCCATATTCTTGGTTTGAATAACCCTGTTTGGAAAAGGAAGGGGTTTAGGAGGAACATCATCAATCTTTTTCTTACCTTTATCTTTCTCCTTGGATTGCTCATCAGTTGGTTCGGAATGCGGCTGCTCCGGAGTTGAGGTGAATCCCGATGGAATGGTAGGTCCATATTCATCGTTAATTTGCTTCCCACTTCTCAATGTGATGGCACTAACATTCCCCTTTGGATTTGGACTGGGTTGGGAAGGTATATTTCCAGAATTCTTACTCACAAGTTCATGGAGGGCGGGGGCAGTCTGGCTCATTTGAGTCTTCAACTACCTCAACTCCGAACCTTGACTCTTCAGCTCATTCTATTGATTAGGAACAATTTTCTTCAAAAGAACATCATTATTAGAATCTACCTTGGGTGGGGGATTCCCTTGTTGTTGGCTTGTTGATGTTTGAGCTTCAAATCTCCTTTGGGGTTGTTGGAAACCCTGCTGGTAAGGCGGAGGCTGCTGGAAGTTTGGTAGAAAAGGGGGCCTTTGTTGTTGTCCAGAGCCATACCTCATGTCCGGTTGATCTTTCCACCCTTGGTTGTATGTTGGATCAAATGAATCAAACTTCTTTTGGGGATATGGTTGTTGTTGCTGCTGAAATGGTCTCCCTGGGAATATTGCTGCACAATCCTCTGTCTCTTATAGTTGTGGGCAACAGTTAGTTGGGTGGCTTGTCTCAGTGAAAATTCCACAAGGCCTTGAAGGAGGGGGTAGAGATGTCTTTTGTGCCAAAGAAATTTGCCTCACCATAGTTGTCAATTCTTATAACTTGCTATCAATCAAATGACTCTCAAGAGAAGAAGGACTTACCTGATATACTCCCCTGGTATGTGGTGTACCTCGATCACCAAATTGTTGGGAGTTTTGGGCCATCTTGTCGATCAATGCATGGGCGGCTAATGGTGTTTTGTCCTCCAATGCTCCTCCAGCTGCAGCATCCACCATTCTCCTCCACATGGGTGTGAGTCCTTCATAGAAGTACTGAATGGGGAGTTGATCACTGATTTGGTGATGCGGATAGCTTGCACACAACATCTTGAATCTCTCCTAGTACTCATACATTGACTCCACTTGTGATTTATTGATCCCTGATATCTCCTTTCGAATGGAAGTGGTCCTTGATGTTGGAAAAAATCTCTGCAAGAAAAGACGTTTCAAATCGTTTCAACAAGTTACATCTTCGGGTTGTAAATAATACATCCAGCCTTTTGCAGCTCCATCAAGTGAGAATGGGAATGCTCTTAATTTGATTTGATCTTCAGGAACATTTCTTAGTTTAAGGGTTGAGCAAATCACATTAAATTATTTCAAATGTTTATTGGGATCCTCACCAGAGAGGCCATGAAACTTTGAAAGTAAGTGAATTAACCCAGATTTCAGTTCAAAGACCGATTTGAGATTTGGGTATGCAATACAATTTGGTTGATAGTTAATATCAGGTGCAGCCAATTCTCGAATGGTTCTATTAAGTTCATTTCCATTTTTTCAAGCCATTGGTTCCTCTTTTATGTTTGAATTTGAATTTCTTCCAATTTCAATGTTTCCAGAAGAGAGGAATTCACCAACTGGTTGAATATTGAAACTTCCCGTAGATTGAGAATGTCTGATTCGTGCCCTAAGGTTGTGTTCAATATCAGGGTCAAGATCTAAGAGATATTTGGGATTAGTTCATGTCATAAATCAAATAAAAATGAAAATAAAGAAAGTATACCATAGTAAAATAAAAATGAGAAGTTTGAGTTGATGGTCCAAAAAGAAGTATAAGAAAATAAAAGAAGAAGAAGAAAAATCAGATTGGGTAAAGAAGGAAGAAAGAAGAGAGGAAGAGAATAAAATGTAAAATAAAATAAATACCTCTAATTGGTTGAAATAATTACTTTCCTCCCTGGAAACGATGCCAATTTGATAGAGCACTGTCGTGGGTGACCTCAAATGATTAGTGTGATTTGGGGGTACTTAGGTGTAGCAGAGTGGCTGACCAAGGTCGTCTCTCAAAGGAGGAAGTGAATTTAACAATTTATTAGAGGTATTCTAAAAAAAATGAAATAGAATAGAATAAAAACACTAATTTAACGTATTGGGTTTTGTTATAGTTTATGAATCTAGAAGAAGTTTGCTGGAAGAAGATTGTATAATTTTTTTTGTTTTTAGTTTTGAAATGAATTTTGATTAAAATGACACAATAAGAAGATGTTTTTTTAGAAATCTATTTTAAAAGGAGTAATCAATATAACTCTACCTATTCACTTTATTATTAATCATTATCATTTAAATTAACAATAACTTAATTATGATCTCTTAATTTGTTAAATCCCTAACCCTACGAGAATTAACTTTACCACGAAGATGATGTGAATTTAACCCTAGGCTAACTTCAAAACACGCAATCGCAGCACCCTGCTTTGATTGATGTTCTAAGATTAGCTTATGGTCAGTGGTAAATTAAGGCACATATCCATTCTGGAAATGAGGATTAATTGTGTTTAGGGATCATATTTTAAATCTACAAATTTATCCCATATGGTCTTGTATTACCGATTAAGATCGCACTCTCACAATTTACACAAAATCCCGACCTCGTGTGTTTTTGTGTTAATTGTTCAATTGATTACTTAATTTCTTAAAATTTAAAAACAAAATACATGGATCATATTAAGTGAATTACATTATCTCAATGATTCAAAATAATTAAATGAAGAATGATATAGGTCGATTGATTACTAAAAAGAACTACTCTTCCATGGGCGGTGTAGTCATCGTGGAGACGTTTTGCATAAACAAAGGATTGAAAGGGTAGAACCCAATATTGTCTCCACTCTTGATTCCAACCCAATTAATAAGATTAATAGAATAAGAAGAGGGGAGAACACAAAATATTATTTGAAGAAAAATTCAATAAACAAACATGAAAGAAAATAAATACAAAGAGGAGGTGGGAGTGGAGAGCCTTTTTGGAAGAGAGGATTCCACAAGGGATTAATTCGTCCAAAAGATGTGAGTGGCTCCCAAGTGACACCCTTTAGGACACAACTTCCCATAGCCTCGACCAACCCTCTCAAAGAGTTAAAACCCCCTTTAAATAGAGTTTGTGAGGGCTAGGGATACATAACTTTTTAAGTGTGAAATGAAAAACTCGGCCAAATATTTTATTCCAAGTTTCACCACCTATTTGACCTCAAAAACGCGTGAATTGACAGGACTTCCAGAAGGATGATTTTTGCCAAATCATGTCTCGGATATTGCCTCAAAGTTTGGGCTGAATCCAAGGCCGGATGAAGAAGTTATGGCCCAAATGCAGAACCCATTTCCATTCTACCGAGTCCAGCCCACCATTGGATAAATGTCTCATTTACTCCATTCAAATGCACTTTTTAGCTCTAGTGTCCTGAATGAAAGTTGTAGAAAATTAAGTTAGGAACACTGTTCCATAATTTTCAAATTCAAATAATAAATATAAAAATATTTATCTTCGAAATACTACAGTGCACTATAAAGGGTAAAACTGGAATTTCCTCCAAATTTTCAAATGAATGATCAAATCCCAAATATTTTATAAATAAATAATATTAAACACAATGTGAGGAAATTATATCATTTATTATCAATAAAATATTCAACAAAATAGTGTTTTATAAACTCCCCCACACTTACTCATTTGCACTCCAGAGAAAAACCTCATATCAAGTAAACATCAATATCAAATCAAAACCAATTTTAAAACACATATCCTTGAGATTAATAAATTTCACACCAAGAATCAAAAGATATCATGCCTCATAAAAAACCTTATTTCAAGTTCTCCATTTATATCATTCAATATATTTCCACTTTATTTATCCTCCCATGCACAAAACACTTACCTCGCTTAAATTTTATATCATCACTCAAATATCAATATTTTTGAAATGTATTTCTCATCCAAACTCATACAAGGGTCACCATAGGCTTGATAGATTCCTACATCGCTATCCGATGTGAGTCAAGGACATATGTTTATCATGAGGACTTTTTAGGGTTGTTCTGTGGCTTTCAGTTGGTAGGATTTAGATGTGAAAAATTCTGAGGCTGAATAAGGAGGGCTTGACTCTTTTTGAAGCAAAATTGCATTAATCTAATTTTCACTTAAATATGGTCTCCTCGTTAATCCCCATATTATCAATTCAGCTCCATCATCATGAAAAGTCATGAAAAGTTAACGCCATTCTTCATTTCAACATCAAAAATTGTCAATCTTATCAAACATGATTTTCTTGAAAGCTTCAGATAGGCACAGCTTTCCACCTCAATTAGAAGCTCCAGAAAAGGCACAGCTTCACATGTTATGAAAGCTCCAGAAAAGGCACAGCTTTCAATATAATGACTTTCTTCAGCAGCAAACACACCTCTTCAGAATTTAATTTGCCATCAAAAGTATCACAAAATGTAGTAGCACAACACAAGACATCTTCCCCCACACTTAAGCTCAACTAGATTATGCAATTTCACTTCAAGAGTTGGTTGGATAGGGAAAATTGGCTTGTAATGTTGCTAACCTAACAGGCTGTGCATGGCTTATAAGGGATACAAGGATTAAATATTCAAGGTAGGCCATTATAAAAAAAGATTCTTTGAAATAGGGGCTTTAATACCAAACAAATGCCTCAATCATTTAAACATATGTACCTCAAACCCTCAAGTTTTGACAGGAATAGATAAAATTCTGGTTAAATCAAGCATGGTTTGGTTCTCTCAAGAAGTGAGGTGAATGTAAAGAATATAAAAATAATGGTTCAGAAGCCTCATAGGAAAGTGATTTCAAATATAAAGACAGTGAGATGTGGCATGGGATTCAAAATTCAGTGTACTTTTCATGAAATTACTAAATATTTGAACTTGAAACAAAGTCATTTCAGCATTCATTTAATCTTAGTTTCAAGGGATAAATCATTTCACTCATTGATATTCATTTCAAAATGGTGATGAGAATCATTTTAGCTCAAAAATTTCAAAAACAAAAAAGAAAATTTAAAAATAAACACACAAAATTTGAAAAACGCACAATTTTTTTAAACAGGAAAACAATTGAAATTACTAAACTAAAAGGTTCAATCCCCCACACTTAAAATATTTCATTGTACTCAATGTGAAACCATGAGATGATATATGATAATGAAATGCATAATTTTTAAATAGGAAAAATAATATAAAAGTGAAAGGGTTAGGAACAGCCTGATGTGATCAAGCGATGATGGGGTCATGCAGTGTGATAAAATCCACTGCATCAGTAGGAAGTCTCTCAATGTATCTCTTCAAACGTTGCCCATTGAATGTAAAGCTCCTTCTAGTGTCCTCTTGTGTGATCTCCACTGCACCATAAGGTAAAACATTAGATACAATATAAGGACCTAACCATCTGGAATGCAACTTACCAGGCATCAGCTTCAGTCGTGAACTGTTGAGAAGGACTTTCTCTCCAACATGAAACTCCCTTTGTTGGATCATTTTGTCATGAGATGCTTTTGATGTTTCCATGTAGAGCCTTGAGTTATCATATAATGACAGTCGAATCTCCTCAAACTCTTGAATTTGCAACTTTCTTTGAATTCCAGTTTGGGCCAAATCCATGTTGCATTTATTTATAGCCCAATATGCCCGATGCTCGACTTCCACTGGGAGATGACATGCTTTCCCAAAAACAATCCTAAATGGGGACATACCAATGGGTGTCTTGTATGCTGTCCTATAAGACCACAATGCATCATCCAAGCACTTTCTCCAATCCTTCCTCTTTGGCTGCACGGTTTTCTCCAATATTTGTTTCAACTCACGATTTGAAACCTCAGTCTGGACATTTGTTTGGGGGTGGTATGGTGTTGATGTTTTGTGTGTCACCCCATACTTTCGAAGGAGGGAAGCAAAATTCCTATTGCAAAAGTGTGTCCCTTGTTCACTGATGATGGCCTTTGGTACTCCAAACCTGCAAAAAATATGTGCTTTGACAAAGTCCACAACAACATGAGAATCGTCAGTCCTGGTGGCCTTGGCCTCCACCCATTTACTCACGTAATCAACAGAAACCAAAATATACAAAAATCCAAATGAACTAGTAAAAGGACCCATTAAATCAATTCACCATACATCAAAAATCTCAAAGAATAGTATGGGTTTTTGGGGCATCTCTTGTCTCTTAGAAATATTCTTAGTGTGTTGGCAATGAGAGCATGACTTACAAAACACATGGGCATCATGGAACAAGCTAGGCCAATATAATCCAGAGTCCAAAACCTTCCTAGCTGTCCTTTGGGGTCCAAAGTGTCCACCACAAAAAAGTGTATGACAGAAATGCAAAACAGACTCAAACTCATGATCGGGAACACACCTCCTAATGACTTGGTCACTACACATGCACCAGAGGTAAGGATCATCAGACACATAATACCTAGACTCACTTTTTAATTTTTGGACTTGATGTTTCTTTAAATTTGTAGGGATTTCAGAGGAAACAATGTAGTTCACTAAATCAGCATACCGAGGATGCGTACCTGAGATGGAATAAAGATGCTCATTGGGAAAAGTGTCCCGAAGTGGTACTTGGTCCATTGTGTCATCCTCTAGTGTGTGAGTAAGCCTACTCACGTGGTCCGCCACCAAATTCTCTGACCCATTCTTGTCCTTTATCTCAAGGTCAAACTCTTGAAGAAGGAGCATCCAACGGATAAGTCGTGGCTTTGCATCTGGCTTCTTCAGGAGGTACCTCAAAGCGGCATGGTCAAAAAAACAACTACTTTAGAGCCCAATAAATATGAACAAAATTTATCTAAAGAAAATATGATAGCAAGAAACTCCTTTTTCGTGGTTGTGTAGTTTGATTGGGCTGAATCCAGTGTCCTTGATGCATAGGCGATCACATGTGAATGTCCTTCCACCCTCTGAGATAAGACAGCTCCAACCGCGAAGTTGGAGGCGTCACACATAAGTTCAAAAGGAATCTCTCACCGTGGGGGTTGTATGATAGGTTGAGTGGTCATACATTGTTTTAGCTCATCAAATAAATTCCTGCAAGAAACATCAAATATAAAATCAGAATCCTTTTGAAGTAATCTTGACATTGGAAGAGCAATCTTATTAAAATCTTTGATGAAGCGCCGATAAAATCCTGCATGCCCTAGGAAAGATCTAACATCATGCACACATGAAGGATATGGAAAGGATGAAATAATATCTACTTTTGGTCTATAAACCACTATCCCATGTTTTGACACTACATGCCCTAAGACAATTCCATGCTCTACAATGAAATGGCACTTTTCAAAGTTCAGAACCAGATTCTTCTCAATACAATGATTCGATACATTTCCCAAACTATTTATACATTCATCAAATGAGGATCCATACACTGTAAAATCATCCATAAATACCTCCATGCAGGTCTCAATAAAATTAGAAAAAATACTCACCATGCATCTCTAGAAGGTACCTGGGGCGTTGCAAAGTCCAAATGGCATCCTCTGGTAGGAAAATGTGCCAAAGGGACAGGTGAATGTAGTCTTCTCCTGATCCTCTAGAGCTATAGGAACCTGAAAATATCCAGAAAATCCATCCAAGAAACAATAGTGTGTTTTCCCAGCTAGTCTCTCGAGCATTTGATCAATAAATGGGAGGGGGAAATGGTCCTTGCGAGTGGACTGATTTAATTTCCTATAATCAATACACACATGCCAACTGTTTTTCACCCTCATTGGAACTAACTCATCTTTCTCATTTTTAACAACAGTAACACCACTCTTCTTAGGCACAACCTGAATAGGACTTACCCACTGAGAATCTGAAATGGGATAGATTATACCTACCTCGAGAAATTTTTCAACCTCTTTTTTAACAACTTCCAGGAGGGTGGGATTGAGTCTCCTTTGTGGTTGTCTCACCGGTTTATCCCCATCCTCCAAGAGAAACCTATACATGCAAATGGTGGGGATAATACCTGATATGTCTGCCAATGTCCAACCAATTTCACTAATGTTATCTCTCAAAAGATTCAAAAGTTTTTCTTCATGTTCAAAAGAGAGATTGTTAGCAAAGATAATAGGTAATCTATCACCACTCAGCAAGTATGCATATTTAAGATTTGGGGGCAATGGCTTGAGTTCCAATGTAGGGGGGTGATGTATGGATAGAGAAATTGATGCAACAGACATATCTGCACAATGAACATTAGTATCAGAATATACATCATCAAAATCAGAGAATAAAGCATCAAATCCATCAGCATACTCTACAGCCATGTCATAATCAGAATTCACATGATCAAAAACAGAATATGATTCTGTTTAAAAATAAAATCTTAGAGAGGATTGTGTATCAGAAACATGTTTGGAAGTACTATTAGACATCAAACTCAAAACAATACTCATAATATCCCTAAGAATAGGACAATCAAATTCCATGGAGTTTTTATTTGGTGGTTCAAAATGGGAGATAACAAAAGCAGAATGGTCCTCTGAGGGGTACTTCATGGATTCCATGACATTAAATACCACAACATCATCTCCAAACTCCATGGAAAGTGTACCCTCATTGAAATTTATTATAGTTTTTGCAGTTTTGAGGAAGGGCCTACCTAAGATAATGGGGTCATGGGAACTTACCTGATCATCCTCCATGTTAAGCACGTAGAAATCTGCTGGAAAGATCATGTCTCTTACTCGGACAAGTACATCCTCAAGGACTCCCGCTGGATATGTCGTAGCTCTATTCGCCTATTGCACCACTACTCTTGTTGGCTTCAACTCACCAACCTGCAAGGAAGAGAGTACAGAGTGAGGCATCACATTTATTGAAGCTCTTAAATCACAAAGAGCTTCAGAGAAGTGCAACTCCCCTATGGTACATGGGATGGTGAATGTCCTGGGATCCTTGCACTTTGTTGGCATTTCTAGAGTTGGTGTAATGAGTGCTGAGACATTCCTTCCAAGTTTGACCCTCTCATTTCCCTTGATCCCTCATCGATTGGTACAAAGTTCTTTTAAGAATTTCGCATACCTTGGAATTTACTTAATGGAATCAAGTAGAGGAATATTGATCTCCACACACTTGAATGTGTCCAAAACCTCCTTTTGCATTGCTTTTTTAGCCATATTCTTGGTTTGAACAACCGTGTTTGGAAAAGGAAGGGGTTTATGAGGAACATCATCAATATTTTTCTTACCTTTATCTTTCTCCTTGGATTACTCATCAGTTGGTTTGGAATGCGGCTGCTCCGGAGTTGAGGTGAATCCCGGTGGAATGGTAGGTCCAGATGTATCATTCATTTTCTTCCCACTTCTCAATGTGATGGCACTAACATTCCCATTTGGATTTGGAGTGGGTTGGGAAGGTAGATTTCCAGAATTCTTACTCACAAGTTCATGGATAGCAGTGGCAATCTGGCTCATTTGAGTCTTTAACTCCCTCAACTCTGAACCTTGACTCTTCATCTCATTCTGTTTATTAATAACAATTTTCTTCAAAATATCATCAGTATTAGAATCTACATTGGGTGCGGGATTCCCTTGTTGTTGTCTTGTTGATGTTTGAGCTTCAAATCTCCATTGGGGTTGTTGGAAACCCTGCTGGTAAGGCGGAGGCTGCTGGAAGTTTGGTTGAAAAGGGGGCCTTTGTTGTTTTCCAGAGTCATACCTCATGTCTGGTTGATCTTTCCACCCTTGGTTGTATGTTGGAGCAAATGAATCAAACTTCTTTTGGGGATATGGTTGTTGTTGCTGCTGAAATGGTCTCCCTGGGAATACTCCTGCACAATCCTCTGTCTCTTGTAGTTGTGGGCGACATTTAGTTGGGTGGCTTGTCTCAATGAAAATGCCACAAGGCCTTGACGGAGGGGGTAGAGATGTCTTTTGTGCCAAAGAAATTTGTCTCACCATAGTTGTCAATTCTTCTAACTTGGTATCAATCAAATGACTCTCAAGAGAAGAAGGACTTACCTGATGTACTCCCCTGATATGTGGTGTACCTCGATCACCAAATTATTGGGAGTTTTGGGCCATCTTGTCGATCAATGCACGTGCAGCTGATGGTGTTTTGTCCACCAATGCTCCTCCAGTTGTAGCATCCACCATGCTCCTCCTCATGGGTGCGAGTCCTTCATAGAAGTACTGAATGATGAGTTGCTCATTGATTTGGTGATGCGGACAACTTGCACACAACTTCTTGAATCGCTCCCAGTACTCATACATTGACTCACCTTGTGCTTGCTTGATCCCCGATATATCTTTTCGAATGGAAGTGGTCCTTGATTCTGGAAAAAATCTCTGCAAGAAAAGACGTTTCAAATCATTCCAACAAGTTACATCTTCGGGTTGTAAATAATACATCCAGTCTTTTGCAGCTCCATCAAGTGAGAATGGGAATGCTCTTAATTTGATTTGATCTTCAGGAACATTTATTAGTTCAAGGGTTGATCAAACCACATTAAATTATTATAAATGTTTATTTGGATCCTCACCAGAGAGGCCATGAAACTTTGGAAGTAAGTGAATTAACCCAGATTTCAGTTCAAATTCCGATTCGAGATTTGGGTATACAATACAATTTGGTTGATAGTTAATATCAAGTGCTGCCAATTCTTGAATGGTTCTATTAAATTCATTTACATTTTTCCAGCCATTGGTTCCACTTTTATGTTTGAATTTGAATTTCTTCCAATTTCAATGTTTCCAGAAGAGAGTAATTCACCAACTTGTTGAATATTGAAGCTTCCTGTAGATTGAGAATGTCTGATTCGTGCCCTAAGGCTGCGTTCAATCTCAGGTTCAAGATCTAAGAGATCTTCGGGATTAGTTTGTGTCATAAATCAAATAAAAATTAAATGAAAGAAAGTGGACCATAGTTAAATAAAAATGAGAAGTTTGAGTTGATGGTCCAAAAATAAGTAGAAGAAAATAAAAGAAGAAGAAGAAAAATCAGATTGGGTAATGAAGGAAGAAAGAAGAGAGGAAGAGAATAAAATGTAAAATAAAATAAATACCCCCAATTGGTTGAAATAATTACTTGCCTCCCCGGAAACGGCGCCAATTTGATAGAGCACTGTCATGGGTGCCCTCAAACGATTAGTGTGATTTTGGGGTACTTAGGTGCGACAGAGTGGCTGACCAAGGTCGTCTCTCAAAGGAGGAAGTGAATTTAACAATTTATTAGAGGTATTCTAAAAAAATGAAATAGAATAGAATAAAAACACTACTTTAAAGTGTTGGGGTTTGTTATAGTTTATGAATCTAGAAGAAGTTTGCTGGAAGAAGATTGTATAATTTTTTTTTGTTTTTAGTTTTGAAATGAATTTTGATTAAAATGACACAACAAGAAGATGTTTTTTTAGAAATCTATTTTAAAAGGCGTAATCGATCTAACTCTAACTCTTCACTTTATTATTAATAATTATCATTTAAATTAACATTTACTTAATTATTATCCCTTAATTTGTTAAATCCCGAACCCTACGAGAATTAACTTTACCACGAAGATTATATGAATTTAACCCTAGGCTAACTTCGAAAAACGCAATCGCAGCACCCTGCTTTGATTGATGTTATAAGATTAGATTATGGTAAGTGGTAAATTAAGGCACATATCCATTCTGGAAATGAGGATTAATTGTGTTTATAGATCATATTTTAACTCTACAAATTTATCTCATATGGTCTTGTATTACCGATTAAGATCGCACTCTCACAATTTACACAAAATCCCGACCTCGCGTGTTTTTGTGTTAATTGTTCAATTGTTTACTTAGTTTCTTAAAATTTAAAAACACAATCCATGGATAATATTAAGTTAATTACAGTATCTTAATGATTTGAAATAATTAAATGAAGAAGGATAGAGTTCGATCGATTACAAAAAAGAACTACTCTTCCCTGGGCGGTGTAGTCATCGTGGAGACGTTTTGCATAAACAAAGGATTGAAAGGGTAGAACCAAATCTTGTCTCCACTCTTGATTCCAACCCAATTGAAAAGATTAAGAGAATAAGAAGAGGGAAGAACACAGAAGATTATTTGAAGAAAAATTCAAGAAACAAACATGAAAGAAAATAAATACAAAGAGGAGGTGGGAGAGGAGAGCCTTTTTGGAAGAGAGGTTTGCACAAGGGATTACTTCTTCCAAGAGTTGTGAGGGGCTCCCAAGAGACACCCTTTCGGACACACCTTCCCAAATCCTCGACCAGCCCTCTCAAATAGTTAAAACCCCCTTTAAATAGAGTTTGTGAGGGCTATGGATACATAACCTTTTAAGTGTGAAATGAAAAACTCGGCCAAATAATTTATTCCAAGTTGCACCGCCTAGTTGACCTCAAAAACGCGTGAATTGACCGGCCTTACAGAAGGATGATTTGTGCCATTTCATGTGCCCGAGCTTTTTTAAAAATATGGGCTCAATCCAAGGCTGGATGAAGAAGATATGTCCCAAATATAGAACCCATGTCCATTCTGCCGAGTCCAGCCCACCATTGGATTAATGGCTCATTTTCTCCATCCAAATGCACTTTTTAGCTGTAGTGTCATGAATGAAGGTTGTAGAACATTAAGTTAGGAACACTTTTACAAAGTTCAAATTAAAATAATAAATATAAAAATATTTATCTTTGAAATACTACAGTGCACTATAAAGGGTAAAACTGGAATTTCTTCCAAATTTTCAAATGAATGATCAAATCCCAAATATTTTATAAATAAACATATTAAACACAATGTGAGGAAATTATATCATTTATTATCAATAAAATATTCAACAAAATAGTGTTTTATCAACTCCCCCACACTTACCCTTTTGCACTCTTGAGCAAAACCTCACATCAAGTAAACATCAATATCAAATCAAAACCAATTTTAAAACATATATCCTTGAGATCAATCAATTTCACACCAAGAATCAAAAGATATCATGCCTCATAAAAACCCTTATTTCAAGTTCTCCATTTATATCATTCAATATATTTCCACTTCATTTATCCTCCCATGCAAAAAACACTTACCTCGCTTGAATTTTATCTCATCACTCAAATATCAATTTTTTTGCAATGTCTTTATCATCCAAACTCATACAAGGGTCACCATAGGCTTGATAGATTCCTACATCGCTACCCAATGTGAGTCAAGGACATATGTTTATCATGAGGACTTTTCAGGATTGTTCTGTGGCTTTCTGTTGGTAGGATTTGGATGTGAAAAATTCTGAGGCTGAATAAGGAGGGCTTGACTCTTTTTGACGCAAAATTGCATTAATCTAATTTTCACTTAAATATGGTCTCCTCGTTAATCCCCATAGTATCAATTCTGCTGCATCATCATGAAAAGTCATGAAAAGTTTACACCATTCTTCATTTCAGCATCAAAAATTGTCAATCTTCTCAAACATGATTTTCTTGAGAGCTCCAGATAGGCACACCTTTCCACCTCAATTAGAAGCTCCAGAAAAGGCACAGCTTCACTTGTTATGAAAGCTCCAGAAAAGGCACAGCTTTCAATATAATGACTTTCTTCAGCAGCAAACACATCTCTTCAGAATTTAATTTTCCACCCAAAGTATCACAAAATGTAGTAGCACAACACAAGACAGCTTCCCCCACACTTAAGCTCAACTAGATTATGCAATTTCACTTCAAGAGTTGGTTGGATAGGGAAAATTGGATTGTAATGTGGCTAACCTAACAGGTTGTGCATGGCTTATAAGGGATACAAGGATTAAACATTCAAGTTAGGCTATTATAAAAGAAGATTCTTTGAAATAGGATCTTTAATACCAAACAAATGACTCAATCATTTAAACATAAGTACCGCAAACCCTCAAGTTTTGACAGGAATAGATCAAATTCTGGTTAAATCAAGCATGGTTTGGTTCTCTCAAGAAGTGAGGTGAATGTAAAGAATATGAAAATAATGGTTCAGATGCCTCACAGGAAAGTGATTTCAAATATAAAGACAGTGATATGTGGCATGGGATTCAAAATTCAGTGTACTTTTCAGGAAATTACTAAATATTTGAACTTGAAACAAAGTCATTTCAACATTCATTTAAGCTTAGTTTCAAGGGATAAATCGTTTCACTCATTGATATGCATTTCAAAATGGTGATGAGAATCATTTTAGCTCAAAAATTTTAAAAACAAAAAGAAAATTGAAAAATAAACACACAAAATTTGAAAAACACACAATTTTTTTTAAACAGGAAAACAATTGAAATTACTAAACTAAAAGGTTCCCTCCCCCACACTTAA
The DNA here is from genome assembly GCA_963277665.1 of Viscum album. Classification (NCBI taxonomy): domain Eukaryota; kingdom Viridiplantae; phylum Streptophyta; class Magnoliopsida; order Santalales; family Viscaceae; genus Viscum; species Viscum album. The sequence continues at coordinate 2,028,714,207 of OY728143.1, read as the reverse complement.
AATATTGAATTGTCCTCAATATGATCCCATGAGATGATATATGCACATGAAATGCAGAATATTTAAATATGACAAATAATATAAAAGTGAAAGGGTTAGGAACAACCTGATGTGATCAAGCGATGATGGGGTCATCCAGTGTGATAAAATCCACTACATCAGTAGGAAGTCCCTCAATGTATCTCTTCAAACATTTCCCATTGACTGTAAAGCTCCTTCCAGTGTCCTCCTGCGTGATCTCCACTGCACCATAAGAAAAAACATTATATACAATATAAGGACCTAACCATCTGGAATGCAACTTACCAGGCATCAGCTTTAGTCGTGAACTGTAGAGAAGGACTTTCTCTCCAACATGAAACTCCCTTTGTTGGATCATTTTTTCATGAGATGCTTTTGATCTTTCCTTTTAGAGCCTTGAGTTCTCATATAATGACAGTCGAATCTCCTCAAGCTCTTGAATTTGTAACTTTCTTTGAATTCCATCTTGGGCCAAATCCATGTCGCATTTCTTTATAGCCCAATATGCCCGATTCTCGACTTCCACTGGGAGATGACATGCTTTCCCAAAAACAATCTTAAATGGGGACATACCAATGGTTGTCTTGTATGTTGTCCTGTAAGCCCACAATGCATCATCCAAGCACTTTCTCCAATCCTTCCTATTTGGCTGCACGGTTTTCTCCAATATTTGTTTCAACTCACGATTTGAAACCTCAGCCTGGCCATTTGTTTGGGGGTGGTATGGTGTTGATGTTTTGTGTGTCACCCCATACTTTCGAAGGACGGAAGCAAAATTCCTATTGAAAAAGTGTGTCCCTTGGTCACTGATGATGGCCTTTGGTACTCCAAACCTGCAAAAAATCTGTGCTTTGACAAAGTCCACAACAACATGATAATCGTCAATCCTGGTGGCCTTGGCCTCCACCCATTTACTCACATAATCAACAGTAACCAAAATATACAAAAATCCAAATGAACTAGGAAAAGGACCCATAAAATCAATGCCCCATACATCAAAAATCTCACAGAATAGTATGGGTTGTTGGGGCATCTCATGTCTCCAAGAAATATTTCCAATGTGTTGGCAACGAGAGCATGACTTACAAAACACATGGGCATCATGGAACAAGCTATGCCAATATAATCCAGAGTCCAAGACCTTCCTAGTTGTCCTTTGGGGTCCAAAGTGTCCACCACAAGAAAGTGTATGACAGAAATGCAAAACAGACTCAAACTCATGACCGGGAACACACCTCCTAATAACTTGGTCACTACACATGCGCCAGAGGTAAGGATCATCCCACACATAATACCTAGACTCACTTTTTAATTTTTGGACTTGATGTTTCTTTAAATTTGCAGGGATTTTAGAGGCAACAATGTAGTTCACTAAATCAGCATACCAAGGATGCGTACCTAAGATGGAATAAAGATGCTCATCGGGAAAAGTGTCCTGAAGTGGTACCTGGTCCAAGGTGTCATACTCTAGTGTGTGAGTAAGCCTACTCATGTGGTCCGCCACCAAATTCTCTGACCCCTTCTTGTCCTTTATCTCAAGGTCAAACTCTTGAAGAAGGAGCATCCAATGGATAAGTCGTGGCTTTGTATCTGGCTTCTTCGGGAGGTACCTCAAATCTTCATGGTCAGAAAAAACAACTACTTTAGAGCCCAATAAATATGAACGGAATTTATCTAAAGAAAATATGACAGCAAGAAACTCATTTTTCGTGGTTGTGTATTTTTATTGGGCTGAATCCAGTGTCCTTGATGCATAGGCGATCACATGAGAACGTCCTTCCACCCTCTGAGAAAAGACTGCTCCAACCGCGAAGTTGGAGGCGTCACACATAAGTTCAAAAGGAATCTCCCAACGTGGGGGCTGTATGATAGGTGGAGTGGTCATACATTGTTTTAGCTCACCAAATGAATTCCTGAAAGAAACATCAAACACAAAATTAGAATCCTTTTGAAGTAATCTTGACATAGGAAGAGCAATCTTACTAAAATCTTTGATGAAGCGCTGATAAAATCCTGCATGCCCTAGGAAAGATCTAACATCACGCACACATGAAGGATATGGTAAGGATGAAATAATATCTACTTTTGATCTATCAACCTCTATCCCATGTTTTGACACTACATGCCCTAAGACAATGCCATGCTCTACCATGAAATGACACTTTTCAAAGTTCAGGACTAGATTCTTCTCAATAAAATGATTCAATACATTTCCCAAACTATTTATACATTCATCAAATGAGGATCCATACACTGTAAAATCATCCATAAATACCTCCATGCAGGTCTCAAAAAAATTAGAAAAAATACTCACCATGCATCTTTGGAAGGTACCTGGGGCGTTGCAAAGTCCAAATGGCATCCTCTGGTAGGCAAATGTGCTAAAGGGACAGGTGAATGTATTCTTCTCCTGATCCTTTGAAGCTATAGGAACCTGAAAATATCCCAAAAATCCATCCAAGAAACAATAGTGTGTTTTCCCAGCTATTCTCTCGAGCATTTGATCAATAAATGGGAGGGGGAAATGGTCCTTGCGAGTGGACTGATTTAGTTTCCTATAATCAATACACACACGCCAACTGTTTTTCACCCTCATTGGAACTAACTCATCTTTCTCATTTTTAACAACAGTAACACCACTTTTCTTAGGCACAACATGAATAGGACTTACCCACTGAGAATCTGAAATGGGATAGATTATACCTGCCTCGAGAAAATTTTCAACCTCTTTTTTAACAACTTCCAGGAGGGTGGGATTGAGTCTCCTTTGTGGTTGTCTCACTAGTTTAGCCCCATCCTCCAAGAGAATCCTATGCATGCAAATGGAGGGGCTAAAACCTGATATGTCTGCCAATGTACAACCAATTTCCCTAATGTTATCTCTCAAAAGATTCAAATGTTTTTCTTCAAGTTCAAAAGAGAGATTGTCAGCAAGTATGCATATTTAAGATTTGGGGGCAATGGATTGAGTTCCAATGTAGGGGGTGATGTATGGATGGAGAAATTGATGCAACAGGCATATCTACACAATGAACATTAGTATCAGAATATACATCATCAAAATCAGAGAATAAAGCATCAAATCCATTAGCATACTCTACAGCCATGTCATAATCATAATTCACATGATCAAAATCAGAATATGATTCTATTTCAAAATAAAATCTTAGAGAGGATTACATATCAGCAACATGTGCGGAAGTACACTTAGACATCAAACTCGAACCAATAATCATAATCTCCCTAAGCATAGGACAATCAAATTCCATGGAGTTTTTATTTGGTGGTTCAAAATGCGAGATAACAAATGCAGAATGGTCCTTTGAGGGGTACTTCATGGATTCCATGACATTAAATACCACAAATTCATCTCCAAACTCCATGGAAAGTGTACCCTCATTGACATTTATGATATTTTTTGCAGTTTTGAGGAAGGGCCTACCTAAGATAATGGGGGCATGGGAACTTACATGATCATCCTCCATGTTTAGCAGGTAGAAATCTGCTCAAAAGATCATGTCTCTTATCCAGACAAGTACATCCTCAAGGACTCCCGCTGGATATGTCGTAGCTCTATTCGCCAACTGCACCACTACTCTTGTTGGCTTCAACTCACCAACCTGCAAGGAAGAGAATACAGAGTGAGGCATCACATTTATTGAAGCTCCTAAATCACAAAGAGCATCAGAGAAGTGAAACTCCCCAATGGTACATGGGATGGTGAATGTCCCGGGATCCTTGCACTTTGTTGGCATTGCTAGAGTTGGTGTAATGAGTGCCGAGACATTCTTTCCAAGGTTGATCCTCTCATTTCCCTTGAGCCCTCTTCGATTGGTACAAATTTCTTTTAAGAATTTCGCATACCTTGGAATTTGGTTAATGGCTTCAAGTAGAGGAATATTGATCTCCACACACTTGAATGTGTCCAAAACCTCCTTTTCCATTGTTTCTTCATCCATATTCTTAGTTTGAACAACCCTGTTTGAAAAAGGAAGGGGTTTAGGAGGAACATCATCAATCTTTTTCTTACCTTTATCTTTCTCCTTGGATTTCTCATCAGTTGGTTTGGAATGTGGTAGCTCCAGAGTTGAGGTGAATCCCGGTGGAATGGTAGGTCCAGATGTATCATTCATTTGCTTCCCACTTCTCAATGTGATGGCACTAACATTCCCCTTTGGATTTGGAGTGGGTTGGGAAGGTAGATTTCCAGAATTCTTACTCACAAGTTCATGGAGGGCGATGGCAATCTGGCTCATTTGAGTCTTCAACTCCCTCAACTCCGAACCTTGACTCTTCAGCTCATTCTGTTGATTAAGAACAATTTTCTTCAAAAGATCATCAGTATTAGAATCTACCTTGGGTGGGGGATTCCCTTTTTGTTGGCTTGTTGATGTTTGAGCTTCAAATCTCCTTTGGGGTTGTTGGAAACCCTACTGGTAAGGTGGAGGCTGCTGGAAGTTTGGTTGAAAAGGGGGCCTTTGTTGTTGTCCAGATCCATACCTCATGTCCGGTTGATCTTTCCACCCTTGGTAGTATGTTGGAGAAAATGAATAAAACTTCTTTTAGGGATATGGTTGTTGTTGCTGCCGAAATGGTCTCTCTTGGAATACTACTGCACAATCCTTTATCTCTTGTAGTTGTGGGCAACAGTCAGTTGGGTGGCTTGTCTCAGTGCAAATTCCACAAGGCCTTGAAGGAGGGGGTAGAGATGTATTTTGTGCCAAAGCAATTTGCCTCACCATAGTTGTCAATTCTTCTAAATTTCTATCAATCAAATGACTCTCAAGAGAAGAAGGACTTACCTGATGTACTCCCCTGATATGTGGTGTACCTCGATCACCAAATTGTTGGGAGTTTTGGGCCATCTTGTCGATCAATGCATGTGCTGCTGATGGTGTTTTGTCCACCAATGATCCTCCAGCAGCAGCATCCACCATGATCCTCCCCATGGGTGTGAGTCCTTCATAGAAGTACTGAATGAGGAGTTTCTCACTGATTTGGTGATGCGGACAGCTTACACACAACTTCTTGAATCGCTCCCAGTACTCATATATTGACTCCCCTTGTGCTTGCTTGATCCCCGATATCTCCTTTCAAATGGAAGTGGTCCTTGATGCTGGAAAAATTCTCTGCAAGAAAAGACGTTTCAAATTGTTCCAACAAGTTACATCTTCGGGTTGTAAATAATACATCCAGTCTTTTTTAGCTCCATCAAGTGAGAATGGGAATGATATTAATTTGATTTGATCTTCAAGAACATTTCTTAGTTTAAGGGTTGAGCAAACCACATTAAATTATTTCAAATGTTTATTGGGATCCTCACTAGAGAGGCCATGAAACTTTGGAAGTAAGTGAATTAACCCATATTTCATTTCAAAGTCCGATTCGAGATTTGGGTATGCAATAAAATTTGGTTGATAGTTAATATCAGGTGTAGCCAATTCTAGAATGGTTCTATTAAGTTAATTTCCATTGTTTCCATCCATTGGTTCCTCTTTTATGTTTGAATTTGAATGTCTTCCAATTTCAATGTTTCCAGAAGAGAGGAATTCACCAACTGGTTGAATATTGAAACTTCTCGTAGATTGAGAATGTTTGATTCGTGCCCTAAGGCTGCGTTCAATCTCAGGGTCAAGATCTAAGAGATATTCGGGATTAGTTTGTGTCATAAATCAAATAAAAATGAAATAAAAGAAAGTGGACCATAGTAAAATAAAAATAAGAAGTTTGAGTTGATGGTCCAAAAAGAAGTAGAAGAAAATAAAAGAAGAAGAAGAAAAATCAGATTGGGTAAAGAAGGAAGAAAGAAGAGAGGAAGAGAATAAAATGTAAAATAAAATAAATACCTCTAATTGGTTGAAATAATTACTTGCCTCCCCAGAAACGGTTCCAATTTGATAGAGCACTGTCGTGGGTGCCCTCAAATGATTAGTGTGGTTTTTGGGTACTTAGGTGCAGCAGAGTGGCTGACCAAGGTCGTCTCTCAAAGGAGGAAGTGAATTTAACAATTTATTAGAGGTATTATAAAAAAAAATGAAATAGAATAGAATAAAAACACTACTTTAAAGTATTGGGGTTTGTTATAGTTTATGAATCTAGAAAAAGTTTGCTGGAAGAAGATTGTATAATTTTTTTTTTGTTTTTAGTTTTGAAATGAATTTTGATTAAAATGACACAATAAGAAGATGTTTTTTTAGAAATCTATTTTAAAAGGCGTAATCGATCTAATTCTACCTCTTCACTTTATTATTAATCATTATCATTTAAATTAACATTCACTTAATTATTATCCCTTAATTTGTTAAATCCCGAACCCTACAAGAATTAACTTTACCACGAAGATGATGTGAATTTAACCCTAGGCTAACTTCGGAACACGCAATCGCAGCACCCTGCTTTGATTGATGTTCTAAGATTAGATTATGGTCAGTGGTAAATTAAGGCACATATCAATTCTGGAAATGAGGATTAATTGTGTTTAGGGATCATATTTGAACTCTACAAATTTATCCCATATGGTCTTGTATTACCGATTAAGATCGCACTCTCACAATTTACACAAAATCCCGACCTCGCGTATTTTTGTGTTAATTGTTCAATTGATTACTTAGTTTCTTAAAAATTAAAAACACAATCCATGGATCATATTAAGTTAATTATAGTATCTCAATGATTCAAAATAATTAAATGAAGAAGGATAGAGGTCGATCGATTACTAAAAATAACTACTCTTCCATGGGCGGTGTAGTCATCGTGGAGACGTTTTGCATAAGCAAAGGATTGAAATGGTAGAACCCAATATTGTCTCCACTATTGATTCCAACCCATTTAAGAATATTAAGAGAATAAGAATATGGAAGAACACAGAATATTATTTGAATAAAAATTCAAGAAACAAACATCAAAAAATAAATACAAAGAGGAGGTGGGAGAGAAGATCCTTCTTAGAAGAGAGGTTTGCACAAGGGATTACATATTCCAAGAGTTGTGAGGGGCTACCAAGATACACCCTTTTTTACACACCTTCCCAAAGCCTAGACGAGCCCTTTCAAAGAGTTAAAACACCCTTTAAATAGAGTTTTTGAGGGCTAGGGATACATAACTTTTTAAGTGTGAAATGAAAAACTCGGCCAAATATTTTATTCCACGTTTCACCACCTAGTTGACCTTCCAAACGCGTGAATTGACTGGCCTTCTAGAAGTATGATTTGTTCCAAATCATGTCCGTGAGCGTTTCTAAAAATTTGGGCTCAATCCAAGTCCGGATGAAGAAGATATGGCCCAAATACAGAACCCATGTCCATTCTGCCGAGTCCAGCCCACCATTGGATTAATGGCACATTTACTCCATACATATGCACTTTTTAGCTCTAGTGTCCTGCATTAAGGTTGTATAAAATTAAGTTAGGAACACTTTTACAAAATTTCAAATTCAAATAATAAATATAAAAATATTTATCTTTGAAATACTACAGTGCACTATAAAGGGTAAAACTGGAATTTCCTCCAAATTTTCAAATGAATGATCAAATCCCAAATATTTTATAAATAAACATATTAAACACAATTTGAGGGAATTATATCATTTATTATCAATTAAATATTCAACAAAATAGTGTTTTATCAACTCCCCCACACTTAACCTTTTGCACTCCTGAGCAAAACCTCATATCAAGTAAACATCAATATCAAATCAAACCCAATTTTAAAACACATATCCTTGAGATCAATCAATTTCACACCAAGAATAAAAAGATATCATTCCTCATAAAAAACCTTATTTCAAGTTCTCCATTTACATCATTCAATATATTTCCACTTCATTTATCCTCCCATGCACAAAACACTTACCTCGCTTGAATTTTATCTCATCACTCAAATATCAATTTTTTTGCAATGTCTTTCTCATCCAAACTCATACAAGGGTCACCATAGGCTTGATAGATTCCTACATCGCTACCCAATGTGAGTCAAGGACATATGTTTATCATGAGGACTTTTCAGGGTAGTTCTGTGGCTTTCGGTTGGTAGGATTTAGATGTGAAAAATTATGAGGCTGAATAAGGAGGGCTTGACTCTTTTTTATGCAAAAGTGCATTAATCTAATTTTCACTTAAATATGGTCCTCTCGTTAATCCCCATAGTATCAATTCAGCTCTATCATCATGAAAAGTCATAAAAAGTTTACACCATTCTTCATTTCAGCATAAAAAATTGTCAATCTTCTCAAACATGATTTTCTTGAAATCTCCAGATAGGCACAGCTTTCCACCTCAATTAGAAGCTCCAGAAAAGGCACAGCTTCACTTGTTATGAAAGCTCCAGAAAAGGCACAACTTTCAATATAAGGACTTTCTTCAGCAGCAAACACATCTCTTCAAAATTTAATTTTCCACCCAAAGTATCACAAAATGTAGTAGCACAACACAAGACAGTTTCCCCACACTTCAGCTCAACTAGATTATGCAATTTCACTTCAAGAGTTGGTTGGATAGGGAAAATTAGCTTGTAATGTGGCTAACCTAACAGGCTGTGCATGGCTTCAAAGGGCTACAAGGATTAAATATTCAAGGTAGGCCATTGTAAAAAAAGATTCTTTGAAATAGGGGCTTTAATACCAAACAAATTCCTCAATCATTTAAACATATGTACATCAAACCCTCATGTTTTGACAGGAATAGATCAAATTATGGTTAAATCAAGCATGGTTTGGTTCTCTCAAGAAGTGATGTGAATGTAAAGAATATGAAAATAATGGTTCAGAAGCCTCGTAGGAAAGTGATTTCAAATATAAAGACAGTGATATGTGGCATGGGATTCAAAATTCAATGTACTTTTCATGAAATTACTAAATATTTGAACTTGAAAAAAAGTCATTTCAGCATTCATTTAAGCTTAGTTTCAAGGGATAAATCTTTTCACTCATTGATATGCATTTCAAAATGGTTATGAGAATCATTTTAGCTCAAAAATTTCAAAAAGAAAAAGAAAATTGAAAAATAAACACACACAATTTGAAAAACACACAATTTTTTTTAAACAGGAAAACAATTGAAATTACTAAACTAAAAGGTTCCCTCCCCCACACTTAAAATATTGCATTGTCCTCAATGTGAACCCATGAGATGATATATGCACATGAAATGCAGAATTTTTAAATAGGAAAAATAATATAAAAGTGAAAGGGTTAGGAACAGCCTGATGTGATCAAGCAATGATGGGGTCATACAGTGTGATAAAATCCACTGCATCAGTAGGAAGTCCCTCAATGTATCTCTTCAAACGTTGCCCATTGACTGTAAAGCTCCTTCCAGTGTCCTCTTATGTGATCTCCACTGCACCATAAGGAAAAACATTAGATACAATATAAGACCTAACCATCTGGAACGCAACTTACCAGGCATCAGCTTCAGTCGTGAACTGTAGAGAAAGACTTTCTCTCCAACATGAAACTCCCTTTGTTGGATCATTTTGTCATGGGATGCTTTTGATCTTTCCTTGTAGAGCCTTGAGTTCTCATATGATGATAGTCGAATCTCCTCAAGCTCTTGAATTTGAAACTTTCTTTGAATTCCAGCTTAGGCCAAATCCATGTTGCATTTCTTTATAGCCCAATATGCCCGATGCTCGACTTCCACTGGGAGATGACATGCTTTACCAAAAACAATCCTAAATGGGGACATACCAATGGGTGTCTTGTATGCTGTCCTATAATCCCACAATGCATCATCCAAACACTTTCTCCAATCCTTCCTATTTGGCTGCACGGTTTTCTCCAATATTTGTTTCAACTCACGATTTGAAACCTCAGCCTGGCCATTTGTTTGGGGGTGGTATGGTGTTGATGTTTTGTGTGTCACCCCATACTTTCAAAGGAGGGAATAAAAATTCCTATTGAAAAAGTGCGTCCCTTGGTCACTGATGATGGCCTTTGGTACTCCAAACCTGCAAAAAATCTGTGCTTTGACAAAGTCCACAACATCATGAGAATCGTCAATCCTGGTGGCCTTGGCCTCCACCCATTTAGTCAAATAATCAACTGCAACCAAAATATACAAAAATCCAAATGAAATAGGAAAAGGACCCATAAAATCAATGCCCCATACATCAAAAATATCACAGAATAGTATGGGTTGTTGGGGCATCTCATGTCTCCTAGAAATATTCCCAGTGTGTTGGCAATGAGATCATGACTTACAAAACACATGGCCATCATGGAACAAGCTAGGACAATATAATCTAGAGTCCAAAACCTTCCTAGATGTCCATTGGGGTCCAAAGTGTCCACCACAAGCAAGTGTATGACATAAATGCAAAACAGACTCAAACTCAAGATCGGGAACACACCTCCTAATGACTTGGTCACTACACATGCCCCAGAGGTAAGGATCATCCCACACATAATACCTAGACTCACTTTTTAATTTTTTTACTTGTTGTTTCTTTAAATTTGTAGGGATTTCAGAGGCAACAATGTAGTTCACTAAATCAGCATACCAAGGATGCGTACCTGAGATGGAATAAAGATGCTCATCGGGAAAAGTTTCCTGAAGTGGTACCTGGTCCAAGGTGTCATCCTCTAGTGTGTGAGTAAGGCTACTCATGTGGTCCGCCACCAAATTCTCTGAGCCCTTCTTGTCCTTTATCTCAATGTCAAACTCTTAAAGAAGGATCATCCAACTGATAAGTCGTGGCTTTACATCTGGCTTCATCAGGAGGTATCTCAAAGCTGCATGGTCAGAAAAAACAACTACTTTAGAGCCCAATAAATATGAACGGAATTTATCAAAAGAAAATATGACAGTAAGAAACTCCTTTTTTGTGGTTGTGTAGTTTTATTGGGCTGAATCCAGTGTCCTTGATGCATAGGCAATCACATGTGAACGTCCTTCCACCCTCTGAGATAAGACAGCTCCAACCACGAAGTTGGAGGTGTCACACATATGTTCAAAAGGAATCTCCCACCGTGGGGGTTGTATGATAGGTGGAGTGGTCATACATTGTTTTAGCTCATCAAATGAATTCCTGCAAGAAACATCAAACACAAAATCTGAATCCTTTTGAAGTAATCTTGACATAGGAAGAGAAATCTTACTAAAATCTTTGATGAAGCGCCGATAAAATCCTGCATTCCCTAGGAAAGATCTAGAATCATGCACACATGAAGTATATGGTAAGGATGAAATAATATCTACTTTTGATCTATCAACCTCTATCCCATGTTTTGACACTACATGCCCTAAGAAAATGCCAGGCTCTACCATGAAATGACACTTTTCAAAGTTCAGGACCAGATTCCTCTCAATACAACGATTCAATACATTTCCCAAACTATTTATACATTCATCAAATGAGGATCCATACACTGTAAAATCATCCATAAATACCTCCATGAAGGTCTCAACAAAATTAGAAAAAATACTCACCATACATCTCTGGAAGGTACCTAGGGCATTGCAAAGTCCAAATGGCATCATACGATAGGAAAATGTGCCAAAGGGACAGGTGAATGTAGTCTTCTCCTGATCCTATGGAGCTATAGAAACCTGAAAATATCCAGAAAATCCATCCACGAAACAATAGTGTGTTTTCCCAGCTAGTCTCTCAAGCATTTGATCAATAAATGGGAGGGGGAAATGGTCCTTGCGAGTGGACTGATTTAGTTTCCTATAATCAACACACACACCAACTGTTTTGCACCCTCATTGGAACTAACTCATCTTTCTCATTTTTAACAACAGTAACACCACTCTTCTTAGGCACAACCTGAATAGGACTTACCCACTGAGAATCTGAAATGGGATAGATTATACCTACCTAGAGCAATTTTTCAACCTCTTTTTTAACAACTTCCAGGAGGGTGGGATTGAGTCTCCTTTGTGGTTGTCTCACCGGTTTAGCCCCATCCTCCAAGAGAATCCTATGCATGCAAATGGAGGGGCTAATACCTGATATGTCTGCCAATGTCCAACCAATTTCCCTAATGTTATCTCTCAAAATATTAAAATGTTTTTCTTCATGTTCTAAAGAGAGATTGTTAGCAATGATAATAGGTAATCTATCACCACTTAGTAAGTATGCAAATTTAAGATTTGGGGGAAATGTCTTGAGCTCCAATATAGGGGGGTGATGTATGGATGGAGAAATTGATGCAACAGACATATCTGCAAACTGAACATTAGTATCAGAATATATATCATCAAAATCAGAGAATAGAGCATCAAATCCATCAGCATACTCTACAGCCATGTCATAATCAGAATTCATATGATCAAAATCAGAATATGATTCTATTTCAAAATCAAATCTTAGAGAGGATTGTGTATCAGCAACATGTGTGGAAGTAATCTTAGACATCAAAATCGAACCAATACTCATAATCTCTCTAATCATAGGACAATCAAATTCCAGGGAGTTTTTATTTGGTGGTTCAAAATGGGAGATAAAAAAAGCAGAATGGTCATCTGAGTGGTACTTCATGGATTCCATGACATTAAATACCACAACTTCATCTCCAAACTCCATGGAAAGTGTACCCTCATTGACATTTATGATAGTTTTTGCAGTTTTGAGGAAGGGCCTACCTAAGATAATGGGGGCATGGGAACTTACCTGATCATCCTCCATGTTAAGCACGTAGAAATCTACTGGAAAGATCATGTCTCTTACCCGGATAAGTAAATCCTCAAGGACTCCCGATGGATATGCCATAGATCTATTCGCCAATTGCACCACTACTCTTGTTGGCTTCAAGTCATCAAACTGCAAGGAAGAGAATACAGAGTGAGGCATTACATTTATTGAAGCTCCTAAATCACAAAGAGCATCAGAGAAGTGCAACTCTCCTATGGTACATGGGATGGTGAATGTCCTGGGATCCTTGCACTTTGTTGGTATTTCTAGAGTTGGTGTAATGAGTGCCGAGAAATTCCATCCTAGGTTGATCCTCTCATTTCCCTTGAGCCCACTTCGATTGGTACAAAGTTCTTTTAATAATTACGCATACCTTGGAATTTTATTAATGGCTTCAAGTAGAGGAATATTGATCTCCACACACTTGAATGTGTCCAAAACCTCCTTTTGCATTGCTTCTTCAGCCATCTTCTTGGTTTGAACGACCCTGTTTGGAAAAGGAAGGGGTTTAGGAGGAACATCATCAATCTTTTTCTTACCTTTATCTTTCTCCTTGGATTTCTCATCAGTTGGTTTGGAATGCGGCTATTCGGGAGTTGAGGTGAATCCCGATGGAATGGTAGGTCTAGATGTATCGTTCATTTGCTTCCCACTTCTCAATGTGATGGCACTAACATTCCCCTTTGGATTTGGAGTGGGTTGGGAAGGTAGATTTCCAGAATTCTTACTCACAAGTTCATGGAGGGTGGTGGAAATCTGGCTCATTTGAGTCTTCAACTCCCTCAACTCCGAACCTTGACTCTTCAGCTCATTCTGTTGATTAAGAACAATTTGCTTCAAAAGATCATCAGTATTAGAATCTACCTTGGGTGGGGGATTCCCTTGTTGTTGGCTTGTTGATGTTTGAGCTTCAAATCTCCTTTGGGGTTGTTGGAAACCTTGCTAGTAAGGCGGAGGCTGCTGGAAGTTTGGTTGAAAAGGGGGCCTTTGTTGTTGTTCAGAGCCATACCTCATGTCCGGTTGATCTTTCCACCCTTTCTTGTATGTTGGAGCAAATGAATCAAACTTCTTTTGGGGATATGGTTGTTGTTGCTGCTGAAATGGTCTCCCTGGGAATACTGCTGCACAATCCTCTGTCTCTTGTAGTTGTGGGCAACAGTCAGTTGGGTGGCTTGTCTCGGTGAAAATGCCACAAGGCCTTGAAGGAGGGGGTAGAGATGTCTTTTGTGACAAAGTAATTTTCCTCACCATAGTTATCAAGTCTTCTAACTTGGTATCAATCAAATGACTCTCAAGAGAAGGACTTACCTGATGTACTCCCCTGATATGTAGTGTACCTCGATCACCAAATTGTTGGGAGTTTTGGGCCATCTTGTCGATCAATGCACGTGCGGTTGATGGTGTTTTTTCCACCAATGCTCCTCCAGCTGCAGTATCCACCATACTCCTATCCATGGGTGTGAGTCCTTCATAGAAGTACTGAATGAAGAGTTTCTCACTGATTTGGTGATGCGGACAGCTTGCACACAACTTCTTGAATCGCTCTGAGTACTCATACATTGAATCCCCTTGTGCTTGCTTGATCCCCGATATCTCCTTTCGAATGGAAGTGGTCCTTGATGCTGGAAAAAGTCTCTGCAAGAAAAGACGTTTCAAATCGTTCCAACAAGTTACATCTTCGGGTTGTAAATAACACATCCAGTCTTTTGCAGCTCCATCAAGTGAGAATGGGAATGCTCTTAATTAGATTTGATCTTTAGAAACATTTATTAGTTTAAGGGTTGAGAAAACCACATTAAATTATTTCAAATTTTTATTGGGATCCCCACCAGAGAGGCCATGAAATAATGGAAGTAAGTGAATTAACCCAGATTTCAGTTCAAAGTCCGATTCGAGATTTGGGTGTGCAATAAAATTTGGTTGATAGTTAATATCAGGTGCAGCCAATTCTCGAATGGTTCTATTAAGTTAGTTTCCATTGTTTCCAGCCATGGGTTCCTCTTTTATGTTTGAATTTGAATTGCTTCCAATTTCAATGTTTCCAGAAGAGAGGAATTCACCAACTGGTTGAATATTGAAACTTCACGTAGATTGATAATGTCTGATTCGTTCCCTAAGGATGCGTTCAATTTCAGGGTCAAGATCTAAGAGATCTTTGGGATTAGTTCATGTCATAAACCAAATAAAAATGAAAAGAAAGAAAGTGGACCATATTAAAATAAAAATGAGAAGTTTGAGTTGATGGTCTAAAAAGAACTAGAAGAAAATAAAAGAAGAAGAAGAAAAGTCAGATTGGGTAAAGAAGGAAGAAAGAAGAGGGGAAGAGAATAAAATGTAAAATGAAATAAATACCTCTAATTGGTTGAAATAATTACTTTCCTCCCCGGAAATGGTGCCAATTTGATATAGAACTGTCGTGGGTGCCCTCAAATGATTAGTGTGATTTTGGGGTACTTAGGTGCAGCAGAGTGGCTGACCAAGGTCGTCTCTCAAAGGAGAAAGTGAATTTAAAAATTTATTAGAGGTATTCTAAAAAAATGAAATAGAATAGAATAAAAACACTACTTTAAAGTATTGGGGTTTGTTATAGTTTATGAATCTAGAAGAATTTTTCTGGAATAAGATTGTATAATTTTTTTTTGTTTTTACTTTTGAAATGAATTTCGATTAAAATGACACAACAAGAAGATGTTTTTTTAGAAATATATTTTAAAAGGCGTAATCGATATAACTCTACCTCTTCACTTTATTATTAATAATTATCATTCAAATTAACATTCATTTAATTATTATCCCTTAATTTTTTAAATCTCGTACCCTATGAGAATTAACTTTACCACAAAGATGATGTGAATTTAACCCTAGGCTAACTTCAGAATACGCAATCGCAGCACCCTGCTTTGATTGATGTTATAAGATTAGCTTTTGGTCAGTGGTAAATTAAGGCACATATACATTCTGTAAATGAGGATTAATTGTGTTTATATATCATATTTGAACTCTACAAATTTATCCCATATGGTCTTGTATTACCGATTAAGATCGCACTCCCACAATTTACAAAAAATCCCAACCTCGCGTGTTTTTGTGTTAATTGTTCAATTGATTACTTTGTTTCTTAAAATTTTAAAACACAATCCATGGATCATATTAAGTGAATTACAGTATCTCAATGATTGAAAATAATTAAATGAAGAAGGATAGAGGTCGATCAATTACTAAAAAGAACTACTCTTCCATGGGCGGTGTAGTCATCGTGGAGACGTTTTGCATAAGCAAAGGATTGAAAGGGTAGAACCCAATCTTGTCTCCACTCTTGATTCCAACCCAATTAATAAGATTAAGATAATAAGAATAGGGAAGAACACAGAAGATTATTTGAAGAAAAATTCAAGAAACAAACATGAAAGAAAATAAATACAAAGAGGAGGTGGGAGAGGAGAGCCTTTTTGGAAGAGAGGTTTTCACAAGGGATTACTTATTACAAGAGTCGTGAGGGGCTCCCAAGAGACACCCTTTTGGAGACACCTTCCCAAAGACTCTACCAGACCTCTCAAAGAGTTAAAACCCCTTTAAATAGAGTTTGTGAGGACTAGAGATACATAACTTTTTAATTGTGAAATGAAAAACTCGGCCAAATATTTTATTCCAATTTTAACCGCCTAGTTTACCTCCAAAACGCGTGCATTGACCGGCCTTACATAAGGATGATTTGTGAAAAATAATTTCCCTGAGCTTTCCTCAAAATTTGGGCTCCATACAAGGCCGGATGAACAAGATATGGCCCAACTACCGAACCCATGTCCATTCTGCCGAGTCCAGCCCACCATTGATTAATGGCACATTTAATCCATCCTAATGCACTTTTTAGCTCTAGTGTCCTGAATGAAAGTTGTAGAAAATTAAGTTATAAACACTTTTACAAAATTTAAAATTCCAATAATAAATATAAAAATATTTATCTTCGAAATATTACAGTGCACTATAAAGAGTAAAACTGGAATTTCCTCCAAATTTTCAAATGAATGATCAAATCCCAAATATTTTATAAATAAACATATTAAACACAATGTGAGGAAATTATATCATTTATTATCAATAAAATATTCAACAAAATAGTGTTTTATCATTGAGAAATACCCCATATTCAGGGATATTAAAAGGATGGATTTTTAAATCATATGGGTAGGGAATAAATCCTATATTTCCCAAATTATAACACAACTATCTATCCAAGAGAAGATTAAGGAGGCATAAAGGGATGATCCAGAGTTAAAAAAGAATTTGAATGCAGTAAAAGAAGGGAAACTGTAAGAGATTTATATCAATGATGATGGCATGATTCAGTTGGTAATGAGGATTTATGTGCCTTCATCACTTGATATAAAGAAGGATCTATTGGATAATGCACATATCTCAATTTTCTCTATCCATCCTAGGAGTACCAACATCTATTGTGATCTTTGATAACACTTCTGGTTAGATAACCTGAATAAAAAGTTTGCAAAGTATATCTTGAGGTGTTTGATATGTTAACAAGTTAAAGAAGAGTGAAATAATTCCAAAGAAATTATGAAACTATTATCAATACCCATATGGAAATGAGAGAATGTCACTGTGGAATTTTTCATGGGTCTTCCAAATACATCCAAAGGAAATAAAGTGATATGGGTTGTGGTGGAACAACTCGCTAGGAATTCCTACTTTATCACTACTCGAGAAGATGTCTCTATTGAAAAACTTGAAAATATGTATGTGAAAGAAGTGGTGAGACTGAATATGGTTTAACTTTCAATTGTCTCTGATCATGATCCAAGGTTCACATCTAAATTCTGGAGGAGTCTTCAACATGCTTTGAGTAATGAATTAAATTTAAACATGGCTTATCACACCCAAAATTATGGCCAATATGAAAGGACTATTTAGTTGCTCTAGATATGGTAAGATCTTGATCTTTATAATTCAAAGGTGGATGGGATCAACATCTCCCATTGATTTAGTTATCATACAATAATATCGTCCACTCTATTATTCAAATGGCTCCATATGAAGCTTCGTATGGAAAGAGATTTGGTACTCCAACCTATTGGGATAAAATTAGTGAAATAAATCTACTTAGTCCTCATATTATGAAAGAGGTGATAGAAAATATTCAATTCATGTAGAAATATATCAACTCTTCTCAGTGTCGGAAAAATATCTTTGCTGAAAACTATCGAAGGGACTTGGAATTTGACATTAGAGATAAAGTCTTCCTTCGAATATCACCATGGAAGAGAGTCATGTGGTTTGGAAAGAAATGGAATTTAATCCCCAAGTACATTGGCCCCTTTGAGATCCTTGATCACAAAGGATTTGTGGATTGTCATCTTTCAATTCCACCAAATATTTCTTAAGTTCATGATGTGTTTCACGTATCACTACTGAGGAAGTACATACCAGACCTCTCACATATACTGAACTCATTGGTGATATAGTTCTAAGATGGTCTCTCTTATGAGGAGCATTCAGTAAAGATTCTAGACTAGAGAGATGAAGTTATATGCAATAAGACAACCCACCTTGTCAAAGTTTTATAGAGGAACCATAAGTATGAAGAAGCAACTTGGGAACTGGAGGAGGCTATGAAGGAGAAGTACCCTCACCTGTTTATTTAAAATGAAATTTCGAGGGAAATTTTTCAAAAGGGGGGAATAATGTAATGACCCAAACTTTTATCAATAGCATTTATCCCTTTTTATTGTAATGTTATATAGTAAAACGAACATAAAATCACCTAAATACCATATTAAAATACTTTTAAATGAATAATTAATGAAATAAAATTTATTTCTAGAATTTAAGTAACCTGTGCTGATTAAATAGTAACTTGACCATAGGAATGGTATTATGACTCTTATGAATAGTAAACCAGCCAAATGAATAGTAACTTCACCCATTAAATTGAAAATAAAATTTGGGAAAATTATAAGTGAAAATATGATATAATTATATCATAGAATAAGTAAGTAATTTAAAAATTACTAATTAAGTGTTGGTATTTTTGTAATTCATACATATTTAATTGAAATTTTATGATTAATTTAATAATTTAAAATAAAATTTATTTTATTAATATGTGTTCATAAATTAATATTTTTATTTCTTATGGTTTTAAGATAATTTTATGAGACCTTAAGTAATTTTTCAAAGCATTATAAAATTAGTTATTATTTTAAAATATTTATTTTCTAAGTAAATTATGATTTTAATTAAAAATTAAATTACTCAAATTTAGAAAATTATTTTCATAAAATGGAGTTCATTTTTTAATTCTACACATCTGAAAAAGGTTAGGGTGAATTTTTGGTATTTTTCTAAAATACTTGAATTTTTTGGTGAATGGTGAAATACAATAATTTACAAAATAAGCTAAATACATGAATTATGGATTCATAGGTGATGTAAGGCTGATTTAAGCCCATGATATCAAACTTTCCTTCACTATTTTAATATATTTAGTCATAAGTCTCAAACTATTCATATTCTTGAGCAAAAATAATAAACTAATGAATATAATATTCAGAAAACACCCCTCTCATCCACTATAAATACCATCACTCTCCCCATCTTCTCCTCACACTTTTCAATACTTGAGAAGTTCCTAAATTCTACCCAAAACACTTCCATAAACACTCACCTATGCCTGAGAGCTCTTGGTCTCATTAAAATACCAAAACCTTTTCCCTAAGGAGGTTCTTAAGGATGGAAAATCCAAGAGGTAAAATACTCTTCTATTTTCTTTTAATTCCTTTTAAAATTTCATTTTTTTCTTCTATTATCCCCCAACTTCTCTTATACAAATGTAATAATAACTCTAGTATGTTTAATATAATGCAATTATATCATGTTAATGGAATATTCATCTTTAAACTCCTCCCTCTCTCTATTTTATTTTAAAAATGAAATTATCACCCATGATGTGTCAATTTACTAACATTGTGGATGATGTACTTCTATTTTTCTTTAATGCCTTCAAGGATGTTAATAAAACCATTAAATGGTTGAAAACAGATTTTAAATTTTATTTTAAAACCATATTTATGTTTTGTAACTAACATAGATACATAATACTAATGATAAAACAAAACGATATTGTTGTGACCGAAAAACCGCCAAAATTAACCTAAAACGATCATCATTAACTTTTATCTAAATAATAATCCTCATAACATATAACCAAATTCTTTAAAAGATCATTTAAACTTTTTTAATATCAATAATAAAATATAATAACAATTGTTTATATTTATCCTCTTTTTAAATTAACTTACATTCATGTATACAAGTGAACCGACCATAAAAACTAAGAAAATGAGCACTCCCGAACAATGGGATTAAACTCTATAACTCATAAAAAGGCCCATAAAAGAACTTAATAAAAAAATAATTAATCAAATTCATGCATAAAATGTTCTGTAATTTTGAATTAATGAATCTAGTGTCATTATATAGGACATTAAATTGAAAAAAGAATTCAGACTGAAGTTAAGGGGAATTCTCAAACCCAACTCTCTTTCTTTGGGGTTTTCCCTCTTTCACCTCATTTTCAGCATGGATAATAATTAAATATCATTTACTCGTCATTATCTTACCTTTTATGGTATATACATGTTTTCTAATTGAATTTATGAAAAACACAATTTTTTCCAAAAGAACTCTTCTTTAAAAAAAACACACCTTGTAATTCTCACTCAAGGTTGGTGATACTTATTTCAAGTATGTTATTCCCTCTTTAATTTGGGAACCCAAAGTTTATGAATGTATTATTTATGAATTGAAACCCATTCCTTTATATGGGTTATTTTATGTCCAATATTGATT
The DNA here is from genome assembly GCA_963277665.1 of Viscum album. Lineage (NCBI taxonomy): Eukaryota > Viridiplantae > Streptophyta > Magnoliopsida > Santalales > Viscaceae > Viscum > Viscum album. The sequence goes on along the minus strand of OY728143.1, from coordinate 2,028,693,690 downwards.
TTTGTTCTATGTGGCACGCAAGATAATTTAAATGTTATGATGTGACGGGTGTGCCTGAAATTATATAGCGCAACGTAAATGATATGATGTGACAAGTGCACCTGGAATTATATAGGACTCCAGTGAATTGAGTAATGTGATTTATATCATGAGAAAAGTGAAATATGCATCAACATGATTCTATCTTTGTTCAAAACTATGTGTGGTAATTGACCACTAAGACATGATGTATCATTTTTATATATTTCTACAGTCTATGCCTTTATCTATTGTTTCCTCTCATAGTTATGATGACGATGTTATGATTATTATCACCCCATGTCATATTGTTTCATGAACTTATATATCCTCTTAATAGGATTTTAGCTCACCCCTTTTTTATGTATATCCTCATGTTAATACTTGTACTTAGGAGAATATAAGGAATAATAAGAATCTAGAGAAGAAGGAATTAAATAAATGTTTTTGTTTTATGTTGTAAAAGTTATGTATATTCCTAGTTTTACCATAATAAATGAATAAATTTTACAAAGAAATAAATTATTTATTTATTACTTTTCAATCATTTAGGAGGATCTCAATACTTCTTAAAGGTGGATCTTTGTTTTGGATATCATCAGCTAAATATGAAGAAGGGAGATATTCAGAAGACTACCTTCCATACAAGGTATGGGCACTATGAGTTTTTGGTGATGCCCATTGGACTTACTTATTACTCTAAAATCTTCATGGACTTGATGAATATGGTATTTATACATTACCACATCAAATTTTTGGTAGTTTTTATCAATTATATTCTCTTCTACTCCAAGGGAAAGGAGGAATATGAAGAACATCTAAGGTCTGTTCTAGTAACATTTAGGAAGGAGAAGTTGTATTCTAAGTTCAGGAAGTGTGAATTTTGGATATAGAAAGTCACATTATTGGGACGTGTTATCACAAGTGATGTAATTTATCTAGACCCTTCAAAAACAAAGGTAATTGAAGAATGACCCAAACCCTCTACTATCACAAAAATCCATAGTTTTCTTGGATTATAAGGGTACTACCGATGTTTTGTGAGAAATTTCTCACGAGTGTCAATCCCTATAACTATGTTAACAAGGAAAGTGGTAAAGTATGTCTGGATGGATGAATGTGAGGAAAGCTTCAAGGAGCTAAATATAAGTCTTATCACTACACCTATACTCATATTATTGAAAAGTGCATAAAGTTTTGTGATATACAGTGATGAATCAAAGAAAGGCTTGGGTTGTGTATTCATGAAAAATGATAATGTGATAGCCTACGCCTCACAGTAGTTAAAGGTCTATGAGAAAAACTAACTGACATGTGATCTAGAGCTAGCAGTTATAATTTTTTCCTTGAAAATCAGGCAGAAAAACCTTTATGGTGATAAGTGTGACATATATACAAATCAAAAGAGCCTAAAGTATACATTCACACAAATGAATATCATAATGCTCGAAATAATATGTTTTGAGATAATCAAGGATTATTTTGGTCTATTCACTATCTTCCTAGTATGTAAAACAATCTATCCGATGCTCTTAGTAGAAAATAACCTGCTACTCTATCCATGTTGTGGATTTTGAAAGACCACATCTTCATGGATATGCAAAGGATGGATTTGGAAATCATATGGGTAGGAAATAAATCCTATATTTCCCTAATTATTACACATCTATATATCCATGAGATGATTAAGGAGGCATAAAGGGATTATCCAAATTTAAAAAAGAAGGTGAATACAGTAAAAGAAGGGAAACTGCAAGAGTTCTATATCAATGATGATGGTGTGATTTAGTTTGGAATGAGGCTTTATGTGCATTCATCACTTGATATAAAGAAGTATCTACTAGATTATGCACTTAGCTCAAATTTCTTCATTCATAAAAGGAGTACCAAGATCTATTATGATCTTTGAGAACACTTCTGGGTGGATAACTTGAATAAGGAGTTTGTGAAGTACATCTTAAGGTGCTTGATATGTCAGCAAGTTAAATAAGAGTGGTCGAAGTCTAAAGGTATGATGAAACCATTATCTATACCCATGTGTAAATGGGAGAATGTCACTATGGACTTTTTTATGGGTCTTCTAAAAACATCCAAAGGAAATAATGTGATATGGGTTGTGGTGGATTGACTCACCAGGACTTCTTACTTTATCACTATTTGGAAAGATCTCTCGCTTGAACAACATGAAAAGATATATGTAATGAAAGTGGTGAGGATGAATTGGGTTCAACTTTCAATTGTCTCTGATCAGGATCCAAGGTTCACATCTAAATTCTAGAGTATTATTCAACATACACTACTACATTTTTCAGTTTTTGCGCCTATGGTAGTGGGCGACCGCCATTGGCGGTCGCTACTGATAATATTAGCGACCGCCAAAGGCGGTCGCTAAAATGGAAAACTAAATGGCGGGATTTTTCCCGCCCCGTGTTGTCTTCCTCGTTGTCACCTGCTGCAACAGCGGCGACGCCTCCTGCCGCCGCTCCGCCACCACAAGTCACCCCCATCACCGCCAGCCGGCCACCTCCCGTCGCCCCTACCAACGCTCTGCTAGGTACGTGTCGCCCATGACAGTCGACCGATACTATTCATACCCCAACGTCACCATCGACAGTTCCTCCGGCCGCCGTGGTTCTTCCATGGCCGTCGACCCAAGCTCGGGTCCCTCCTCTACACGCCGCGCGTTCCCCAGCATACATTCGACAACAAATAGCTGGCGGTTTCCGAAGAGAGTTTTAGCGACCGCCAATGGCGGTCGCTATTGAGCAATACCGACCGAGCAACTGCGACCGCCAAAAGCGGTCGCAGGGCGGTCTCTAAAGAGCATTAGAGACCGCTTTTGGCGGTCGCTAATACTCACATTTCTAGTAGTGATACTTTGAGTACTAAATTAAATTTCAGCATGGCTTATCACCACCAAAATGATGGCCAATATTAAAGGACTATTTAGATGCTCAAATATATGCTAAGAGCCTACTATTTAGAATTAAATGGTGAATAGGATCAACATCTCCCATTTATTTATTTCTCATAAAAACATATCTTCCACTCGAATGTTCAAATGGATCTATATGATGTTCTGTGTGGAAAGAGATGTGGAACTCCAATCTGTTGGGATAAAGTTGGTGAAAGAAATCTAATTGGACCTGATCTTGTGAAATAGATGACAGAAAAGGTTCCATTCATCTATAAACATATCAGATCTACTCAGAGTTGGAAAAAGAGATATTCTGACAACCATCGAAGGGACTTGGAATTCAACATTGGAGGCAAATTATTTCTTTGAATATCAATATGGAAGAGGGTCATGTGGTTTGGAAAGAAAGGGAATTTAAGCCCAAGGTACATTGGCCCCTTTGAGATCCTTGATCACATAGTATTCGTGGTTTATCAACTTGAACTTCCACCGAATATAGCTGAAGTTCATGATGTGTTTAACAGATCACTACTATGTAAGTACATACCAGACATCTCACATATATTGAACTCAGAGGTGGTATAGTTGTAAGATGGTCTCTCTTTTGAGGAGCAGCCAGTAAAGATTCTAGAATAGAGAGATAAAGTTCTATGCAACAAGACATACCACCTTATCAAAGTGTTGTGGAGGAACCATAATTATGAATAAGAAACTTGGGAACTGAAGGAGGCGATGAAGGATAAGTACCCTCACATGTTTATTTAAAATGAAATTTTGAGGGTGAAATTTAAAAAGGGGGGAAGATTGTAATGACCCAAACTTTTATCAATATAATTTCTCCCTTCTTATAGTAATTTTATATAGTATAAAGAACATAAAATTACCTAAATACCATATTAAAATTCTTATAAATGAATAATTAATGAAATTATAATTATTTCTAGATGTTAAGAAACCTATGCCAATTAAATAGTAACTTGACCTTAGGAATGGTAATATAACCCTTATGAATAGTAAACCAACCAAATGAATAGTAAATTCACCCATTAAATTATAAAAAAAATGGGAATCTTATAAGTGAAAATATGATATAATTATATCATAGTATAAGTAAGTGAGTAATTTAAAAATTACTAATTAAGTGTTGGTATTTTTGTAAGTCAAAAATGTTTAATTGAAATTTTATGATTATTAATAATTTAAAATAAAATTTATTTTCTTAATATGTGTTCATAAATTAATATTTTGATGTTTTATGGTTTTAATATAATTTTATGAGACCTTAAGTAATTTTTCAAAGTGATATAAAATCAGTTATAATTTTAAAATCTGTATTTTCCAAGTAAATGATGATTTTAATTAAAACTTAAATATATAATATTGTGAAAATTATTTTCATAAAATGAAGTTTATTTTTAAGTTCTACACATCAAAAAATGGTTAGGGTTAATTTTTTGGATTTTTCTAAAATACTTGAATTTTTTGGTGAATAGTTAAATACAATAATTTACAAAATAAGCTAAATACATGAATTATGGAGTCATAGTTGATGTAAGGATAATTTAAGCTCAAACTCTCTAAATATCATTAATTATTTTAATATATTTTGTCACAAGTATCAAACTATTCATAGTATTGATCCAAAATAATAAACTAAGGAATATAATATTGAGAAAACACCCCTCTCCTCCACTATAAATACCATCATTCACCCCATATTCTCCACACACTTAAGAAGACTTGAGACTTTCCTAAATTATTCCCAAACCAATTCCCTAACTCCTACCCCATGTCCACAATCTCTTGGTCTCATCAAAAGACCAAAACCTTTTCTCTAAGGATGTTCTCAATGATGATAAATCCAACAGGTAAAATACTCTTCTTTTTTCTTTTAATTGCATTTAAATTTCATTTATTTTCTTCTATTCTCCTAAAACTATCTTATACAAATGGCATGATAACTACAATATGTTTGATATACTGTAATTATATCTTGTTAATGGAATATTCATCATTAAACTCTTCTCTCTCTCTCTCTAATATTAAAAATGAAATTGTCACTTGTGATGTGTCAATATACCGACATCATGGGTGATATACTTTTAGTGGATTGAAATTCATAGGTAGTTGAATCTAGTTTAAGTGGGAGTTTTTTGGAGTTGGGGTTCTAGGACCAACTGTTTATACTTTGATTATATTTATATTAGATGATTTTAGGATTATTAAAATATATTATTACATATTGTTCATTGTTCTTCATTATTTTAATGTAATAATTTCCAAGATTATATGTTATATTGATAAGGTTGTAGCAGTTCCCTGCTATGATGAGAACCTTGAAATTCTATGATGATATTCTTAAACTAAGTTCTATGGTCGGATAATGTTCTATGATTATATTTATATAACATGACTCTCAAGTGCGAGTACTCGTAATCATATGACACTTCGTCTCATGAAGTTCACACTTGGAAATCTTCAAGATGGGAGATTATGAGAATAGACCCGCCGATATGAATTCTTCATGTTTTTGTGTCATCAAATATTACCAAATATTAATATGTGTAATAGTTCTTAGACTTTAAGATTATTATTACTGCATGTTATGGCTCTTCAACATAGATGTATTTAAAAAACCATGATGATAACAGTTCATGGAGAAGTTGGATACATTGGGTGGGTCTTGAAAAACATGTTATTAATGGATAAGTTGAGGAAGGATTTTTCTCTTCCATATTTATGGAAGTTGATATCTCATCCCTTTTATTGGAATATAACCCTTTCCTTAAATTCCATGGTCATGGTTTATCAATGTGTTTATTTTAGAGAGTTAAATAAATATGTATCGAGCATATAGGTTGGTGACACAGATGTGCAACATACTTGATAAGATATTGAGATAAAGGGGTTATATTACACAAAAGCCTTCATATTTAGTTATTTATGTTACAGCATTAAGTTCTTTCTCTTGGGTTCCTTGACTCATTTCTAGATAGTAATATTAGACTTTAGGCATTCCTTCCTAATACCAATGAGAAAGATTCATAGAGGGTCACACACTATGTGTTTCCATTAATCTTGATTAAATTCTATTTGAATTTAATAGTTAAAATAAATATTATTATCAAGAATAAGGAATAATTTTATTAGAGTTTTATTGATCAAAAATATTTATTAATGAATAAAATATTTAAATTATATATTTATTCAAGTGTTCAATAAATTTTTAGGAGTTAGAATGGACTAATACTAAGTCAGGTGATAATTATTAATTTAAAAATTGGTAAAATAATATTTTTTATTGCATAAGTCATTTCACATGCCATAAAATATTATTATTATTATTATTATTATTATTATTATTATATGTAATGGGGTTTATTAAATATTATAATATTATTTAAGGGCTGGTATATAATTAAATAATTTTTTTAATATAAACCTTATCTCTATAAATAGATGTTTATTTCTACTGTGTAGGGTTAATTGAAAATTGAGATTTGAGAATAATTTCATACAATGTACTTATCTCTCTCTCTCTCAAAATTTTCTCCTCTCTTCCTCTCAAGAACAAGAATAAATCTTTCATTCTTGAAGGAACTTGATCATTCAAGATGGACAATGCAAGATGATTGATTCTTCATGCTAGCACCTGAAAATAAATCGGTGTCATTCATAGATTAAAGGATAACGTGTGGATCACTACTAGAGTGATTCTACACTTGGATCCTTACAACATAATGAAGGTGGTCTGGAATGGTTTTTTTCAGAAAATACACAACATCATCAAATAAATTATCATAAGATGAGGTAATTATTTCTTTGGATAAATATAAATTAATTATAAATTTAACATGAAATATCATCTCTTAGGGTTTTAGAAAATTGTAAATTAAAAATAAAAATTAATTTAACACTCACCATAGGTGATTCTACTGAACCCAAAAGCTTCAAGTAAGACACCATTAATGTCCCTTAACATAATTACATAAGAGATATAGGTGCATTCCATGGAAGTGAATAAAAAAGAAAGTGAAAAATATCTCACACAACTGCACCACATATGTTGGGTCCTTAGAGGTTGAATTTACCTACTTTAGTGCCATATCAGAAGGAATGTAAACCACCAATATAACAAATCCCTCTTGATGGGATTATCCAAAAACATATATTATACATACCCCTTGACAGGATATTCCAATTCGTGTTGACCACCCATATGACACATCCTTCTCAGGGGATTTTCCACTAGGACCAACCTACATTTACCAACTATATAAGGTATAATAACATCACATACATATGATACTAGATACAAATGATAGATCAATCATCACATAAAATCAATCAAGTATCCTAATAACCTAAATCTACATGTAAGAAATACAAGTCCTAGGGATAAACATGCACACCTTATGTGATCAGGCATCAGACATAGGTCTCAAAGGCTACACCAGCATGCCAAAACTCATGACAAGAACCGATAAAAAATATGTGCTAAATTCAAGGGCTTATTACCTTTGGTGCAATGATGATTTAGTAGTAAGGGTCACCATACGAGTCTAAAAGAACCACCAGATCCTAGAACCAAACCTGATTCAACATAATTCAGAAATCTTGGATCAAGGTTGGGAAGAAACCACACCATAACACTTCTAGAAACTTGACTTATACCAACAGTTTGTAAAAACATTGGTATAGGGAACCTATACCAATGGTTTTGGATAAACTGTTGGTATAGGTACCATAAAATGACCCTATACAAACGGTTTAGCCAAAATCATTGGTATAGGTACCATAATATGACCATATACCAACATTTTTGGCAAAATTGTTGGTATAAGTCAAAGATATACCAATGGTTTTAGACAAAACATTGGTATAACTTCAATAAAATGACCCTATAGAAACGGGTTTTCCAAAACTTGTAGTATAGGTAGAATATCCTCTATTTAAGGACCCTATACCAATGGTTTTTTTAAAACCATTGGTATATGTTCTTTATACAAAACCTATAACAACAGTTTTTGAAAAACATTGGTATAGGTACCTTGATTTGTTATGTATTATTTTGTCAAATATCATTAAATAAATCAATATAAAAATTATATAGATACACACACACACAGATATATATATATATATATATATATATATCGAATTATATTCACAAAGATAATTGTAGCATAGTGGTTATTTCATTGACATATAAGTGGAAGGTCATGGGTTCAAACCACGACTGCATATTTGGTTTTACATTACCTATACTAACGTCTTTCCAAACCATTGGAATAGAGTTATACCAATGGCTTTACCAAAACCATTGGTATACGTCTATACCAACAGAAAATTAACCAACAATCCTCCAAACCATTGGTATAGGCTATACTAATGGTTTGGGGACGTAAACCAATGGTTCCAAATCATTGGTATAGGTTATTTTTTCAATAGTGTAAAGGTAGGCTAATGTCAAACATTCCTGAAAAGATCCACTACCAAAAACGATCTTGTTCCAAAGGTTATAAAAACAGAAAATCCCTCAATCTGAGTACTGATTATACCAATTATCAACAAAACCCCTCATTAGACAATACCAAAACCCTTAGATCTAATCACTAAATCATGAATCTAATTTTTTTTTGATCAAGGAGAATATAATATAATTGATTTATAATGAATAAAAAATCACTAGATGAAGAAAGTGGGATTTATTCATCATTTTAGCATTGAATGGAAGTGTTGGAAGGAAGAAGAAGGTCCCAAAATCAATAGAGATGAGTCTCTAGGGTATATGGGGTCAAGGGAGACCATTACGATTTTAAACAAAAAGAGGGAGGGGGTTTCATTTTAAAAAAAATTCTATAAATCTAGCATCCCCACTGGGTGTCCAATGGGACTATTGTAGATTAAGAAGCTACAAAATGTCCCCTATCCCTACCACAACCCAGTTATAACATCTCAAACACCTCTATACTTCCACCAAACACATGAAAATGAGCTAAAAATATATATACAATTTTAAAAAGAGGTGTACCTAAAGGTATAGGTGTAAAAATTCTCCCCCTCTTATGACTTCTCATCCTTGAGAAGTATCCCTAGAGTAAATCTCGAGAAACTTAAGCCACTTCTCTTGAATATCAGTCTCTTTCTCCCATGTATATTAGTGAAAATGATCATGCCACTATAAAACCCAAACAGAAGGAATATTTTTTCCTCACAACACCTTTATTCATTGGTCCACTATCCAAAAAAATCAGTCCATAAAATATTAATCCTACTCCAGTTCAACATCCTCATAGTCAATCACATGTGTTATATTAGAATCATACCTATGAAGCTGATACACATGGAATACATTGTGCATAACTTGATACTATAGAGTTTGTTCCAACCAATTGGTCCCCATCCTAATGTGTTGTACAATATCAAGTGGCCTCGGATATTGTGGTGCTAATTTTTTTTACCTCATCAAACACATATTCCCTAACTGAGGGGACACCCACAATAAGACCTTGTTATCCGTAGTGAACTCCAAGGGTTATCTACTTTAGTTATATTAATAATTTTATCTATTATGAGATGTAACTAACCATTTCTGAATCAACCACACACACTTTGAGGTCTCATGTACTATGATTGACCCAAAAATGAGATAATCACATACCACATTCTAGAACAGTGGTGAACAGCATGGCCACCCATATATAGCGTTAAACAGATCCACCTAATTTGAAGAATGAATGTTGTTATTATAGGCAGACTCCATTGGAGAAAATTTATCATCTCAATCACCTTTAAAATCTAGAATACATGCTTGAAACATATCCTTTAAATTATAGATTGATCACTTTTATTTCCCATCAATCTGAGGATGAAAGGTTGTACTCATCTTTAATTGAGTTCCCATTTCTTTCTGTAAGCATTTCCAAAATCATGAGGAGAACCAAGTGTCTCTATTAGATACCACACTTATATTCACTCTATGAATTTGCATGATCTCTCAGACATAGAGCTTGACAACCTCATCCACTGAGTTCATCTCTCATACAGGTATGAAGTGATCCACCTTGGTCCGCCCACTACCACCCAAATGGTTTCCTATCCTCTTAGGTCCCTGGGAAACCCTTTTTTGAAGTTTATTATTACATCATAACACTTTCATACAGCCACTATAAGTGTTTGGATTAACCCTCTAGGTCACTAATGCTCAGGATTGATTCTTTGATAAGTTATGAAAAGGGAGACAAATCCTTCAATGTCACTTTTCATGTCAGACCACCAGAACTACCGCTTGATCTCATGATACAAAGCTTGTAATGTCACTTTTATGTAATATGGAATCATCAACCTTCCATGAACCAGAATCAATATACATCTATCCAAATCTGAACACGAAATGAGACCATTTCCTATTAACTTCTCAAGCATCATGACACACTATGGATCAAGCTATTGATTGGTCATTACTCATTCCACAAATGAGTATGTGATCACTATGGTTTCAAAATCCACTACCCCTCAATCCTCAACTACACCCACTTGTAATTCTACAAAAAAATCCATGAGCTTCCAATCAACATCTAGCATTCCCTTACCAACTTCTTTTATCTTCCTACTCAGTGATCTGGAACAATATTTCCTTTTCTAGGATAATACTTCATCTTAAATTCAAACTTCTAAAAATAATCTCTCTAATTAATATTATGAAGATCTAGGTCATGTTGAGAGAATATATACTTCAAACTCTTATGGTTAGTATACACAACAAATCAATCACCAAATATGTATTGTCACCAACATTTCAAACTTTTAACCACACTGCCAACTATAAGTAATGAGTATGGTAGTTATTATTATGGGGTTACAGCTATTGAGAATTGTAAACAACTACCTTATCTACATAAATTAGAATAGATCTTAGGCCAATGCCAAATGTGTTAGAGTATACTGCATACCTAACTCTAGGCTTGGGAATAATAAATATCAGAGTCAATGTGAACCTCTTATTTATCTCTAATAATACTTATTCACTCTATTTTATCCATTAAAAATTGAATCCCCTATTAGTTATCATGGTCATGAGCATGTCCAAGTGAGAAAAGTCCTGAATAAACCTCCTGTAGTACCTTGCTAGCCTGAGAAAACTCTAACTCTCAAACACATTCCTCAGTCATTCCAAAGACATAACTGCCTCAACCTTATATGGATCAACTAATATTCCTACCTGAGAAACCATATTCCCATGAATGAATACCCTCTCTATCCAAATGTTAAACTTCAAGTACTTAGCATAAATCGGATGTGCTCAAAGCATTCTCAATAAGATATCAAGGTATCTAGAATGTGATTTCAACATATTGGAATATATTAGGATGTCATTAATGAACAAAAAGATTAACAAATCCAATTATGTGTGAAGTACCTTGTTCATGATATCCCTAAAAAATGGTATATAATTCATCAGTCCAAAGGTAAAATTCAACCTTATGATCTTCTGGGGTCTCTACCAAGTAAAAAATCCTCTAGATGGCATGTAACTAGTCCTATAAATCCCAATTAAATCTAATTCCCTAGAATGATGGGGTTCCTAGACTTGAAATTCATAAGCATAGTCGATCATCATAGGCTTGCGACCCTATGGGATCCTCCACCCTATATAGGAACTATTAAAATGAGTATTGGTTAGAATAGTTCTATTGCTTGAACCACTAGAGAAACCAAATGACCTTGCTCAGTTGCATTATCCTACACACCAAGTAGTGAAACTATCTATGCAAGACATCTATGGGGATGAATTTCTTGATATTCTAGAATAAAATTTAGGGAAAACAAACATCTTAAAAAATAAGACCATATATAAAACACAAGAACACACAAGGTTTTACAGTAATGTTTAACCTACAAGTTTTCCTGAAAGAACAAGGAATAAACACCTAAGAACTAACCTCAACCCAATCCAAGCCTCTTATATCTGCACATTAGTCACAACCACATATTTACAATCAATCATATAATAAAACAAGATCGAATAAAATAATTCAATAAATAATTCACCAAGGCACATATTATAATTTCAATGGGAATTTAATTATTTAGGCTCTACCTAATATAAGAAATAGGTATATGAAATGTGGTCCTTCATTCTTATCATGATTCATGAACACACACTAAATCTCATAAATCAATACACAACACTATGTGTATTACCTAAGGTGAATTTAAATCAACTGTAACATCAAACAAAAAAACAACAATGCCCACTTTATGGTAACTCATAGGTTGTCTATATAGTGATAGACCGAAATTGACATAGTTCCCCTAACAGATTCCCAAACATCCTATCTCATGTATACCTTTTCCCAAAATAGGGAAAATAGAAGAATAATTTAGTGAACCCGGTACTCTAATACCATTTTTTAACACCCCAACCTAAAACATCAGGACTGATATGGAGTTCCACACAACCCCATGCATGCCTCATCATATACAACATGTTTTCAACTAGTAGCAAGTGTCTACTGAAAAACATGGGGAGACTATGCACTCAGTTCCCAGAAAACATTCAAGTACAATAAATAAGTGATTACAATAATAAATGATATAATGAATAAATCAAAAATCATTAATGTAGCAACATATACAAATCAAACATCCCTTACAGTATCAATATGAAATGCCAGGTACATAAACCGAAAATAAACAAAGAGACCATGTATGATGTAAATATAGTAAAGAAAAGTAAAAAAACATTCATCCCAAATACCATCTAGTAATGTCCACATTCTTCCACTAAACCTACTGAACCATCCACCACAAGGCCCTTGTCCTTCATTGGATCCTTAGTAATGAATTCTATAAGTGCACTAAAATTCCTGACTAGGGTGTGAGTAAAAGACTCAGTAGGACACCACTAATGACCCTTAACATGAGTGAATAAGATATATTTTTTTATTACATGAAATTAAATAAAACAAATAATAATAAATATCTTAAACAAGTACCCCACATATATCGCATCCTTAGAGACCGGATCTACCTATTTTGGTGCCTTGTTGGAAGGAACTTTGACCACTAACTTGTTACATCCCCTGGGATGGGATAGTCTAAGAACATGGTTGACATGTCTCCCTTGAAGGGATATTCCAATTCATGGAAAACACTCGTCTGACACATCTCTCGCAATGGATTTCCCACTAGGATCAACCAACATGCCCAAATATAAAAGATATAATAATAACACAATTATATATGACACATGATACAAATGATAGATTGAGCATCATGTCAAATAAATCAAGTTCCTTATCATCAAAATCCACATGAAAGTAACACAAGAACAGGTCACAGGGCTACACATGAATCCCTTATTTGATCAAGAAATAGACATGTGTCTCATGAGATACACACTCAGGAAAAAAAATAATTCCACGAACCTATAAAAAATATAAACTAAAGTCAATGGATTCCAAACTTTGTTGCAATGATGATTTGGTATCAAAGGTCACCTTTTTAGTCTAAAAGAGATCCTATAACCAAATATAATTCATAAATATAGGATCAATTTTGATAAGAAACCACACCCTAAAATTAGGTCATGATCAAACATACTCGATAAGATTTTCTACTAACAACGATCTTAGTCCAAAGGTTACACGGATGAAAAATCCCTCAATCCGGGTGCCAATTCAACCAATGATCAAAAAAACATACATTATAACATATCAAAACCCGTAGATATGATTCAAAAATCATGGATATAATCAGTTTTGATCAATTATAAGAGAATTTAATTGATTGAAAATGAAGAACTCACCAGAAAAATAATGTAGGTTTGATTCATTGTTCGGACATCAAACAGAGGTGTTAGAAGGGAGGAGAAGGTCGCAAAATCACCATAGAGGTGTCTCTGGAATATTGAGGGTCAAATTAGACCTAGGATATTTAAAAAACATGGATAAAGTTTTTAGTTTTTAAAAAATTAACTATAGATCTGACATCTTCATTGGGATCTATGTGATGCCACCGATAACCTAGTGGCTACTAGGAAGAAATAGTTCTTCCTATGAGCACCACCGATTTTCCGATGAGTCTTTTGTATCTAAATAAGATATAAAAAATCATCCATATATACCCTATCCTATTTATGTCCTACTAAACACATTATCCTACCTATAAATACTTAAAATGAGCTCAAAGGATATAAAGAGGTGTACCTAAAGGTAGAGGTGTCACATTCCCTTTAGGTTGTCTAATGTACCAATTGTATTCATGGATATTATCAATAGAATTTTACATTAATATTTGTATAAGTTTTTTGGTTGTTTTTATTTATGATATTTTGGTATGTTTTAAAATTCATGAGTATCATGAAATACACCTAAGGAATATTTTGGAAACCTTGAAACAAAAGGAGTTATATAGAAAATTTAGAAAATGTGAATTTTATTTGTAGAATATTTTATTTCTTGGGAATATTATTTCTAAATATAGAAAAGTTTTTTATGCTAATAAAACCAAAGTGGTAAAATAATGGACAAGACCTATAAATTTCATAGGGATTTATAGTTTTCTTAAATTACTGGGTTACTAATGGCGGTTTTTGGAAATCTTTTCTCGGATATCTAGACTTCTAACTAATTTTACTAAAAATGGAGTTAAATTAATGTGGATAAAACAGTGTGATGAATATTTTCAGGAATGGAAAATAATATTGGTGAATACTCCAATTTTTTATATTCCCTCAAGAAAGGGGGAATTTTTCATCTATAGTGATGGTTCTTTTAAGGGATTTGGTTGTGTTCTGATGCATAATGATTATGTTATTAGTTATGCTTCATGTTAATGGAAGCCTCATGAGCTAAATTTTCCTACACCTAATCTGTAATTGGATTTTGTTATTTTTTCTTTAAAAATTTGAAGACATCATTTATATGGTGTAAAATGGGAAATATATATTGATCATAAAATTTTGAAGTATATATTCACTCAAAATGAGTTGAACATGAGGTGAATAATATCGGTTGAACTAAGAAAGGCTTATGATTTCATGATACATTTCCATCTAGGAAAAGAAAATAGTGTAGTTGATACTTTAATTTGGGGAAATAATGCATCATTAAATATAATATGAAGGGGACATGACCCTTTGGTTAATGAATTAATGAATTTTGGTCCAGAAATTATACATGCAGGAACTTACACTATTTTGTTTCAAGTTTTACTGTATTTATCTTTTTTATACAGAATTATTCAAGCTCATAAGGAAGAAAGTGATTTGTAAGAAAAAATTGAACTTGCATGGAAAGGTAAGTTTCCTAAACATATCATTGAAAAGGAAGGTTCTTTGAGATTTTTAAAAAGTTTTTGTGTTCCAGTTATCTCCCAGTTGAACAAGGACTTGTTGAGTGAAGCTTACAGTTCTTCCTTTTCTATTTATCTCATAAGTACTAAGATGTATAGTTACCTTAGAGAGTATTACTAGAGGGATGAAATGAAGAATGAAATTACAGATTTTACCATGAAATGTTTTACTTTTAAACAGGTTAAATATGAATGAAAATTACTAAAACGGATGATTAAACCATTTTTAGTACTAAAATAGAACTAGAAAAATATATATGTTGATTTCATGGTGAGATTTGAAAAGACTTGATGAGGAAATAAATCAATTTGGGTTATTGTTGATCGATTGACTAAATCTTCACATTTCCTTCCTATTTGAGATACTATGTATTTAGATCATCCTTCTCAATTGTATTTTAAGGATACAATTAGGTTACATGGTTTTTCTCTCTCCATGTGTCTGACCGTGATCCCATGTTTAATTTTAATTTTTGGAAAGGCCGTCAAAAGGCATTGGGTACGAAATTAAATTTCAGTATAGCTTTTCATCCTCAATTTGATGGAAATACAAAGTGAATGATTCAGGATTTATAATACGTTCTTTGATCTTGTTCAGTGAATTATTAGGTAATTTTGAGTCATCATATTTTATTAGTTGATTTTTCTTAGAATAACAGTTTTTATTCCAATATATAGATGGTGACTTTTTAGGTATTACATTGAAAGAAGTTTCAGAATACAACTTGTTGGGATGAAGTAGGTGAAAGTAACTTGTTGATATTGGACTTATTATAAGATATTTATGGAAATGTAAATATGATTCAGTATCATATGTGGGTGGCTTGGAGTAGGAAAATTATTTATTTTGATAATTAGATGAAAGGTCTTTCTTTCAAGGTAGGAGATCATGTTTTCCTTAAAGTGTATCTGTGGAAAAAAATGTTATAAATTTTGATTAAAATGGAATGTTAAGTCCATGGTACATTGGCCCTATAATATTTTTAGATATTTTGATTATTTTATTACTTATTTTATTTTCCTGTGATTTTATCCTAGGTACAAGATATGTTTCATCTTTAACTATTAAGGAAATATTTGTTGAATACATCTTATGTTTTGATCCCCAGAGTAGTACAATTAAAAAATAATATTTCCTATAAGGAGAAATTATTTCATATTATTGATCGCAAAGATAATATGTTGCATAATAACATGATTATTTAAGTTATTTTTTCATGAAAAAACTGTATGGTTAAAGATGCAACATGGGAATCAGAAAATGCAATGAAGGAAAAATATCCCCACTTTTTTAATAAATAAAAAAAATTGAGAGGACACAATGTATAAAAGGGAGGAAGAATGTAATAGCCTATGTAATGTTAATAGTAAATCAATTTCAGGACTTACTAATATTCATTAATTATATTTTATAGATTTATATTTATTATAATAATATTAAGTAATGTTTTAATCAAAAAAGAAATAGTTTTATTCTTACTAAATTTATTTACATGTATTATATGGATTTATATAAAAGATAAATTTAAAAAAATTATAATTTTAATTTCAAAAAATGGATAAAATTTTCTATATTATCAAGTCAAAATAATCTTATAGTGATTTTTTTGGAATTTTCAAAAAAAAATGACTTTTGGATGAATAGTAGAAAATGCTAATTTTTAAGAAAATTATCTTTTCTTTCATGTATTTAAAAAGAAAAATTCTATTTCTGGGTTAGTTTTAAGATTTTATTAGTTCATTTTTATTAAACATAATAAAATAAATTTCATTATGATCAACATTATTCTTTATTTTTGTATCAAAACATTTTTATAATTGAAATGCATTTTATGGAAAATCATTTTTCTTCTGGTTTTATGGATTTAGTTTAAAAGTAATTTTTGAAACTTATAGAAATTTAATTTGATAAAATGGAATCCATAATTATAATTTATACTTCTAAATTTTTCAATGAGGACACTTTGATTTTTTGCCATTGGGAATAGTAACTTTAGTAAAAAAATCAATTGCCACGGTAAGAGTTAAATGGGTTAAAAGGATTAAAACTAAAATTATAAGGATTAAAATTACTTAAAAATATTCCTAAATAATATTTTATGGTAATATTTCGACCTTATAGTATCTATTATATTAAAATGGTCTATTATGGATCCATTTATATTTATTAAGACTTTAATATATTTTTGTCTTTTGAAAAATTCCAAGTGTACCTTCTCCCTCACTTATAAAAAGACACCCCCTCTCCTCTATTATAAACACTTAAAGAAACTATTTTCTATAAAAATACCTACCCAAATACCTTCCTAACATCAATACACACATCCTAGATTTTTTTTATCATAATACCATCCTAATAAGGTTTAGTTATACACCTAATGATGTTGTCTGAGGAAGAGGTATAGTTCATAACTGAGTGTTTTTTTATTTCTTCATTTAAATCCTTAAAATATATCCTAAACATTATTATATAATAAAATTTGTGTCACCCATATAATTAAATGTTATTATGTGTATTTTATAAACTTTTTTCATCTACTTATCCATCTGATGTAAAATGAAAACATCTTCCATGTGTATATGCAGACTATCACCTCGCAAACATGATGCATTTCATTTTTCATCACAGACTCTTATATATGGTCATAATAATAGATAAAAATTAAATAATATGATATATATGATATAAAATTCATTATTTAATGTTAAATAAATGTTCTATTTCTTTATTCACCATTAAACAAAAAATAAAAAACATCGCTTGTGCGTACGTGCATACTACCTCCTCATGAACCGATGTATTTTATTTTTCATCCCCACCTCTGATTGTTGATATATATAAGTTTATTTAAAGAAATAATATGATATTTATGATTTTATAATATTTATTTAAAGATAAAATTATACCTACCTTCTTTCCCTCATGTTCGTTGAAAAATGGAAACGTGAACCATGCGTACGTATGGACTACCGTCTTCATGTTATAACATAACTCATTTTTCATAACCATCATTCATAGTTGGTTATAAACATATAATTAATGTATAAAAATAATAATTATATCATTATTAAGATTCTATAAATGATATAATTATGATTTATTTGACCATAGTCAACCTAGAAAAGTCATTTTAGATATATGATCCGAATATCATCAAAACGTTTGATACTAACTTAATTGATTATGTAATCGAATATAATATGGTAATAAATAAAGTAAAAAATAATAATAAACGTGAAAATGGTTATTAAGAAATTAAATAATTAATATAATTTTATTATTTTGGAAAATAGTGTATGTGATGAGTCATACTTGAGTTAAGGGACACTTTACCTTAAAACCCAGTTTTAAGTGTTTTAATGATTTATTTTATAATTCATTTTCCTACATATACATATTCTTAAAATTATTTTATAGATGTATTTGTACTTACATAAATTAATTATAAAGTAAATTTTATTTCTCTTTTTACTTTATTTCAAAGGTTTTTAAAATTAATATTTTTATGTGTTTTATATGAAATGTTTAGACTTTCTTTACAAAAAGAAAAAAGAAATGTAATATTTTAATTTATATGGATCGACTGCCTTTTCCTACCATCATAAAAATTAATTATTATTTTTATTCCTTTACAAGATTCCATGGGTTTTCAAATAAAACCCTTTTCCCTTTATTCTATAAATTTTTAGCTTTTTTAAAGTGAGTTTTAAAAAGAAAGGATATTTCAATGTATGAAAATATTTTGAGTATAAATTCAAAAGAGTTTTTACAATGATTTATAATTAAAAGGTACATGCTTAAAAAAATGTTCATGATATGGCACTTGAACATTATAGATGATGATGGGTGATCCCGAGACAACTTATACGATAGGTGAGCTTGATACAACTTATACGATGAGTGAGTCTGATATAGATCTATAATGAATTGGGTAATGTTCCGTGTATTCAAAGGAAATAAGGAAGGAGTTAACTAGGAAGGTTTCTTCTATATATTTAACTAGGATCTCATTACTTCTAACATGAATGAACATGAATTATGAATATAATACTCTAAAATTAATAAAAGGTTTTCAACTTTCTTATTATAGGTTTTAAAGATTTTATTTGAGAAAAAAAGCGTTTTCCCCATTTGTATATGATTTGTTATATATGATTAAATAATAATGTGAAAAAGGTAAGTATTTTATGGGTTTTCAGGTTTTTCACTGGACTAACATATTTATTTTTTTATATACCTTACTGCACATTTTGTTTTCATCTCACATTTTTAAATGCTTTTAATAGGGTTTGTTTTATTGAGATTTGATATGGAATGGAATGTGTTTATCCTATTAGGATACTATTATCAATTTTCCTAGAAACTCCAAATGGTTCCCCCATCTGTAGCTGGGTACAAAATTTCTTTCCAAAGGTCAATGGTCATCTGGGTTTTTAGGCCTAGTGGCTCTTAGGAACTCGCATTGGTCGATAGGATGAGAGGTCAGGATCATCGTACCCTTTTGGGAATAATTAATTCCTACTTTGGGAGTATCTTACAGATTTAAGATATATTTGTGAAATCTTTACCAAACCTAGATATGGGACTGGTTACCCCCATGTTAATGACTTGATTATGAAGATGTATCGATAGAGACTATCACATGTATATCACAGGTTCTCTGGAATTCTCTTATTTAACCATGATGTTTAATCCATGTCCATGTTCGAGCACTCTGGAGTTTATTAACGTCCAGGAAGATGGCTGGTGTCATGGGGATGGGATCAAACCTCTACGAGGTGTCCTACATATCCCATGAAAACCCGAATCAAAACCCATGGAGTTCATTTGAAATAGTTTAAGGTCATATTAAAAAACCCATCCATGCAGTTAAGCATCTTACAAAAAGGATAGAAAATGAGGATCGAACCTCGATGAGGCTGAAGGACCTCAGAACACCCTGAGAGGGGAGGGTTGAATTAGGGTGTCAACTTTTTCTTTTCAAAATGATGGATCTTGTTACCATGTTGGTAAGAACCTATTAAACTTGTCTGACAAGATTGTTCAATAAACAAACAATCACATTCAAAGAGATAACATAGAAATTTTACATGGTTCGTCACTAAGGGATAGTCTAAGGAGAATACGCCAACAATGTGTCTGTCATGCCTAAATCCACTAAAATTCACTTATTAGGTAATAAATAAGTTTGTACATTGTTACTTTGTTCTAGGCACACTTACTTTACAAGATTTTAGGGATAGCTCTACATCACTCAGAACACTTCTATCCACTACCCCTAGCTCACTACCTTGGGAGGGATATACACATAGTTTATGGACTTGTAAGTCCCTTAATTTTCATGAATACATGCATCCTCAACTATAGATAGATGCTTTTTTGAAGTCCTTCTTTGACCAATAGATGAAATCCACTTTTATGCAAACTGTTAATTTTAGGAAATTCCTTTTAAAAATTGTTAGTTCCTTTGAACACTTTCTTGAACCCTCCATGAACTGTATTTCTTCCTCTAAAAACTGAGTTTCACCGCATTTTGTTAGTGCTTAGTGGACCACTTTTTTCTTCCATGGACCTTCCTTACTTTGTGGATGGATTCTTCTTCCAAGGACACCCTCTCCTTCATGAACCACCTTAACTTCCATGGATAGATGATGCTATGTATATCGTATCAACTTTACAAACCCATTTATTTGATGTCTACAATGCCCTGAAAAATCCATTCCATGAACTTTCTCCCATAAACCACTTCTCCTTTTACAGAATCCCCCTCACGAACCTATTCCTTTGTGGAGTTTTCTTTCTATGAACTACTTCAGATATCACTGAATTCCTCCTAGTTTTCTAATAAAAATAAATATCTTTAATGATGGGATTAGTGGTCCTTATATATAAAAATATATCCAAAAATAATGAAAATCCGAAACATGTAAATATTTCATGTGGTACATCCTTCACCGCATATCGTGCTCCTCCCGCAAACCGTTTTTTCTCTCCATGGTCCGCATAGCGCCTTTCATCCTTTGCGGCGGATGATATCTTCCACAAACAAAAACCCTTTTCACCTCCTCAAATCACCACCTCCCTTATGAAAATGATTCACCTTCCATGAATCATTTTCCTTTCACGAACTATGATCATCTCATGAACCATTTTCCCTACTTGATTTGTGTACCACGCTTCGCGGTCCGCATAGCACTGCTATACGAAAATCCCGTCCTTTGTCAATTTCCTTCATCACTCTGCGTACTCCCTTTGAGTTCCATGAACTATGCTTTACTATCCATGAAATCTTTTTTGTGGAAAACATATCTTTTCTTAAAACCAAATTCCTGATTTTGAGGCCCAAAATTTTGGCAAACACTGGGAAACTACGCCACCTTAAATGCCTGTTTTTATCCTATACAATAAGATCACTTGTCTTGAAAACTCCTTGATCAAACCAATGTGGATTAACAATAAATAAAATCCTTGGTCCCTATAATCTATCCCTTTGGGTTTGTTGTAAATCTATAGATAATTCAATACACAATCAGCTACAATCAAATCCTAATACGCAAGACACAACTCAACCAACACTCTAAGTCTACGTGAGAAATGTTTAGTGTAGAAAACAAGTGAGGAAGTATGAATTGGGTTCTCATGTCTGGTAATTATTAAATATGTCCAAAAAATCTCTAATCATTTCATAGAAGTATTGTATGGTTTTTCAAAAACATGCAACTACTTTCTTAGTTCATTATTCTCCTACAACTAGAAAACATGAATTTATCATTCTCCCACTTTGTAACATTGAATTTATACATTATATTACACTATAAATAAACCTAAATAACCTATAAATGAATTAGAATATCAAAAAACACACTCCCCTTGGATCATACCTCCCCAATAAAACTGCATCATATCTACAAATAGATTAATATATTTAAATCAACTAGGGAGAGGGGAATAATCATGACCTCCTCATAAAATGGGATGTGGTTGAACATAGAGTTTCAACTGATGTTTCTTGAACACATGTGTTGCCAATGGATTTGTTAGAATGTCATCCACATGATTGTCAGTTCCAACATGATCCATTTTAATCATTCCTTGTTCAACTTTTTCCTTGATAAAGTGATATATTATTTCAATGTGTTTCATATTAGAATAATGAACATGATTCTTAATAAGATCAATTTCACACTTGTTATCACATTGAATCATCATTGGTTATTTCACCTCCTCCCCAATACCAGTCAGTTGTTTCTTCATCTATAGTAGCTAAGTGCAAGCCTTTATAGCGGAGATATACTCAACATCAATAGTACTAAGAAAAGTGATTTCTTATTTCTTACTCAACCATCCCACACATTTCTTGCCAATAAATAATGCTCCACCATATGTGGACTTCCTGTTCACCACATCTCCAGCCCAATTAGTATCAGAAAATGTCGATAGTTCATTATATCTTCATACAGCAAAGTATAATCCACAATTGTGAGTATCGTGAATGTACCTCACGATTCATTTAACTTCCTCCATATGTTATTCCTTTATATTACTTTGAAATTAGGTCGCTAATCATGTTGTAAAAACAATATCTATCCATGTTTCAATTAAGTGCAATAATATTTCAGTGATTCTTCTATACATAGTGAGATCTACATAAGTCTTATCCTCATGCTTTCCAAGTTTAGTTCCAATTGAAATCGAAGTCAACATTGGTTTAGAGTCATGAATATTGAATTTCTTTAGCAAATCTCTTGCATAATTTTCCTAAGAAATAAGATTGTAGTATTTCATCTCAACCACTTGCATCCCCAATAAGTATGTGAGTTCACCAATCATAGACATTTCAAATTATGATTTCATGTGATTAGAAAATTCATCCACTGATCCATGCCTACTTCCACAAAATATAATATCATCTACATACACCAGTACCATGAACTAGTATTTTTGAGAATTCTTCATAGATAGATTGTGATCTACTCCTATTTTAAATTAAAGCTTCTTTATATAAGAATCCAGTCAATAATACCAGGATTGTGATGCCTACTTCAAACCATAGAGTGCCTTCTTTAATCTTCAAACCTTCATTTCATCATTAGCAAGTAGAAAACCCACTAATTTTTCTATGTAAACTTTTTCTTCAAGAACACCATTTAAGGATGCTATTTTGACATCAATTTTTTACACTTTGTATCCTCTTTGAATTTTCATGGCAAGAAAAAGTCTGATTGACTCGAGTCTAGCTACCCGATAAAATGTTTCTTCAACATCAACACTTTAAATCTATGAATATCCTTTACACACCAATAATGCCCTATTTATGATCACATTTCCATGCTCATAGAATTTATTTTAAAAAATCCAATTTGTACCAATCACATTTGGATTTTCGAGTCTCTTAACTATATCCCTTGTTTGGTTCTTGTTGATTTGATCCAACCCTTCATTTATGTATTTAACCCATGATTCATCTTTTGGATCTTCTTTAAATAATGATGGTTCCAAAAATGATAATCAGGTATATTGTTCATTATTCCTCATTCTCCTCGTCTATGTGGGTCTTTTCCAATCCCCAATGATGTTAGATTGATCAATTTATACACTTTGATTTCTCTTGTGAGGTTTAGAATAATTGTATTCACCTATAGTTTCCTCTTATAATTCTTCTTCTAAATTAACATCATGTTGTGACCTTTTAGGGATTTTTATATATATATATATTTAAAAGAATTTTTTAAAAATGGTTAGGTAAAAAAATTAAAAATATGCTTTTAAAGGCGGCAACGCAGCTGTTGCCTTTACGCTTCGGGCGAAAGGCGGAAACTACGTTGCTGCCTTTCTTCTAAAACAAAAAAAAATTACTATATTTTGTATTTTAAAATTTTTTATTTTTATTTTGTTTTGTTTTGTTTATATATATATATATAAACAAAAAATTTCAACAGAATTTATCTACTATTTAAAATCCAGCAGTACTATCATTAAAGCAGTCTGGATTCTGACAGAAGCTCTCACCCAGGGTTCCATTTTATAAGAGAGATTACTCTAGAAATCATACTGCATTTCTGATCTGGGATTCTGGTTCTCCCTTTCCTCCACAAAACATTCTGCATTTTTGATGTGAGATTCTATTTCAAATACGTGACTTTGAAAGACTGTAAAATATATACTATAATACCAATATAAATGAAACTTAAAATATGGATTAAACATAAAAGAAATAGTTGAAAACAAAAATAATTTCATAAAAAATGATGATAAAAAATAATTTATAAGATTTCAAAAACCACCTACTTGAAACCTAAAAATGTTTCAAGTACATAACATTGAAAAACTGTAAAATATAAACTACAAGACCAGTATAAATAAAACTTAATACATGGATTAAACATATAAAAAATAGTTGAAAATAAAAATAATTTCATAAAAATTGTTGATGGAAGATAATTTATAAGTTTTCAAAGACACCTACATGAAACTTAAAAATGTTTCAAGCATGTGACTTTGAAAGCCTATAAAATATAAACGATAAGACCGATATATATGAAACATAAAACATGGATTAAGAATATAACAAATAGTTGAAAATAAAAATAATTTTGTAAAGAATGTTGATGAAAAATAATTTATATGCTTTCAAAGACACCTACTTGAAGCTTAAAAATGTTTCAAGTACGTACCTTTGAAAGCCTATAAAATATAAACTATAAGACCAATATAAATGAAACATAAAACGTGGATAAAACATATAATAAATTATTTAATTATTTAATTAATATTATTGATAATTAATTATATAATAATTAATTAGTTATTTAGTAATTATTAATAATTAATTATATAATAATTAAATAACTAATTAGTAATATAATTATTAAGTATATAATAGCTTATTACTTAATTAGTAATATAATTATAAATTATATTTATTCATTATAATTAATAATTAGTAATTATTGAAAATTATTATATAATAATTAATGAGTTAATTGGTAATATAATTATTAATTATATAATAGTTAATTAGTTAATTAGTAATATAATTATATATTATAATTATTCATTATAATTATTAATTATTAATTATTAATTATTAATTAGTTAATTACTAATTTAATTATTAATTATATTACTATTAATTGTGTAATAATTAGTTAGTTAATTAGTAATTATTAATAATTAATTAGTAAATAATTAATTAGTTAATTAGTAATGTAATTAGTTAATTAGTAATATAATTATTAATTATATAATAATTAATTAGTTACTTAGTAATATAATTATTAATTATCTAATAATTAATTCATTAATTAGTAATATAATTATTAATTATATAATTTATAATTAGTTAATTAGTAATTATTAATCATTAATTATATAATAACTAATTAGTTAATTAGCAATATAATTATTAATTATATAATAGTTAATTAATTAATTTTTTGATAAAGATAAAGCTGAGGCCCTTTTTATAATTAGTTAATTAGTAATATAATTATAAATTATAATTATTCATTATAACTATTAATTAGTATTTATTAAAAATTATTATATAATAATTAATTAGTTAATTGGTAATATAATTATTAATTATATAATAGTTAATTATTTAATTAGTAATATAATTATTCATTGTAATTATTAATTGGTAATTATTAAAAATTATTATATAATAATTAATTAGTTAATTAGTAATATAATTACTATTTATAATTGTTCATTATAATTATTCATTATAATTATTCATTATAATTATTAATTATTAATTATTAACTATTAATTAGTAAGTTAAAAATATAATTATTAATTATTAAACTATTAATTGTATAATAATTAGTTAGTTAATTAGTAATTATTAATAATTAATTATATAATAATTAATTGGTTAATTAGTAAATTAATTAGTTAATTAGTAATATGATTATTAATTATTTAACAGTTAATTAGTCACTTAGTAATATAATTATTAATTATATAATAATTAATTAGTTAATTAGTAATATAATTATTAATTATATAATTTTTAATTAGTTAATTATTAATAATTAATCATTAATTATATAATAACTAATTAGTTAATTAGTAATATAATTATTAATTATATAATAGTTAATTAGTTAATTATTAATTATTAATTATTAATTAGTTAATTACTAATATAATTATTAATTATATAACTGTTAATTATATAATAATTAGTTAGTTAATTAGTAATTATTAATAATTAATTATATAATAATTAATTATTCAATTAGTAATCTAATTAGTTAATTAGTAATATAATTATTAATTATATAATAATTAATTAGTTAACTTATTAATATAATTATTAATTATATAATAATTAACCAATTAATTAGTAATATAATTATTAATAATATAATTTGCAATTAGTTAATTAATAATTTTGAATCATTAATTATATAATAACTAATTAGTTAATTAGTAATATAATTATTAATTATAAAATAGTTAATCAGTTAATTTTTTTAGAAAGATAGAGTCGAGACCCTTTTTATAATTAGTTAATTAGTAATATAATTCTAAATTATAATTATTCATTATAATTATTAATTAGTATTTTTTTTAAAAATATTATATAATAATTCATTTGTTAATTAGTAATATAATTATTAATTATATAATAGTTAATTAGTAATATAATTATAAATTATAATTTTTCATTATAATTATTAAATTTTAATTATTAAAAGTCATTATATTGATAATTAATTAGTTAATTATTATATAATTAATTATTAATAATTAACTAATTAATTATTATATAATTAATTATTAATAATATTAATTAAATAATTAAATAATTTATTATATGTTTAATCCATGTTGTATGTTTCATTTATATTGGCCCTATAGTTTATATTTTATAGGCTTTTAAAGGTACGTACTTGAAACATTTTAAAGTTTCAATTAGGTGTCTTTGAAAGCTTATAAATTATTTCTCATCAACATTGATTATGAAATTCTTTTTATTTTCAACGATTTGTTATATGTTTAATTCATATTTTAAGTTTAATTTATATTGGTCTTATAGTTTATATTTTATAGGCTTTCAGAGTCACGTGCTTGAAACTTTTGTAAGTTTCATGTAGGTGTCTTTGAAAACTTATAAATTATTTTCTATCAATATTTTTTACAAAATTATTTTTATTTTCAACTATTTTTTATATGTTTAATCCATGTATTAAGTTTCATTTATATTGGTCTTGTAGTTTATATTTTATAGGCTTTCAAAGTCACATACTTGAAACATTTTTAAGTTTCAAGTAGGTGGTTGTGAAAGCTTATAAATTATTTTTTATCATCATTTTTTATGAAATTATTTTTTTCAACTATTTATTATTTTTTTAATCCATTTTTAAGTTTCATTTATATTGGTTTTATAGTTTATATTTTATAGTCTTTCAAAGCCACGTACTTGAAACAGAATCCCACATCAGAAATGCAGAATGTTCTGCGCTGGAAAGGGATAACCAGAATCCCACGTCGAAAATGCAGAATGATTTACAGGGTAAACTCTCTTATAAAAGGGAGCCCTGGGTGAGAGCTTCTGTCAGAATCCAAGTTGTTGTAATGGAATTACTAACAGATTTTAAAAAGCAGATAAATTCTACTGAATTTTTTTTGGTTTTGTTTGTGTGTGTATATATATATATATATATATAAAAATTCAAAAAAATTAATTCTTTTTTGGTTTTAGTGGAATGGAGGCATCTATGATGCCGCCTTTGAGGTGTATTTTTAAAAATATTTTAAAACGATCCGTTTTTAAAAAAATATATTTTTTAAACGTATTAAAAAACTTGACCTTTCAGTGTTTTTAAATCCTTCCTATACTTCTGCATTAGAATTTGTTCCATGTCCACTATCTTCTACATCTTCAACCACATTATTATAATATCCCCTCAATGAATTTATGGTCTTATCTTCAATGATCATAACATCATTGCTTCCCACAATTCTTACAAGATAATTATTGAAACATTTGTAGGCTTTTTTATTCATTGAATATCCGAGGAATATACCTTTGTCTATAGCATCACCATACTTCCCTTGATTTTCTTGTTTATTTTGAATTAAACATTTACTTATGAAAACACGAAAATACTTCATAGTGGGATACTCTCCATGTCACAACTCATATGGTGTCTTGGTTTCTCCTATATAAAGACCTGTTTGGTTTTGAATATACAATGCATCTTGAACAGCATCTTTTCAATAATGGAGATAAATACGACTCTCAATTAGAATAGTTCTGGCCATACTATTTACCTATCTATTCTGGTGATCAAAAAATTCATTTTGTTGTGGGTTTCTTACTATATCCACCTCATTGTGTATTCCATGTTTCTCCAAGTAATTTTAAAAACTGAATCGATTTGTATTCCCCTCTATTGTAAGACTGTAGAACTTTTATTGTCCGCCGAGTATCATTCTCGGCTATTCAGTGATACATTTTCATGCAATCAAGAACTAGTTGTTTCCTGTGTATAACCATCACATAGGTCATTCTACTATAATAATCAACAAAAAGAACAAATTACATTTCTTCATATGTTCCAACAACATTAATTGGGCCACATACATCTGAATGGATGACATCAAAAAGATTTGATACCCTTTTCTTCTTTGGCCGATATGAACAACGGACCAACTTCCCTCATATGCAAGCATCACAAGTATTTTCAGGTTCATTCTTCAGATTGGGGATATCCATGAATATCTTTATCTTAGATATATTTTCTTGTCTTTTTGGTTCATGTTCCACAACCTCTAGTGCCACAAGTCATTTTCTTCTTCAATAGTAAAGTAGAAAATATTCTCTCTACTATCTACCTGGTATAAATTTTCATCTATTCCACAACCTTTCATGAGTGAATTCCTTGTCTTGCCTTTTATAGTTCACCCATGTTGATGGAATGTCACCATAAGTCCCTAG
Source organism: Viscum album (assembly GCA_963277665.1). Taxonomy (NCBI): domain Eukaryota; kingdom Viridiplantae; phylum Streptophyta; class Magnoliopsida; order Santalales; family Viscaceae; genus Viscum; species Viscum album. The sequence goes on along the minus strand of OY728143.1, from coordinate 2,028,664,440 downwards.
TCAGAGATTTTACTTACACTAATGATATTTTGTTGCAAACCATCCACATAAAGAACTTCAGTTTTCTTCATCTTTCCATTATCCTATTCAGTAATTCCACTACCTTTGATCTTTGAAGCACCATCATTACCAAACTTTACAATTCCATCAACCCTTTTCTTAACATTATTTAATAGGTTTTAATTTCTTGTCATATGGGATGAGCATCTTCTATCAAGAATTTATGTTTTTATACTCTTTTTAACTTTGAGGGCTACTTCCACAAGGTTAGACTTTTCAATTTTCTTCTTTTACTTCCATGAAAAAATTTGATTGAGTGAAGGATAAGGATGGACTTTAAAATCTCTCTTCCATGTGAATAGGTTCATCATACTCATAATCTTCTTCTAGAGGAGAAAAACTATTTGTAATAAAAACACCATTTGATCGATGAGTTTTTAGTTTTATATGAGTGTTGTATGTATTGTTCTTTCCTTTCCTCTACCTATAATAAACAACTTTATGGCCAAAGTTAGAAAAATGAGAACAGTATCCATAGAAACTATTTCTTCTATAAGATGTAGGATGTGAATTTTTTCTCCTTTGTTGACTTCCCAGCTCTTCCCCATTCAAAGAACTCCTTACCTATTTACAGTATGACATGGTATGGTCTAGATAGCCACAAAATTGACATTTCATAAGAGGATATGTCTTCTAACTTTTATTCAAACTCATGTCACCTTCCATAGTAAAAGAGTTCATCAAGAGATCATTTCTGGACACTTATAGATAGTTTTCAATTATACTTTCATATTTATTTGGGGATTTCTTTATTAAGACTTCAGGTGAATTTGTGATATTTTCAATATTCAGCTTCCCTTTATTTGGGTTCATCTTATTCCTATCCTTTGATGTTTTAGCATCACAACCAATTCCACTTTTTCCCATGCATGTAAATCTTTTTTCATCCAAATCCTTATCCACTCCTTCAAAACCACACTTAACTCTCTCTATCAGCTCATGTAATGACCCGAAATTTTGAATAAATCTTGTTTCCTAATTTTATGTGTTATTTTATTTTATTTTTATACTCAACAAAAATGTTTCATTTGATAACATGAGTATAATTAAAATGAGCCCGTTGGGTTTTGACTGTTATATGACCATTGGTCAATATGACAGTTGGAAACTAAACATTTTGATTTTTGTCTTTAAATTCAAGTAATCTTGGTTAATTATTATAGAAAGAAGATTCGATGGCCTCACCCAGTAGTCTTGGACCGATCGAATCCCATCTAACAGAACTTGGGAAGGAGGTAGCGCCACTGGGCTTTGCTCTGGACCAAAATCAAGCTGAACTTCATCGTGTGAAGCTAGAAAGGAATCACCTTTGCGAGAAGTTCAAATTGATAGAAATTACTACTCGTGCGATGTTGGCCGAGCCTCCCTCAGATTCTCTCACCTTAGCACACCTTACACTTAGGTCCTATGCTGGTGTGATAAGGGGTTATGTAAGGAGACCGTAACTGCCTTGTGTAATCATTTGTTTTAAATACAAATTGGGATTTCTTCTTATAATGAAGTTTATGAATTTTCAAATGATCGGATAAATATAGTATGCATATTTTTTATGAATTTTAGAAAAAGGATATTTTAAAAATGTTTATGTAAACCTTAAATATTTAAAAATTTGTAATGATTTTTAAAAAATGGTCTTCTACAATTATGTTCAGTATAAAATTTTGAGTCTAATAAGATCAACTTGATTTTTTATGAATAGTAAATTATGAATAGTGATTTTATGCTTAGGATTAGTAATGTGACCAAATGGATTAGTAATCTCACTTAAAGAAAGTATTAATATAATCTAGGCACCTTGATTAAGTAATGTGATTCAGTAATATGGTTAAATAACGGTTTCATAAATTATTATTCAAGTATTAGTTTTTTCGGGTGAATAGTGTTTTTTAATTAAAAATTAAATTAAAAATATTTAGAAAAATATTTTTATAAAATGGATTTCATTTTTGAACTCAGAGCATCGATATTATGTTAAGGTAATTTTTGGGGATTTTTCTGAAAAAATGAATTTTCGGTGAATAGTGTATTTATTTAAAAAATAAATTAAAAATATTTAGAAAATTATTTTTATAAAATGGAGTTCATTTTTGAAATCAGAGCATTGATATTTGGTTAAGGTGAAATTTTGGGATCTTTCTGAGAAAGTTGAATTTTCAGTGAATAGTAAAAATACAGTTTTAGGGTTTCGGTATGTTTAATGGCATCATAACTGTGTCATGGTGATTTCATGAGATATTTTAAGGGTTGGACGACCAAAGGTGATGAATTATTGTATTGGGGGCCCCATGTGGCCTAACTTCATGGGAAATACCATGGGAGAGCATATGGTTTTGAGAAAACCACTTTTGAGGTGTCCCTTGGCCATTAATGCCTTGTCCCCTCATTTTCCCTATAAATACCCACCCTTTACTCCTTTAGTTTTCACTCCCAACTCTCCCCCAACGAAGTTCTGGTCTCCTTACCTCCCAAGGAGTCCTCCCAAGGTTCCCCCAAGCCCTCAAGGTCCAAACCTTTGAGTTTTAAGAGTTACGTTTTAAGGTAAGGGATCTGACCTCTCTCTTTCATTTCAAGAAATCTCTTTTATGTAATTTCTTTTATGCTCCATGTTCTTATGTTAAAGGATGTTCTTTTATATTCCTATTACTTCCCTTTTCATGTTCATATAATGAGAGATCCCCTCTTACTCTCATTATTTCATTTTATGATGTTTTAAGTGGCACCGTTAGGTTGCCGAATTTTTAAGTGGTTCTTTCACCCTTCTCGTTTTAAAGTTCTACTTTCATGTCAAGTCTTTCAAGTTCCTTTTTATTATGTTGGGGTATGATATATATATCTATAATACTGATATTTTATGATAATATTATGATATACCACATTTGATCTCTTCATTTCAGTATTTTGAAGTTTTAAGTGGCATCGTTAGGCTGCCGAATTTTTAAGTGGTTCTTTCACCGTTCTCGTTTTCAAGTTATACTTTCATGTCAAGTATTTCAAGTTCCTTTTTATTATGTTGGGTTATGATCTATATATATATCATACTGATATTTTATTATCATATTATGAGAGACCCCATTTGATATCTTCAATTCAGTATTTTGAAGTTTTAAGTGGCGTCGTTAGGCTGCCGAATTTTTAAGTGGTTCTTTCACCTTTCTCCCTTTTCAAAGTTCTAATTCCATGTCAAGTCTTGCAAGTTACTTTTTATTATGTTGGGGTATGATCTCTAAATCTATAATACTGATCTTTTATGTTCATATGATGGGATACACTATTTTATCTCATCAATTCATTTTTGTTGAAGTTTAAGTGGCGTCGTTAGGCTACCGAATTTCTAAGGGGTTCTTTCACCCTTCTCGTTTTCAAGATCTGCTTTCATGTCAAGTCTTTCAAGTTATTTTTTATTATGTTGGGGTATGATCTCTATATCTATCATACTTATCTTTTATTTTCATATGATGAGAGACCCTATTTGATCTCTTCAATTCATTTTTTTTGAAGTTTAAGTGACGCCGTTAGGCTGCCGAATTTTCATAAGAGAAATCTTATTTTTGTCTTCCTTTCATGTTCTTCATTTCATATGGTACATATTTCAAATTTCATTACCATGTTCATATATCCTTCATATTCTGTCCCTCTACTGTTTTATGGATCATTTATGAGTGGGTGACCCATGTACCCTCTCTTTTCAATGTTTTCTAAAACCTTGTAACATAGCCGTTATGCTGCAGAATTTTCGTCTCAAAAGAACTCTCTCTTTTTCTCAAAATTATTTTATGTTATTATGTGAATACTCAAAGCTCTTATTTACATAGGGGTATTCACATATATATCAAAATGTTCTATTTTAAATTCTGGTATTTACATAAATGAAACCCGCTTTCCCTTTTTGTGGGTTTAAAGTGACATAATGATCATGTCATTAAAGCAGTTTTTAAAACGTTATGATTATCAAATGAAACCAATTTTTTTTATGATATATGGGTTTTTTATGAAATGATTGATGATGATATATGTGGATCACATGATAATAAATACATGTCAAGGGTGCACCCAGATAGCACTCCAATTCATTGGGTAAAGACTTAATCTCTAGAGATGACTTTCTAGACTGATACCTTGGTGAATAACCTTGGTAATTTTTAATGACACCTTGGGGATGGACCTTGGTGAAATGAAATGATTGTCAATATTAAATTTTATAGCCAAATCTTCAAGTTATGAAAAATGTTATTTTTATTATGATATATCTCATGATTTCTTTCTCATGCCTTAAAGTTCTTTTCATGACCTTATTGAAGTATCTCAAGTTCACATGTAAAATGTTTCTCTTATTTCCCTTACTGGGACTTCTGCTCACCCTTTCTTTTGATGTATGTCCCCAGGTTATGAGATGCAGTAATGAACCTAGGATGAACATGAGGAGAAGACTTTCAAATGTTTAAGAAGAATGTTTTATGTTTTCATGTTTTAAGTTCCTGGTTTCCAAGGCACTAAACCTTAAAGATCCTCGGTTTTGTAAAATGTAATGAAAGTTTATGTGATAAAAAGGTAGGATGCTATAGTTGGTATCAAAGGATGGTTTAGTTATTTGTGTAAATTAGGATATCAAAACTTTAGGAAGAATCCTATAGAAAAGTTTATATATAGGAAATCTTCCTGGTATTTTGGTGAGTATTGAGTAATGGGTTTCCAAGCAAATACATCCATGTCTAGATACGAGCAGGTAGAGGTGGATCTGGCACAGATGTACATAGGGGTAAAACCTGAAAACACCGATTTGAGTTAGACTCGAATGGGAACTGGTACACGAAAACGGGCCTTGTTGCACTCTTGGTTACGACACTCCCGAGGGATATGCTTTGGTAAATTTATAAGCTTAGTATGAACCATTATTAAAGGAACAAAGATAAAATAAAATAAAGATTCACATAAGAATATATGATCATGGATAACCTAGTTTGAAACCTAGGGGATCACAAGTTAGGGTATAATTTTCTTCTACAAGTTATCCTTATATGCTTTAAGTTCCTTTTCATGATTATTGGTTAAGTATTTAAGCCTCTAATTATACTTTCTCTTCTAAGTTAATGGTGGGAAATGGAAGAACTTGTCCCAACAACCAATGTGATAGGAAATGCGACGATTGCCATATTAATATGACAAATATGATTAGGGTATTAAAAGATGATTATTATTTTGGAAGACGTTCACTATTTTGGGGACCCTATATGATCGAGGTAAATAGATTACTACAGTATTTTCATTGAGGAGTAAGGTTGACTTATATTTTGAAGAATTGATTAATTTAAGGTGGACTTATAGTAATTTAGGTTACTTATGTAAATGATTAACCTATCTTGGGTAAAATATGTTTAGGTTAGCTACTTTTGTTATAAGATGTTAGGAGTGGTTGTTGTGTTTTGGAGATGAACAATGAAGTTTATTTTGGAAGACTATGTTATCAAATTCTTCTTGTATTTGGGTTTCAATCTTAGTTTGGTTTATTTTGAGGAATTTTAAGAACAGTTATTTATGAAATGGTCTATGATGAAATTTTGGTAGTACCATGGATCTTTGAAGATTTAAAAGTAGTTTCCCTTCCTATGGGATTCTTTCTTTTTGAAGAGTTGTTTTATCTTACCCTTTCTGTTTTCGGGATAATGTTTAAAGTTAGAAGAAATTGATAGTTAATCTTTTGTGTATTAAGTGACTCTCAAGAAGATGATTCTTGTGTTTTGATGGGACCAAGTGTTTTTGAATGCTCATCGTTTGGAGAAAAGATTAGTTTTGGGTAGAAACTTATTAAAGGATGAAACTCTACATGAAGGTAGGTATATTTTCTTATGTTTTTGTTCTATGTAGTAAATTAATTCCTCAAAATTATGAAAAGGAACGTAAAACAAAAACATTGTTGGTTTACGTTTCCTACTAGGTAATCAAATACCGTTTACACACATCATATGTTTGGGATTTTCTTATGGTTAAATTTCTTCTAATCATGTTTTCTATCACTCTCCCTCGGAACTTGGCCCTTTTTTTTCTCCTCCAAGTCCATGTTTTCCTATATGGAATCCTAGTGTGGGTTAACGCAGGTGACCTTTATACTTCCCTTTCTTTCTTTTAAATTAATAGTTTTACTGACTCCTTTTCCGATGTGGAACTTTCAATAAATTTTCAAAACCCAATTTTAAAAATTGCGAGGACACAATTTCTTATGGGGGGAAGATTGTAACGACCCAAAATTTTTAATAAATCTTGTTTCCTAATTTTATGTGTTATTTTATTTTATTTTTAAACTCAACAAAAATGTTTCATTTGATAACATGAGTATAATTAAAATGAGACTGTTTGGTTTTGACAGTTATATGACCATTGGTCAATATGACCGTTGGAAACTAAACGTTTTGATTTTTGTCTTTAAATACAAGTAATCTTGGTTAATTATTATAGAAAGAAGATTCGATGGCCTCACCCAGTAGTCTTGGACCGATCGAAGCCCATCTAACAGAACTTGGGAAGGAGGTAGCACCACTAGGCTTTGCTCTGGACCAAACTCAAGCCGAACTTCATCATGTGAAGCTAGAACGGAATCACCTTTGCAAGAAGTTCAAATTGATAGAAATTATTACTCGTGCGATGTTAGCCGAGCCTCCCTCATATTCTCTCACCTTAGCACACCTTACACTTAGGTCCTACGCTAGTGTGATAAGGGGCTATGTAAGGATCCCGCAACTGCCTTGTGTAATCCTTTGTTTTAAATACAAATTGGGATTTCTTCTTATGATGAAGTTTATGAATTTTCAAATGATCGGATAAATATAGTATACATATTTTTGATGAATTTCAGAAAAAGGATATTTTAAAAATGTTTATGTAAACCTTAAATATTTAGAAATTTGTAATGATTTTCAAAAAATGGTCTTCTATAATTATGTTCAGTATGAAATTTAGAGTCTAATAAGATCAACTTGATTTTTGATGAATAATAAATTATGAATAGTGATTTTATGCTTAGGATTAGTAATGTGACCAAATGGATTAGTAATCTCACTTAAAGAAAGTATTAATATAATCTAGGCACCTTGATTAAGTATTGTGATTCAATAAAATGGTTAAATAACGGTTTTATAAATTATTATTCAATTATTAGTTTTTCGGGTGAATAGTGTTTTTTAATTAAAAATTAAATTAAAAAAATTTAGAAAAATATTTTTATAAAATGGATTTCATTTTTGAACTCAGAGCATTGATATTATGTTAAGGTAATTTTTGGGGATTTTTCTGAAAAAAATGAATTTTCAGTGAATAGTGTATTTATTTAAAAAATAAATTAAAAATATTTAGAAAATTATTTTTATAAAATGGAGTTCATTTTTGAAATCATAACATTTATATTTGGTTAAGGTGAAATTTTGGGATCTTTCTGAGAAAGTTGAATTTACAGTGAATAGTAAAAATACAGTTTTAGGGTTTCGGTATGTTTAATGACATCATAATTGTGTCATGGTGATGTCATGAGATATTTTAAGGTTTGGACGACCAAAGGTGATGAAGTATTGTATTGGGTGCCCCATGTGGACTAAATTCATAGGAAATACCAAGGGAGAGCACATGGTTTTGAGAAAACCACTTTTGAGGTGTCCCTTGGCCATTAATGCCTTCTCCCCTCACTTTCCCTATAAATACCCACCCTTTCCTCCTTTAGTTTTCACTCCCAACTCTCCCCCAATGACGTTCTTGTCTCATTACCTCCCAAGGAGTCCTCCCAAGGTGCCCCCAAGCCCTCAAGGTCCAAACCTTTGAGTTTTAAGAGTTACGTTTTAGGGTAAGGGATCCGACCTCTCTCTTTCTTTTCAAGAAATCTCTTTTATGTAATTTCTGTTATGCTCCGTGTTCTTATGTTAAATAATGTTCTTTTATACTCCTATTACTGCCCTTTTCATTTTCATATAATGATATATCCCCTCTTACTCTCATTATTTCATTTTATGATGTTTTAAGTGGTGCCGTTAGGCTGCCGAATTTTTAAGTGGTTCTTTCACCCTTCTCGTTTTCAAGTTCTACTTTCATGTAAAGTCTTTAAAGTTCCTTTTTATTATGTTGGGGTATGATCTATATATCTATAATACTGATATTTTATGATCATATGATGAGAGACCCCATTTGATCTCTTCAATTCAGTATTTTAAAGTTTTAAGTGGCGTCGTTAGGCTGCCGAATTTTTAAGTGGTTCTTTCACCCTTCTCATTTCCAAGTTCTACTTTCATGTCAAGTCTTTAAAGTTCTGTTTTATTATGTTGGGGTATGATATCTATATCTATCATACTGATCTTTTATGATCATATTATGAGAGACCCCATTTGATCTCTTCAATTCAGTATTTTGATGTTTTAAGTGGCGTCGTTAGGCTGCCGAATTTTTAAGTGGTTCTTTCACCTTTCTCCCTTTTCAAAGTTCTAATTCCATGTCAAGTCTTGCAAGTTACTTTTTATTATGTTGGGGTATGATATCTAAATCTATCATAATGATATTTTATGTTCATATGATGAGATACCCTATTTTATCTCATCAATTCATTTTTTTTTGAAGTTTAAGTGGCGCCATTAGGCTGCCGAATTTCTAAGGTGTTCTTTCACCCTTCTCGTTTTCAAGATCTACTTTCATTTCAAGTCTTTAAAGTTCCTTTTTATTATGTTGGGGTATGATATCTATATCTATCATACTGATATTTTATGTTCATATGATTAGAGACCCTATTTGATCTCGTCAATTCATTTTTTTTTTGAAGTTTAAGTGATGCTGTTAGGATGTCGAATTTTCATAAGAGAAATATTATTTTTGTCTTCCTTTCATGTTCTTCATTTCATATGGTACATCTTTAAAATTTCATTAACATGTTCATATATCATTCATATTCTGTCCCTATACTGTTTTATGGATCATTTATGAGTGGGTGACCCATGTCCCCTCTCTTTTCAATGTTTTCTAAAACCTTGTAACATAGCCGTTATGCTGCAGAATTTTCGTCTCAAAAGGCCTCTCTCTTTTTCTCAAAATTATTTTATGTTATTATGTGAATACTCAAAGCTCTTATTTATATAGGGGTATTCACATATATATCAAAATGTTCTATTTTAAATTCTGGTATTTACATACATGAAACCCGCTTTCCCTTTCCGTGGGTTTAAAGTGACATAGTGATCATGTCATTAAAGTAGTTTTTAAAACGTTATGATTATGAAATGAAACCCATTTATTTTATGCTATATGGGTTGTTTATGAAATGATTGATGATGATATATGTGTCTCACATGATAATAAATATATGTCAAGGGTGCGCCCAGATAGCGCTCCAATGCATTGGGTAAAGACTTAATCTCTAGAGATGACTTTTTAGACTGATACCTTGGTGAATAACCTTGGTAATTTTTAATGACACCTTAGGGATGGACCTTGGTGAAACGAAATGATTGTCAATATTAAATGTTGTATCCACATCTTCAAGTTATGAAAAATGTTATTTTTAATATGATATATCTCATGATTTCTTTCTCATTCCTTAAAGTTCTTTTCATGACCTTATTGAAGTATCTCAAGTTCACATGTAAAATATTTCTCTTATTTCCCTTACTGGGTCTTCTGGTCACCCTTTCTTTTGATGTATGTCCCCAGGTTATGAGATGTAGTAATGAACCTAGGATGAACATGAGGAGAAGCCTTTCAAGTGTTTAAGAAGAATGTTTTATGTTTTCATGTTTTAAGTTCCTGGTTTCCAAGACACTAAACCTTAAAGATCCTCGGTTTTGTAAAATGTAATGAAAGTTTATGTGATAAAAAGGCAGGATGATATAGCTCAGCATCTAATAATCTTTCAAACTGTATTTTCTTCTTAGTTTCCTTTGAATTTGATTCACTTTCATGTTTACTCCTTAGAGTAAAAACTTCTTCTTTAAGACCCAAAACTATCTTTGACTTCACTTCTAGTCTAGATGTAAGTTCATTTATAACCTTTGATTGTTCTTCAACCCTGATTTTAATTCAACTAAATATTCTTAGATTTCAACATTTGTTTAATGTTCCTTTACTAATTCTTACAATTGATCAATTTCAGCTTCAATCTGATCAAAATATTCTAATGACTCTTCCACAACTTCTCTACACTTTTTTCATTTGTTACTTTGATTCTCAAGATTACTAATAGAATTCTCAAGTTACATCTTGATATCATTATCAGCAATAAACTGATTATCTATAGATTTTACTTTTGATGATTTTGAATTTTCAACTATATCCATCATAGATGCTTGGGTTCTAGATTTAAACTTTGGTTCTTCTTCCTCAAAGAATTCATTGTCATCATTTTCTTTTTTATAGAAAAAACCCTTCCTATGTACTTTCTTTCTAGATTTGAAGTTTACATTTTGAGAAAATATATTCTGATGCTTATATGAAATTTCCAACTTCACTTTCTTCATCATATAACTTCCTTGAGCATCGAGAGGAAATTTTTCCAACTCTACCACAATGAAAACATTCCAAGGGAATCTATCCTTAAAATCTACCTTTTCCTCTCTTGAATTTCTTAGAAAAAAGAGAAATAATTTCATATTCCTCATTATCTTCATCAATTGCATCTCCAGACACCTCAAGTTTTTCCATGGATTTGAAATCCATTTCCTTTCTCATACAATCCATTTCAACCTATGGTTTTACTCTCATTTCATAAGCTATCAAACTGCTCAGCAGATCATCCAAAGAAAGTTTTGAAATGTCCCTTTCCTCAAGGGCAGACACTTTTGGATTGTAAAGAGGTGGAATTCTTCTCAATATTTTCTTTACAATGTTAATGTCTATGATTTCTTCACCAATCCCTCAAATTGATTTTAAAAATTCAGTAATTCGATTGAAAAAGGTATATGCATTTTCATTAGGATGCATCTTCATGTCATCGAACCTATTATAAAAAACTTGAGGTTTGGCCTCTTTCACTTTGTTATCGTCTTCATATATATTTTCATGTTTTTAACACATAGAATTTGCTAAATTTCAGCTTATCACCTTCAGATAGATTTGATTATACAGAGCTTTAGTGAGGTCATTTTGTGCTTTGGCATTACCATCAAGCATTTTCTTGTCAGTTTCAGTCATAGACAGTCTTATGGCATTACTGACCTAAATCCATTGTTCATTATCAAATATTACTTACATTACAAGAGATCTTAGATGATATCTCATCATGTTCTTTCAAATCTAAAAGTTTCTTCCATCAAAGTGGGGGAATCCCCTAACATTTACTAAATTCTTCATGACAACAACAAAGGACAAATTTAACACCAACAACCTTTAGGATCTGATACCACTTGAAGGACCCCAGAACAACCTGATAGGGTAGGGGTGAATCAGGGTGTCAACTTTTTCTTCTTAAAGTGAAATATCATATTCCTATGTTGGTAGGAACCTATTAAACATGTCTAATGAAAATGTGTAACAAACAAACAATCAAATGAAAATAGATAGCATAAAAATTTTACTTAGTTCACCACTAAGGGATAGTCCAAGGAGCATCAACCGATAATGTGTCGATCATACCTAAATCCACTAATATTCACTTGTTGTAGAATATAGAAGTTTTCAAATAGAAACTTTGTTCCAAGAACACTTCCTTAACTAGATTTTAAGGATAGATCTGCATCCCTCATAACAATTCCATCAACTCCCCATAGATCACTTCCTTGGAAGGTATCCACACATAATTTATGGACTTGAAAGTCCCATCATTTTTAGGAATGAATGCATCCTCAACTGTAGATAGATGCTCCGTTGAAGTCCCATTTTCACCCATATATGAAATCCACTTATTTGTGAACTGTTAGTTTGTGGAAATTGCTTTTGTGAACTGTTAGTGCCTTTTCACACTTTCTTGAACCCTATACAAACTGTATTGATTCATATGTGAACTGAGCTACACTGTGTTTCGCGAGTGCTTTGCAGACCATATTTGTCTTCTGCGGACCATCCCTACTTCACAGATGGGTTCTTCTTCCACATACCACCTCTCCTCTACAGAAAACCTCAACTTCCGCAGAAATATGATGCTATGTGGATCATCTCAACTTTTCCGACCATTTTCTATGTGGGATATAGTACCCTGTAAAATATTTTACATGGACTATCTCCCATAGACCACTTCTCCATTCATGGAATCCTCCTCACAAACATATTCCTTCACGGAGTTGTATTTCCATGAACCACTTCATACTTCACTAAATTACACCAAGAAATATAATCAAAATCACTCTCTTTAATGATGGTATTAGTGGTACTTATATAGAAAAATATATTTGAAAATAAAACTAATCAAAAACACCCAAATATTTTATGTTTTATAGCCTTCATCGCGTATTATGTTCCTCTTGTGAACTATTTTTTCCTCTACATTCTGTGTAACGCCTTTTCTTATTCGCGGCATCTAATTCCTTATACAAACAAAAACCCTTTGTGGCTCCTCAAATAACCTCCTCCCTTCTTCAAATTATGTGCCTCCTGCAAATGGTTTGACTTCCATGAAGAATGATCATCCCACAAACCGTTTTCCATTCATGGTCTACATACCACGCTTCGCGGTCCGCATAGAGCTAATATATGGAATTCCCTTCCTTTTCTAATTTCCTTCATCATTCCATGTACTCCCTTTTTGGTCCAAGAACTATGCTTCATAGTCCGTGAACTATGTTTTGTGTAAAAACATCCCTTTGGAAGAAACCAAACTCCCGATTTTAAGGCCCAAAAATTTAGAAAACATTGGGAAATTGTGTCACCGTAAACATCTATTTTCATCCTATACTGTAAGATCACTTGTCTTAAAAACTCCTTGATCAACCAAATATAGATTGACAACAAACAAAAATCATACTCCATTTCTAGAAAAGAACAGCCTTGGGTCCATTAGAGGCATCATACATATCATGTTCAACATAATCAGAGTCCATGTAGTTCTTGTAGCGGGTGTCTGTGTCAGGAGAGATATGACAATAAAGACCATGGGTGGGACTGATGCATATGATACTTCCCTAGATTACTTCTTTCTGAATATGGCCCTTTGAGTGGATATGGGATGTAGTCAGACTTATATCCCAATGGTGATTCCTCGTTGGGGGAATTCTCATCATGTTATTAGTATAATCATCACTGGTCTTTAACTCCATGTGATCCGTGCTCAGTGTGAGAAATAAGAGATAGTAATGGATTGCACACATTACATGAGATCATATCCATACAAGTATTACATATTAAAGTTTACCTTTGAGATGAATGATCACCCATCTCATGGAGGATATGGTATGGAGCTCGGGCCTTGAAAAGTAATCTTACGTATCCTAGTAATATAAGGATTTATATTCCTCATATTTTAGTTCATCCCAAATCTACTGATGGATTTGGGGTACTTGGGAGCATGGTCGGGGATTATAATTAGAATGATCTTCATGTATGATTCTTATTCTTATCTGATGATGGATGATGAGGAATGGTATACCTATGAGGGGATTTAATCCCATTAGCTAGGAATAAATGGAATAAGAAGGTACCTACACTGAAGTGGATGCCCATTAGATCATGGGCCTTAAGAAGGCTTCCAACATTTCCTAGTTATGAAGGGAAGAAGATTCCTCATTGTTCACCTTTTGTCAGGGCTTACACATTGAGGTTTACCGCGTGGTCGGGGCTTGCACTCTGAGGTTTCCCATGTGGTGTACTCATTCTTTATCCTCTATTAGATTAAAGAGAGGTGGTGGTGACCGTGATAGTCTATCTAAAGGCATGATGTCAGTAGGGTCACATGAGTACATGACCCTAGCTCATTGAGGACACTTCCCTTGTAAAAGGGGTATGCGGATTAAGATTTTTAGCCAGGGTTCACATGGAATGAGTCCAAGTAGGCATGTGAGACAAATTTTTCATGTCCTAAATGATTTTTCTAACATGTCTTGGCCATCTACTGGGCAAGTATTTATTTTCTGCCTGATATATTGGGGCACCAATCTGACATAGCATACACATTTGAGGGTGTTTGCCTAATCAATTGGCATGACTTGGATGCCTTTGAATGGGTGAAGCATCACATCCAAGATGCTTAGAATGACCAAAGTGGGCATGTATGGGGTATCACACATGATCAACTGACTTGTCTCAGATGTCTTCACCTAAGTGAAGAGGAGATGTCAAATGTGCTTTGCATGACCATAGCAGGCATGTCAGGGGTATCACACATGATCAACTGGCTTGTATCAGATGTATTCACCTGATTAAGGTAGAAATATCTGAGGTATTGTGCATAATCAACTAACTTAACTTATATGTCTTCTCCTGAGTGAAGCGGACATGTCTGGGGTCTCATACATGATCAAAATAGGAGGTTATGTGGAGCCTCATTATGGACATCCTGAGAGCTTCACATATCTTTCAGCAACCGCAAACACCTCTTTCCTCCTCCCTTTTTATCCCCTTTGATTTATTTTTTGATATTTAAGGGTTTTGCGAGTTCAGATGAGAAATGTCAAGGATATTTACTCAATTTTTTTATGATGACTTGTGTGACAAAAATGGATCATATTGAGAATGTGAAATCATATCGATGATAAATTCCATTTGTCCTTAGGGTGTCACAGAGTTTCCCAGACATACCTTAGGACTTCTATGTGGCGATGCAGACATGTCTAGGGTCCTACACATGATCAAAGTAGATGTGAATATGTGTTTTATCATGATCAACCTAACTTTTCATGGGGTTGTCACATGTTGACATGAACATGTCGATAAAAAATCACATGATCCTTCCAACACATAAATGAATCCTTCTCAAGGTCATCCTAGCTTGTCCATAGCTTGTCTTGTGAAAATGAGGATGTTTCAAGGGGGTTTCACCTGATCAATTTGGATTTCCCTATGGGTCACCACATGACCATGGTGACATGTCAAAGGGTGCCTCATCAATTTGTCTTTCCCTATGGGTCGTCACATGACCATGGTGATATGTGAAAGGGTTGCCGCAAGATCATCCCAACTTGTTTGAGGCTTGTCTTGTGATCAACATGCCATGTCCATGGTTGCCAAAATACATCATGAGATCATCGAAGGGTCTCGTGATTGCGTTTAATTGAACCATTCACGTGGCGGGGCCTTGTGGATATGCTTAAGGTATTACACTCATTCAAGTATCGCAAGTTCATATCAATGGGGATTATTCCCAAAGTTGCATGGATGATTATTAGTCCATGTAGAGGGATTAATGTCCAAATGAGGGTATGATTAGGAATTATTCACCTGTTTGAGGCCATACATAGGCTAAGAGACACCAGCATGAGGGAGTCATATGGAACTCCATCCTTTATTCAATCTCATGAGGGAAATTTTCGTCAGGCATGGGGAACTGTATATCAAAGCCTCTACATGCATGGGTGATGGAAGGATTTTCATGGATAGGAGACCACATGATTTCAGGGGGCGTAATCCCTCAGTTCTGCACCGTAGGTCTAAGAAAAGGAGCATTTTAGGGTCGAGGTTCGCGATGCCATAAGGTTCATATCCATTGGTGTATTCCCTTGGACACGGATCTAGGCATCACCTGTCTATGATCACATGACCTCCATGAGGTCTTGTGATTAACCCTTCAGTACTAACACCACCAGGGGTTTTTTATATTATCATTTCAAGAAAAGGGTGCTCATGGTATTCACAAGACTAGGGGGTTTAGCGTGTTCACTGGCGCGTACTCACGGGCACTAGTATGGGTTCATCGCGTGTCGCATGAGATTATATGGCTCATGCGATCACATGACCCCGGAAAAGGATCTTTGGGAGGTCTTATTGGAGAGTTCAGAGGGTATGTACCCCATAGTTGTATTCATGGGAAAAGTCTACAATTCATTCAAGGTTCATGTCTGTAGTTACTCTAATGTGATTGCATGATGCGAGAGGAATCATGTGAGACAATCTCACAACACCTTGAGATTGTATGAAAAGGAAGGAGGTTCTCATGGAGGGGATGTGCATCCAGGGGGAGTTCTTGGTTTCTTGGGGGGCATTTCTCCACAAATTAAATTACATGACATTATCTTTCCATGCGATCACATGATCTTGTGAAGATCACGTGATAAGCTCATGCGACTACATCCTATGGTGAATTATTACAATAAAGATGCCCCTGATTTACCTAGTGGAGGTTTCTATGATGGTTAGCTTTCCCTTCTTTTTTAGAGCTTCCTTCCCCTATCCCTTCTGTGAATTTTTCTAAATGGGAGCGGGTTTGTATAGGCCGTGTGACCAAAGGATAATCATGCGATAGCCCCAGCTCTATTCTCTTATGAATCCTCATCTTGTATTCTCCTCAATCGTATGATCAAAGGATTATCATATGACAACCTCAAGTATTGTTGGGGACTCTCATGGAAGGCCACTTTACCTTTTGGCTTGTATCTCACAATGGCTCGTGTCGTTCATCTCAGAACTGCTTGGATATCAGTGAATTACCAGAGAGATAACAGTGATGACGAACGAGCATTGGGTGTGCCTCGGGACATCGAAACAGGGTGTCATGAGGTTTCAGATTAGGGTATTGTGGTGTGTTGTTATGTATTGATTCAAATTTAAAAGGTTTGTGACCGGTTTTAGTTTGAGTTTACGAGGCACAGGATTGGGATGGATGGTTAGAATTAACATATGGATCAATCGGATGCCATAGATCATCGGGGTCACGACCGGATGGCTCAGATTCGATCACCATTAAAATATCATGTCCCACATCAAACTCTTGTGCCAGATTCCCCTCGATATATAAGTTATTCCATGGATGCCCATTCTTCGAGCCGGTAAGAGAGTTGGCACCCATACCATCTAAATCACTTCCATTGCGGGCTTCGGCTTCGTGAGTCTATGACTTGGTCTATTCCTATGACCTATAAGCTTGTTACTTGCAATATCTATTCTCCTTTGTTGGCTTTTACTCTCATGGGTGTGGTTGATCTATGGCTAGCTGTATTTTTTGGCTAAAGAGAATAAAATTCTTAGTAGGATGTCAGGCCTAAGGTGTATCTCCTTAAACCCCAGTCCCTCATGTATAATCTTGCACACCTTGGTCCCATATGTGGCTATCTGTATTTTTGGATAAGGGAATAAAATTATTAGTAGGATTTTAGGCCTAAGGTGTATCTCCTTAAACCCTAGGCCCTCATGTATAAGCTTGTACACCATGGTCCCTTACATGGGCTTGGCTTGATACTTGCAGGATCTATTCTCCTTTGTTGGCCAGGTCGACTCTCATGAGTGTGGTCGATATATGGCTAGACATATTTTTTGGATAAGGGAATAAAATTATTAGTAGGATGTCATGCCTAAGGTGTATCTCCTTAAACCCGACCCTCCTTTATTGGCTAGGTTTACTCTCATGGGTGTGGTCGATCTGTGGCTAGTCATATTCTTAGTAGGATGTCAGGCCTAAGTTTTATCTCTATAAACCCTAGGCCCTCATGTATAAGATTGCACACCATGGTCCCTTACATGGTCTTGGCATGTTACATGCAAGATCTATTCTCTTTTGTTGTCTAGGTTGACTCTCATGAGTGTGGTCGATCTGTGGCTAGCTGTATTTTGTGGCTAAGAGAATAAAATTATTAGTAGGATGTTAGGCAAAAGGTGTATCTCCTTGGGAATAAAACTCTTAGTAGGACGTTAGGCCTAAGGTGTATCTCCTTAAACCCTAGGCCCCCATGTATACCCTTCTCCATGTATTATTCCATCATTTGGAACAGTCCTTGGATCTTGGAGACATAGTGAAAAATATACAAATGATGGTGCAAACAAAATGCACCCTCCCCTTAATTTTTCGGAATGAAAGAATATGATTCTAAGGTAAACATAAATCACTTTTTCATACATATGAACATATGATGATCCAAGATATTGAACATCCTGAAGGGATCTATCCTGATTATGTCTAAGTAACTCCTAAGTGTTTTGAAGATGATACATCTCGCCAAAACTACTTGCCCACATGAGTCTGTGTTCGAGCCAGCAACAGAGTTGGCACCCGTACCATCTGAATCACTTCCACTACGGGCTATAGCCCACCGAGTCTATGCATGTGCACCTATAGGATTGAACACCATGGTCCCTTCTCCATGTATTATTCCATCATTTGGAACAGTCCTTGGATATTTTGTGGCATAGTGATAAATACACAAATGATGGGGCAAATAAAATTCCCTCCACCTTAGAATGAGATTTTTTAGAATCAAAGAATCTGATTCTAAGGTAAACATAAATCACTTTGTCATATATGTGAAAAAATGATGATCCAATATATTGAACTTCTTGAAGGGATCTATCCCGAGTATGTATGAGGAACTCCCAAGTGTTTTGAAGATGATACATCTGGCCAAAACTACTTGCCCACATGAGCCTGTGTCCAAGCCGGCAACAGAGTTTGCACCCATACCATCTAAATTATTTCCACTGTGGTCTTCATACCACTGCATCAATGACTCAAGATATGCATGTTCACTTACAGGCTTTCACACCATGTTCCATTCTCCATGTATTATTCCATCATTTGGAACAGTCCTCGGATCTTTGGAGGCATAGTCAGAAATACATAAATGATGGTGCAAACAAAATGCCCCCCCTAGAACGAGATTTTTCAGAATGAAATAATCTAATTCTAAGGTAAACATAAATCAATTTTTCATATATATGAACATATGATGATCCAAGATATTGAACTTCCTAAAGGGATCTATCATGAGTTTGTATGAGGAACTCCCAAGTGTTTTGAAGATGATACATCTTGCCAAAACTACTTGCCCACATGAGCATGTATTCAAGCCAGCAATAGAGTTGGCACCCATACCATATGAATCACATCCATTATGGGCATTGGACCACTGAGTCAATGACTCGGGCTATACATGTGCACCTATAGGCTTGCACACTAGGGTCCCTTCTCTATGTATTATTCCATCATTTGGAACAGTCCTTGGATATTTTTTGGTATAGTGAGAAATACACAAATGATGGTGCAAACAAAATTCCCCCACCCCCACCCCCTTAGAATGAGTTTTTTCGGAATGAAATAATATGATTCTATGTTAAACATAAATCACTTTGTCATATATATGAACATATGATGATCCAAGGTATTGAACTTTCTGAAGGGATCTATCCTGAGTTTGTCTGAGGAACTCCCAATTGTTTTGAAGATGATACATCTGGCCAAAACTACTTTCCCACATGAGCCAGTGTTTGATCCGGGAATAGAGTTGGCACCCATACCAACTGAATCACTTCCACTATGGGCTTCGGCCCCCCGATTCAATGACTCAGACTATACGTGTGCACCTACAGGCTTGCACACCATGGTCTCTATACACAGACTCAGCTTGTCACTTGAGGAGTCTATTCTCCTCTACTATCCTAGGTTGACTCCCATGGGCATGGTCGACATGTGGTCTTACTAGTGGCTAGCCATATTTTTTGGATAAGTGTGGTAAAAAACCCTTAACTACTTAAGAATAAAATTATTAGTAGGATGTCAGGCCTAATGTGTATCTCCTTAATCTCTAGGACCTTATTTATACCCTTCTCTATGTATTATTCCATCATTTGGAACAGTCCTTGGATCTTTTGTGGTATAGTGAGAAATACACAAATGATTGTGTAAACAAAATTCCCGCCCTATAATGATATTTTTTGGAATGAAATAATCTGATTCTAAGGTAAACATAAATCACTTTGTCATATATATGAACATATAATGATCCAAGATACTGAACTTCCTGAAGGGATCTATCCTGAGTATGTCTGAGGAACTCCCAAGTGTTTTTATTATGATACATCTAGCCAAAACTGCTTGCCCACATGAGCATGTGTTCGAGCCGACAATAGAATTGGCACCCGTACCATCTGAATCACTTCCACTATAGGCTTCGGCCCACCGAGTCAATGATTCGGGTTATGTGTGTGCACATAAAGGCTTGCACACCATGTTACCTTATCCATGTATTATTCCATCATTTGGAATAGTCCTTGGATCTTTTGGTGGCATAGTTAGAAATACACAAATGATGGTGCAAACAAAATGCACCCCCCATAAGAATGAGATTTTTCTGAATGAAAGAATCTAACTCTAAGGTAAACATAAATCACTTTGTCATATATATGAACATATAATGATCCAAGATATTGAAATTCCTGAAGGGATCTATCCTGAGTATGTCTGAGGAACTCCCAAGTGTTTTAAATATGATACAGTTGGCCAAAACTGCTTGACCACATGAAAATGTGTTTAAGTCGGCAATAGAGTTGGCACCCATACCATCTAAATCACTTCCAATGTGGGCTTCATCCCACCAAGTCAATGACTCAGACTATGCATGTGCACCTAAAGGATTTCACACCATGGTACCTTCTCCATGTATTATTCCATCATTTGGAATAGTCCTTGGATCTTTGGCGGCATAGTGAGAAATCCCCAAATTATTGTTCAAACAAAATTCCCCCCTTAGAATAAGTTTTTTTAGAATGAAATAATATGATATTAAGGTAGACATAAATCACTTTTTCATACATATGAACATCTGATAATCCAAGATATTGAACTTCCTGAAGGGATTTTTCCTGAGTATGTCTGAGGAACTCCCAAGTGTTTTGAAGATGATACATCTGGCCAAAACTGCTTTCCCACATGAGCATGTGTTTGAGCCCACAACATAGTGTGCACTTATACCATCTGAATCACTTCCACTATGGGCTTCGGCCCACAGAGTCAATGGCCCGGTCTATGTGTGTGCACCTACAGGCTTGTACACCATAGTCCCTATACATGGGCTTGACTTGTCTCTTAATATATCTATTCTCCTCTGATGGCCCAGGTTGACCCCCATGGGCTTGGTCAACCTGTGGTCCCACATGAGCCTAGGGTCTTGCTAGTGGCAAGCCGTATTTTTTGGCTAAGAGTGGTAAAAAACTCTTAACTACTTAAGAATAAAAATTTTAGTAGGATTTCAAGCCTAAGGTGTATCTTCTTAAACCCTAGGCCCTCTTGTATACCCTTCTCCATGTATTATTCCATCATATAGAAGGGTCCTTGGATCTTTGGCAGCATAGTGAGAAATACACAAATGATGGCACAAACAAAATGCCCCCCCTAGAATGAGATTTCTTGGAATGAAAGAATATCATTCTAAGGTAAACATAAATCACTTTGTCATATATATAAACATATTATGATACAAGATATTGAACTTCCTAAAGGGATCTGTCCTGAGTATGTCTGAGGAACTCCCAAGTGTATTGAAGATGATACATCTGGCCAAAACTACTTGGTTGAATCCAATATTTTAAGTAGCTTTGTCTTGGTCCATGGCTACTATGAAATTGTTATTTATATGAATTCTAGAATGGAACAAGTATTGGATGGAAAGGAACTTATGGCTAGATCCAAATTAAGATACTTGGATGTCACTACTTATCCCATGGGGATGAGAATCATGTCGTACGTAGTTCTGAAATATACCACCATGCAGATCAAACTCATGTATAGGAGACATAGGTTCATGGATAAATAAATATATGATGAATGTCCTTATGTATATCTATATCATGCGTAGGAGGGGAAATGTCACTATTTGTGATGAAGTACTATGTTAAGATCCATGTCTTAATGGAGATGTTGATCAAATAATCCATGATGCCCCTCCTCTATGTGTACTACCAAACAGATCTAATTGCATGGATTTGAGTGCTTGACTTTCAATAGGTGTCTCTTTGAGAAATAATCATGACAGCCCACTAACATTAAATCCTTCATTGATGAACATCCTCCAGTAGTCTTGAGCTTGTCTGATTTACACGAATAATTTGGACATGGTTTCCTTCCTGAATTCCCTAACTTTTTCCTAGGTTGAGGGACTTAGCGAGCATAGCTTGATTTTTTATAAGGCCATATAGTGGGCCCCACAAGCTTTTTTATATTTTATATTTTCTTTTCCCTAATTTTTACTTAATCAAAGGGATTTAGTGATCATATCTTTATTTTTTCTAAGGCCATATAGTGGGCCCCACAAGATTTTTATCTTTTTTATTTTCTTTACCCTAACTTTTGCCTAAGATTCATATGGGGAAAAACATAGTGGTAATGAATTTGGATTTTTTCCAGGTTTCTCTTTACGAGTTTTCAACCTGATAAGTTATGCATCTCTTTTATTAGTAGTTTAAGGTCTTATGATTTAGACCATTATTGGATAGATTTTAACGTCGTACAAATTTGACCAAAGCGCGGGCAGTTTAAGTTCATGACTCACATGGACCTAATATGGGATATGTTACACAAAAGGCTAATTAGGATTCCCAGGGTCAAGACTACTCCAACATCCTTCTGAGAGGGAGGTGGAAATGTTTTAAATCACAACTCAAGTTCCTCAGATCATGAGAAATGATACTGGACAATCATTTTGGGGATGACTTAAAACACAATGGGGTGATAGGTTCCACTGTGGTGATTCCAGGATCATGAGAATCAGGAGGCCCTTTATATGGGGCCAAGATGTCATCAGTCGGTGGGTCAAAAGCCATTTTTTCGGTAGCATGGTCGATCAAGAGATCTCTTTTTTTGTTTTTCAAGTGAAATGAAAGGCTTGAAATATTCTGAGGCATACAATATATGAATTTTGGTATATAGATTGAGGTGATTTTAGAATATGTTAGAAGCACCATGTACTCTGGTTGATTGGGGTAAGTCTCTTGTGGTCCTTTGATAATGAATAAAAAATTATAGACGGTCTGCACAATTTATCATCATGTAGCGGGGATGTTTGTCATTTAATTTTAATTTCATGCGACCAAAATGTTTTACATGTAGTTTAACATCATGCGGTAAAGAAGTATTTCTATATTATTTAACATCATCTGGTAAGGATGTACTTCCATGCAGTTTGATGTCATGTGGTAAGGACGTACTTCCATGTACTTTGATGTCATGTGGTAAGGACGTAGGAACTGACATGAAAATGTGGAAAGGTTGTAGTTGGGCCCAAAGATGGAGATTTGGGAATCACTACATATCTCGTGAGGATGATAATCAAGCCACACATAGTTATTGAATGGGAAATACTCTATGCATTTATAACCCATATGAAAAGGTAGGCATTTTTTCCATTGACCATTACAGCTATGTTTAGTATAGGAGATCCAGACATCACTAAGTTTCTCATTGGAAATGAGAATCAATTCATATGTAGTTCTAGAGGAACCGTGCAGTTTAAAGTCATGAGGTAAGGATGAAGGTGACTTGATGTGAATAGAGGTAGAAATCATGGATTCGTGTTGTTTTACGTCATGTGGTAAGGATATCGAGTCACCCAATGTGAAGTGGAAGTTTTGGGTCTGTGAATTTTTACATCATGTTGTAAGGACATTGGATCACCCAACATGAAGTAATCCCATGGCTTGGCCCAAAAATAGAGGTATGGGAATCCTTGTGTATCATGTGATATTAGGAATCAATTCATACATAGTTCTTAGAAAACTATGCAGTTTAACATCTTGCGGTAAGGAAAATGGGGGGAGAGGTATCCCAAAGGGGATGTATATGGTGTATCAAAATAATCCAACATGAATGAGGAAAAAAGAAGTACACATCACACCATTCAGAATCCCAAGAGAGAACTTGTGCCAAGGAGGCTAAAAGGATGGGGGGAACCTATGGTTGGACCTGAAGAAAAAATGTGCCAGCATTCCTATATATCCCATGAGGATGGGAATCAAGCCATATGTAGTTTTTAAATGCAGATGTGGTGGGAGTCCAACACCAGTAATGATGATCCTCTCGACTAAGGTCTATGGGAACATATTTTTTTATGTCATATAGGGGACATCAACCATGAAATTTAACATCATGTGGTGAGGAATCTATGGTATTCCTTTTATCGTATTGTATTCAGGGCTATGATGATCTTATCTCAAGCATCCATGCCTTGTTTTGTATGGGGGAACCCTTTTCAGAACTCCTAAGATCATGCGAGTTGTGATTGGTGTGAGAAAAAAGGAATGAAAAGGGCTTCCATCACCATTCAAAAGAAATTTCAGGATAGGATATGAGAATTTTACATCATGTGGTAGATAGGCCAAGATATAGGATCAATGTGTCCCAACATATCTCATTGAAAATGAGAATCAAGTCTTATGTATTTCTAGAAGAGTCGTGTAGTTTAAGGTCATGTGGAAATGATGTCTTCTATGAAGTTTAAAGTCTTATAGTAAGGAAGAGATCCACACAGTTTAATGTCATGAGGTAAGAACATGTTTCCATGATGTTTAACATCGTGCAGTAAGGACATCTTTCCATGCAGTTTAACATCATGTGGTAAGGATGTATTTCCATTTAGTTTTATGTTGTGTAGTAAGAATAAATTTCCATTCAGTTTAACATTGTTTAGTAAGGATGAATTTCCATGAAGTTCAATGTCGTGTGTTAAGGAGCAATTTCCATGTAGTTTAACATTGTGCGATAAGGATGAATTTCCATGAGATTTAATGTTGTGCAGTAAGGATGAATTTCCATTCCGTTTAACATCATGGGGTAAGGAATATTTTCATGTAGTTTAACTTCTTTCTTCCAGGATGTTGGGTAGTAACCTATCAGAAGATTGGGTGTTATGAAAGAGATCGGGAAACTCTTATTCATATTGCATGAGTTTCAGGATCTTTCAACTCTATCAATACTGTAGAAACCTATTCCTCCAACCGATATTTGAAGACAAATAAACTTTGTATTGTGTGATTGATACATCGTTGGTAGGGGAAATAGATTCCATGGACTATCAAACCAACTGCATGTGGCTTTCTTTTTATTGGGAGTTCCATCAAACCATTCTCTACAGAATAGTAAAAATATTTAGAGACAAGCTTTGACTCGAAAGAATAGGGTTTTTTCATTATTGATTTGAAAGATGGTCTCTTATCCTTGGGAGGTAGGTAGCTTAGGCTCCACTGCACAATCGGTTCATCCTATTCAGGGTAATCAGATGACTAGAGTGGGGATTCAGGTGTTGGTGTCTCCAATATTCTCATGTCCATCTACACTTAAAGCAAGTCTTTCAAGAAAAATCAACTTTCTATGGTGTGTCTGAGACATCGATGATAGGGGAAATAGTCATAATGTAATATCAACCCTACCTAACTCAGCTTCCTCATCCTTAGGAGATCTATCAAACCATTCTCCATGGAAAAATAAAAATACCATGAAACATGTTTGGCTTGGAAGTAATATACTTTTCGCTACCTATCTTATAGAGATGGGAAACCAAATCACTTCTCCTACATGTTATATATACCACCATTAGTGTGGGTGTATGACTAAGTCTAGAGTTTGGGATACAAGGTACCAGCCTCTATTCATATGGGGGTTGGTACTGAAGCATTAGGGGTCTTGGATAGTGCAGATTCTTCCCATTAATTAAAAGTCCCTAACTCTCCTGAAGGTTTTGTGGTGACATCTGAGGTCGGATAGTTTCCCGAATATCCCCAATGTGGAGGTGGAAAATATAGAAATTCCCCTAGTCCTATAGGATGGGGTGAGGTGGAACAATGTCTGGATTGTACCCAATGGGGGGATGACAAATATGAAAATTCCCCTAGCCCTGTGGCATGGGGCACTTCATTGTAAGGTAGGCTTTCATAGATAGAAGTCATCTCATCATCTTGATCTTGAGACCTCAGAAGTATTCCCAAAATTATATCCCAAAGATTATTATTATATTGTTGTAGTTTATAGATATGTTCTTTTATAGAAATTGACCTTTCATCCTCAAGAGACTGGCCGATAGGAGCCATGAAAACACCCTTTCCTCTATCAATGTGATGGTGAGTGGATGATGGCGGGAATTCCGACGTGGACCCCAAGGACTGAATCTACTACTTCCACTGTCCATGTGATCCATTTTTATTATCATATGAAATTCCAAAATGGTTGGCAACACCTTCTATATATTCTTGGTGGATACCACTAAAAGTGCGGCCGATTGTCGCCTATTAACTGGTGAATGTTTTGGTGCTTTACTAATGTGTATAGCAGCACTCGGGTTGAATACTCGGCAATGATACTTTTTAATAGTCGACTATTTTTAGTTAATTGTATTCTGATTGGGGGTTTGTTTGTATAACTTATGAAATGATTGATTGATTAATATTGATTTAAAAAATTGATAAATATTGGGGTGAGTTCATTATTAGGGAGTTAAGCTTGTGATATCCTTGAGCTTTGCTTTATATTAAATTTTAATTAACACCCACTTCACAAGGTAATGTTGATTGAAATTCCTAAGTATTAAGGATTTAATACAAGCCTTAACTTAACTTAGGGTTATAATATCAATCATATATTGTTGATGGTAGTATATTTATGGTTCCAATAATCCATGGAAACCACACGTTAAACAAAACAAGTCATTAATCTATGACATGTTAAGTCCAACATACACAATGTTAATTTGAAGAATATTCATCGAGCAAATACTCTCCATCACTTAACATCCATAAATTATAACTCACCCCAATGAGAGATTTACTCATCCATTTAAATGATTATTAATCTATTAATAATGATTATGATGATAAATTAAGAAGATAAGAAAAAGAAAGGGATAAGAAAAGAGTGGTGCATCGAACACACACACAAATGATGATGATAATTAAAAATGAACTTAAGATTGAATGAGAAAGAAAAATAAGGGAATGGGTTTCAACTGTATTTAAACAATTTTAAGAACATTAATATTAAAATAAAAAAGTTGGATGATAATAATAGATATTCAATAAGAAACTTTCATTAAAATAGAATTACAAAAGAAAGGACTTAAAAGATTACAATAATGAAGACCACAAAAGTAAAAGGAAACAAAGAGAGGAGGAAAGGTCTCTCAAGTAAAAACATGAGTATGATAGGTCCTCAAAAGCCTTTTTCAAGGCTTTTGTCGTGCCATTATTTTCTTCTATCTTTTGAAATTACAACCCCTTTGAAGAAGAGGAGGGGGATGTATTTATAGCCCAAGGAAGTGGACTATTTGCATTCCCAATATGTCCCTCCACTTCTCTCGATGATTTGGACATCCAGATAGCCGAATATTGAGATATATGATTCTTCAAAGTTTTATATAATAATGTTGTCCGACTACTATCAAAATTTGGAGGCATGTGGACTTATGGATCCAAAGTTATGGCAGTTTTATTAAACAAAGTTAAATTTTCCATTTCAATCCATACGTTTTAGAAGGCCAAAATGTAAATGGGTTTATCAATAGGAAGATGCCTTAAAATCTGAAAACTTTCTTCAAAAAATTGTTCCAACTAAATCTCATATTTCAAATTGAAAAATATCATCTTGATTTGATGAATAAATCATGAGATATGTCATTAATACTGTATTGATTTTATTTCCTGATTAGAATGGTGGGATGAGATTAAATGAATCACTTGGGCCACTTTTATTTGGAGTTGGGCCTTGAAATTTTTATCCAAGACTCCTTAAATTGTACCAAAAACATTGGAGGAGAATAAACGAATTTTAACATCTTGATGGATCCCAAAAATTAAATCTTCATGGATGGGATAGTTGCTTCACAGATTCGGTGGGTCTTCTTGTGTGGTCCATATGACCATTCAAATGGCATAATGGGCCAATGATTCATTCTAATGATATGTGGGAAATTGAGTAAGTAATCCTAAAAAATAAAAACCAAACAATTTGGATCATTAGAGTTAGGGTTATAAATAAATTTTAAACTAACTCAATTGGATAACTTCTAAAAATGCTCAAAAATATACTTAGTATTAAAACATTAATATTTCACACATATTAAGCACATTTCATATAAAATCAGTAAAGGGAGTATATAATAAGTCATGAAACAATTAATAACATAAAATCCCCCACACTTAGTCTTGTTCATGTCCTCATGTATAAAAACATGACAAAAATCATTTTCACTCACCATCAAATATTAAAATTTTGTTTTCCCCAATCAGGGAGGTTTAGACAATATCACTCATCCATATTGAATTCCACCAAAAGTTTTTATAGAAAAAATGTTCCAAAAAAAATCATTTTTTCATGCTCAAATTTAGAAATGGAAAATGGTGGCACACAAAACTTACTCCTCTCAATATGATAAAATTAATTTATGGAGCTTCACTCATTCACCAACCAAAAGTGAAAATCTTAGAGTTTGAAAGAGATCTCAACTTCCACTCCCTATCAAAAGTGCACAAGAATAAAGAGGTATTTTAGGGGGGTTTTCTATGGCTATGGGATGGTAGGAATATAAATTCCAAGAGAGAGAAGAAGAGGGGTAAAACACCAACATGGAAAAAGCAATGCACATTTTTTTTTGAAATGAGACATGAAAGGAAATGGAAACACATATTTACAAGGGAATGAAAATGTAAAATAAGACACAAAAGTGGAAGGAAATATGAAGGGAATTAGAGGATCAAATATTTACAAAACACAATACTTCTCCCAATGACATAAGAATATAATTCAAGTGTTCTTTTTTGTCATTTTTTCTCTTTTTTCGAAAGTTGAACTTAAAAAAGATCTCACAATCATATCCCAACCCATGATTGATCTCCTCACAACACTAATTATAAAAGTTATAACAATATCAAAGGCTGAGAAATAGTAATTTTTTACTGACCCAAGACACAACCCAATTTTTTTATTTTTTTTAGCTTTTTTTCAATTTTTTAAATTAATTTTTTTTAACCCTTTTCATTAAAATTTGAACAATATGTCATAATCATATATACATTCCCAAACCCCAATGATATACAACCTCTACCCCACACTAAAATGGATTCTTTCCCTCAAGCAGATGATAACTCATTGAAAATCAATAAAAGGGCACCCAAATAATGAAATCCATCCCCCCCCCACACGTAAATTTCAAAAAATTATGCAATGAAAATACATGTTGATAATGGGTGGGATAAGTTATTGGGATTGTAATATGGATATCAAACAAACATTTTTCATAGGCTTGAAGGGGTATTCAAAAGGAGGATTAATGTAAGGGAATTGGGAGGTTATTTGGCTATTGTGATTCTCATGTGGTTTAGAAAATACTTCTATCATTTTAATGTACACTAAAGTAAGAAATTCAGCTCGAAGGTCCAAAAACTCAAGATTCAAAAATAGGGGTGAAAAAAACTCATTTTGAAAAGATGGCCATATGTGGCCTTAGCATGAAAGCTAATTTTATTCCTCGCGATTGGGGAACATCAGTTTCCAAATCAAAAAGTGAGCATTCAAAATTTGTTGGTTTTGACACAATATTCTTTATCCAAATTTACGAACAAAACAAAAAACAATTTCAGTTTAAACCATGTATTTTTACTCCCAAAAATGGTTGGACAAAATTTGGAAATTGGAAGGTGAGTAAGTATGACTCTTGTTTGTTTATTTTTTTTAAATTTTTAGGTTTTTTGTATTTTTAAATTACACACCCACACAAAAGAGAAAGAGTAAATAAAAATGTGATGAGGAAAGTGGTAAAAAAACAAAATGAGAATGAGGGAGGAAGAAGAAGAGAGGGAGAGAGAGAGAGAGAGATAAGAGGAGTTAAAGGGAAAGAGGTTCCGCTGGTTTTGATTTGGTGGGTTTCCATCTCCATCCAGTGGTGGGTCGAATGCAGAATTTGGGGATTCAATGGAATTTTATGTGGTTCCAGGATTGTGTGTCCTTTCATGGTTATGCTTTAACCGATGCTTGTTAACCGTGAAGGTCCTTTTGGAAGAGGGGTCTTGGACTTGCACTACACCAAATGGGTAAACATTAGTAATAACAAAAGGACCTTCCCAATGAGAATTAAGCTTACCTGGGTGAAGCCAAAATCGAGAGTCGAAAAGAAATACCTTTTCACCTTCATGAAATACCTTTCTCGGGATGAATTTATCATGGAGTACCTTAGCCTTTTATTTATACAGATTGGAATTCTCATAGGATTCAAGTCGAAGCTCCTCTAGTTCAGACAATTGCAACAATCTTTCTTCATAAGATTTTTCACAATCAAAATTACAGGTTTTCATCGCCCAAAAAGAGTTATGTTGGATTTCAACTGGTAAATGACA
Organism: Viscum album; assembly: GCA_963277665.1. NCBI lineage: Eukaryota > Viridiplantae > Streptophyta > Magnoliopsida > Santalales > Viscaceae > Viscum > Viscum album. The sequence goes on along the minus strand of OY728143.1, from coordinate 2,028,634,206 downwards.
TGCTTTACCAAAAACTATCCTAAAAGGAGACTTCCCAATGGGTGTTTTGTAGTAATTTCGATAATCCCAAAGTGCTTTACTAAGTCTTTTAGGCTAGTCTTTTCTGGTGGGTTTTACAATTCTCTCAAACACTCTTTTCACTTCTCTATTAGAAAGTTCAGCCAAGCCATTTGTTTATGGGTGATATACATTTTAATTTTTATGTACAACACCATTATTATTCAAAAGATATTCCATGGTTATATTACAAAAATGGATTCCTAAGTCACTTATCAAGGCACGTGGTGTGCCAAACTGGTGGAAGATGTGTGTCTTTAAGAACTCACTAACAGTATGTGAATCATCCTTTCTAGTGGGTTTGGCCTTGACCCACCTAGAAACATAATCAACCGCAAGAATAATGTATAAGAATCCATTGGAAAGGGGGAATGGTCCCATGAAATCGATGCCCCGAACATCGAATATCTCACGTAAGATTAAAGGCTTTTGGTGCATTTCATTTCTTTTGGAAATTGTGCCAAACTTTTGGAAAGTGGGACATGATTGAAAGAACTCATGTGAATCCTTGAAGAGTAAAGGCCAGAAGAATCCAGAGTCTAGGACCTTTCGGGGGTTCCTTTGTGGTCCAAAATGGCCACCACCAGGAATTGAGTGATATAATTCTAAGATGGAAGAATGTTAATTTTCATCAACACATCTCTTAATTACCATGTCTACCCCATCTTTCCAAAGTTTATTTTCTTCCCAAAATTAGTATTTTGAATCACTTTTCAACTTCATTTTTTGTTCTTTTAAAAAAATCAGGAAAAAAACCAAAAACCAAGTAATTTATAATTGGGGATACCATGGTATTTTTGGAGAGGGAGATGAATGGTGCTTAGTTGGAAATTCTGGATCAATTTTTTCAAAATGAGAAGAATTACAAATTCTACTCAAGTGATCAGCCACAGGGTTTTCTTTTCCTGGTCTATCTTTGATTTCAAGGTCAAACTCTTAGAGAATTAGGATCCATCTTATTAGCCTTGGTTTGGAATCACTTTTCTTGAGTGAGACCTTTATAGTAGAATGGTCTGTGAAGATTATGATTCTGGTACCTAAGAGATAAGGCTATAATTTATCTAAGGAAAAACCCACTACTAAAAGTTCCTTTTCTATCACAGTGTACTAAGATTGAGTTTCATCTAATGTTTTTGAGGCATAATAGATGACATGAGGAATTTTTTCTCTTCTTTGACCAAGAACAGCCCCAACAGCTCTATCATAAGCATGACACATCAACTCAAAGATTAAGGACAAATCTGGGGGTTGGATTATTGGGGAAGATGTAAGAGAAGTTTTAAGTTCAACGAAGACTCTCTTATAAACCTAATAGAAATGGAAAGTGACATCATTTTGGAGTAACAAAGTGAGTGGGAGAGAAATCCTACTGAATTTATGGATGAATTGCCAATAGAAACTGGCATGACTGAGTAATGAATGGATGTCTTGAATAGAGGTGGGTTCTGGAAGTGATTGGATCACTTCAATTTTGGCAGTATCAACTTCAATACCCTATTTTGAAACTATATGCCCTAGAAAAATCCCATTTGCAACCATGAAGTAACATTTTTCAAAATTTAACACAAGGTTACACTTGACACACTTTTAAAGGACTAGAGAGATTGAATGCAAGCACGATTCAAATGACTCACCATAAATTGTAAATTCATCTATGAAGACATCCATGAAGTGTTCAATGAATTCAGAAAAGATACTCATCATACACCTTTTGAATGTTTCAGGAGAATTGCAAAGGCCAAAATTCATTCTCCTATATGCATATGTTCCAAAGGGGCATGTGAAAGTAGTATTTTCTTGGTCATGAGGTGTGATTGGGATTAAGAATTAGTCAGTGTATCCATCATGAATTCAATAGTGTGACTTTATGGATAATCATTCTAGAATTTGATTAAGGAATGGAAGATGGTAGTGATCTTTTATTGTTTGAACATTCAATTTTTAGTAATCAATGCACACATGCCATTCGTTCTTCACTTGAGTTGTGATTACCTCCCCATGTTCATTTGTGACAATAGTTATCCCACCCTTTTTAGGTATAACTTGAATTGGACTAACTCATTCACTATCACAAATTGGTTAGATAATACCATCTTGAAGAATCCTGGTGATCTTTTACCTAACTACCTCAAGAATGAGTGGATTGAGTCTTCTTTGTGGTAGTCTAATTGGTTTGGATGATTCCTCAAGATGGATGTGATGTATGCAGAGAGCCGGGTTGATTATTGGTATGTCATCTAGGGTCCAACCTAAGGCTTTTTTTCTTTCCTCTAACACTTGAACAAGTCTGGACTCCTCAGTTTCGATAAGTGAAGTAGAGATAATGACAGGATAAGAGTGATCATGAAAAAGGAATTCACATTTTAGGTGTTCAGGAAGAGGTTTCAGATCATTCTCATCTTTCATTTGTGGGTTAGACAACTCAGGAATGGAGGAAGGGACTTCAGTTGCTTCAGATTCATTCTCCTTAATATTTTCCAAGGTGGAGCAGTAGAGATCATAGTTGATGTGGGATTCAATAGAGTTTTCAAGTTCCTCTAGATTGATGGATTCTATGAATTAAAGGTCCACATCAACTTCACCATTAATAAATTGGTTAATAATGGTGTAGATTTCACAAGATCCTTTATCATTAGAACATGATGAACATGATAGAACGGGGTTTAGTGGACTCTTAGAAGTTTCCTTGGAATCATGTATTGAGAATGCAGAGTGATCCTCATATGGGTATCGCATGGATTGGAAAATGTTGAACTTGACCAGTTGGTCACAAAATTCCATGTAAAAGATGCTTGAATGAACATCAATTTTAGTTCTAGAAGTCATGAGGAATGGTCTTCCCAGTATTAGGGGAGATCGAGAAGAGTTCGTCTCACCTTCCATGGAAAGTACATAGAAATCGGCTGGGAAGATAAGATCATTAACCCGGACAAGGACATCTTCAATTATTCCCTCAGGACTAGCAGTGCTTAGATTGGCCAATTGAATGAAAACACCCATTGGATGTAAGGGACCTAGACCAAGGTTGGAGAAGATGGATTTGGGCATGACATTAATTTATTCTCCTAGGACTATGAGTGCATCATCAAAGTTGGAACTTCCAATTTGGCATGGAACCATAAAGGTCCCTGGATCTTTTCACTTTATGGGAATAGACTGCTGGGTGGAAACATTTTCAAAGGTCCTAAGTTTCCTCTTGTGGGTGAACAATTCCTTAAGAAACTTGGCATACTTAGGGATTTTTTTATGGCATCTAAGAGGGGAATGTTCAGTTCAACACGTCTAAACATGTCGAGCATTTCAGGATCAGGTTCAAAGGACATCTTTGGCTTAGAAACGGATTGAGGAAAAGGAATTTGTTTCCTAAGTGAAATGAAAGGAGGCGAGGGAATGACTTTATATTCCTTTTCAAGTTTCTTTTTCTTTTAATTTTCTAGCTCAACATTCAAAGTGGGGTTGGAGTGCTTATCTTGAGGCATAGTAATTTTATTTCCCGATCTAAGTGAAATTGAACTTACATTACCCTTGGGGTTGGGTAATGGTTGAGCGGGGAGTTGGGAAGAATTGGATGGTTGCTGCTGACTAAGGTGGGATGAAAGTTTACCAATTTGGGTTCCAATGTTCTTGATGCTGGAATGGGTTAAGGAGGCAAGATCTTCCAATGCACTTTCCCATGGTTTCTTGGAAGAAGAGGCTTGTCCCAGAATGGGATTACCTATATTTTGGTTCTTGGGAAAGTGATTGTATTGGTTTTGGAATTGGGAAGGCTCACTAGGATAGTGGAATCCAGGAGGAGGATTGTTCCTTTGAGGTTGAGGAATAAAAGGATAAGGTTTTTGGAAGTTACCAACACCTTGACCATATTGAAACTGGTTTGGGTTTTGAGGAGGTAATTGAGGGGGATTAGAGATGGGATTACCATACCTCAGGCCTTGGTTATAGGAAGAAGAGAAGGGATCAGAGTGAGGTTGGTTGAAGTTTCTAACAAACTAACCTAATAGTTGAGAGTTGGTGTTCCGCTGAGCATATACTGCATTGAGCTCCATTGGTCTAGATGAATCGGATTGATCCTCTTGAAGTTGTGGACATGTGTCAGTTGGATGAGATGGAGAGTTTCAGATTCCACAGTTTTTGACAGGTCCATGAAACATTGATTGTAGAGAAGACGAGGTTTGGGATTTGGATGACACAACTAGTTGTCGCACAAGACCTTTAAGTTCACTCATCCACTCAGTCATTATGACATCCCACCTTTTTATCACATAAACTTTCATTACATTATACAAAACTGAGGATCTTTAAGGTTTAGTGTCTTGGAAACAAGGAGCTTAATAGATGACAACATAAAACATTCTTCTTAAACCCTTGAAAGGCTTCTTCATTTGTTCATCCTAAGTTCATTACAGCATCTCATAATCTGCGGACATACATCAAAAGAAAGGGTGAGCATAAGGCCCAGTAAGGGAAACAAGGGAAAACATTTAACAAGTGAACTTGAGATACATCAATAAAGTCGTAAAAAAGAACTTTAAGGCATGAGAAAGAAATCATGAGGCATATCATAATAAAAATAACATATTTCATAACTTGAATATGTGGCAACAACATTTAACTTAGACAATCATTTCCATTTCACCAAGGTTCATCCCCAAGGTGTCATTAAAAATTACCAAGGTTATTCACCAAGGTATCGTTAAAAATGGTCATCTCTAGAGATTAAGTCTTTACCCAATGCATTGGAGCGCTATCAGGGCGCACCCTTAAATTTTCCTTCATTATCAAGTGAGCCACATATATCATCATCAAACATTTCATAAATAACCCATATATCATAAAAGAAATGGGTTTCAATTCATAATCATAACGTTTTAAAAACTTCTTTAAATACATGATCTTTATGTTACTTTAAACCCACGGAAAAAGGAAAGTGGGATTCATGTATGTAAATCCCAGAATTAAAATATAAAATTTTGATATATATGTGAATACCACTATAGAAGATAGAGCTTTGAGTATTCACTAAATAAAATAAAATAATTTGAGAAAAAGAGAGAGACATTTTGAGACGAAAATTCTGCAGCATAACGGCTATGTTACAGGGTTTTAGAAAACATTGAAAAGAGAGGGGACATGGGTAACCCACTCATAAATGATCCATAAAATAGTAGAGGGAAAGAATATAAAGGATATATGAGCATGGTAATGAAATTTTAAGGACATACCATTTGAAATGAAAAACATGGAAGTAAGACAAAAATAAGATTTTTTTTATGAAAATTAGGCAGCCTAACGGCGTCACTTAAACTTCAAAAAAATGAATTGACGAGAACAAATAGGGTCTCTCATCATATGAACATAAAATATCAGTATGATATATATAGAGATCATACCCCAACATAATAAAAAGGAACTTGAAAGACTTGACATGAAAATAGAACTTGAAAATGAGAAGGGTGAAAGAATCCCTTAAAAAATCGGCAGCCCAACGGCGCCACTTAAACATTCTTAAAATGAATTGATGAGAGCAAGAGGGGGTATCTCATCATATGAACATAAAAAGGACAGTAGGATGAATATAAAAGAACATCCCCAACATAAGAACATGGAGAATAAAAGAAATGACTTAAAAGATAGTACTTGGAAATAAAGAGAGAGGTAGGATCTCTTAAAATATCTCATGACATTATCATGGCACAGTTATGATGTCATTAAACATACCGACACCCTAAAACTGTATTTTTACTATTCACTGAAAATTCAAATTTTTCAAAAAACTCCCAAACATTTATCTTAACATAATATCAATGCTCTGAATTCAAAAATAAACTCCATTTTATAAAAATAATTTTCTAAATATTTTTAATTTAATTTTTAAATAAAAACACTATTCACCGAAAATTCATTTTTTCAGAAAAAACCCCAAAAATTACCTTAACATAATATCGATGCTATGAATTCAAAAATAAACTCCATTTTATAAAAATAATTTCTTAAATATTTTTAATCTAATTTTTAATTAAAAAAACACTATTCACCCGAAAAAACTAATACTTGACTAATAATTAATGAAACAGTTATTTACCTATTTTATTGAATCACACTACTTAATCAAGGTGCCTAAATTATATTAATACTTTTTTTAAGTGAAATTAGTAATCCATTTGGTCACATTACTAGTCCTAAGCATAAAATCACTATTCATAATTTACTATTCCTCAAAAATTAAGTTGATCTTATTAGACTCTAAATTTCTTGCTGAACACATTTGTAAAAGACCGTTTTTTTTAAATCATTACACGTCATTATTTATTTAAGGTTTACATAAATATTTTAAAATTTCCTTTTTTCAAAATACATCAATAAAATACATCCTATATTCATTCGAACATTTGAAAACTCACAAACTTCACCATAAGAAGAAAACACAATTTTATTTATAACAAAGGATTACACAACATAGCTATGGTCTCGTTACATATCCCCTTATCACACCAGTATAGGACCTAAGTGTAAGGTGTGCTAAGGTGAGAGAATCTGAGGGTGGCTTAGCCAACATAGCACGAGTAGTAATTTCTATCAGTTTGAACTTCTCGTGAAGTAGATTCTGTTCTATCTTCACACGATGAAGTTCGGATTGGGTTTGGTCCAGAGCAAATCCCAGTGGTGCTACCTCCTTCCCAAGTTCTGTTAGATGGGATTCGATTGGCCCGAGACTACTGGATGAGGCCATCAAATCTTCTTTCTATATTAATAAACCAAGATAACTTGTATTTAAATACAATAATTACAACATTTGGTTTCCAATGGTCATATTGACCAATGGTCATATAATAGTCAAAACCCAATAGTCTTATTTTAATTATACTCATGTTATCAAATGAAACATTTTTGGTGAGTATAAAAGTAAAATTACACACAAAATTAGGAAACAAGACTTATTCAAAATTTCGAGTCGTTACAGTCATCTTGTTTGGTTCTATGGATTCATTATCTTGATCTTGTTTTACTTGGGCATGTTCTCGAGTATGGAATTGTTGTGTGTTTTCAGGAATGTTACTTATGAGATCTCTTTCAGATGCAGGAGTTTTATCAACAAGAGCATCACCACTTGCGGCGTCAATGAGAGTTTTATCCATAGACAATAACCCCTGATAGAATTATTGGATCAAGATTTGGTCAGGAATTTGGTGGTGTGGGTATGTTGCAACAAGATTTTTTAACCCCTCCCAGTTTTCATGGAGTGATTCACTTGGGAACTAACAGATACCACTTATTTCCTTTCAGATAGAAGCATTACGAGAAGCAGGAAATAATTTCTCTAAAAAGAGTCACTTCATGTCATTCCATGTGCTTATGGAATTAGGATGGAGGTAGTAAGGCCATGACTTAGAGGAGTCAGCTAAAGAGAAAGGGAATGCTCAAAGTTTGATTTGTTCCTCAGAAACCCCTTGAGGCTTCATGGTAGAGCACACCACTTGGAACTCTTTAAGGTGGAGATGTGGATCCTCACCGGCTAGCCCGTGGAAATGAGGGAGAAGATGAATCAAACCAGATTTGAGTTTGAAGTCAGCCTCTAAGTTTGGATATTGAATACCAAGATATTGGCAATTCATATCAGGGGCATCAAGTTCTTTAAGTGTTTGTTCCCTAGTATTGGCCATATCTAATTCAATTGGTTGGATAAGGATTGGTTCTTGAATTATTTGATTATCCCTAATGTTCCTCCTAAGTTGGCGAAGTGTTCACTCAATTTTAGGGTCAAACAAATCCTAGGGATTGTTTGGGATTTTATGGGGCATTCAGAGAGATGTTGGAAGAAAGAGAAAAACAGTTCTTTCTTTTTGTGTTTTCTGTTTATGATTTTTATGAGAAGGTGGGTTTTACATAGTGTTTTTTTCAATTTTTTTAAAATTTTGTTTGTTTTTTGTTTTTTTACAATAACTAGAAACTAATTATTACTTAAAACACCATCCCTGGAAACGACACCATTTGAAAATCGCAGCTGATTGTCACTTATCGACCGGTCAACGTTTCGGTGCTCTGCTAATGTGTATAGCCGCACTCGGGTTGAATCCTCGATGATGATACTTTTTAATAGTCAGTTGTTTTTAGTTAATTGTATTTTGATTGGGGGGTTTGTTTTCAAAGCTTATGAAATGATTTATTGATTAATATTGATTTAATAAATTGATAAATATTGGGGTTAGTTCATTATTAGGGAGTTAAGCATGTGATATCCTTGATCTTTGCTTTATATTACATTTAAATTTACACCCACTTCACAAGATAATGTTGATTGGAATTCCTAAGTGTTAAGGCTTTAATAAAATCCTTAACTTAACTTAGGGTTCTAATATCAATCAAATCTTGTTTATGGTAGTTTATTTATGGTTCCAATAATCCATGGAAACCACACGTTATACAAAATAAGTCATTAATCCATTACATGTTAAGTGCAACATACACAATGTTAATTTGAAGAATATTCATCAAGAAAATACTCTCAATTACTTGACATCCCAAAATTATAACTCACCCCAATTAGATATTTACTCATACATTTAAATGATTATTAATCTAGTTATAATTATTATGATGATAAATTAAGAAGATAAGAAAAATAAAGGGATAAGAAAAGAGTTGTGCGTCGAACACATACACAAACGATGATGATAATAAAAAACGAACTTAAGATTGAATGAGAAAGAAAAAGAAGGGAAGGGGATTCAACTATATTTAAAATATTTTAAGAACATTAATATTAAAATAAATAATTTGGATGTGAATAAGAGATATTAAAGAAGAAAATTTCATTAAAATAGAATTATAAAAGAAATGACTTACAAGATTACAATAATGAAGAACACAAAAGTAAAAGGAAACAAAAAGAGGAGGAAATGTCTCTAATGTAAAAACTTGAGTATGGAAGTTCCTCCCAAGCCTTTGTAAAGGTATGTTCGTGCCAATATATTCTCCTATTTTCTTAAATTCCAACCCCTTTGAATGAGAGGAGGGGGATGTATTTATATCCCAAGGAAGTGGATTGTTTGCATTCCCAATATTTCCCTCCACTTAGATCGACGATTTGGACATCCTAAAAGACAAATATTGAGATATATCATTATTCAAAGTTGTATATAATAATCGTTTCCAACTACTATCAAAATGTGGAAGGATTTGGAATTATGGAGGCAAAGTTATGGCTGTTTGATTAAACAAAGTTAAACTTTCCATTTCAATCCATACTTTTTAGAAGGCCGAAATGTAAATGGGTTTATAAATAAGAATATTCCTTGAGATACAAAAACTTTCTTCAAAAAATTTGGCCTACTATATCATCTCTTTCACACTTCAAAATCTCAAATTTATTTGATGACTACATAATGAGATATGTTATTAAAACTGTACTTGTTTTATTTCCCATCCAAAATGGTGGGCTGAGTTTAAATGAATCATTTGGGCCCCTTGTATTTGGATTTGGGCCTTGAAATTTTTATCCAAGACTCCTTACATTGTCCCAAAAATTTTGGATGATAATAAAAGAATTTTAACTTCCTGATAGATCCCAGAAATTAAATCTTCACGGATCGTCTAGTTTCTTCACAGATTTTGTGGGTCTTCTTGTGTGGTCCATATGACCATTCAAATGGCATAATGGGCCAATTATTCCTTCTAATGATTTGTGGAAAATTGAATAAAGACTCCTAAAAAATAATAACCACACAATTTGGATCAGTAGGGTGAGAGTTATAAATAAAATATTAAACTAAATCAATTGGACTACTTCTAAAAATGATCAAAAATTATACTTAGTATTAAAACATTAATATTTCACACAAATTATGCACATTTCATATAAAATAAGTAAAGGGAGTATATAATAAGTCCTGAAACTATTAATAACATCAACCACTAAGCCTTTCTATTCTTGTTCTAGTGGCAGAAGTTAGGCTAAACTGATGTGACTCAGATGAATGTAGGAGGGTATGATTGTACCCTTCAGGAGTATACTTGTCCAAATCTGATGAGGATTCTCTAAATCTAATTGATATCATATTAACTAATACACATGAAGTTTTGTGCTTCTCCTTGATGCAGTATCTTATTTGACATGTCGGTTTCCAATGTACCGTTTGGGGGGTCGGTGGCCATGATACCATTTGAGGGGTCAGTTCCCATGATGTAGATGATCCTAGGGTAAAATAAGGTAAAAATGCTTGTAACCCTATGGTATGGGGTGTTCCCTGGGACTTTATAGTCATTGTGTCTAGATGAGATGAAGTCAAAGGCTCCTGACTGTCAGTGATCTAGGATTGATCATGGTCCACCATTGGGATACATTGGTGGACCACATTTAGATTGGAAATAGTAGGGATATGAGAATAATCTAGATATGCGTTGTTTGTATACCCCAGGTGGGCTCTCCTACTGTGTTCCCCATCCTGGATAGTTGGTGTAGGCAAAACCCCCTCAGTAACTTCCTATGGGATCAAGGCCGTATATCAGCGATGATGATCAGAATGGATGGGAGGCCTCTTAGAAATCTCTTGGGTGATTGATTTATCACGTTGACCATCCACATCTTCCTCCAAAACATAGGGATGTTGTATGTTTCTAAATTCCAGTGATAGGTTCCTGAAGTGGTTGAATGTGGTGATAAGGGTCACTTACTCTCCCACAGCTTGTTCTGGGAAAGATAGTCGATGGGAACTCATCCGTTGAAGGATTTCATGAGACGATTCTAGAGTCTTGATGGACTTGTTGATGTAGTATTCCTATCCTAAGAGGTTCACCAACTGATGATGGAAGTGGTGTGGTAGTGATAACATACGTGAGGGCCTCAAGGACAAAGCAGCTTGTCCAGTGATCTCAAGATTCGTTGGCACATTCAATGACATCATTTTGATTGCAAGGAATCTTGAGAAGTAATGGGGAATGAAACAAGACAACTTATCAGTGAAGCATCCTATATAAGAGTACATGTTTGATCAATTACTTTCACAGTTAAAGGATAAATATGAAATCCCTTCTTTTTACGTGAGTCTTAGTGTGGTTAAAAGAAACATGTTAGGTTTATCATTTTGTTGTGCAATGAACACAACATAAATTGTCCTGGTGGGAATGGAGAAATCTATCCTTTTTTACCCATGAAATGGATGACATGGTTAAAGGTGTTACATCATATTCACTATTTTTATTTCATAGGGATTTAATATGGCATGGAATGGGTTTTTCCTATCGGGATGTCATTTTTACTTTTCCTAGAAACACCTAGTGGTTCCCCCATCTGTAGATGGGTACATAACTTCTTTCCAAAGGCTAGAGGTCATCTAGGTTTTTAGGCCTAGTGGATCTTGGGGACTCACATTGGTTTAGAAGATGGGAGGTCAGAATCATCACACCCTTTTGAAGGTAATTGTTTCCTACTTCAGGACTATCTTATATATTAAATATATGTTCATCAAATCCTTACCAGACCCCAACACAGGATTGTTTACCCTCGTGTTAATGAATTGATTATGAAGATGTATCAATAGAGACTATCACGTGTATATCACAGGTTCTCTATCACTCTTTTATTTAACCATGATGCTTTAGGCCATGTCCATGTTCAAGCACTCTGAAGTTTACTAATTTCGAGGGAGATAGATGGTGTCCTAGGAATGGGATTGAACCTATACGAGGAATCATATGTATCCTATGAAAACAAGAATAAAACCCATGTAGTTTTTTTGACATAGTTTAATTTCGTATGACCAGACCCATCCATGCAATTTAACATCTTACGATAAGGACAAAATATCAGGCTTGAACCTCGATGAGGCCTTGGGCGGGACTTATTCATATGAGACTTCCCAATATTTCATATTTGGGAATATGGCCCTTTGAGCGGAGATGGGATGTAATCAGGATTATATACCAATGGTGATTCCTCATTGGGGTAATTCTCATAATTCTATTAGTACAATCTTTACTGGTTTCTAAGCCCATGTGATCCATGCTCGATGTAATAAACAAGAGATAATGATGGATTGGACAAATTACATGAGAGAATATTCGTACGGGGCTTACATATTAAAGTTTGACATTAAGAGGAATGATCACCCATCTCATGGAGGATATAGAATGGAGATCAGTCCTTAGTAAGTCTTCCTACGTATCCCAATTATGGAAGGAATTAGAGTCCTCTTAGTTCGGTTCATCCCAACACTGCTGATGGATTTCAGGTACTTGGGAGCATTTTTGGGGCTTATACTAATAATGATGCCCATGTATGAGTCTTCTTCTCATCTGATAATGGACAAGGAATAATGGTAGACCTATGGGATGATTTAATCCCATTATCTATTAATAAATGGAATTGTAAGGGACTTACACCAAAGTGGATGCCCATGGGAGCTCGGGCCTTAGGAAGGCTTCCTACGTATCCCAGATATGCTGGGAATCAGATTCCACATAGTTCACTTTATATCAGGGCTTACACACTGAGGATTCCTATGTGGTTAGGGCTTACACTCTAAGTTTTCCCATGTAGTATACCCATTCTTTATCCTATAGTGGATTAAAGAGAGGTGGTGATAACCAGGGTGGTCTATCTAAAAGCATGATGTCGATAGGGTCACAAGAGTACATGACCCTAGCTCATCAAGGACACTTCCATTGTCAAAGGGGTATGTGGATAAAAATTATTAGCAAAGGTACATATGGAATGAGTCCAATTATTCATGCCAAAAAAATTTGGTATGTCCTAGGGTATTTTTCGGACATGTCTTGGCCATCTACTGGGAAAGTGTTGATTGTCCACCCGATATGTTGGGGCACCAATCTGACATAGTATACACATCTGAGGGTGTTTTTCTAATCAATTGGCATGCCTTGGATTCCTTCTAATGGGCTAAGAATCATGTCCAATATTCTTCACATGACCAAAGTAGGCATGTTTGGGGTATCTTACATGATCAACTGGCTTGTCTCTGAATTCTTTGCCTGAGTGAAGTGGACATGTCAAAGGTGCTTCGCATGACTAGAGCAGGCATGTTAGGTGTATCACGCATGATCAAATGACTTTTCTTAGATTTCTTCACCTAATCAAGGTGGACATTTCCGAGGTCTTATGCATGATCAATTTACTTATCTTATATTTATTCCCCTGAGTGAAGTGGACATGTCCAGGGTCTCCTGCATGATCAAAATAGGAGGTCTGGATGACTTGTCAGGAGGTCCTATGGAGCTGCATTGCGGATGTCCCGGGTGTGTTGCATGTCTTTCAGTGATTGATAACACATATCACCTCCTCCCTTTTTATCCCCTTTATGTTATTTTACAAATTTCAGGTATTATGCGAGTTTGAACGAGTAATGTAAAGGATATTTACTCAATTTTTTTATGATGCCTCGCATGACCAAAACGGTTCATATGGAGAATGTGAAAGTATGTCAGGGACAAATTCCATTTGTCCTTAGGGAATCACGGTGTTTCCTAGACATAACCGAGGAATTCCATGTAGTGATGTGGACATTCTTGGGGTCCTGTGCATGATCAAAGTAGACATGACTATATGTTGTCTCAGGATCAACCTGACTTGTCCTCGGGCTATCGCATGTCGATAAGAACAAATCTATGTAAAATCACATGATCCTTTCAACACGTCAATGACTCCTTATAAAGGTCATCCTATCTTGTCCAGATCTTGTCTTATAACAATGAGTATGCATCAAGGGGGTGTCTCATATTCAATTTGTATTTCCCTTTGGGTCTTTGTATGACCATGGTGACATGGAAAATGGTTTTTGTTGGATCGGCCCAACTTGTATGAGGCTTTTCTTGTGATCACCATGGCATGTACAAGGTTTCCTGAAGAAATCATGAGTCCATCAAAGGATATCATGATCGTGTGTCCTTGAACTATTCACATGGTAGGGAATCATGAATATTCTTAAGGTCTTACACTTATTCAATTACCGTAAGTGCATATCAAAGGGTATTATTCCCAAATTTTAATGGAGGGGATGTTCATCCAAGGGGAGTTCTCATCCACTCAGGGGGGGTACTACTTCATAGAGTAAATTACATGACATTATATTTTCATGTGATCAAGTGATCTTGTGAAGATCACGCGATAAGCTCCCATGACTATATAATGCGATATATTATTGCAAGAAAGATGGCCCTTATTTACCCAGAGGAGGTTTCTAGTGAAGATGTTCAACTTTCCCTTCTTTTTCGTGGTTTCTTTCCCCTCTCTCTTATGTATTTTTTTTAATGGGAGTAGGTTTATATTGGTCACATGAGGCTGAATGTGGTGACGCTTTCTATGAATAGGGTGTCGTGTTGCACCAGGGAGGTGGTGATGGAGATTACATCACATGATCATTTCTTCTAATCATGTGATGCCTATGTTTCCCATCTATGGAATTGTATAATCAGAGATAATCCAATTTAAATTGGATGAAAAAACACCTGAAGGTGAACAGGTTCGTGGTCATTGAAATGATCATGATGCCATTAGCCTTCACCCATGGTTTGGTCGTATGGTCAAAGAATGATCATTTGATAGCCCCAACCCTCTTCTCTTGTGATTCCTCATACAATCTTCACCATGGACACCTGATCTAAGGATGATCATGTGATGGCCTCGATTGATTTTGGGGACTCTTGCGGAAGGCCACGTGAGCTCACTGATTGGATCTCACAATGGCTCATGTCAGTCATCTCGGACTTTCTAGGATATCATTGAATTACCTAAGAGATTTTATAGATTAAGGGTTAGTGTCAAGTGTTCCTTGGGATGTCTAACTAGGTTGTCAGGAGGTTGAAGATGAGGGTCTTGTGGTGCACGGTTTTGGATTGATTCGAATTTGTGAGGTGAGGGACCAGTTTGAGTTTGAGTTTGTGAGGCATGAGATTTGGATAGATAGCTAGGATCAACAGATGGATTGATCAGACATCACGGATCATCAGGGGTCATGATCAGATATCTCAGATTATATCACCATTAAAATAACACATCTCACATTGAACTATCATTCTACCTTCCCCTGATATATAATCCATTCCATGGATGTTGATTGTTCGATCCAAAAATGGGTTCGACACCGGTACCATATACATCACTTCCACCATGGGCTTCGACCCACTAAGTCTATGACTTGGGATATACATGTGCACATGTGGTATTACACACCATGGGCCCTATACAAGGGGTTGGCATGTCTCTTGTGGGAGTTATGCTCCTATGCTGGTCCACTGACTGGCCTATGCTGACTCCCATGGGTATAGTCAAACTATGGTCCCGCATGAGCTTATGGTTTAATTGGCCTAGATGGCTAGTGGCTAGCCATTATGTTGGCTATGGGTGGTAAAAAATCCTTAATTACTCAATAATAAAATTCTTAGTAGGACGTCAGGCCCAAGGTCTGTCTTCTTAAACCCTAGGCCCTCATGTATTACCTTCTCCATGTATTATTCAATCATTTGGCATGGCCCTTGGATATTTGGCAGCAAAGTGAGAAATACACAAATATTGGTGTAAACAGGGGTTAATGATGAGTAGGAACAAAAAATAAATCAAGATGAAATTCTTGAATATTTTTCTTAAAAAGAAAACATGATTCATTTTAGAAGTTTTATATTGTGAAAAAATATATACTGAGTGTAAGTTTCCACTTTTTAATATACGGTACTTTTCTGTAATTATAGTGATTTAATTATCTAAAACTCTAAAGCTAAAAGATCATTGGTAATGAAAGAAAGTGGAACTGTAGTAGCTGGGAATATGACCCCATTTGGGCCTTCAGGCCACCGATTTGGTCCCTGAGTCCTTTAAGGCCTTCGGTCCAACCACGCCTTTGGGTTAGTAAGTCCTTAGGGCCACCTCAAGGCCTTCAGGCCACCTTAAGTGCAGATGCAAACCAGACAACCTACAAGGAACAAGCTCTACAAGGAGGATGAGTAAGGAGCTTTCACCACATTAGAAGTTAAACGGATTACAAGAATGAGAGGGTATGGAACCTACTATCGGGACAAGCCTGTGCATGCATGGGAATGCCTAGTTGATCATCCATACGAAGGTGGAGAGCTGATTTAACGATGAATATACTGGGGAGGAGAAGTTCTAAGTAGTTAGTCGGGGTTTTATGTAATTTTTGAATCCTACGGGCAATGAATTCTTTTAAGGCCTATGGTCCATGTAATACTTATGCCTACAGGCCTTTTTAGGGTTCCACCTCACCCCTTGAAAGGTGTATTATCAAAAAATCAATAAAAAATGAAGGCCTTCGGGCCATTTAAGGATGTAAATAATATGTAATTTTATAAGGTTGAGTTCTTATAGTATGTATCAAATAATGGTTTGGATAATTTTATATACTGTGATAATGTATCTAAGTAACCTTAATAGAATCTAATTTATGGTTATCACAATATATATTTTGAATATTTCCTTGTTTCTTCATCTAATCTATGTCTTTTTATAATGGTTTTTCATAGAGGAAAGAGGGAAGAGAAAGTTGGAAGGAACTGATAGAAAAATATCCTTCCAAAGTAAACTGTAATAGTTAGAATTGGAACTAATCAATTTATTATTATGATGGATTAGTTAACATAGGATATTAATAGAAATGGCATAAATGTTAGAGAGAAACCATGTTCACCATAGAAGAATATGTATATAGTACATCATTTCATGAAAAATCACCATCCCGCATTCAGTGGATCTTCTGACCTAATGGTAACTAAGGGATAAATTAAATATTTGGAAAAGATATTTTAATTCTTTGGTTGTTCATAATGTTAAAATGTAAGAATTTTTATTTACTGTTTTTAATGTGAAGCTAATTGATGGTGGTTATTAGTTAAGAATAATAGAGAGAGAGAGATATGAGATTGATTCCATGGAATTATATGGTTTCATGAATATTTTCCAAGAGAAATCTTTCCCTAAGGATGTTTAACTTGGAATAGAAAAAAATTATTATAATTGAGGAAAAAGAAATATTCAATAGTCGTTTATAAAGAAATTTTTTCAATATTAGGTAGGTATGAATCGAATTGTATTTAGGAATTTGATATTAAAATTAATAGATTTTACTTAGGATTGAAACCATATTTATGAAAAGAATTGTCCAAAAAGGAATTTAAATGTTATTAGAAATTCATTTGTTGCATTGATAATGTTTTGATGGAGTTTTCTGACACTTATGTGCCTTATGATGACAAGAGTAAGAAGGAGTCAAGGTGGAAAGGAATAAAGAATCATTTAACAGAGAAATAGAGAGGTTAACCTCTAAAATATTCCAAGTGTGGTAAAAAATATTTTATATAGTTTTTTATAGGATCTAGAAAGTGTTATCAGTATGGTAATTTTATTCATAAGGTGTAATGCCCCTAGCCCTAGTAGCCTAGAGTCAGTGGTTACTTTATTATATTATCATGATTATAAGAAATCACATCTCTAAGGACCAAATAGTTTAGTAGTTTCGAAAAACTAGATATATACTTTAACTATACATTACAATTGAAAATATAAAATACAAAATATATAATCCTTTTAGTACACCATTATTCTCCTAGCTTATCTCGGCATATCAGTCATAATAAATATATTAGAATCCTGAGGAAAAATAAAACATAAGAAAGGGGTGAGATCAAATGATAAATAAGGGTTAAGTACAGTGTAAGAAATCATAAATAAGTAATAACAATTATTTAAAGGTAAATAATAAAAACACATTCCATTTAATCCATATCTTGAACATAATAAGTTCGGAATAAAATATGATCAAATAATGCCACAAAAATAATCACATGAGTTAGAAAACTTAACAATAGATATTACACTAAATGAATAATCATGTAAAAATAAATCACTAATATAATAATTATGGAATAAATAATGCAAGATATATGAAACTTAACATCGAGGCCTCTTCCAAGACACTTAAAAATAAATGGGTAAGGCTTTGGCCAAAACACAAACTGGTTTGACTCATGATATATGTCGATGCTTCGAGGGGATATAGTAGGACCTTCCCATCACTTAATAAGTCAAATAAATTCCTCATATGAAATTGGTGAAATATAATAAATATATATATATATTCATTAATACTGGTATAAAAAATTTAAATGACTTTCCCCATTAAGTAATCATAATCAGAAACCATCCATAGTAATATGGTGAATGGTATCAAAATAGTAAATTCTCAGTCAAAATAATCAATAAAAATTTAATAAAATATGGTATATGGTATCATATATCAACCTCAATGAATCAAAAGATTAAATAATGGATTTTGAAAATGATTAAAATACTTTAAATCAGATCATTGAAAAATTCTTAAGGAGACACCCCATCTCACTTTGTAAACAATTTATTTTTTAAAATGATCTACAGTTATAAAAGAAAAAAAATTATTTTAAAATAAACATTTAAAAATTTAAAGTGATCTTTAAATAATTAGGGAATTATTATGGTGGGAAAATTCACTCACATCTTATAAGTTAAAAAACATTCCTTCCATATTTTTATAGTAAAAAGTCTCAAAGAACCTTGTTTAGAAAATAAAAAGATACAACTTTTAAACCATTTGTAAGAAGTAAAACATGAGTATAAATGAATTTAAAAAATCATAGTATGATAGTAAAAAAATTAGAAAAACAATTAGACAACACGGACATGGAAGAAAATATAGTTTTAAGGGAAATTTTTAAAAAGATAATTTTTTTAAAATAAATTCTCTTATAAATATCATATCAGAGAAGGGTGAATTGATAAAATGAATGAAATATGTGTATTCACTATAAAGACAGATAAAAAAGTGGAAATAAAATATAATATATTCAAAATTCATTTCATAGATAATATTAGTATGACATATTCATGGAAGTAGAACATTAATCTAAAAATTGGAAATTGGGTTAGGAATTCCCTTACCACTTTATAATCATTCAAACTGTATGCCCATAAAAGTAATAATTATAAAATGGAAAAATTAATACCATGAAGATAATTTAATTCATAATATGATATATAAAAGGTCATTACATACTCCATACACAAGGAATAAGTGGTGAATAAGGAATATATCTCACATAAGTAACAATGAGATGAGAAACCCCTTACCCCATGCTTCTATTTAGTGTAACATTATTTAACCTCATGTATAATGGTTTAAACAATTTTATTGAATCATTAAATAAATATATTCATATTTATAATAACATATATTATGTTTTTAAAACATCTTATGGCCCTTTATTAATAATATTTCATGATTTTATTATTTTGGGTGTGTTCATTTCGTAGTTTCATGATTGGTTCTCTATAGTATAATCATGGATGTTCTTGTAAAATGGGAATACAACTATAGTATTAAAATGAAATTGTATTAGTGAAATTTCAATATTATAAATAGTATCATCTATCATTTTGGTTTTTAACATGAGGATGATTTATTTGATAAAATGTTGATGATAAATGGTTAGTTTATTTTTTTGCAGTTTTTCCAAATATCGGGAACTAGTTTCGTTTTATTTAATATTATGTCAATATATTAGTTAAAAAACATGATATAGGTTATTATATACTTATTAAAATATTATTTAATAATAATAATAGTTTTATGACCATCCATGAAGGTGATAATGGAAAATGAACTAAATCATTATTCACAGAGATGATTAACCGGCATAATTGGGAAAATAGTTTCATTTCTTTGAATAATAAGAGGTAATAAAAGGGGTGGATATAATATATTACATTATAAACATAAAATTATAGTATTAACTTTATTCTTAAATTATTATTAATTTATATATTAAAGATATGAGGAGATAGTATAAGAAGAAAATAAAGTAAGATATACTTTTTAGAAAATTACCTCTTGAAAATCACCTATTTGGAGGACCCCTTGAGGACCTTGGGTTTGATATTTTGGTGATACCAGATGCACATGGACATGGTTAGAGTGATAATGATAATTTTTGGTATATATTTTATGATCTTAAAGTTTTTTAGTTGAAATTGGGTGGTGAGGAGAGGTGGGTTTAAATGATTAAATAATGAATATTTTAGGTTTAAAGCCAACCACATGTAGGTGGAATTGATTTCAAAAAAAAGGAAGATAATTAATGTTTTAAAGTATTTTTAGGTTATAAAAATACCTCAAAAACCCATGTAATGTTTTATTTTTAGGTATTTTAATCATTTATTTTTTAACTATAACCCTTTTCATTATTTTACCTATACTACGGTAAATAATTTTTTTTACCACAGTAACTTTTTTATCACTAAAAAAAATAAACTAACATAATAATTTGGAACTTATGATTCCAAATATTTGATCCATTTTACTAAATTCAATTCATATAATTGAAAAAAAAATTAAAAATTAATCTCGTAAATGCAATGGAAAAACGGGCTTTTAAAGTGTAAAAGTTCAAATGTTTGAAATATTTTTATATCCAATTTCAATGTAAAATTGATTAAAATGACCTAAATTAGATTTATTGATGTATAATTGAAATAAATATACTTTAAAACCCTTCTAAAATATAATTTAACATTATAAATTATTTATATAAAAAATCTGTTTCCAATTAAAATGCAGTATTTTCACTTTTCTTCAAAAAATGAAACTTATAAGAAATATACCAAAAATTAACCCAAATATAATTTTGATAAAAAGATTTTAAAAATGGGGTTTATTTTTTAAAATAAAATTTATAAATGTATCAAAATTTATATTTAAAATAGTTGTGCCATTAAAAGCGGCAAAATTACTTTTTCGAAAAATATAGCTTTTTATGCTTAAAATCAGATTTATCTTTATCTTAATCCTATAAAATGTATTGTATGAATTTAAAACATTTTTTTAAATATATCAAATATATATTTAATTAATATATTTCACTAAGAGTGATTAATTTAATTTATTGAGATAAAATTCAATTATGGACATAAGCTAATGAAGAAATTGAATTTATTTAAGTAGAGACATACCGTAAAATCTTATGGTGTTACATTCTACACCATTAAATAAATTTTTTCCTTTCAATTTGAAATTGAACTTCGAAAATCAAAGGATAATATTTGGAAATTCCATTATGGGAAACCCATATCGTAAAGAGGGTTAAAAAACTTCCTTTTAAAAATAGGGTAAGGAAAATGTGAAATTCACCACAAAACTAGGTTTCTAAATATGATAACATTAGTGGGAAGTGAAAATATATACATGTAATAGAAATATAAATATCAATTTATAATGGAGGGTGATAGATAACATGGTCATTAGAAATTTTACCATCACAAAACCTTAAATCTTATGATCATTTAAAAGACCATTGATTTCTCAGTAAGAAAAGTAAATAGATAAAGTTTTTGTACCAAAATATATTTTCTATAGTTGAGGGATTATTTTAATATATAGATAATCACTTGAGAAAATAAAATTACTCTATTTATTTCCATTCCATAATCATAATATCATCCTTTGGTTATGCTTCGATCTATCTCCACTTCAATTCATACACCAAGAGATGGGTATTAAAGATGAATTTTTCATGATTGAATCACTTTTTATGAATCATAAGATCCAAAAGTCATTAATTAAACCTCTAAATGTATACTAAAACCAAAATTATAAGAAAAGGTTATCCAATATGATAAATCGTATTTTAACCTTGAACAAAAATATCCAAAGTTCAAATTAATCCATCCTAAAAGTAATTAACCTTAAGATTCATCCAAAATACATCTATTCAAATTGAAAGTTTAAAAAATCTGGAAGGAAGGACATAAAATTTCCAAAATAAACTTAGAATTATCAGATATATAAATACCTTGATCACATTAACACCTTAATGAAAAAATGCATGCTCCCAAAAATAAAATCTCAGGTATATTACTTAAATCCAAATATGTAGTAAACCCATCAAAGATAACATAAACCATTATATCACTAAACAATTTCATAACCACCATTAATATACCATAAATATATATTTTTCATTATTATCTCAACATCAATCATATATTAATGGTCATATTAACTCAATCATGTGTTTTCCAAAAGATTAACTTTCTATTTAATCACTTTTCCTAGTTATCGATACCATTCAACATATGCTCTCAAATCCTTAAATAAGAAGTATTGCAATACAATACTTATTTATTATATAAAACTTATAAACAGGATATCATCAATAACATACTCTTACCACATTTTAAAGGATCCAAATAAAGAATAAAACTAATCATTCTACTTCAGCTATATCAATAGCATAAGCTTGACCTTGATCCCTTCGCTTCTTCTGGGCTATACACCCTTGACACTTTGGGAATTTTTTTATATAGTTCCCCATAACCTTACAATTGAAACATTTCATATTTATAGATTATTTATTTCCCTTTTAGTCATGATCCTGGTGAAATTTCTCTCCACACTTGTAACAAACACCCATTCCCTTCAAGCATGCACCAGAGTATTTCTTTCCATAATTATCACATGTTGGAAAATTCTTCTTCCCTTATTCCCTTTATCCACCTATTTCTTATTCATTGTCTTATTCTATTGATTTCTCTTAAAGTTATAATAATCATAGAATTATTTCTATACCTTGATAGCACATGATACTATATCTTTATATGATGATAAAGTTTAGGAGACCAGTTCCCTTTGTAGGAATGGCTTTAACCCATTAAATAAAGGATCAATATCACTCTTTGGGTTATGTATGTACTAGGTAGAATTCCTTGATAACCTTGTAAAGTTGGATTCATAGTTAGAAACATTCTCATCCCCATTTTGATTCAGACTCAAGAATTTTCTCTCCATATCTGCTCATAGTTCGTGAGGGAAGTATTTTTTCCAAGAAAAGATCCTTAAAATCCTTCCATTCCATGTTTTTTATTTCATCATCCCTATTAGTATTTTTAATCAATGGAAACCATTGATCCATATATCCAAAGAGATGATAAACTTCCATGACAACTTTATCCATTTAATTACTTCCCAATGTAATAAATATCTTCTCTAAAGACCTTATCCATTTCTCACCTACAAATGGATTTTTAGTCCAATTGAATGATGGAGGTTATTGTCGCATGAATAAGTCTAACATTGTTACACCAAATTGTGGATCATTAAGCTCCATACAGGTATGGTTATTATTTATAACTTGAGTTAGTTGTCCCAATATATTTATAATTTATCCAACTCCAACTGCATCTTCAGCTCTATCCATATCTCCAACTCCATCATCATTATCATTCTAAAGAGGGATGCCCATGTATGGATTATGTGCATTGATACAGTTCTCATTCCTTATACTAAGATCCATTTATAAATAATAGAATACAATATATTAGATCATAACATTATAAAAATAATATATAATCTCAAAACTACTTAGTGTAAATTGAAAAAAAAATAATTATAACTAATCTCTAAACCATAATTTTTGTTTCTTTGGGAGTAAATAAAAATTATATAATAGGTTTTCATTTGTTAATCTAAATTTTCCTATAATGTATCTTACCCTAGAAGCCTAGAGTTAGTGGTTACTTTATTACATTGGCATGATTATAAGGAATTTCATCCCAAAGTACCGAACTGTTTATTAGTTTTAGAAAAATAGATACATACTTTAACCATAAATTAAAATTGAAAATATAAAATACAACATAGATAATTATTTGAGGATACCATTATTCTCCAAGATTATCCATGTATATTAGTCATAATAAATATCTTGTCTTCTTGTAGAAAAATAAAACATAAGAAATGGTTGAGCTTAAATTCTTAGTAAGGGTTAAGTACCATGGAAGTAATCATAAATATGTGATAATAATTATGGAAAGCTAAATAACTAAAAAAATATTCAATTTAATCAATATATTTAATATAATATGGTTGGAATAAAAGATGATCAAACAATTACACATAAATAATCACATGATCTTGAAAATTTAATCATAGATATTATACAAAATGAATAATCAAATGTAAATAAATAACTAGTCACATAATGATAGAATGAAAATTTTCATACATCTGAAACTTACCATTGAGTCCTCATCCATGACATCTGAAAATAAATGGGTAATACCTTGACTAAAACCCAAACTAGTTTGTCTCATGATACTTATCAATGCATCGAGGGGCTATAGCGGGTCTCACTCATCACTTACTAAGTCCAAAACATTACTCATATGAAAGCGGTGAAAAATAATCAACATATACATTTTTATTGAGACTATAATACAAAATTTAAATAACTTTCCTCATTAAGTAAACATAGTCACAAACCATCTAGAGTAATATGGTGAATGGTATAAAAATAGTATATATGCAGTCAAACTAATCAATAAACATTTAATAAAATATGGTAGATGGTATCATAATAGATCAATATCAATGAAGCACAAGATTAAACAAAGGATACTGACATAGATGAAAATACCTTAACTTATATCATTGAAAAAATCTTGAGGAAAATATCCTTCTTTCACTTTGAAGACAATTTATTTTTAAAAATGATGCATAATTATAAAAGAAAAAAATTCTTTAAAAATAATCATGTAAAATTTTAAAGGGATATTTAAATAATTATTTCATTATGAGGATGGGAAAATCCTCTCACATAGTATAAGTTAAAAAAACATTTCTTCTGTATTTTTTTATAAAAAGTCTCAAAGAACCTTATTTAGAAAATGAAAAAATAAACCTTTCGAACTACTTTGTAAAAATTAAAACATGAGTATAAATGATTTTAAGAAATAATAAAAGGATATTAAAAATATTTATAGAAACAATTTTATAAAACACTAACATAGAAGAAAATAGAGTTTTATGGAAAATTTAAATAGATTTTTTTTTAAAAAAAAAATTCCATTATAAATATCATATCATTGAAGGGTGCATTAATAAAATGAATAAAATATTTTCATTCACTATAAAGACACGTAAAAAGTGTAAATACAACATATGATATTCAAAATTCATTTCATAGATAATATTGTTATGAAATAATCAAGGAATTAGAACTTTAACACAAAAAATGGAAATTGGGTTAGGAATTCCCTTACAACTTTGTAATCAGTCGAAGAATATTCCCATAAAAGTAATAATTATAAAATGAAACATTAAATAAAATTAATATAATTAAAATAATTAGATGATATATTAAAGGTCAGTACATACACCACACATAAGGAATTAGTGGTGAATAGGTAATTCATCTCACATAAGTAAAAGCGAGACAAGAAACACCTTACCTCACACATCCCTTTAGTGTAGAATTCTTTAACATCCTGTATAATGATTTAATTAATGTTATTAACTCATTAAAAAAATATATTAATTTTTATATTTCCTTATATTATGTTTTTATAACATATTATGACCTTTTCATTAATAATATTTCATGATTTTCATTGTTTTGGGTGTTTTTGTTTCATGGTTTAATGATCGGTTCTCTTGAGTATAATTATGGATGTTGTTGTAAAATGAGAATAAAACTATATTAGTGGAATGAAATGGTATTAGTGAACTTAAATTATTATAAATGGTCCTATATATCATTTTTGTTTCTAATGAGAGAATGATTCATTTGATAAAATGTTAATGATAAATGGTTAGTTTATCTTGGTAGTTTTTTCTGAATATCCTAAACTAGTTTTGTTTTAATTAAAATTATATTTATATATTAGTTCTAGAACATGATATAGGTTATTATATACTTATTAAAATATAATTTGAAAATAATAATAGTTTTATGACTATCGATTAAAGTGCTAAAATAAAATAAAAAAACATTATTCACATAGATGATTAACCAGAATAATTTGGAAAATAGTTTCATTTATTTGAATAAGAGGAGGTAATAAAAAATCTAGATAGAAGATATTGCATTAGAAATATAACATTCCTATTTGTACATGATTCTATAATTATTATTCCTTGATGTATTAAAGAGATGAAGAGAAATTAGAATAAGAAAAGAAAGTAAGAGTGGTGTTTTTAGAAAATTACCTCTTGAATATCATCTCCTTGGAGGACACCTTGAGGACCTTTTATTTGGTATTTTGGGGAGAAAAGTATCACTTAGACGTGGGTAGGGTGAGGAGGAGAGGTTTTTGTGGATATTTGAGCAGTTTAAAGGCTTTTTAGTTGAAATTCGGTGGTGAGGGGTTGTATTTATACTTGAGGATAGGTCGGTTTAAGTGATTAAATAATGATTATTTTATGTTAAAACCCAAATAAATTGAGGTGGAAGTAATTTCAATGAATTTGGAATATAATTAATGTTTTAAAGACTTTTTAGGGTCTATAAATACCTCAATAACCCATTTAATATTGTATTTTTTAGGTATTTTAAGACTTTACCTTTTAACTTTAACCCTTTTGATTATTTTAGCTATAATGTTGTATTTTTCAGGTATTTTGGGCCTTTATCTTTTAACTTTAACCCTTTTCATTATTTTTTATATACTACTGTAAATAATTTTTTTTACCAAGGTAACTTTTTATGATTACAAATAAAAATTAAATTACAACATAATTTGGACCCTATGATTCCAAACATGGAATAAATTTTACCAAATACAATTCACAAAATTAAAATAATAGATTTAAAATTAATCCCACAGACACAATGGGGAAAAGGGTTTTTTAAGTATAAAATTTCAAATGTTTGAAATGTTTTTACATCGAATTTCAATGTGAAATTGATTTCAAGGACCAAAATTTGATTAATTTATGTATAATTTAACTAATTATACTTTAAAAAATATTTAAAATATAATTTAACATTATAAATTATTTATATTAAAAGTCAAATTTCAATTAAAATACAATATGTTTTACTTTTCATCAAAAAAATGAAACTTATCAAAAAAATACCAAAAAATCCCCCAAAGATAATTTTGATTTCCCAATTTTAAAAATTAATTTTATTTTTTAAAATAAAATTTATAAAAGTATCAAAAATTATATTTAAAATAGGTGTTCCATTAAATGGAGGCATAATTTCCTTTTAGAAAAATATAGTTTTTATGCTTAAAATTGGATTTATTATTATATTAAGCTTATAAAACTTATTGTATGAATTTAAAACAAAATTGAAATATAACATATATATTTCATTAATATTTTCACTAATAGTTATTAATTTAATTTATTACAATAAAATTCTATTGTGGGCATAAAAATAGTTTTTTTTATAAAAAAACATGCCTTTTATATTCAAATGGTTTTTATTTTCATTTATAATTAATTTTTAATTAATGAATTCATTTGCTAAACATGAGTATACTATATTTTTATAATTTAGTTAATCTCATTCATTCCCTCTATTCCAACAGCTAATTAATAACTATAAAAATTAAATAATAATATTTAATCATTTTTTAAGCTCAGTGTTCTATGAAATGTAAGCTAATAAAGAAATTGAATTTATTTAAGAATATACATACCCTAAAATCTTGGGGTGTTACATAAGCCATGTGACTATAAATAAAAAATTCTTGATCAATACAAGAATTTGGTAATATATAGTTAGTCAACGGTGAGTTGTTTTAATTATAATGATTTGGGGAATTATGATAATGTATGTTTTATGTTAATTACATAGGTTGGAAATCGTCATGATCGAAGGGAAAAAGGTGCATAAAAATAATTTTCTACTACTCAGTTAATGTTAGGACATCTAATGAAGTGTTGATAGGTATGTTACATGTTTATTTTAATTATTTCAATGCCTAGTTTGACTCTAGATCTTCACATTCCTTCATTTCTCAGAAATTTGAAATTAAAATGAGAATATCACCTCATGGAAATAAGTAGAACTTTTGGTGAAAAATACTAGTGGAAGTATTGGAGCAACCCTGATTAATATGAATCTAACTATTATTATCAATGTGATGGTTTTTTCTACAGATATTATTTAACTATCCATAGTACAGTTTGATGTTATTATGGGTATGTATTAGCTTTATGTTTATCATTATAAGATAGATTTAAGATCTAATAAAGTTATATTAAATGATTTAATACCTTTGATAACATATCAATAATCTATGAAATTGATTAAAGGTGGCGGTGAAAACTACCTAGATCATATTGTTGAAAATTTAAAAAAAACTCTTCAAATTGGTGATGTGTCAGTAGTGAATGAATGTATGTATATATTTCATAATTATTTTCCTCATGCTATTGATGATTAGGAGGTTGATTTTAGTATTGACTTAGTACATGATACGAATACAATTTCAAAATCCCTTTAGAGAACGGATCAATTCAAACTTTTGAAATTAAAAACTAGTTATAGGAATTTATTGATAAATTTCTCATTCATCCTAGTGCTTCACCATGGAGTGCCCCTATTTTATTTTTTAAAAATAAATATGGTTCAAAGAGGCTTTGAATTGATCATATAGCCTTGAATAACAACATCATTATGAAAAAGTGTCTTTTACCTCATATTGATGATTGTTTTGATTATCTATAGGGAGTGTAGTATTTTTCAAAGATTAATCTCAAGTCAGGATACCATTAGTTGAAGGTAAATGGGGAAGATATTATGAAGATAATTTTTCACACTAGATATGAGAATTGTGATTTTATGCCCTTTACCTTTGGGTTGTCTAATGCACCAGTTGTATTCATAGATCTTATGAATAGAGTTTTCCATGAATATTTGGATATGTTTGTGGTTGTTTTTATTGATGATATTTTGATATATTCTAAAATTCATAAGGATCATGAAAAACACTAAAGGATTATTTTACAAACCTTGAAAAAAATAAGTCATATGGAAAATTTAGTAAATGTGAATTTTGGTTATAGCTGATTTCATTCCTTGGGAATATTATTTATAAATATTGAATAATTATTGTCAATTCTAAAACCAAAGTGTATTAATGATGTAAAATACCTACAAATGTCATAGATATTCATATTTTTATTGGATTATCAATTTACTATTGATGGTTTCTTGAAAAAAAATTCTCAGTTATCTAGTTTACTCACTAAGTTAACTTAAAAAGAGTAAAAATTATTTGGAAAAAAGAGTTTGATGAATGTTTTCAGGAACTAAAAATAATATTGATCAATGCTCTAGTTTTGGCCCTACCCTCTAGAAATGGTGAATTTTTTTCTATAATGATTCTTATTTTAAGGTAATTGGTTGTGTCATGATATAGAATGATCTGGTAATTGTTTATGTTTCACATCAGTTGAAAGCTCATAAGTTAATTATCCTACACATGATCTAGAACTATATATTATGGTTTTTTCTTTAAAAATATGGATACATAATTTATATGGATTAAAATGTTAAATATACACTAATTATAAAATTTTTAATTATATATTCACACTGAAATATTTGAATATGAGGAAAATATGATGGATTAATCTAATAAAGGATCATGATTGAAAATTTTCATTACCACCTAAGAAAAGAAAATATAGTGGTTGATGCTTTAATCCATAAATATAATGCATCATAAACTATGATATGAATAGAACATGTAAATTTGGTTAATTATTTAATGAATATTTTTCTAGAAATTTGTCAACTGGGAACTTTCTTTATTTTTTTAGGTGTCAGTGTAGCCATCTTTTTCAAATAGAATTAAGTAATCATAGAAGGAATATTTTTATTTTTAAGAAAAGGTAGAACTGGTAATGAAAGGAAAGTTTCCTAAATTTAACATTGACAAGGAAGGTGTTTTGAGATTTAGAAAATGGTTATATATGCCAGTTATCTCCTAGTTTAAAAATGGATTGTCAGTTAAATCTCACAACCTTCCCTTTTTTCGCATCCCAGAAATACAAAGATGTACATAGACCTTTAGGAGTATTACTAGTGGGATGTAATGAATAAATATATTGAAGAGTTTACTATGAAATGCTTGACTTGTCAATAGTTTAAAGTTGAATAAAAATTTATGAAAGGGATACTTAAACATTTTTTATGTACCAAAGTGGAAATAGTAAAATATATCTATGGATTTCATGGTGGTATTTCCAAATAAATCTCAATGTAATGAATTTATTTGGGTTATCTTTTAATGGTTGACTAAATCTACATATTTACTTCATATTCAATATATTATTTCTTTAGATCAAATTTATCAATTGTGTCTCATAGAGATAGTCAGGTTATATGAAGTTCCTCTCTCCATTGTATCTTATTATGATTCCAGGTTTACTTATAATTTTTGGAAATGGATTCAGAAGTTATTAGGTACTAAATTGAATTTCATTACAACTTTTCATCGTCAATAGTAGGGACAATTAGAATGAATTATTTAGACTTTGGAATAAATTATTTGATATTTTTAAATGGATTTCCATATAATTTGGGATAAATAATTTTCATTACTTGAGTTTTCTTATGAAAACAGGTTTCATTCTAGAATACAGATGGAACCTTTTGAGGCATTATATAGAATGCAGTGTCGAACTCCAGCTTTTTGGGATGAAGTGGGTGAAAGGAAGTTGTTGGGACTAGAGTTAGTATAAGATATGGATAAAAAGGTAAAGATGATCCAGTAACATGTGAGGTAATCTCATAATAGTAAAACATTGTGTTGATAATTGGAAGAAATATCTTTCTTTTTAGGTAGGCAATCATGTTTTCCTTAATGTATGTCCATGGAAAAATGCTATACATTTTGGTAAAAAGGAAAAAAGTTAAGTCCATGGTTCATTGGAACCTATGAAATTTTAGAGAAAGTTGAATCATTTTCTTACCAAGTTCCCTTTCCTCTAAGTTTATCTCTGTTTCATGATGTGTTTCAAGTTTCATTATTAAGGAAATATGCATTAGATGCATCTCATGTTTTGTTCCCCAAAGCAGTATAGTTGGAAGATAATATTTCATATGATGAAAAAATAATTAATATTATTGATCATAGAGAGTAAGTGTTGAAAAAATAAGGTGATTAAACTATTTAATGTTTTTTGGAAAAATATATGGTTGAAAAAGTAACATAGGAATCATAAAATGATATAATGGAAAAATATCCTCACTTGTTTAAGTAATAAATAAAATTATGAGGACTAAATTTATAAATAGAGGAATAATATAATAAGCCTGGTAATTTTAATATTAAATAAATTTAATTCCTTATTAAAATTAATTATATTTTATGGATTTGTATTCAATATAATAATATTAAGTAATTTTTCAATCAAAAAAATAGTTTTATTCATACTAAATTTGTTTACATGTGCTATATGATTTCATTTAAAATATTAAACTACAAATTTTAGAATTTTAATTTTAAAAAAAGGGATATTATTTTTTATATTATAAATTCAAAAATTATATTAGATTTAATTTTGGGGAATTTTATGAAAAAGTTGTTTTCTGAGTGAATAGTAGAAAAAACAGATTTTTAAGAAAATTTTATTTTCTTTCATGTATTTAAAAAATCACATTATATTTTGAATTGGTTTCAAATTTCATTATTTTATTTTGATTAATAATAATCTAATAACTGTAATTTTAATTAAAATTACATTTCATTTTTTTTATAAAAACATTTTTATGCTTAAAATGCATTTTCTAGAAAACTGTTTTTCATCAGGGTTTGGAGGTTTATTTTAAAAGTAAAAACTACCACCTATAGGAATTTAATTTTATAAAATGGGTTGAATATTTGGAATAATAATTTCAAAATTTTCTAATGTGTCCACTTTCATTTTTTCATTATGAAAAGTAACTTTGGTAAAAAAAAGTCGGTTACCATGGTAATGCTTAAAACGGGTTAAAGAGGTTAAAACTAAAATAGTCATGTTAAAAATTACATAAAAACATGTATAAATCTTAATTTATGTTCAAATTTAGACCATGTATTATATATTATTTAAAAAAATTCCATTTTTGGATCTATTTTCTTTAGTAAGACATTAATATATTTTAATCTTTTGAAAAATTACAAGTATATCCTCTTCGTCATATATAAAAGGGCACCCACTCTCATCTCTTATCCACACCTCAAGAGCCTCTAATATCCACCAATAACTACCCAAGTACCTTAATAAAATCTCTTCACAATTCCTATATTTCTTTTTTTATTATAATTGTAACACTCCATGATTTTACGGTATGTATCTTCTAAAATAAATACAGTTTCATCAATAGCCTACGTTACACAAAATACTGAGCTTAAAAGAATAATTAAATATTATTATTTAATTGTGATAGATATAATCTAGACATTAGAATGGATATAATTAATGATATTAACTAAATTACAAAAAAAAATTGTATACATTTTTATCAAATGAATTCATTAGAAATGAAAATAAAAAAACCAATTGTATATAAAGGATGTTTTTTTATAAAAAAACTATTTTTTCCCTCAATAGAATTTTATCATAATAAATTAAATTAATAACTATTATTAAAGTATATTAATAAAATATATATGTAATATATTGAAAAAAAATTAAATTCATCCAATAATCTAGATGGATTAAGATAAGAATAAATCCAATTTAAGAATAAAAGGTTATGTTTTTTCTAAAAGGAAATGTTGCCAACTTTTAATGGAACACTTTTTTTAAATATAAATTTTCACACTTTTATAGATTTTATTTGAGAAAATAAATTTTATTTTTAAAATAGGTATATCAAAATTATCTTAAGGTAAAATTTTGATATTTTTCTGATAAGTTTCATTTTTTGATGAAAAGTGAAAAATACTGCATTTTAATTGAAAACTAACTTCTCATATAAATAATTTATAATGTTAAATAATAATTTAAATTGGTTTTAAAAAATAATTAGTTCAATTATAAATCTATAAATCCAATTTATGTCATAATAATCAATTTCACATTGAAATGGGAAGTAAAAACATTTCAAACTTTTGAACTTTTTCGCTTAAAAAACCCTTTTTCCGTTGCGTCTGTAGGATTAATTTTAAATCGAATTTTTTAAATTTTATGAATTTAACTTGGTAAAATGGATTTTATATTTTGAATTAGAAGGTAAACATTTTGTTTCAATTTTATTTTCATTTTTATTCATTAAAAATTTACTGTGGTAAAAAAATTATTTTCCACGGTATATGTAGAATAATGAAAAGGGTTAAAATTAAAAGGTAAAGGATTAAAATACCTAAAACATACAATATTAAATGGATTTTTGAGGTATTTTTAGAACCTAGAAAAACTTTAAAACATTAATTAAAATAAAAATTCATGTAAATTAATTCCACCCCAATGTGGTTGTCTTTAAACAAAAAATAATTATTATTTAATCACATAAACTCACCTATCCTCAAGTATAAATACCGACCCTCACCACCCCATTTCGAATTAAAAGCCTTTAGTCTCCTAAAATATATACCAATACATATCATATACACTCTACCCACATAAAATAGTTTTTTTTCTCACCAAAATACTTAATCCAAGGTTCTAAAGGGGCCATTCAAGGAGGTGATATTCAAGAGGTAATTTTCTCAAAACACCTCTCTTATTTCCTTTTCATCTTATACTTTCTCCTCATATATTTCATACATTAATAAATAATAATTACAATATCATTTAAATGATTTAATTTTATGTTTTTAATTTAATATCTTATATCCATCCATTTTTTTACCTCCTCTTATTCAAAGAAATTAAACTATAGTTCGAATTATGCGGGTTACTCACCTCCATGAATAATGATTTTTTTCATTTTCCAATACCACTTCCATGGATGGTCATAAAACTATTATTATGGATAAATAAGATTTTAATAATTCTATTATAACTTATTACATGTTCTTGAACTAATATATATACATGATATTAAATAAAACAAAACTAGTCTATGATGTTCAGAAAACCCACCAAAAATAAACTAAACATTTATCATTAACATTTTGTCAAATAAATCATCATAATGTATGAAATAAAAATGATATATGAGACCATTTAAACTTATATAAGTTCATTAATTTCATTTCATTTCACTTCTGTATATTTATTCCCATTTTACAAGAAAATCCATAATTATACACAAATGAACCGACCATATAACCATGAAACGAATTCACCTAAAACAATGAAAATAACGAAATATTATTAATTAATGGGTGGTAATATATTATAAAATGATCATATAAGGTATTATAAAAAATAATACAATTATATAAATAATTATTAACATTATTTAAACCATTATATATGAGATTAAGAAATGATACACTAAAGGGAAGTGTGAAGTTAGAGTTTTATCATCTCACTTTTATTTCTGTGAGATATATGACTCAATACCCATTTATTTATTGTGTGTGGTGTATATATAATGAATTTTTATATATCATGTCATGAATATCATTATATTCATGTTATTTAATGTTTAATTTGATAATTATTACTTTTATAGGGCATACAACTTGACCAATTTCAAAGTGACAAGGGAATTCTTAACTCAATTTCCATTCATTGGGTCAAACTACTATTTCATTATTTGTTTCATGCTAAGATTGTGAGTGAAATGACTTTTAATTACCTTATATTGTATTTAAACTTTTTTTATGTGGATTTACAATGGATACACTTATTCAATTAATTTGATTAATTCTCACCACAATGATATGATACTTATGAGAGACTTTCTTTTAAAAAAAATTATCTTTTTAAAGTTTCCCTTAAAACTCTATTTTTCTTCCATGACTCTATTTTTTAAAATTGTAACCAAATTATTTTTACTATTATTATATTATTTTTTAAATTCATTTTTACTCAGGTATTTATTTTTACAAGATATTTTTAAAAGTATATTTTTTTATTTTCTAAATTAAGTTCTTTGATACTTTTCCAAAAAAAATATGGAAGGAATGTTTTTTAACTTATATGGTATGAGTAGATTTTCCCACTATAATTTACCCTAAAAACTTTGAAGATTAATTTATAAGTTTACACGTATATTTTCAAATAAATTTATTTATTTATTACATACGCAATTTTTATATTTTAAAAAGTATTTTCAAAGTAATAATGGGATTTCCTTCAAGAAATATTTCATTAATATCTTTAAAGTATTTTCATCTATGTTAACATCCTTTGCTGAATTTTTTTTAATATATAATATAATAATACCATTAACCATATTCCTTTATATGTTTTATGATCAGTTTTACTGGGGAAGTGTTGATATTCCGTATGACTAGTTCTTCCAATACATATAGTTATTGATTTTGTTAAGGAAAGTTGGTTCAGTTGTATAATTTATTTATATGAGGAATGTATTGGACTTAGTAAGTGACTAGTGGGTCCCACTATATCCCCTCAATGAATTTATAGGTCTCGTGAGAAAAACCAAATTGGGTTTTGGCTGAGACCTTACACATTTATTTTAAGATGTCTTGGCTGAGGCCTCAACGATAAGTTTCAGATGTCCGACATTATGCAATCCATGATTATGAAACTAGTTATTGGTTTCAATGTGATTATTCAATTAGTATAATATCCATGGTTAATTTTTATATTTCATTTTTTTATCATCTTTTATTTTTTTCATATTATGCTCAAGTTATTGTTTAATTGTCATGTGTTCTAGTTATTTACATTTCCATGTTGATTATTCTTATTTATTCATAATAGCTTCCATTATACATGAACCTTACTGATAATTTGAGATCACCATTATTTTTTTCTTTTCCCCAGGTTATTAAGAAGATATATTTTAATGAGTTTTCAAGGATACATTTTATTAACCATTGTTATATATTATGTTTTATTTTTTATTCCCAATATAAAATGGGTTTTATGTTTGTATCTAGTTTACCAGTACTATTAAACTATCCATTGCATCGATATAACACTCCTTTTAGTCATTCTAATGTAATAAAGTAAGTCACCGACTCTGGTATTCTGGGTTCAAGTTTTTTATAGTTGGTATTAGAGGAAGTTTAGTAGAAAACTTGAGAACTAGATTTAGGAAATCATATATTAGAAAACATAACCCTATGAAAAAATTTAAGGATAAGTCTAAGTATAGTATATCATTGTATAGATTTGGTAATGACCATGGTTAAACTAGGTTAAACCTATGGAATCATAGATTTAAAAGGATATTTCATGATTTAGACATCCTATAAATGATTCTTTATGATTATATCACTATGATTAGTGTTGCCCACATTGTGCCTTGGGTTTTAGTTAATGGTGATAATCATAAGGTGCAGAGTTAACACTGAATTTTATAGACAAAGTATTGATGAGAAATCAAATGTAATGATGACTAGAGTAAATGATATTGTGATTATTACTAATTAGTTATCACGATATATGAGTACCAAATTACACCTTAACCAACACATAGACTCTCCAAATAAGAGAAGGATGGAGTTTTCTGAGATATCAGGAGGTAAATACCATGGTGGAAAGAAGATTAGGTTTCTTATATATCAAGAAAATATGAATAAACACCCAAATTTATTCTAGGAACATGAAGATTTTTTTGGTACAAAACAGAAGGATATAAAGCAAGTAATTTCTTCAGAAAAATGAGAAGTTTGTAATAGTGATCTCTCTAAGGTATTACTGATGGTTGAATGTTTTAAATGTATAAATTATGGGAATTATAAAAAACTATGTCCTATGGGTGAAATAATGAAGATAATGAGTAAGTTTATACAAGTAATGGTAATACGGGTGATGATAAAGAGACTACATGTGACAAATGAAAGGAATGAGGTATTGAGGAATAAGATGATGAAGTGCAGTTAGATGTTTAAGAATGAAGTAGAATGATTAATGTTCTTTTGTATTTGGATTCATGAACTATTTTATCAATGATTATTTGGTTATAAGAATCATAAGATATATATTGATTGTACTGCAATATTTCATTAAGGAATTGTAAGCATGTGGGGAATATTACTAGTAACCAATAGAAGTGATTATGTTACAATTTGATCTTTTGGAAACACATGATTGAGGGAAGATAACCCTTAATATATGCTTGATGTTGAGATAATAACAAAAAAGAGATGTTTATGGGATAGTATTGGTTATTATGAATTTTTTTTAGTGATTTTATGGTTATCTTTATTAGGTATACTACATGTTTGGATTTATGGAATATATTCCACAACCTAATAATTTATATTTGGAATCATACTTGTTTTAAGGTTTTAAGGAGATCAAGGTATTCATATATTTGGTATGTGACAATAATATTTACATTATATTATTTGGTGAATCTAATTTTTATTTTGGAAATCGTGAAACCTTACTTCTAAATTTTTTTACAGTGAATTTCAATTGATTTATTTTGGATGATTCTTAAGGTTAACTGCTTGTGGAATAGATTAATTCAAACATTAGATATTATTTTTTGCAGTTAAAGTGAGATTTATCATATTGGATAAAATGTTCTAACAATTTTGGTTTTATAGAATATTTATAGATTAGATAAATGACTTAGGGATCTTATGATTCATTCAAAGTGCTACAAGTATAAAAATTCATCCTGATATCCATTTCCTAGCATAGGAGATGAAGTGGAAATAGATCAAAGCACAACCAAAGGATAAGATCATACTTATGAAATGTAATTAAATCATGTAAGTATATATTTTTTATAAAGTACTTATTTGTATAGTAAAAGAATCCCTCAATTATAGGAAAATTATTTTGGAACAAAAATGTTATCTGTTTACTTTTCTTACTAAGAAATAAGTGGTATTTTAACCAATCATGAGATTTACGGTTTTGTGAGGGTTAACTTTCTAATGACCATGTCCTCTATCATTATCCATCAGAAATTGATGGTTATATTTCTCTTCCATGTCCCAGTTTTAACTATTCACTAAATTTATCTTATTCAAAATCCAAATTTTGTGACAACTTTTGAATTTCCCTTTTTCTCTTATTAACTGTATGTTTTATTAACTCTATTTATGATGTGGGTTTTCCACAAAGGTATTTTCAAGTATCAACCTTTGATTTTTGAAGTGAAATTTCAAATTTTGATGACACAATTTATTAAAGGATGGGGTAAGGCAACACCCCAAGATTTTATAGTGTGTATCTTTTTAAATAAACTCAATTTCATTGATACCTTATGTTTCATAGAACACTGAGCTTAAATGAATGATTAAATATTATTATTTAATTATCATAGTTATTACCTAGTATTTAGAATGGTGGGAATTAATTTGATTAACTAAATTATGAAAATAAAGTTTACACATGTTTATCAAATTAATTCATTAGAAATGAAAATAATAATAAAAACTAATTCAACATAAAGGATTTGTTTTAATAAAAAAACTATTTGTATGCCCACAATGAAATTTTATCATAATAAATTAAATTAATAACTATTGGTGAAATATAATAATGAAATATATATTTTATATATTTAAACAAATTCATTTTAAATTCATCCACTAAATTTGATAGGCTTAAGAAAATAATAAATCCAATTTTAATCATAAAAGCTATATTTTTCTAAAAGGCAATTTTGTCACCTTTGAATGGCACACATGTTTTAAAAATATATTTTGAAAATTTTATAAATTTGTTTTGAAAAATTAAACATCATTTTTTAAATTATTATATCAAAATTATCTTAGGGTTAATTTTTTATTTTTTTCTAATAAGTATCATTTTTTTGATGAAAAGTGAAAACTATTGCATTTTAATTGAAAACTGAGTTTTTATATAAATAAAGTACAATGTTAAATTATAATTTAAATTGGTTTTATAGTCTAATTAGTTAAATTATATATCCATAAATATAATTTAGTTAATTGGAATAAATTTCATATTGAAATTGGATATAAAAATATTTCAAGCTTTTGAATGTTTTCACCTTAAAAACTTGTTTTCCCGTTGCATCTACGGGTTTAATTTTAAATCTAATTTGTCAAATTATATGAATTTAATTTGTAAAATGGATTTTATATTTTGAATAATAATTTTCAAATTATTCTATAAGTTCATTTTATTTTTTTATACATAAACAAGTTACCATAGTAAAAAAATTATTTACCACAGTATAGGTAAAATAATGAAAAGGGTTAAAGTTAAAAGGTAAAGGATTAAAATGCCTAAAAACTAAAACTTTAAATGGATTTTTTAGGTGTTTATATACCATAATAATAATTTAAAACATTAATTATCATTAAAATTTATGGAAATTAATTCCACATCAATGTGGTTGTCTATAAACATAAAATAGTCATTATTTAATCACTTAAACCCACCTCTCCTCAAGTATAAATACCAACCCTCGCCAACCAATTTCGACTCACAAGCCTTGAAGATCCTAAAATATCTACCAATAACTCTCCTATACACTCTCCCCATGTCCAAGTACTTATGTTCTCAGTATAATATTAAATTCAATGTCCTTAAGGGGTTATTCAAGAAGGTGATATTCAAGAGGTAATTTTCTCAAAACACCAATCTTATTTTCCTTTCTTCTTATACTTTATCCTCACATATTTAAATCATAAAGGAATAATAATTAAAATATCAAGTAAAAAATAAAATTTTATATTTATAATGGAATTTATTATATCCATCACTTTTATTACCTCCTCTTATTCAAAGAAATAAAATTATAGTCTAAATTATGCCAGTTAATCACCTCTGTGAATAATGATTTTGTTATTTTTCCATTTCCACCTCCATGGATGGTCATAAAACTATTAATATGGATAAATAAGATTTTAATAAGTATATTATAACTTATTAAATATTATATAACTCATATATAGATATGATATTTTATAAAACGAAACTAGTTCATGATGTTCAGAAAAACCGCCAAAAATAAACTAAACATTTATCATTAACGTTTTATTAAATGTGACATCATCATGTATGAAAGAAAAATTATATATGAGACCATTTGAACTTATGTAAGTTAATTAATACCATTTAATTTCACTTATGGAAATTTATTCCCATTTAACAATAAAATCTATAATTATACATAAATGAACCGACCATGAAAGCATGAAACGAACGCACCCAAAACAATGAAAATAAAGACATATTATTAATCAATGTATGGTAAGATGTCATTAAAGGGTCATATAAGGTATTATAAATATTAATATATTTCTTTAATTAATTAATAACATTATTTAAACCATTATACAATAGGTTAATAATTCTACACTAAAGTGAAATATGAGGTAAGGGTTTTCTCATCTCACTTTTACTTTTATGAGATATATGCCTCATTCACCACATATTTCTTGTATGTGGTGTATATATAATTCAATTTGATATATAATATCATTAATCACATTATATTATTATTATTAAATGTTTCATTTCATAATTATTACTTTTATGTGGCATACGACTCGACCAATTGCAAAGTGGTAAGGGAATTCTTAACTCAATTTCCATTCATTAGGTTAAACTCCAATTTCATTATTTATGTCATATAATATTGTGAATTAAATGACTTTTTATTACCTTATAATGTATTTCCACTTATTTTATACGGATTTATAGTGGTTACACATATTTTATTCACTTGATTAATTCTGACCTCAATGATATGACATTTATAAGTTCCTTTATTTTAAAAAAATATCTTTTTAAAGTTTCCCTTAAAAATATCTTTTTCTACCATGACCATGTTTTCTAAAATTGAATCAAATTTTTTTTTAATACTCTTATATTATTTTTTTAAAATTCATTTTTACCCACTTATGTATTTTTAAAAAATGGTTTAAAAGGTATATTGTTTCATTTTCTAAACAAGGTTCTTTGAGAAGTTTCCAAAAAAAAATTAGAATGAATATTTTTTTAACTTATATGGTTTGAGAGGATTTTACCATTTTCATTTCACCTTAAAACTTTTCAGGTTAATTTAAAATTTAAAATTTATATTTTAAAATAAAATTTATTCTTTATTAC
This sequence comes from Viscum album, assembly GCA_963277665.1. NCBI lineage: Eukaryota > Viridiplantae > Streptophyta > Magnoliopsida > Santalales > Viscaceae > Viscum > Viscum album. Next base: position 2,028,593,242 of record OY728143.1, on the reverse strand, counting down.
ATGCGCAATTTTTAGATTTTAAAAATTATTTTCAAAGTAAAAATTGTATTTTCCTAAAGAAATATATCATTAACCTATTTAAAGTATATTAATCTATATAAACATCCTTTGTTGAATATTTTTTTGAGGATATACTCTAATAATACCATTCATCATATTCCTTTGGATGTTTTATAATCAGTTTGAATGGGGAATTATTGATATTATGTATGACTAGTTCTTCCAATACGGATAGTTATTGATTTTATTAAGGCATGTTGATTAATTTTTATTATTTGTTCATGTGAGGAATGAATTGGGATTATTAAGTGATGGTTTTTTTCATTTATATCCCCTATATGCATCTATAGGTCTCATGAGACAAACCATATTGGGTTTTAGCTGAGGAATTACTCATTTATTTTCATATGTCTTGGTTAAGGCCTCGATGGAAAGTTTCAAATGTATATCATTATACAATACATCATTATGAAACTAGTTATTGATTTCCATGTGATTATTATATTATTATAATATACATGGTTAATTTTTATAGATTTTCTAATTATTTATATGGAATTATTTGATTATCTTTTATTTTATCCATATTATGCTCAAGTTATTGCTTAATTGGCATGTTTTCCCATTATTTACTTTGCCATTTTTATTAATCTTATTTATTCATGACTGCTTCCAATTTACATAACCCTTGATGAAAATTTTAGATCACCATTTTTTTTGTTTCCTTTCTCTAAGTTATGAAGAATATACCTTTTAATGAGTTTTAAAGGATGTAGTTTATTAACCTTTGTTTTGTATTATGTTTTATTTTCTATTCCCAATGAAAAATGGGTTTCATGTATGTATCTAGTTTACCAAGACTACTAAAATATTTAGTCCTTTTGGATGAAACTGCTTGTAATCATTACAATGTAATAAAGTAAGGCACTTACTCTAGGTATTAGGGTTTGGGGTTGTTACAATAATATTATTCTAAGATTTTTTTAGCTATAAACCTATGGAGGTTGTTCGAAGAAAAGGTATAGTTCTTAACCGAGTGTTTGATTATTATTTATTATTTTAACTCATTTAAAACTATCCTATACATTCTGATATAATAACATTAGTATCCCCCTATAATATGGTATAACCCTTTTTCATCAACTTATCCATCTAATTTAAAATGAAAACATCTTTCATGTGTGCGTACGGACTATCACCTTGTGAAGATGATGTATTTCATTTTTCATCATCGGCTCTTATGGTTTGTCAAATTAATGGATCTGAATTAAATAATATGATATATATGATATTAATCTAATACTTGAATATAAAATAAATATTATAATTATTTATTTACAATTCAATGAAAAATTAAAACATTGCATCTGTGTATATGTGGACTACCACCACACGAACCGATGTATTTTATTTTTCATCACCACCTAACATGGTTTTTATGTATAACTATATTTAATGAAATAATATTATATTTATTATATAATCATTTTTTTGGAAATATAAAATTATACTCACCTTCTTTCCCTCGTTTTTTTTTGAAAAATGGAAACATTACTCAAGCGTATGGATGGACTATTGTCTCTATATTGTGATATAATTAATTTTTAATAAAGATATTTCATATTTGGTTCTAAAATTAAAATTAATGTATAAAAATAATAATTATATCATGATTAATTTTTTATAAATGATTTAATAATGATTCATTTGACCATAGTCAACCTACTGAAGTCATTTTGGATATATGAGCCAAATATCATCAAAACATCTGACGTGAACTTAATTGATTAAGTAATTAAATATTACATGGTAATAAATAAAATAAAAGTAATAATAAACTTGAAAAGGGTTATAAATAAAGTAAATAATTAACCTAATTTTATTATTCAAGAATATAAAGAGTGTATGTGATGAGTCGGACTCAAGGTAATAAACACTTTACTTTAAAACCTCGTTTTAAATGTTTTAAAGATTTATTTTCTAAATATTTTTCCTCCATGTCCATATTATTAAAATTATTTTATTTATGAATTTATATAGACATAAATGAATTATAAATGAAATTTTATTTCTCTTTTGGATTTATTTTAAAGTTATTTAAAAGGAATCTTTTTATATATTTTATACGAAATGTTTTCACTTTCTTTAAAAAATGAAAAAGAAATGTTCTATTTAAATTTATATGGATTGACCGCATTTTTCCACTATCATGACCTTTATTTTTTATTTGGATTCATTTACATGATTCAATGTATTTCAAAATAAAACCCTTTTCCATTTTTTTAGTAATTTTTAGTTTTTTTAATGGGGGTTTAAAAAGAAAGGATATTTTGATGTCTGAAAGTGTGTTGCGTATGGATTGAAAATAGTTTTTAAGGTATTTATGATAGAAAGGTGCATGCTTAAAAAAATTATGATATGGTACATGAGTATTATATATGATTATTGGTTATCCAGATATAATTTATATAATGGGTGAGTCTGATACAGCTTATACAGTGGGTGAGCTCAATATGCATTGGGTAATGTTCATTATCTTCAAAGGAAAGAAGGATGGAGTTAACCAATGAGTTTTATTATATGGATTTAAATGGGATATATTTATTTCTTACATTAGTGAACACAGGTTGTGAATATAATTCTCTAAAATTCATAATAGGGTTTCAACTTGTTTTTTGTGGGTTTTAAAGATTTTCTTTAAGAAAAAAATTGTTTCCCCATGTGAATATGATTTATTTTATATGATCAAATAATAATGTAAAAAAGGTAAAAATTTTATGGATTTTCATTTTTTTTATTAGACTAAGGGATTTCTTTCTGTTATTTCCCTTAATGAGATTTTTTTTCTCATCTTACATTTTCAAAAAAAATTCATAGTGTTTAAGTATGAGTAGGGACAAAAAAGAAATAAAGTTTAAAGTTATGAAGATTTGAAATAAAAAGAAAATGTGTTTCATTTTAAAAAAATTTATATTTTTAAAAAAATAGATACTGAGTGGAAATTTCCACTTTGTAATATATGGGTTTGTTATGTAATTGTGATGATCTAATTATCTAAAACTCTAAACCTAAAAGTTCTTTGGGAATGAAATAAATGAATTATTGTCTAAAAACACAATAATATGTAATGTTTTATGTTTTGGTCCTTATGGATAATATTCTAGTTTCTAATGAGATGGTTTTGGGTATGGGCTGCATTTCCCATTTGTCCTTTTTATTAATATAGGCATGGGACGATATGCTAGTTTATGATGAGATGGTTCTGGTAATGGGATACATTGAATTTTGGGTGTTTATATTATTATAGGAATAGTATGCATTTCCCCATTTCTTAGTCTGGATATTTCTAGGGATTCTCCTCACTATTTATTTTTACCCATGGAAGATGGTCACACTACCCGTTATTTTCCACTTCATTAAAAGGGGGTGTTATGCATATGGAAAGGGAAACACTACTTTCTTATTGATATTACTATAGTAGGGGGAACTATTCTAATGTGTGTGTTTTTACTCATGGGAGAGGGATGCACTTCCCATCATTTGAAACTTCCAAGGAGGGGGAATTTATACCCGAGTATGTGTTATTACTTATAACTTAGTATGTAATGAAAACCCATTTGTTAATGCCTTGTTTGGGGATTATATTCCCACTTTCATGTGTTATGATAGGGATACTATTCCCACTAATGTGATTTTTTCATTTGAACATATTTCCCAATCACTTCTAGGATGTTATACCCTCACATTATGGCATATGGGAAACTATTCCCTTACATGTGTTGTTACTATTGGGATGATACAACTATTGATTGATATTTTCACTAGGAAATACTTACCCCTTACTAAATATTATGGTGTACAGGACACAATTCTTTCCTTGATATAGAGAGTATTGATATGTTTCATCTAGAGATATAGTGAGATGATGGTATGCTTATCGCTGATGATATTATAACGACTTGTGTCGTTAGGGGTCTTAAATTTTGGAGGGAATTTAGAATTTTCTTATAGTGTATAGCTTATTTCGATAACCCAATGTCAAACCAAGATGATTAACGATTAAATATCCTTGATAAATGTTTTTTAACTTTAAAGGAATCTTGACGGGTTCCATAAAGCTCAAGAGTGGGTTGGAGGCTTGGCCCAAATATCCAAGATACTATAGCAACATTAGATCATCAGTTTCCCCCACCAGTTATCCAGTGGGGTAGGAAGAATCCTCTACTACCTATCAGAACTCACCAACTAACTAGTGAGGTAACCAATGGGCTTTCTACAGAGTATGTCTCACCGACCAGCTGGTGAAACCACATCGGGTGGAAAATAGAGAACATTGGGAAGGCTTTAATAAGGGGTGTTTTTTGTCTTTTGACAACCAAGGCCACCTCATTTTTACCAAACTTGGATAAAATTTCAAGGATTAATATGGTTTTCACCTATCCTATCCTCCCTCAATGGATTTCCCTTGAATTGGTGTGGATCTAGGAAAGATCCATTAGTGTATCTAGGTTAAATTATATATTCTTATTTGGTTATAACCTTCTTCTTCCTTATATAGTGGTGGGTCATTGTACCATTTTTCATGGATGATCCTATCGATAATTTTTATTCATTATGGTCATTTTATGGATCAATTTTCTTTTGATCCTCTTCTCATCAATCATATTTCTTCTCAATTGATTATTGGCTTGTCTCTAAATAGAGAATTGGATGACAATTCCATCGGATCTTTATGTAATTGTCTAATATTGATGGAGTTATGGATCGACATGGATAAAGTATGTCCCATTATGATGAACGCATACTATTTATGGGAATTTTGATGTAGTTATATACCATGATAATTCTTTATATGGTTTTAGTAAAATTGTGTTTAACTAACCATCATAACATGAAATTGATTTTGGGATTTTACTCATCTTTGAACCGGAAATGTGTCTGGGTGGCTTGAACTCCGTTGGATGATGTTATGGATAAGGTACATCATTTTTTTGGTTTATTCTAAAGTTCCAATTTAATTATATTAATTTTATATTTTTCTTATTGTTGCATGATGGGGATTTTTTCTAAAATTAAGTCAAAAGTGTGACATGGACCTTCTATAGATGGTTGGTCATAGTTCTGACTCGATGGTGATATCTCATAAGTCTTTAGTATGTATTAATTTCTCCTTTTAATGTGAGTTTCATTTTGAATAGTTAATTAATTATAATTTAGTTATAATTAATTGATTTTAAATTTTTGGGTATGATATAGAAACTTATGGAAATCAATGGAGGCTAAATGGACTTGGATGACTTTGTAATAGTTTCTGAGATTTTATCAGTTTGGTATTTGACTCCATTTTAGGTAGGTGGTCTCATGTACTCTACCCTATGGTATTATACACATTTATTTTCATGTTATATGAGTTTTTTCACTTTGGGTGAACAAACATTAAATTCATACTGTGCTATGAATGACTAATAATGTTTAATTGATTAATGATTTAAGTATTAATTAATTAAATGATAATGATTAATATAATTGGAAAAAGTTACAAGGGAGATGAAGGGCCCTTATACACTATATTGATGTCATCTCCTGAGGGCCAAGGCTTAACCACTAATTAATTCCTAGAATTGCATGGATTTTTTGGGGTGTTTGGATGTGCTACATGAGACCTTGTATGATGACTTATTCCATGAGTACTCTTAGATATCCTTTTGAATGTGTTTGATCTTGATCACATGTATATCTTCCATGAATCATAATGATATTTCATGCTCTATTTATATGTGAAATCTTGTTTTCCTTGATGTGATATGTGTATTGGAATAACTTGTCGACCATGTTTGATAGTGATTGCATGTGCGTGTGTGTGTAGCCTGTGAGACCCTGTATAATTATTTTTACAATGAGTATTCCTGTGTATATTATTTCAAAATGGTTTATGATGATCACATATATTTTTATGTTTCTACTAAATAGTCATGATTATATACTATACTCTGCTTATATGCATGCTTTCCCTATTGTGTGATATATCATATTGCCTTTTGAGGTAATGTTCTGGTATTCAAAGATAGGTGGACCATCATGATATGGTTATCTCTTTAAGAGGGAGTGTACATGGAATGTGACGATGATAATGGACCTAAGAACAGGTAAGGGGCATGACAGTCTTGATGCCAAGCCCATGATAATAGTCTTTGGAGGCTATAATGACCTAGTGGATGCTGAGTATCGTGTTTAATTGATGACTAGTGGATGTCGAGCAACATGTTCACCTAATGAGTAGTGGATTCCAAGTAACATGTTACGTGACACCTAGTTGATTTTGAGTAGAATATACTCTCAATTCATAATGATGCTAAGTAACATGTTCAATCAATGCTTGGTGGTTACTAAGATATATGTTGTCTTGATGTCCTAAGGATGTCATGTGACATGTTGTCTCAATACCTTGTAAACTAGCCTTGAGGTTTTCTCTAGTTTACTTCTAATATATATTATTACTATTGTTAGGACAAAGCTAATGATTAAGGTGGTTACATTCAAGTATTGTCTTTTGTTGTCAAGAAAGATTTTAAAGAAAGGAAATCACATCACTTTGTATTTGGGGGAATTCAGATAGACTTTTAGATTCAAAAGAATCGTACTCACAATGCATATAGAGGTTCATCGTATTCGGGAGAATAAGGAAGAAAAGTCTCATCAGATTCACACTGAATTCAGAATGAAAAGGTCGATCAGATTGATAATACATCTTTCTAGAAGTAAATGGTCATCAAATTCACTTCGAATCCATTATGGAAGAAGAAGAATCGGATTTTGTAAGACTATAATAAAATAAATGTGATGATGGTTTGCTGATCTTGGAGTTCTCATAAATCATAAGTTTTGAAACATTTGATACAATATTGATGAAGGAAAAGGGGAGTGAAAAGATGTTTTCAATCTAACGGAGATAAAAGGGTTTCTACCAATCGTATTTAGATTGATCAGATCTAGATGGGAAGAGAAAATGGGTTCTGGAAATTTTATTCAACCTGATTTTATTTAGGACAATCGTAATCTTGTAATCGGATTTAGGATGGGTTGAAAACAAAGTTTTAGATAAATAAAATATAAGTTACAATACCTTCCAATTAAAGTCAAATAATGCTAAATATGATCTTCAATGTTTTTCAAATTCATGAAAGAAGTCATGATACAAGCTAATGTTTTATGAAAGAAGTTTTTGTTTTCAGAGAAAAAATATTACTCGGGACTGATGAATCAAATTAAAGGAAAATAATGATCAACAATATAGTTATCCATTTCAAAAGGGTTTATTTACTTGGTTTTTTTATTAATATAATCAAGATAAATGAATAAAGAATAAGTTGTGTATTTCAATTTGTTCAAGAGAAGAAGTAAAGAAGTTGAAGGGGTTTGAAAGAAGAGATAATGTAGATTTCCGATTATATTATCAAGGGGGAGAATGAAATTAAAAAGAATGATTATGTCTAATTGGTATAGAGAATTTAGCAATCAAAGTGGTGTCCATTTCTTCATACATTTTTATTCAACTATTTCAGAGAATCGTATTGAAGAAATCGGATTCAGACTTGAGATTGAGATTGTTGGAAGTCTTTTCAAGGGTAACATAGGATTGAGCCAATTGGATTGACAAATTAGATCCAGATTTGAAATTGAAAATAAAGTATGAAAAGAAGAGATGAATGTTGAAGAATAATTAAGAAGATTCTAGAAGATTTGATGAAGTCAAGATTTACCCTAAATTCAAGGGAGATTGAGATTTTGGGGAATTTTCTTAAGTGGGAAAATTTTAGAGATTCCTTGAAAAGTCATATTGGGGTCACCCATAAAAGGGGAGAAGTGCATCATACTTTTTAAGGGACTGACGTGGGGGTATTTTTTACTATAGAAGAGAGAGAATATCTGAGTTTTTATAGAGAGAAAGAAGGTTTCCATATTGATCTTTGTTGAAGAAGTTTTGATAAAGAATTAATAGAATAAGAAACAAGATTGAAAATTTGTATTCAGCTGATCATTATATTCAGTATTCATTATATTTAGTTGTTTACCAGATTCTATTTGGCAATCGTATTCAGCTAATCATTGGATTTGGATGAGTAATCGGATCTGGGATTTCTATATTGGGATTTTTGGACTAAGTATGGAATTCTGAATTGTTAAAACTGTATTCTTATAGAGATATATCTATCAGATTAGTAAATCAGATTTGAATAATTGGATCTAGAAGAATTAGCAGGGGATAATAGGTTTGGGAAAATCAGACTGAGAAATTGAATTTAATTTTATATCAATCACTTGAAGTTCTTACCATATTTTAGTTAAGAAATTGAAGAATTTTATTTCAAGGAATATATTTCTTGAATTGAAAATAATCACATGTAACATGAATTGTTACACAAACTTTTTATTACCCTATTTATGCTAAGAGGGTACACATGCACTATTGGATTATTTACATAGTGCTACATGAGTGAAAGAGAATATCCTACTCTTTGTAATCTAAGGATTATTTTCTAGTGGATTGTGTGGTATTGGATTACTTCAAAACCATACTAAGGATGTAGATATTCTTATTGAATAGTGAACCTTATAGATTCTTATGTTCCTATGGATGTGTGTTTGAATTGTTTTCAATAGGGATTGAAATATTTAATAGGAGACAAATGTTGTTTCAAGGAAATATAAAAGAAAATGTAACACTAATTCACCCCACCCCCCTCTCAGTGATACAATTACACTGATTAGTCACTTTCAACTATCCTTATAGAATAGATCCAAACTAGTTATGGAGGTATGGTAAGTGTACAACTGCTCAACACATAGTTGGTATTGCTGGTGGGTTCTTGGGGATTATATGATATGCTTGCACAGTTATGTTTTCCCTATTTATTTTCTATTGAGATTATCACATGAAAATACACTACATATTACTGGTTGGGTACTAGACCATGTTTGTGGTGTCCTGTTGAGTTGTACTCACACCCTACTTAGGTGTCCATGGAGCTTTGTTACCCGAGAAGCTCTCACTTGTTTCAGGTATAGGTTGGGTTGTGGATTACATTGATCATTAAGTGGCATAACTTTCTATGATTCTAGAGACTTGGATAATGTGATGATAGGTTTTATAGAGCCTATTTTACTTTTATTTTTTCTATCATGTATGTGATTGGCCAGATGGATGATCAGGGACATGTTTCGAGTTATGTCCATTGAATCTATTTTTTTCACATTCATCTATTACCAATTGTATATTATTGGTTCCCTCTCTTAAAATGTATTATATATATATGTTAGTTTATTTATCATAATTTTTTACTATGATTGAGGGTATATCCTACCCATAGTTCCACTTTAGACCCTCCCTGCTAGTCGGAAACCTTTGGTGTGTAGGGAGGCATGCCTGAGGTCATGTGGCATTCTGGATCGAACCCGGTGATTCAAGAAAGGATGTTAAAAAATGGTATCAGGGAACATGATATAATTTTTCCCTATTTTGGGGAGTTGGTAAACATTTCACATATTAATGTGTCGGGGCTTGTGATGAAACTTGGTTTGATGCATCTTGAACACTTTTCTAAAGGGAATTCCAAGTTATCAGGGCATGGGATTGATGTTCTTGGTTTGCGCTATTATGATCATATGTTTTAACCTTGTGGTACATACATGGATTTAAAAGTTTGTTATTTCATTTTGATTTGACCCTTGGTTATATTTTCAAGAGGTGTCACATGTGTTATATTTGTCGTGTAGGTTTCTCATGATATGTACACTAATTATATGTGATTGTACTGAAAATAGAGGATTCAGATGCTTTTGTGTCAACAACTTGTACTATTTTTTAACATATGAGTTCTTTGTGATATTCTATTCGATTAAACCACTATGTATGCCTGCTGATGATAGAAGTTCATGTGAGAATATGGTGTGGTTCACCTAGGTAACAATAACAATGATAAAGATGATGATAGAAATGAAAATGGTGATGACAATGCAATCCTTCCATGCATGGAAAGTGTAGTTTACTCTATTAGGTCATTATTGGGCATTAATGGCCTTGTTAAGGAACCTTGTTCTAGTATCCATTAGATAGGTCTGATTAATTATAGTTCCAATTATAGCTTATGTGGATTGTTCCATACAGACCAGTGGCATTCTGTTTAACCAAACCATGCATCATTGTCCTTGATGTGGTTGGTCTACTAGAAAATCCATATTAAAATATCTAGATATGTGTATCTTGATAATGTTTTATGGGTTGTGAACTTAGTGAAACCTTCTTGCAGGTTTGTGTAAAATTTGGTGTCCTTAGTTTTTCTACTTTGGTTACTAGTAAATTGGTGTCTCATTCTTCTATAAGGTAACCCAAGTGAGGATATTCCTTGTGAAGGAATTGTCGAGGTTAATTACATAGGGGTAGTTTTTCATTTATGAAAATTGCATGTGCATATATGTAACTATTGGTAGGATTAAGGGTAGGTCTTTCAAGTTTCCTTGTAACCCAAGATTATAGAGAACCTTGAGTGCTAGTACTCATGAAACAAGGTTGGGTTTGGAGTGATTAGATACTTGTGTCATTGAGGGTAGGACTAGGGGTTTCCTATACTATTAGTTCAGACTAAAAATCATGTTGGATGCCAAGTTAATATCCTATGTGGTCAAACCTTGGAGGGTTATGGCATGGGGGATACTAAACAGCTTGAACTGACACCCATGTGTTGGTTGGTGCACTTTCAATCTTGGTATTCAAGAGTTTTCTTTTCTAAATAGTATCATTGTGAGTGCTTGAGTTGGTGGTGATGATTCATTTTTTGTGTGGAAAATTGGAGAGGCATGTGATTCCAACTCAATGGCCTATGAATCATGGATTAATCACTATGTGATGGGAAACAAGTGGTGTTTTCATGCCTCTCGGGAAGAGCTTTAGTGTGTGAGAGTGTATGCATTAGTCTTGTTAGGATGATTAAACCTATTGAAGAAGGGTAGAAGACTAGCCATCGAGAATGGAAAGGTTCTGTGGAAGAAACCAGAAGAGCTAGTGATGGTAGGTCACTAATGAATTTGGTTCAGGGTCACCCTTTATATTAGCAACTGGTGTATTTTTCATGAAGACCACATGGCTTGGCATCCTAAATGTTTTTTATAAGAAATGTCTCAACATAATAAGATGACATATTTAGTGATTAGGGAATCGTTGTGTGGTCAAATCAAGGTTTACATCTATGTAAATGTTGTGGTTCAGTGTAAAATCTTAGGTAAGGAAACAAGGAATGTCTAGTTCAGAATTTGTAACTTGTATATAGGATATTGGAGGATGATACACATTAATGATTTATTATTGGATGCAGTTAAATATGATCTAAAAATTTGGGTGTGTGCAGTTATTAATGCTTACTTAGAAATCCAGTTTCAATGGATTGAAATGCTTATTTATCACATCTGGTGATAAACTACTCATGGGATAGTTATAAAAATAGAAACAATGTGAGTTGAAAATAAGGATACTGTTATAGTGGGGAGCATCAAACTTTTTTGATTGAACAACCTCTCTTATGGTAAGGGTCATGGCCTTGAGTAAGACTGTTTGTTGGATGATCACGGTGAATCTAGGAGACCAATGTGTGGTGAACCTAAGCGAATCTGGTTCCATGATGTATATCTGATGTTTTATTCAGATGTAATACTATATGGATTCCATAGGTGGGCTTTGAAATCAAGGAATTAAATCTGTGTAAGCTAAGAAGGAGTAAGATTATTCCTATGTTCATGCATGGTTGAGAGCCCTGTGTCTAGTGTAAGCAGTTGGTGAACCAACTAGGAAAATTCATTTGAGGTTAGTTCAGACTCTAGTAATAATTTTGGGTTGATTTAATGATTCCTATGAGGATTAATGTATTTTTATAGGTGGTTTGAGAAGCATTATCTATTGAGGATGGGAACCTTGGTAGGAGGGAATCTATAAATGTATCGATGGGTGTTTCCTCTTGAACCTGAATATAGTGGGTTGAAGATGCATCAAGAACTTTATATTAAGTATGAAAAAGTTTTTTAAGAATAATCTAGGGTCTTTTGTAAAGTTTGGCATGTTTAGGTAACATTTTTTTGGTAGATACTCATTGGTTCAACTCAAAATATAGGATGAGGTGTTACTATCTACTTTAAGTCATGTTTTGGGTTTTATTGAACAAGATGGAACTAAAATTCATTTGTAATTTCATTAGACAACCAAAATATTGTTTGGTATGATGATTACTATGGTGGGGAGCACTTTTATGATTCTATAGGAATTAGTTCAAGGTATTATGGTGTGTTAAGTAAGACGGTTGTAGTGATCGTGATCTCGATGTTGTATAACAGTGAGCTTTTGGTTTAACTTCTAACATTGTTCTTGGATTTTCATAGTGGAATCATGATGGAAATTCTGAAATGAGTGCATACTTGAGGCGATAAGTTTGTTCTTAAGGATGGAACGTAGGGAAATTATTATGTATGTTGATTAGAGTATATTGGAAGGCGTGTTTCACATTCTACCATAAATTCTTGGGGATGAGAATCATTATGGTGGGTATATTGTAATGACCCACATCATTATAGGTATTTAATTTTAGCGGGAATTTGAAATTTCCATTGATTGGATGTATTCTCTAGATAACTATATATCAAACTGAGATGCTTAAAATTTTAATATCCTTGAGAGGTTTTTTTAAAATTGAAAGGAATCTTAGTGGGTGACTTAAATATTGAGAGGAGGATAGTTTTTGGGCTAGACCATTTAGGTTTTTGTAGTAGAACCATCAAAATGGTGGGGTGGTAAAAAGACCTTGTTGCCTATAAGGACTCATCATCTCACTAGTGAGGTAGTTAATGGTCTTATGGCCCAATAGGGCTAACCAACCAACTTGTGAGCTAGCACCGGTGGCTAGTGGGGTGTGTCAGATAGGATTTAATGATAGGTTTTTTTGGTCTTTTGATAACTTAGGCATCCTCATTTTCACCGCCGTAGGCTCTAATTTCTAGTATAAACTTGGATGTACACATCTCCTCTCCTCCCTCCATGGGTTTCCCTTCAATCGGGGTGGATCTAGGTAAGATCTGTTGGCAGATCTCAGTGAAAACCTTCATTCTTCTTCGATCATGGCCTTTTTCTTCTTTATTTGGTAGTGGATCATTATACCATTCATTTTTGATGATCCAATAAGTTATTTTAATCCTTTTCCATCCTTTTATGTCTCAATTCTATTCAGATTCTCTTCTCCACGATCATCTTTCTTCTCGTTTAATTGTTGGCTTGTCTCCAAATAGAGAATTGGATGATAGTCCCATCGAATCTTGATGGAATTTTCTGAGATTAAATATGTAGTAGATCATCATGACTAGAAGATGTCCCATAAGGATAAATTCATACTATTGATGGGTGTTTTGATGAAGGTATATCCCTTGATAAATTTTTTCTATGGTTTTTCCTCAAATTGTGTGGAATTGTCCATTATAACATGGAATTTATTTGGGATTTTTTTTCATCCTAGAATCAATAACATAATGAGGGTGGTATCCATTTCTTCATACATTTTCATTCAACTAGTTTAGAGAATTGTATTGAAGAAATTAGATTCAAACTTGAGTTTTAGATTGTTGTAAGTGTTCTCAAGGAGAACATCAAATTGATCTAATTGGATTGAAAAATTGGATCTGGATTGGGAATAGAAAAGAAAGTATGAGAAGATGATATGAAGGTTAAATAATAATTGAGAAGACTCGAGAAGATTTGATGAAGTAAAGATTCAGCCTAAATTCAAGGGAAATTGAGATTTTGGATAATTTTCTTAAGTGGGAAAATTTTAGATATTCCCGCCAAAGTCATCTTGGGGTCACCTATAAAAGGAGACAAGTACATCTATTTTTTAAGGGACTAAAATGGAGGTACTATTTACTATAGAATAGAGAGAAGATCTGATTTTTTATAGAGAGAAATAATGTTTCTATATTTATCTTTGTTGAAGAAGTTTCGATAGAGAGGTAATATGAGAAGAAACAAGATTGCAAAGTAGTATTTTTCTGATCGTCGTATTAAGTATTCATCGTATTCGGTTGTCTACCAGATTTTGTTTAGAAATCGTATTCAGCAGATCATCGGATTTGGATAAATAATCAGATTTGGGATTTTTGTATTGGGATTTCTAGACTAAGGAAGGATTTATGAATTTTTTTAACTATATTCGGACAGAGATATATCTATTGGATTAGGCAATCAGATTTGAAGAATCGGAGCCTGAAGAATTGGAGTGGGATAATCAGTTTGGGCATATTGGACTGAGAAATTGAATTGAATTCTACATCAAGACTTGAAGTTCTTACCATATTCTGGTTAAGAAATTAAATAATTGTATTTCAAAGAATATATTTTTTGAATAGAAAATAAGAACAGGTAACATGTGTTGTTACAAAAACATTATAATACCCTATTTGTGCTAAGAGGGTGCACACACACTATTTGATTGTTTACATAGTGCTACATGAGTGAAAGGGAAAAATATTACTTGTTGTAATCCAAGGATTGTTTTCTAGTGGATTAAGTGGTATTGGATTACTTCCAAACCATACCAAGGACATAACCATTTTTATTGAATAGTGAACCTTGTAAACTCTTGTGTTCATGTAGATGTGTGTTTGAATTGTTTTTAGTAGTGATTGAAAACATTAACAGTAGGAAAAGGTTGTTTCAAGGAAATATAAAAGAAAATGTATCAATGATTCATCCCTCCCCCTCTAAGTGATACAATTACACTAAATGGGAAGTTTCAACTTTTCTTCTAGCATAGATCCAAGAAGGTACACCTAGGTTTTATAGAGGTATGGTAAGTGCACAACTGCTCAACACATAGTTGGTATTGCTGGTGATTTCTTAGTTATTATATGATATAATTTTGCAATTATGTTTTTCCTATTTATTTTATGTTAATATTATCACATGAACATTCAATACATATTACTGGTTGGGTACTGGACCATGTTGGTGGTTTCATGCTGAGTTGTACTCACACCCTGCTTAGGTGTCCATGGCACTTGGTTACCTGAGCTTCCCTCGCTTGTTCTAGGTACAGGTTGGGTTGAGGCTTATGTTGGTCGTTCATTGGGATAGCTTTCTATGATTTCAGAGACTTTTATGATGTGATTCTAGGTTTTTTAGAGCCTATTTTACTTTTATTATTTTCTATCATGTATGTGATCGGCCCAATGGACGATCTAGGAAATGTTTCCAGTTGTGTCCATTGAATCTATTTTTTTTCACATTCATCCATTACTGATTGTATGTTATTAGTTCCCTCTCTTAGATTGTATTATATTTATATTTTAGGTTATTTATTATAATGTTTTACTCTGATTGAGGGTATAGTCTACCCATAGTTCCACCTTAGACCCTCACTGCTAGTCAAAAACCTTTACTATGTTGGGAGGAATGCTTCAGGTCATGTGGAATTCTGGATCAAACCCAGTGATTTAAGATAGTATGTTACAAAATGATATCATGGAACATGCTATATAATTTTCCTATTTTGTGTAGTTGTTAAAAATATTACATAGGAATGTGTCGGGGCTTGTGATGAAACTCATTTTGATTCTTCTTGAACACCTTTCTTAAGGGAAGTCCAAGTTACCAAGGCATGGGATTGATGTTCTTGGTTTTCACTATTATGGACATATGTTTTCACCTTATGTGATATACATAGATTTTGAAGTTTGTTATTTCATTTGGATTTGAATCTTGGTCATATTGGCAAGAGGCGTCACATGCGTTATATTTGGCATGCAGGTTTCTCATTATATGTATTCTACTTATATGTGATTATACTAAAAATTGAGGATTTAGATGATTTGGTGTCAATAAATTGTACTATTTTTTAACATATGAGTTCTTGGTGACGTTCTATTCAGTTAAAACCCTTTTCATATCTACTTATGATAGCATTTCATGTGAGACTATGGTGTGGTGCACTTGGGTAATAGTAGAAATGATGAAGATGATGATAGAAATGGAAATGGTGATGACTATGCAATCCTTCCATGCATAGATGGTGTAGTGTACCCTATTAGGTCATTGTTGGGAATTAATGGCCTTGGTAAGGAATCTTGTTCAAGTAGCCATTAGATAGGTCTGGTTAATTATAGTTCCAACTATAGCTTATGTGGATTGATCCATACATCACAGTGGCATTCTGTTTAACCAAAAAATACATCATTGGCCTCGATGTGGTTGGTCTACTAGAAAATCCATCTTCACATATCTAGATATGAATATCTTGATAATGTTTTACAGGTTTTGACCTTAGTGAAACCTTCTTCTGGGTTAGTGTAAAACTTGGTGGCCTTAGTTTTTCTACTCTAGTTACTAGTAAAGTGGTGTCTCGTGATGCTAGAAGGTAACCCAGGTGAGGATATTCCTTGTGAAGTAATAGTTGAGGTTAATGACATAGGGGTAGTTTTTCATTGATTAAAATTCCAAGTGCATGTATGTAACCTTTGGAAGGATTAAGGGAAGGTCATTCAAATTTCCTTGTAACCCAGGAGTATAAATCACCTTCAGTGATAGTACTCATGAAACAAGGTTGGGTTTGGAGTGCTTGGATACTTGTGTCATTGAGGGCGGGAAAGGGGTTACCTAGCCTATTAGTTTAGACCATAACTCATGTCAGATGCTGAGTGAAGATCCTATGTGGTCAAACCTTGGAGGGTTAGCACATGGGTGGATACTCAATGGATTGAACTATCACACCTAACTTTTTAAATTAATTTTTATTTTACTATTTCTTGGCTTCGGGTTCTCATGCCAAGTTCTGGGATGGGTCCCAACTTAAAATTTTTGTTATTTAATATTTTTAGTGGGTTTCGAACCTGTGTGCGGTCACCGCACAGTGGGCGATAGTCGTGTTGTTAGCCCGAGTTCCCACAAAAATGATTAAAATATATATATTTTTATGTAAATAAAGCAGGTTAAATGTTTAAATTGAATTAATAATAATGTTATTATTTAATTAACAATATTCAAATTACTAAGGTGTTATTATTGTTGTTATTATTATTATTATTATTATTTATATTATTCTTTATACTATTATTTTTATTATTATCATTTTTATTATTATTATTATTATTATTATTATTTATTATTCTCTATACTATTATAATTATTATTATTATTATTATTATTTGTATTATTATTATTATAGAATGAAAAAAAAAGGCAAACCCTAAATCCCGGCGGTGCCCCCCCCCCTTCCCTTTTACTTCTATCCATGCATGACCCCTGTCCCCCATCCGCTCTCTCTAATGCCTCGCCATCCAGGTCCCCTCTCCTCCTACCCACGGCATTCCCCCTATTTTCCCCTTGTCTATATCGCCTCTTCCGACCTCACTCTTGCCATCACGTTGTCCTCGAGCCCCTCTTCATCGCCCTATCCTACTCCAACAAGTTGCGCACCTCACCCCTCTTCCCTCACCAGCGTGCTCCAGAAGGCCACCCTGCACCCGACCAGGCCCCTCTGGCCCTCCCCTAGCACTCCTCGCCTTTCCCATTACTCGCTGGCTGCGCGATCTGTCCCTGCTCACCTCCAGGATCCCGTATGTGCCACATCGCCTCACCCTTTCCACTTTGTCCCTTGACATGCCCCAGAAGCATCCCCTGTCGCCTATGGAACCCTCTTCACACCCAGCCTCCGGCTCCTCTTCTCTCACCTCATCCACCATGTTTCCTTCTGTAGGTCTACCTCCCCCCCCCCCTTCTCCAGGTCATGACCCCTCACCCTCTGTGCCTTCAGCAAGCAATTGTGCTCTAGCCACTGCCTCTATCCGCCTTGCCCTACTGCACCTCTGGCCAGGCTGTACTCTGACCCCCTCATCGTTTCCCTTCTCTGGAAGCCTGAAAAACCCCCCATCCCTTTGTGATTCGGACTCCTCCAGCCTCACTATTCCTCCTTCGCACTTCCTCTCCCACTCCGGACGGCAGCGGGCTCCCCAAGTATATGTATTTATTTATTTATTCATTATTTTATTTATTTATTTATTCTTATATTTTTTTTATTTTTTTATTCTTTTATTTATTTATTTATTTATTTATTTATTTCACTTCATTTTATCTTTGGTGATTTTATTTAATTTGGATAAATCCTAATATTGTCACGGGTTTTGTGTCGTGTGTTTTTATCGTTGTTCAGCGTGCGCGGTTAGTCCAAGAGGGATTTTTCTACCTTCTATCAGAGTTTCATCGCACTCGCACACCATTGAGGTAGTCATTTCTAATCTTTCCTTTCCAAAATGATTCATTAGCACTTACGTATCTTCAATTGATTCTTAAAATTTAATTGCACCTCTATTATATCTATGGTTTGATGTGATTGTTGTTTTTTTCTTGTTAAAACTTACTAAAAATGAGTTTTTTTAGGTAATTTTGTAAATTTATCAAGATAAGATAACTAGGGTGTTTATTTTAAATGTTTTTGTTCTTTAAAGTGGGATTGGGGGCTTCCACTAAATTTTTTGGTCTGTTTATAGAGTTGTTTATAAATTTTTTAGTCTGTTTATAAAATTGCTTGGTTTATTTACAAAAGTGTTTATAAATTGGTTGGATTGTTCATAGAATTTGTTCTAAACTAGTTGTTTTGTTTATAAAATCATTTATAAACTATTTGGTTTGTTTAATAAATTATTTACAAATTGTTTGGTCAGTTATGGTCTAAAGGCAATTGTCATTTTGTGGAAAAACCATCTGAATGTCGCTTTGGATGTTTGGGGTGACACTAGATGTTGGAACATCCATGGGTACACTAGGTGCACACAAGGATATGTCATCAAATGAAGTTGGTGTTTTAAATTTACATTTCATTGAAAGTTTGTTTTTTTAAATGGTTCATGCCTTCCAGATGAGGTTGGGTCTTTTGTGTGGTTCTTAAAATGGTTTTCAATGTATTCCTTAATGTTTGGTCATTTGGCCTCGAAACATGCTTTGGTGTGACTTTGGAAAGAACCATGCCCATTTGGATTTATAAATTTTAAAGTGTTATTGGTAAGATGTTTTGGGTAAATGGATTTAGACATGTCGACTCAAAGGCTAGTTTGGCACTTTCAACTTTAGTGTAATTTCTATGTTGATTCTTTGAAATGAAGATGTTTTGATTACTGTATGCTCATTTAACAACTTTAATATTTTGAAAAAGGTATCAAATGGTTTTAATTATTTCATGGAATGATGGCCCGGTTGTCACTTTGTTAAAGTGAAATGACTGAATGTGTATTTGGGGGTGCTTCTGTCTAGGGTAACCCTTTATGGGTGAATTCATAGGAAGGGTCCATGTTTGGGGAAGGAAAGTGTGGTGAGATGAGTCATGCATGTGAGGGCCTTCTTACTTAAACAGTATTACTACAAACACCATGGGTTTTTGGGCGTTCTTTAGATGATCGAGTGACGGTTGCTGACTAACCCTAATTAGACAAGTTGGTACCCCCTAGATTTGTTGTTAGGCCAGGTGGGCTTTTCCACTGGATTGGATAGTTTAGGGAAACCAGTTGGTTATATACTAAGGAGCTTCACCATACGTCGACAGGTGGTCCGAAACCAATTAAGTTCAGAGGTCTTCTAGGGATGTTTAGGATCACCCATGGTTTATCTTTTCTTTGCTTTTTTACTTTCAACTATGCTTGTTTTTTCAGTTTATTCTGTCACCTGTTTCTTTTAGCACTACCTTGTTTTCCTTGATTGGCTTTTGTTTGCAAAACTGTAATTTGTTTCATAAATTTCACATGGTGTATGTTGGGTTTTTAAAATGGGTAAATGATATTGTTTTATTAAAATAGGGAAAATCTAATTTTATAATTTTATTTCAAACTTGTGTTAAGGGGTTGTTTTGGGAAAGGAGATGTTGGATTTTGTGGTTTATCTTAGCAACACTACTGATAATTTTAATGCTCACACCTATTTTATCATTTTAGTTGTAGGTTCCTCTTTGCTCAGGTTCTCTTGTCTTAGTTTCTCATTATTGGAGCAAGGTCGACCTTTGGTTGGGCGGTGACCTATAGGGTCACATGGAGGTATGTTGAGTTGTTTTATTTATTTATTTTCCACTGCTAGAGTTTTAGTTTTATTGTTTTGTTTATTATTGTTTATTTATTTATCTTTTATGGTCCAAATCCTTCCCAGCGACTAAATTTTGCTACTCAGAACTGATTTCCATCCCGTGGGGATCGGGAATGCCCTTTGGGCCATTTCGGGGACCGGCTCGGGTGACCGGTTTAGGGTCGACCCAGGTTGGTTCTTGACAAAATGGTATCAGAGGAGCCATTGTTATTTAGGGTGTCCAGTAGATGGAGATTAGTACTATTGTGACTCAAGAGGTAGGTACGGGAAGGACGTCATGAACCCTCGCCCATTCCGAACCTCGAGTCACTAGGGGTATTATGGGAATTGAGTGCTTGTCTCATTCTGGTTTGTTTTAGATTGAGAAATGAAAATAGAGGAATACTGAGGTTACATCATGATTTCACATGGAGTAGTGACCCATGTGGATTCCGCGTAAACATTTTAAGTTCCTTATAGACATTGATGCTTATATAGGGCATGACCCACGACCATGTTTCCAAGTTAAGCATGACTACTAGTCCATCCCTTCGGTATTTTGATGCAAGTTGAGAATATTCTTGGTTATGGATGGTGTAAGTGCACTTTTGAAAATAAAAAAGGGTTTTTTAAATGAGAATAATTTCTTTAAAATTCCTTTAGATTCGTGAAATGGGTTTTGAAACTGAAATCTCTTATTCTAAAAATCTGGTTTTTTCTTGGAATTGGTAGAGAAATGGTTTGGGGGTAACCTCGGGTACTCTTTATGAACGTTTTCATGTGTGAGGGAATGTATGGAAAGTGTGTGGTGGTGAATATGGATAAAAGTAGATAAAGAAATGTGCAATTGTTCATGGGATTACTGGGGTGTGTACTTGGAATTAAAGTCTTGACCTTGTTTTTCTAAAGTGATTTTAAAAGGGGGAAATGATTTTGGAAATTGAATTTGGTTTGAAATTTCGGTTTGTTATTTGGAAAGTGGCCTTGAAAGAAGGTGGTTTTTAAATTTAAAATGAAAAGGGGATGTTGAAAAGGGTATTTTTTGTTGTGTTTATATTTTTTTGGTTTTTGAGTTGTCTATTTTTGGATGAAATCACTTTCAATGATATTGCTTCAACTTGATATTGGTTTTTGATCTGTGTTTTATATGTTGTTCAGAAAATGCCACCCAGAATGGTCCCCAAGGTTTTTGATAAGTCATGCATAGTTTTTGATCCTTCTTATACATTTCCTATCCATCACAGTGACCGGGGTCTGTTATAGGCAGTAGAGTGGCTTAAAGAGGTCTAGTGCATCTTCAGGGTATTGGGAACTCCCGAATCTATCAGATTGTGTGCTGTTTTGGGCTTGTTTGAAGGTCCATATCAAGATGAATGGGAGTTAGTTTCCCCATTGTCAATGCAAGTTGGGATGATGTGGGATTTCTTTAAATCTATCTTCGTCTGATGGTTTATACCTGAACAGGTGAAGACAAAGAGAAGGGAAGAGCTAATGTGCATTCAACAAGGCCAACGGACGGTGAAAGAATATGTCGACCAGTTTAAGGAACTTCTATCCTTTTCTCTGGAGGTAGCATCACATGATTTGATGAAGACTTATCTCTTCATAAGTGGTCATCGTCTAGAGATTAAGGAGTGGGTCTTCCCTTCTAAGGACCATCGTTTTGAGAAGCTGGTGGATGAGGCGTTCTTAGCTATGTTGGTCTCTGGAGCACAGATGGTCGAAAATACAGTGTATCCAGTTGCTCATAAAGGTTCCCCATCTGGTGAGCAGGGTGTTCCAGAGGGACCTATTTCTAAAGAGTCCTCTGCAGTGGTTCTAGCTTCTAGCTCGTTGGACCGTTCAGTGGTGTTCCACCAGTGTGTCTGGTTTGGGCACGTGAAGTCGTCATGTCGCATCCCTCTAAAGACGTGTCATCGTTGTTAGTGTCTGGGTCATCTAGAGAAATTCTGCAGGAAGTTTCACCTGAAGAAGACGTTGTGACTGGGGGAATTTCAATGACTGACTATGAAGTAGGAGATGCTTCAGCCATAAGATCCCAAACCACAGGTCTTGGGGTGAAACTCGCGCACTGTCAGGAGTTGTCGGGGGTGTGAAGCCTCAGTTCGGGTTTTGTGTTTTGTGTTGGCACTAGAACATTTAAAGTCTTTTCATTCTTGTTTTTTGCTGTTAAAGTTTTGACATCATTTTAAGTTCATTGTCTCATCATGGATTTATGATGGACATGTTTTATTGTAATCCAAATAGTTTTGTTTGTCTGATCATGGTTTTCAGAATCATGTGCTTTTCTTAAAAGTGAGATTGGCCCATGTATGTGTTGATCTTGGTTTAGTAGTGTTCATTTGGAGACGTAAGTGCTTGTGAATGAGTCAAGGCTTATATTAATGCTCGGGTTTACTACTGGAATTACGTTCTGTTTGGAGGTTTTTCTCTAATGTTGGGAGTTTTTGGTTTGGGTTGAGAGTTCCAAGTTTCATCTGAGGCATTGTTTGCTCGTGCTGTAGAGGTTAGTTTGATTTGGTTGGGAGTTCCTATGTCGCCCCCTCCCCTCCTGGGGTGGTATGTTTGGGTGTTAATTTTTTGCAGTAGTTGAGTTCTTGTAGTGGGGAGAACCCTCTCATGTTCTCTCGTTCTCTCGTGTTGTGGTTTCTTTCTATTTCAATCGGGCATGGATTCTGGTTTTGTCTATCATTCGGTGGGGTGAATTTCCAGGGGAAAAAAGTGTATGTGGTGGGGAGAATTGTCACACCTAAATTTTTAAATTAATTTTTATCTTACTATTTCTTGGCTATGGGTTCTCGTGCCAAGTTCTAAGCTAGGTTACGACTTAAAAGTTTTGTCCTTTATTATTTTTAATGAGTTTCGGACCTGTGTGCGGTCACCGCACAGTGGGTGATAGTCGCATCGTTAGCCCAGGTGCCCATGCAAATGATTAAAATAAATAAATTTTTATTTAAATAAAGTGGGCTAAATGATTAAATTGTATTAATAATAATGTTATTATTTAATTAATAATATTAATATTACTAAGTTGTTATTATTTTTAATATTTTTATTATTATTATTATATTATATTATTCATTATAATACTATTTTTATTATTATTATTTGTATTATTATTATTATTATTTATTATTCCCAATACTATTATTTTTAATATTCTTATTTGTAATATTCTTATTATTATTATTATAATTATTATTATTATTGAATGAAAAAAAGAGAGGCAAAGCCTAAATCCCGGCGGTGCCCCCCCCCCTCTCTTCTGCTTCTCCCCTCACGCGGCCCCCATCGCCCAGCTGCTCTCTCTGGTGCCTCGCCCTCCAGGTCCCCTCTCCTCCTACCTGTTGCATTCCCCTTATTTTCCCCTCGTCTCCCTCGCCCCATCTGGCCTCACTCTATCCCTCACGCTATCCCTGAGCCCCCCAGCATCAACCTCCCCTACTCCAGTAAGCTGCAAGCCTCACCCCTCTTCCCTCACCACAAGGCCACCCAGCACCCAGCCAGGCCCCTCCGGCCCTACCCTAGCCCTCCTCACCTTTCCCTTTACCCGCTGGTTGTGCGATCCATCCATGCTCACCTCTAGGATCTTGCATGCACCTCAGCGCCTCACCCTTGCCACCCTCGCCCTTGACACTCCCCAGCAGCAGCCCTCATCGCCTCTGGCCCCCTCCGCACAACCAGCCTCCAGCTCCGTTGCACTAACCCCAGCCACCCTGCCGCCTTTTGTAGGTCTGCCTCACCCCCTACTCTAGGTCACGGCCCCTCACCCTCTGTGCCTTCAGCCAGTAGTTGGGCTCCATCCCCCGCCTCTGTCTGCCTTGCCCCACCGCACCTCCGTCCAAGTCATGCTCTAACCCCCACATTGTTTCCCTTCTCTGACAGCCCGAAAAACCCTCTTTCCTCCTTGCTTCAGACCCCACTATCCCCGTCATGCCTCCTTCGTGCTTCCTCTCCCACCCTGGCCGGAAGTGGCCTCCTCTGGTATATTTTTTTATTCATTCATTCATTTATTTATTTATTTATTTATTATTTTATTTATTATTTTATTTATATTTTTATTCTTTTATTTATTTATTTATTTATTTATTCTTTTATTTATTATTTTATTTATTTATTTATTTATTTTCCCTTCATTTTATATTTGGTGTTTTTATTTAATTTGGATAAATCCTAATACCGTCGCAGGTTGTGTGTCGTGTGTTTTTATCACTTTTCAGCATGTGCGGTTAGTCCCTGAGGGATTTTTCTACCTTTTGTCAGATTTTCTTCACGCTCACATGCCACTGATGTAGGAGTTTCCAATCTTTCTTTTATGAAATGATTCATTGGCACTTGTATATCTTCAATTGATTCTTAAAGTTTAATAGTACCTCTATTATATCTATAGTTTGATGTGATTATTGTTTTTATCTTGCTAGAACTTACTAAAAATGAGTTTTTCTAGGGAATTATGTAAATTTCTCAATTTAAGATACCTAGGATGTTTATTTTAAATGATGTTGTTCTTGAAAGTGGGATTGTGGGGATTCCACTAATTTTTTTGGTCTGTTTATAGAGTTTTTTATAAATTGTTTAGTCTGTTTATAAAATTTCTTGGTTTTTTTAAAAAAGTGTTTGTCAATTGGTTGAATTGTTCATATAATTTGTTATAAACTAGTTGGTTTGTTTATAAAATCATCTATAAACTGTTTGGTTTGTTTATGAAATTATTTACAAATTGTTTGGTTAGTTTTGGTCTAAGGGAAATTGGAATTTTGTGGAAAAATCATCTTAGTTTCTCTTTAGATGTTTGGGGTGCCACTAGATGTTGGCATATCCATGGGTTCACTATGTGCACACATGGATGTGTCTTCAAATGAAGGTGGTATTTTAAATTGAAATTTCCTTGAAAGTTTGTTTTTTTAAATTGTCCATGCCTTCCAGATCAGGTTAGGTCTTTTGTGTGGTTCTTAAAAAGGATTTCAATGTATTCCTTAAGATTTGGTCGTTTGGCCTTGAAATGTGATTTGGTGTGAGTTTGGAAAGGATAGTTCTTGTTTGGAATTATAAATTTAAAATTGGTATTGGTAAGATGTTTTGGGTAAATGGATTTACACATGTATACTTAAAGGCCCATTTTGGAACTTTTATCTTTAGTGTAATGTTTGTGTTGATTTTTTGAAACGACGACATTTTGATTACTGAATTCCCATTTAACAACTTTAATATTTTGAAAAAGGTATCAAATGGTTTTAATGATTTCATGGAATTATGGCCCAGTTGGTACTTTGTTAATGTAAAAAGACTGAATGTGTATTTGGGGGCGCTCCTTTCTAGGGTAACCCTTTATGGGTGAATGCATAGGAAGCTTCCGTGTTTGGGGAAGGCAAGTGTGGTGAGATGAGTCACGTGTGCGAGGGCCTTCCTACTTACACAATATTATTATAACCACCATGGGTTCCTAGGAGTATTTTATATGATCGAGTGGCGGTTGCTGACCAACACCGATTAGACGATTTAGTACCCCCTGGATTTTTTGTTAGGCCAGGCGAGCTTTGCCACTGGATTGGTTAGTTTAGGGTGACCAGTTGGTTATAGACTTAGAAGATTCACTATACGTTGGCAGGTGGTTCCAAAACTGAGTACGTCCAAGGGTCTTCTAGGGATGTTTAGTATCACCCATGGTTTGTCTTTTACTTTCTTGTTTACTTTCAGTTATATTTGTTTTTTCATCTTTCGCTGTCACCTATTTCTTTTAGCACTGCCTTTTTTCCTTACTTGGTTTTTTTTCAAAACTGTAATTTGTTTCAGAAATGGAATGTGGTGTACATTGGGTTTTTAAAGTGGGTAAATGATATTGTTTTATTAAAATAGGGAAAACCTACTTTTATAATTGTATTTCAAACTTGTGTTAAGGGATTGTTTTGGGAAAGGAGATGTTGGATTCTGTGGTTTATCTTGGAAACCCTATTAAGAATTTTAATGTTCACACCTATTTTATCATTTGAGTTGTAGGTTCCTCTTTGCTTAGGTTCTCTTGGCTGAGTTGCTCGTTATTGGAGCATGGTCAGCCTTTGGTTGGGTAGTGACCTAAAGGGTCGCATGGAGGTATGTTGAGCTATTCTATTTATTTATTTTCTACTGCTACAGTTTTAGTTTTATTGTTTTGTTTATTCTTGTTTGTTTATTTATCTTTTATGGGACAAATTGTTCCTAGCGATTAAATGTTGATGTCTGACACTAGTTTTCAGCCTGTGGGGATTGGAAATGCCCTTTGGACCATGTTGTAGACCGGATTGGGTGACCAGTTCAGGTTTTACCTGGGTTGGTTCATGACATGAACAGACACCCATGTGTCTGTTGGTGCACTGCCAATCTTGGTATCTAGGAGATGTATTTTCTAAATAGTATCATTGTGAGTGCTTGAGTTGGTGGTGATGATGCATTTGGTGTGGAAAATTGAAGAGGCATGTTATTATAACTCTATGTTCTATGAATCATGTAGTAATCATCTTTTGATGGGAAACAAGTGGTGTTTTCATGACTTACTAGAAGAGCTTTAGTGTGTGAGAGTTTATTCATCAGTTTTGTTAAGATTATTAAACCTATTGAAGCGGGTTAAAGGACTAGCCATTGAGAATGGAAAGGTTCTATGGATGAACCCAGAAGAGCTAGTGATAGTAGGTCACTAATGAATTTGGTTTAGGGTCACCCTTTCTATTAGAAACTGGTGTATTTGGAATGAAGACCACAGGTCTTGGCAGACTAAGGGTTGTTATTAGAATAAATGTATCCTTGGAAGAAGATGAAATCTTCAATGATTGAGGTATCATTGTGTGGTCAAATTATGGTTTCCATCTATGTAAATTTCATGGTTTTGTGTAGAAGCTTTCATAATGAAACATGGAATGTCTTATTTGGAATTTGTAACTTTTATATAGGCTATTTGAAGAAGATACACATTTAGGATTGATTGTTGGTTGTAGTGAACTATGATCTAAAAATTTGGGGGTGTGTATTTCTTCATGCTTACATGGAAATCAGGTTTGATTGGATAGACATGATTAGTTATCGCATTTGGTGATAAACTAGGCATGGGATAGTTAGACCAATGGAAACACTATGAGGTGAAAATAAGGATACTGCTATAGTGGGGAGTATCGAATTGTTGTTCCTAAATGACCTCTCTAATGGGAAGGGTCATGGTCTTGAGTAAGACTAGCCGTTAGATAATCATGGTGAATCCAGGAGACCAATGTGTGGTAAACCCATGATAATATGGTTCCATGTTGTATATTTGATGTTTGATTTAGATGTAATACTAGATGGATGCTAGAGGTCGACTTTGAAATAAGGGAATGAAATTGGTGTAATTTGAGAAGGAGTAAGATTATTCACGTTTTCATTCACAGTTATGAGCTTTGTGGATAGTGTAAGCAATTGGTTAACCAACTAGGGAAATTACTTTGAGTTTGGTTCATAGTTTAGTAATAATTTTGGGTTGATTTAATGATTCCTATGATGATTAATTCATCACGATAGGTGGTTTTTTTAGCATAATTTATTGAGGATGGGAACCTTGGTAAGAGGGAAGGTAGAATTGTATCGACTGGTGTTTCTTCTTGAACCTGAATGTGGTGGGTTGAAGCCACATAAAGGACTTTATATTGAGTATGACTGAGGTGTTTAAGAATCATCCATGGTATTTTGTAAAGTTTGGCATGTTTATGTAACATTTTTTTGGTAGAGACTCATTGGTTCAACTCAAAATCTGCAATGAGGTGTTAGTATCGACTTTAAGTCATGCTTTGTGTTTGATTGAACATGATGGAACTAAAATTCATTGGTAATTTTATAAGAATTCCAAAATATTATTTCATATGATGATTACTGTGGTGGGGGGCACTTTGATGCTTCTGGAGGAATTAGTTTAAGGTACCATGGTGTATTAAGTTAGACGGTTGTGGTGATCCTGATCTCGATGTTGGATAACAGTGAGATTTTAGTTTAACTTCTAATATTGTTCTTGGATTTTCACAGTGGAAGAATGATGGAAATTATGAAATGAATACACCCTTGAGGTGATAAGTTGGAGCTTGAGGATGGAACGTGGGGAAATTATTATAGATGTTGATCAGTGCAAATTGGAAGGCATGTTTCACATGCTACCATAACTTCTTGGGGATGAGAAGCACTATGGTGGGGATATTATAATGACACACATCATTATGGGTCTTAAATTTTAGATGGAATTTTCAATTTTCATCTAGTGGATTTGTTCTCTAGAGAACTAGATATCAAACTGATATGCTTCAATTTTGAATATCCGTGAGAGGTTGTTTTAGACTTAAAAAGAAACTTAGTGGGTGACATAAATATTGAGAGTAGGATAGAGTTTGGACTAGACCATATTGGTTGTTGTAGTAGAACCTTCTAGAAGGTGGGGTGGTAAAAATACCTTGTTTCCTAGAAGGACTTGTCGGCTCACTGGTGAGGTAGTAAATGGGCATACGGCCTAATAGGGCTCACTGACCAACTTGTGAGCCTGCACTGGGTGGCTGGTGGGGTGTGTCTGATAGGATTTAATGATAGGTGTTATTGGTATTTTGATAACTGAGGCAGCCTAATTTTTACCACCTTAGGCTCTAATTTCTAGGATAAACCTGGTTGTACACATCTTATATCCTCCCTCCATGGGTTTCCCTTAAATCAGGGTGGATATATGTAATATATATTGACAGATCTCATTGAAATCCTTCATTCTTCTTCGATCATGGGTTTTTATTCTTTATTTGGTAGTGTATAATTGAACCATTGATTTTTCATGATCCACTTAGTTATTTTAAAACTTTTTAGTCCTTTTATGACTCAATTCTCCTCAGATCCTCTTCTCCAAAATCATATTTCTTCTTGATTAATTGTTGAGTTGTCTCCAAATAGAGAATTGGATGACAGTCCCAGCAAATCTTGATGGAATTATCTGAGATTGATGAAGTAATATATCATCATTAATAAAGGTTGTCCTTTGAGGATGAATTCATACTATTGATGGGTGTTTTGATGAAGTTATATCCGTTGATAATTTTTTTCTATGGGTTTTTCTCAAATTGTGTTGAATTATCCATTGTAACATGGAATTGATTAGGGAATTTTTCTCATCCAAGAATCGAGAACATGTCAAAGGTGGTTCAAAATATGTTTTATAATGTTGCATCTAAGGTATGTCATTTTTTTAGTTTCTTATGAAGTTATAATTTAATCATATTAAATTAGATTTTGTCTAGTTTCTTCATAATGGATATTTTTTGTAGAATGCAGTGTGATACAGAAATTACACAGATGTTTGATCATGGTTATGACTAAGCAGTGATATCCAGTAAGTCTTTGTAAAGTATTCTTATCACATTTGAATTTTAGTTTCCTTGTTAACAATAAATTAATTATAATTTATTTATAATTAATTAATTTAAAATGCATGGGTGTGAGATAGAAACTCATGGTGATCTCTGGAGGTTTAATGGACTTGGAAGACTTGGAAAATCTATTGAACTTTACTTGGTTTCGGATTTTACTCCATTTAAGGTGGGTAGTCATGTGTACTCTACTCTATGGTATTATGAATGTTAATTTTCATGATATATGAGGTTCTACACTTTGGTTGAATAACTATTAAATTCATATTGTGTTATGAATAACTAATAATGATTAATTAATTAATAATCCTTATGTCTTAATTAATTAAAGGAGTAACCCTAATGTTATTGGAAAAAGTGACAAGGGCCATGATGGTACCTTGTGCACTAGCTTTATGTCAGTCGTCGATGGTCGAGTTTTTACTACTAATGAATTCCTAGAAATTCATGGACACCTTGGGGTGTGTGAATGTGCTACATGGGACATTTTATGATGAATTATGCCATTACAATTTTTAGATAGCATTTTGATCATGTTTGATCTTGATCACATGTGTAGCTATTATGAATCATGATGATATTTCGTGCCCTTTTTATATGTGTACTCTTTTTTCCCTTGATGTGATACCTATATTGACATAACTTGTTTACCATGATTGATATTGATCACATGTGGGCGCATGTGTAGCCCGTGATACCCTTTAGGATGCTTTTTCCTATGAGTATGCTTGTGTATCTTAGTATACTGAATTTGATGATAATCACATGTATTTTTATATTTACATTAAATACTCATATTGATATCCTATGTTATGAATATACATATGCTTTCCCTATTATGTGATATAGAATATTGCCTATGGAGGTATTTTTTGACATTCAAAGAGAGGTGGACCATCGTGAACTGGTTATCCATTTGAGGGGGAGTGTGCATGGATTGTGATAATGATGATGGACCTAATCATAGGATGAGGGCTAATGGTCTTGAGGTTAGGCCCATGACAGTAGGCTTTGGGAACTAAGATGACCTAATGGATGTTGAGTAACATGTTTACTTGATCACTAGTGGATGTCGAGCAGCATAATCACCCGATGACTAGTGGATTCCAAATAACATGTTATCTAATTCCGAGTGGATTCTATATAGCATGTACTCTTGATTCATAATTATTCTAAGTAATATTTTCACTTTATGCATATTGGTTACTGAGATACATGTTTCATAAATTCCTTGAGGGTGTCGAGTAACATGTTTTCACCATACCCGATGAACCAACCCTGTAGATTTCTATCATCCACTTCTAAAATACATTATGACTATCCTTCTAGCATGGAGTTGAAGTAGGTGCGATCAGGATTCATGATGGCTTGGAAGATCACAAATTCTTAGAACATGTTTGGTATTGTTTGTGTGTTCTTGGTGATTATATGATATTCTTATCCATATATGTTTTTTCTATTTATTTTATTTCATTCATATCACATGCACATATACTACATATTATTAGTTGGGTACTAGAACGTGTTGGTGGTGTCCTACTAAATTGTACTCACACCCTTCTCAGGTGTCCATGTAACTTGGGTACCTGAGAAGCCCTCACTTATTAAGGGTATGGGTTGGGTGGAGGCCTAGGTTGATCATTGAGTGATATAGCTCACTACGAGTCTGGAGATTGGGATGACATAAGGATGGGTGTTACAGAGCCTCTTGTACATTTATTCTTTTCTATCATGTATATGATTATCCAAGTGTGAAATCAGTGACTTGTTTCCATTTTTTTTTGTGTCTTTTGTATCCACATTCATCCATCATTGATGGAATATTATTGGTTTCCACTTACTATGATTATATTCTATTTACATATTTTCCTATTTATTATTATTTTTTACTTTGATTTAGGGTATAGTATCCTCATGATTATACCTTAAACCCTTTCTTCTACTTTTCAGACTCTACCATGTGGGGATACATGCTTGAGTTGATGTGAAATTCTGGCTGAGACCCAATGATTTAGTTCGGGATGTTACAGATATAGTGAAATATGATGATTATATCATGGTAATCTATGGTCATTCACCTTTGAACTATTTTATGATATGGGACATTATGATCAGGTTATACCTGATATTGAGATTAGGTAGATGTTATATTAACCCTTGAGTATTACATGTTACATTTTTAGACTGCAAACTATTATTGGTCAAATCAAGTATCCATCAATAATCTGGGAAGCTTCTATAGAACTTGATAATGTACCAAGTGCATTGAATTTGATTTTTATGTATTAATTTTCATTTAGTACATGCATGTACATATATACACGTTTCTATTAGTGACACCATTGGTGGTTCCCTACTGAATTTTTTCTCAAACCTTGTATAGAAACTTTGGTGCACATGAAAATCTGATGGTTATCATTCAAGTTATAATTATTTCCTTAAAATAGGTAGAGGTTCTCATAGGGAACAACTATAAAACCCCAAGATTTTAATAAGTTTTATCCTTTAAATAAATACTATTTTGAATATATTGTATCACATGTAATGCTAAACTAAAAAACTGTGATATATTAATAAAATTATAAGTGCTAAATATGAACATTATAATATAACTACTGAATTTGTGAGTATAAATATAAGTAAAAAACATTATTAGATCTATGAATAATGGATATACAATATAATCAAGTAGTATGAGTCTTTCCTATGAGGATTCATTTGTTCAATCTTAGAAAGGAAGTAGTGTCACAAGGATTTTCCCTAGACAAATACCAAGGTGAGCTTCAACAAGTATGACTTGAGAGAAATTGTCTATAGGGAAATTCAAGATCATGGAAATCTCTATGAGATCTATAATAGCTGAATCACCACCCACAATGGCCACCACTTTTTGTAAATAGAAGTTAATGTAATATAAACATATAATTATTAATGTAATATATGGTCTCATTATTTTGAATTTTTATAAAATTTAATTTTAAAATAAATAACAATGTTTTTATTTAATATAATTGTGTTTATTAATTCTTAGTAAATAAGTAATTAGTTTTAAAAGTTATAAGTAAAATCATTTTATGTTTTAATGGTCTATTTTTTGAATAATTTTATTTTCCTATATGTTATGTATTTTTATATTAATAAAATAAACTTTTGAATAATTAATTTAATTAAATTTATTTATAATATATATTTAAATATTTAACACTAATTTTATTATTTTTACTTGGAAATGATCATAATATATTTTTATTATTCTTAAAAAATACAATTTTCTTAAAATTATTTTCATGCATTATGTGTCGTTATATTAAAATTAATTTTTATCACTTTTAGAAATTAAATCAATTAAAATGTATTTAATATTTGGAATCAACATTTCAAAATTATTTAATAAGTTCAATTTCATTTTTTCCATAAAAATAAGTTACCAAGGTCAAAATTAGCCACCACGGTAAAAGTTAAAATGAGTTAAAAATGTTAAATCAAGAGGAAAAGTCTCAAAATATCACCAAAAAACATCTCTAAATGAGTTTATGATGATTTTATTGACCTTAAATTATATTTTCCCATAAAATTATCAATTTTTTATCCACTTTCCTTGAATATGACATCTTTTAAATATTAATGAAATAATATTTACAAAAATGTCACCCCTCTCACCTATAAATGGACCCCTTCACCACCCCACTTATCCTCATACATAAGCCTCTTATATTGAATAAAATATACCAAAAACCTCTCCCAAAACCTTTTTAACAAATCCTAGAAGTTCTTTTCTTACCAAAATAGTAATTTAGGAAGGCTTAAGGAGTGGTTTAAAGGACAACATCAAAGGAAGAGATAATTGTTTTAACTGAGTTCTTTTAAGTTTATTTCTTCTTATACCACCTCTAAATATATTATAGCCAAATTAATATAATAAAATTTATATCATAAGAATATTTAAATGTTATTATGTTGATATAATAACCATTATCTACCTTCCTCTCATTCATTGTAAAATGAAAATGGTGCTCGTGTTATGGTCAGATTACCAACTCCATGAATGATGTATTTCATTTTTCATCACAACCTTACATGGATGGTTTAAAAAGTGTATTTAATGAATAAATATGATATTTATGACATGATTAATATTATAGAAATCCAAATTATACATTCTATTAATAATAAAAATAATAAATTGTCATTATAAATTTAACCACATAAAACCAGCATACTGACATGCTTTTCTAAATTTGAATTTATTTTTGAAAACCTATTAAACTGTACAAATTGTGTGCTACTAGAACGATAGAAAAGATATATATCTATATTTTTGGATATGATGAAAATATTTTATAACTTCTTTGACCGCATCCAATGTGACAATGTAGTTTTGTAGTAATTGGGTGAACAATCCCAAATGGATGATGAGAGAAAAAAATACAAAAAATGAATGATATATGATAATAAATGGACCTTAAAAATAAAATATACATGAACAATGTTATAAATAAATCATTTAAAAAACTTAATTTGGTTATTTTGGAGGTTAGATGCACTCATAAAGTGATTTAGGACTTGAGGTAAGGGTTTTTTATCTTAAGTTCAATTCCTTGAGACATGTTTCTTATTATGCAATAATTTAATTTTATATGGTGTAAATACTGCCCTAATGAATTATTATATCTTAAATTATTTTTGGCTCTTGGGATTTTCTATTTCATTTAAGCTCTTTCTATTATTTTTCCTTTTATTCATACATTACATAAGTTATAATAATTATTATTAACTAAATTTTCTTTTATTAATTTATAACCTTCATTCTTAAACTTTATGATGGAAGTTATTTTATCACAAAATCCCTAATCAATAATTTTTATCTCCTAATAAATACAATGTAGTGGTCCCAAGGTTTTTCTCATGAGGTGGTTGTAGGATAAATTAAAAAACTTTCACTTTTTTTAATTTTTTTTAAGTAAATAAAATTAGGAATTTAGAAATGGTAAAAAAATCAAAAGAAACAAAATCAATAATGAGTTGAAAATTAAAGTTAAAAAACAGAAGGAGAAACAATTGGAAAATATAGAAAAATGGATTTAAGGAATTAGTTATAGACAAGATCCAACCATTAGACAGTCCCTTTATCCTTTTCTACAAATGAATTATCAAATTGAATTACTCAACATATACATAATTTCCTAAAAGTATACACCTAAATCTACCTAAATACTATATTGAGACAAAAAATATGGGTGTTTATCCCCTTATGAAAGTGGTTCAATTTCCTAAAGATCATTGAGAAAAAAACTAATTAAACTCATTGTGCTCAAAATTGATACCATTCCAGGTAAATTTAAATAAGTATAAAAGCCACATTACTTTTATAAGTTTAACAAAAAACTAGGTTAATTTAGAGGAAAGTGAATTTGAGAAATAAAAAAATACCCTCATAATTCATGAAAAAGTTTCCAAAATAATTCAAAAGATTATAATGAAAAGTATAAAACTCAAAAAATAAAAGTCTATGTACCTCCACTACCCATGGCCGCTTGGGAGTTTAGCCTAGCATAGATATATTATCTCTATACAATATCATATTTTTCAGTTAATCCCCTCCTACTAATCTGCACTCTATATCTCTCTTGATTACCTTAAACTTTCTGTAGTCTATGCTAATCCAACTAGCATTATCCATTACTTTGTTTTATCTATTTTTTTCTTATTTGATTCATCTATCTTCTTATACATCCAAAAAAATGAGGAAAATTATATTAAATGATTCCCATCCCTAAAATTAAATTTCGGGAATGTCCACAAATGTAGTAGTAATTTCCTATTATTTTCTCTATGTCGTAGAAACATCAATATCTTCTTCACATGCAATAGTAGTTAATTTCCATGTTCACCAAGATTTTAATACTCTTTTATTCCTTCTTTGATTTGCGCAAGAACATTTATTGTTCATATTACTTTTAATATAGATTACATGGCTAGATTTAAGTGTTGGCCAAAATATAGTAGAAAATACCTAATTCTTGAAAATTTTACAAAGTATTCAAAGTCATAAGACTTTTATAAATTTCATAAGACTTAAATTTTATATAACTTCAAAAGTCATAAAAAATAAAATAATACAATATCAAGTTTTTAATTTTTATAGTTTACTTTGAAAATTACAGTGAAATGGAAAAGTCTTATAAGAATATATTCAAAGTCATACGGGGCTATTGAAGTCTATTGAGAATTTGTCAGAAGTCATATGAAATCATATTCTTAGCAAAGGTAAGTCATATGAAATTTCAAAAGTCTTGTGAAATTAATGATAAAGTCATATGGAATTTAATAAATACTTAAAAAATAGATAAAAGTCATATGAAATTCTAGGAAAATTAATATGAATCCATAATTAGTCAAAGTTTCACCATTTATAAGTTCCAAATGATAATTTATAAATATTCCATAGAATCAAAAATGAAAACATGGAATGTTTAGTTATTTCCAAGAATGATTAAAAACACTTAAAACCATAAATAAATCCATTTTCACAATAATTATAAAAATTCATCAAAAATATAAAAATGATGGAATTTCCTTGAAAATGTCAAAATAGTGGGGATTTATTCTATGAAATACACATGAAATTTAATGAAAATAAATACTCTATAAATTACCCCACAGTAAATACTTGGATGCCTAGAAAAATAGTCATGAAAAATAAACACCAAAGTAATTTCAAAACCCAATCCCATGAGATATACTGATTCAAAAACCAAAGAAAACAAAATTATCTGACCACCTCATCAACCTTAATTTCAAATTATCTATTTGTTTATTCAATTAATTCCCACTTCATTTATTCTTTTATTCCCATAAAACACTAAAATCATCATAATTTTACCTCATCAAATATATTTTAATTTTCAATAAGGATTTTCTCATCCAAAAAAATGAAAGGTTTATCATAGTCTTGATAAGTTCCAAAATCTCAAACCAAATAAGTCAATGGATTATATAACCATGATTAATTTTTAGAGATTTTTGAAGTTCCAGGGTTGGTAAGTTTTAGATATCAAAATGTGTGGGGTGGAATAAGGATTTTTAGCTCTTCCTAAGTAAAAATGCATGATTATATTTACACTTAAGAACGGTCTTCTCCTTACTCCACTTGGAAGTGAATAAACTCTAAACATCAGGAAAATTTTCATGGATTGTCCATACTTTCTTTACTTTCATAAGACTAATTAATTTACTCAACTACCTTTATAGATTTGAAATTATTTTTTGTCTTTAAAATCTATCAAGTATTACAGTTTTTAAGGTATTGAGGTTTATTTGAGTTTTAGGAAGTGGTGTGAACTTACTAGCAGGGTTTTTAAATGAAAATTATTATTTTCAGATTCATGAAATTTATTTAAAATTTTATTTTTTAATAGCATTAACACATCAATTTTTTTATCATTTTTATTTTTTCAAAATCATTTCAAAACATTATTCAGAAATTTACATTTTTTCCTCCAAAAACAACTTCTGGGCCTTAATTAATCCTTAAAAAGAAGCCCCAAATATTTTATCAAAAGCATAATACATCAAGCTCCCACACTTAAGTTCAACTAAATCATGAAATTTTAATTCTATATAATGTTGAATTGTTGGTTTTGGGATTTTAATGTGGTTGTCTAGAAGGTTTTTCATGAATTTTTAAGGGATCACAAGGATAATATGTAAATTTAGTGTAGAGTAAAAAGGTTATTCTTAAAATGGGGACTTTTAAAATCAAAAATTACCTTGTTCAACTCAAAAAAAGCCTTAGATTCTCAGGTTTTAAAAGAAACAAATCAAATTCTAGTTAAATAAACATTATTTGTTTCTCTCAATAATTAAGGTGAATATAAATAATATATCAAAAGATATTTTGGAATGCTAATAGGTAGGTGATCCAAAATTGAATAGTTATTTGAGGAATGAGATTCAAAATTACAAAGGTCTTGTTATGAGTTTCCCAAAATTTTGAATCTGAAACAATGTTTATTTCCTCACTCATTTAAATTTAGTTTCATGGGAAAATTAATAAAATAATTGAAATGGGGTTAAAAGGTTATAATGGTATAGATTATAATCTAAAAAGTTTCCAAAAACACATAAAATTTGAAAAATAAACACACAAAATGAAATAAAAATTGAATCAAATTTAAATAGAAAAACAAACATAATTTAAAAAGAAAACATATAAAAGCATATACTAATAATGGATATTCCTTCACCCACACTTATTTTTCTCAATATACACATTATTTAATAGT
Source organism: Viscum album (assembly GCA_963277665.1). Classification (NCBI taxonomy): domain Eukaryota; kingdom Viridiplantae; phylum Streptophyta; class Magnoliopsida; order Santalales; family Viscaceae; genus Viscum; species Viscum album. The sequence continues at coordinate 2,028,555,437 of OY728143.1, read as the reverse complement.
TCATATGATAAGTGAAAATAAATAATCACAAGAATGTAAAAAAAAGTTAAAAGTAAAGACACGTCTTGGTTGAGAAGTAAAATCCTTGAGTTAGTCTCTTAGTTGTTTCTAATTAGAAACATATAAGAAATACAATTAACAAAACATCGAATTTTTATTGAAATAAAAAAAGTTTGAAAAGGAAAAGATAAAAGATAAGGTGGAAATATATTTATCTTAGGTGAACCCCCTCAAATAATTTCTAGGATTTTAAAGCCCTTAGTCGGGAAGTGACAGTGGGAAATCCCTAATCAAAAGGAGGGTAAAGATTATTTCTCAAAACCCACTAAATGTTTTTATCTCAAATATTTTTCAACTTTCAAAAATTGTAGAAGAATCTAAATATATATTTATTCATGTTTCCCTCTATAAAATTTAATTCTCATGAAGTAGTGGAAGATGGTGAAAAATTTAAGGGCATCATCCCAACACTTGATCTATTGAAGAGTTTCCCACTAGTTATTGTAAGTATATTCTAGAATGTGGTTCATCTTCAGTCTCATCATGGAATATTAATTCTTCTATGAAAATTAGATAATTATCTCCTTCCTTCTATAAAACAATACACAACTCAATTGGTTCCTTCATTTTCTCCTCAAATTCATCCATTAATTCCTTATCTTCTTTCACCAAGGCCTGCAACAATAGTACCAAATCTTCAATTATAGTACATGGGATTTTAATTTTTGAATTTTATTCAATAAAATAAAAAACAAAATGGATGAAAAAAATGTATCTCTGTGATAGAATTAATCTTCAAACTCTTTCTCTTCATGAAAATCCACTAGTAAGTCATTTTTTGAGAGGTTAGTGGATAATTTTCAAGTGTAGCCTCAACATATTCAATGTATTATTGGAAATGAGTAGAAAGATTTTCTTTTTCCTAAACTTATTTTTTAAATTATATTACATATGTATAAATAAGTTCTATTTATTTACTAACAAGTTGAATCATTTTATAATTGTATTTCACTAGTTGTTTCGAATACTCATCTTTATTAGACTTATGGAATTTTTTATGATTAAGCCAAATATAAGAGTAGTCACTGTGAAAATCAATTTTGTTAAAAGATTGTAAATTATTTTTTAAGATTTTAGTGATGCAAAAACAAATTAAAACAACTTAAGAAACCCCCCCCCCCCAATAACAGCACCAATTAATGGAATGTGTTTTCACACAAAATACATTATTAATAATTTTTATTCCTTAGGAAATGGAGTGTAGTGGTCCCTAGGGTTATCTCATGTGGAGGTTGTTGACTAAGTTCAAAATATTCACTTTTGTTAATTTTTTTATTAAAGTTAATAAAATTGGGGATTTAAAAAAGGTTAAAAAGTCAAAGAAAATAAATCATTATTAAGTTATAAATTAAGATTAGAAATTAGAAGCATAATTAATTTTAAAGGATAGAGAAATAGAATTCAAGGCAACTTTTATAGATAAAAATCAACCCTTATATAGTCCCTTTATCATTGTATGAAAATTATTTATCAAATTGGATTAATCAGTGCATACTTAAAGGCCTCAAAGTATACACCTAAATCTACCTAAACACCATATTAAGACCTCAAATATGGGTGTTGATCTCCTTATAAAAATGATTCAATTTCCTAAAAACCTCTGAGTAACCAAAAATAATTAAACTCACTATGCTTAAAGATGTTACCTCACCAAAGAAATTGAAATAGTAAGAGAACCCAATTTACTTTCATAATTTGAACAACAAACTAGTGTGGTTTAAAAGAAAGTGAATTTTTTAATGAAAAAGACCCTCTTAATTAAAGAAAAACATTTCTAGAATAATTCAAAATATTTAAAATAAAAGTAAAAACTAAAAAATAGAAAATTCCTTAGATTTCCATTTCCCATAGATGCTTGGGAGTTTACCCCAATATAGCTATATTATCTCCTTGAAAACTCCTTTACTATAGCAAATCCTCTATTTCCAATATCTCTCTATATATCTCTATATATATATATCTATATCTCTCTCTCTTTCTCACAAGTGATTTCCCAGAACTTGCAACAGTCTATACAAATCAAACCAGAAGTACCCATAACTTTATCTTCTCTCTTCTATTCTCATTCAATTCCTATTTCTTCTTATACATCCATGAAATGGAAGGATAATATTTGAAATTATATTCATCCATTAACTTGCATATTGGGAATATCCATGCATACAATAGTAATTTCCCATGGTTATCTCTATGTGGAGGAAGGAGAAATTTCTTCTTTACATGTAATAGTAGTTAATTTCCATATGCACCAAGCTTTTAATCCTATTTTATTCCTTTTTTATTCTCCCAAGAACTTAAAATCTTCATTGAGATCATGTGTCTAACTTTAGGTGTTCATTAAAACATAGGAAAAAATACCCAATTCCTAAAACTTTCACATAGTATTCAAAACCATAGGACTTTAAGAATTTTCATAGTACTGTCATTTCATATGACTTTAGAATACATATGAATGAAGTCATATGGGATCAACATTTTAAGTCATATGGTTTCCCTAGAAAAATACTAAGAAATATAAAACTAATACGTAAGCATATTTGAAGTCATACAGGATTCTTAAAGTCCTACAATAATTCTCCAAAAGTCGTAAGAAACCATAAAAGTTATAATAACTGAGTTTTGAAGTCATACAAAATCAGATTTTTTGAAAAGGAAAAGCATATAAAATTTAAAAATTCTTAAAAATAAGTGGGAAAGGAATATTAAATTAACTAATATTTCTAAAATTTATATAATTCATATATAAGTATAGTAAAATTCATATGAATCCATACTCAACCAAAATTTCAACCTTTTTAAGTTCCAAATGATAATTTATAAATATTTCACAAAATATCAAATGAAAACATGGATTGTTCAGTTATTTTAAAGAATTATTAAAAACACTTAAAATCCATTAATAAATCTATTTTTACAATAATTCCCAAAATTAATAAAAAAATATAAAAATTGTGCAATTCCTTTGAAAATGTCAAAATGGTGGGGATTTATTCTTTAAAATACATATGAAAAGTAATAGAAATAGAATCTATATCACTTAATCCTTTTAATTTTGGTTTCTTTTACCTCTTGATTGTATTATATTATATTATATCTTTATTTTATTGGGTTATAAGTTTTTTTCAAAACTCACATCCCTATGGTTCACAACTCAAACAAATAGTTGCTTGTATATGGACTTGATCTTATCTCTTATTTACAGTCAAGAATATTTTCCATCCATGTCCATATTCATTATATTATTAAAATAATTATCTTATCTCTACTCAAATGATTAATTAAGGTCATTTTTAAAACCTTTTTCTTTTTTACCAAGGTTTAAAAATAATCTTTTTAATAATTAATGCATGATTCATTTAGAATTTCTTTACAAAATTAGGAAAACAATCTCATTTTTAACATTTATCACATGTGTTTATTTTCATACTTTTATAACCACTTTTCTTAATAAATATTCATATTAATTTTTCTAAGGGTTTTCAAAGAAAATATTATTCTCATTTTTTTATGAATTTTTCATTTTAAAATAAAGGTTAATGTTTTAGAAAAATAAATAAAGGGATTTCATTCCACTTATGTATATTTTTATATTCCACTCCATATTTTCTATTTTTAACTTCATTTCTTATTTAGGTTTAAATATTTATAATTATATTAAAATTAAGGTTTTCAATTTCCTCTTTTAACACCTCGAAATTTATTTTTGAACATAACTTAGACGACTATTTTTACTATCATATTACAAAAAACTTTTTGAAAATTATTTTTACAATTTCAATTCTATTTTACTCTCAAACTATAAAAGATATATTTCTATTGGATTTATGTTTTGTGTATTAGCCTATAAATGATTTTGTGTATTTATATTTCATACCTCCCCTTGTTCGTAGGGGTTATATTTTATATCACTCTTTATCTCTCTATTGACTTTATGTTTATCCTTTATGTCCATATTCTTTAATTTCTTGGATATATTCTATAAGGACCCAAACATAAACAATAAATAATCTTGAGCTTTAACTTAATAATTAATTGTATTAAATTTTAGGATCTTTAAGGTTTAGGGTTTTAGATAATTAGTTCATCACCCTTACATAAATAAATATTACATCATAGAGTGGACACTTCCACTTAGTATCAATTTTTCCTACAAAACAAAACTTTTATGATATAAAAAGTTTTATTTTCATGATATAACCTCATAGTTTTCATCATGATCCCATGCTTGTCTCTGATCATCCTTAAAACCCTTTAAAAACATTTTAAAACATGGTATGAGCACGAAAATCTTAGTAAGTGATATATAAAAAGAAATAAAGAAACTCATTAGTTTATTATTACTTATAGAAATATTTCCCTTTTCAAAAATAAACTTTGGGTGTAAAAATAAACATTTTCTTACCCAAGAAATCAATTTTCTACCCAAAATATTTTCATAAATAATTTCATAATAAATAATAAAGGTAAAAATAAAACTCATAAAGGTTCCTTTGAAATCATTAAAATCTTATGAAAACTTTTTCAAAAAAAATTATAGATTCCACCCTTACGAAGTAGCATAAACTTTACTTTAAACATAATCTTGTTATATTACCTTAAGAAACAATAATAATTTTATAAAAAAACATAAAAATAATAGATAAAACATTTAGGTAACTTGGGATGTCATTTTTATATCACTCTTACAAGTGGAATAACCAATATAGTCAACTTCAAAGATTATTCTTATCCAATGCATTGAAGGGCTGTCATAGACCCACCCATACGTGATTTATAATAGAACCAACCATTCTTGTTTTATAACATAAACACCTATAATTATATTATAATATAAACAACCTTAATCATAAAAAATTCCCAAGAACCATAATTTAATCATAAAACATAAAATCTTTCAATTTTCAACATTACACTCATAAAAATATTCTTTTCACCCATAAGAAAACATGTTTAAATATTGAAATATCCATTCCATTTAAAAACCTTTATGAAAATAATCAAAACATATTTAAATAGGGTTTTTATTTGAATAAAATATTAAATTTTTTAAAGGAATACAAATATCATGTAATGCTTATGGTGGTGGAAAACCCCATTGATGTCGTATATGTTAAAATAAAACATTATTTGTTTTTTGTAAAGAAAGTCAAAAAAAATTGTATAAAATAAGTAAAAATATTCCTTTTTAAAAAAAATTTAATTAAAATAAAAAAATATACATAAAATATAATTTATAATTCATTTATTTTAATATAAATATATCCATAAAATAATTTTAATAATATAGACATATAAGAGAAATATTTAGAAAATAAATCTTTAAAACATTTAAAATGAGGTTTTAAAAGTAAAGTGTCCCTTACCTTGAGTCTGAATCATTGTGTACATTTTTTATCTTTGTGAATAATAAACTTATTTTAATTATTTAATTGTTTAAGAAAAATTTTCAAGTTTATTACTCCTTTTACTTCCATGTTATAATCAATTACTTAATCAATTAATTTCATGTCTGATTTTTTAAGGATATTCATCTCATAAGTCTAAAATCACTTTAGTAGGTTGAATATGGTCAATGAGGTAGTTATTTAATCATATATAGAATAAAAATAATTAAATAATTATAATTTTTATACATCAACTATACTTTTAAAACCAACCATGAAAGATGGTTATGAAAAATGAAATGTGTTATAATCATAGAGACGGAAGGTCGTACGTATGTATGACCGATGTCTCCATTTTTCAACAATCATGATGGAAATAAGGTATGTATTATTTTACCATTAAATAATGTTAATTATATCATAAATACCATATTATTTATTTAAATACACTTACATATATCAGTTATGTGATACAGTGATGAAAAAATATCACGTCGCTTCATGGAGGTGGTAATCCACACGTACGCACAAACGGCATTATCATTTTTCAATGAATAGAAAATAAGAGAATATATGATATATTAAATTTATATAATGATAAATATGTCTTAAATATCATGAATTTATAGTAAATCAATCATTATAAACATCCATGAGAGGAGGTGATGGAAAACAAATCACATTGGTGCGTGAGGCAGTAGTCTGTCATAAACAAGAATGATTGTTCTGTTTCCCATTTGATATAAGAGTATATAGATATAGGTTATGTATTTAACATAAAAACGTTTTATTATATTTAATATACTTTTTTTATTATTTTATCAAATTTTAATAAGGTTTTAAGTGGGTAAAATAATAAATAAAACAAAAATGATTGGTTAAGAACTATACCACTTGTTCAGATCGCCTATTAAGGTTTACACCAAAATCTTTACTAGGTTCATTTTTTAATAAATAAAATGCCTATAATACATGGGTATGGACTTAATGAAGGTATTTGGGTAGGTATTGGCCAAACTAAAAGGCTCTTTAAGGGTGTGTATAACAGGATTGGTTCTTCCCTTTTATAATGAGGGGAGGCGCATTCATGGAATTTATTAAAGTATTAAACTAATATAAATTAATTTTCAATTTAAAAAGGATAAAAATTGATATAATTCAAATATAATATGATTATATTTCTAAATCCTCTTATACAATAAAAATTAGATAAGATTAGGTGATTTTTTCACCATTATATTTTTGTTTTAACCCACTGTTAACCCTTTTGACAATTACCGAAATAAAAAAGTTTTTTACCCTTTAGGGGTCATGATAGTGAGTATAAAAATAAAATTGGACTATAAATGGAAATTGGTTATTATTTTTAACCATATATTATTAACCAATCTAAAGATATGATTTTTAGGAATTTTAAATCTTTTAATAAAATACTACTTATTATAAAATGTCATTAATGTCATTTTTGGAACTGTTCATTTAATTTGAATTTGAAAATAACATAATAGTAAAGGAATTAAAATTTAAACCTTTCACACATCCATAAAATATTTTTTTATCTAAAAAACTTTTTAAATTAAATAATTTATTCAAATTATATTACTTTTAATATTTTTAGAATGATTTATATTATTTTTCAATTAATTGAATAAATATTGTGTCGATGTTGTGTAAGCATTTAACGTAATTATTTCATCACTAAAAATTTTAAAAAATTATCATGATTAAAAAATATTTATCTTTAAAGTGACCATATATAACCGAATATATGTTTTTTTATCCTTATCACAAAATATTATAAATATAAAAAACAAGAGAGTGACATTTTTTACTTTATCCATTACTTAAATATTATAATGGAAAAAATCAATTCTATATGAAAAAAAAGTCATATTTTTGAATTATGGATGCATATGGATGAAATAAATTTATAAAATGAAATAAATCCAGGTGTTAGGGTAAAATTGTTATCCTTATAATATTATTTTTAACCTTAATTATCTGATTTACCCTTACTGATGTGATAATAATTTACTAAGGTTGTTATTCATAATGAATAAAAATAATAGGGGGTTCTTTTAAAAATTTGGTACAACAAATTCAAAATATGGAACATATTTTTTAATATTCAATTCACATAATTGGCATAATTTAATTTAAAATTGAACCTTCAAAATGTAATGAAAAGCAATTTTTCAAAAAATTGCCTTTTATGTGTAAAATGATTGTATATCAAATTCAAGAATAAATTTAATTAAAAAGAACATAATTGGATTATTTTTAATAAAAAATAACAAATTAATTTTTAAAAATAATCCAAAAACTTATTTTACTTTGTAAATACTTTTAAAGATCTAGTTTTCAATATAAAATCAGTATTTTTCATTATTCATTAAAAAATAAAACCAATCGGAAAATTCTCAAAAATTCATCCCAAGATAATTTTTACATGTTGAATTCATAAAATTATATCCTTATTATCAAATTCAATTTATAAATATTCAAAAAATTAATTATAATATTTTTTCATAAAAAGAAATAAAAAAATTTTTGATTAAAACATATTTTTGAATCATAAAATGTCTTTACTAAAAATTGAGTTCTTATTTACTAAGAATTAATCAATACATTTGTATTGATTAAAAAATTAATATTTTTTTATAATGGGGTTAATCATATTCATTCCCTCTAATTCAACAGCTAGGTTATAATGGTCATATTTAAATAATAATATTTTGTGGTTCGTTTAAGCTCAAAGTTTTGTATCTTATATGCTGTAGAATATAGTCTTTATTTTAAAATATAGGGCTATTAAATTCTACCTCATACCCACCTTTAATAAATTAAATCCTCACAATTTGAACTTGGTCTCATTAATCAAAGGTTTTACATTTTAAAATACCTTTTTTTAAATACCACATCATAAAAGGGGTTAATAAAACTTTCTCTTGAAAAGAGGGAAAGGGAAGTATAAAGGTTATCTGGAATAACACATACTTGGTTTCAAAATAGAAGAAAATTATTGGTAAATAAAAATATAAACATAGAGTAAAAATTAATGTCCAAAATAATGATGGTGAGTTATAGAGAACATTGATCACAAAAAAGTAAATTATAATGAGAAAATCAATTACCAAAAAACTATAAACCAAAAAAGATGTGAAAAGACCATTAATTCATCATAAAATGAATGTATTAGGTTAAATTTTTAGTTCCAATATCCCTTTCCTAAAGTTAAGGAATTCATATACCATCTAGACTAAGAACATGAAGAAACATACTTACTAGATAAGTAGAATTTCATCATTCAATAAATTTCCACTATGATCTCGTTTTTTTTCAAATGGTGAGTATTAAAAATGAATTTTTTTATGATAGAAAAACTAAAACCAACTTCTAATGGATCACATAATTCTATAAAATGATAAAAATCTACCCCTCCTATCTTTATACATTAACCAAAATGAAAATGGTTTTCATAAGGTAAGATTATTTCCAAAATTAATAACCCTTCATAGAAATAAATAATATATTAATCACCAAAATTCAATAGTAATATCTAAAGTTCAAACAAAATCCTTCTATAAATAATTATCCTTAAAAAAATTTAAAATATTCTTGAATAGGATTGAAACTGAAATTTTATAATGATTTGATCATATATTATTCTATTATAAATTTAACATTTATCTCCAAATTACATAAATCACTCTAAAAATGTATATTCTATAGTTATATAATCTCCAAGATATGATAATGATTTCCATAAATGACCTAAATAACTATAAAGCCACATTAAAATAATATATGATTCCAAAATATAATTTAAACTTTATTCCACAAATAAAATACCATAATATTCTATTTACCTTATTCATATAATGTTCCCCAAAAATATAGTGATATTCTTCCAAAATAACATTAATCACTTAATCACCAAATCACTTTTCAGTCTCATGGTTATCTATATGATAAAACATTTGTTCCGAACATCAAATTAATATTTATTTTTCATGTTTTTTACATAATAGCATACTAACTATTACATCACATAGTCCAGTAGTAGGCATTTCACACTTGTCTCCCTTTGGTTGTGGGTTCAAGCCACACATCCTTGCTAAATATGATAGGTTGTCACCCGATCTATAAGTTGTCCTTTTCCTAAAACTATATTAATATAATTCTCATAAAAATACCAAAAATATTATGAACATACTAAAAAATAACCTTAATCATAAAAGATCATATAAACCCTAAAGGTATTCAATACCTTTAAACATATGACACCAAAATTAAAAGAGAATACTTCTTCAAATAACTTTTTCACGTGTTAAACTGAAGGGTTATATATACCTAAAAAATCTATCAAAACTCAATAAATATCTCCAAAAGTACTCCCAAAACCTCAAAAGAGTATTAATTCTTTTAAACTTATGATCATCCTTAAATATACCACTACATCATAACTATTGAATACCTATATATAGACACCTTAATCATTCAATATTATTCATAATATATAAACCATTATTTTCCATCTTATTTCTTAATAATTCCTTACTTCCTATAATCAAGAATATGAATTATGTCCTAAGATTCAAAAATATCAAAAAATAATCCAATATATAATTCATACCTTTCATATTTCACTTGTAGTTTCATCATCGCCAACTATAATGGTATTTCACAATAATAAACATTTATTTGTACACTCTTTCTAATCATGTTCTTGAGTTTCCCCCTAGGAAATAAATTTTCATAATTCCCATACTCCCCGCATTTAAAAAATTCAATTGATACCTTAGGAATAACTTTATTCCCCATTATGGTGTTAACTAAATTCTTCCTTTTTTCATGGAAGATTATTGTTTTATATCCTCCTTTTCCACAGAAAAAACATCTTCCTATTCTTTTAAGACATTTTTCTAGGTGCTTCTTCCCACATCCTTGACACATAGGTCATTGAATATTTTTAAATTTATAATCTTTATCACCTGAAATTACATAGAGCTTCATCACTATATTATCTGATGAGTTAGAAAACTCACCTAGGTTCAAGTTGGTAATAATAACTCATTATATCTTTTTAAGAATAACCATAATAGGTTTCACTACTAATCCCATTCTTTCTAGCTTCTCATTAAGATAGCCACTGCATTTTCCGTCACATACACTATTAATTTGGTTCCTGCTGGATCCATTCATTTATTAAAACCAAAATAAATATTGTGATTATATCGATAAAATCATAATAAACCATATTATGGGGAGGATAAAAACTAATATATCTTTAACCATGTTATATTAAACTCTTTTTATTTATCCAAAATAACTGTAATTCTTCCTTGCATACTAACCATTATGGTTACAGAGGACTTTTAACTTATGATTAAATAAAATATTATCCTCTAAATTTATCTAAACCTTTTCTCTAATACCAACTTTAAGGAACCGACCTTAAACATTACATAATATTGAGTTTTAATTCAAAAATCCATTCTATTACATTTGAGGATCTTTATAGTTAGTATTTTTAAAGAATTGGGACATCACCCTTATATAAATAAATATTACATCACAAAGTGGACACTTTCACTTCGTATCCATTTTTTCCACAAAAACAAACTTTTATGATATAACAAGTTATATTTTCATGACATATATTTAAAATTTTCATATTAAACTCATCATTGTCCTTACTCATACTTAAAACCATTTAAAACATTTTAAAATGTTGTATGATCATAAAAATATAAATAAGGGACATATAAAAAGATATAAAGAAACTTGTTAGTTCATGATTACTTATATAAAATTTTATCTTTTTCAAAAATAAAATTTGATCTCAAAATTAACATTTTCTTACCCAAGAAATCAACTTTTCTACCAAAATATTTTCATAAATCATTTCATGCGAAATCTTAAAGAAAAAAATAAAACTTGTAATGGTTCATTTTCAATCATAAAAAACTTGTGAAAACTTTTTCAAAAAAATTATACATTTTACCCTTATGAAGTAGCATAAAATTTCATTCAAACATAATTTCATTATATTACCTTGTTAAATCATAATATTTTCATAAAAACCCCATAGAAAACATAGATAAACCATATAGGTAACTTGGTAAATCATTTTTATATCACTCTTACAATCACTCTTGCAAGTGGAATAACCAATACGATCGAATTTAAATATAATTCTTACCCAATTAATTAGAGGGATATCAAGGACCCACTCATCCTTATTTTATAATAGAACCATCCATCCTTGGTTTATAATGAAACCATCCATCATTGGTTTGTAAAAAACAATTTTCATCATAAACAATTACCAAAATCTATAACATAATTATTACATATAAAAGATTTCATTTTTCGACATTACACTCATAAAAATATTCTTTTCACCCATAAGAAAACATTTCTAAATATTGAAATATTCATTTCATTTAAAACCCATTTTTAAAAAACTCAAAACAAAGTAAAATAGGGTTTTTATTTGAATAAAATGTTGAATATTGAAAATGTAATATCCTGATTTTTCAATGATAATAAAAACTCTCTTATGATAAATTAGTAATATCTTAAGTGGGAAAAAAGATTTATCAGTGAAATAAGTTAATAAATTTGTTAAAGGCCTTAAAACCCAGTTAACGTTGTGGAATATTCAAGCTAATATTTTTGGAGTCAGATGCTAAGTTGGTGTAATATTTTGAGGCTCGTAAAGCCTCAGAAAAGACAGAATTAAATTATTAAATATATTATATTAAGCAGGTGAAATTTATTTAAAATAATTGAATAACTCCAAAATAGTGTGTCGATTAAGAAATATGAGACCACTGATATGTTCAAGACATGGTGTTTACCCTAACATATAACATTTTTAAGTGTCATATGTTGGGACACCTTACTTGTAAAGATAATTTATTTAATAATTTTTATTATATTATTTTTTATAAAATAATTTAATATCTCCAAAACTCTACATCGTATGAGAAATAAGAGACCACAATTAGGTCCAGCATGTGGTGTTTACCCTATGTGGGGTATAACATTTGAAAGCGTTGGTCATTTGGATGGATCACTCGTGATAAAAATATTTTTATTTTTAATTAATTATTTGTTCTGTTTTTTAAATAATAAATAATTAATATCTTCCAAATGTTACATTGTATGAGAAATCTGAGACCACCATTGGGTCTGGAATATGGTGTTTACCCTATATGGGGTATAACATTCATAAGAAACATGTGTTTGATCAAATCGATATTTATGGTTATGTTATTAATAATTTTATTATATTAATTTTATTAAAATAATAATAATAATAATAATAATAACAACAAAAAATAGTTTCACACTGCTTCGTCTTTCCCAAACTAAAAATACATCATTATTGGTTGATTATTTTTCTAAAAGCTTTTATTTTTAACCATTTTCATCAGTTTCAATCACCAACACATTAGATAGGTGAAATTGATGAATCCGTCAATAATTTTAGGTTGAATATGTGTTTAGAGTGTGTGTTTGGATTTTACGTTAGACACATGTGCATTGAGGGTTTTATAGCCGATCTCCATAATCTTTTGGGATGATTATTTCAAAACCAAGTGATACCAAGACTCCTTGAACATGACTATCGAAGGTCCTATGATCTGTTTGTAATCGCTGGTGTGCGGCTATTTTTTATGTTCGGCGGTAGGTTTTCTTCTTCCCTTGTGCACAACGCACATTTGTAGGTTAGATTGTTTTTGTTTTATTTTTATTGTTTATATTATTATTATTATTATTATTATTTTAATTCCATCTTAAATTATAAAAAAGGGGTTGTTTATAAAAAAAGATAAAACTTAAATTAACATAGGGTAATTGTTAAAACGGATCATCAAATGATAATTGCAATATAGCATCAAAGCATATTTACATGTGTTTTTTAAGACAATTTTTTTAGATTTTTCGAAGGCTAATCTATAATAAATTATCATCAGATATGTTTCAATTATATTTTACGAAATTAACATGGAATAATTGTGTGAAATTATCGATTGATAATTATGAAGATTTATAAAATGGTAATTTCGTTAAATTATCAAAATATGATTATAAGCATTATAAATGATAATTTCAACTTTTATCATTGAATAATTTATCAAAAATTATTAAAGGAATAAAATATTTAATTATTTTGTTTTATCTATAAAAAATTAACAATCTATAATTTTTGTGAAATTACAATAGTACAGTTATTGAAGAAATTATCTCTAAATAAATGAAAATTTTTATTAAATGATAATTGAATTATCAAAGGATATTATGATATATATATATATTAAAAAATAATAATTATATATAATACCACCTCTATTATCAAGTTATTTTAGGGATATAAATTATCGAATGAGGTTTATAATTATTCTTGTGGATATTTCTTATGACTGCATACATTAACATAAAACAATAATCGAGAGATTATATAGGAGAGAGAAAATATAATCTCATTTAATATTTTATTTTCTTGTGAAATAAAATAGATTTTTTTGGTTCTAGGAAACCCCTTGATATATCTCAATCATTGATGTGCCGACAACTCGAGACTTTGACGTGTCACCTTTGATGATAATAAAACTGCGAAGAGGTCTTTCAGACTTTTAAGGTAGGAATTTCCTTAACTTCTTAGGCTTATATTTAAGCTTTATACTTTTATGATTATATTTATAACATCTCATGTTTTTTAAAGGAAACACTGTGTTCGATAGCATACATGATAGGCCACTTTTATCTTAAATAAACAACTTAATATTATTATGATAGTTATCACATAGCCATTATAATAGTAGGAATGAAAAGAATTAACTAAATTATGAAAATATGGTTTACACAGGTTTATATAATGATTCATTGGTTACCAAATTAATTAGGAAACTAAATAAAAATCAATTGAATATAAAGCATATGTTTTTCAAAAAAACTATTAAAATGAAAATAAGTGAGTTTATAAAATAATAAAATCCCTTTTGATGGATTTTACTAATGAAATATATATGTAATAAATTAAATCTAACATTTAAAATTCATCTTATATGTTTTATAGACATGATATAAGAACAACTTCAATTTTTCAAAAACATGTCGTTTTACCACCTTTTAATGGAAACCCCATTTTAAATATAGTTTTTAACACTTTTATATGTTCTATTTGATAAAATAAACTTATTATTGGAAATGAAGAAATAAAATTTTAATTTGGATAAATTTTTGGCATTTTTTTGATAATATTCATATTTTTATGAATTGTGAAAAATACTGCATTTTAAGTCAAAATTGTTTTTTCATCTAACTTATTTATATAGTTATATTGTCCTTTAAATTGGTTTTAAAGTATAATTATATTAAGTTTTTATCATTTAATACAATTTTTTAATTGGAATTAATTTTATAATGAAATTAGATATAAATTCATGTAAATCTTTTGATGGTTTTTACTTTTAAAAACTCATTTTCTCATTTTGACAGTAGGGATTAATTCTTAAATAATTTCTTCCAATTCTATGCTTTTAATTTTGAAAAATGGATTACATATTTGGAAATATAAGGTCCAAATAATTTAAATAGATACCTTTTATTTTTGGACATTATGAATAACAAATTTGTTAATAAATTTTATTACCATGGTTAAAGGTAAACCAGGTAATTAAAGGTAAAAATAATATAATAATAATAAAAAACTACCTTTACACATGTAATGATTTAATTTTATGAGTTTATCTCGACCATGAGCATCTTTGGGTCGATTTTATGACAACTTGGAGCCACTTGGGTGTCTTTAATGCTTTTATAATATTATATTCAATGAATAGTCATTTTTGTTACATTTTTTGTTATTAAAAAGTAAAGTATTTTAATATGTAGTTATACAGAGGATCTCTTTGACTATAAATAGTAATTAGAAATCTAAAACTATTACCTACATCATTATAATTTATTTATAATTTTTAGAAATTAAATAATTAAATTTAACTATGACACAAAGATGATGTAGTAATTTATTAATTAATAAAAGAATCAAATAAATGATATTATAAATATTAAAATAAATATTATTTGACATACTTTATGTCATCCACAAATTTTCTGGATATATTTGACATTTTTTGAATGATTTAATGGAGTTTTTTTGAACTTATCTTACTGTTATTATAATTTTTAAAAGATAACTAATGAATGGTGCCAAAATTGACACTATTGGTATTTTAAAATATAAAATAGTATATTGAATGTTATAAAATTCATAAAAATATATGATTCAATAAAATAGTTAGGATAAGTCCTAATATTTTATAAATTGCATTTTTATTGATCGTTTGACATGTTATGGTAATTATATTAACCCACAAAATGTAAATAACATGATATCATGATAAGATTAAAAAGGGTAAAATAAGGGTTAAACCAAAAAGACAAGGATTAAAAAAAATTAAAACTTGTATAATTTTAATTGGATGATGGCTATTCGACCCAAAATTATATTATATTTTAAATAAATGATTTTGGGACCATTCGGAACTGAAATTGAATTTATATTAATTTAATATTTTAAGAGTTTCCAATGGTGCCCATCCCCTCTCCTATAAAAAGGTACCCACTCTTCTATAATACTCAAACTTCAAAATCCTTTTGTTTCATCAAATATCTACCCAAAACCCTTCCTATAATCCCTCTACACACTCTTGAGGCCTTAGTTTAGGCATAACACCCTCTTTACTGGTGTTAAGTTATTCTTCAAAGGTGATCAACCAAAGAAGAGGAAGAACAAGGAACATACATGACAAATCAAACTTAAGGTAAGAGAATTCATCTTAATCTCATTTAATTGGGTCATATTTTGATAATATAAACCTCCTTATTTTATACGTTGTATAATCAACCCTTGACTTTTAATTTTACTCAATGGTTTTGAAAATGGAATCTTTTTATATGATGTGTTTCACTAAACGACAAAAGGAATGTTTTTAGCATATTCGGTGAAAATGACTTCTCCGCCTCTGTAAAAATTATTTGATATTTCAATTCCTCTATAAGCCTTAATAATTTTAAAATGAAAATAAATCCATTATTCCATTTTTGGGTGTTTTGGTATTGAAAATGGTTTTGAAACTGGATTGACTACAACAATATCTTGAAATGATTTCTTGTGATTATAAATAAAATTTTAATATTGAAATGTTGATAATTGAAATCTTTTATGTGTTATGATTATATAATGGTACTTAGACATCTAAAAAGTGGTTACATCATAAACCAAGATGTTTGGTTATGTGATAAACCAAATACGGATGGTTCTCTGATAAACCAAGGATGGGTGGTTATGTTATAACCTCCAATTCATTGGGAATGGAAGTCAGCCATATGGTTATTCCATTTAGTGATATGTATAGAAGTAGATTGTATGGTTATTCCATTTAAGTATGATTATGTCCCAAGTTACCTTTATATATTATATTTTTCTTTCTATGGGATTTATGGTAATATTTTGGTTACAAAAAGTGTAATCAATGATCTTATATTTAGTGAAGTGTATTTACTACTTATTAAAGGTAAAAAGTATTACTTTATGATAAAGTATTAATGGTTTTCATGTTTTCACAAGAACAACAGCTTTCTTTATTTGGGTATCCTTACTAATCTTTTTATGCTCATCCCATTTTTTGAAATGTTTTTATAGGATTTAAAAAATAATAGAGTTAAGGATGGGATCAAGGAAAAGTTATTATGTTTAAACATGAAACAAAACCATGTTTATTTTAAAAAGTTTTTGTTTTATAAAAAAATGGATAGTGAGTAGAAGTATCTAATTTTTAATATTTAAGATGTTTTGTATAGGTTATGGCCTAATTATCTAAATCACTAAACTTGAAAATATCCTAAATGTGAATTAAAGTCAAATTATTGACTTAACTCAATATTAAGTAATGTTTAAGGGTGGGGCCTTATAATTGGTATCAGAGGACGGTTTAGACAACTTTGGAGATTAGGATTTTTTCTTAAGAGTTAGTGATATCATCATGGGTTTATAATTTTAAGGTTGATCTTATGTTTAATTTATTAGAAACCCCTTTTGAGGCTTTATGTTTTGAAATATTAGTGTGACTAATGGTATTTTTGGAGACATTCACCTTTGAGGAAATTATGGGTTATTACATTTTTGGGATGAAAAATGAAAGGAATGAGATTAACTATGATATTAAAATATGTTATGGTTATTTTTGAAGATTTTATCTCATTTTTGGAATGTTATAATAATTATACAGTTTTTTAAAAAGAACAACCTGTAGGATGGGTGAAAATTCATCACATCCAGCAAGGTCGCAGGGATCAACCCACAACCAATGGGTGATAAGGGTGCATCTCCTACCACTAGCCTACTTGAAGTCACTAGTTAGTATGATTTTTTTTAGTTAAACAAGTTTATAGAATAAGAATATGTTTATTTTGGGAATTTATGTTTTATCAAATGTATATCCTTGGTATTGGAAATGATTTGGGGATTAAGTGATAAATGATATTTTGGAAGAAACTCACTATTTTGGGAACCCTATATTCCTAAGGAAAATAAAATAATATGGGATTTTATTTAAAGAATAATAGTTGAATTTTATTTTGTAAGAATCTATGTTTTTATTGTGGACTTATGGGAATTATGTTATTTGTGGAAATTATTAACCTATCAGTGAGAATATATGATTAGTAAATTACATTTTGGCATGAGACATTAAGAGTGATTTATAGAGATAAATGTTAAAACATATCTTGGAATATTATGTGATCAAATCCTTCTAAATTTTGTGTTTCAATATTAGTTTCAATTATTTTAGGAATTTTAAGGAAAGTTATTTGTTGAATATTCTATGTTGGTCTTTTGATATTATAGTTGAATTTTGGAGATTAGAAGTAGCTTCTCATCATCCAATAGTCTGTTTATTTTGGAGAATTATAGTATCCTAACCATATTGTTATTTTTTTATGTTTAAAGATAGGATAAATATAAATTTAATCTTTTGTGTATTAATAAGTTGATTCATCCTGAATACTCGTCATTTGGAGAAAAAAAATATGAGTTTGTGGTGGAATTTTATTAAAGGATGAAACTCTACTTTCCAAGTAATTTTATTTCCCTATGATCTTAGTCCATGTAGTAAATTAATTCCACAAATCTATGAAAAGTATCTTAAAACAAAAATTTCTTCCATTTACGTTTCCTACTATGAAATTAAAAACTATTTAACCATCATAAAATTATGTTTTTTTTATTGTTAGTTTTCTCCTAAAAATGTTTTCTATTATTCTCCATCAGAACTTGATTGTTATTTTTTTCTATATCCATATTTTCCTACATGGAATCCTAGTACTTGTTATCTCTTGTGACCTTCGTACTTTCATTTCTTTATTTTAAAGAGGAAGTTTTGTTAATCCTTTTTCCGATGTGGGGTTGAAATAAAGGTATTTCAAAATTTAATACCTTATTTACCAACCCCAAATTCAAATTTTTAGGACTCAATTTCCAAAATTATGGGAGAATGTAATATCTCGAGTTTTTAAAATAAAATACTATTTTTGATAGCATACATGATAGGCCACTTTTAGCTTAAATGAAAAACTTAGTATTATTATGATAGCTATCACATGTCCATTATAATGGTGGGAATGAAAAGAATTAACTGTATTATGAAAATATGGTTTACACAAGTTTATATAATGATTTATTGGTTACCAAATTAATTAGGAAATTAAATAAAACCCAATTGAATATAAAGGATGTGTTTTTCTGAAAAACTTTTTATATGAAAATAAGTGAGTATATAAAATAATAAAATCACTATTTATGGATTTTATTAATGAAATATATATTTAATATATTCAATGTAATATTTAAAATTCTTCTTATATGTTTTTAAGACATGATCTAAGAACAACTTCAATTTTTTAGATAAAAGAAGTATTTTTCAAAAAAATACAATTTTACCGCCTTTTGATGGAAAACCCATTTTAAATCTATTTTTTGACACTTTTATATGTTATATTTAATAAATTAAACTTATTATTTTAAATTGTGACATAAAATTCTACTTTGGATAAAGTTTTGGTATTTTTCTGATAATATTCATTTTTTAATGAATAGTGAAAAAAACTGCATTTTAATTCAAAATTGCTTTCTCATTTAACTTGTTTATATAGTTATATTGTCCTTTTAATTTGTTTTAAAGTATAATTAGATTAAGTTTTTATAATTTAATCCAATTTTTTTCATTGTAAATAATTTCCTATTGAAATTAGATATAAATGCATGTCAATCTTTTGATGGTTTTTACTTTTAAAAACCTATTTTCTCATTTTGAAAATGGGGATTAATTTTTAAATAATTTCTTCCAATTATATGTTTAGAATTTGGAAAAATGGATTCTATATTTGTAGTTATAAGTTACAAATTATGAAAATAAATCCCTTTTATTTTTAGAAATTATGAATAGTAACTTTGATAATAAATTTATTACCACGGTTAAAGGTAAATTAGGTAATTAAAGATAAAAAAATATTAAACAAATATGAAACTAACCTAACACAAGTCCTAATTTAATTGGATGAGTGTATCCTGACCATGATAATCCTTGGGTTGATTTTAGGACCACTTGGAGACACTTTGATGACTTTAATTCTTTTATAATATTATATTCAATGAATGGTCATTTTTGTTAAATTTTGTTTTTAAAAAGTAAAAGTATTTTAATATGGAGTTATACAAGGGATATCCTAGACTATAAATAGTCATTATAAATCTAAAACTATTAATTATATCATGATAATTTATTTATAATTTTTATAAATTAAATAATTAAATTTAATTATGACACAAAGATGATGTAGTAATTTATTAATTAATGAAAGAATCAAATAAATGATATTATAAATATTAAAATAAATATTATTTGACATAATTTATGTCATACATGAATTTATTGGATATATTTGACATGTTTATGATAATTTAACGGATTTTTTTTAAACTTATATTCCTATTATAATATTTTTAAAAGTTAACTAATGAATAATGTTAGAATTGAAACTAGTGGTATTTTAAAGTATAAAATAGTTTATTAAATGTTATAAAATTCATAAAAATATAAGATTAGGAAGCATGGTTAGGATATGTCCTAATATTTCATGAAACATTTTTTGATCGTTTGACATGTTACGGTAATTATATTAACCCATAAAGTGTAAATAACATGATATCATGATAAGATTAAAAAGGGTAAAATAAGGGTTAAACCAAAAAGATAAGGATTAAAAATATTTAAAACTTGTCTAATTTTAATTGTATTATGGGGATTCGACCCAAAAGCATCTTATCTTCTAAATAAATGATTTTGGGGGCATTTGGTATCGAAATTAAATTTATATTAATTTAATATTTTAAGAGTTTCCAAGGGTGTCTCTCCCCTATCCTATAAAAAGGTACCTGCTATTCTCAAATACTCACACTTCAAAAGCCTTTTGGTTCAGCCAAGATCTACCCAAAACCCTTTCTATAATTACTCCCCACATTCTTGAGGCCTTATTTTAGGCAGAATACCCTCCTTAGAGGTGTTAATGTGTTCTTCAAAGGTGATCAACCGAAGAAGCGGAATAACATGGAACATACGTGATGAATCAAGATTAAGATAAGGGACTTCATCTCAATATACTTTCATTGAGAAATATTTTGATAATATACACCTCCTTATTTCATATGGCGCATAATCAACCCTTGACTTTTAATTTCACTCAACGGTTTTCAAAAGGGAATATTTTTATATGAATCGTTTCACTAAATGACTAAAAGGATGTTTTTGATGTATGTTGTGACAAATAATTCTCTACCACCGTAAGCATTATTTTATATTTGTTTTCCTCTATAAACCTTAATGTTAT
This sequence comes from Viscum album, assembly GCA_963277665.1. Taxonomy (NCBI): domain Eukaryota; kingdom Viridiplantae; phylum Streptophyta; class Magnoliopsida; order Santalales; family Viscaceae; genus Viscum; species Viscum album. The sequence continues at coordinate 2,028,534,027 of OY728143.1, read as the reverse complement.
TAAAAGGAAAATAAATCCCTTATTCCCTTTTTGGGTGTTTTGGTATTGAAAATGGTTTTGAAAATGGATTGAAAAATTCAATATCATGAAATTTTTTCTTGTGATTGCAAATGAAATTTTATGATTTAAATGTTGATAATTTCAATATTTTATGAGTTATGATTATATAATGGTACTTGTATATATTATTGGTGGTTACATGATAAACCAAAGAGTGGTGGTTACGTGATAAACCAAAGACATGTGGTTCTGTGATAAACCAAGGATATGTGGTTACATTATAACCTCCAATGCATTGGGTATAGAATTAGGACATATGGTTATTCCATTTAAGTATGATTATTTCCCAAGTTACCTTTATATGTTATATGTTTCTTTCTATATGCTTTATAGTAATATTTTGGTTAAAAAAAGGGTAAGTAATGATCTTATATTCGGTGAAGTGTATTTACTACTTCTTAAAGGTAAAAAGTATTACTTTGTGATAAAGTATTTATGGTTTACATGTTTTCACAAGACTAACAATTTTCCTTAATTGTGTATCCTTACTTATATTTTTATTATCATCCCAAGTTTTGAAATGTTTTTCATAGGATTTAAAGATAAATAGAGTCAAGTATGTGATCAAGGAAAAGTTATGATATTTAAACATGAAATGAAACCATGTTTCTTCTAAAAAGTTTTTGTTTTATGAAAAAAATGGATAGTGAGTAGAAGTGTCTACTTTGTAATATTTAAGTTGTTTTTCATGAGTTATTCCCTAATTCTTTAAATCTCTAAACTTGAAAAGATCCTCAATGTGAATTAAAGTCAAATTTTTGACTTAACTCAATATTAAGTAATGTTTAAAGCTAGGGCCTTATAATATTTTTTGATATTTAAATTTATTGTACTTGATTGTGATTGCATATGAATGTGTGTGTAGACTATAAAAACTGATGTGACTCCATGAGTGATATATGTGTATCTTTTATTCCATGTTTTATTATGATCACATGTTGTTGTGTATGTTGTTATATACTCGTGTTGATATACTATACCTACTTGTGCACTTTCATTATATATGTATTATCATGCCTTGTTGGTTTTTAGTGGTATTTGAGACAGTTGGACCATTACAACTTATTTATTCCCTAGTGGGGGAGAATACTTGAATGCAACCATAGCGACAAGGGACCAGAGCATAGGGTGGAGGTACGAGGATATCGTGGAGTCATGTCAAGGGTGTTCCCGAGGATGCCTTGATGCCAAGTGTCATTTAACATAAGATATCCTAGTCGATGTGAGTTATTATTGTCTAGAGGATCCAAGTGACATGGTCCACTTGATTGATATATGGCAATGAGTATCATCTCCATGACACCATGAGAACACTCTACAAGGGTTGATTTTTTTATTCCGACTCATTCAAGTATCTTCCAGTATAGAGTTGAATCAAGTATGGTCAGGGGTTGTGGCATCTTGGTTAGTTCACTACCTCTTGGTTTTGGATTGAATGTTTATGCACTTTCGATATTTATTATCATCATGGTACACACTTGTATACTTGAGCACATCAGGTTAAGGATACATTGGTGGTGTCCAACTGAGTCTTGTACTCACACCCTACTCGGTAAATTCGATGTGCTTGTAGATTTCATGAGAGACCTGGTGAAGGGAGGGGGTCCTATAATGCATGGTTGATAAAGAGGAGCATGGAGTTGGGATGGACCAAGGCAGACACTAGAGGACCCTGTAATTATTTTATTTATCCTAGATAGGATTTCCACTTTGGGAGCTTCTTTTATTTTCATAACATGTATTTCATTTAATTTCCCCATGATTTACTCTGAATATTTATTATGAAGTTTATTGTTGATTATTGATCCTATGAAATTGTAGGGTCCTAAAAAATCTGCAAAGGGAAATAAAATACCCCTATAAAATTGATGAAGGAAAGGGATGAATGTGAGGATCAAAAATTGGAGGAAAAGATTTAAGGAGTGAAATTTGGAAGAGGACCCAAACTAATCTGCGTAATGGTTACTGGGAAAGGTCCATGAAAGGCACAAACCGCAAACCAAGTAGTATGTGGGCAACCTGTGAAATGATGGCCCATGAATCATTGTCCAGTAAACCAGTTATTTTATGGAATGAATGAGGAAAGGAATCAATCAACCATGAACCACGTCATTGGAAGAATAGAGGTGGAGAAATTCCACCCATGAACAACATCATTGGAGAAAACATGATGGAGAGGTACACTCCTGCATACCATCCCCGCAGACTGAGCAATTCGCAGATGAGACAAGGCTGATAGCACCCCATGAACTGTGTCGTTCATGAAAGTGAGGTGGTGATTTCTACATCTGTGAATCAAAACACCACAAATATCAGTTGACTGAGTCATCCATGGGTCAAGCAATTTCCACATGGGATTCTGCAAAATGTGTTGTTTTCCCATCAATACAGCCTCCTAGGCACTCTATAAAAGTACCCCAAGGGGAGCCAAAGAAGAGGATCAGATTTTGGGGAGAAATAGGAGTCTACAAATAGAATACTTCTAATAAAAAAAGTTGGTGAAGTATGGAACCATGAATGGTTTCCAATAGGTATAAACATTCCATGAACCATAAAGAAAAGAAATCATAATAACATGGGTAAACTATGAACCTAAAAGGGGAACTGCAAACCATACATCCTTCACATATGAACTTCCTATGAACTGTGAGATTAATGCTCCTTTTGCAATTTAGTGTACCGTGTAGCACACCTCTATATGGACAAAACCCTTCCTGGCATAGCATTCCACTACATGAAGGGACTCCAGTACCACATACCACAATAGTATGCGAACGGCGCCTAAGGCCATGTACCACCATGATGTGCAAACTACACCCAGATCTATGTACCACTATGGTACACGGACCACATTCAGATCCGCATACCACCCTGATACGTGGACGACCCTTTTACCTGCATAGAAAAATGTTGTGTGAAAGGTACCACACTCCACATGAACAAATGGTATTCAAAGTAGGGTACCTTTAGGCTTTACACCTTCCGGTACCAATTATTCCATTTTTTTCCATCCTATTCTCCAAATCCTCTCTACAAACCAGTCCATTGGAATTAGGAAAAATCCTCTTCTTAAGCCGCCAGACCCATATGAATAGACCATCGGGTGCATCAACATGCCCTTCTGAGTCTACATACCCATGGTAAGCAGAGTCACTAAGGTAATCCCTACATCAGTATGGACCATAGGAATGTTCTTAAGTCAACATTACCATGGTAACCCAGAGTCCAACCTTGGGATATTAACATGGACCTCCCCATTATAGGGATCAAGGGTAATCACTTGCTTTTCCATTAAATGAGAGGCAGTGATAAGTCAAAGGAATTGCGGTCACTTTTCCCTTTGATGAGACACAACATTCCTCCCCTTTCCCATAATCCATTTAAAGGGCGTCCTTCCTGGAGTAATCCCCTAGCCTTTCAGGATATAACTAATGACCTTCAATTTTATTTCACATTGAAGGATTCATTGCTTCGCACCCTCATCCATCGTCGCCCCAGAAGCTTCCACTGTGGGCTCCTATTTTTACCTCAGTAGAGAAGAGAAAGTGTATCTTTATTGAATCTCTCATGTCCTCTTGTTTCTCAAACTGAGAATGACTCACATGGGCTTAGGGGACTGTGATAATACTATATTGGCATGACCCACCATGAACTATGAGAACTCTGATTCTCACCATAACTGGGATATGTAGGAAGCCTTCATCTAGGCTCGTGATCCATAACATCTCCTCCATGAAATGAGAGATCACCCACACCCCCCTTTAAATTGGAATCTCCCATGCGTAAACCCAATCAAGTCACAACTCGAACCAAATTATGATGGATTTGATTCCTAATCAACTGGGATACGTAGGAAGTCTTCCGGAGGTCAAAACCTGATATCCAAAGCACTATAGCATTATCTGGTCCATACTCCTAGCGGTGTCATATTCATACAAGAGACCACATCTTTCCTATTAATCCCGATCTTCCACAACATAATCCCCACATTGGATCTTGACTATGAACCTTTCTCCTAGACATCCTTTTCGCATGACATTAAACTACACAGATGGGTCCCCATCACATGACCTTAAAAGGTGATGTGTCCAGTTAAGTGACACCGAACTACATGGGTTTTGATTCCTCTCAATAGGATACCAAGGAAACCTAACTCATGGGTTATATCCCAATATCGAAGTAACTTATGTCCCCCTTGGATGATGATAAACTCCAAAATACCTCATAACAGGGATTAAACTAGCATTGTCTCAGTAATTCCTAATCCATGTGTCTTCATGATTGATCTTTCAACCCAGTGGTAAACTATGGACACACTCTTCAATAAAGAACCAAGGAATCATGAACATATGAATATTTCTTAAATCTATAAGAGAGTCCTAGAGTAGGAAATAATTCCCCCAAAAAAGGGTGTGATGATCCCGACCTCTCATCCTCTCGACCAATGGAGCCCTGAAGTGTCGTTGGCAAAATCATCATCCAACGAGTGTCTGCCTTTGGAAAGTAGGTCCATGAATCATGGATACCATGGTCGTTGGGTGTTTCTAGATCTACGAATAAACCCATTGGAGACCATCTGAGGACATCATACCCAACATGGGTTGATTTCACAGACACATACCCCCTTTTTTGCAATCACCCACTAGGATCATAAAAATGTGGAACCTCATTAATAACATAAAAAGGATACATTTCCCAATCCCGGTGGGACCATATCGCCCAATCAATACAATGTGTGATGAAAATCAGGTCAAAAAAATGGTTAACCCAACATGAATCCTTTACCAAGGTGGTAGATTACCCCACACCAATCCCCTTTCACATACAAAAGGAAGAGGGCCAAGAAAGATCATCAATTTCACATATGATCATCAAATGATACTTTGAAAAGGTTTTGTTGTTTGTATATGTAATATATATATATATAAGGAATTTAGAAGATCTCTCTTTGATCCAAATGGAATATCAATAAATTGCTCCGACATGCATGTCAGTAACCATATGGGCAGTCGAATCCCCAACAAAGAATAGGACCCCCTCACCTACCCAGTGTCTTCAACACTGGGTTTCAAATGCACTGATCAAATAGTACCACCAAAATGGTACCCTCCCTATATTGGAGGTCATAAGGCATGACCTCCAATCAGTGAAAGATTACCAGCCGCCTCTCCAACCGTAGCTGGCACCCCAGCATAGGACGCCCCGCTAGTCATGTCTAACCACTTCGGGAGTCTATATCTGGATCACGATAACAAGTACCTCCCTTATATTATTGAGGTAGATGAAGTCAATGACAATTAATTTATCTGAGATGCATAGGAACCCCGATCGGGGGATCCTGTAAGAGGACGTCACCACCAGCGGCGTACCGCCCGATATCCTCGCTCTAAAGAGAATCCCATGCTGAGGGTACCTGCTGAATTTCAATGGATACAGACCTCTCAGGATACCCGCCAAGGGTAGAAAATGAATAATAAATATTAGGTTATCACCCTGGTTCCCAAGGAGGAGGTCTGACACAGGAAACTGATGGCATGTAATGGGTAGGCATACAATCTTTCCCCTCTTATTGAAGCCTTCCATGGAAATACGGCATCAATCTACAAGCAGATCCATATCCTCCCTCACTCCTATGAATCCCTCAATGGGAATAAGGTGGAACAATATGACCAAAATCACATTTCTACCAATGCTCATCAGTCCCACCATGCAAACAGAATGACAAATTACAGGCAGATGCAAATCTCTGCCAATGTGCAAGAAGCATGTCATCCAAATCTGATAGCACCCAGCTATAAGCAGGCACAAATTACTTATGATGAAAAACAAGCCTGGTACCTAAATAGGGAAGAAAATTATGGGTATTCATACAACACTTTTAGTGCATATAAATCCCTTTAGTCACATATGGTGGAAATCCACAGGTAGATGCAAAGTCCTACATACCACAACAAAGCCCACCAATCAAATATGGTGGCAAGAAAATATGAGAAGAGTCAAATTCATGTGGATGCAAATCAATCCCATGAGAAAAATATAGTGGAAAATGAGAAAATTCAAATTCCTGATCAAAAATAAAAATCCCACCAGCCAAATATAGTGGCAATATGAGAAAATAGCTGACAACAGACTCATTCCTCTGCCCCGACACAGGAGAACTGCCAAAACCCACTAGCAACTCATAGAGAACCGGAGTAGGAACAAACTCTTGATCCAATATCAGAATAGGAATCCATACCCATTTTAGCTAAAGACGTATCTCAACACATCTTTTACATGATGGAGGATCAGATGTTAATTATGAACTATATCCTTCAGACATGTCAAGAAGTCATTATGTCATTGGAAAAAGTGAGGAGTTAGGCCCATAACCCGATCTCCCCAGGAGGGGTGATTTATCTGCCAAATCAGATAATCACTTTGGAGCATACCAGTATTCATGATTTAGTCTAGGAGGGTCTATGCCCATATTATATGATACAAGGACAACTTTATTGGGAACAAATACATGTTCCAACTAGGGGATGCTGATCAAATGTGGTGGCCACTCCAGGGCAGGCATATATCCTTGCTAGAACTCAAGATGTTCGTCGGTGTATCCCGAAAACATCATAGGAACCAACTAAATAGGAACTCATACGTGAAGTCTATTACCAATAGAAATTGGTCCCAGTTTCCTGTAAGAGAGCACACAAAAATTAAAAGCACTAAAGGAGACTAGAAAATTAAGAGAACATTCATGATTCTACTCTACTGGAAGCTGGCATTCTTGACGCCATAAAACATATATCAATGGAGGCTCAAGATCCTATCATTCCATTACCAAATTATATAAGTGAAAGTAGCAGTTATAGAGGTCTTCCCCACAATTTTGCTACCATCATCTCTGAAGGCCCTCCCTAGAGAACCCACAGGGGCTTACTCAGTGGGCCAGAAACGATCGATCACGAGAGCCTATCTCCTGATGCGTTTCAGGGTAGCCCCCCCTCTTAATAGAAGATCATACATCAAGAAGGTTATCCCCTTGTTATATTCCACCCTGATGGTTCTCCCTAGGGTATACGTTGTAGATATGTTTCTCCCTATAGTTGGACGTCAAGTTGTGATAGTAGTTCTCACCATGACAGGAGTCACTATGAAGGCCATCCCCACTATGACATCAAACAATGAGAAGTTCATCCCCTCATTTACTTAGATCCTTAAGGACCTCCCTAGAGTGTACAATGTAGATACTCTCCCTTAATCTAGATCTATGATGGTAGTCTGCAGCATAATAGCATTCATTGTGAAGGTCCTCCCCTCAATGGCGCTAAGAAGAAATAAGGTCCTCCCCTTGCTTCCATCCACCCTAAAGGTCCTCCCCAGGGTATACACCACAAAAAACCTATCTACATCTAGAAAATAAGTTGTGGTGGTAGTCCTATTCATCATGGAACTGACTGAGAAGGTCCTCCCCATAGTCCAAATTTACACTAACGAGAAGGTCCTCTCCTTGTCAGATCAAATGCGAGAAAGCCCTCATATGTTGAGGTTCTTGTAAAAATGGAGTACGATGTATGGGATACTCTCTCCATGATAAGTGATATCCTTTTTCAACCAGAGGATTTCCCAGGTCCACGCTCATCTTCCAAGCCACCCTCGTACCATTTAAATGTCAATAAGACTCCCACCAGCCCCGCTGCTTAGAATGAAATCATTAAGGAGAAGTCAAACCAAGCGGATCAAGCAGAAGAGTATCTGGAAGAAAAACAAAAATTTGTTTTCCTTGTGAGAAGAAAACTAAATAGGGATGACATACCAGTGATGTATTGGGCTATATCCACTTCTCAGTTCAAAATACCAAAATAGTTGTCAGAAGAATGTATGCATAACATTTTCCTCAATATCTGGACAACTCTCCAAAAGTTAAAAGCAACGTTTTTGCCTTATGATGGGTATGTAGATCATGTTAACATATTGGGAGAGGTTATACATCATATTTTCATATAATCCCTTCCATATGCATGGAAAATACAATCATAAAGGTGAAAGAAAGACCTTGGGTTGTCCTACCTCCATGCGCTACACAAGTTGTGTTGCCTTATCAGCAACACCCTGTCTGGTGTTCATATTTAGGAATAAGGAGAGCATGGATCCCTACACTTCACCCCACTTATCATCCAATAGAACCCACCATAGGTGACATCCTAGAATTTTGTCATCCCCAAACATCAATCGACTGAAGTACCGTCTTGGGAAAGGTGGAACGCTCAACAAGAAATGGCCTTTAATAAGTCTCAAAAGTGTTAGGCCTGATGAGAGAAATCCATCAAGAAGCGCCTGAACCAGGCCATCGAGAACATCCAACAGGCCACCCATTTAAGAGGATCCAATCAATGAGCATTGGTCATGTCCTCAAAAACAAGCAATCCATATGTGGACCCGGCACCATATCTGGCTCATGTCTGCATGGGAATATGTGAGGTTAAGAAGGCGGAAATAGTAGCAGTAGTCGCTGCAATATGGGAACATCCCTAGCTTGTAGATATGGGGGCATTTTTAACTCAAAATTACCTCATAAGACCTGAAAATCTAAGTTGAGTAATGTTAATAGAAGAATGGGAGAAACCCCATCCCATGGGACTGGGGGGAATTTTTACCTCAAATTCCCACCCAATGGACATCTGTCTTCTCTCGTATGGGGAGAAAAATTGTTAGAGGGATCACCTGTTCTATCCCGTACCATGGATCACATCCCCTGAAATAGAGGCATACTGAAAGGTCATATCAGGGCTCCCTTTTAATCACTCCTCTCCAAAAAATCTGAAGAGTATTACAGAATGGCTGGAGAAGATCCAACAAAGGATGTGAGAACCTCTCCTACTATTCAGTACCTAGTACACCACCCCAAGTGCGGTGTGCATTGGTGAATTTCATGGACATCATCTCCACAGAAATCATTTAAAATGATACAAATAACATGGAAATAGGATAATAGGGTTCCCTCCTAGAGACGGTCCACACCGTGGCCGAAGGGGTTCACATAAGAAACCAAAGAGCTACCTCAAATCTAGGAACCCCTTTAGTCAATCCACCCTTACCTCATGCATGAATCCTCAACAAGGAAAGGAATAAGAGCAAGGTCTATGACCCACCTCTTTTTCCCTATGAATATGACTCCCCTACACTAGAGGATAGTTTTTCTTGACAAGAGGAAGAAATGAAAGAGTTGAGGAGACTCAATGTTGAGATATTAAGAGAAAGTAGTCCTACTCGGTATGTTCCTTAGGTGGAACATCAACACACCCTTCCATCAGATGTACCTATGCCTCACAGGCTCATCCTGAAGAATGAAGCAAGGTTGGAAGATTCATTTAGGGTGGATTTGGGACCATTAGTCTACCTAAACCCAATCCCAATAGGATATCAAGATTTCCCTCTATTAGGGAAGCAACTGGAATATATTTAAGAAAATATAAAAAGGATTACCCTGGATGGGTATCCGCCTCAAGGTCCAGTTGCACCGACACATCCAATATTTCCCCATGTTTCACCTATTCATGCCCAGGCCTAATAAGATATGCATCAAGGGCTCTTGAATACCATCGAGTTATTAACAACTCAAATAGAAGTGATAGAAGGATGGCGTGCTCCAGTACAATTGGAACGGATGCCTTACCCTGACTGGGTGAGCAATGTCCCACCTCCACCAAATTTTGGGAATCCCACATTTCTAGTGTTCAATGGCTTAAGGGACCCAGAATGACATTTAATGCACTAGTCTTCCTACTATGATCCCATTATGGGAACTCTAAAGCAACAAGATTTTGTGAAGCTCAAATTATTTGTATAAACCCTACAAGGTTCAGAATTTGCGTGGTACACTAGACTTCAAGCTAACTCAATAACAGGCTGGGAGGATCTCTGGCACCAGTTCCGGTTACAATTCAGCTTAACGTTACCAAAAACAATAGTCAATTATCTCATGAACTAAAAACAGTGAGAGAACAAGAGATTCTTATACTTCATCGCCAGATGGAAAGGTCTGACTTACTCTTTGAACCAACCACTCCCCCAAGATGGGATGCTTTCCATATGTATCGATAATCTCCAAGATGATCTATGAATGCCATTTATTCTGATGAATTACACAAGTGGGTTCTAGGAATTTTCTATCATCGCTCAAAGGATAAAGGATTACTTGAAATGGACTAATCTCAAGTCCTGGGCAACCTCATCAGCCCCAGTGAAAAGAGTAGGTAGAGTCGAAGAAGCGTCTATCATACTCAACCACCCCTATACCTTCTCTAACTCCAAGGCCCCCACCAAATCATGTAGGGTCCTCTGGATATCAACAGCCACCCACTCCCCCATAAAGAAAAGCAAAGGTGGGCCAAATGAAATCAATTCAAGGAATGAAAAAATAAATTATACTCATTCCGGGACAACCAAGTCTACGGTTAATTCATAGCTTCCATGAGTTGTAACTTGCTTCGGCTTCTGGAGCCAAAGTGGGTTTCTGAAGTAGGTCTTGAGCACTGGCCATATTATTATCCCCTCCATCGAATATTGGGACACAACATTCAGGAGTGCTTTGTCTTCAAGGAAATCCTACAAAATATGATCGATTCCATACAGGTCAAGCTAGGACCACTGCCAATGTAAGTGGCGTATGTTTCCACCACCGATCCTGACAAAGAATGGGATTGGAAAAAGGTTGATAACAAAAAGAAATGGAAGTTTGATAGTTGGATGACTCAAAAAATAGTCAATTGAGCTCATGGAATACTCCAGGCATAGTTGAAGCAACCAACTGTGCCTCCAGCAGCTCCTAATGAAACACAACCATTATCCTTGGATCCATAATCCTCTAGAGGAAAGCCGCCCAAAAGTATTCTAATTAGAATGGAGGAAATCAAGTGCATGAATATGAACTTGTGACAAGGACAAGGTTGGCCTTTACACTCTCAGATTTCATGATAATAAATATGAAGGAATGGGAACCGCCCTTCCAAACAGCATAACTAGAAGAAGATGATGAGGAAAACACATCATTAGAAGAGGAGATTATTTTTTTCTATGTCAATGTCATCCATTTGATGGATCCTTTCTCCAAAGATGAGTATGGTTATTAACCAGAATTCACCACACCCAACTGAGGATCCAAAGGAAGAATCCACAGAAACTAGGGATACCAAGGGAGATGCATCCATGACTGAAATAAAGCGTATATTTGTAACCCCACTCAAACTGTCATTGTTGCAGAAATCTGTGGGAGGACTCTCCAGTAAATCCGATAGGGACAGGAAAATTCCCCAACCCCCATAGGAAGACACCCCAGTCCAATCATCCTAGAGTATCCATTAGAGGAAGAACAAATGACTAATTGCCCTCATCATGTGAGAAAATCTGCCTAGCCTAATCCACAAAGGATGGAAGATCCTTTATCTCTAGTACTAGGGGCCAACCCATCTTCATCAAATGCTCAAGACCCTAAAGCACCTATGAAAGAGTTTCCCCAAGTTGGGGAGCACTGGTATTTAGATCAAAAATATGACATTCTAAAATAGTTAGCTTTAGTGCTAGCTAATCTCTCAATCATGGATGCACTGAATCTATGAGAAGATCTTAAGGAATCCCTCATAGAGGATTTTATGAGTCCCCAGGATTCTGAATCTGAAGTAGTCGTTGATGAAGCCTACTAGATAAGGATCAATTATGAAAAATTACGTCCGGTTATCTTCTTCACTGATAAATATGAATACATCATCATACAAGGACACATCAAACCCTTAAACATGTCTGGCATGATAAATAGAATTGATATCTGAAAATTATTCATCAACAATGGATTTGGGATTAATCTCCTCCCACTTTGGAAACTCCATCAATTGGGATACAATAAGTATAATCTAACTCCATGCACCATGACCCTATTGGGCTTCTAAAAAAGAGATCAGAAGCTGTTAGGCCAAATCAAGCTCAAAACCCGATTTAGTGACCTCATAGTTCACCCAGAATTTCTAGTGGTCTGAAATAATATGGCCTTCAACGCTCTATTAGAGAGGATTGAGATGCATAAGCATGTATCAATCCCCTCCTCTTACCATTATTTCCTCAAATATATCATCAATGGATAGAGTGGGACATTGCATACTGATAAGGCCTCGTTCGAGTCCTACAAGTCAAACTACATTGATGTAGGGTTCTACGAGCCAAAGGGGAAACAACCCTAAGCTGATGGAATTGATTGGGTCACCTCCCCAAATAGTTTGGAAATGTTTCCTACCGATCCACTCAAGAAACTCTGGGAATAATACATATTTCCCATTAATTAGATTGAAATTAAAAGTCCAAATTCATACACGTATTTAGCAATCCTTATGATCTCAGTTACGACTGTCGAGCCTGATAATTTCAAAAGGCCCATTGACTCCTGATATAATGAGGAAAGTTTAGATAAAAATACCCCCAAACTGACATCAAAACTCTAGAAAATTCCCACCTCACCCACTAAGGTAGTAACAAGGTTCTCTTCATTCAATAAAGATGAGTAAACTCTTTTACCCCTCATTGTATCTTTTTTAGAGAATCCCCCCCCCAAGGACCAAGGCAGAAGAGAAAACCTTACCTCCCAGACACCAAAATGGAAACTCCTCCCTCAACTATGGAGAAATCATTTCAAGTATTTTTTCCCATAAGAAGATTAAGAGGAATACGATGATGATACAAGGGAAGAAGAAGAAGAAGAAGAAGAAGAAGACCTAATGGGTGCCCCTCCAACATTTGAGGAAGGTTTTCCCACTACTGTTGATGAACTCAAGGAAATAAACTTGGGTACAGAAAAAGACCCAAAACTCACTTTGGTTAGTGAAACCATTCCTTTTGAAGAGAAAGAGATATATGCCTCTTTCCTGAAAATAATCAAGATTTTTTCGCCTGGAATTATATTTAAATTCCATGTCTTGATCCAGAGGTGGCTACTCACCACTTGTGACTGCTATAAGATCATCATGGTTACAATCAAACTGCCATGAGGATGCACCTGACACATGCTGCCAAAATAGAGGTTGAAGTCAACAAGCTCATCAAATATAACTTCATTTGGTAGGTCCACTACCCCATCTAGCTAGAAAACATTATCCCCTTCAAGAATAATAATGGGAAGATCAAGGTCTGCATTGATTTCAGGGGCCTCAACTAGTACTGCCTGAAAGATGATTTCTTAGTCCTGATCACAGAATTTTTGATCGATGAAACTATTGGATATAAGGCACTCTCTTTCATGGATGTCTATTCAGGATATAACCAGATCTGAATGGCCTAAAAATATGAAGAATCCACCACCTTCAGGGCTCCTTTAGGATTTTTTTTCTATAAGGTGATGCCTTTCGGTTTGAAAAATGTTGGCGCCACATATCAGTGCGCTATGCACCACATTTTCAAACCCTTCCTGGGAAAGTTAATTGAATGTTATGTTGATGGTTTGGTGGTTAAATCAAGACAAAGCTCAGACCACCTATCCGACCTTGAAACCATCTTCAATAAACTATGAAAGAACATTCTAAATATGAACCTCCTAAAATGTGATTTTGGTGTCACCTTATGGAGATTCCTCAGCTTTTTCATACGCCATCGAGTCATCGAAGTCAACCCCAAGAAAAAAATTCTATACTTAGCATGTTACCACCTCACAACCTCACTGAGTTGAGAGGACTCCAAGGACACATGAATTACATTAAGAACTTCATATCCAACCATATAGGAAGATGTTTTCGATTCACACTATTAGAAAAATGACCTATAGCCACAGTTAAATAGCCATGATTTAATTGGTGTGTGGTTATAGGTATGATAAATTCATAGTTTAACTGTCCCTCTTGCCTATACCTATATCTAATTTTATTCCCACTCGGGATTTCTTCTCCCATGCTCATGCTTGATCTTTCCTCTCCCACCCTCCCACTTGGGATTTCCTCTCCCGAAACCCTTATCATCGTCCGATCGTCACCCTACTGATTATCCCTCATTTGATCCTCATTGGCTACTCCTTCGCAGTTCATCTTTCCCTCACTGTATTCTTTATTCGTGGTTCCTCCATCCCATATGCATTTTTTCCCTCATCATACCCTTCTTCGGGAATTCCTTCTCTATTCTTTGCATCGGCCGGTTCTTCCCCTCTTCGCAATCGAGCTCCCCTCTTCAAGACACAGTTCATCATTTCACTTAAGGTATGTTTCCTTACATATTTTTTAGAATTTATAAAAAAAATTGTAAAATTGGTGGTCAATTTTGGTGTTTAATTTGGGAATTTTGTGTGGATTAATTTTAGGTGTGTCCCATGAGTGGACCACACCTAGTTGCTTAAGGTTTGGGCACCGTGAGGCTGTCCAGTGAGTTTGAAATTTATTATGATTTGTGATTTTTGGTTTTAATTGTTTGGTTTATTAATTTAATGGTTTTTATCACTATGCTCATTTGGTATACCCTACAAAAATCCTCTCTTCCATGATTTCTCATTTTGAGTTGTCATTGTCTAGGTTTCCCTATATGTTATGCCTTTAAAATTAAGAATGTATGCACCTTGTTTTGATGTTAATTAGTGGTATGTAATGTTTAGAATAATTATTTGAAATGGAATCAATTTGTTTTATCTTTGAATTAAATTTTGTGAAAATTTTCTATTAGACTTTTCACACCAATTACCAGTAAAAATACCGAGTTGTCCTTATAAATGAGTTTTGGTATCTTAAAAAGTGATTTAAGTTTTCAAAAGAGAATCTAAATAGAATTAAAATTAGTTTTCACAGTTTACTTGGGTTCTTTATAGGGTGTTCTTCATGATGATTCATGGTAAATAAATCATATAGAATGATTGTGATTCATGAAATCAGCCTCCTCTATGTTTTTTATGTTTATTAAGTTGTGGCTATGGATTTTACCCAGTGAAAAATATTTTAAGTGTGTTTTGAAAAGTTAAATACACTAAATACTTGGGTTATCTTCCAAATGTTTTTATTTAAACAAATTATAAATTTTAAGAATGTTTTGGCCTTTTGGTCGGTATTTTTAAAATGGTTAAATGAATTGGTCAATTTTCTAAATATATTTAAATTATTTTTCCAAATTTCAATTGTTTGTTTTCAAATAATGAGTTCTAGTTAATGCCTTAGGAGGTTTCTTGAAAAACTAGGCACCTCTATAAATACTATCCATTTAGGGGGAATTTACATGTATGGTGTTAGGAGGTGGTATTAGCATAGATTATGGATCTTATTATTTAGATGTAATATATACATTGTTTACTCACCTCCAACATTTCTTATAGTCAAGGTATCCTAGGTGTTGTAGTGAGAGTTGACTGATTTAGTGGCAATGTAGTGGTTGGATCGATTAAATGCAGATTTCAATTTACCTAAAAATCCTAATGGTTTTAGTTTTAACATTATATATTGGTTTTTGATTATTAAAATGGTTTTTATAATGTTTAAAGTGAGTGAAGTTTTAATTAAAAACCACATTTTGTTATTGAATCCTTTTGAAAATATTTTCCTAGTTAAACTCATTTCTTCTTTTAGATGTTTTATCAAAATGTGTTTGTCAATGAACTAACCCCTTTTCCCTTTTTATATTTTATTTTTTATCTTCTAAACTAGTGATATCTAAAATATGAGTTGTAAAACTATTAAAATAGTGATTGAGGAAGTTGGTTTCCAAACATTATTTTAGGTCATGAACACTAATAACTTAAAAAATAATTTACTTATGTGTTCTATAAGAGATACGTTTTTCCTTAAAAGGTGAAGTCTTAAATTAATCAAGCGGTGATTTAAAATATATTAGTCTAGATTGAAATTTATGAAGGACCTTTGATGAACCCATTTCTGATAAATAATACCTTGCAACCTTGTACTTCTGATTATTGGCAATGTTTTGATACTTTATTCCAAACACCACAGCTGGTCTATAGTTTATGAATCATTTGTGTTGTCTATACCATGTGTGATATTGTTGTGCATGACATGATTATAAATTCATTTTACATCTCCATAGTATGTCTTATGGATTTAAAATGGCATACCCATTCTTCATTTGGATTGAGATTATCATGTTTGATTGTAGTATTATTATATTTTATTTATGGATAGTTTAACAGATTTTTCATATTTACACATCATGGTTATTATTATCATACTAGAATGGTGTCATAATAGTGCATAGTGAGCATGTGTAATATGATTTACTTTTAGTGTATGTTTATTTACCTTAGCATGGACCCAGTCTATTATTTTCCCATAGGGTACATTTACAACTTTGACATAGAACATGTCTATTTCTATAATGTGAAGCATTTTGATTGTTTTATATAGAGCATGTTTATTACTATGATGTAGAGCATGTTTAGTGTTATGATATTGAAACTATATATTGTGTTATCATTGTTGGATATTGATATAAAAACTATACTTACAGTTTTACCTCTATAGTATTGAATATGTATATATTTAGTTTTTCTATGTATTTTATATGTGGGTATGCCTTGGATTTTATATTTTTATATATGTTTTATAGATCTTAAACCATATCAAACCTCTATATGGTACCTTAAATGGTATTTGGAGGAGTTGGTTAGAGAGTCCTACTCCCTCTAAAATAGAACAGAGCATCTACTCACATGTAAATTTTCTTGATAATATCTAACTTGAAGAACTCAAGGATATCATAAGATGCATGTCTATACATTTGAGAAACTAATGGGAGACCATTTTTTAGGATTATTTTAAAATATTCAATCAAACCAAAAGTGAAACTTTGAGGAGAACTAAACAAGGGTATAGGTTGAGTACTACATGAAGTAGATGGAAGGTATAGATACAACTTCTTTAGAATCTGGTAAACTGATCCTTGGATGCTGACTAATCTTCCATTCATTGATTTTACTTTACATTTAATTTTAGTAATCCAATCTACCAGTAATTGAGCTACCTTCTGGAGATCATTGGAAGAGTTTTGAGACACTGCAGTATGAGCAGTGGAAATAGAAGACATCGATGTAATTGGAGAAAATAGAGTAACCAGTTTCATAGAAGAGATAATCTTGAGAGGTTGGTAAACAAAAAGATCTTTCTATGTAGTAGAAAATATAACTGATGGAGTTTCTTCGGATTCTGAGGAAATATAATCCTCTTCAAAGCACAACCCTTCAACTTCTTCAAAGACCTTAACCAGTAGGTCTATTATTCTCTGATGATTTTTTTTCATAGGACCAATAGACCTAGATATCATTCACTGAATATTTTGAGATTCTTCCAAGATATCTTTTAACTTTTCACCAACATATTATTCAAGATAACCCATAGTGACATTCAAGGATATGTATGTTCCAACTTCAAGCTTTATAATAGTTTCAGTGGTGTCTTTGAACTCATCCAAAAATATTTCTTGAAATATTTTAGAATCATGGGTGTGAATATATCAAACTAAATAGATTTAATTTGATAAGAAAAACAATTCAAATCAGAAATCATTTAATCAACCCCATTCTGAAAATCAGGAACCACTGAAGGTGAAAATAAAGAAGTGGAAGTTGGCTAAAACATATTAAGGAATTCAAATTGACTGACCACAACACTCTTTAGGTTATCCATTTTTCCTTTATCTTATACTTAAAACTTTTAATATCATTAATTGTATCCTGATACATATCATAGTGGACCATATGAATATTTTGAATCATATCTCTTTGTGATGTAACTAAAACTCCAAACTCACTGAACTTTGACTTGTTAGCATGAAAATTCACTACTAGAAAAATGACCTATAGCCACGGACCTATATCCATAGTTTAATTAGTCTATGGATATAGGTTAAAATATATCCATAGTTATTTGAAAACTATGTATTTATAATAGATAATCCCATGGGAAAAATGTGACCATGGAAGCAGCTCCTCAAATGATTTATCTCCTTCACCACTCATCTCCCACCCACAATATCCTCCCTCATCGTGACTCATCGCCCACCCACAATCTCCTCTATTAATAATTCTTGCTATGATGTGTTTTTTCATTCCATTCTTCATTTTTATTGTTTTCATTTTTGTTCTCTTTACTCCTGCTTAAAACTAAAGTTTATAGATCTAGGAATCCTGTTGATTGTTGTGGATTGTGATTTCTTTATCGTTCTATTCTATTATATTTCACTAAATTGGAGTTATAAATAATCAAAATAATGTTACAATCCATGAAAATCAATCATGTAATTTTTCACACCCTCATCATGCCTCGATTTTGTGTGCATTGAATACCTTTACATTGAACACCTGTACACTTAAAATCACTAGTATACAACACGATAATATTTTAGAACAAATATTATAGGCATAATATTAAAATTTCTTCCACTTGATATATATGGAAACTATCCTATAACACATTAAAATAGTGAAATATAAAGGCTCTAAATTTCATCTTGATAAGAATAGTTTTCATTCTGTACCTGTTTAGGATACATGTATGTAATAGTCTAATGAAGGTAGCACACATTTCCATGGAATTTTCCAGACCAAAACTTACACCAAAATATATTATATTTGGATATCCTTTTGAGTTTCACAAGAAAAGTTTCTGGTTTTATATCCATATGAACCATATGTATAACTCCATGCAAGTAGCTTAATCCATGCATAAGTTTTTGAGTCATTGATAAAAGTATTGGTTCTGTTATATGCATCCTTATTCTAATGATGTCTGCCAATGACCCACCATCCATGTGATCCAAATCTATACTTATGTGTCTAGAATCCAGACTATAAAATTCCCCATATAATTCTACAAGTTATTTATAGTAGGGTTCCTCACAAATCATCAGTATCTTAGTATGAAGTTGTTGTCTTATTTCCTTCTCAAAGATATTGATCTTCTTCAATGCAATTATTCTATGGGTGATCATGTGGATGGGCATTTGAACTATGTTGCTTGCACCACTTCCTATGGTCCCAAATATCCTTATCTCATGGGAAGCACATCGATGTCTTTTCACCGTGTTCTATATTGATCCATGCAGTTGGAATGATAAATATAGATTTCACTTAAAATTTAGTTCTCCTTTATTTCTTCTTATATTGCATAGTGAGGGGATGTAAATGTATTGATATTTAACTGTTCTATAGGCAACTATTTGGTGTATTATAGTTTTTATTTTTATATATTTGACACATTTGTTACATGAACAAGTAAATTTATACATGTACTAAAAACCAAAACATAAACACACACACCTAATCACATCCTTAGTGGTTTTCCTACCTGTTTATCCTGCAAGCCTTATTTCATATTGATACAGCATAAACCAAAAACTTGTTCTATCAAGTATGATAAAGTTCAATACCTTTCATAATATCCTTTTGTGAATTCATCTTATTTAGGTCAAATCCCCAACATCTTATTAAGAAGTTTTGAATAATAATCATTCAATATATCACTTTTACACTGAAACGTTAATCCTTGATTTTTCTTTAGATTGATAATGAATTTATTGAATCTATTAAAGATTTTTTAAGGGGTAATTTATATGATTTACACAATCTATTTTCTTATATGGTTTTATTTAACATTATTTTCTTAATCCATCATGTATATAGTGCTATTTGATGATTTCTTTGTGATGATATTAAAAACATTAACTAATGAGTAATATAGGAAGAATCTAAACATAACATCCATATTCCTAATATGAAAAATATATACTGATTTTTTCTTTTCAAATATAATATTTTATGCCACTGTTGTGTTATCTTTTTTATTGGATCAACTTTGTGGTATTAATATAAAAGTTTTATATTACTATAACAAAATCTATAATTTAAGATATAGAATAATAAATTCATGATTAACTTCTCACAAAAAAATTTGTTAATAAAAAACTTCTATTACACTTACATATCAATATGAATATTCTTTGTTCATTGTTAGTTATGGATTCATGTAGCAGTTAACATGTAAAATTGACACACTGATCACATATATATAAGAAGTTGTTATATCTCACTTATTTTCCCATTATTTACTTACATGTGGTTTCTTATGATGAGGTTGGTTTTATCCACCTCCATCAAAGATAGTGAGTTTGACATCGAATTAAGGTAAGGTTTCTTCCATTTTCTAATGATGTTGCATGTTGATATTGTTATCATCATCAACTATCTTATTATTTCCTTTCTCACTAATCATGTTCCTCCCAATTTTATTTTTTGGTTCCATTAATGATGATTAATCAGATCACTGGTATTTTTTTGAAGTCTCCCAGGACTCATTCGTGTGTGTTGTGACAACCAGAGTCAAAGGTGACTCACCACATATGAATTGGTAAGCATATATATAATTAGTTCTCCCATTATATGTATATCCACCCATGGTAGTGTGATTATGTATAAGGGGCTAGGTGTGCTTATGTGTATATATATATATGGAAAATACATATGTGTGTGGGTGATAATGGGATTATGCATGTGAGCATATATATAAGGATTCTCTTATGTGTTTTCAAGGCCATGCAGACATGTACATATGGGTTAGGGTGTCCTTATGTATATGCAAAGGTGCATATGGCCGGAGGATGGATGGAGCAGCTTAGAGTTGTCACTGATAAAAGTATTGAGCGTCGAGTGTGGCTTGCCTCCTTTGAGGTAGGGTCCCTCTCTTAGCCTCTTTAATTCAAGAATGTTTTAAATTGCATTTAGGCACCTTCTTAACTCTAATTTTCTATCCACCACCATCGAAGACAATGAGTTCAACATCGGATTTGGGTAAGGTTTATTACATTTTTATTCTTTGGCCCAATTTTATTTAGGGATTTTTTTATTTTTGTGTTCCTTATATTTTTGTAGTGTGTTTTGGATTTCGTTGAGGTGGATTAGAGTCGTCGTTGATGAAGGCTTACATGTGTATTCATAGGTAGTAATATACATATATAAGTTCTCCCTTTATATATATTCACTCATGGTAGTATGAATATATATATTGGGGCTAGGTGTGCTTATATATAGATATGAAAAATGCATACATGTGTAAGTGTAAAGGGGTATATGCAAGTATAAACATATATCTAAGGACCCCCTTATGCATATTTGGCCATGAAAATATGTACATAGGGGATAGGTGTTCTTATATATATATATGTGTGTGTGTGTGTGTGTGAAGTTTCATATGTGTGAAAACGGGGAAAAAAGGAAGATTTGAGTTATCGTCGTTAAAAGAAACATGTCTTGAGGTTGAGGTAGGTTCCCTCTGCCTAAACCATTAATTTGAATTATATAATTTCCTAATTGTTTTAAAAAAAAATCCATAATTTATTTATTGTTTTAAAAAATGGTTTTTTAATAACCACTATCTTTGTCAAGGAAGAATATGAATATATCCTTTGAACTTATTTATAGACCTTGTTCAATGAGGTTAACCAATTCTAGTAGTTTCTAGATACTAGAACAAGAGATATAAAAACCATACATTGATCATCCTTAGAGACATTCATGATCTCATTCAACTTCACATTAAATTCATAATAAAATACCACTACTTAATTTAAGGATCTATTAGTTATAATACCAAGCTTCCTTACATCTTCTCCAGTATCCTAGAACTCAGCCATAATATTTCTTTTATGATTCCTCGATGTAGGCTTATATTGTATATTTAATTTATTTTTCTGGGATCCAACATCTTCCAAAGAAATAAGTACAAATGATCAAGGTTGTAGGGATATATTCATAGTTTAATTTATTCCCATATGAAGAGGTCCTAAATAGAATGAATATAGATGAATACTCCATAGATTACAAGGTTATTTCATATATTATAGATTTAGGTGATTGAATCCTCTACGAGAACAATTTTCATGAGGGTTTATGGACCATGGAACCCGTATCTACATAATTTAAAACTAATCATGCAAACTCTATACGCTTGACCAAAATTATTATATCCCACATTTGATTTATTTGTATTAAATAAGGGAAATAGAACTCAACGTGCATGCCCAACATGTATCCTTATAGTTTTCATGAATGTTCTTAGCATCCTTTTTGGTGTAATAAGAAACCATGTACTCATTGAGTGTTATATACCTTACCAAATCGATGATCCATACCTCCAAGTGGGCATCATACTAGTTGTACACCCCATAATCTTCCTACACCTGATCCACATACCATATTGAACCAGACTTGGAAACACTGATGCGTAGCCTTAATACATCAAATATTGTCACTTATTTCACAAAAAAATCATATTTACTGCATGATTTTAAACAATATCGATGATCCTGTCATATGAACATAAATTATGTAAATTGGAGTATGAGGGTTTTGATTCCTGTTCAAACAGGATACATAGTACAACTCTTCAAGGTTCATTCACAATATCCCAATAGCATCACCATCACATCAACCACTTTTGAGGAAATAAATCTGATTCCTGGCCATCTTCCAATATTACTCTAAACCTCATAGTAGTCACCATTATTAATTAAACCATTACTTGTCTTATGTGGGGAGTATAAGAGGATTATTCCCCACTAAAATTTAAATCAGGACCAGACTTATGTGATGAGCATAAGGGGACTAGTCCCCACTAGACCTAAAATTCTGTGATGAGCATAATAGGACACTAACTTTCCATATATGAAAATTATAAGATTTATTATGTGATAATAATAGGATGATTCACCTTTCATAATTCATCATAATTCCATACTTCCTTATGTGATGGGCATGGAATTCCTTAGGTGATAAGCCTCGAGTTCATTAGGTGATGAGCCTAAAATACCTCAGGTGACTAGATTGTGATGAATTTGGTGATGAAGCTAGGATTATATAGGTGATTATAATAGTATTCCATAGATTATGAGCCTAATATGTATATATGTATTGACATAAGAAGATATAACATCCTTCCTTCCCAGATCATAACTGAAGATCCATCTTTTACTTATATGTGGCAAGCATAAGATTCCCTCACTTCCATAAATGAGAAAGATATTTATGGGATTGTCTAAATATACAATGTAATTGAAATTATAGTTAAATTTGATCATTAGGTTTTCACCTTGACAAGGAAGCAAGTGACATTATTAACTGATGTCCACATGGAGATGGAATCAAGAACAAGATTCATGGGCATGTGTTAATTATATAAGAGAAATATGGATTGGGAAATGAAAACCATAAAGATATACTTTAAACTCCCATCCTCCCATTTCAATGAAATTTTCCATCATCATCACCCTTATGGTGACATGTTGATTGACTTGAAAAATTAGGCATGTGAGACTAGGATCATGACCATCCTAGTGAAGTCTAACACAATGGTCTTGAAGTAAAGTTTCAAAAAAAATATGAAACTGAGATGAATTCATTCTCCTTCAATATATAGATAATGAGTATCATTAGGCATCAAATTTAGGTATTTTTGAACCCATTAAGAATTATGTATCCTTAAAAATGATATAATGAGTAACATTGGTCATATTAGTCATCATAATCATAAAAAAATACTCAAATTTTGATTCAAATTATCTTATAGAATTTCAAGAAATAGATTTGATAGGTGAGTTTACCCAACCATTTTTAATTGGTGTAGGGGTAGAATAAGTTCACATGATTCTACTAAAACCCATGATCACCCAAACATGGAAATTTCATACCCATATTCGGATGAAATGACTTCTATTGCCCTCACCCACTTTCCCTTATGGAGATCATGCAGTGGAGGGTTATCAATACACTGGTCAACTACTATGAGTAGAAAGAAATCATACCCACCAGGAAAATGGCCAAAGATGATCTAGAATACATGGTTCCATGTCTAAAAAACCAATATAAAAGACCCTAAATGGGGGGGACTGACAAGGGAGGGGATTTCTAGGAGGGTCTGTAGGGGGGCTGGTAGGGGTGGGGGGCTGGTAGGGGGGACTGGTTGGGGGGACTGGTAGGGGGAGGGGGTGTCCAGGAGGGCCTTCAGGGTTGGTGGGGTGCGGGAAAGGGGGGACTGGCAGGTGGGGGTGGGGGACTGGTAGGGGGAGGGGTGTCCAAGAGGGTCTGTAGGGGGGGTGGTAGGTGGGGGGTATTGGCAGGGGAGGGGTGTTCGGGAGGGTCTGAATTGGGGAGGGGGTGCAATGGGGGTCAGTAGGGGGGTTTTCTAGGGAGGGGGGTGCTGGCAGGGGGACTGGAAGGTGGGGGTGGGGGGACTAGAAGGGGGGAGGGGGTTGTCCAGGAGGGTCTGCAGGAGGGTTTGGCAGGGGGGTAGTGAGGGGGATGGTAGGTGGGGTGGGACTGGTAGGGGGAGGGGTGTCCAGGAGGGTCTTCAAGGGGAGAGTGGTAGGGGGTGCAATGGGGGTCAGTAGGGGGGTTTTCTAGGGAGGGGGGTGCTGGCAGGGGGACTGGAAGGTGGGGGTGGGGGGACTAGAAGGGGGGAGGGGTTTGTCGAGGAGGGTCTGCAGGAGGGTTTGGCAGGGAGTAGTGAGGGGGATGGTAGGTGGGGTGGGACTGGTAGGGGGAGGGGTGTCCAGGAGGGTCTTCAAGGGGAGAGTGGGGGTGGAGGGGGACTTTTCATAAGGAGGGGTGTCCAGGGTGGTGGAGGGGGGCATTGTAGAGGGAGGGGTGTCCAGCAGGGGGTGCTGGTACAGGGTGGGTATCAGATGAAAGTGTACATTATGGTTCTATGTGGTAATTTGGTTTATGCATGTTTAGAGGTAAACATTTAGATTAATCATATGTAGCTATATTTTCCCCATTATATTTTTCTATACCATCCATGAGTCTCCTTTATTTTCCAATTATCTCTTGTATTCTCTATGTATATCTTCTATCATTGAGGATGGTTCTTCAATATCCAGACTATGTCGGCTTCAATTAAGTGTGTCAACATGAAGTTCTATATCTAGATCAAGGCCTATGTATGATTGTTCTATAGCCAAACATTTTTTTACTGTTTTCTCAACTAATGTTGGGAAAGGATGTTTTGAGGGGATATTGAAATGTGTTCTGTTTTAGTTTTTTTCTTTGATTTAAAATTGCATGGCCAACTATATTAGTATTCTAGGGGTATGTCTGTCTAGGGGAGGGTGGTGTCCATGGGGGGTGTCTAGGAGGGAGGGGGAGGGGAGTGTCCAGGGGGGTCCAAGGGGGGTGTTTTTCCTAGGGGGTGTATTTCCAAGGGAGGGGGTGTCCAGGGGGTGTCCAGGAGGGAGGGGAAGTGTCTAGGGGGGTGTCTATCCAGGGGGTGTCTGTTTATGGGAGGGGGGTGTTCAGGTGTGTCTGTCCAGGGGAGGGTGGGTGTCTAGGGGTGTCTATCCAGGGGGGTGTCTTTCTAGGGGTGTCTGTCCAGGGAGGGGGAGTGTCTGTCTAGGGGGATGTCTGTTCAGGGGAGGGGGTGTCTGTCCATGGTAGGGGGTGTCTAGGGGTGTCTTTCCAAGGGGGGTTTTGTCCAAGGGGGTGTACAGGGGTGTTTTTCTGAGGGAGGGTCCAAGGTTATCGGTCCAAGGGGGTGTCCAGGGGTGTCCAGGGGTGTCTGTCTAGGGTGGGGGTGTCTTTCCAGGGGGTGTCTGTCCAGGGGAGGGGGTGTCCAAGTGTGTCTGTCTCGGGGGGTCTGTCCAGGGGGTGGGGGTGTGTCTAGGGGGTGGCAGACAGGGGGGATAGCAGGGGTGGGGAACTGCAGAAAAATAGATAGGGGACTAGAAGGGGAAAAGTTGAATTTAAAATAGGGGGAGACATGAAGGGTGTGGGGGTGTGGAAGGGGGACTAGTAGGTGGGTGGAAGGTAGGGGGACTAGTAGGGGGTGGAAGGTAGGCCTGTAGGCCTGCTGTGTTTTTTTATTGAATTTTAATCTATATCCATGGTTTCTAACCATGGCTATAGGGACTATTTGTGTTTTCCCTGGAAATTGAAGATGTATCCATGGTCTGAACCATGGTTATAGGCCATATATGGCTTAAACTTCTGTCATAGTTTAAAACCATGGCTATAGGGCTTTAACCACGATTTAAATTGTGGATATAGGGCTTGACCTATAGCCATGACAATACCATCCATAGTTAATTGAACCATGGCTATAACCTATTGCCATGGTTTTTGGGCTTATATCCATAGTTTGAGACTGTGGCTATAGCCTAAATTTCTAGTAGTGTTATCAGGTTGATGAAGAAAGGGGTAGAATATCAATGGACTGCATACTATTAGAAAGTGTTTGAAAATCTCAAGAAGTATCTCTTAAGTCCACCAGTTCTAATGCCACATATTGAAGGAAGACCTATTTTTCTGTATGTAACCTCCTTGAAGTGATCCCTATGTGCCTTTCTCATACAGAAAAATGATGTCGATAGTAAGAATAGTCTCTATTATCTCAACCAAACCATGATTGATGTTGAGATTCATTATTAAAATATTGAGAAGAGTTGCCTTGCATTAATATTTTCATTCCAAAAGTTGTGACATAACTTACAGCACCATGAAGTCCATTTGGTCTCACATAGCAACCTGCTCAAGTACATTCTCAGTCATCCAATGTTAACAGGATGCCTGTCACGATGGGAGGTCATCCTGCAGCAGTTCGATATATGGTTCATACCATAGAAGGCTATCAAAGGCCAATAATTAGTATATTTCTTGGACAAGCATCCCTCAACAGGAGTGGCCCCATCAAATGCTAAGCTACCTGATGAGGAAGTGTTCTCAATTCAAGAGAACTCTCATATATAAAAAATTCAATTCGACAATGCCTCTAGAAGCCCGACCGGAAGAAAAATTGAAGACCCCAAATTCAACAAAGTGGGTCTAGGAGTCATACTCATATCCCTAGAAAAATTAGTTCTACTCTATTCCTTTCTACTGTCGGAAAGATTCACTAATAATGAAGTAGAGTATCAGGACCTCATTACAGGCCTGGAACTAGAACTCTAAGTGCAAGCTGAACACTTGAAGATTAAAGGTGATTCAAAACTATTTATTAAGAAAGTAAATGGTGACTATTCTATCAATAAAGAGTATATGATCCATTTGATGATCCATGTCCAAGAAATGATAGAAGAATTCCCATCAGAACTGATATTGACTTATGTTCCCCAATTACAGAATGTGTAAGCCGATGCATTGGAAAATGCATCCAGGGCTCTAGAAAATCCAGATTAGGATGAAACATTCATTATTATTGCCCACCGATGGATGGTCTTATTATTCGTCCTGGCCAACATGAAAGAAATTAATGAAATTAGTCTCATCTCTGAGCCATATGGTCCAACCACTAGCTGGATGACTCCCATTGTGGACTATCTTCAAAAGGGAGAACTCCCACTAGATATGGATAGAAGGGAACAAATACAAAGAAGAGTATTCAATTTCATGTTGTACAACAACACAAATTGGAAAAAGGTCCTTTATAATTGAGGCCTTGATAGAGTCCTTCTCAAGTGCATTAATGGAGAAGATATTTCCGTCGTCATGAAATAAGTGCATGCCAGAACTTGTGTGGCACACCAATTAGCATCCAAAATCTCTTATCAAATTCAAAGGATAGGGTGTTATTGGCCCACCCTGATACACGATTATTCTGATTTCACCAAAATGTTTCATTCTTTCCAATTCCATGCCAATTTTATCCATCAACCCCTGAAGTTTCTTCACACAGATAAGTACTCCTAGCCATTTTTCATATAGGGAATGGACATTGTAGGACTATACCCTCCCTCTATATCCAGAAAATTCAAATATATTCTCATAGCCACCGACTTCTTTTCCAAATGGGCAGAAGTTTCACCCCTTAAATAAGGCGAGGTGAAAAGCATTATCAGCTTTGTAAAATCCAATATCATAACCAGGTTTCTTGTCCCTCATACAATACTGAAGGAAAACAGCACTAATTTCTACTCTTTTTAATTGGAAAAACTCTATCAGGAGTATGGTATCAAAGCTAACCGGTATCAAAGTTAAATTCTCATCCCCTATCCAACATACTCTAAAAGATGGTGGATGGGGATAAGAAATCATGGTCAGACAAGCTCTTACATGCTCTTTGAACTTATTGGACAACAACCCATACTAACACTCATGCAACCCAATACTCATTAATATATGGGACGAAGGCCATTCTACCCATTGAAATTCAAATTCCATCGCTCTGAGTTGCTATCTATGATCAACTTTCTGTAGATGAGCTATCACAAAATTTTTTTGATGAGATGGAGAAGTTGTATGAGAAAAGATTACACACTATGAACCATCTAGAAGTCTAACAAAAACATATTGCATGAACCTTCAATAAGAAGGTTCACCTCCAATATTTCCTAGAAGGAGAAGTGGTGTTAGTTATTAGCCCCGATGATACTTGGGAAGAAACCTCCAAAGTTTGAGCCAAAATGGGAAGGACCGTATGTTATACACAAATTTTACTTCAATAGAGCATATTCCCTGATTTCAATGGATGGACATCTCACCACATCCCCCACTAATGTGAGGTTCTTGAATAAGTACTTTGTGAAATTGTGATCAAATTTGTCTTAGTTTCATGACATTAAACTGCATAGTGCCACCTATGTCTTCTCCACACAACGTTAAATTGTATGGAAGATGTCTTGATTGCAAGAAGATAAACTATATAATGAATTCGTCTTAGATGCATGATTTTAAACTACATAGAGCCACCTCCATCCTCTCTATATGATGTTAAGCTATATAGGAGATGTACTAATCAAATAATGATTAACTACACAATGATGTTGTCTTAGATGCATGATGTTAAACTGCATAGTACTGCCTAAGATATGTTTGTTTAGAATGGTTTTCCATATAGGAAATAGGGCAGTTGTGTTGGGAGAGAATATAGAGGGAAATAACCTTCCAAATAAACATCTATAGATGGTCAGAATCGAAACTGAACAGTTTGTTGTAGTAATGGATTAGTTGAATCAGGTGATAAATGGTGGTGGTTTTCATGCACGATATCAACTAGACCTACCACAGAGGCATATGTCAATCATAGATAATTTCATGAGGCAACATCCCCCATCAATCAGAGGATCATCTAACCCTATGAAAGATGAAGGGTGGATTAAAGCATTGGAAAATATTTTTGATGTAATCGGTTGTTCAGAAAATCAAAAGGTTAGTCTTGTTGTTTATCATTTTGAAGGTGAATCTGATTAGTGGTGGTCAATGATTAAAAATATCAGAGGAAGTAAATAGATTGATGCCATGGAATGGGATGAATTTAAGAATATCTTCATAGAGAAATATTTTCCTAAGGTTGTTTGACTTAGGATGGAAAATCAATTCTTGGAATTGAGACAAAAGAAGGAATATTTAGTGGCTTCATATGAATAAAATTTCACCCATTTTTCAAGGTACGTCCCAAATTTTATATGGGGTATTGATAGTAAGATAAATCAGTTTTACTCTGTATTGAAGCTGAAATATCGAAATGATTTAGCTTCTTGTGAGTTCAAAAGCTATGAGAAACTATTTCAATGTGCTGAGAAGGTATAAATAGAGTTTTATAATAAGCATGTTTTCCATGAGAGCAAATAAAACAAGCGATCAAGTTGGCAGGCAATGGGAAATAATTCATCAAAGAATCCTGGAGGTAAGAATACCAAATTTCCAACTTATGAGAAGTGTGGTAAAAAGAATCTTGGAGAATGTATCTCAAAGTCCGGAAAGTGCTTCTGATGTTCTAAGACTAGTCATATTGCTCGTAACTGTAAGGAAGATGATCATGCAGGTAATGAAAAATCAACGATAAGATGCTTTAATTGCAATGAGTTGGGATAGTATGTCAATGTCTACCCAAAGTTGATTACCCAGGGTGGAAACCAGCAAGATTGAAAGCACAAGGGCATGGAAAAATCATATGCAACTACTGCGATTGATGTGGGACTGTCAAATTTAGTGGTGATAGGTATGTTACAAATTTCTTCAAAATATGCCAATACTCTATTTGACTCTGGATATTCACATTCTTTCATTTCTGATATATTTGTAAGTAAATTGTATATAGAACCTCATGAAAGTGATATGGAACTTTTGTTAAAAACTCTGGGTGGAAGTATTAAAGAAAACAAGATTTATAGGAATCTTCCTATTATCATTAGTGAGGTAGTATTTCCTGCAAATCTTGTCGAACTTTCCATAGTGGAATTTGATATCATTTTGGGTATGGATTGGCTTTCAGTTTATCATGCTAAAATAGATTTTAAATCCGAGAAAGTTTTATTCAATGATTTCATACCTCTAATAACATATCAAGAAGCTGAAATATTGATTAAATATGGTAGTGAAAGTTATCTGGATCATGTTGTTGAAAAGAAAGAAATAGTTTTGGTTGGTGACATTCCAGTAGAGAATGAATTCACATATGTTTTTCTTGATGAATTGACTAGTATTTTTCATAATCGAGAGGTTGAATTTAATATTGATTTAGTGCCTGATATAAAACTTATATCTAAACCCCCTTATTGAATGGCTCAAATTGAACTTTTAGAGTTAAAGAAGTAATTGCAGCAGTTACTTGATAAAGGTTTCATTCAACCTAGCACTTCACCATGGGGTGATCTAGTTTTATTTGTGAAAAAGAAAGATGGTTCTATGAGACTATGTATTGATTACAGAGACTTGAATAACATCACTATTAATAAAAAGTATTTGTTGCCTCATATCGATGATTTGTTTGATCAGATCAAGGGAGATTAGTATTTTTCAAAGATTGATTTGAGTTCCATGTACCATCAGGTCAAGGTGAAGGAAGATGATATTCCAAAGACAGATTTCTGAACAAGATATGGGCATTATGAGTTAGTAGTTATGCCCTTTGGGTTATCTAATACACCTTATGTATTTATGAATCTCATGAATGGATTATTTCATCAGTTTATAGATCAGTTTGTGGTTGTTTTTATAAATGATATCTTGGTATATTCAAAAATACAAGAGGAACATGAAAGTCACTTAAGGATTATTTTACAAACCATAAAATAAAAGAAACTATATGGAAAGTTTAGTAAGAGTGAATTTTGGTTGCAAAAAATTTCTTTCCTTGGTCATATTGTTTCTAAAGATGGCATAACTGTTAACCCTTCTAAAACAAAAGTTGTTGAATAGTGGCCAAGACCTACCAATATCACAAAGATTTGTAGTTTTCTTGGATTGGAGAATTATTACCGAAGTTTTTTTGAAAACTTTTCTTGGTTATCTACCCACTAACTAAGTTAACATGTAAAGGAGTTAATTTCATCTAGGCAAAAGAATGTGATGATTGTTTTCAGGAACTGAAAAGAAGATTGGTAAATGCTCTAGTTTTGGCCTTGCCTTCTAAGAATGGTGAATTTGTTATCTATAGTGATTCATCATTGAAAGGACTTGGTTGTGTCCTAATGAAAAATGATCAAGTAATTTCTTATTATTCACGTCAGTTGAACTCTCATGAGATAAATTACCCTACACATGATTTGGAATTAGTTGTTGTTGTTTTTTCATTAAAAATTTGGAGGCATCATTTGAATGGTGTAAAGTGTGGAATATATAATGATCACAAAATTTTAAAGTATATATTCACTCAGAAAGAATTAAACATAATACAAAGTATATGGATAGAATTAACCAAGGATTATGATTTCATGATCCATTACCATCCTATAAAGGAAAATAAAGTGGTTTATGATTTGAGTGGAAAGAGTAATCCTACATTAACCATGCTACATTTGGAATGAGGTCCTTTGGTTTCTAATCTAATGAATTTTGGATTAGAAGTTTTTGGTGTAGGGAATTACTCTATTTTGTTTTAGGTGACAGTGAAATAATCTCTATCAAATAGAATTAAGAAATTGCAAAAAGAAAATAGTGAGTTGCAGAAAAATGTAGAATTGGTTCAGAAGGGTAAGTTACCATAATTTAACATTGATAAAGATTATGTTTTTAGGTTTGAAAATAGATTATGTGTGCCTTGTGATTCCTAGTTGAAGAAAGTTTTATTATGTGAAACCCATAGTTCTCTATTTTCAGTTCATCCTTGCAGTACTAAGAAGTACATAGATCTTCGGAAGTATTTCTGGTGGCATGAAATGAAAATAGATATTGCTGGCTTTACTGTGAAGTGTTTGATTTTTTAGCAGGTTAAAATAGAGTGATAGTTACTGAAAGGAATGCTTTAGCCTTTTTTTAGTTCTAGAGTGGAAATGGTAAAATGTTTCTATGGATTTCATAGTGGGGTTACCAAAAACATATCGAGGTAACAATGAAATCTGTGTTATTGTTGATAGATTAACTAAATATTCTCATTTTCTACTCACTGTCCATTTTTTTATTATACAAAAACTTTTTAATATATATTAGATAAATTTGATCTAGAGACAGAGTATCTCAAATAGGAAGAAAATGGGCATATTTAGTCAATCAATCAACAATAACCCAGAATACATTGTTACCTCAAGATGTTTTTGGTAACCCCAATACAAAATCCATGGACACGTTTTCCTATTTCCACTCCAGCACTAGAAAAGGTTGAATCATTCCTTTCAGTAACTTCTGCTCTGCTTTAACTTGTTGAAAAATCAAACACTTCACAGTAAAGTCAGCAATATCTCTTTTCATTCCATCCCACCTGAAATACTCCCGAATATCTTTTACATCTTAGTACTGCTATGATGAACTGAAAAAGGAGAACTATGAGCTTCACATAATAACTCTTTCTTCAACTAGGAATCAAAAGGAAAACATAATATCTTTCCAAACCTCAAAACATAGTCTTTATCAATGTTAAATTTTAGTAACTTTACCTTCTAAACCAATTCTACATTTTTCTGTAACTCACTGTCTTCTTTCTATGCTTACTTAATTTTGTCTGATAGAGATGATTTCACTACCACCTGAAACAAAATAGAGTAATTCCCTACACCAATAACTTATAATCTAAAATTCATCAAATCAAAAACCAAAGGATCACGTTCCAAATGTAGAATAGTTAATGTAGCATTACTCTTTTTATTTAAAGTGTCATCCACTTTATTTGCCTTTCCGGGATGGTAGTGGAACGTGCAATAATAATTCTTGATTAATTCTATCCATATCCTCTATCTTATATTTAATTATTTCTTAGTGAATATATACTTCAAAATTTTGTGATCAGTATATATTTCACACTTTATGCCATACAAATGATGCCTCCAAATTTTTAATGAAAAAACAATAGAAACTAATTCCAAATCATTTGTAGGGTAATTTAGCTCATGAGGTTTCAAATAACGTGAAGCATAAACAATTACCAAATAATTTTTCATTAGAACAAAACCAAGTCCTTTTAATGATGCATCACTGTAGATAACAAATTCACCATACCTGGAAGGCAAGGCCAAAACTGTAGCATTTACCAATATTATTTTCAGTTCTTAAAAAAAATCATCACATTATTTTTCTAGATGAAATTAACTCCTTTATGTGTTAACTTAGTTAGTGGGCTAGATAACTGAGAAATTTTTTTAAAAAAGCTTCGTAATAACCCGCTAACCCCATAAAACTAAGAATCTCTGTAATATTGGTAGGTCTTGGCCACTCTTTAACAACTTTTGTTTTATAAGGGTAAATAGTTATGCCATATTTAGAAATAATATTTCAAGGAAAGAAATTTTTTGCAACCAAAATTCACTCTTATTAAACCTTCCATATAGTTTATTTTATTTTAAGGTTTGAAAAAAAATCCTTAAGTGACTTTAATATTCCTCTTGGATTTTAGAATATACCAAGATATCATCTATAAAAACAACCATAAAGTGATTCAAAAACTGATGAAATATTCCATTCAAGATATTTATAAATACAGTAGGTTTATTAGATAACCCAAAGGGCAGAACTAAAAACTCATAATTCACATATCTTGTTTGTAAAGATGTATTTTTAATATCATACTCCTTCACCTTCAGCTAATTGTACCTGAACCTCAAATCAATCTTTGAAAAATAATGAGCTCCCTAGAGAAGATCAAACAAATCATATATATGAGGCAATGGATACTTGTTCTTAATAGTGATGTTATTCAAGGCTCTGTAATCAATACATAATCTCATAGAACCATCTTTCTTTTTTACAAATAAAACCGGAGCACCCATGGTGAAGTGCTAGGATGAATGAAACCTATATCAAGTAACTCCTTCAATTTCTTCTTTAACTCTAAAAGTTCAATTTGATCCATTAGATAAGGGGGTTGAGAAATAGGTTTTTCATCGGGCACTAAATCAATAGTAAATTCAACCTCCTGATTGGGAACAATACCAGTAAATTCATCAGGAAAAACATTTGTGAATTCATTCACTACTGGAATGTCACGAATCAAAACTGTTTCTTTTAAATAACATGAGCCAGATAACTTTCACTTCCATCTTTAATAAATCTTTCAGCTTCTTGATATGTTAACAGAGGTGTGAAATCATTGAATAAAACTTTCTTATATTTACAATCTATTTTATCATGATAAACTAAAATCCAATCCATACCCAAAATGATATCAAATTTTACTATGGAAAGTTCAACAAGATTTGCAGGAAATATTACCCCACTAATGATAATAGGAAAATTCCTATAAATCTTGGTTGCTTTAATACTTCCACCTAGAGTTTTTACCAAAATTTCTATATCACTTTCATGAGGTTATATATCCAATTTACTTGAAAATCTCTCAAAAATGAAAGAATGTGAAGATCCAGAGTCAAATTGAGTATTAGCATATTTTGAGGAAATCTACAACATACATGTCATCACTTAATTTGACGGTACCACATCAATCATAGTAGTTTCAAATTATTTTTCCATGACCTTGTGCTTTTGAGCTTTCTGGTTTCCACCCTATGTAATCAAATTTGGATACACATTTGCATAATGTCCTAACTCGTTACAACTAAAGCATCTTACCACTGTTTTTTCATTTCCTGTCTGATCATATTCCTTATAGTTACGATCAATATGACCAGTCTTACCACATCAGAAGCAATTTTTGAACTTTGAGA
This sequence comes from Viscum album, assembly GCA_963277665.1. Taxonomy (NCBI): domain Eukaryota; kingdom Viridiplantae; phylum Streptophyta; class Magnoliopsida; order Santalales; family Viscaceae; genus Viscum; species Viscum album. The sequence goes on along the minus strand of OY728143.1, from coordinate 2,028,498,954 downwards.
GATATTCTCCAAGAAAATTTTTACCACACTTCTCAAAAGTTGGAAATTTGGTTTTCTTACCTCCATACTTATTTGATGAATTCTTTCCCATTTTCTGCCAACTTGATAGTTTCTTTTATTTTCTCTCATTGAATACATTCTTATCAAAAAAACTCTATTTCTACCTTATCAACACATCGAACAAGTTTCTCATAGATTTTGAACTCACGAGAATCTAATTCCCTTTGATATTTCAGCTTCAATCCTCATTAAAATTGATTTATCTTACTATCAATAATCTGGATAAAATTTGGGGTGTACCTTGACAAATGGGTGAAATTTTCTTCATATGCAGCCACAAAATCTTTATAAGTCGAACAGCCTTAGGAAAATATTTCTCAAGGAATATATTCTTAAATTTATCCCATTCCATGGCGTCAATCTCTTCACTTCCTTTGATATTTTTAATCATTGACCACCACTAATCAGCTTCACCTTAAAAATAATAAATAGAAAGACAAAACTTTTGATTTTCTGAACATCCAATTATATCAAAAATCTTTTACAATGATTTAATCCACCCTTCATCTTACACAGGGTTAGATGATACTCTAAATGATGGGGGAAGTTTCCTCATGAAAAGATCTATGATCGACATATGCTTCTGAGGTTGGTCTAGTTGATCTCATGCATGAACACAACCACCATTTATCGACTGATTCAACTGATCCATTACTCCAAAAAAATATTCATTTCTGATTCCTACCATCTTCAGATGTTGATTTGGAAGGTTATTTCCCTCTGTATTCCCTCCCATCATAGCTTCCTTGTTTCCTCTGTGGAAAACCATTCTGAATAAACATATCTTAGATGAATCAACGCGTTAATTTTAAAATGCTATATCATTTAAATTTGACCATAAAGTAAAAAAAAATTATGTATATTCTATTAATAATATTCTAAATCTTAAATTTTTCTAAACTAACCTATGATACCAACTATAAGGCCCCAACCTTAAACATTACTTATTCTTAAGATAAGTCAATAATTTGACTTTAATTCACATCAAGGATATTTTCAGGCCTATAGATTTAGATAATTAGATCATAACTTATACATAACATATTGAATATTACAATTAGTCACTTCTACTCACTATCCATTTTTTTATAATACAAAAACTCTTTAAAAATAAGCATGACATTGTTTCATGTTTTAACAGCATAAATTTTCCTTGATCCCATCCTTGACTCTATTATTATTTATGTCATATGAAAAACATTTCAAAACTTGGGATGAGCATAAAAATCACAGTAATGGATGCATAAATAATTAAAAATATTAGTCTTGGGATAACATGAAAACCATGAATACTTTATTATAAAGTATTACTTTTCACCTTTAAGAAGTAGCAAAAAATATTCACTGAATATAAGCTTGTTACTTACCCTTTTTGTAACCAAAATATTACCATAAATCCAATAGAAAGAAACATATAGCATATAAAGGTAATTTAGGACATAAAAACACTTAAATGGAATAACCATACAGTCGACTTCCACACATATCACTAAATGGAATAGTCATACGGCCAACTTCCATACCCAATGTATTGGAGGTTATAACGTAACCACCCATCCTTGGCTTATCAGGGAACCACCCATCATTTGGTTTATCACATAACCACCTACCATTGGTTTATCACATAACCACCCGTCAAATGTCCATGTACCATTATATAATCATAACACATAAAATATTGCAAATATCAACATGTCACTAATAACATTTCATTTGAAATAATAAGAAATAATTTCAAGATATTAAAATACTCCATCCATTTCAAACACAATTTTCAATAATAAAAGATCCAAAAAGGTAATAAGGGATTTATTTTCCTTTTTAAAACATTAAATCTTATATAGGAATCCAAATATAAAATAATGATTACAATGGTGGAGAGGTCGTTGTCATCACATACGTTAAAAACAATCATTTTTCCATTTATTAAAATGCTTCATAGAAAAAAGATTCCATTTGAATGAAATTAAAATTCAAAGGGGTTTATACACCATATAAAAGAAGGTCGTGTATAAATAAAAATGTGCCTTAATGAAATGAGATTGAGACGAAATCCCTTACCTTGATTCTAATTCATCATGTATATTCCTTGTTCTTAATAAATAATAAACTTAATTTAATTTCTACTTGCTTAAGAACCTTTTTCAATTTTATTATTCATTATATATCACTTATTACCACATTATAAAAATTACATAATTATTTAAGTTAAAATCGGTTGTTTTGTTGATATTGGGTACTTGAGTCGAAAATGATCTTGTTATAATTACAAATTGTTCATGTGGTCAAAAGTACATTATCTCCAGAATAATATTAATAATTTAGATATCATATATATCATATATATCTAGTATATATTTATTTATAATAGTCCATAACATTTGGAGATAAGAAATGAAATGCACCGTTCATGGAGACGGTAAGTCGTACGTACGCATGAATGCTACTTTCATTTATTTTTCATATTTAAAGAATAAAAACTAATTGATACATAGATATATTATAATTACAGTATAATATCATATTTTATATATGTTACATAATTTCATTAACATCATCCTTTATTTGTTCTATGTATGGCATGAACGAGTCATATCACTTTGAGGGGGCGGTAGTACGCACTTCCTCAAATAAAATTATCGTATTTTTACATTATGGAAAGCATAAAGGTATGATTTAAATAAAAAAAGAAACATAGAGACAATATAAATATAATATATATCATATATAAATATAGTTCCATCATAATGGCCACCATGAGAGGTGGTAGGAGATAATTCAATAATCATTGTTTCGTGATGCAGTAGTTCGTCATCCACATAATCTGTATGTTCTAAATCCATTAGATGGAGGTGTGTGTGATTGTAGGTATAATACCTGGAATAAAAACATCCTAGTATATTGAATATACTGGTTTTGTTATAAAATAATTGAATAAAGAGAGTTTAGTGGGTTGGATAAGAGAAAATAAATGAAAGAATCTTGAGAGAAGACATTACCTCAAATCAGGTAACTCCTTTTGATTTAAGCTAAAAGTCCTTCTTGAATTGCCTTTTACCCAAGGTAATGAGTCTAGGAGGAATATAGTGATGTTAGGAGATTATTTGGGTAGATTTTGGATGATGCAAGGGGCTTGAGATCTGTGAATAAATGGGTATAGTTGATTCCCTTTTATAAGGGGGAGGAGGGGAACTTTAGGAAGGTATTGAAATATTATTTTATTATAAAATAATTTTCGGTTTCAAATGGTACTAAAGTAATTTATTTTAAAAGATAAGAATATTTTGGGTCTAAAACCTCCCAACCAATAGGTTTTAGACAAGTCTAGGTCACAAATTTAATCTTACCGTTTAGATTTAACCTTTAGTTAACTAATTTGACTCTTACCATGTCTTTTTTTATATTAATACTATACGGTTAATATAGTTACTATAAAATGCCAATAGAAACTAAATTGGTTCATTAATGACATTTTCAACATTATAAAATTCATTTGGATAAATCTTATATTTTTATTACTATTATATAATTTAATAAAATAGTATTTTTTTAAAACTCATTTATGTCAATTTATATACTATTCATATCATGACTTTTAAAAAATCCATAAAAAATTTATTATTTCAAAAAAAACTTCATTAATTAAAATATAACAAGTCATAATCATCCATAAAATTCATTAATGGAATTAAAAGTTTTAAAATAAATTTATTTTAATATTTATAATATCATTTATTTAAATCATTCATTAATAAGGTAATCACTACATCATCATTGTGTCATAAATATATTTATTTATTAAATGTATAAAAATTATAAATAAAATACCATGATGTATGAAATCATTTTAGCTTTATAATTAATATTTATAGTGTAAGATATAACTTATATAACCCCGTATAAAAATTGTTTTAGTAAAAAAACATATTTATGTTATATTTTTCTTTACTTTAAATTAATTCTTATAAAATGTCCTTTTCATATCAAAGTGGATCCATGGGGTCCCAAAATAGACCCAAGAATTACCATGGTTGTACATATCTCATCCATTAGTATTAGTACACGTGTTAGGGTAATTTAATGTTATTATAATATTATTTTTTACCCTTATTTACCATATTTACCCTTTAACCATGGTAAATAAAATAATTACTAAAGTTACTATTCATAATGTCTAAAAAAAGGTACCTATTTACACAATTTGGACCTCCTGATTCAAAATATGTAATCCATTTTTCCAAATTCAAATCATATAAGTTTCATAAATTAATTTAAAATTAATTATTGTTGGAAAAACCAAAAAACATGTTTTTAAGAAGTAAAAACTACCAAAAGATTAACATGTTTTTATGTCCAATTTAAAAGTGAAATTACTTAAAATGACCAAAATTGGATTAAATGGTAAAAATATAATCGAATCACACTTTAAAACCAATTAAAATTATAATCTAACTATATAAATAAATTATATTAAAAGGCAGTTTTGACTTAAAATGCGGTATTTATCACTATTCATTAAAAAATAAACTTTATTATAAAATTACCAGAAATTTATCCAAAGTAAATTTTTATATTCCTATTTTAAATAAGATGTTTATTGTTTCAAATATAACATATAAAGTTGTCAAAACTATATTTAAAAAGGGTTCGCCATCAAAAGGTGGTAAACCAACCTTTTAAAAAATATTAGAGTATTGCATGCTTAAAATTGGATTAATTCCTATTTTAAGTCTCTAATATTTATTGGATAAAAGTAAGGACATTTAAAAAACATGTATAATCATATTTTAGTTAGTTTTTTTTCATTCTCTACAATATAATGGCTAGGCGCTAACTTCCATTTAAAATAATATTATTATATTATTATTATTTTGGTATAACTCAAAGTTGTGTGCAACATAAGATTTCAAAGAAACTCATTGTTGAATGTTGAGTACGCTATTGTACAAAGAATCCTATTTAATTCATTAATATTAATATAAAATAAATAGTATTTTTCTATAAATATATGGGTTGTAGTAATGGCTCAGTTGACTCAGACGATAAATAGTGGTCGTGTTCATGCATGAGATCAACTAGACCAGCCGTAGAGGCATATGTAGATCATAGAGCATTTTATGAGGCAACATCCCCCATAATTTAGAGGATCATCTAACCTTGTGTAAGCTGAAGAGTGGCTTTAAGAATTGTAAAAGATTTTTTATGTAATGGGTTATTCAGACAATCAAAAGGTTAGTCTTGTTGTTTATCGTTTTGAAGGTGAAGCTGATCAGTGGTGGTCAATGATTAAAAATATCAATGGAACTGAAGAGATTGACACCATGGAATGGGATGAATTTAATAATATATTTTTTGAGAAATATTTTCCTCAAGTTGTTCGACTTAGGATGGAAAATAAATTCTTGGAATTGAGAAAAAAGGAGGAATATTTGGTGGATTCATATAAAGAAAATTTCACCCATTTGTTACGGTACGTCCCAAATTTTATCTGGGATATTGATAGTAATATAAATTGGTTTTACTCAGAATTGAAGCTAAAATATCGAAGGGTATTATCTTTTAATGAGTTCAAAAGATATGAGAAACTTGTTCGATGTGCTGAGAAGGTAGAAATGGAGTTTTCTGATGAGCATGTATTCCATCAGAGAAAACAAAAGAAGTGATCAAGTTGGCAGGAAATGGGAAAGAATTAATCAAAGAATCCTAGAGGTAAGAAAACAAAATTTCCAACTTGTGAGAATTGTGGAAAAAAAATCATGTAGAATATCTCTCAAAGTCCATAAAGTGCTTATGATGTGAAAAGACTGGTCATATTGCTCATAACTGTAAGGAAGATGATCAGGCAGGCAATGAAAAACTAGCAGTAAGATGCTTTAGTTGCAATGAGTTAGGACATTATGTCAATGTGTGTCCAAAGTTGATTACCCAGAGTGTAAACCAACAAGATCGAAAGCACAAGGGCATGGAAAAGTCATTTTCAACTACTGCAATTGATGTGGGGTTGTCAAATGAAGTGGTGACAGGTATGTTACAGATTTCTTTAAAATATTCCAATACTCTATTTGACTCTTGACCTACACATTATTTCATTTTTTTAGAGCTTTTCAAGTAAAATGGTATAGAACCTCATGAAATTGATATATAACTTTTGGTAAAAACTCTGGGTGGAAGTATTAAAGCACCCAATATTAATAGGAATATTTCTATTATCATTAGTGGGGTACTCTTTCTTATAAATCTTGTTGAACTTTCCATAGTGGAATTTGATATCATTCTGGGTATGGATTGGCTTTCAGTTTATCATGGTAAATAGATTGTAAATCCTAGAAAGTTTTATTCAATGATTTCATACCTCTGATAACATATCCTGAAGCTGAATTATTGATTAAAGATGGCAGTGAAAGTTATCTGGATCATGTTGTTGAAAATAAAGAAACAGTTTTGATTGGTGACATTCCAGTAGTGAATGAATTCACAGATGTTTTTCTTGATGAATTTCCTGGTATTGTTCCCAATCCGGAGGTTGAATTTAATTTTGATTTAGTTCCTGATGAAAAACCTATTTATAAACCCCCTTATCGAATGGCTCAAATTGAACTTTTAGATTTAAAGAAGCAATTGCAAGAGTTACTTGATAAAGGTTTTATTCGACCTAGCACTTCACCATGGGGTGCTTCAGTTTTATTTCTGAAAAATAAAGATGGTTCTATGAGACTATGTATTGATTACAGAGCCTTGAATAACATCACTATTTAGAAAAATTATTCATTACCTCATATTGATGATTTGTTTGATCTACTCCAGGGAGATTAGTATTTTTTAAAGATTGATTTAAGGTTTGGGTACCAGCTACTGAGCACATGAGCCTCAGCCCAGTTGGTGAGGAATCCTTAAGTGCATCCAAGAGACCTGGGATCAAATATAGACGGAGGCTAATTTCTGACTGTAGAAGTACTGTAGCAAGTATTGTAGCAGGTACTATAGCAGGTAATGTAGCTGGTACTATAGCAGGACTGTGCAGAACTGTAGTAGGTACTGTAGCGGGAACTGTAGTAGGAACTGTTCGGCACTGTAGTAGCCGGGAATATTCCCCTGTTTGTGCCTTCGGGCCACCAATTTGTTCCTCGGGTCCTTTAAGGCCTTTGGGCCACCGAGGCCTTCGGGTCAGTAAGGCCTTCGGGCCACTTCAAGGCCTTCGGGCCACCTTAAGTGTAGATGCAAACCAGACAACCTACAAGGAACAAACTTCAGAAGGAGGAGGAGCAAGGATCTTTCACCATAGCAGAAGCTAAACAGATTGAAAGAAAGAGAGGTTATGGCACCTGCCATCAAGACAAGCCTGTGCATGCACGGTAAAGCCTAGCCGAACAGCCATGCGAAGGTGGATAGCTGATTTCACAATGAAGATACTGAGGAGGAGCAGTTCCAAGTAGTTAGTCTGAGTTGTATGTAATGTTTGAAGCCTACGGGCAATGAATTACTCTAAGGCCTATGAGCCATGTAATACTTACACCTATGGGCCTTGTAAGGGTTCCACCTCACCCCTTGAAAGGTAGATTATCAAAATCAATAAAAAAATGTAGGCCTCCGGGCCATTGGAGGTGGAGGTACCATCAGCTGAAGATGAAGGAGGATGATATTCTAAAGATAGCTTTTTGAACAAGATATGGGAATTATGACTTTTTATTTATGCCCTTTGGGTTATCTAATTCACATGATGTATTTATGAAGCTCATTAATAGAGTCTTTCATCAGTTTCTCGATCAGCTTGTGGTTGTTTTTATAGATTATATCTTGGTATATTCTAAAATTTGAGAGGAAGATGAAAGTCACTTAAGGATTGTTTTTCAAACTTTAAAAGAAAATAAAATATATGTAAAGTTTATTCAGATTTAATTTTGGTTGCAAAAAATTTCTTTCCTTGGTCATATTATTTCTAAAGATGGCATAACTGTTGAACCTTCTAAAACAAAAGTTGTTGAACAGTGGCCAAGACCTACCAATATCACCAAGATTTGTAGTTTTCTTAGATTGGAAGGTTATTACTGAAGGTTTTTTTAAAACTTTTCTCGGTTACCTATCCCACTAACTAAGTTAACACATAAAGGAGTTAAGTTCATCTGGACAAAAGAATGTGATGATTGTTTTCAGGAATTGAAAAGAAGATTGGTAAATGCTCCAGTTTTGGCCTTGCCTTCCAGGAATGGTGAATTTGTTATCTACAGTGATGTGTCATTGAAAAGACTTGGTTGTGTAATAATAAAAAATGATTGGGTAATTTCTTATGGTTCATGTCAGTTGAAACCTCATGAGCTAAATTACCCTACACGTGATTTAGAATTAGCTTCTCTTGTTTTTGAATAAAAATTTGGAGGAAACATTTGTATAGCATAAAGTGTGAAATATATACTGATCACAAAAGTTTGAAGTATATATTCACTCAGAAATAATTTAACATAATATAGAGGAGATGGATATAATTAATCAAGTATTATGATTGCACAATCCACTACCATCCCATAAAGGAAAATAAATTGGTTGACGCTTTAAGTCAAAAGAGTAATGCGAAATTAACCATGCTACGTTTGGAACAAGATCCTTTGGTTTCTGATTTGATGAATTTTGGATTAGAAGTTATTGGTGAAGGGAATTTTTATGTTTTGTTTCAGGTGGGTATGAAATTATCTCTATTATACATAATTAAGAAATCAAAAAAAGAATATAGTGAGTCAAAAAAACATAGAATTGGTTCAGAAGGGTAAGTTACCAAAATTTAACATTGATAAAGACTGTGTTTTGAGGTTTGGAAAGAGATTATGTGTTCCTTGTGATTCCCAGTTTAAGAAAGAGTTATTATGTGAAGCTCATAGTTCTCTGTTTTTAGTTCATCCTAGCAGTACTAAGATATACAGAGATCTTTGGGAGTATTTCTAGTGGGATGGAATGAAAAGAGATGTTGATGGATTTACTGTGAAGTGTTTGATTTTTCAGTAGGTTAAAGCAGAGTGGCAGTTACCAAAAGGGATGCTTCAACCTTTTCTAGTGTCAGAGTGGAAATGGGAAAATGTGTCCATGGATTTTGTAGTGGTGTTACCAAAAACATCTCTAGATAACAATGAAATCTTGGTTATTGTTGATAGATTTACTAAATATGATCATTTTCTTCCTATTCGAGATACTCTCTCTCTAGATCAACTTTATCGATTGTATATTAAAAAGATAGTTAGGTTGCATTGAGTTCCCCTTTACATTGTATCTGATCGTGATCCCAGGTTCACTTCTAACTTTTGGAAAGGCCTTTAGAAGTCATTGGTAACTGAATTAAATTTCAGTATAGATTTTTATCCTCCATCATATGGGTAGTTAGAACAAATAATTTAGACCTTGGAAGATATACTACATTCTTGTTCAATAGATTATTAAGGAAGTTGGGACCAAAATCTTTCTTTGGTTGAGTTTTCTTATAATAATTGTTTTCATTCCTATATACAGATGGCACCATTTAAAGCATTGTATGGAAAGTGGTGTCAAACACCAGCTTTTTGGGATGAAGTAGGTGAAAGGAAGTTGATGGGACCATAATTTGAAGAAGAAATGGCAGAAAAGTTTAATTGATTCAGAATCACATGATGATAGAACAAAGTTGGCATAAATGTTATGCAGATAATCAGAGGAAGGATATTTCTTTTAAGGTAGGTGATCATGTCTTTCTTAAAGTTTCTCCATGGAAAAGTGTGATGTGTTTTGGTAAAAAGGGAAAGTTGAGTCCGAGGTTCATTGGACCCCATGAAATCCTAGAGAATGTTGGATCAGTTTCCTACAGAGTGGATTTACCTCCAAGTTTATCCTAGGTACACAATTTTTTTCATGTTTCAATGTTTAGAAAGTATATTCCGGATCCATCTCATGTTTTGAGTCTAGAGTTAGTTCAGTTGGAAGAGAATCTTTCTTATGAGGAACAACCAGTCTAGATTCTTGACAGAAGATAAAAAGTCTTGCGGAATAAGGTAATTAATCAGGTAAAAGTTTTGTGAAAAAAACCATATGGTTGAAGAGGCAATGTGGGAATCTGAAAATGCTATGAGGGATAAATACCCCCACTTATTTGATAAGTAAATATAATTGTGGGGACGCAATTCCCAAAAGGGTGGGAAGGATGTATCATCCCAGGTAAATAAATAATATAACATTTTCATATTTATTAATATTTGTGAATTAAATATTAATTTTACCTTAAATGGAAGCTATGTATGATAGCATACTCAACACACAATGATGGGTTTCTCTGAAATCTTACGTTGCACACAATGTTGAGTTATACCAAAAAAATAATATATTATTATTATTATTTTAAATGATAGTTAATGCATAGTCGTTGTATTGGCGGGAATAAATATAACTAACTAAAATATGATTATATATGTTTGTTAAATGTATCTACATTTATCCAATAAATTTTAGAGTCTTAAAATAATAATGAATCTGATTTTAAGCATGAAATACTCTAATATTCTTTAAAAGATCTATTTACTACCTTTTGATGGAGAACCCTTTTTAATCTAGTTTTTGTCACTTTTATATCTTCTATTTGAAAAAATAAAAAAAAATTAGAAGTGGGACGTTAAAATTTACTTTGGATGAAATTTTTGTATTTTTCTAATAAAGTTCATTTTTTAATGAATAGTGAAAAATATTGCATTTTAATTCAAAACTGCATTTTAATCTAATTTATTTGTATAGTTAGATAATAATTTTAATTGGTTTTAAAGTGTAATTGTATTATATTTTTACCATTTAATCCAATTTTGGTCATTGAAATTAATTTCACTTTTAAATTAGACATAAACACATGTCAATCTTTTGGTAGTTTTTACTTCTTAAAGACACGTTTTTTGGTTTTGACAACGAGAATTAATTTTGAATTAATTTATACAACTTCTGTATTTTTAATTTGGAAAAATGGATTATATATTAGTAATCAGTAGGTCCAAATTATGTAAATAGGTACCTTTTATTTTTAGACGTTATGAATAGTAACTTCAGTAATTATTTTATTTACCAGGGTTAAAGGGTAAATCTGGTAAATAAGGGTAAAAAATAATATTATTATAATATTAAATTATCCTAAAATATGTCCTAATACTATTGGATGAGATATTTCCGACCATGGGAATCCTTGTGTCTATTTTGGGACCCCCTGGAGCCACTTTGATGTGAAAATGACATTTTATAATAATTAATTTAAAGCAGAGAAAAATATAACATAAACATATTTTTTTTAATAAAAAAAATTATATGGGGTTATATAAGAGATATCTTAAACTATAAATAGTCATTAGAAATCAAAAATTATTTCCTACATCATGGTATTTTATTTATAATTTTTAGACATCAAATAAATAAATATATTTATGACACAATGATGATGTAGTGATTACCTTATTAATGAATGATTTAAATAAATGAGATTATAAATATTAAAATAAATTTATTTTAAAACTTTTTATGCCATCCAAGAATTTTATAGATGATCATGACTTGTTATATTTTAATTAATGAAGTTTTTTCGAAAGATTCAAGTTGATATGGATTTTTTAAAAGTCATGATATGAATAGTATATAAATTAACATAAATGAGTTTTTAAAACAAATACTATTTTATTAAATGATATAATAGTCCTAAAAATATAATATTCAGAAAAATGACTTTGATAATGTTGAAAATGTCATTAATTAACCAATTGAGGTTCTATTGACATTTTATAGTAACTATATTAACCATATAGTATGAATATATAAAATGACATGGTAAGAGTCAAATTAGTTAACTAAGGGTTAAAGCTAAAATATAAGGTTAAATTTGTGACCTACACTTGTCTAAAACCTATTTGTTGATAGTTTTTATACCCAAAATCATCTTATATTTGAAATAAATTATTTTGGGACCATTTGAAACCAAAAATCATTTTATAATAAAATAATATTTCAATACCTTCCTAAAGTGCCCCTCCTTCCTCTTATAAAAGGGAATCAACTATACCCATTTAATCAAACCTCGCAGGCTACTTATCTAATCCAAACTCTACCCAAATAATCTCCCAACATCCATATATTCTTTCTAGAAGCCTTACCTTGGGAAGAAGGCAATTTATGAAGGCCTTTTAGCTTAAATCAAAAGGAGTTACCCGATTTGAGTTGATTTCTTCTCTCAAACTTATTTCATTTATTTTACATTCTCTAACCCTCTAAACTCTATTTATTCAGTTATTTTATAACAAAATAAGTATATTAAATATACTAGGATGTATTTATTCCAAGTATTATAACTAAACTCACACACATCTCCATCTAATGAATTTAGAACATACTATTTCTGTGGACAGTGAACTATTGCCTCATGATATCATTTTATGTTTTAACAGCATAACTTTTCCTTGATCCCATCCTTGACTCTATTATTCTTTATGTTCTATGAAAAAAATTCAAAACTTGGGATGAGTATAAAAATCTCAATAAGGGATACATAAATAAATAAAAAATTTAGTCTTGGGATAATATAAAAACCATGAATACCTTATTATAAATTATTACTTTTCACTTTTAAGAAGTATCAAAAACACTTCACTGAATATAAGCTCATTTCTTACCCTTTTTGTAACCAAAATATTACCATAAAGCCCATATAAAGCAACATATAGAATATAAATATAACTTGGGATATAAACATACTTAAATGGAATAACCATATGGTTGACTTCCACATATATCACTAGATGGAATAGACATACGGCTGACTTCCATACCCAATGCATTAGAGGTTATAACATAACCACTTATCCTTAGTTTATCACAGAACCACCCATAATTTGTTTTATCATGTAACCACATTTCATTGGTTTATTATAACCACCCTTCAAATGTCCAGGTACCATTATATAATCATAACACATAAAATATTACAAATATCAACATTTCACTAATAACATTTTATTTGCAACCATAAGAAATCATTTCAAGATATTGAAATACTCCATCCATTTTAAAAACCATTTTCAATACCAAAAGAACCAAAAAGGGAATAAGGGATTTATTTTCCTTTTTAAAACATTAAGTCTTATAGAGGAATCAAAATATAAAATAACGATTACGGCGGTGGAGAGGTCGTTGTCGCCACATACGTTAAAAACATTCCTTTTATCATTTACTAAAATGATTCGTAGAAAAAATATTCCCTTTTAATTAAATTAAAAGTCAAAGGGGTTTATACACCATATAAAATAAAGTAATGTATAAATCAAAATGTGCCTCAATAAAAGGAGATTGAGATGAAGTCCCTTACCTTGAGTCTGATTCATCACGTATGTTCCTTGTTCTTCCTGAATAATAAACTTAAGTTAATTTTTACTTGTTTAATAACCTTTTACAATTTTATTATTTCTTTTATATCACTTATTACCATGTTATAAAAATTACATAATTATTTAAGTTAAAATTGGTTGTTTTGTAGATATTGGGTACTTGAGTCGAAAATGATCTTGTTATAATTAAAAATTGTCCATGTGGTCAAAATTACATTATATATAGAATAATATTCATGATTTAGATATCATATATATCATATATATCCATTATATATGTATTTATAATATTCCATAACATTTAAAGATAAGAAATGAAATGCACTGTTCATGGAGACGGTAAGTTGTACGTACGTAGATCATTTCATGAGGCAACGTCCCCCATCATTCATAGGATCATCTAACCCTATGCAAGCTGAAGGGTGGATTATAACATTAGAAAATATTTTTTATGTAATGGATTTTTTAAACAATCAAAAGGTTAGTATTACTATTTATCGTTTTGAAGGAGAAGTTGATCAGTGGTGTTCAATGATTAAAAATATCAGAGGAAGTGAAGAGATTGATGCCATAGAATGGGATGAATTTAAGAATATTTTCCTTGAGAAATATTTTCCTAAGACTTTTCGAATTAGGATGGAAAATAAATTCTTGGAATTGAGAAAAAATAAGGAAGATTTTGTGGTTTCATATGAAGAAAATTTCATTCATTTGTCAAGGTATGTCTTAAATTTTATCTGGGATATTGATAGTAAGATAAATCATTTTTACTCAGGATTGAAGCCAAAATATCGAAGGGCATTAGATTCTCATGAGTTAAAAATCTATGAGAAAATTGTTTGACGTACTGAGAAGGTAGAATTTTATTTTTCTGATGAGCATGTATTCTATGAGAGAAAACAAAAGAAGTAATCAAGTTGGTAGGAAATGGGAAAGAATTCATCAAAGAAGCCTGGAAGTAAGAAAACCAAATTTCCAACTTGTGAGAAGAGTGGTAAAAATAATCTTGGAGAATGTCTCTCAGAGTTCATAAAGTTCTTCTGATGTGTTAATATTGGTCATATTGCTTGTAACTATAAGGAAGATGATCAGATAGGTAATGAAAAACTAGTGGTAAGATGCTTTAGTTCCAATGAGTTAGGACATTATGCCAATGTGTGTCCAAAGTTGATTACCCAGGGTGGAAACCAGTAAGATAAAAAGAAAAAGGGAATGGAAAAATCATTTTCAAATACTACGATTGATGTGGGACCATCAAATAAAGTGGTTAAAATTATGTTACATATTTCTTCAAAATATTCCAATACTCTATTTGACACTGGATCTTCACATTCTTTCATTTCTGAGATATTTGCAAGTAAATTGGATATAGAACCTCATGAAAGTGATATAGAACTTTTGGTAAAAAATCTAGGTGTAAGTATTAAAGCAACCAAGATTTATAGGAATCTTCCTATTATCATTAGTGGTGTATTCTTTCTTGCAAATCTTGTTGAACTTTCCATAGTGGAATTTGATATCATTTTGGGTATGGATTAGCTTTTATTTTATCATGAAAAAATAGATTGTAAAGACAAAAAAGTTTTATTCAATGATTTCATACCTCTGATAACATATAAAGAAGTTGAAAGATTGATTAAATATGGTGGTGAAAGTTATTTAGCTCATGTTTTTGAAAAGAAAGAAACAGTTTTGATTGGTGACATTCCAGTAGTAAATGAATTCACAGATGTTTTTCATGATGAATCTAATGGTATTGTTCCAAATCAGGAGGTTGAATTTACTATTTATATAGTTCAAAATTAAAAACCTATTTCTAAACCTCATTATCTAATGGCTCAAATTGAACTTTTAGAGTTAAAAAAACAATTGCATGAGTTACTTAATAAAGGTTTCATTCGACCTAGCACTTCCCCATGGGGTGATCCAGTTTTATCTGTGAAAAAGAAAGATGGTTTTATGAGTATATGTATTGATTTCAGAGCCTTGAATAACATCACTATTAAGAACAAGTATATGTTTCCTTATATCAATGAATTGTTTGATCAGCTCTAGGGAGCTCAGTATTTCTCAAAGATTAATTTGAGGTCTGGGTACCATCAGTTGAAGGTGAAGGAGGATGATATTCCAAAGACAGGTTTTCAAACAAGATATGGGCATTATGAGTTTGTATTTATGCCCTTTGGGTTATCTAATTCACCTACTGTATTTATGAATCTCTTTAATGGAGTCTTTCATTAGTTTCTAGATCAGTTTTTTGTTGTTTTTATAGATGATATCTTGGTATATTCTAAAATATGATTGGAACATGAAAGTCACTTAATAATTGTTTTTCAAACCTTAAAAAAGAAACTATATGGAAAGTTTAGTAAGAGTGAATTTTGGTTTCAAAAAAATTATTTCATTGGTCATATTGTTTCTAAAGATTAGATAATTGTTGACCCTTCTAAAACAAAATTTGTTGAAGAGTGGCCAAGACCTACCAATATCACAGAGATTCGTAGTTTTCTTGGATTGGAGGGTTATTACTGAAAGTTTGTTGAAAACATTTATCAGTTATCTATCCCACTAACTAAGTTAACACATAATGAAGTTAAGTTCATCTGGATAAAAGAATGTGATGATTATTTTCAAGAACTAAAAAGAAGATTGGTAAATGCTCCAGTTTTGGCCATGCCTTCCAGGAATGGTGAATTTGTTATCTATAGTGATGCATCATTGAAAGGACTTGGTTGTGTCCTAATGAAAAATGATCAAGTAATTTCTTATTTTTTACATCAGTTGAAACCTCATGATCTATATTACCCTACACATGATTTGGAATTAGTTGTTATTGTTTTTTAATTAAAAATTTGGAGGCGTCATTTTTATAGAGTAAAGTGTGAAATATATACTGATCACAAAAGTTTTAAGTATATATTAACTCAGAAATAATTTAACATAATACAGAGGAGATGGATAGAATTAATCAAGGATTATGATTGCACGATCCATTACCATCCCAAAAAGGCAAATAAAGTGGATGATTCTTTAAGTCAAAAGAGTAATTATACATTAACCATGCTACGTTTGGAACCAGATCATTTGGTTTTTGATTTGATAAAATTTGGATTGGAAGTTGTTGGTGGAGGGAATTGCTCTGTTTTGTTTTAGGTGGTAGTGAAATCATCTATATCAGATAGAATTAAGCAAGCACAGAAAGTAGATAGTGAGTTTCTGAAAAAGGTATAATTGGTTCAGAAGGGTAAGTTAATATAATTTCACTTTGATAAAGTCTGTGTTTTGAGGTTTGGAAAGAGATTATGTGTACCTTGTAATTCCCAGTTGAAGAAAGAGTTATTATATGAATCCCATAGTTCTCCATTTTCAATTCATCCTGGAAGTAATAATATGTACAGAGATCTTCGGGAGTATTTTTGGTGGGATGGAATGAAAAGAGATATTGTTGACTTTACTGTGAAGTGTTTGATTTGTCAGTAGGTTAAAGCAGAGCGGTAGTTACCAAAAGGTATGCTTCATCCTTTTCCAGTGCCAGAGTGGAAATGGGAAAATGTTTCCATGGATTTTGTAGTGGGGTTACCAAAAACATCTTGAGGTAACAATTCAATTTGGGTTATTGTTGATTAATTGACTAAATATACACATTTTATTCCTATTTGAGATACTCTATATCTAGGTCAACTTTCTTGATTGTATATTAAACAGTTTTTGTATTATGAAAAAAATGGATAGTGAGTAGAAGTGTCTAATTGTAAAATTCAAGATGTTATGTATAAGTTATGATCTAATTCTCTAAATATCTAAACCCAAAAAGATCCTCGATGTGAGTTTTTGTGGGTTATTTGACATGATATGATAATTACATTAACCCATAATGTTTAAATAACATGTTATCACAGTAATATTAAAAAGGGTAATATAAGGTTTAAAACAAAAAGATGAGGATAATAAAATATTCAAAACTTGTCTAAAATTATTGTATGATGGGTATTCGAACCAACATCATCTTATCTTTAAAATAAATGACTTTGGGACTATTTGAAACCAAAAATAAATTTATAATAAAATAATATTTCTAGACTTTTCTAAATTTCCCCTCCTCTCTCTTATAAAAGGCCACCACCTCTACCCACATAACTCACACCCACACGACGTTAAACTATAAAAAAGATTTCCTGATTGCATGATGATAAACTGCACAATAAAGTTGTCTTAGCTACATGAAATTAAACTCTATGGCCCCAATAATGTTTTCTCCTGAGGTAAAATTGTCTCTGGAATCAATCATCTACCATGCCACACTTTAGAACTACATACGTCTTGATTACTATGCATCAATGGGATATGTAGAGACACCTTGACCCTAATTCTTGGTCCATCCACCACATAATGTGGAATTCCATTGTTGTACCCTCTGTCACCCCTATACTATAAGGTAACTTCTCATCATTCCTCATTTCTCACATTGAGTATAACTCTTTTGTGCTTAAAAATGGCATTCAGGATTTCCCCCACATAGAAAAAGCATAGAGGAGTATAATAATCCAATCATCTTGAAAGCATGGTATAAAATCCCTCCCCCCCCCCTCTGTGCATAGGTCAGACTGGCATGGGGGTCTTTATAACTACGTATGGATTGATTCCCACCCTTGTGGGATATTTAGTGATGCCCAGATTCTACTTCTTGGTCCATCCACCAGTCAAAACAAATGAAGTCTTTCTCCCTACATAAAAGTCAGACTTATGTGAGTAGAATTTTCTTCTTAACCACATGACGTTAAACTACATGGCCCCAACAGTTTTCTCACCCGATGAGACATTTCCACCTACATCGGTCACCTAACAAGCAGCTCTAGAACTACGTGTGTCTTTATTCCTACCCTGTGGGATACGTAGTGATGCTTGGATCTTCTATCCCGCTCAATTTTCCATCAGACAAAGAAAAACATAAAATTACCCTCTTTGTGCATGGGTATGACTGGTATAGAAAATTCCAAGAACTACATGTGTCTTGATTCTTACTCTCATAGGATACGTAGGGACACCTGGATTCTTCATCCTGGTCTAGCCAACACTAAAAAAATCCCTTCTTCCTATGAATAAATCAAACATATGCAGGGAATTTCCTTCAATAACTATATATACTTTGATTCCCAATTAACTGGGATACATAGGAAACCTCCACGAGGTTCAAGCCTGACACTTCACTCACCTCATCCTTTTCACATCGGTTCACTTTCTTCCTTACTGTATGACGTTAAAATACACAGGATACCAGAACTATGTATGGCTTAATTCCCACCCACCAATGGGACACGTAGTGATTCCTAGGCCTTCCTGGGTCTAGACATCATGAAATAAATGCCCCCTTCTGCATATAATCTAGACTTGCACGGGGAAATTCATGATTCCTTACTACATGACGTTAAACTTCATGACCGAAGAAGTCCTAAACACGTGACATTAAACTTTAAGGTATCTCAAGAACTATGTATGGCTTGTTTCTTAGTATAATGAGATATGTAGAGACACTTAAGCCAACAATCTCGGGTCCAACCACATAGAATAAAACAAAGGGGAAAAGAGCCCCCAATTCCCCACATGTGAAATGAAAATAGATGCATAGGATTTCAAATCTAGGATCTTACATCCAGAAAGAGTCAAAAGACCATGCTTCCCTTAACATATGAATCAGATCTATGTAAAGGATCTAATACCTCATAATTAATCATGTCCTGGAAATTCCTCACTTATCCAGGAAATCTTCTTTTCATCCATCAAACTCCATGACCTGGAAAATATTGAGTCTCCATAATCATCCACGGCTATCGAAAATGGATGGCTAGTGTCTTCTGGACACCTTTACTTGACTATGCATATTATGCCCCAGCAGTACAACATACGTTGCCTACAAAAATGGCATGTCAACCAAAGGAAAATTCATCATCAAGAGAAGTTGTCCCTACTTCCATACGCTCATTGTATCCTAAGCCTCGCACCATCCCTCTTGACTCAAGGGCTCTGGGAATCATGGTTTACACATTATTCACCCGCTCATGTATGGGGTGTACCAGGAATATCCTAGACTGATTATCTCATATTTATGCATGATTCCTTAAATAATTCATCCCTAAAACATGATGGTTAAACTATGTTGTCAGCATCCATTCCACACGATGTTAAATTGTACAGAAGAAGTCCTAACTACATGACATTAAACTGCATCGCTCATAATCCTAACCTCATGAAATTAAAATGCATGGACCAAAGTCCTAACCATGTGAAATTAAACTACATGTCCCAAATTCCTAACCGCATGACATTAAACTGTATGGACCAAAGTCCTAATCACGTGACATTAAACTATATGGCCCAAAGTCCTAACCGCATGAAATTAAATTGAATGGTCCAAAGTCCTAACTGCATGATATTAAACTGCATGGCCCAAATTCCTAACTACATGACATTAAACTGCATGGACCAAACTCCTAATTTCATGAAATTAAACTACATGGCCCAAATTCTTAACCGCGTTACCTTAAAAAAACTGCATGGTACCCCAAGTATAGCTAAAATGACCCCACTCCTTATGCATAGACCAAAATTTGTGCAGGGAACCTAGTATTGGGATGCTTGGATATTCAAAGTTGGGCCCCGATCTGACAAGGGAGTCAAAATATCCTACCTCACATACAGGTTAAATATGTATAGAGAGACTCCCAATTCTACAAATAATCATGTAATTCCATGAATAATCACGGCCTGAGTGTTTCTAATGTATCCAAGACAACCCTATACCTTCATCAGACTTCATTCTTTGAGTGATCTTGGATCATAATAACCCTCTATGGCCATTGGAAATGGAAGGTAAGTGTCCTGAGAACACCTTTGTTTGAATATGCACATTATGAACATGATGGATCTGCATACATTTGCCACAAAAATGGTTTGTCAACCAACGGAAAATTCATCCTTAGGAGAGGATTTTCCTATTTTTGTATTCCTAATGGATTCTAAGACCCATGAAATTTCCCTTGATCCAAGAACCCTCAAAACCATGGTTTACACTTCCTTTCCTACTCACATATTGTATATGTTAGAACACCCGAGCTTGATTACCCCTAGTTACTTAGGGATTCTACATAGACATCCTGATCAAATGACGTTTAAACCGCATGATACTCGATACCCCATATTCACCCTTAGTCTAGGTCATGTCAAAAGTGTATTCCCCCCCATACCCTACATAGGAAATGAATCTTCATAGGAAAGTTCGACATATGCCTTTCCCCATTGGTGAATCCGTAACCAAAATAAAAATGCACATCCATATGCGTGAATCAGATCTGCATACGGATAAACCTTAAAGGAGCTGCGTAAATCTTAATTTCTTCCTTCGTAAGATATATAGAGACATCCTATCTCGCATTCTAGGTCCATCCAAGAGACAAAAATGTCTCATCCCTGCCTGTGCAAGGATTAGACCTGCATAAGGAAACAACTCATATGGATAAGATAAAAATGCCTCCACTTATTCCTGGTATTCCCTACAAAGTCTAATCCAAAACATACCATTTTCAGGATCAGGAACCCCTCCTCAAACACCATACTATGTATCCAGAAAAGGTATAAATTTTCATAATCCTCCATGGAAATTGAAAATGGAAAGTCAGTGTCTTGCGGACACCTTTGTTTGACTATGCATACAAATGCCCCATCGGCCCTACATACATTTCCCAAAAAATGTCCAATCAACTAGAGGCAAATCTGTCCTCAAGAGCAGCTCTTCCTTCCTCCATATGCCCCTTTGATGTCTATATCCCACCTCATCCCTTGGATTTGGAGACCCCTCATATTATGGTTTACATATTTCCCCTTTTAATTCATAAAATATGAAGGACATTTCCGACCAAACCATTGTGGAGTAATTGAATCATTTACCCTCCTCTAGTCAGAGTAAGATGATTTTGAAAAATATGACCCAAATGTCCTGGTTGTACGATGATAAATTGCATCATGACTCAACCCTCCTTTACAAAATCAAAATTCATGTAGGATTGGTGCTTTATCCAAATCTAATACAAATTCCCTTATTACATTCAGATGTTATTCCTTTAATGGTCCACCCACGATGGTCCTTAATAGAAAAATAAATCCAAAGTTCTATAAAAACTTCATGGCCATCGGAAATGGAAGGTCAGTGTCTTGCAGACACCTTTGTTTTACTATGCATACAAATTCCCTGGAGGCCCTGCATACATTTCCCACAAAAATGGTTTTTCAACCAAAGGAAAATCCATCCTCAGGGGTGGATTTTCCTATCTCTGTATGCCCTATGGATTCCATGCCCCATATCATATCCCATATCTAGAAATCACAAGTCAGGGTCAAGAAAAACCCTTCATCCATGTCTGAAGGTTTTCGAGACATTTTCAGTTAATGAGTCCTGAACTAAGGCCCTTTCCCCATGGTCCAATCTGTTTGACCTAAAACATTAGTGCATCTATGGTCCAAGAAGTTCAACCTAAAACATCAATGCAGTTATGGTCAAAGTTGTTCGACCTAAAACATCGGTAACGATAGTCCGGTTCACAAGAATTTGAACTGACCACGTAAAAAAGACACTACACTCACTAAGGAGAAAACCCAAAAAGGTAACCTTGGGTAAAATTCGAGTGTCAGCTCACTAAACCTATACTACATATGTTTTAGGCAAAAATGTTGAGCAATAAAAATCAAGAGACACAGAGCTTGTTAGGTCAAAAACCAACAAAGGGCATCCTAAGAAAAAGTCAAGTTATACCCTCTAGGCCCAGACTATAACAGGCTTAGGAAAAAATTAGGGTGATAATGAAAAAATGAACAAAGTTTGTAGGGTTCTCCATGTGGCCCTAGAAAGAGTCAAACTGCGCCTGTTGGGGCCCCTAGTTCAGGAAACAATTAGAGCATAACATGATTATTTCTTTATTCTGTATTATGATTCAAACTGATATCTAGTTGATGTTATTTTTTAAAATACGGTTGATCAAAAATTACTTAGATTTTAGGAAAAGTATAAAAGAAGAGTATTAGAGGGAAAAATATTTTCATCTCATTGGATAAAGATATATAGGGAACCCACAATTCAGAGCCTCTCTATATGGGTAGGGCATGACTATTATAAAAGTTGTTCATCAGATTTATAGATTTGTATCAGTATATGATTTGACTCTTCAATTTCCTGATGTAGATTTAACAAAGTCATAGTATCAGCCTCTATGTTGTCCCACAATGTCTCTGCCTCCTGTGTTGCCTCAAGGTTGTCCATTTCCCCTTCATCCACTTGCTGTTACCCCTCATTAACTACGGCCGCAACACGGGCCCATTCCTATTTAAGGCACTCTAATTTCCTACTAATATATTACACTTCCTAGTCAAGTTTTTTCAATAAATACATTTAATTTTTGAGTTCACTCTGCAGCCTTACAACTTCCCCATCTTGATCAGCATCTTCATTCATAAGAATTTTCCTAGTAGCGGCAAGTCGCAGACTCTACAGTAGAAAGATGAGACTCAAGTGTGTCAGTCACCTCCTTGATGGAAACCACCCATTTCATTGTGTCATAAATGTTGTGATAGTCAAACCCTCTGAACCCCAGAACCACAAACTGGCGATGTAACCTTGGTAGCTTCATCGGCATGTTAGCAAGTGGTGTTTGAGAAATTAACCTCCATATGTTTCTCCATGCCCCTTGGTGGTCAGGTATAAGGCTGACCAGGTTCTCTTAATCAGTCTCAGAATCACTCCCCAGTGATGAAATATATTCAAGAATGAATGTCACTAGGGGTGACTGATTTAACAACTGTATAACGACTGGATCCCTCACCAGCATTGTCCCTAACAATTATGACAGGGAACAGGATTGAAGCATCCACCGCAATCACTGGTGCTTGCGGTAGTGATCCTAGAATCGGAAAGAAGACCAATAAACATCCCTAATCCCAAAAAATGTGGGATAAGAGAGATAGAATTAGGAGGACTATAAAACTAACCTCCACTTACTGAATCATCGATGCCTCCAGCCTCCAAGGTGACATCATCGCTCGATAAAGACCGTACTATATCCTCGATGAGTAGTTGCGGCCCAAAATCATTCAAAGGTGTTTGTGGCTTGGGGATATACCCAACTGGACTAGAAACCTCTATGGAAGCCTCAAGAAGATCACTTACTGAGATCAGTCTTGCAGGGATAATCAACCTAGAGAAAGGTGTGATGACCAACCACAAAATTTTGGGGGTTGGGATCATAGTATCTCATGTGATTGGAAGAAACAAAACAATAGACTATTCTAAGTTATCAGGAGTCGGTATAGCGTCCTTCCCTATGTTTTCAACCTCTGAGGGAGTAGGATCAGCTCGCTCAGTTTAATTATCTACTTCCAAAGGCATTCTCTCTGCAAGAGCAATGTCCAGCTAGTTTGGAGCAGTTGACTCCCCAAAACTGGGAATCCCTTCAGTATCCTTGGGAGATCGGGACACCTCGCCTAGTTTAGCTTTTGTTTCTAGGTTCATCCAATCTTCTTCCATGGTATTGAGATCTTTATGTTCATTCAGGACTTCAACATCTAAATGATCCTCCTCCATTGGGATAGAAATCATCTGATCCAGGACAGTTGTGGTTGCTAGTAGTCCTTCTTCCGCCAAGGAAGGGATAGGATCTAGAGATTCCTGGGCAACTACCACTTGGTTACTTATTGGTCCTGCATCAAAATAGGAACAAATAATGGGATATAAAGATAAAAATTAATGGTATGATAACTTGATAAATAGTTGTGGTTGTAACGACCCAATGTTTTATCAATGAAAATTACCTTCTTATAATTATGTCATATAATCATATAAAATCACAACACAATGAACTACTAAGTACTATGTGACCTTTAAACATAATATTGTCACTTCTATTATTTGAATTTTGAAAATCTGACATGCACATTTGCGATCAGTAAGATTTTTGGAGTTTAATGGAACAAACTTCATTTTTGGTGAATAGTAACATACCCTTATGAATAGAAACCTATCTTTATGAATATTAATATGAACCTTATGAATAGTAAATAATACAAAATAATAGTAACCTCACCCTTGAATGTATAAATAAAATTTAGGCATCTTATAAGTGATAATATGACCATAGTAAAAGTATTGATATTTTTGTAAGTCATAAATAATCAATTTCAATTAATTAATTAATTTAAAAGAAAATGTATTTTCCTAAAAGGTGTTTAAAAATTAACAATTTTATGTCTTCTAGTTTTAAGATAATTTTTATAAGACATTATGTAATTTTTGAAAGCATTATAAAATCAGTTATAGTTTTAAAATTTGTATTTTTCAAGTAAATTATGATTTTAATCAAAAATTAAATTAATAATATTTAGAAAATTATTTTTGAAAATTGGAGTTCATTTTTGGATTATAAACATCAAAAAATGGTTAAGGTGAATTTTTGGGATTTTTCTAAAATACATAAATTTTTTATGAATAATAAAATACGATAATTCACAATAAATGCTAAAACCTGAATTTCTGCATCCTGCTTGAGTCATGGATGATGTAAATGGACTTTGGTTATAAATCACATGCACTTATTACTATTTTTTGTCACAATAATAATTACTATTGCTTGTCTTATGAAAAAAAAATAATGATTAAAATATTAAGAAAACCCTCCTCCCCTCCACTATAAAAACCACCCACACTCCCCTCTTCTATTCACTCCTCTAAAGCCTTGTGCCTTCCCTAAATTCTACCCAAATATCTCTCCAAGATCCTCCCTCACATCCAGTAGCCCTTGGTCTCTTCAAAATACCAAATTCTCTCCCCTTAAGAGGTTCTCAATGGAGATAAACTCAAGAGGTAAATTCCTTTTTCCGATTCTTTTATTTTCTTTAAGTTCTTTTATTTTCTTTTTTCTTTACTCATCTCCCTTCACCCAAATGGTATGATAACTATAGTAATATAAATGTACTATTATTTTTTATTCTAATGGGATAATTAATTATCATATCTCTTTTCCCCTTCTTGTATACTAAATAAATGAAAACATCGTCCGAGATGTGTTAATTTATCACATTCAAGGACGACGGTTTATCAATTTCTATTACCGTATTCTATTCTGATCATGAAAACATTTTTATAGTTGAACCAGACTATTAAATATGTATTTTATATTATGTGTTGTTTTGGAAACCCTTTTCACACTTGATGTAAAATAATAATACAAAACAAGTTAATTATGAACAAAATCACCAAGTTAATCCAAGCATTTAACATTAATGTTTTATATAATGATTCACCTTCACTATAAATAAAAAAATTAATTTTATAACCATTTAATCTTCTTTATTATCACTAATATTATATAACTTCAATTATTTACAACCACTCTCATCATACATGTGTATTTGAACATTAATATAAGTGAACCGATCATTAAAACCAAGGAAACAAACAAACCCAAACAATGAAATTGAACCTCATAACCAATCAAAAAGGTTATTAATGAACTCAAAAAGGTTATAATAAATCATTTAAATGTAAAATATGTTCTATAATTATTAATTAATGAACCTAATTTGATTATTCATGTCATTAATATCAAGTGGAGAACACAGTCGGACTTAAGGTAAGGGTTCCTCTCTTTCTCACATTTATTTAATAATATCCTCTATGTTATGCCCTTTTATGTATAATTCCTAATGATGGGGTATGATTTCACACCTCCCCCATTATTCCCACATGGTTTATAACTGATTATAAACCCATTTCTCTCTCATTAATCCCTCTTAAGTACACCTAATACCATGCTAATAACCCGTAAGGGATTCTACCCGAACCTCCTTTGTTCCTTCAGGTTGCCTTATCTTCCTTTTACCAAAATGAAGTTATATTATATTTTTATGTGAATATTATAAATTTTGTGTACATGTACCAAATTCTTTTATCAATACCCTTTCATCATTCTCTTTTGGGTATATGCATTTTTTTTAAGTGATTCCCTCCTCAATACTTCCTGATAAGCAAACCTGTTTTGAGGGAACTTCCCAAATTCTTACCCAATTTCAAGTGCACTCTATCTTCTATTTTAAGCCACCATTGTCTTTATAAAATTAGTTTTTTTATTATGAAAACCTTCTTGGTTCACTTATGGTTTTATATAAATTATTGTTTCCTTTTCTATTTTAAAGGCTCTATAGTATTTTCCTTAAAACCGCACAAAAATGTTTTAATGCTAAAAATTATTAAATACACTTTTCACATGTTTTCACTTATGTTTGACATAACTTACCATTATATGTTCCTATTTTACCTTATTAATGTCCATTTATGTTCTAATTCATTTCTTTCATGGACACTTTTATGATACGCCCACTTTTTATACTTTATGACATGATTGTGGTACCCAATTATTTTCATGGGTAACCCTTTTGTTTATGTAATATTGGTTATGTATGATTATTTATATGGAAAAAATAGTCATTAAAAGTTAATATGGGTGCGATCAAATATCACTTCAATTCATTGGGTAATATTGAGTCTCATGAGACGTTATGTGCGATGGTCTTGGCGGTTAGCCTTTGCTTATGCTACCATGTGTGACGGTCTTGGCGGTTAGCATTGGCTTATGTTACCATGTGCAACAGTATTGGCGGTTATCCTTGAATAATGCTAAAGTCATGTTTTATGTTGTTTCCACATTTCTATGATTCAATGTTTATATTATCCCATGTTTATATGTTATGATTTTATATGTCATTTTGTATCATTATGTCAAGATCTCTAACCCTTGTGCTAAATCCTTATTCTTATGTATAATCCTTTACTGGGATTTTATCTCATCCCTTTGTTCATGTGATCCCCATGGTACCCTATGCAGATGTAAGGGATCAAAGTAAGTTAGGACCTCTTTATGAAGATGAAATAAAGATGTTTTTTTAGTCCTATGTTTTAAGTTTTATGTACCTAGTCTTCAAAGACACTAGACTTTACGATCCCTGGATTGTACTCTGATATATAATTATGCTTAAAATCATGTAATTTTATGTGTAAAAGGCTAGGGTCACTATAGTGATAGTTACTTGTAATCCCCTTTTGAATACGTTTCGACAATTGGGACACTTTCCAACGTTTCTTGGTATGCCATGGGGATGGCTCTCTAGCGGGAATGTCAAGAGGATACAAGGGAGGAAACACCCTTTAAGGTTATACAATGACTGCCTCAATATGTTTAGTTGGACCAGAATAACCTTCCATGGTAATCTCCACATCCGAAGGTACATTCTCCCTAGATGTGGTACCCCTGGGGGTGTATAATGGGGAAGGAACCATCTCACGAGACTCCTCAGGCTCCTATAGATGTAAAGGAGGGAAAGTTTATAATCTTCACAATAAAGGGAATTAAAGTTGGGTTTTGTGAATCAAATGACCCCTCCCTCAATATATATCAGTCACAAGAGTACCGCCATCCATGCCACAACTTTGAACCAGAAAGGTCTGTTCTGGGGAGCATGGAGGCATTTGTCCATTTCACTCAGATAAATGGCCACCTCATCTGGTTGTTCTTTAGTATAAATAAATGAGGGGGAGATGGATCCCCCAAAACCTGGAAGGTTAAATCATCCTCCTTGAAGTAGCCTAAAAATGTATTCATTATATGTGTTCTCCCATAATTCATCCCAGACACTCCAAGAATCTGGAAAAGTGGTTGTAATAGGAATGGTCAGCACTGGAGGGTCGTCCTGGGGAAGTGAGGTAGGTTTCATTAGTTGTAGTTTCTTCCTAGGTGCCTTTGTGGTCTCAAGACCCTTGGGAACTAAGCACTTATGGGGATCTGGTCGTGAGTGAGGAGCTTCCCCTACCTCATCCACAATAGAAAAACCAACAGTATCATCACTCTCTCCGTCAGACTCTGGTCACAGCATAGCAATTACCCGATGAGAGTATTTATGGTGACCATTCCAGGAGAAGATCAGGGTTTTAAGGTCCTGAAGTTAAAGACCTATACTCTCAGGATCCTCATCATAAGAGATGTCAGCAGGCACTGACACATATCCAAGATCAGTAAGGGAAACTTATCTCTCTTAGAGAAACTACCTCAAGGAGCGAGGGGACTGACCATGAAAAGATTAACCATTATTTGAAATATCCTATCTAGGATACTGAAAAATTATAATCATATAGGATGGGTGGTTGTTATCCAACAGCAGCCTCAACAGTTGTTGAAGTCACACCCTAAGGTGTCAAGACCTTCCTTGAGAGGGGACCGAAAGGCTTCTAAATAACTTTCCCTGATTAGTAATTCCTAGCATATTCCTTATGCTTATACTTCCCATTATCCTTAGATTCCTTGGGAATTGTAAATGAATGAACTAAATTTGAAAAATGACTAGCTGGATATGATTGAATCCAGGATTTAGCATAAACTTTCGTAAGGAAGGGAACAAAACCCTCAGAATATGGTATCTTAACCTTGCACTAGGTGTCCTCCCGAGTGAAAATTTGCCACAATTGATGGGATATCATAAGATGTTTCTCCTGACATGCACTTTTAAGAGTCAGGGGACACAACATTTGAATGCAGTTAAACTGACTACTAAATATGTAAGGCATGTATCACTCGCAGATAAGCTCCATGTCAATTCACTCAACCAAGATACCATCCCTTAAAGAAAATAGGTACCCTTAGTTAACGAAGTCTTAAAATTAAATATTCATGATGGTTATAGTGGGAGAATCATAAGGATGATAGGTGAAGAAATCATAGAAGTTGATTCGGTCCATCATCTCTTGATCATTCTTTTTAGTCTGGTTGTCCTGTATAGCCCAACCTACCATCATAACCCCACTAGTAATCCAAATATATGGTCGGAGAAAGGAGTAATGAATTGGTAAGGAATTGATAAATGTATAGCCTCCCATGTGGGATCATATCCAACCCCATATGATTTGGAAGGGCCCAATGATCTAATGAGGTGACTTTCCTATGTTTATCCAACCCAACAGGCAATAAATCTTGGCCAATGCTAGAATGGATAGGTTGATACATTTGTTTATGGCCAAATGAGCCTCCATGACAAAGGTCGTGACCCTTATGCCTCCAGAATCTCATGCCGGTAAGATCCAGCCACTCAAAAACATGGCCAAGAAGGATGCCAACCAAAACAAATGTTCCACATTAGGGATGAGTTCTCATCCCCATTCGCGGAACCAAACTTCCTCTAAGATGAGCCAGCAAGTGCCTACTTTCCTTCAATTTTCCTTCGATGGATAGGACCTGGGTCTATGCACATCAGGATCCGGGACACTATACTTAGTAAAGGAACTAATCCACTTCAAGAAGGAGATATCTTGTTTTGAGAAGAGGTCACCATCATCTAAAAGTTTCTCCACTTGAGAAATAAGCATTTTATCCAAATGAGGAGTCCTCTCCTCATCATACTAGGTGGAAGTAGGGGATAGAAACTTTTCATACATTTCCCTGATGATGGGGACCCCTAAAATCATCCAAACATCCCAAAGGCTGATGCCAACCTCCCCATGGGTCAAATGGAAAGTATTGGTGTCTGGACTCCACCTGCTCAAAAGTTGTGAGATGAGAGCACTAGTTCGATGAGTATAAGTCTGGGATATCTAGATGGACTTATATAACCCCACGGTATATAATTTGACCCATAATTCTTCACATATTTGATGAACCCAGAAGGTCCACCCCCAATCTAAACCAAATGAACCCCCAGAACGAAGGTCTTGTTTGGAGGACCAGCCATGTTGTTCATTTTTTATGGCCCTCCGGACAATTCTATGATAACAATGGGCCATCTCATCCATCTTTTGTCATTACCCCTCCAAATTTTGAGGGGTATAGTTCAACAAGGACCTTATAGAGGTATCCTTTGATATGAATCATCATATCGATGAGATGAGAGCCTTAGGGATAGTGTTGCTAAATATCTAGGTAGCGGGTTAGTCAAATACACCTGGCGCCATGATAGGTGTGTCAGAAAACAGGACAAATCTTTAAATGGGCAGCCTATCTGAGATGGGATACTCCTTTTAACCCATAGTATATAATTTCACTAAGGAATAATGCAATGGGGTGACAGGTATTTTTCTTCTATAGAATTTTCTATAAACATTTTCCTTTCATTGGTAGCTGAAAGGGGAGTGGCATCAACGTCAGAAATAATAGCATCGGCATTAGCAGCTTGAGGAAGATTCATTCCTTCCTATAATAAATAGACCCACATAAAGGGTTAGTCTAATTAAAATGAGTGGTAAAAAAGGCCAAAAAATGCCAAAGGACCAAAGAGGTCTACCCAGTGCAAGGCTCTGCATACTAAAACCAAGGAAAGGTTCACGGAGTGCATTCCCCATGAACTGACAGTATGCAGAATGCCCCATAAGAGGATGGACCATAAAGCTTTGTCCAGCGATTCGATCAGTTTGTGAAAGAAGAAAAACATGTATCAAGCCTCACTATGAGGATATTCAAAAATTCATAGTTTGGAGATTTAAAATCCAATTTGGAAATTTAAATTTCAATTCACCTAAAGTTAAGTATGTGGGACGGGCGAGCCATGTAAATTCTTACTACATGGAAATTCAAACTTTCATTTTGAAATTCCACGGTTCAGTTTGTAGATTTAAAGTTCGATTCATGGCCGAGGAAATTTTTAAGGTTAATCAATTTGTGGAATGAAATGCGTGGTTCGCAGATGAAAAATTATGTGAAGGTGATGGTATGCGGAAACAAGGAAAACCGAGAGTGTTGTGCGGAGTACTTTTCACCAGGAAACCAGGTAAAAGAAAAATGACTTGGGCCCCCTATATATAGGTGTGGTCTCCATAACAGTTCCACCTTTCTACTGCAAACTAGTTTAATTCGGGATCATTTTCTACATCGAAATATCCACCTCTTCATTCAGACCGAACCCTATTCTAATGGGGGCATTTGTAGGGTCCCGAGAAAAAAATATTCAAAGGGAAATCAAATACCCCCATAAAATTGATGAAGGAAAGGGATGCATGTGGGGATAAAAAATTGGACAAAAAGATTGAAGGAGTCCAATTTAGCAGAGAACCCAAACTAGTTCGTGTACTGGTTACCGAGAAAGGTTCATGGAAGGCTCAAATTTTAAACCCAGTGGTATGCGGGCAGCCTGACAAACTCTGGCCTGTGAAGTGTTGGCCAGTGAACCAGGAAGTTCCTAGAATGAATGAGTAAATGCATCAGTCAACTATGAACCACGTAATTGCTGGAATAGAGGAGGAGAAATTCCACCTGCTAACCACATCATTGGCTAAAACATAATGGAGTGGTACACCTTCACATACCATCCCCAAAGACTGAGCAGTTTGCAGATGAGACAAGGCTGACAATGCCCCGAGAACAACGTCATTCTCAAAAGTGAGGCAGTGATTTTCACCACTGTGAATTGCAACACCACAAATATCAGTTGACTGAGTCATCTGTGAGCTGAGAAATTTACCTATGGGCTTCCGCAAAAGGTTTCGTATACCCATAGATATAGCCTCCTTGGGACTCTATAAAAGGACCCCAAGGGGAGCTAAGGAAGGTAATCAGATTTTGGGGAGAACTAGGAGTCTACAGACGGAAGACTTCTAAGGGAAAAAGTTAGCAAAGTATGAAAATATGAATGGTTTCTAGCAAGTATAAACACACCATGAACCATAAAAATAAGAAATCATAATAACATGGGTAAACTATGAACCTAAAAGGCGAACTGTGAACCATACTCCCTTCACAGATGAACTTCCTGTGAACTCTGAGATTAATGCCCCTTTTTCAATCTCGCGTACCCCATAGCACATATCTATACATACAAAACCCTAACCATCATAGCATTCCTCTTCACAGAGGGACTCTAGCGCTACATACCACCGTGGTATGTGAACAGCGCATAAGGTCGCCTACCACCACAGTGCGCAGACCACACCCATATCCACATACCACCACGGTACGCAGACCATATCCAGATTTGCGTACCACCTCGGTAGACTGATGATCCTTATACCCGCATAGCAAAAACCTATGTGGAAGGTACCCCACCCTGCATGAACAAATGGTACGTAGAGTAGGTTACCTTTGAGATTTTCACCTTCTGGTACCGATCATTCCCTTCTGTTTCCATCTCATTCTCCAAATCCTCTCTACAAACCAGACTATTGGAATCAGGACAAAGCCTCTTCCTAATCCATCAGACCCATATGAATAGACCATCAGGTGCATCAGCATGCCCTTTTGAGTCTACTTACCCATGGTAAGCAGAGTCACAAAGGTAATCCTCACATTAGTATGGACCACAGGAATGTTCTTAAGTCTACATTCCCATGGTAACCCAGAGTCGAACCTTGGGATACTAAAATGGACCTCCTTGTTCAAGGGATCAAGGGTAATCACTTTTTTCCATTCAATGAGGGGCAGTGATAAGTCAAAGTAATTGCACTCATTTTTTCCTTTGATGGGAAGAAAAATTCCTCACATTTACCAGAACCCATTCAAAGGTATTCCCTACTAGAGTAATCCCCAATCCTTTCGGGATAGACTTAATGAACTTCACTTTAATTTCACATTGAAGGGTTCATTGCTCCGCACCCTTGTCCATCGTCGCCCCGGCATCTTCTATTGTGGGCTCCTCATTTTCCCTCAATAGAGAAGAGAAATCTTTTCTTTATTTAATCTCTCATGTACTCTTGTTTCTAACATCAAGAATGACTTGTGTGGGCTTAGGTTTATATGATAATACAACATTAGAACAACCCACCATAAACTACAAGAAATATGATTCCCACCATAACTAGGATACGTAGGAAGCCTTCATATAGGTCTGAGATCCATATCATCTCCTCCATGAAATAAGAGATCACCCGCCCCCCTTAAATGGGAATCTCCCACACATAAACCCCAATAAAGTCACAACCCGAACAAAATTATGAGGGATTTGATTCCTAGTCAACTGGGATACGTATGAAGTCTCCTTGAGGTCCAAACCTGATACCCAAAGCACTCTATAATTCTCCAGGACATAATTTCAGTGGGGTCATATTCATTCAGAAGACCATATCTTTATTATGAATTCTAGGCCACCTCGGAACAATCCATTCATTGGATCTTGACTAGGCACCTTTTTCCTAGATTTCCTTGTCATATGACGTTAAATTTCATAGATGGGTCCCCATCACACAACCTTAAAAGTTTATGTTTCTGGTTAAGTGACACCGAACTACATGGGTTTTGATTTCTTTCAAGATGATGCATAGGAAACCTAGATCATGGGTTTGATCCTAATATCACAGCAACTTTTCTCCCCCTTGGATGATGATAAACTCCATAACACCTCATCATAGGGCTTAAACTAGCGTTGTCTCAGTAATTCCTAATCTATGTGTCTCCATGATTGATCTTGCAACCTAGGGGTAATCTAAGGACACACTCTTCAGGAAAGAACCAAGGAATCATGAACATATGAACATTTATTAAATCTATAATAGAGTCTCAGAGTATGAAATAATTCCCCCCAAAAAGGGTGTGATGAGCCCGACCTCCCGTCCTTTCCACCAATGGAGTCCTGAAGTGTCATTGGCCAAATCATCATCCAATGAGCACATGACTTTGGAAAGAAGGTCCATGAATCATGGATATCATGGATGTTGTGTGTTTCTGGCTCTGTGAATAAACTCATTGGAGACCATCTGAGGACATCATACCCATCATAGGCCGATTGCACAGATGCATGCCCCCCTTTTTTGCAATCGCCCACCAAGATCATGCAAATGCAACACCTCCTTAATAACATAAAAAGGATACACTTCCCAATCCTGGTGGGACCATATCACCCTATAAATATGCGGTGTGATGCAAATTTCATCAAAACAAACATGATATTGAGGGTATATTCTCCTCACTAATGAACTTAGACCCTCACTGCTAGTCGATAGCCTCTTGAGTACGAGGAGACGTGCATGAGGCCATGTGGTATTCCAGATCGGACCCAGTGATTTGGGTCAAGATGTTATAGAAAATATATCCATACATCAAATAACATTTATTATGGTATGAAAACCTATTAATTCCATATATGATAAAATAGAACATTCTTCTTTTCTTTTGTAAAGAAAGTTGAAATGTTCCATATAAAATACATAAAAAGATTCCTTTTGAAAAACTTTGAAAGAAATTAAAAATAGACATAAAATTCACTTTATAATTAATTTATTTCCATCTAAATACATCCATAAAATAATTTTAAGAATATGGACATGGAATAGAAATATTTAGAAAATGAATCTTTAAAACATTTAAAACGGGGATTGTAAAATTAAAGTGTCACTTATCTCGAGTCTGATTCATCATGTATATTCTTTATCTTCCTGAATAATAAAATTATGTTAATTATTTAATTACTTAAGAACCTTTTTCAAGATTATTATTCATTTTAATTCCATGTTATTATCAATTACTTTTTCAATTAAGTTCACATTGGATGTTTTGATGATATTATGCTCATATGTCCAAAATGACTTTGGTAGGTTTGATATGGTCAAGGGGGTCATTATTTCATCATATCTAGAATAATAATCATGAATAATTATAATTTCTATACATAAATTATACTTTTAAAACTAACCATGAAAGATGGTTATGAAAAATTAACTACGTTACAAGCATGGAGACGGTAGGTTGTATGTATGCATGAGTAATGTTTCCATTTTTTAAAGATCATGATAGAAGTAAGGTAAGTATTTTTTTATATTTATAGAATTATAATTATATCATAAATACCATATTATTTCTTTAAATATACTTATATATACCATTCATGTGATGCGGTGATGTAAAACGAATCACATCGCTTGATAGGGGTAGCAATCTACATGTACGCACGAATGATGTTATCATTTTTCATTGAATGGAAAGGTAAGAAAATATATGATGTATTACTTTTACATATTTATAAATATTTAATTAATATCATATATTTAAATTAAATCCATCATTATAAATATCCATGAGAGATGGTGATGGAAAATGAATTACAACGGTTCGCAAGGTGGTAGCCCACCATACACACGAACAATGGTTTCATCTCACATTTGATGGAAGATGAGATGGATATAGGTTATGTCTTTAACATAAAAACATATAAATATATTTAATATACTTTTTTTATTATTTCATAATGTTTGAATAAGTTTTTAATGAGTTATAATAATAAATAAAATGAAAATGCTTGGTTAGGAATTATACCACTTCTCCAGAAAACCTCTTAAGGTTTACACCAAAAGCTTTCCTAGGTTAGTTTTATGATCAAACCAAGGCATGTAGTTCATGGTGATTTATTTAATTAAGGTATTTGAGTAGGTAATTCCTAATTTAAATTTCTCTTGAAGTGTGTAGATAAGAGGAGGGTGGGTGACCTTTTATAATGAGGGGAGGGGAATTCTTGGAATTACTTAAAGTATTAAATTAATATAAATTAAATTTCATGTTAAAAAGGATTTAAATTGATATAATTAAAATATAATATGATTATAAGTCCAAATAGTCTCTTCCAATAAAAATTAGACAAGTTTAGGTGATTTTTTCATCCTTATCTTTTTGTTTTAACCCTCCATTAACCCTTTTGATGATTACCGCAATAACAACATTCTTTACTCTTTAGGGGTCAAGATAACTACTATAAAAGGAAAATTAGAACATAAATTGACCGTGGTTGATATTTTAAACCATATCACAATCAATTTTATAGATATATTATTTTTAGGAATTTTAAATCTTTTAATAAAATATCACTTATTATAAAATATCATTAATGTCATTTTTGGAACTGTTCATTTGATTTGACTTTGAAAACAACATGATAGTAAAGAAATTTGGATTTAATACTTTAAATAATCAATAACATGTTATTTTTATCTAAAAACTTGTGTAATTATATAATTCATTCAAATTATATTACTTGTAATATTTTTACAATCATTTTTTAATTTTTCTATTAAGTGAATAAATAATATGTTGGCATTGCGCAAGCATTTAAGGTAATTATTTCATCACTAAAAATTAGAAATAGATTACCATGATAAAAAATTATATTTAAAATAAAAATTTAGAACTAAACAAAATTTATTTTTATCCCTATCATAATATATTATAAATATTAAAAATAAGAGAGTGACATTTTTCGCTTTATCCTTTACTTAAATATTATAAATCTCAAAATCAAGGATAAATGAAAAAAATGTAATATTTTAGAAGTTTGGATTATTATGGATGAAATATACTCATATAATGAAATAAAGGTGAGTGTTAGGTTCATTTTTTATTCTTTATCATATTATTTTTAATTGTAATTACCTGATTTACCCTTATTGAGGTGACAAAAAATTACTTAGGTTTCTATTCATAATAAGAAAAAATAAAAGGGAATTATTTACCAAATTTTTAAATAATGATACCAAATATGGAATAAATTTTTTAAAATTAAATTCATAGAATTGGTGTGATTTAATTTAAAATTAAACCCGAAAAAAATGACTAAAAGTAGTTTTTTAGAAAAATCTCTTTTTCAATATAAAAATGTTTTTATACCAAATTCAAGTATAAAATTCATTCCAAAGACCATAATAATATTATTTTTAATAAAAATTAAATAATTAAATTTTAAAACTAATCAAAAATACAATTTTACTTTGTAAATATTTTAAAATAAAATACAGTTTTCAATAAAAAACTGGTATTTTCACTGTTCATTGAAAAATCAAAATTTTCATAAAATTCTCAAAATTTAATTCTAAGATAATTTTGACATGATTAATTAAAAAATAATGTAATTAATATAAAATTTAATTTATAAAATTTTCAAAAATAGTTATAATATTTTCTCATAAAAAGAAATAAAACCATTTTTGAAGAAAACGTATTTTTGAAACATAAAATGACTTTACTAAAAATTGAGTGCTTATTTAATAAGAATTAATCAATAAATTCCTATTGATTATGAAATTTATATATTTTTAATAATTTTTTTAATCCTATTCGTTCCATCCAATTCAATGGTTAGGTTATAACGGTTTTATTTAAATAATAATATTTTGTGGTTCATTTAAGCTTGAAGTTGTATATCTTATATGCTATCAAATATAGTATTTATTTTAAAACATCGATCTATTAAATATTATATATCAATTAAAATATTTATATATTTTTTTCTATTATTTACTTAAATGTATATCTACTACTCTATATAGAGGAAGTTTTAATGGTACTTACCATGAAAGTTATTCCATTTATTGACTGGATAAATATTAGATTTTGTATACTTGGTATTTCAATACATATATTCATTTATTATTAAGGAATTCTGGTTATGTGTTGTATTTTTTATTTATTCCTTCATATAATGAATTCATTAGACTTAATTAGTGATGGGAAGGAATTATATATCCCCTCTATGTATCGGTAAGTCTCATGAGACAAACTAACTTGGGTATTTGGTGTAAACCTTACCCATCTATATATGATGTCTTTCCAAAAGTCCTATGATATATTTATTATGTCTAATATTATGAATCCCATCACTATCCAATCAATTATTTTTTTACATGTGATTATTTATAATGTTATTTTATCCATGGGTATATTATATGCCCATATTATCGGTTATATGGAATTTTTTATTATTATTTATTCCTTTCATATTATTCATGCCTCATTTATTCAATGATATTTTATATTTTATATTACCCATTACTAATCATTTAAGCTAACCCTTATTATGTTTCCATTTCCCTGATTAAGAATGAGATTATTATATATGAAATGTCTAGATGGGTGTCATGTGTGGAGAATTTTTTGGTAAATATTGAAGACTTTTTGTTAAACATAGAGCCCTAGGTTTAGTGGGAAAAATGTACACTTAATGGGAAATATATGATTTTTTCTAGTTAAAGTTTTTTTCATAACTCTCTAAGAATCTAAACCTAAAAGGTCTTGGGTATGTAAGTGAATAAATATTTATTATTGATATTGTAAATATGGAAGGTTGAGATTGTGTTACTTCAATTGGTTTCAAATCCAGTATATAAAGGATATGTTTTTAGCATAAGATCTAAAAGTGTAGGTCAGGGTGTCATATTTAGTATCAAAAAAGGGTTTAGATAATTTTAGAGTTTATAATGTTATCATATGAGGACAATTTAATAGTTATAGACACCATCAAGGGTAAATATGTTTAAATTTGTTCCTAGGTTTAAAGGTATATATACCCCTTTTTAGGTCATATTTGATTGGATTTTAAGGTGATTAATGATATTTTGGGGATATTTTTATTGGGTTTTAATAATAATGGATGATCTTGGTATAGGTTATAGCAACCCAGGATTAACATGCATGGATATTAAATCATTTTAGATGAATATTCAGCACTTTACAAACATACATGATTGAGGACTATACTAGTTTAGTTTCTTTGGAAACTTAGAACACATTTTTCTAATTTGGTGAAAGATTTTAAACATGTCCCATAAATATCTTCCCCATCGTTACTACCACTTAAAACATTTCTTGATAACCTGGGGAAAGGAAACATAATAAAGGGTGAGCTCAGATGCTCAATAAGGGTAAAAAAAGAGATACATATGCAGAACATGAACATAAGGGTATGCGAATATGAGTATAATATTTTAAAACCATACCCTGCATATCAAAGATCATAATCTTGAATCATGGAATAAATATCAGTATTTCATAATACATGAATCATGAGATAATAAAAGAACGTGAGTCATGAGAGTATAACATAGGCATAAGACATGTAATTTTTGGCATACACATAATAAAATAAAATCATTTCATATTAGACAGGGCTCTCTACCAAGACCATCATAGCAGACAAATTCCTTTAATGAACTGGTTTCGCTCCCCATTTCGGCCCTGTATTACTGAATTGGGTTTATTTATAGTTTCATCCCAGTATTAAAAAACTGAGTTCAATCCTTATTCCATACCTATATTACTTAACAGATTTCACTCCTCATTACAACCCTATATTACTAAACTGATTTCATTCTTTTTTCCATCCCTATATTAATGAACCAATTTCACTCCTCATTCTAGCCCTGTATTACTGAAATAATTTCACTCCTCATTCCAACCCTATATTATTGAACTGAGTTCACTCCTCATTCTAGTCATGTATTACTGAACTGAGTTCACTTCCCATTCCATTCATGTCTACCTCAAGAGATATAAATCTTTTCCTAATTCATTAGATGGAGATATAGGTCCCACCCATCACATAATGAAATCATAAATATGTATTCCACAAGATAATAAAACATTCATCGTATCATGACCCATAAAAAGAGATGGGTTTTATAAACATAATATCATTATCCATGAAATTAAATGGTTATCATAAACCTTTCATCATATCATAACTTTTGGAAGAGTGACAGGTTTCATAATCATAGCGCAGCCTATGAAAAGAAGCGGGTTTCATAAGCATTTTATTATGGTATAACCTGTGGAAGAGAAACAAGTCTCATAAACAATTTTTTATCTTAAACATAAAACATTAAAATAAAGAAATATAATGGTTTCCTTGGATTATATTCACATTAAATCATAAACTATATCAAATAATTTTATTTTAGATTGAGAAGGATTCTAAAAGATCACTTGGAGTGTTTACTAATGAAAATAACCATTCTTTGAAAATAATTTTTTAAGACATAAAATATTTTCAAAAAAATTCTTTAAAAAAAACATTGAAAACTTATAAAGTAATATTTAAAAATCATTTAAAATATTTCTTGAGGAAAATATCCTTTCCGATTTGAAAAATTCTTTTTAAATCATATAACATTTTGAAACCATTTTTTTAAATAACCTTGAAAACTTATAAAGGAAGATTTGAAAACCATTTTAAAGACT
The DNA here is from genome assembly GCA_963277665.1 of Viscum album. NCBI lineage: Eukaryota > Viridiplantae > Streptophyta > Magnoliopsida > Santalales > Viscaceae > Viscum > Viscum album. The sequence continues at coordinate 2,028,458,540 of OY728143.1, read as the reverse complement.
TTAAAAAATATATTTTCAAAATAATTTTTCTTAAAAATGATCTTAAAATATCCTTTAAAAAAAATTTTGAAAACAATCTTAAAAAATAAGGTTTTTGAACAAAACAAATTTCTGACCAAAGAGAGAAATATGGTCAGGTTTTATGAAAAACACTTTATTAATTATCTTAAGTACCAAAGAGTGTAAAATGGTACCATTACATGAATATATCATGAATAAACATAGTAGGATAAAAATCATGAGAATTATTGAGATATGGATCATAATATTTCATCAATATAATCATAATTATAAATAATCTTTATGAATAATTATATTTTAGCATAAACTCTTACCACTTTGGTAACTTTGAATCAAAATAACCATGTAATAATAACATCACATAAAGCTTACAATAACATTAAAGGAATGAGATTAATGATATAAAATTTAAAATTGGTAGTATATACACTTTTGAAAACAATATAGGTACATAACATAACATGTGTCTCAAAGAAGGCAAATTAAGACAAAATTCCCTTACTACTTTGGTAAAGTTTTAATAGTAAACTCCATGAAAGAGAGATCCTAAAATGGATATGTAAATGCAAATAATTGTAAGTATAATAATCATAAAATACATTCATGGTAATTATACACACCACATATAATAAATATTTGGTGAACATGGCTTGTGTCTTATGGAAAATATAAGTGAGACGGAAATCCCTTACTACTTGAGTAACTTTTGAATTATGAGATCCATGAAAGAAAAAAATAAATTGAATATTTTAATATCATGAATTAAATTAAATTCATTATATAACATGTGATAAGTCATTATATGCACCACACAAAATAAATGTGTGGTGAATATTTCATAAGTCTCGCAGAAATAAAAGTGAGGCTAGAAATCCCCTTACCTTAAGCCTTGACTTCTTTCATACATGTTAAAACCTCTTGTATAATAAATATAATTTTATTATAAATATATAATATAACCATATTTATATATATAATACCATATATTATTTTATTATGACTTTATATTTCCTATTTATTAACAATTCCACATTAAAGTTATGTTTCAGGTAATAACCACTTTGTTTTTCATAAATGTTCTGACTTGTTATTTTTGGTCCTCTTAATTTGATCATGATTTAATCATTTAAATAATTTTAAAAAAGATATAAATATAATATATATTCATTATATATGTATTTATAGTTATTCATAAATGTTAAAGGTAGAAAATAAAATACATTGTTCACGGTGATGGTAGGTTATACGTATTAATGAACGTTGTTTCCATTTTCTTATCACATCAAATGAAATAAAAGTAAATGAAATATATATATTATCACTTTAATAGAATTTTCACATCATATATATCACATATTTTTATTAAACCCATCCTTAATAAATTCCATTTAAGTCATGAATAAATCATATCGCTTTGAGGAGGCGGTAGTCCACACAACCACAAATGATGTTATCGTATTCTCAAAAAGTAAAAATATTGAAGGTATGTGTTATATAATAATTTAAGAAGAATAAATACATCATAAATATAATATATATATATATAATATATAAACTATAAATCCATCATTATTACCAACCTTGAGAGGTGGTAATAGAAGAATTAACGGACACTGGTTCCCAATGTGGTAGTCCACCATACACACGAACGATGATTGTGTATCCCATTTCATGGAAGTGTGTAAATTTTTAGGTCATAAACTTGATATAATAACATATTAGTATATTTAATATGATAATTTTATTATATAATCATGAAATAAAAATAATTTAAGGGGTGGATAAAGAAATAAAACAAAAGTGATTACTGAAGAACGTTACCTCTTCTTCGGGTAAATCCTTTTGGCTTGCACCAAAGGACTTCCTTGGTTTTATTTATGCCAAAATATATGATTATAGGATTATGGGATTGATTTTTGGAGTTTATTTTTTTAGGGTTCTGATGATCCAAAAGTCTTGAGAGGTGTGAAGAAGTGAGGTGGGGTGAGTGACCTTTTATAGTGGAGGAGTGGCATTCTTGTAAATACCAAAAGGTAAACACTTTTGGGAGGTCTACCTTACATCATGTGCCTCAAATAATAAACCATTTTTTTATAAAATAAGGTATATAATCTAAATATTTCCATAAAATTTGTTTTTTATAAGTTTCTAGGTCATTTTCCCCTTGATATTAAAGTTTAACAACTAAGTAAATTCATTTTTACCTTAATTGTTGTGATTAGTTTTAATTTCTTGCACTAATATTTTTGGTAAAAAATAGATTTACCTTACTAGAAATTATAAATTATTATGATTCAAAATATGGAATCCATTTTTCTAAATTAAAATCACATAAATTTTAGAAATTAATTTAAAATTAATCCCACAAACAAGATAGGAAAGTCAGCTTTTTTAAAGTGAAAATGCTCAAAAGTTCACTAGGTTTTTATATCTAAATTAAATATAAAAATGATTCAAATGAACTAAATTGTATTAATATATGTATAATTTATATAATTTTACATTAAAACACATTCAAAATATAAATTAACTTTATAAATTATTTAGAAGAAAATTCATTTTTCAATTGAATTCAGTATTCTTCACTATTCATCAAAAAAATGAAACTTCTCAGAAAAATATAAAAAATTCACCTAATACAATTTATAAATTAATTGTTAAAAAATGAAGTTTATTTTTTTATATAAATTTTATAAAATTTTCAAATTTTAGATTTAAAATAAGTGTGTTATTAAATGGCGAAAAAACTGGATTTAGAAAAATATAGTTTTTTATGCGTAAAATTAGATTTATTCATATGTTATGTCTATAAAATATATTGGATGAATGAAAAAAATAATTGAATATATAATATATAAATTTCATTAATATCATTCACTAATATTAATTAATTTAATTTATTAAGATAAAACTCTTTTGGCATATAAAAATAGTTTTTTTATAAAAACATTTCCTTTATATTCAATTGGTTTCTATGTTCATTTCTAATTAATTGGTCACCAAAGAATTATATAAACATATGTAAACAATATTTTCTAAATTTAGTTAATCCTTTTAATTCATTTAATTAGAATGACTAGTTGATAACTATCATATTAAATAATAATTTTAATAGTATATTATAGTTTGGTAAAACTCAGTCCTGCGTGTAACACATGCTATTGAATATTTTCTAAATTTAGTTAATCCTTTTAATTAATTTAATTAAAATGACTAGTTGATAACTATAATATTAAATAATAATTTTAATAGGATATTGTATCTTGGTAAAACTCAGTATTGTGTGTAACAAAAGACAACTTAATGTTGTGTGTGCCATAAACTAATATCATTGTTTCATGTAGTGTAATATTAACCTAGTGTTTCTTATAAAGGAATCATAACTTGGTGTAGTGTGTAATGTAATCCATCAAATAAATTTAACTTATTCAGAAAAAAATTAATTCATAAAAACTCAGGGTGTTACATAGGTAGCCCTTATGGTTGGTATGTAATTTGATGTTAAGGAAATATAGGTTATTTTTTCAAAATATTAATATATTTTGGGAGTATACATCATTTAGGTATATTTATTGATATGTGATTTTAAGTTGTTTTGGGATTAAATGGTAAGTTGATATCTGGGAGCATATGTTTCTATGACTTTTGGGTTTAGTATATAGTAAGAAAGATCTTGATTTAATTATTATTGAAAATTAAGACTAGAATACATTAGTGAAAACCCTAAGCATAAAATTAAATATATAAAAATATCCTAAAATTTTGGTAAATGGTGTATAGTTTCCTAGAAATGAAAAACCTATCTAGATACTATAAGTGATTACTGGATCTGGATGAGATTCACCTAGGGGTGATAAACTTGAAAAATGTTGGTTGATTGTTAACTCAATCTTCACTCAATGCACAATAAGAGGCTCTATCTACACACCTGGTTTGACACTACAAGGGTATATGCTTTGGATGATTCAAAATCTCTTTACAAACCATTATGAAGGATATGAATACATTATTATATCTTGATTCATGACTATATTAAGAAAACCCTCATCTATTTTCAATAGTTATAGAAAATAAAATGTCAATGATGTAATTTATTTATGGAGATAGAATGTAACACCTCAAGATTTTATTAATATTTATCCTTTAAATGAAGGATATATTGAATAAATAGTGTCACACGCAACACCAAACTAAAATGAAAATGTCATATTAATAAAATTATATGTATTAAATATAATAGTTATAATATAGTCATTGAATTAGAAGGTATAAATATAAGTAACCATATTATAAAATCTATATATAAATGAGAAGCAATGTAATTAAGTAGTAGGATTCTTCTTTACAAGGCTCACTTATCTGAGCTTGGAAAGGAAGTAACATCACAAGGATTTTTGATATACAAAACCCAAGATGAGCTTCAACAAGTACAACTTGATCAAAATCATCTATGTGAGAAGTTTGAGCTCATGGAAAGAACTATAAGATAAATTCTAGTTTAATCACCACCAATTATGTCCAACATTTCTTATCTTACCCTTATATATTTTTCAGAGGTCTTAAGGGGTTTTAAGTAAAAGTTAGGATAATATAAACATGTAATTATCAATGAAATATATATTCTCATTATTTGAAATTTTTATAAAATTTAATTTTAAAATAAATTCAAAATTTTATATTTAATAAAATTATACTTATTAATTCCTAGTAAATAAGTGATAAATTTCAAAACAAATATGAGTAAAGTTATTTTATATTAAAAAGACTTATTTTTAAATAATTTTATTTTTATATATTATATATTTTTATCTTAATAAACTAAATTAATCACTTTCGAATGATTAATTTAATGAAATATATTGATAATATATATATATATATAAATAAATAAACTCTCATTTAATGATTTTTATTTGTTATGGAATAAGAATAAATTTACTTTATGCTTAAAAAATACATTTTTCTAAAAATTATTTTTCCACATTGTGAATTATTATATTAAAATTAATTTTTATCACTTTTAGTAATTGAATAAAGTAAAATATATTTCATATTTTTAATAAACATGTAAAATTTTGATAATAATATCAATTTCATTATTGTCCAAAAAATAAGTTACCAATGTAAAAAATAGTTACCACAGTAAAGGTTAAAATGGGGTAAAAATATTAAATCCAGAGGTAAAGTCTCAAAATATCACAAAACCACATATCTAAATGGGTTTTTGAGGGATTTCATGGCCTTAACTTATCTTTCACCCTCAAATTATCAATTTTGGATCTACTTTCCTTGAATATGATATTACTTTTAGTATTAAGAAATTAATATTTATAAAAATCTTACCCCTCTCACCTATAAAAGGATCCCCTTCACCACCCCACTTAACCCTACACATAAATCCTATTAGATCAATCAAAATCTAAAAAAAATATCCCAAAATTTTTTTATCATGTTCTATAGGTTATGTTCTCACCAAAAGACCAATCTAAGAAGTGTTAAGGAGTGTCCTAAATGATGATATCAAAGGAAGTGGTAGCAGTTTTAACTGAGTTCTTTTAAGGTTCTTTCTTCTTACACCTCCTCTAAATATATTATACCCATTATAATATAATTAAATTAGTATCGTTTTTATACTGAAATGTTATTATATTTTTGGAATAACCATTATCCCATTCATTAGAAAATGAAAAATTCGCCCATGTTATGCTCGGAGTACCGCCTCCATGACTGACATATTTTATTTTTCATCACCTCCTTACATGGATGGTTCTAAAAGTGTCTTTAATAAATAAATATGATATTTAAAAAATTATTAAGTCCTTTTAAAGATAAATTATTCATTCCATTAATAATATTATTAATAAATTGTTATTATAAATTTAGCTTCCTAAAATGAGCATACTAAGACACTTTTCCTTATTTGAATCTATTTTTGACAACCTATTGAACTATATAAATTTTTTCTATTGGAATTATAGATAAAATATATCTCTATAGTTTTTGATATTATAAAACTATTTTATAACTCCTTTAACCATGGTCAATGTACTGAAGCATCTTTATAGGAATTGATTGAACAACCCCAACTGAGGACACATTTTCTCAGAAAGATGTAAACCATGTGACACTGGAACCAATCCCCTCCTGGATTGTTCCATACAAAATATATTTATTATTTGGTTAACATATTTAATTTTACTTAGTCTAATAAGTCTCTTGGATCTATCATTAATGATCTTGATCCCTAGAATATAGGCTACTTCACCTAAGACCTTCATGAAGAAACACTTGTTTAACTAATCCTTAACAGACTATAAGACTGGTATGTCATTTCCAATAAGTTATATGTCATCAACATATACTAATAGGATAAAAACTGTATTCACACTAAACCTCTTGAAAAACACACAACTCACATTCATTCTTAATGCAAAAAAATCTTTTATGGATTCATCTAATCGAATTTTCCATGACCTGGATGCTTGCTTCAATGCATAATTGGATATATTCAACTTGAAAATCATTTTGGAATCACCTGGAGTCACAAACCCTTATTTTTTTTTCATATATACATATTCCTAAAGGTTACCATTAAGGAATTAAGCTTTTACATCCATCTTCCAAATCTCATAGTCATGATAAATGCTATAGAAAGTATAATTCTGATGGATTTAAACATGGAAACTGGTGAAAAGGTTTCATCGTAGTCAATTTATTGATGTTGTTTAAACCATTTATCCGCTAGACTTGCTTTATAGGTATTTAATTTACCTTCCATGTATATTTTCATCTTGAATACTCATTTTCATCCAATGGGATTTGCATCAAATGGTGCATCAACCAAAACCCAAACTTGGTTCTGATACATGGAATCCATTTCAGAATTCATGGCTTCTTACCATCTTGAAGATTCTAAGCTCTATAGTACATCTTGGTAGGAGATATGTTCATAATTTTAAACCAATAATTAGTCACCATCTTCAATGACTAGAAAACCATATCTCTCTGGTTCTCTTACCTCTATTACGCTCCTATGAAGTACTTGTGTTTTAGGAACTACTTATTCCATGGGGACCTATAGAATCTATTCTTGTACCAACTCTTGTGTATTTTCAGCATCAACATCATCTAAATCAATCTTTATCATACTATCCTTTTTGAGTATGTGCTCCCTATCAAGAAAGATGTCTTGTCTTGTGACAATCACTTTCGTGTTCGAGGGGTTGTATAGGTAGTATCCCTTTATTTCCTTGGGATTCCCTATAAAGAAACACTTTGTGCCTAGGGTGCTAGTTTGTTTCCTGAGAAGTCCATAATAAATGCCTTGCAATCCCATACATGTGTATATGAAAAACGGGTTTCTTTCCACTCCATATCTCGAATGGAATTCCATTTTCCGCTTTAGTTGGTACTCAGTTTAATGTGTATGCCACATTTTGTAATGCATATCCCAAAAAAGATAATGGAAGATATGCATGACTCATTATCGACCTTACCATATCTAATAAGGTATTGTTCCTCCTTTCACTAACACCATTCCACTATAGTGTATAAGGTGGAGTGAGTTGAGATAGAATCCCAAACTCCTGTAAGAAGTCAATGAACTCTTGGCTATGATATTCACCACCTTGATCCAATTGAAGTTTCTTTATATTCTTTCCAAGTTGATTCTCTGCTTCATTCTTAAATTCCTTGAATTTCTCAAAGGACTCAGACTTATACATAATCAAGTAGACATAACCATATCTACTCAATTCATCAGTAAAAGTTACGAAGTAAGAATACTCACCTCTAGATTCTACTTAAAATGTTCTACACACATCAGTAGTACCAATCCTATAAGCTATGTGGGCCTTTCATCATGTCCACTGAATGGAAGTTTGGTCATTTTTCCTTGTAAACAAGAATGAAATATTTCAAGTGGTTTAGATCAGACGAGTCTAAATAACCATCTTGATGTAGTTCTTTCAAAAACTTCTCGCTCACATGACTAAGATGGTGATGCCATAGTTGGGTGTTATATGAGTCATGTGAACATGATTCTTTATCAATTTCCAATAGTTGTTTTTCATAATTTAATACATAAATACCATTATTTAAATGTTCCGTACCATAACATGTGTTTTCCTTATAAAATAAACAACTTTTATTTCTAAACATGAAAATAAACCCATCTTCATCTAGGCATGATATAGAAATTATATTCTTAGTAATCATTGGTACATGATAATAATATTTTAAAATCAAAATCATTATTATTGGAAATGAAAGGTGGTAATCACCAATGGCTAGGGCATCCATCTTCGCACCATTAGCATCTCTCAGATCCACCTTTCCTCTATAAATATTTTGAAATCTACTTGGTTCCATAATTTGGATACAGATGTGATCACCACAAGCTATATATAATACCCAATGTTTATATATTGAAAGATTACACTCAATAAAACAATCACCTTTAGCTTCCCCTTTATTCTAGGGGAAGTTCCTCTTCTGGTGGCCTGGCTTGCTACACATAAAACATACTGCCTCCTTTTCCTTTCCATGCCTATGAATCTTCTTATTATTGGGAGGATGGTTCTTGGGAGCTTTAAACTTTTTATGAGTCTTGGGTCCCTTTTCCTTGTACTTCCTTTCCTTTTTCACCATAAGGATCGTGGGTTTATCATGCCTTATTTCCTTATCCACTTGGAAAATCAAAGTAAGAAGTTTCAAAGGACTCTTCTCATTATTTCTCATATTATAATTAATAACAAAACTAGAAAAGGTATTAGGTAGTGATGAAAGTATGACATCTATACACAACTCATTCGGTAATTTAATCCCTAAGATTTTTAAGCGTTCAATATATCCAATAAGCTAACTACATGAGTCCCAGCTGGCGCAAACTCTCCAAGATTAGTTGTAAACAAAGTATTGGAGATATCATACCTCTCTTATCTCACTTTATCTTGATCAAGATCCACAAAGGTGAGATATCATGCTATATGAATCCATGTCCTCATGTTGCTTCAAAAACTCATTGGACATGGATGGTAGCATGAAACATTGAACATATGTGGAATCATTAAAATGTTTCTCATAGAGTGATAAATCTTCATCACTTGCCTCATTATCAGGCACATCAGGAATAGTTTCTTTTAGGACATATATTTTCATTTCATAGAGAAGGATAATGCATAGCACCTTTGCCACTCTTAGAAATTTGTGCTGGTGAGAAGGTTATCCTTCTCAAGTATAAATCACAACGATATGTTTAAATTAATTTTGATGTTGTTTCTAAAAATAAGATGAGAAGAATTTTAGTACTTTAACTGATGAAATTTAGACAAGTAAATAAATATTATATTTATTAGTCTCCCACTATTTTATTAAAACCCAATAGCCCTAACCATTGGTTCTGAAATATCCTATTTTGAGGACATTCTAATGGAAAGGATCCATACTACCCTTCTCATTACCCTAACTTTGGTTGGTCAAGCAACTTGAATGGTTTTAGGTAGTCATTAAAAATGCCAACTTCACTAACTCACATTTCCTTGATCTACTGAGTGGACTCCCCAATCCTTAAATCCTTAAATTGTATTTACTCAACCCTTGCCTCTTAGTTACACCAAGTCCTTCTTTGGTAGTCAACCCTTGATGTAAACTAAGTTAAGTCAACCCAAAACTTTAAGTTAGAATCCCCATATAATTAAAAGTACCCCAACTTTGGTTGGTCAATCACTTTGAACTATGGTTCGATTTTAATTGAATTAGTGGAAGGCTATACCAACTTAATATATATAATTGAGGGATTTTATCCTTTATGCATAAATTACTAATTATTATCTTTATCACATGATTTTTAATATTAATTGGATTTACTTAAGTGATTAACCATGTCTTAGATAATATTTATGCATAATCCAATTTATTTTAGTTCTATCTTGTAAGCTCGTTAATTTCATTAATGCATGTGGTTGTGATAAAACATCTATAATGAAATAACCATGGAAATTGACAGAAATAAAATAATAAAGCATTATGATCATGAGATTTTACTAATGGTTAGTTTATCTAGTAGTTGATAAACTAATTGTTGGCCTAGGGGAAAAACACCTTTAACCAATTAAGGTTTATGTTATAGATTTCCACATATCCATCTATGTGTCTCTCTTCAATTGGTTTCGCCTTAGCTCCAAACTTGGACCACCACCACTAGCTTGGGAGCTTCATCCATTACATATGATTTTACTCAAATGCATATGAGGGGGAAAGGGTTTACATAAAAGAAACCATGGGAACATAGGTACTTACATAATAAGAGGATAGAAGTAATGTAAACCAACAATTTAATTTAATAATAAATTAAATAAAACCTGTCATATACAAAGGTTTGGTCTATGATCATGATCATCCACATGAATGCAACGAATTACGCATTTAATAAAAATAACATTAAATTCTTAATAGTTATTATTTAAGATAAATCGTGCTCGAAACAATTAATTATCATCTTTAATTAATAAATTATTTTATCTTAATTCTTATTCAAATTTACTTGATATTCTCATCCATCATAATTTTAAATAAATTTATTTAAAATTAATTATGTATATAAACATACCTTGGAGGAAACATGGTGAATACATTCCTAGGTCTACCCAACATGTATTATACTCATATACAATTTATTATTTGTGACATATAGCATACACTACTTATCATATACTTTCATGATGTGTAGTATCAACTTAATGATTACATGAATTACATGATTTTTGCGTAACATGTCATGATTTGATGTATGTAGAGTAACAACTGTAATACAACTCATACATGATATGAAGATCTTGAACACTACCCAGATATTAATTAAGCATTTATATATATATATATATATATATATATATATATATTAAAACCCATCACATGGCATGTCCTATCAACTTAATGACCACATGAAAGCACATGTTGATGAGGTTTACATAGTATAATAAATAAATTTTAAATCTTTGTAATTTGGTATAAGTGCATGGAGTATATAGGAAAGCTACACAATATGTACATCTCTTATCATGTATCCAAGGCACGTTCCTAGGGACTCAGAGTGTAAATTGTGCCTTAGAAAATTGGAGTACACGGTGTGTATAAGAAACTACATGGAATTTGGTCTCTCAGTTACACAGCCACCAGTTAGGTAGGTCATGTATGGTAATACACGGCCCTTCTATGACTCAAAGGGACTACACACTATGTATGTGGGTTACATGTCATGTAATCTAGTTGACTGTGTGTTAGGTTGGACGAGTCTACATGTTGTGTAAGAAATAAATACATTGTGTGTAATCAATGCATGCGGTTTGAAATAATTTCCAAATTAATTCCTAATGCATTGAACACAAGTACAATGTGTGTAACTCCAGTTACATAGTGTGTAATCCTGTGTTTTCTATCCAGAATCCTTTACACCTCCAAATGAGATCCTTAATTTTATTTCATTCATAAAATTAATCATATTGATTAGATATATGAGAAATGAAGGTGGAAGAATTAGATCTCATAATTCAGATTAAAAGAATGATTAAACTTGAATTGAAAGCTAAATCACAAATGCATAAATCAATCAATGATATTTAAATAATTATAAATAATTATGTGATCCCTTTGATACCACTTGTAGGTTATGGGTGCAGCGTAAGCATGTGAAGTTTCATGCCCAACTTTGCTTTTTGTCATGATTAATGATCAATCTGATATTTACACAATGATAAATGTCATGATCTATGGAGTTTAATCAAAGAAAATAAACAAGGGATAGAATTTTAGAACCAGAGAGAGGGTTATAACATATTATTTATAATTAATTTAATTAATTAAATAATTACCTTTATGGAATTATTTCTTCATTGATAGATCAAACAGTAGATATGTGTTGTTCAATCATTGTGTTATGTGAATCAAGAGCACATTCCCTCTATCAGTAATTCACACATGTTCCACAAATCTCCAAATTTTGTCATAGGAATCTTGGTGGGCTAACATGGTAGATCCTATCATGAGTGTTGTTCTCCATTCATCACCTCAAGAACCACTTCCAAAGTGTTCTCCTTGATATCTCTTGACTTGATAGTGGGAGGTGGAGGAAGATCATTCTTCATTATTGGGAGTGTTCATGGAGAAGGGGGCTCTCTAGGTCTTGAGAGGATTATCCAAATCTGTTGTGCACACCCAAACAAATGAATTGTCTCTCTGATAAAATAATATAATTGGGTTTATATATCGCTAGGGTTTGAAATAAATAATTGAACAAGTGCCCTTTATTATTTATTTAATTTCTAAGAAACCCCATGTTAAATAATATTATTATTATTATTATTTCTCAACATGTTCATAACTTGTGAATTAAATTAAATATTATTTAATCAAATAATATTCAATATTTTTTATTTGTCACTGGACCATTAAACTCGATTCTCCATTCCTACACAATATTTATCAAGCCTTGAATAGTGACTATTTATTTATTAAATAAATATCACCATAATATTTTCCAATAAATAAATAAATATTATATTAACTACATATAAAATAAATATTTATTAAATATTCCACTCACATTATATTCTATCAGATAACTGGTGACAGAATATATGCGATCAAGAAAATATGAATAATTATTAAACCATGTGTGGGAATAATATTTATTAAAATTATTAAATAATAAATAATAATATATTATTTAACTAAGATTCTAGATACGCTTAGTGTGTGACCCTCTATGCCTCTTTCTCTGTGTCATTAGGCAAAGTAGCCTAAATTCCAAGATTAGTATCTAGAAACATGCTAAGGAACCCATAGAGAAAGAATTTAATGTCACAATGATATAATAACTCATACCGACACTTACTATGTAATATAACCCCTTTAGCATGATATCTATAATCAATAAGGTTTCATGTTGGTGTCATTAACCTATATGCTCGATGTCTCTTTCTTTGACTTCCTATAAATTGAACTTGCCTATATAACACAATGGTCATGGATTTATTTAGGCTATATCATTTCCATCAATGGGCTTGAGATATCAACTTACATTAAAGAAAAAAAGGGACAAATCCTTTCTTGCATTATTCATTAATGCAATATTACTCGTGATGCACCCAACATGTCCTACCTCACCGCAAACATAAATCATCATAGTTTTCATCAATACATCAAAGTACGTGAATCATAATACTAATTAATAATAATCTTAAAGTCTAAGAATCAATACACATGTCCATAGATAGAAACATCCAATGAAATGTATAAATGTGTATTTCCTAATGGTGGGTCTCATTCTCATAATATCATTTTGGATGTTACCAAGGGTGTACACCATAAGAAGGTTCCTCAAAGTCCTATGAGTCTCCACCCCTGACAGCCTGTATCATTTGTGTCCCTCAAATGATATCATCCAGCAATAGAACATATATTTAGGAATAGTGTCATAGCACTTCCATGTTCACATCATAGAAGGGAACTGATATAACCTTTTAGTGTGATAGATACTCTTGGGACATCATCACATACTATGTTATGCATAAGAATAATCATGATGTGATAAGAAGTTTATTAATATTCAAAACTATGAATACAATATATCATAAATTACACCGAATTTATTTCTAGGGAACCAACTCCAATAGTAAATACTCTAATTTTGATTTCTTATATCTTAAATAATTTTTTATTATTAGGATTTTAACTTTTACCTAATCTATACATATTCATTTTCCTTAAATTCATACATTACCTAAGTCGTGAGGGTTGTTGTTAACTTAATTTACTTACATTAAGTTATAACCGTTATTATTGAACTTAATTATTCTAATTTTGGTTTATTCCAGAATATGATTGTATTATATTGTATTCCATATTTATTTTCTAGAGTTACAAGTCTTCTTGACATTTCACCTCACTTTGGTTCACAATTAAACCAAATGGTTGTTTGTATGTGGACTAGACCTTATCTCTTATTTATGATCATGAATCTTTTACATCCATGCCCGTATTCTTTATATTATTATAATAATACTCTTATATATACTTAAATTATTTATTAATTTCATTTTATATTGCCTTTTAATTTCTTTACCAAGGTTAAAAAAGAATATTTTTAACATTTTTTGTACTGGTCATTTTGAATTTCTTTACAAAATTATAAAAAGAATCATTTTTAATGTTTATCACATGAACACCTTTTCCAAATTTTATAATATTTTTTAAATAAAGCTTCATATTAAATTATACATAGTTTTTAAAAGAAAATATCATTCTCATTGTTCAATGAATTTTTTATTTTAAAATAAAGGTTAATGTTTTAGAAGAATAAATAATAAGATTGTATTCCACTTATGTATATTTTTATCTTCCACTCCACATTTACTATTTTTAACTTCATTTATTTTCAAGTTTTCAATATTTTTAATTATTTTAAAACTAAGGTTTTAATTGTCCTCTTTTCACCCCTTAAAATTTATTTTTGAAAGTGACTTATAAGTTTGTTTTACAACCATATTAAAAAAATGTTATGAAATTTATTTTTTATAATTTTGCTTCTATCTTCCTATAAAAATATAAAATATATATATTATTTAGAGATATGTTTCATTTATTAACATCTAAATTATCTTATGAATTTATAGTTTATACCTCACTTTCTTTATAAGGGTTCTATTATTTATTACTCTTTATCTCTCTCTTGACTTTATTTTTCTCATTTATGTCCATATTCTTTAATTTCATGGATATATTTTATATCATTTAAACTATTTCTATATTAGGTTTAATAGTATTAACTTAAAAATATACCCATTAATCTATAAAATTGTAGTTTGAATGGTTCTTGGTAATAAATTTATTCAATTTATTAACAGGGAAAATATTTATATTCTGTATACTTGTCATTTCAATATGTTTGTTCATTGATTACTGAGGCATATTGGTTTTGTGTTATAGTGTTTACTCATTATTTAATATTATGAATACATTGGACTTAATTATTTATGGGTGAGGCCTGGAATTATATATCCCCTCAATGCATTGATAGCTCTCATAAGACAAACTATCTTGGGTATTTGGTGTAAACCTTACTTATTTATGTATGATGTCTTGGCACAAGGCCTTGATAGTATATTTATAATGTCATGTGTTATGAATTCCATCCCTATGAAATAAATTATTTGTTTCCATGTGATTATTTACATTGTTATGTTATCCATGTATATATTAAATTCTCATGTTATTAGTTATATGTAATTTTTTATTATTATTTATTCTTATCATATTATTCATGTCTTGTTTATTCTATGATATCTTTTATTGTATGTTTCTCATTATTGAGTGTTTGAGATCACCCTTATTATGTTTCTATTTACCCAGTTATAAAGAAGAGTATTATGTATGAAATTTATAGATGTGTTCCATGTGTGGATAATTTTGTGGGAGATGTTGAAGACTTATTTCTAAATAAGGAGTCCTCATTTTAGTAGGGGAAATTCCCATTTAAAGGGAAAGATATGGGTTCTATTGGTTAAAGTTTTTTCCAAACTTTATAAAGATCTAAATATAAAAGGTATAGAGTCTATAAGTGACTCAATATTTGATTTTGATTTTTTAAATATGAAAGGTTACGTTTTTGTTGCTTCGGTTGATTTCAAGCCAGTATGTAAAGGATGTGGTTTTAGCACTAAGGTGAGGCAAGGGATATGGATGTGTCTTCACATATTTTATTTTTAGTTCATCCAATACTATTTATAATCATCATATTAGGTGATGTTTTTATGAATTGTGATTGTATGACTTGAATATATATATATAGCAAGACTATGTTATTATTATGGTTTTTTTCAACTATAATTCCATATTCTACACTCAGATGTGATTTTCCTATTATGGATGTTATTATATTTTGGTGTTATTTTTTATAATGATGTTAGAGGGTATAACCTCTCAACATGGTTAATTATACGCTCACTATAATTCAATAACATCTAGAATATGATGAGGTGCACCTAAGGTCACGTGGTTCCCTCCATCTCAGAGCTATTATGGTTGGTCGGGTTGGGGATGTTGCAACATTCCTTATATAAAATGGTCCATTATAACCATTTATAAGAATATCACAACACTTATATGAATAATTTTATTATAAATTATTCAAAATCAATAATCAAATATATTTATCATACACACTTGAAAGGTGGTTGAACTGATTATATAAAATTATTTTTCATTATTAGTAGACAACAATAAATAATTTTTTCCCCCAAAGAGGAAAATGAATATATCAATAATGTAATGTATTTTTAGATATTATCTCATAAGTTATAATGATACCAAATAAATTATTAGATCTCATTAACTTTTTTCAATTATATATTTAAATTTTAAATGCTTTCAAATCTCATTGATAAAAATGGATTTTAATATATGTAAAAATCAAAATAATTTGTCAAAAAGGAATAAATAAATATGTTTTATGATCAACTTATGAAGTTTTGGATGGGTTATACAACCTATAAAGACTATTTATTACATTCGATATTATTATAAGAAATTTTATTCCTTTTTAATTTGTTTATATAAAAATTTGTATTATGATCAATTCATGTTTTCATTGTTTATCTACATGGAAACATTGATTACAACATGTATATATAAATATCTAAAGGGTTTAAAATTCCTAGAGAATATTCAAAATTATGAAAGTTTTACTCAATGTGGTTAATTATTATATATTTTTAACTGCATAATACATATTTTATATAACCATTTTAATAAATATTCACATAAAAAGGGATATAAAACGATTTTTTTCATCTCATGGGTTGTATTAAATGATAATCATATTTATACAAATGCATTGAATTGTTTCACTGGATGAAGTATTTCTAAAATCTAAAATGTAGAAGAAGGTTAACATAAGGAATATAATAACTCAATTCCATGAATATGTGTATCCAAAAACATGAATCCATGAAAACACATCCATTCACAATGGCCACACGCCTTTGGATTCCATCAGAAACTCACAGAAGTCATCTAAAGGGAAATAAGAAATAAACAGAAGTTAAAGACTAAATAAAGGAACACATGGATTTTAAGTTATTTGCATGAATCCATAATCCATGAGAAACAAAAACTTCACTATAAATGTAAACAAGATATTGTAATTGAATAACTAACTCCAAATCACAATCTAAAAAAATATTAAGCTTAATGAAAACCTATTACACCCCAGTATAAATGACCCAAACACAAATTTATAGCAACTGACTTCTAGTAATTCTGGTTACACTACCATCTGAAATCTGCAAGGATAATTCTAGATAGATTTTATCTTACAAGAATCACACCACTCGTTCAACAGTAACCACAACCTCAACTATTCTTTCTAGTGGATAATTTTTTCTTCTAGAAACTTCATGAGTTTACCTTTTCAAATCATCCTAAATGACCTTATGTATCAATAGGTTTTAATCTTATTCAATTCATTTGAATTTTCATGCACCCACATTAGTTTAGGGATTCCAAAACACATCCTCTATCTTTAGAACTTGCAACATCTAGATTCAACAACATCACTTTTTTTAGTTCTATATTTCTAGTTCATTAGCTACCATGCATCTGTTATGAGTATGAAGTTTGGTAAGTTACTCCTTTCTAGATTCTTTAACACTTATCCAAAAAATGGATTTTTACACCAAGCCTATTAATTTCCCACTTGAGAATCATTTTCTAGGATTCAACACTAATTCCTCTAAGTCGCAAGTAATGTATTTTATAACTCTATTCATTAGTTCCCTTCTCCCAGTCTATTGGATCTTCTGAGATCTTAAGACTCCCAAGTTATTCAATCCCCACAGAAGTGAAACAATGATTTAGTCTTTTTTGAGCTACAAATTTAGTCAGCATATGAGTTGGATTCTGATTCTATTTAACCTTCCATAGTTTTAACATCCCATCTTATACAAGATTCCAGATGAAGTGGTATTTTAGTCAAATAAGATTCATCTAGGAATGAAAATCCTAGTTCTTAGCTCATAGTATAGTATGTAAAAACACTTGATTTCTTCTTATATCCTCCAATAATCCCTTTAACTATACTAAATTATTCCCTACTTTCATAATTGAAATGTACTCAGCTTATGTGGGGGATAGTGAAACCGCTGATTATAACCGTAAATCTAGCTCATGGAAGTGTCTCTAAAAGTAAACATAAAACCAATGTATCTCTTTATTGAATATGTATATCCCCTAAATTTAGTATCTACAAACCCTTTTAAGGGATCGTATATTCAAAAATATAGTTCTAGATCCCCTGAACCTTTAAGATATTGTAAGATACACTTGATGGCATCCCGGTGTTCCTTTCTCAGATCCTCCATAAATATTTTGACTACACTTATCACTTGAGTGATATTCATCCTTGGAAAAATCATAATATACATTAGACTTCCAAAATTTTATGTATATAGAACCTTTTACATGTACTTACCATATTCTTATATTTTAGGTGTCTTCCCATTTGAAATTATAAAGTGTTCAACTAGGGGAGTAACCTGAATATACTCTAATTGAGAAAGGAAAAAATTTATGGATCTCAAATATATTTTGATCATAATCCCCAACATCCACTTTTTGGAACCAAGATCCTTAATCTGGAATTCACACTTCAACTCTTCGAGACTCACCTTCACAAATCCATCTAAGAGTAAGTTAACAACATAGAGAAGAACAATGATGAAACATTCATCACCATACACCTTCTAGTAATAACAATTACCCAGATTACCGAAAAAGGACTTTTGTTCCATTATGAAGTTATCAACTTCTGGTTTTACTACCTTGGTGCCTATTTAATTCCATGTAGACTTTTCTTGATCTTTCACAATAAGCCCTTATTTTATTCTAGTACAAAACCATATGGATTATTTATATAGATTTCTTCCTCTAAATTGATATAAAGGAATGATTTATTAACATAAATTTGTTTAAAAAACAAAACTTCCATGGAAAACAGGTTGAGTGTCATCTGAATAGTTGTGTGTTTCACAATAGAAGAGAAAATATCATCAAAATACACTCCTTCTGGTTATTGGAACCCCTTAAAAACCAACCACACATTGTATTGAATTCTACCATATGATTCCTCCTTAATATAATAAATCTATGTTTTTTGAAGTTTCTACTTTCCTTCCAAAAGTTTCATTAGCTCCCATGTATCTAAAACATACAAGGAATCCAACTCTTACTTCATTATTAACTCTCGCTATAATGAGTGACTCTAAATTCTCATCTCAATAAGGATTTTGGATTCCCCATAGTCTATAAGAAGTAGAAAGTTCATTTGGAAATCAAACCCCTTGAATAGAATCCTAAAACCGATAAACCGCCTCAACTCATAAGGTTAATCTTCTTCTGGACATTAAACTTTCAAAATTATGCCCCGATCTTCCTCTATCCTTGAGTATTTTGGTACATCAGACACTGTTACTTCCAAAACTCTATTAGAACTTATCATTCCAAAACTTGGTTCTAACTATCTGACCCCAAATTTTTTGTTAATTTAATATCCTGACACCACTAAGACTTTTCTCAAATCAACCTCATATTTCTCTGTTGGTTCATTATTCCTGATAGTATCTTTCACCTAGTTCTGGTCTTTCTAAAAGATCATCTCATTGAATAGGATATTATAAACTCTAATAAAATTTCACGGATAGTTATCCTAGTGCTTGAAACCAAAGTTTTCATCATAATATCTAAATTAAAAACATGTTTCAGACTTATATTCTAACTTGTCTCTATCCTTGGCATCGATATGGGCATACATGATACAACTAAAAACTTTCAGGTAAGTAAATTCTTTATTCCTTATAGACCCAAGTTTTTTTATGAATTGTTTTTTCAATTGTTTAGAAGGGCCATGATTCATGAGATATGTCACATAGTTAACTACTTAATCCCAAAAATCATTCAGAAAACTGAAACTTAACCTCGTGATTTTGGATATCTCATTCAGCTTCTAATTCGTCCATTACGTAATACCATTCTACTTAGGTGTTCTAGAAAAAAAAATCTTCCTTATCTAGATATCATTCATCTAATAGAACGTCTAGAACTCTCTTCCTATATAATCACCTCCATTATCAGAATAAAGGTATTTCAACTCTATTTCAGTCACAACTTCCACCATGGCATGCCATCCAATGAAATTCCAAAAAACATTAGACTTTTGTTTGAGTAAAACTACCCATAACTTCAATATAGATTTTTTTATGAATGTAATTTATAATAGTGTGCCCCTATGAGATCTAACTGGTTTATGTCCCCATACATCAATGTGAACTAGCTAGAGCTTTTGATTCTTTAGTGTCTTTCTATCTAAGTTGAAAAACACCTTTTGTAATGTCATGGAAACTTCAGGACCATTCCTTTATGTAATTTAGGTGTTGAAGGTGTTAGGAATAGTTTAAAGAAATATAGGTTCTACTGGATCTAAGATTTCAACTAGGGGAAGGAGGTCACAATGTGGCTATTTGGGTCATGGTATAAGGGGGTGGCTGTAGTATAGGGTGAATTTTTAGGTGATTAGTCTAGGTGTGATGGGTTGTGTCATGATTCGAGGGTCTCAAAGTGAAATTTTAAAATTAAGGACTCTTATAATATATGGAAGATTACCCTTCTATAAATTTGGATAACCCATATGATTTTTCCTATGTAGATTTTTTGGGTTGTGGCATGGGGTTTCAATCATGGCATAAGAGTTTATGGGTAGTTTATGAGATTTTATATAGATGGGAATCATACCGTATCCCAAGACATCGTGACATAAAGCCTGGAAGGTTGACTTTAGAGGTTCTATAGTTGGTTGGTCATAGTGCACTCATCTATATTGTGATGTGAGGATCTAGAGGTTAATTTTCAAGTATTTTTACTTGGGTGAGATCGTGGTGTGTTTCCTTGGTCATGGAGGGACCCTTCCTTGATCATGTAAGAACTCGGTTCTTATTCTTGAGGTACGGGTTTCTTCTTTTCTCTTTTCCTTAAGTGTTTTTGAGAAAATAAGGAAAATGGGGGAAAATCCTAAATTTTAGAAGTACACGTCGTGTACTTTTCCACACGTTGTGTACTTTTGGCTGTGTGGGATGAGTACACAGGGCGTGTGGCCATGTCGGTGATGAAGGGTGTAGAAATCGACTACACGTCGTGTACTGGTCCTTTACATTCCATGTAATCAGTCGGCAGGCGAATAGTAAGGCGGTGGCCAGCTCTGTGACAGCACACGCCGTGTACTCATGAAGACGTGTCATGTAGTCATGTCGGAAGGTGAACAGTGCCATGCTGGCAGGAAGCCGCCAGAGGAACAGTTAAAAAATGGGACGTACACGCCGTGTACTTGGAAATACACGCCGTGTACTTTGTTTTTTTACTAAAAATGGGTAGTAGCCTCCCCTGTTCACAGGGAAGGCTTAGAACCGTATGGGAGCTCGGGAGGGGACGGTCGAATCTTCAAGGATCCGTCGATTTTGAACCGAGAATCCGATTCCGCCTCTGTCGATCTTGTTGGAACCGCACGGGTAAGCCCTCTCATCTCCTTGCGTAGTTCTTGACATTTCTTCATCTAAAGAAAGTTATTTGTATTTAAGTGAGTTTTATTCTATGTCATATCTACATCGTTCTTGGGCGTTTCTAGAATCGACGTTCGCGTATATCGTTCATTGGTGTATAAGGTAGGTGGCTTGGTGTTTATTTTCCAACTTTCGTGCGTTTTTGTGTGTTTTGAGCTATGAACCCATATTTGGGGTGTCGTGTGGCTGAGGCCATGGCCATTTTAAATACCTAGAATTGTATAGGTAATTAAATAAAGTTGTAAAACTATTGTTTGGGATCAGTTCTTGGATCCAGGACCACCCCGGGGGTGCGTTCCTCTGTTTAGCCGTTTGGCCAGGATACCCGAGGGTATGACTTTATAGTAATGATTATATAATTGTCTTAAGAGGAATTGTATATGTATGCTTGTTTACATGTTGGGCATTGACCCAGTTACTTTAGCCCGAGGGTGTTGTTTTTCTTAGCCCGAGGGAAGTTGTTATCTTATCCTGAGGGCAACTTCTTCCATGCCTATGGGCAATAGACTCTGTGCCTGAGGGCGACACTACATACGCCTGAGGGAAAAATCTGTTATGCCTGTGGGCAATTACCTACGGGTTGGATTCTGATTACCTGAGGGTAAAGGTTTTCATGTCTGAGGACACTGACTATTTACATAGAAATTCACTGTGGTGTTTTCTTCATATTAAGTGGATAAATTTAATATTAAAATGGAAATATAACTGTTAAGTTAGTTACTTTTGAGTACTGCTTAGTTTGTTGCATTTTTACTTTTGCACACTGTTGTTGCATGTTTACACGCAGTTGGGCACAGACCTTTAGTGGGTGCCTACTGAGATTTATTTCTCACACCCTGTTTGGGTCATGCTTTTTGGCCCAAACAGATTACATTTCTGCAGGTGTGGATAAGTGAAAGGGTCCCTATACAGGTACTTGATTGCTGCTGGGGTGTAGGAGATCATGGGACCGAGCATTGTCCCGTGATGCCGTGGGTTGTTCTGTTTTTCTTTTCTGTACTTGTACTTCAGTTGTATTGTATTGATTGTGTAACATGTTCTGGAAGTTTTCATATAATTGAGGCATGTTGCATCGTTATTTATATATTGGTTGGTTATATCTACTACAGTTGTTTATTTAAGTTATGTATGGTTATTTGATTCCACTATTGTTGTATGTTTTATTCTATCTGCTGGGCTACACTTTGACAAATGAGGGAATAGTTTCCCCACTATCAGACCTGGGACCTCGCTACTAGTTGGCAGCCTCTAGAGTTTGGGGAAATGCGCTTGAGGTCACGTGGCGAACTAGGTTCAGGGCACCTGTTGAGTGGCACCCGGAACTGGGACGTTACAAAGTGGTATCAAATGGTTTCTTTTCTTTGACTTACTATTTGGCTCCGCAGTCAGGGATAGGATGGAAATGGTAGTTAGTAATAAGTTGTTCCTAGGCGTAGCTAACCCGTGTACAGGGAAAAACCAGTCTACCTTGTATTTTTTCAATTCTTTTGATTTTTCAAATTTTATAGTTGATTTGATTTCACCGTTGGGTGACGCACTTGTGATTGTGTTGTTTATAATTTGTCTATGTGTTCTATTTAGTTTCAACCCGATGAGATGAGGGTATTCCATCTCATGCATCATTCAGGAACATGCTAGAAATCACATGTCATGCATAGTTCCATGCCATGTAGGTGCATTAGAAATTGCATGTTGTTGTGATAGTAGTTGTTCTAGAAAAGCATGTTGTTGTGATAGCTTCTTTGATAAAATACCTGTTGTGTGATAGGGTAATTTTATTTGAGCATGTTGATAGAATGAACGTCAAACTTTGGTTTTTGGGGAGTATGGACCCCCATTTATAGGAATTTGGTGGATCATTTACTGTTTATTTTATTATAACACAGATAAGATGTCAAACTTTGATTTTTGGGGAGTATGGGCCCTCACGGGTTATAATTTTACACTTGGGTGTTGTTTTTCAGTATCTTCTGGGTTCCGGGGAAGTTTCTGAGGCATACTCACTACTACAAATATAGATTTTATCAGCACTAAAAATGGCCATTAACAGTGATAGAAAAAGCGCTATTAATGTCGGCGAAGATAAAGGGGGGTCCCCTTTATCAGTGCTCCAAAAAGTGCTGATAAAGACCCCTTTTATCAGCGCTTTTTTTAGCGCTGATAAAAATAAAAAAATAAAAAAAATAAAAAAAAATACTGCCAATCTCGGGGGGGTTTACAACGCTTGAGCCCCCTTTATCAGCGCTTTCCCGCACCTCCAGCACCCGCCCACACCGCCTACACCCATTATCAGTGTTATCCCTTTAAATCACCCTTGCGCACGTGCCCTTGCCTCCACCCAGATTTGGTCTTGAGACCTCCCCCCTGCGCACCTAAATCCTTTTCCACTACCCTATATTGATTTGTTCTCTTATTCATGATATATCTATTTATTTATATATATATTTAGTTATATTTATTCGTATAGTAATATATATTTATATTAATATATATAGTTATATTAATATATATAGTTATATTAATATATATAGTTATATTAATATATATATAGTTATATTAATATATAGTAGTTATATAAATATTCATATATTGGTATTTTAAATAAAATGGATATTAGTTATTATTTAGATAAAGATAATATATTTTATATGTAAATATGTTTAATTACTTATATAAAAAATTTAATTTTTAGGTGTGAATATATAAAAAAATATGTACATATAGTTATATATTTGATTATAAATAGCAGTACATTATAAAAAATGATAAAATTTCAAAGAAATAATATCAATATGAATGTAATACCTTGGAATAAATTCAGTCCCCACCAAAAAAAGCCAATAATACTCCCTTAAATGATGTTGAAAATCCACAAAATGTTAAAAAATCTGGGTACCCCGACTAAAAACTCAGTTTTGGAGGCATTATGGGCCTCTTTTGGCCTCAAAAAACTCTTGATCGAGGTCCCCCCTAGTCACAGCGACGTAGAGCTCGTCGCAGGCTTCGATTTGATATGTGGTAGAGCTCAAACGGACACCCGGATCAAAAGTTATGGCCGTTTGAAGTTTGAGTTGCGTTTTCAACATATTTTGGATCTTTTTTTAATTTTTTTTATTTTTTTAGTCTTCAAATTGTTATTAAATGACTATTACTCCATAATAATTAGCAAATTATTAATTAAAAATATTTTTTTAATTTTTTAAGAATCCATTTTCACTAAATATCTTATATATTAAGTATATTAAGTGTAAATATATATTTATACTTATCTAAAATATATTTAAAAATTATATATTATATTTATATCAAAATAAATATATAACTATATTTCTATATTAATATATTTTTTTACAAAAAAAAAATTGAAGTCGACCCTTTATCAGCGCTTTTAAAAAAAGCATTGATAAAGCCCCCCCCCCCTTTATCAGTGCTACTAAACAAGCGCTGATAAAGGGGGTCCCTTTATCAGCGCTAAAAAAAGCGCTGATAAAGGGGGGGCCTTTATCAGTGTTAAAAAAAGCGTTGATAAAGGGGTACTTTTATCAGTGCTTTTTTTAGCGCTGATAAAGGCACCCTTTATCACCATTTTTTTGAGCACTGATAAAGCCCCCCCCCCCTTTATCAGTGCTTTTTTGTTAGCGCTGATAAAGGGGTGGCACTGGCCTTGCCCAGTTTTGTGGTGGTGACTGTCCAGAAAACCCAGTATACACGTTGTGTGGTACTTTAAACACATCGTGTATGGTCTTATGTTCGGGAAGAAAAATAATCTTTTAGAGTACACGTCGTGTACCCTAAGTACACGCCGTGTAGTCTCTTCCCGTGTCACAAACCGTGTGGGCAGTGACACAGGGAAGAGAAGAGCTTGTGGTGAACACGCCGTGTAGTGTCAGTACATGTCGTGTAGTGTTGACCCGGAGTCCTCCCTTGTAACTAACAACACGGACGGATGAGACCTTATGACATGCACGCCGTGTCCACTGTGGAACACGCCGTGTAGTCAGACCTGGGGACCCGGCCGTGTAACTAACAACACGGGTCGGGGTAAACCTTTAGTGTACACGCCGTGTGAATATAGAACATGCCGTGTAGTTTGATCCGTGTATCCGGCCGTGTAACTAACAACACGGGTCGGCGGAGCTCGTCTAGTACACGTCGTGTACCTGTGGGACACACCGTGTAGTCTTGTCCGAGGACAGACCGTGTGGACTTAGCTGTGCGGATGGGAAACGGGGTGGTGTACACACCATGTGCGGGTGTAACACGCCGTGTAGTGTCAATCCGAGTAGTCAACCATGTCACAAACGACACGGGTAGTTGGAAAATTACACCATACACACCGTGTAGATTATATACACACCGTGTAGTTTTTCTAAACGGGATCCGTGTGGCTTAGTCGTGTAGAAGGACCCGGGAAGGGGAAGAGAAGTCAAGTACACACCGTGTAGTTAGTATACACGTCGTGTAGTCTTGTTTTGCAAATTTTAAAATGAATTCTTCCTCTTGTTCCCTTTGTGGTTCCTTCACTTTCTATCTTAATAATCTTGAATCTAAGGCATGTTTTTGACCTTGTAGTGTCATGCCGCCTATACGACCACGCGTTATTCTCCAGGGAAGCAGTAACAAGTATACTCCAAAGATGGTGGGCCATGGGCTACTAGTGGATCCTCCAGTAAAGCCAGATGTGGCACCAGCCGTTATACCGTACACAGGCGCAGAGGCGCAGTTCCGTGAAGGCTTTATGCGGTTCATGTAGACCTTTCAGGGAGCACCGTCGGCTGCCACATCTATGGCTGAGTTGACGCGTATCTTCCAGCAGCAGCATCCGCCTACGTTTTCAGGGGATGGCAGACCACAGGCTGTGGAGTCTTGGCTAGGATCGATGCAGACTATTTTCAAGCATCTTGAGATGCCTCCAGGGAAGAGGGTCAAGCTCGTGACTTATATGATGCGTGATTCCACCAAGAGGTGGTGGGATGTTACAACCCAGTCAGAGCATCACGGAGACATGGTGTGGGAATATTTTTAGGTAGTATTCTATGAATTCTTCTTTCTAGAGACGCTGAGGGCAGATCGAGCTCGAGAGTTCATGAATCTGCAGCAGGGCGCTATGTCGGTGAAGGACTATTCTGCTCGCTTTACCGAGCTTCAGCATTTTTCACCCGTTCTGGTGGGTGATGAGATGTTGAGGGCTAGGTGCTTTGAGGATGGTCTCTGATATGACATCCAAGCACTGGTGAATGTTTTCAGGTTGCCTTCAGTACATGCTATTGTTAATCAGGCACTAATTATAGAGAGGAACCTGTGGGAATCTAGTGGTGTGGGCCAGGGCGGTTCAGCACCAGTTTCTGGTACTATTTCCACTGGTAAGAGGAAGAGACATATGGACTTCTCTCAGGGTGCCAGTACCATCCAGAAGAATGCTTCGGGTGGCCAGATCATGTGCTGCCAGTGTGGTAAAGAGGGGAACAAGAGACCACAGTGTCCACGAGACCCAGTGGAGTGTCGAGCTTGCGGTAAGATGGGTCATCTGCAGCGCTTTTACAGGGTGTTTCCACCAGTGGCTAGTGAGAGGGGTTCTGTGCAGACTCCACGTGTAGGAGCAGGACCAATGACTTCTTACCAGTTGGGAAACTGGAATACGTCAGGGCGTGCAAGCAGAGATGGTGGTCATGGCCATGGTAGCCAGACACCAATATCTCAGAGGCAACAGGGCGGGACAGCTCAGGGTAGCCAGGCTGTGTCACAGGGCCGCAGCACAGGGCAGGCATATGCAGTGCAACAAACCCAACAGGAGCAGGATCCCGGACCTTCTACTGTCAGAGGTACTATTCTAGTAGCTTCTATTTTATCTTTAGTACTTTTCGATACGGGTTCTACACATAGTTTCATATCTGTACCCGTTCTGGAGAGCCTTGGGCTCTGTGTTTCTTTTTCTCCTGATATCATGACACTAGACACTCCGTTGGGGACTATAATGGCTGGTGTGCATCAGCGCAAGGAGTACCCCCTTGAGGTTGGTGGGTGTCACTTTCTTTGGGACCTCTATGTCTAAGAGATGACGAGCTATGATGTCATTCTCGGGATGTACTGGTTGGTTCCCTTTCGAGCCTTTGTAGACTGTTATCATTTCAAGGTGTGTTTCACGTCACTAGAGGGTGGAGAGTTTCTATACAAAGGTGAGTGGGATGTTCAGATGAGTCGAGCTGGACCAGAGCATCGTGGGCGAGGTGGAGTCACAGTCCAGATTGCAAGTTTATATCTGGATTATCAGGGGACTTGTTAGAAGTATTTCCCTCCAGTCATTGATCGTTTCAAGGATGTCTTCCCAAATGACTTTTTAGGTCTATCTCTAGAGCGTGAGGTGAATTTATCTATTGAGCTCGTGCCAGTATTAGCGCCAGTGTCCATTCTTCCTTATAGGGTGGCTACACCTAAGTTGTAGAAGCTCAAGAGGCAGTTAGAGGAGTTATAGGCAAAGGGTTTCATCCGACCCAGTACTTCTCCTTGGGGTTCTCTGGTCCTTTTTGCGAAGAAGGTGGAAGGTACCCTCAGACTCTGTGTGGATTATCGGAAGTTGAACCAGTTGACGGTCAAGAACCGATATCCTTTGCCAAGGATTGATGATATTTTTGATCAAATTCGTGGAGCACAAGTGTTCTCAAAGATTGACCTGAGATCAGGATATCATCAGCTGCACGTGAGACCATCAGACATACCGCTTATAACTTTTCGGAGCAGATATGGTCTGTATGAGTACTTGGTTATGCCGTTCGGAATCACGAACGCGCCAACAGTTTTCATGGCTTTGATGAATCGTGTGTTCTATCCTTATCTGGATTCTTTTGTGGTAGTATTCGTGGACGACATCTTGGTGTACTCTCACACTCGACACGACCATGCCACCCATCTTGAGATCGTATTGAGTACAATGAGAGAGCATCGGCTATATGCTAAGCTCTCAAAGTTCCACTTTTGGATGGACCAGATTCACTTCCTGGGTCACATTATCTCAGAGGCAGGAGTTGTAGGAGACCCAGAGAAGGTGAGAGTAGTAGTTTCCTGGGAGCATCCTAAGAACGTATTTGAGATACGGAGTTTCTTAGGGCTCGCTGGTTACTACAGACGCTTCGTCCAGGACTTCTCCTGCTTAGTAGCGCCGTTGACAGGTCTGAATAAGAAGGGCGTGAAGTTAGTTTGGTTAAAAGCTTGCGAGACAGTCTTTCAGGAGCTGAAAGGAAAGTTGACATTAGTACTAGTCTTGATACTCCCAGAGTAGGGGAAGAGCTATACAGTTTACTGTGATGCATCAGGTATTGGGATAGGAGCAGTGTTGATGCATGGCAATTGAGTTGTTGTGTATGGTTCTCGGCAGTTGAGGCCACATGAGAGGAATTACCTGACGCATGATCTGGAGTTGGCTGCAGTTGTTCATGCGTTGCGCTATTGGAGACATTATCTCTTGGGAGAGCATTTTGTGGTTTTTACTGACCACAAAAGTCTCAAGTACATCTTTACTCAGCGTGACTTGAATCTGAGGCAGAGGAGGTGGGTCAAATACCTACAGTCCTTCGATTTTGAGCTTGCCTATACACCTGGAAAAGGTAATGTAGTAACTGATGCACTGAGCAGGAGGACTCAGATACAGGCAGTGCAAGAGGCCAGTGGTGAGTGGCAGCTTATGGTCTTGTTCTCTGAGATGCATCTGGAGGTGCATGACAGTCAGGGGAAGACCTATCTTTCTTCTTTATCTATGACATCTACCCTCCTGGATAGAGTGAGGATGATACAACTATCTGATTCGGAAGGCCTAGTTCTACGGGAGTCGGTGGCAAGTGAGGACCCTCCTCCTGATTGGACGATAGGCGATGACGAAGTTCTATGGTTCCATGGATGAGTTTGGGTTCTAGGGGATATACGCGAGGAGATGATGCAGGAGTTTCATGCTTCAGCTTGGGCAGTTCATCCCGGGGTTTCCAAGATGTACCGTGACTTGAGACGTCAGTACTGGTGGCCGATTATGAAGAGAGATGTAGCTGGTTTTGTTACAATGTGTTCCACATGTCAGTAGGTGAAGGCAGAGTATCAGAGGCCAGCTGTACTGTTACAGAAATTACCTATCTCGAAGTGGAAATGGGATGATGTCATGATGGACTTTGTGACCAGGTTGTCGAGGTCACCTCGAGGCAATGATATCGTGTGGGTTGTTGTGGACAGACTCACAAAGGTAGCTCACTTTTTGTCGATCAAGGAGACCTTCAGAGTTGATGAGCTAGGGAAGTTGTATATCCGAGAGATCGTACGTCTTCATGGGGTCCCTCGTTCTATCGTTTCAAATAGGGACACCCGTTTTATGTCTCGTTTCTGGAAGAGTTTTTAGAGGGCACTGGGTACACAGGTGCTTCTGAGCACAGCTTACCACCCTCAGACCGATGGCCAGTCAGAGCGTACGATACAAGTGCTAGAGGACATGCTGCATTCATGCGTCCTGGACTTTGGGGGCTCTTGGAAGAATCATATACCCTTGGTCGAGTTTTCCTATAATAACAGTTTTCAGGAAACAATTGAGATGGCACATTAAGAGGCTTTATATGGTAGGCCATGCCGATCACCTTTGTGCTAGTCAGAGGCAGGTGAGGCAGCTTTACTAGGACCACGTCTCATGCAGGAGACTTATGAGCAGGTCCAATTGATTCAGAAGCGGATGGCTACCACACAGTCTCGTCAGAAGTCATATGTTGATCGCCGCAGACGACCTTTAGAGTTCGTGGTCAGGGATCAAGTTTTCTTTCATGTTTCTCCGAGGTTGGGACACAGGCATATCAGGATATAGGGTAAACTTTCACCAAGGTATGTGGGGCCATTTGAGATTTTGGAGAGAGTCAGTCTGGTTGCCTATCGGTTGCAGTTACCGCAAAGGTACCGAGCCATGCACAACGTCTTCCATGTATCTCAGTTGCGCCACTATCATTCAAACCCATATCATGTTTTTCAGCCCGAGAAGATTGAGCTTCAGATTGATGCGTCCATTGAGGAGCTACTGATTCGTATCGTTGACAGGAGCATGAAGGCTCTCCGAGGCTGGTAAGTTCCTCTCGTACGAGTGTTATGGCAGTATGGATGAGTGTAGGATGAAACTTGGGAGCAGGAGACCGATGTACATGCTCAGTGGACGGATTTGTTCATGGTTATATCTTCACCACCCTTGGAAGGGAAATTCGGGGACGAATTGCTTTAAGGGGGGAAGTTTGTAAGAACCCGCTTCTTATTATTGAGGTATGGGTTTCTTATTTTCTCTTTTCCTTAAGTGTTTTTGAGAAAATAAGGAAAATGGGGAAAAATCCTAAATTTTAGAAGTACACTCCATGTACTTTTCCACACGCCATGTACTTTTGGCCATGTGGGATGAGTACACAGGGCGTGTGGCCATGTCGATGATGAAGGGTGTAGAAACCTATTACATGCCATGTAGTGGTCCTTTACATGTCATGTAGTCAGTCGGCAGGTGAATAGTAAGGTGGTGGCCAGCTGTGCGATAGCACACACTGTGTACTCATGAAGACACGCTATGTAGTCATGTCAACAGGTGAACAGTTCCATGCTGGCAGGAAGCCGCCAGAGGAACAGTTAAAAAATGAGAATTACACGCCATGTACTTGTAAATACACACCGTGTACTTTGTTTTTTTCTATAAAAATGGGCAGGAGCCTCCCCTTTTCACAGGGAAGGCTTAGAACCGGACGGGAGCTCGGGAGGGGATGGCCGAATCTTCTAGGATTCGTTGATCGTGAACCGGGAATCCGATTCCTCCTCCGTCGATCTCGTTGGAACCGCATGGGTAATCCCTCTCATCTCCTTGCATAGTTCTTTCCATTTATTCCTCTAAAGAAAGTTATTTGCATTTAAGAGAGTTTTCTTATACGTCAGATCTACGTCGTTCTTGAGAGTTTCTAGAATCGACGTTCGCGTATATCATTCGTTGGTGTATAAGGTAGGTGGCTTGGTGTTTATTTTTCAACTGTCGTGCGTTTTTGTGTGTTTTGAGCTATGAACCCATATTTGGGGTGTCGTGTGGCTGAGTCTATGGCTATTTTAAATACCTAGAATTGTATAGGTAATTAAATAAAGTTGTAAAACTGTTGTTTGGGATCAGTGCTTGGATCCAGGACCACCCCGGGGGTGCGTTCCTCTGTTTAGCCGTTTGGCCAGGATACCTGAGGGTATGACTTTATAGTAATGATTATAGAATTTCCTTAAGAGGAATTTCATATGTATGCTTGTTTACATGTTGGGCATTGACCCAGTTACTTTAGCCCGAGGGAGTTGTTTTGCTTAGCCCGAGGGCAGTTGTTATCTTAGCCTGAGGGCAACTTCTTCCATGCCTATGGGCAATAGACTCTGTGCCTGAGGGAGACACTACGTACGCCTGAGGGAAAAATATGTTATGCCTCTGGGAAATTACCTGCGGGTTGGATTCTGATTACCTGAGGGTAAAGGTTTGCGTGTCTGAGGACACTGACTGTTTACATAGAAATTCACTATGGTGTTTTCTTCATATTAGGTGGATAAATTTAATATTAAAATGTCAATATAACTGTTAAGTTAGTTACTTTTGAGTACTGATTAGTTTATTTCATTTTTACTTTTTCACACTGTTGTTGCATGTTTACACGCAGTTGGGCACGGGCCTTTGGTGGGTGCCTACTGAGATTTATTTCTCACACCCTGTTTGGGTCATGCTTTTCAGCCCAAACAGATTACATTTCTGCAGGTGCGGATAAGGGAAAGGGTCCCTATACAGGTACTTGAATGTTGTTGGGGTGTAGGAGATCATGGGACCGAGCATTGGCTCGTGATGTCGCGGGTTGTTCTGTTTTTCTTTTCTGTACTTGTACTTCAGTTGTATTGTATTGATTTTGTAACATGTTCTGGATGTTTTCATAGAATTGAGGCATGTTGCATCATTATTTATATATTGGTTGGTTATATATACTGCAGTTGTTTATTTCATTTATGTATGGTTATCTGCTTCCTCTATTGTTGTATGTTTTATTCTTTCCGCTGCGCTACACTTTGACAAATGAGGGCATAGTTTCCCCACTATCAGACCTGGGCCCTCACTACTAGTCGGTTGCCTCTAGCGTTTGGGGAAATACGCTTGAGGTCACGTGGTGAACCGGGTTCGTGGCACCCATTGAGTGGCACCCAGGACCGGGATGTTACTGATCATGTCATATTTTTAAAGTTTACTAAGTTTAAGAGGAGTGATATATGAGGATAAAATATGATTTTAAAAGGTCATTTTGAGATATCCCTATAATGGAATTATAATTTCATGTCACGTTGCAACATAATTTTTTCCATCCTTGCCATAAATTCTAGATCTCCATCAAATCTCATCATTTTTTCACTATTTATCTTAAAATTGGTTGAAATTAAGTGAATTTTTGGGATACCTTTTAGTTCCCTCTCTTGTCCTTGATCTTTGGATTTAAGAGATCCCTTGTTCATGATCTGGGGTGAGTTTTTATTCCTTTATCCTTCGTTATTCCACTTTTTATTATTCTGAGAAGGTTGTGGTGGTAGATTGGATTTGGTATTACTATCCTTGATTCATGGTTGTGATGAAAATTAATGTGCTTTGGGTTTTTGTGGTTTCCCTTGTGTGGTTGGTGCATTATGATTAGATCTTACCTTCTTCTTATTTCACAAGACTATTAAAGCTTCGGTTGATGTAGGGGATCTAAGAACTTTCTTTATTTATGTGTGAATTATGGAAGTTACATACTCTTTCTCTCCATAGGTGGATAGTATAGATTGGACTAATAAATATAATGAACTAGACTAAAGAAAATTGATGGGAAGGGGTGACATTTATGGTATTGATTGCTTCTAGGACTTACTTATGTGATATTGACTACCTAATGTTGTTTCTGAAAATATTTTACTAATGAGATATGTATTACAATACAACTATGATTTAAATGATGGGGTCACATTTTAAAAAAAGTTAACTGCTTAAAGATGGTAAATAATTGGCTGTATGAAACCTATATTTGTGTGTTGTCATCCATGAAAGAGATGTTTAATGAATTTTGTGGCATGTTTTGGAAAGGGTGGAATTTTAGAGGTGAGTATTACTGTAATTTTTTTGTGTGATGTTGGGATGCTTAATTTAGTGTTTTGGTTTGTGTGGATTTTAATGGGATATTGTGTGGTAATTATTATGGATGGTTTTGGGCTGTTGGTGTGGATTGAGCAGTGTGGTTATATCTACATTATTATGGTTGGTAAGAGGTAATGTGGTTATTGATGTGGAATGGTGGCATAGTTGGTTGTGTAAAAGAGGAAATAATGTGTGGGTGTTATGGGGACTATTGTCCCATGTAAAAAATGGCTATGTGGTGATTGGTTGTTATGTGGTGATTGGTTATTTTATAGTTGCTCAGTAGAAATGGAATTTGATCGGTAATAATGAAAATAGTAAATGGGTATGGTTAGAATTTAATAATTATGGGTTTTAAATGGAGTTTATAATACTTGAAATGAATGTATTATAGATGGATTTAACGTTGGTGATGGTTTAAAAAGATTTTCATTAAATATGTAATCTAATGTTCTAATGAATGAAATATGGAAATTAAATGGTAAATATATAAATGGTTGAATGATGTGTTTAAATGGTAATAGATATAGGTTTTTGTGGCTATTTTTTATAGAGTTTTGTTAGTTTTGTGGTATATTATTAGTAGCGATGATAGTGTCTGACGGTGGAAGTGTGGTGATGATTATGGTCTATGGTGAAGATGTTTTGATATGAACCCATAATATGGGATTATGTGTGTCTATTTATTTGTTTTATTTACCTTTTGATTTCGTACACACCACACTCAAGTCTAATAACCTTACTAACACTCAAATTTTTTGGGTTATGAGTGTTTTCCCCAAACATTTTAGGTTGGTGAAGGAACAGATAGCTGGTTACTCCCTCTTCCCTGCTCTCTCTTCTAAATATGGTATAGTTGTTATATCCCAAGTTTGATAGTGTGGTTGGTGTGATAATGGTGGGATTATTATGTGGTATATATAGTGTTGGTTGTACATATTAGAAGGAGGTAACAAGGTTGATTTCCTTCATGTTCATGATACCCTACTAGGGTGGATGTGTGGTGTGGTTGTGA
This sequence comes from Viscum album, assembly GCA_963277665.1. Lineage (NCBI taxonomy): Eukaryota > Viridiplantae > Streptophyta > Magnoliopsida > Santalales > Viscaceae > Viscum > Viscum album. The sequence goes on along the minus strand of OY728143.1, from coordinate 2,028,423,679 downwards.
TATGCAGTTGAGATGTGGATATGTGGTATATAGATGTGGTTATGGTTATGGTTGGTTATTACTGGTTCTAATATAAATGTTGTACCTTATGTAGATTAGGTTAGGTAGGGATACTACCTAACCCACATCAGTGGTGGTATGATTGGTATGATTGTATGGTATGGAAGTTATGGTAGCACTGGGGTATTTAATGTGGGGCATGAGTGTGAAAACCCAATGGGGAAGTGGTATGATGTACCATTTTTTCTATATTCTTAGATATTATTTTATTATAATCATATGTAATATTTAGTGAGTGGGCCTTGGTGAGGTTGTGTGGTAGTTTTCCTTGTATATGCTTATTGATTCTGTTGTTTATTCACTGAATCATTAGTATGATTCTTTTATATTTTCCCGAGTAGTATTGAGGAGGGTACTATTGAGTATAAATGTATGATCTCCCCCATATATAAATTATTTTTAGGTTTCTAATGTGAGTTTAGAGATTAATATGGGTCATACAAGATTGGATCATAGAGTTTTGATTGGGGATGTTTCCTTATGATGTTTTATTTTAGTATTCATTTTAGAGACCTATACTTGTATAGAATTTCATACTTTGTGGTTCATTATGGGATATTTGTTTTATTTTATATTATGGTATTAATTAATGGAATTATTATTATGTTCCTAGGATATATGATGTGAATTCCTCCTATTTTCATGTTTTATACCCTCGGTGTTAATCGCCAACTTGTGGTCTATTAGAGGTGGGCCTCAAGGATGACTCTCATCCACACTATAGGCCTGGGATGAATTCCTAATGGGGGGTTGTGATAAAGTGGTATCAAAGATATGGATGGGAGTTAGGATTGAAACTAGATATAAGAAGTAGTGAGGATTTCATGGGTTGGTAGGGAAACTATATTATTCAAACTTAGTGTGTAATGTAGTAAAGGAGACCGACTAGGACACAGGAGATTTGGGGACCCTATGATTATATTCAAGGACCTTAAGTTTACTGAACACCCTAGCTGAGGTAATGATGACTATGGGGTACATACCAAGGAGAGTTACATGCATCATACTTGTTTTTACTTTTTTTTATTTGGGATAATTTGGTGGGATGTTAAATTAATTGAATTAAATGAATTTGATTAAATGAATTCTATGAAATTGGTCATAGGAGTTTGTTTCTTTATTATAGATATGCATGATAATTATTATCCATATGTGTTTCAGGTTGGTGAGGTTCAATAGGATGATCCAGTTGACTACTAGAGTATTGATCTAGCTGAGGAGGATGAGTCTTGAAGGAAAATGTTGTGTGGGTTCTAGTGTCTAGGGTTAGTGAAGTGTGATGGTAGTGTCTTAGATCTAGAGATGGAGCACTAGATAGAGGATCTCTAGATCTCCTTTAGTTTAATATGAGATAGGGAAGAGTATTATATTTCATTATAGGTTAGTCGGATGTGAGGAGTAACACACCAATGGTGGATTCTTTATATTAGGGAGCAAAAGGGGGTAGAGGTTTCCTAGGATGATTTTCAGTGGTAGTTTCATGTTGAGTTATTATCATCAAAGATGAGGTAAGTGAAGAGACAAGAGTTATTATCCATTTGGTAGGGGAGCCTGAGTGTAATTGATCTTGGTATCAAGTACTAGTACCTTATTTTTTTTACTCATAACCTCTTTCTAGATGAGGATTCTAGAGTGTGACATTTAGAGAGGTGTTGTTCCCAGTTATTCATTATACAGTCGCCCCGTTTATACTACCTATGTATTTGGAGGTACAGAAGAAGGTTGAGGGGATTGAGAGGATACATGGGTATCCAGGATCATCATGAGATGGGATTTATTATGGATCATAAAGTACCAGGGTTATTGTTGGAGGATCTTGAGTGTCTGGTTCATCGAGGTTCTGACTGGTAGGAAGGTGGCTTCATCATTTTTCTTCTAAATTTTCTTGAGCCAACAGTTCTTATGCATCCATTGGAAGATCTATGCTAGTGTTTTTTCAAATATTGTGTCCATTGAAGATATATGTTCTCAGTAATTCTCGGCAATTAGTGTGGTGTAAGTGGTCAATATTTGTTCCAACCTCAACAACAGTTACCTCATAGGCCATATCAATAGTAGGGATGATAGTCTTATGTTCTCTAAATAGGATATGGATATGGTAAAGGTTATCCATGTGATATCACTTGTACTCAAGGAAATTGGGATGATTAAGGTCATTTAGGTGGTCATCAATAGTGGGTAAAGGAGCTAGACATGGATAGTTGCACACTATGGTGATGTTAGATCCATATGGGCCAAAGATTGTCTGAGGTGTCATCTATTTATCAACTACATTAACTTATAATTTATTTCATTCTCAAGAACATCACTCATTTATTGCACCCACCTTATTCTTTACCTTGGGACTCATGGTGGAGAGGCTTCCAATGACCCTAGTATTGACTAGAATTGGTGTAGTTTAGATGAGTTTCTTTGATGTGTATTGGGGTTGTGAGCTTTTGAAGGGGAAACATTAGTCATTAGGGGATTTATTTCTACTCCAGATATATCCATATGATGTATTCCTTAGTATGGATTGGTTATTCTTGGAATGTGAGGTTCTCAATTGTTTCCAAATGAGAGTTTTGTTTTGTGAGGAGGAGGATTAGCGTACGGTATTCATTGGCAAGTATGATTATTAGATTGGTTATAGGAGTTTAGATTTTTTTTCCATTTCAAATAGTATCTTTTTCATTAGATTCAATGGAGGCATGGGTGGTGGAGTTACCAAGAGTGGAGTTTTGGATATGTTCCCTAAATAGGTTGTATCCCTACCCCCTCAATGTTATATCATGTTTGGGATTGATTTATAGTATTTTACCTCCTTGATTTTGATGTCTCCTTACTGGATGGAACCTTCTAAGCTGTGAGATTTTATGATCTAGATCGATGATTTGATGTAGAAGGGATTCATACAGCCTAGTGTATTATTTTGGGGCACCCTAGTGTTATTCAACAAGAAGGAAGATGGTGGTATGAGGTTGAATATAAAATACTAGTTGTTGAATCATATAACAGTCAATAATTGTTGCCCCTTATGAGGATAGATTACTTATTTTACCATATGAAGGGATCTAGTTGGTTTTCAAAGAATTATTTTCAGTTTGGATATCACCAGATAAGGGTGAAAGAGGAGGATATCCCAAAAACTACTTCCTGGTGTCATATTATAACTTTGATATTATAGTTACGACATTTGATTTCATGAATTCCCCATATGTTTTTATGGGACTCATGAACCCCTTGTTCCATGAAATCCTAGATCAGTTTATGGTAGTGTTCATCGGTAATATTATCATATACAGAAGGTCATAGGAGGAGCATGTTGAGTATATCATGGTTATTTTATAAGTCCTTCATTACCATAAACTATATGGGAAGTTTTACAAGTATAGTTTTTGAATATGTGAGGTACATTTAATTCGATATGTAGTGTCTCATCAGGAAGTGGTAGCTAATCCTTTAAATATTGAGGTGGTTATTTCTTAGGTAGCACCCAAGAATGTTGGGGGGTTGAAGTTTCCTGGGTCTCGTGAGCTATTATCAGAGATTTTTTTTGAATTTAATCATATTGTGTCCCCATTATAACCTTGACCTAAAAAGACCAAGACTTGTATGGATTTATCAGTGTTAAGATGATTTTGAATACATGGAGGGGAAGTTTATCAATGCTCACTTCCTTCAGATTCCATAGCAGGGAGTGATGTTTGAGGTTTTTTGTGATGCATCCCATCTTGATTTGTATTGTGTCTTGCTGTATCAAGGGGTAGCGATATCATATGGGTCTATGAATTCACATCCCCACAAGTGTAACTATTTCACCCATGATCTCAAGTTAGCGGCAGTGGTGTTTTTTTAATCTATGGTGACATTACCTCACTGATGATCTCTTTGTGTTCTTCACCAATCACAAGATCTTGAGGTATATTTTCTCTCAGTGGTACCTTAATCTGCATAGATAGAGTTCTTATAGGATTATGGTTTTTAAATCTTCTACACCTCAGAAAAAGGGAATGTGGTTTCTGATTCGCTAAGTAAAAAGTTGTAGGAAGATATTGTTCAAGATTTAGGAGATGCTTGGAGAGTGTTGTAGGATATTTCAGTAATGCATCTTGATGTGGGGGAAATTATTGGTAGAGGTTTGTTATATCAAATGAAAATTCAGTCATCTTTTATAAAATAGGTGGTAGAGTCTCCATGAGTTTCATATCTTAGCTCTAGAAATTCATCTAGGTATATCCAAGATGTATCATGCCTTGGGGGTCAGGTTTGGTGGCTCGGGATGAAGGGGTTAGGGGAGAAGTTCATATTTAGATATTTGGTCTTATATAAGGTGAAGGTAGAGATTCGTGTTTCTAGTGGTTTGTTGCAACCATTAGAGTTTCTCAAGTAGAAGTGGGATGAAATCTTGATGAATTTCATCACTAGTTTACCATAGTCTTAGGGAGGAATTCAAGTTAGTTTAGAGATTATGGATTGGTTGATGAAGTGAGTATATTTCCTAGAAATCATGTAGTTGGGTGTTGTGGATGTTCTATAAAGGTGGCATAGGGATGAGGTAATGAGGCTTCATGAGGTGTCGAGGACCATTATCTTTGATTGGGATCATCATTTTACCTTATGAGTTTGAGGATTCCCTCAACATGCTTTTGGATCTTAGATATGCCATAGAACTACTTTTCATCCTCAAATGGATGGGTTGATAAAGTATTCCATTTAGATGTTGGAGGATATGTTGTGATAAAAAGTCTTAGATTTCAGTGAATCATGGTTTAATCACCTAACTTTGGTTGAGTTTTCTTATAATAACACTTATAACTCTTCCATTGGTGTGTCTCTATTTGGGGCCTTGTATGGGTAGACTTTTCAATCTCTATTGTGATGGAATAAGGTTAGGAAGTCAATAGTTCTTGGACCTAATGTGGGGCAGATCATGACAGAGAAGGTTTATATTATTCATGATCAGATGAAGGCTGCACAAGACCATCAAAATTCATATTATGGTCAATGAAGGAGGCTACCAAAATTTAAAATTAGGGGTAATGTGTTCTTGAGGGTTTCCCATTAACATGTGCAATAAAGGTTCAGTCTAGGGAGAAGATTTATCCTTAGTTTATTATCCCTTTTGAGGTGTTGTGGCATGTTAGTGAGGTGTAATATCAGTTGGTGATTCCTTCACAGTTGGACTAGATCCACGATGTCTTCCTTGTGCTACAGCTGCATTGATTTCTTCATGATGATTCTCATGTTATTAATTAGGGAGAGATAGATGTAGAGTATGATATGAACTTAGTTTAGTGGTTAGTAGAGATCCAATATTATTGATAGAAAGTGTCACATGGAAAATTTATTCCCTTGTTTCCCATTATGTGCAGGCATAGTGTCCAAGAGGATTTTATGTGGGAATGTGATTCGTAGGTACATGCTCAGTCTCTCGAACTATTTGGAGATTATTTTGTTATAATGATTAGGATGTTTGATTTTATATTGATATTACTAGATGATTTTTTATATTTTTTTAGTATTCTTTCTATGGTGTTGTTTTAGGCTTATTGGTGGTATTTTTGTTGTTTGAGAGGCATCACCCAAGGAGAGTTAGGTTCAGGGGATGTGGTTTTTTCCTTTTTGATTTTTTTTATTCTTGGGGATGAGAATCATTTGAGAGGAATATGATGTAATATCTTAGAACTTATTAGGTCATTATTTTACATAATTTGACTATTTGAGGTGTCGGGAGTAGTTTGGAGGAGGAGAGGTATTATTAGAGCTAAGATTCCAGCTAGGATAACAAGATCATGGTGTGACTATTTGGATTATGGTGCGAGGGTTTGTTGTAGTAGATGGTGATTTTTTAGGTGATTGGTCACAGTGTGATGGGGTGTGTCATGGTATAAGGGTTTCATAGGGAAATTAACAAAGGAATTTTATAGTTTTTGGGGAATGACACTTACAAAAAATTTGGATAACCCTTAATATGCTACCTTCGCTAATTTTTATGTCATGGTGTAGGGTTCTCATTGTGGTGTGAGAGTTTGTGGCTATTTTGTGAGTTTTTTCATGGATGGGAATCATAGTGTGTCCCTAAATGTTGAAACATGGAGTCTTGGAGGCTAATTTTAGAGGTTTTGTATTTGGTTGGTCATAGCACGAGGACCTGGAGGTTTATTTTTAGGTGCTATGTCTGAATTCATTGCATCATAGTTCATTGTTCATGATATAACCCTTACTCAATCATATCAGATTTGAAAAGTGTACCCAGTTCAAGAGGGGATAGGTATGGGGATTCATGAGATAATTTTCAGAGGGTGGTTTGAGATATTCCTTTTATAACATGATGATGTGATGTCACATTACGATGAATTTTTTTCTATCCCAGGTATAAATTCAAGAGCTTCTTTAAATCTCATTCTTTTTCCATTGTTTCTCTCAACCTTGGGTAACCTTAAGTAACCTTTTATGAGACCTTTCACTGCCCATTCTTATCCTTGATCCTTGGATTTAGGATATCCCTTGTTCACGATATGAGGTGAGTTCCTCTTCCTTTCTCCTTGGATTTTCCCCTATTATTTATCTGGGAAGGCTGTGTCAATGGATTTGATTTTATTTTTCTAGCCTTGAGTTGTGGTTGTGATAGGAATTTATATGCTTAAGGTTATTGGGGTTTTCCTTTCATGGTTGGGATGTTGTGATTATCTCTTCCCTTCTTCTTATTGTGCAAAATTTGTTAAATCTTTGATTAAGGTAATATATTTGAGACTCTCTTTATTTATGTGTGAATTGTGTAAGTTGCATGTTGTTTCTTTCCTTGGGTGTATGGTATGGATTATCCTAACAAAGATAATAAACTGGACTAAAGAGAATTTTTGGGAATGGGTGATCCATATGGGTTTATTTGTTTCTATGTCTTACTTATGTGATTATTGAATACCCAATTTTGTTTTTTAAAATATTTTTCTATTGAGATATGTATTGTGTTGGTGCTATAATTTAAATTATGGTATTACCTTTCATAAAAGGTTAACTACTTAATGATGGTAAAGAATCAATTGTGTGAAACCTGGATTATTGTGTTATCATCCATGAAAGATATGTTTAATGAATTTGGTGGAATATTCTAGAAAGGGGGAATTATAAAGGTGATTATTAATATAATTTTTTGTTTTGTTCTACTAGAATGATTGTTGTAGTATTGTGGTTTGTATAGATTTTGTGGGGGTTATTGTGTGGTAATTATTATGTTCTCTTTTGGGTTATTGATGTGGATTGAGTAGTAGGGTTGTATCCTCCTTTCCATAGTTGGTAAGAGGGAATGTATTTTTTGATGTTTAATGGTGGAATAGTTGGTTGTATGGAAGATAAAGTAATGTGTGGATATTTTGGGGGTTGTTGGATCATGTTCTAGGATGGTTATGCAGCAATTTGTTGATGATCATGGGGTTGTTTTATAGTTTCTCAATGTAAATGTAATGTAATTGGTAATAATGAAAATGTTAAATTGGTATAGCTATAATTGAATAACTATGGGTTGTAAATGGAGTTTTTAATACTTGAAATGAATAGGTAATAGATGGATTAATCATTTGTGATGGTTGAAATTATTTTTTAATAAATATGGAATCGAATGGTGTAATGAATTTAATAAGGAAGGTAAATGGTTAATATAGAAATTGTTAAATTTTGTGTTTAAATGGGAATAAAGATAGGTTTTTATAGCTATTTTGTGTGGAGAGTGTGGTTGGTTTTGTGGTATATCGTTGGCAATAATGGAAGTGTCTATTGGTGGCGGTGTGGTGGTGATTGTGGGATATGGTAGAGAAATTTTGATTGGAACCCATATGTTAGGATTGTTTGTGTGTTTGTGTGTATGTTTTATTTTCCTTGTGATTTCATACACACCCCGCCTGAGTTAGATAACCTTACCGACACCCAAATGTTTTGGATTTCATATGTTTTTAACAAACATCTAGGTTGGAAAGGGAATAAATTCCTGACTACTCTCCCTTCCCTACTATCTCTTTCGAATGTGTTATGGGTGTGATGACCTGAGGTTTATAGTTTTATTAATGAAATTATGGTTAGATGATGATGTGTTATATATAGTGTTGGTCATGCCTGGTGGGATGAGGGAAAAATATTGATGTACAAAATTTTCATGATACCCTACTGAGGTGGATGTGTGATGTGGTTGTGATGTGTGGTTGAGATGTGGATACATAGTATATGAATATAATTATGGTTATGGTTGGTTATTAATAGTTTCAATAGGAATATTAGACCCCATGTGGGTTTGGGTAAGTAAGGATTTGTTCCAATCCACATTAGGGGTTGAAACGAACTAGCTCGGGTCAACTTGACACATCACCTGATATGGCTCACCACAAGTCTTAAAGAAAATTATCGATCACCAAGAGATCGAAACAAGCTCTGGGGTATCAAAGTATAATAATTGAGAATGATTTCACCTTAAAAATCCCAATAACCACATCATGGACTCTACCCAGAAATATGGAATAAACCATTCATACATTGGACATTCATGCACAAAAATAAATAATTTCAATAAAAAAGAAACATCCAAGTAGAGCATATCGCAATAGAAATAATATAAATAAATCATAGACCAAATCACCACATAAGTTGAACATAAAATGATAATCAATGTCACATATAAAAAATAAACCAATGGAAAGGTCTAGGACAACAAGGAAGACACATAAACATCCCCAAATAAAGAAAAACTAAACCCGAGAAACTACTATCTCCACATGACCCATGGTCACTCACCACATCCCATACAGTCTAACATCGGACCAATGAAACAATGACCAAAAATAATTCAAGAATAGGGACCTAAATGGAAACATGGGAACTATATACACCCATTGGTTAATTCAAGGTGTGAGAAAATCATGCCTAGTAGGATTTCACCAAATATTTTTTTCCAATTCCTTTTAAAAAAAAATCATTAATACTAATTTGAATCATAAATAAAAAATAGTTCTTTCTCATAATAAAACATATTGAAATAAATAACATTACATAACCACTTTTATAAAACCCCCACACTTTCACTTTTAATAAAAACCCTTTCAAACTAAGGAAAAATGGTCTTTTAAATTTATGGAAAAAATAAACCTTTTCCCTTTTTCAAAAACACTCTTCAAAAATGACCCTTTTTAAATCCAACATCACCTTTTTTCTTTAAAGACACGTTTTCTAGACCATTTCATAGTCTATTTTGAATATAAAACCAAACCATAACTGAAATAGAATATAAATACACAACATTCCCCAAGATATCAATGGGGAACAAGTAAAAAAAGGGGAAAATAAAACAATGGTGTTATCTAATCAATTCAAGAGCTAGGGGATAAAAATTAGGTTTAAAATGGGATCCCCTAAGTAATATTAAATGGAGACTAGGCATCATTGGAGACTCAATAATCTCTATAATAAATGATAATAGACTTGGTTCATCAGTTCACTAGACCTATACATATAATCAGTACATCTCATTCAGCTTCCCCCTTCGGGTCTCACCAAGTAAAATATAAACCCCTATTAGGATGCTACTCTCATAGGGAGATATCTATATAGTGTACACTGAGCTAGTGTAATACACATCTATACATTTTACTTGGATACCTTAGATTACCATGATATCAATAAACATAGGTGAGAAAACAAATGAATCCCAATAGGATCACAAGAATCAATAATAGAAAATGAGTAGAAAAACTCATCTCACCTCCAATGCCCTTGTAATAAAAAACCCCTTCTTCATTATCCATATCATAAATAATATGAAACATCCACCTTTGGGGCCCCAAATAATACTAATCATGGTCAAAATAAGGTTCAAAAATGAGGGTCACACACATGACATGGAAATATAATTTATAAAGTATCAAATAGGGCTCAGTATGCCAATTCATTTTAGACCATTTAAAATACCACTATAAAACACTATTTAAAACTGAGTCATGGAGAAAGCCTGTCTGGAATCATTAAAATCATAAACCATTTTCATTTTAAACCATTTGGAATCCTAATTCATTTCCTTTTATTTCTAAAAATTCCATGAAAATAAAATTTTCACCCAATTAATGGAAAAAATGGAGTCAAACACCTTTAAACATCAAACTCCATTAAAAACCCCTTTTTAAATACCTTCACAAACACTTAGAATTAAAAACATTTCTTTAGAAACTAAAAAACCATTAAACAACATTGATGAAAATTTATAAAAAAATACTTTAAAACACATTGAAATTAATTTTGAATATCACATATAGATTTAATATAACAAACAAGGCATTAAAAACATCAATAATTCCATGACATATCAATTAAATTAAGTGTATAAAAGCATATACCTTGATCAAAAAGAGATCAAGTCGAAACACATTGCCTTTGATGGTGATGTCCCAGCCAACAAATAATAAACCCTTTCCAATCCCTAAACAAACAACACCCTAAATTAGAGCCACCCCACACCCTAATCTTAGACAACACAATGCCTAGAGTTGATGGGAGAATACCAATCCAAGAAAGAATGGTTGTAGGGTGAAGTGGAATGGAATAAATAGAGGAAATGAGATATTTAACTTGAGAATCTACTATAAATATGATAAGATGTGGATCAAAATAGAGGATAAGGGGGGAGGTAGATCCTAGGTCAGGCCCCATGATTGATAGAATAAAAGGAGAAAGATATGGGGAAAACCCTTCATATTGAATGGGGGTAAAACTGAAAAACCAAAAAAAAATTAAAAACACAGGTAGACACCTTCCATGGTGTAGTCACATGCACCATGTCATGGTGTACCCCTCATCGTGGTCTCTAGACCACTGTGAAAGGGACCTCAAATAAGTATAGGGGTTTTCCCATTATTTTTTTCCTCTATGGTGCAACACTGATCACCATGGAACAAAACACCTTCTTGAACGAGCTCTATGCCGCAACCTCACCCCTATGGTGTAGCCTTATCCCTCACTATAATTTGACTAATTGGAAAACAATAGCCTACATAGTTCTTACCTCACTCCACATCATGGTCACCCAATAATTAAAAAAATGAAAAGGTAAAGAATCATCTCTAAGGCATGGTCACCCTACCCCATAGAGTGGCTTGCTATAAAACTACCCCGAGATATCTCAGGACCTCTTGAACTACCTATAAAGTAAAGTAAAGACCAAGAAAATTCAAAATAATCCAAAATTAAGTAATATACACATAATAGTAACATGGGGGTGTCAAAATTCTTCCCACTATATCACTTTCTAGAACCCAAAAGTCTTTGGTAAGAGTGGAAGGTAATAAAATAAATCCACACAATACCTCATATCAAGAGATGGTTGAGTGGGGAATCAACTAGAGAGGACCTAGTGAAAGGAATCACCAACTAATATAAAACCTTTCAAAATCTATAATAACATTAATACTATCTAAAAATAACACAACTATGATCACAAGGTACACAACATAAAGAGAGTGGATACCTATAATAGGCCTCCTCACCATTTAGAGTTCATCTAAATTAGTGAAATAAAGGATAGACACATCCCCACCAAGGCATCACCAAAAATAAATGTATTTTTACAAATTATAAAAAAGAAATAACTTCTTTACACCAACCCCCAAAATCATTCACTAGTGTAGAAAACATGTTTAACATTGGTTTTTTCCCTTTTAACATCGGTTGAAAAGCGATGTTAATGTAGCTGACGTAAAAATTGGGGATTTAAATGTTGGTTTTATAAACACTGACATTGAAATACCTTCTAAAAAACAACATATATAAGGATCTAAACATTGGTTTTTAATAAAACTAATGTTGGAAGCCATCATACTTAGATTTCCATATTGGTTTTAAGAAAAACTGACATCAAAATTCCTACTAGGAAGGATTTCAATGTTGGTTTTTAAAAAAAATAATGTTGAAAGTTGATAATTTTTTTAAAAAAAATATTAAAAAATACATGATTCTAGTTCTATATAACACAAACTAAAACACTAAACAGTAGTAACAAACAACACAAACAAACTAATTAAAACCTTTCACGACATCTTTTATAGATAATATACACCCAAATAAAACTATATATACAAATTAGTCAAACTTAGAAAATAGTGTACATATAAATTTTGAATTTTTTTCAATTATTTTGTTGTATACGGTGAAACATCATCAAAAACCTACAATATAAAGTGTTGTGAATTTAAAAATACAGTATATTTTTTAAAATTATAAGTTTTATGATGAAACTAACCTTTTTAAAATCTGTTTTTGTTATAGTCATGACTATCTCAAAAATGAATCATAAAACATAATAAATTATTTCAAAAATCACTCTTTTATGATGACATTGTGTTTATAAAATAATATTTTTAAAATAAAAACACTAGATATGTAAGAAAAAACAAGTATTTACTAATATAAAATTTATCTACCTAAACTTTTACATATTCAATTTTTTCTAGTTCAAATATTAAAAAGTTATTCATGATGAACTTAATCCATAACCTATTTTAATTTTAAATATTAATTATCAAAACACGTGTAAAATGAAAATATTGGGATTGAAGAACTAAAATATTATAATAAGACTTACGCCTTTAACAACTTTCTAAATCTTCTTCAAACACCGCCCAATAAAGAGAATAACCAATATGCCTTGCATTTATTTAGAAAAAATATACATAACATTCAATTTATGATAAAATATAAAAAATACAACATTAATAATAGTATAATGAATAGTTGTTCATAATTATATATGTGTTCTTACCAGTCAAGGAATGGAAAAAACCCAACACATAATCTACTTTTTGTTTAATCTTTCGAATATATATTCAATTCTAGCATCTTGATCTAGTTATTTTATATCTTTTGAAATACATTCTGAATCAATAAAAACATAAAAATAAGTGCAATCATATTGTACAAAAATAGTGTGGAGATACCTAATTAATAAAGTAATAAATTAAGTCAATATAACATATGTTTACTTAAAGAAATTAAATTTATAATTGAAATTTACTTACATGGAAAACAACTAAAACACAGGTATAGTGAGATCCTCACCCTTTACAACATCAATGATGTAATTTTTAGATATATTTAATGTATAATTTCTTCTCCAAATATCATCACTCATCAAAAAAGTATAATAATTTTCTAATATAGAAGAATCCAATGTTAACTTTGTTATCCTATCAAGATTATGAAGATTATTTGAAGGTGGTGGTTCCGTAAATTTTGCTTTCCTTTGCAATAATTCCTTCAATTTCAAATACTCTTATATAAGGTGGGTGTAAGAAAAAACTATAATTAATTTGAATTTAATGATAAATAAAAAATGAAAAATAATGCATAACTCATATGAAAACTGATGACAAAGAGTATCTGGCCAAAGTAAAAAATGACCAATACTCTGTCCAACTATGGTCGTCTCCTCAGTAGGTAGCGACACTAGATTAGTTGGATCAATAATAATATCATTTACTATTACTCTTACCTAACCCAGATACATAATCTGATGATGTACATAATCCTTTAGATTATGTACAATTTTGTATTCTATAGTATGTACATGGGGATCCCCAGCAAGAAACTCGCAGTACACGGTCAGGTCTGAATGAGGAGGTGGAGGATTTGGGTAGGTAGGTTGCACATGTCGCATCTATATCATCACTTCTAAAAACATAGCTGTTATAGATTATTTAATTCTATCATATATTTAATCATTCAACTATCATATCCCATCATTCAAGGAAGCTATTTCTCCCTTGAATTTCCCCCTGTTGATGTCTTACTAGGGCACAACCAAAATATTTCTAAAATTGATACCCTCCTTATAACCTATGATGTGACCTATGTGTCCTAACATTCCTAAATCAATTTTAATAATATTCATCCTACCCTCAAGAATAAAGGTCCCCTATGTCATTTTCTCCTGAAGGGAATCCTAAAATAATATTTTCAAATGTAATATTAGTGGGATGAATTTAAAAAATAGTAATATTTAAGAAAATTAATAATTTATTACTTGTAATATTGTCAACTACTTATTTTGTTGTATTGAAAATATACTTCCCATTTTTTATCATCCTCACCCTTTTACATTTTTCATGATGATGGGTATGAGATATAGGGACATATTGAACCTCTATGAAGCCTCTTTTTGACTTGAAACTTAATTCATCAAATTTTTTAGCAATCATTTACTCCTCTAATAAAGGATACCCTCCATGCGACAATGTATGTGGGTATAAATTATGAGACTGTATCTCTTGGTTAGGTTTCCTAGAGACCTATTTTATAAGAAAAAATTAATAATTTATCAAGTTATTAAAATTAACTTAAAAAATAATTTTTACAAACAACAATTACATACCATATAGGCTTCCCCTCGCCGATTGGAGACAAAATTTTGTCATGTATCTATATTAATAAAACCATACTTAAGGGATTGATATTGATTCTATTTACACCTAAAAATATAATATGAAGTAAAATTTGTCTTAAAATATCTATATCTAGTTTCCAAAAATGATATACACCTTTTATTAATTTCCTTCATCACTTGAAAGTTAAATTTCTTCTCTAATTGATTAGATTAAATATTATTCATATGAAATGTATAATATTTAAACCATTGGAAAACTTAATGAGTTTATAAATTTTATTGTTAGGGACTCCCATAACTAATCATTCATCAACTAATTGATGCTCCTCCAATCATGGAATAAAATACCTATCTTATAATGACTCTGCATGGCCAAGTAACACCCAAACTACTTAGCATGTGAGCCATTTGGGTGGTTGTTATCATCAAACTCAATTATCAATATTTTCTCTCCGTGTGCAAGTAAAAGTTTTGGTGAACATGTAATCTTTCACCAACCATATTTAGGTACCATAATTTTTTGATAAGAATAAGAGTTTCATAAAATTTCAATAAATATATGTTTAATTTCATTAAATAATTTAATTACTATAGATATATTTATATGAAGAAATCCTCATACCTTGGTTCCCCAACCTCTATGTCTGTCATTTATAAATATGTATGTTACTTCAATGAAAGTTGTTGTACCTATATTTGATTAAAATTAAATTATTGTAATAAATAAAAAATTGGTTATTCGTAATATAAATTGAAACATTGAATGTTATAATTTTCAACCAAAAAAATGTGTAACTCAAAATAATAAATATAAAAATTAAAAAAAATGACAGAAATGATTATCATCTAAAAATGTGTAATTTTTTATACCTTTATTTCATTAGAAATAAATAAATGTTATAAATAAAAAATGTGATTGTTCATAATAGGAAGAAAATTATAAATATTTTGTTGAATAAAAGTGTAGTCCTGAAAATAAAGAATATAAAGAAAATAGCCACAAAAAATGATGAAAGAAACCCTTTTAAACAAAAAAAGGATATTTGAATCTAATTAAAATAAAAATTATTAAAAAAAGTAGGAATATTCAACATCTATATATTTAACTATTAAAAATAAATTTTTTAACCGTGTTAATTTTACAAAAAAAATATGATTAATTAGTATAGTAATGGATTGTTTTCATGTATCCCTTCTATATGATAATTTCATGTTGAATGGATTATGCCAACATCACAGTCATTTTTATCCTTAGATAGTCATGTAGTTGATGAAAAAATTTCACATAAGTCTTTAATATCATCAACATTCACATTACCCAAATGAATTTTTTTCCCTTATAAAATAGTGGAACACTAATCATGTGATGGGTTAACAACATAAAATATTTATTTTTCATTAATATCCATGATATATGATTCCTCTTTATAACTAAATCTTTTCAAATAAACATGTTTAAATCCATACTCGTCATGTTTTACACCACTGTTACTATCAAAATAGTTAAACTTAAATATCAGTACCTGAAATTTAGTATAATCAACCTCTCATATATCCTTAACAACTCCAAAATATGTTTTTGATTCAGAAATTGGGTTTTTATCTTTGACACTCAAAAAATATAGTGCTTTAGTAATGAAAATTACTCCACTATTTTTAACGGTACTCTTTTAATCCTTGTTTTTTATGTAAAATGTGTAACCATTAATATCAAAACCAAACCATGTGATCACATTAACACTTGGTCCCCCTACTATCCATTTCAATGTTTCTGATGTATATAAATAAGTCTTTAATTTATCCTTAAACCAAGAAAAAAATATATTTTTATATTTATTTATCAACCACTTTTCATTTCTCCTCAGATATCATACCTTTAATCCAGCAATATGTGATGATATATATGGTTGAACCTAAACTATATTTTTCAAAATGTATAAATGTACATGCATCACTTTATCACATGGAATTAACTTTAAGTTGTATATCTATTTACCTTCTCTATCAACTATCAAATTTCAAGATATAGGGAGACCAACATGCTCCACTTCAAACAAATAATCAATAAAAAACTCAATCATATCTTCTGATATATATTTTTGAATAATAGAGGTCTTTGGTCGATGTATATTCTTAGCATATCCCTTTAAAATTTTCATATATCTTTCAAAAGGATACATCCAATTTAAATAAATAGACCTATTGTAACATACCACCCCTCCTCATTGGCTTGGAAAGAGGAGTGGGTGTTTTAGGCCTTAGGTTAAATTCCTAAGACACCAAAGGCTGGAAATAAATTTCAAGGGAATCAAAAACAATTGGGGGACAATTTTCCCTTTGAAAATAAAATTACCAGGACAAGATAACCATAACAACCAAACCTCTAAATGATTCATGAGTATAAAATACAATCCAATATAAAACCAAACCAAAATACAATATCAGAGTATAATTAGAATCAAAGTGATGTAATCAAAATAACCAATAGGCAACAAAACCCAAAGATACCAACCAGGAACTCCCAATCAGATCTAAGCCCCAAATCCATATTCCCATACTAAGGTATCAAGAAGTATCACTAAATAATTTGGATACTTTGCCTTTACCAATGTCTCGATATATAATATCTACAAATGCACCATGGTTCCCAAGCAGGGGGTGAGTATAAAACTCATTATTTTTTCCCACAATGACTTCCCAACTCATGCCACTAGGGTAAAACTTATTATCATATTTATATAAAATATTTTAAAAAAAAATTAAAGGAGTTTATATCAAAACCAATCCATTTTCCAACCCAAAACAGTATTCCATGGAAAGAAATCAATCAAGCTTTAAAACCATATTTCAAGTAATACATCAATAAGGTCTTTAAACTGTTTCTCAATTTGTGATTTGGTATATTCTATTCTATGTACACACACATCCACAACACACACACACACACACTTGGTGTTACCATTGATGGTGGAACTTCATGTTCATACTCTGCACCTTTGATGGTGGTACTTAACAACCATTATCCATCCCATTAAACTCATGCCCAGCTATTATGACCAAATCATATCAACCCATTTCAAAAAAAAACATTTCAAAAAATACTTTAATTTCATTAAACCAACCAAAATTTTAAAATCAACATTTTAAAATTATAAACAACAGTTTTTTCCAAAAATACATTCAATTCCTATGATTTCCAAAACCACAATTCAAAAAATAATTTCCCTCAAATCACACCATGATTTTTATAAAAATTTCAATCAATTTGATCAATTTGAAATCAAGCATTTAAGTTTTAATCTACAGGATTTGATAAAGAATCCACCTACCTCTTAAACTTAGGTGAAAATGAAGAATGGTATAAAAACTTCCAAATCCGAGATTGAAACTCCTAAATACAAACTTATATATTATTCCTTTCAATAAAAACTATAATATATCATCATGATTGACATCACGTAGCATAGATTTATCCCCAAAATATTATATCTATGATTTCGAGGGAAGAAGAATAGATCTAAGGGAAACAATGAATAACGATCACTTACCAACAAATATGGACCTCCAATGCACTTATATTGGCCTAGCAATCACTCCCAGATCAAAAGAAATTGTCCCCATAGCCTTGGGAGGAAGAGGAATTCTTATTATGGCCTAATTGGGGGGAAGTGGTTTAGGAGGTAAATTGGAATAATCCATGGTTTTTGGATCTAAAATTTAATAGTGCATGGTTTGGGTGCATGGTTAGGAAAACTATATACTAACCATTCATGAGCCACTGCCTCAAACCACACCTCACATAGTTAACTCACATGGTTATACAAACCATGATCTAACCATTTTATTCCCCATTATCCATTATTGCACATTTCTCCTAGGTAGGCGCATGATTTTTCCAAATTGTGTGCCTCCCCAATGCCCACTATTTTAGTTGTACGGTTTATTGGAGGTGTTTTATGATTTATACAAACCATTCTCAAACCATGCACCTACAAAAAAGATACAAAACATGACATAGGTCCTACAAACCTCCCAAAACATAACCCAAACATTTTATATACTTAAAATACATAAATAAAGGGTCAATTGCCTGAAACCAAGGGTGTTATATTCTACCCACCATTGGTATTTCCATCCCCAAAAAGTAGAAAACTAGTGTTGTCCCAAAAGAGTTCTAACCATTGCTCCAACATTTTATTTTCACGCTCCCACGTTTCTTCCTGAATCTGGCCATATTACCATAAAACCCACACTAGAATGATATTTTTCCCACACAATACTTTCTCTTGCCTATCCATGATCTTTACCAGCACATGAACCAACATAGCATCTAATTCTAGGTCAACGTGATCCCATCAAATTGCATGGTCAAGATCATGTTGATACTTCTTCAATTAAGTTAAATAAAAAAAATTATGTACTAAACTAAACCATTATGGAAATGCCAACTGATATTCCACCTCAACAAACCATTCATGTATCTCAAAAGGGATTATGTATTGAGGAGATAAATTTCCCTACTTTCCAAAACGATGATGTCCAAGTCTTGGATAGATTCTCAAGAATACATGATCACTCACCTCAAATGAAAATGACCATCGATAATGATCCACATATGATTTTTGATGACTCTAATCCATCTTCATCCTTTTTTTGATCAACTAAATTTTTTGTGTTGTCTCTTGAACAAGTCTTGGTCCAACCAATGAAGTCTCACTTGTTTCTTCCAAATAAAGTAAAGAAAGACAAGGATGCCCATACATTACTTCAAAAAGGATCCATATGTATTGAGGTCTGATAATTGTTGTTGTAAGATAACTCCACTAAAGGTATGTGCTCCTCCCATGAGCCACCAAAATCTATTACACAAGTCCTAAGCATTTCTTCTAGCATTTGTATCATCCTTTCAGATTGTCCATCCATTTGATGATGATATTACATGCTCATAGTCAAATGATTCCTAAGAGATTACTATAATCATTTCCAAAAATAAGACATAAAGCTCGGATATCAATCTGATTCTATTGAAACTGGTACGCCATGCCTTTTTACCACTTCTTGGATATTGATTTTTGACAAGTCTTTCACTGTATTAGATTCATGAATAGGGACTAAATGGGTCTAATTTTTGAGTTGATCCACTATCAACCATATGGAATTGTGTTTTTGAACTGTCCTTGGTAGACCTGTTAAGAAATCCATAGCTATATGCTCTCATTTCCACATGGGAATCAGTAAAGACTGTAGTATACCCATTGGTCATTGGAGCTCTTCCTTAACTTTTTGATAGGTGAGGCGTATTAAAAAAATCAACCACTTTTCTTTTCATTCTATCCCACCAAAATTGTGATTTCATTTCCTTATACATATTTTGTATTCCATGAAGAACAACCCATGTTGAATGGTGGTAAGCATGAATAAGTTGTTCCTAACAAGCGAAAGGTATGACCATCCAATCTTGAAACCAAAAAAGTGATCTTCTATCAAACTTCCATACCTCAACGGTCTCTACATAATTGATTTTTAATATCATAGAAACACATTCAAAATTAGATGTTTGTGCCTCTTTAACATTCTCAACCAAATTAGGAACAAAATAAACAAGAAAGAAAACTACAACGCTACCTCAATCTTCACAATCCAAGTGCATGTAGGTTGTCACTGACATTAGCTATCATTGATCTGAAGCCTCTTTCACTAAATTTCTATATGAATTCCTATTTAATGCATCCACCATAGAGTTTCCATTACCTGATGTATACATTAAATCAAAGTTAGACATTTGAAGATACTCTATCCATATTCTTTATCTCAAATTCAAATCTATTTGTGATAAAATGTGTTTCATGCTGTTATGATCTGAAAACACTGTAAATTTTTCACTAAAGAGGTAATGATACCAAGTCTTCAAATAATGTACCATATCACCTAATTCAAAATCATGTGTTGGGTAGTTCTTCTCATGAAACTATAATTTTCATGATCTATAAGAAACAACATTATCTCCCTGCATGAGAACACACCCTAACCCAGATCCTGAAGCATAAAAATACACCACATAACCTTGTCTTAATTATGGAAATATTAAGATCAGTGTTGATGTAAATTTAACTTTAATATCTTGAAAATATTCCCAAAATTTATCATTCCATTGGAATAGAACATTTTTCCTTGTCAAAGTTGTCATTGGTGAAGATAGTTATGAAAATTCATGAAAAAAATGTTGGTAATAAACAACCAGTCTAAGGAAACTATGTATCTCAAAGACATTCTTTAGAGGTTTCCAAGAGATCATAGCCTCTATATTTTCTAGATCTATAAAAACTTTTTTTTCAGAGATAACATTGATAATGAAATGTATCTCTTGTATCCAAAAATCACACTTTGAAAGTTTGAAAAATAAATGATGATCCCACAAGATACCCAACACTATCTCCAAGTGTTGGTCATGCTCAACCATTGTCCTAGAATACACCAGTATTTCATCCACAAACACCACTAAAAAAATCCATATACCTTTGAAATATTCTATTAATTAATTCCATAAATATAGTCATTATATTAGTAATATCAAAAGGCATTACCACGTACTCATAACGTCCATATCTACTCCTAAAATCTATCTTCAGAATATCCTCCTTCTGAACCCGTAGTTGGTGATATCCAAAACAAAATTAAATTTTAGAGAACCACTGGGATCCTCTCAATCGATTAAATAGATCATCAATGCATAGAAGAGAATATTGATTCTTTATTTAAACTTTATTAAGCTTATGATAATACACATAAAATTTCATGACCCATCTTAGAGGGGCCCATGCCATGAATACCCCAAGCCCGACTTCAATATGCCAGGGGCTGGTGATTAGTATGGAGTAGGTATATCCCAAAATGGGAGGAATTTTACTAAGTACCTAAACAAACACACACATATCTCCAAGCCCAAAATGTTGTAAAGTAAAAACACTAAGTAATAAATGCATGCATACACTAAGATACCAACCATAGAGTACAACAGTTGGAAATTTGAAAGTAAACAGAGCCAAAATACAAGCCCACCAAAATAAAGAGTTTGTCAAAGTGAATAAACAAGTTCCTGAAACCCATTCGTAGAAAACCCTACCTGAAGGGTAGGTGTAGGATAGCTATCTAAAGTCATAGGAGTACACCTCGTCTGTCTGATCACTCTAAGCACCACCTGGTCCTAGTCCACCTATAACTCCATCAAAGCATTGATCATCTACATAAGAAACAACACATGCATTCAAAGATCATGTATGGGTGAGTAAAATAATACTCAGTAGGACACCCTGAAACCACAAAGGAATTCCACTAATAAATACACAAAGTACACCACAAATAAATACATGAAGTACACCACAAATAAATACATGAAGTACACCACAAATAAATATGTGAAGTATAACACAAAGAAATACTCAAAGTATACCACAAAGAAATACATTGTATACTATAAAGGAATACATGGTATACTACAAAGGAAACACATGAAGTACAGTCAGCTCCCACAGGTATAATTTTATAGCACAAAAAGTAGTATTATCAAACGTATTCCAAAGAACACCTAGTTTTGATAACACATAGAGTGTAGATGACACACAGAGTGTTGATGACACACTGAGTGTCGATGACACACGGAGTGTCGATAAGTCATGCATCCTCCAAGTCATGTATTCACCAAGTCACGGTCTCAAGATCACAGTCTCAAGATCACAGTTAGCCACAGGACTCTTCTCATAGCGCGCTTGTTCTAGAAGAATAACATATGGAGTGTCGATAAGTCATGCATCCCCCAAGTCATGTATTCACCAAGTCACAGTCTCGAGATCACAGTCTCAAGATCACAGTCATCCACAGGACTCTTCTCGTAGCACGCTTGTTCTGGAAAAACCTACTCTTTAAGACAATAGATTGTAAGTCAACTTCTACAAAGACTCACTTATATTATTTCAAAAATATTTTCTTATCGTAAGGGTCCCAATGCCACAAAAATCTGATCAAACAGACACATGGTTTGAAAGTTATGGTTTTTTTACTGAAAAGGACCAACCCTGGTCCGGTCTAGGTCCTATGTGGACCGACCCAGACCAATCAACCTGACCCGGACCAGTTCAGCTGAACCTACCCATCCCGACCCATTTCATGTGATCTGGGGCCCTTCTCTCGCATTCAGCTGACCCAGCCACATGTGTCTGGTCAACACGGCGCTGCTATGGTCAACGTGGACGGCCACCACATCCCTAACCTCCACCACCACGGGCTCCAGGAAGACCTAGCCGTATACATGGCTCCTCACTACCACTGCCTCACACCCTGCCACCGGCTACCCCACCGTAAACAACTACCTCTGGTGATTCGCTTCACACCTTCATCATCACACCTCTGCGATGTTGTTGCAATGTCGGATCCCCAGTCTCGGATCGTTGCACCATGGATCAAAGGTGCAACGATCCTTTGTTCATAATTTATAGAGAATGACGAATGTAGAAAGATTTAAGGAAAGGGATAAATGCACAGAAATTCCCAAAGAACATATCATGGAATTTTATGTTTCAGTCTCGATCTTTTCATGTTATAATGAAGAACAGAGAGGTAATAAAACAAATCTCTAAATATAATAATCCCTGATAATTAACCCGCATAAATTATCCATCCTACAAGAATGACTGAACTTTGGATCAACTTGTTCATGGGTTGGTTCGCATTCATTATTTAATTTTAAAAATAGTGGGGAAAATATCATGAAGAAAAACAATTCCCTGCTAGGATTTTGGATCGGTTGTTGATGAGGGGTGAAGTTGTGTCGTCGTCGCTCGTTGATCCGTCGAATCCAAGGTTTGTCGATCTTGATTCACCAATTCGTTGACATTCGTTGGGGGGAGAACCTTCTCCTTGCCTTATAGGATTTTTAGGGTTATGTTGTAACCCTGTATTCCTGACAATAGGAAACATTAAAAGAAAACTAACACTACATCAAAATAAAATATTTTTATTAAATAATTTAATGACGTTTACATCCAAAAACTAACTTTCACGATCGACCCACACCGGTCAATGTTAGGCCTCACCTAAGGTAAATTCATTGTTCTGAACGCAACATTACCCTCAGATTTATGATCCGAATAATGAATTAAGAGTTATTATAGTTTTAAATAAAAACTGCTCACGTCCTTTATTAAAAGCTTAACATTTTTCAACGAGTTGCTCTGAGAACACCGCACCTCAGAATCTCACACCATCTCAGTGCCTAGTCTCAAAATTTTACTAATTAATTTATAAAAAAAACAAAGAAAATTGAGTCATTACATTCTCCCCACCTTAGGGATTTACATCCCCGAAATCCAAAATAAGGGCTACTCAACAAAAAGACGAGGTCACTGAGCACGAATTTGAGCCTACCACTCCCAAGTGCTCTCTTGGATTTTTCCATGTTGTCACCGAATCTGAAATAGAGGAATAGACTACCCATAAAGGATCCTCTCATGTCGATCCTCGATATCCAGAAGATACTCTGTAAAAGTTGCCCCATCATCAATGTCCAGCTCTCCCCAGTCGATGATGTGTGATGGATCATGCATGTACCTCCTCATCTACAACACATGGAAGATATCATGTACCTGATGAAACTATGGGGGTAGATCTAGGTGATACACCACCTCACCAAATCTACTCATAATCTAAAAAGGTTCGATGTATCTCAGAGATAACTTGTCACCTCATCCAAATCTCAATAATCTTTGTCGAGGTGAGACCCAAAGGAACACATGGTCTCCCTCCTAGAACTCCAAGGTCCTTCTTCTCCTATCATCATATGACTTCTTCTAGATCTTTATATTCCTCATACACTCCTAGATTATCTACACCTTCTCGGTGGTATCCCACACCAAATCTGGACCCATGAGTGCTGACTCTCCTGGGTCTGTCCAGTAAAGTGGTGACCTGCATGGTCATCCATACAAGGCCTCAAAAGATTCCATACCAATAGAGGAGTGGTGGTTGTTGTTGTATGCAAACTCCACCAGATGTAGGTGATCCTCCCAACTATAGTCAAAGTATAGGATTCAGGCACGTAGCATGTCCTCAAGAACCTAAATGGTCCTCTCAGTCTGGTCATCCATCTAGGGATGAAACATCATGATAAAGAATAATTGAGTCCCAAATGCCTCCTAAAATCCATTCTATAACTAGGATGTGAAATAAGAATCACAATATGAAATGATCGTCGATGGTACATGAAGACAAACTATCTCCTGTACATAGAGGCACCCCAATCTCTCTATTGAACTCTACTCACAAATCGATAGGAAGTGGACCAACTTGGTGAGTCGGTTAATGATCACCCATATGGTATCGTGTCCCTTGGATGTTAATGGTAAACCCATCATGAAGTCCATCGATATCCCATCCCACTTCCACTCTAGAGCCTCAAGTGGTTGGCTCAAGCCTGCTGGAACCTAGTGCTCAGTCTTTACTTGCTGACAAGTGAGGCATCGAGAAATGAACTATGCCACTGCCTTCTTCATCCCTGGACATTAAAACTGATGTCGGAGGACCTAGTATGTCTTTTAAACACCTGTATATACCACAAAAGGAGATGTTTTGAACTCCCTTAGAACCTCCTCTTGAAACACCACTGGTAAAATTGTTCACCCTTTGAAAAGAATGACGTTCTCCCCACCTATCGAATATCTATTAGGTTCTTATCCTGTGGAAAACTGAGCACATCAGTTCTAACAGTTAGTATCCCATAGTTGTGCCTCCCTAACTCACTGTAATATTGGAGGGGTGACAACCATCGACTAGAGGTAAGATGCTCCATCTCCATCCAAAAAGGATATCTATAACATAGCCAACTACTCTGACACCTCATTCAGCAACTGCAAGATGGATCTCCTACTGAGATCGTCTACCATTATGTTCCCTTTCCCAAGAGTGTAGAAAATCTCAAATTTATAGTCCTGGAGGAACTCTAGTCATCACCTCTATCTCAAGTTCAGATCCTTCTGAGAGAAGATATACTTGAGACTCTTATGGTCATATTATATGGTAATCTGCTTACCCATCAGGTAGTGTCACCACATATTCAATGCGAAGACTACCACCACTAGCTCAAGATCATGGGTCGCGTAGTTCTTCACATGTTGTCTCAACAAGCATGAACCATAGGAAATCACTACTTTCCCTTGAATCAGGACACAACCAAGACTGGTCCCTGATTCATCGCATAACACTACATACCCAACACCCTCCTCTAGTAATATCAAGATAGGATCACTTGTAAACCTCTGCCTAATCTCCTAAAAGCACTGATGGAACTTCTCTATCCACATGAAAGGCTTCCCCTTCCATGTCAAATCTTTCAAGGGTGCTGCTACTTTGGAAAAGTTAGGTACAAACCTCTGATAGTACCCAACCAAACCCAGGAAACTCTGCACCTCGATAACACTCTTGGGTGGCTCCTAAGCAAGCATCACCTCAATCTTCTCCAAATCTACTGAAACTCTGGACTATGAAATGATGTGTCCTATAAAGTGGACCTCTTGAATCTAGAACTGACACTTTGAGAGATTCCTATAAATATAGTGATCTTGGAGTGTCTATAGGACCATCCTTAAGTGTATTGTGTGCTCCTACTCAGAAACCAAGTACACTAGGATGTCATCAATGAAGACCACCATGAACTAGTTTAAGTAAGGCTGGAATATCCTGTTCATGAGTCCCATGAACACCGTTGGGGAATTTTTCAAGACAAATGGCATCACCAAGTACTCATAGTGGTCATACCGACATTTTAAGTTTGTCTTCAGTACATACTCATACCGTACTTGAAACTGGAGATAGCCAGACCTAAGGTCAATCTTAGAGAACCACCTCGCTCTCTTCAGCTGATCGAAAAGGTCATCGATCCTTAGTAGTGGATACTTATTATTAAAAATCACTTGATTCAGGCACTGGAAGTCCACACATAACCTCAAGCTCCCATCTTCCTTCTTGTAAAACAAAACTAGGTCCACCCAAGGTGAAACACTGGGTCTTATGAAGCCCTTCATCTGCAAGTCCTCTAGTTGTACCCTCAACTCATGAAGCTCTATGAGGGCCATCTGTTATGCAGGTGTTGATATCAATGTCTTCCTTGGGTACAGATCAATGAAGAAGTCAAACTCCCTATGGGGATGAAATCTGAGGACATCCTCGGGAAAGATGTCCTCATACTCTACCACCACTGTAGGAAATTGAGGAATCTTATCATCCACTACACTGAGGGTGAGACTATTCAACTAATGAGTAATTGGTTGTACCCTCCTATAAATAAGTAAATCATGCACTGTATGTGTTTCCTTCTCACCAAAAAAGTAAAACTTGGTCCTATCACCACAGACACACCACGCTCTGTGCCTAAAATAGTCAATCTGAGTATAGACTGTAGATAGCTAGTTCATACCAAGAATGACATCACATGGCCTCGATGCCACTAACAAGAGATGATAACTGAAACTATCACCTCCAAGAGTAAGGTGACACTATTGGTACCAGTGTGTGTTTATCAAATCCCATGTCGTATGAGTCTTTAAGCGTAAGGTTCAAGTCAACGGTTCAATCAAAATATCTAAGTCCCGAATAAGGTTTGTGGTAAGAAAATAATGACTAACACTTGTTTCTATTAAAACTATAGATAAGGTGGAAAAGGCACAGATCATACCTCTAATCATCCCTAGAGCACAAAGGTCATAGGACTTTATCACCTAGATTTGTCCTCATCCCTGTCCACCAGCTCCCTAAGCTTGGTGTGGACTACCTGGGGGTGGTGGTGGTAATACGTCGAACCTCCACCCACTACCTGTTGCTCTACCTGCATCTCTACCACATCCGTTGCCCTGTGGAACACTTTGATCATGTCTCCTCCTCTACCTCAGTGGTCCTTGAACCGTCTCCTGATCGCCCCTATGACGAGTTGGGAAATCTTGAGCCAGATGTCCCCGACCATCACACGAGTAACACAGCATATCCTTCAGCTGACTCGCTCTGCCCTGGGAGGCACGCACTGCTAATCCCATGTTTTGGGGTCATCACATGGAGTGCTTAACCCACTTGGGTCCCTACATCTACTGTCAGCTACCTACCGCTGAAGACTCAGCTGCCTAGTTCCTGCTGGTAGCTCCCACTATTGGTGCTTGCTTTGCCAAAAAGCTCTCTACAAGCATAGATCGCTTCAGTACCCAATCATGTATCAGGATTCTAAGAGATATCATGTATGCCCCGATCTCCCAGTGTAGCCCCTACTCAAAGTTCTAAGCCCAAAAAATGGGTCTCTCACCATATATGTGGCGTAGTGAGAAAGATTAGTAAACCTCATTGAGTACTCTGCCATAGTCTGACTACCCTACTGCAGATGTAGGAGCTCATGTATGTGTACTAAGCATAATGTGTAACGACCCAAAGTTTCATTAATGGAAATCCCTCTTGATCTAATTAAATGACTCTTTATGAAAAATGTTTATATAAAATTTCAACTTATTTGGTTTTATGTTAAGATTGGTGACCATTTCTTTTATAGTCGTTGAATAGCGATCACATGATTAGTATAAATATAGGGATTTAACAAACCCAATTTACTCAGACAAAGGAAGCAATGGCCTCATCCAGTAGAATTGCTTCATACGAAGCCCATTTTTTAGAGCTCGGAAAAGAGGTGGCATCTTTGGGCTTCGATCTTGACCAAGCCCAAGATGAGCTTCATCATGTCAAGCTCAAACGGGACCATATATGGGAAAGTTGGAAGTTGATAGAAATTACCACTTGAGCGATGTTATCTGAGCCACCCCAAGAGTCTGTCACCATCGCACACCTTACCCTTAGGTCTTATGTGGCTATTTTAAAGGGTCATGTAACAAATCGCTAGTACTATGTTCAAGTACATTATTTTTGTATATAATAATGAATATTCTTTCTTGTCATTATTGATACATTGTAAATAGTTTTTAAAGTGCAAATAGTATTTTTAGTTATTATTTAATTAAGAATTATATTTTATTAAATTAAGGGATTTTTGAATTAAATAATATTTTAATAAAATATAATTATTATTATTATTAAATTAATTTTATCATATATAAATTATCATATAATTTTATGAATGCAATTGTAATTTTTATTAAGGTTTGAAAGCCATTTTTGTCAAAACCCGTGAATTTTAGATAAATGTCGGTTTTTATTTTAAAAGTCAAAATTAAAATATTTAGAAAATTATTTAGATAAAATAAATGTTATTTCTAGAATCAGGATGTCAAAATTATCCAACGGTGAATTTTTCATAATTTTCTGAGACTGTCAATTTTTTGGGTAAAAATTAAATACTGTTTAAATATATAATGTGTTTTATGACATCATAATGACCCAATAGTGATGTAATAAAATACTATAAGATTTATTTTCGGCCAATATACATTTTAACATTAAAATAATGTGATTTTGGGTTTTTTTGACTTACTTTTCAAAGCATTAATGGACCCTTCAAGACTTATTAAACACCTTGTCTTTTAAAATTGTTTTCCATGGGAGTGTGACTCACCTCCACATAAGCAACCCTATTATTTTAAGAAGTTCGGACTTTGGCCTTATAAAATATTTTTTTCCTCTTCCCTTTTCCAAAAACCATAGGCAAAAACCATGGTATGGTTTGTGGTTTGGATTAATTTAATATAAGGGGTCCCAAACCTAAATAATAAAGAATTCCCTCACCTTTCCTATATAAACCCACCCAAGATCCCACTTCCTCCTCACTCAAAGCCTTTGGAGTTCGTCCAAACTCTGCCCTACTCTCTCTAGAATCCTCCCAAGGTGCCCCAATCTCTCAATAAGCCTCTCTCAAGCCTCTCTCAAGCCTTTGGAAGCACACTTCCAAGTAAGGGTTTTTCTTCCTTTCACTTTTTTTGTCCAATTTTCTTAATATTGTTATGCCCTTTTAATTTCAATTATAAATGATGGGGTATGGTTTTGAACCTCCCCCATACTTCCCTCTTATTGTTTTAATGATGGGATACCCCTTTCTCTCTCATTAAATGCCTCTCATGTACACCCATTACTATGCCGAAATTCTGAAAGGAACTTCTCTCTCCTCATTTACATTCAAGAAATACTTTTGTATCATGAATATAAATTCCATTAAAATTGTTGGGACATGTATCTATATAACCCCTTTACTTTCCATTTCATGTATATATGATGATACACCCCTTTCTCTCTCATCAACCATTTTTTATGATTTCTTATATCACACCGTTACGCTGCCAAAATTACAACGATTTTCTAAGCCAATGCCATTGTGTAGTGAATACCATGCTCATTTCTCCATCAAGGGTATTCACCTTCATGCACATTTACTTATTGATTATAAAGTTTCATTCCACATTCCATTTTCATGGAATAAATTCTTATGTTTTATGAATCCATGTTTTATGATCCATGTGGCACACTTATGCATGAAATGAAATGTTTAAGAAGGGTGCGCCCTTGTAGCGCTCCAATGCATTGGGTAAAGTATAGTATCATGATACGTCATGTGCAATGAGTGTTGACTCATGCTAATTCAAGTGCAACGAGTGTTTACTCCTGTTTCATGTTCAATGAGGATTTACTCATGCTCTATGTGCAATGATCCTTGGATCATGCTAATTTCATGTTAAGTGTTGTTGCCACATTTCCATGTTATGATTATCATGCTTTATCATGCCTTTATGTTCATGTTTCTCTTGTGATCTATTGATGTGTCTATTGTCTAACATGTATTTTACTCCTCATGTATTCCATGTTTATTCCCTTACTGGGTTTTATAGATCACCCCTTTTCTTATGCACGTCCTCAGGTTATCCCATGCAATGCTAAGTACGAGGGAATGTAGTGGTCATGTAAAGGAAGTTTTCAATAAAGATGTTGTACTTCATGTTTTAAGTTGTTATGTAATGATCCTAAGACCCAAATACACTAGACCTATCGATCATCCATGTTGTATCAAGTTAATGGTTTATGTAATAAATCATGTTTAAGTTTGTAATAAAAGCAGGGTTGTCATAGTTGGTATCAAAGGATAGGTTTAGTTATTTTTGGGATTAGGATTAGAAAACCCTAGTAAAGCCTTATAGACAAGACTAAGTATAATAAAAACCTCGCTAAGTTTTGGTAAGTACTGAGTAAGTGGTTTATCAAACAAATACATCCCTGTCTGGATACAATCAGGTAGAGGCGGCTCTGGCACAGATGTATTCTAGGGGTAAAACTCGAAAACACCGCTTTGAGCTAGACTCAAACGGGAACTCGTGCACGACAACGGGCCTTGCTGCACTCTTGGTTACGAAACTCCTGGGATATATTTTTTGATAAATTCACAAGCTTAGTATGAACCCTTATTAAGGGAATAAAAAAAAAATCCCCTAAGAATATATGTTAGAAAGTAGATCATGAAAAGCCTAGGTTGAAGCCTATAGACTCATGAGTTAAGGAAATAAAAGTTTATTTTTATGTCATCAAATTTTTTCTTTGGATTACCCTTTATGTGTTACCCCCTAACTTTACTTTTATTCCATCCAATTGCCGGTAATAGGAGGACTCGGGATAACAACCGGTGTGAAGATCAATGTGATGATTGTACTAATGAGATGCCCAATCCAATGGGAGCGGGAATCGTGAACTTTTTCACGCTTCTCTTTAAGCTAAATCAAGATTTGAATAGAAACATGGGTCAATAGGAATTTCCAAACCCCCCTAAGAAGGAACAAGTTGCTATCGAGAGCTTCATGAGACACAGGCCTCCTACTTTTAGTGGATCATCCGATCCCACGATCGCTGAACTATAGATCAACTCCATTGAAAAGATCTTCTCCATCCTTCAATGTTCTGAACAATAGAAGGTTCTCATGGAGGATTATCGTATGGAGGGTGAATCTTATCAATGGTGGACGTTGATTAAAAACACGAAGCCTGAGGAGGAGATCGAGGTGTTGGAATGGAAGGATTTTCGAAAGATGTTTTTCGATAAATATTTTTCGCGCACCTTCCAGATTAAGATGGAAAGGGACTTCCTTTCCCTAAAGCAAAAAGAAGAAGAATCTGTTGGAGCGTATGAGGAAAAATTCACAAGGCTTGCACGATACGCTTCCGTCTTTGTCGTTACCCCTGAATGCAAGGTTGACCGCTTCTTTGGTGGGCTGAAGCCTAGCCTGTGGAAAGCATTAATGATCCGTGACTTCGACAACTATGAGGAAATTGTCTTATGTGCCCTAAAGGTCGAAATAGAGATCAGGGAATCACAGGGGTATCATGGGGACAAGAAGTGTAAGGTGGACTTCAATGCTGGCGGTCTGATGGATAAATCCAACGATACTAAGAAGATCCAGCACCCCACTTGCCAAAAGTGTGGAAAGAAGCACCCTAGAAATTGCCTCAAGGGGACGAGGAAATGCTTTAGGTGTGGAAGAGAAGGGAACCTAGATGTTAACTGTCGGCAAGAAAGACTCGCAGCTGCGATAGAGGAGAGGAATGCTCCATTAGAACCTCAACGCGTTGTTCATTACTACAAATGCAAAGAACTGAGGCATCTTTCAAATCAGTGCCCTAATCCAAAGGTTTTCGGAGGCAACCAACAACCTTCAAGGCAGAAAGGAAGATCTTTTTCCATCACTTCTACCTTAGTGAATCCCGACAACGAAGTGGTGACAGGTACGCTAGTTATTCATTCAAGAATAGAGAACATACTTTTTGATTCAGGTTCTACACATTCTTTTATATCTCTAAATTTTAGTAGAACAATCCCAGCACCACCACAAACCATGGAAGTGAAGATGTCGGTGAGTACGGAAAATGAGGCAATCATTACATCTCATGAATATAAGTCCTCCCCTATTATAATCTGTGGATTGAATTTCCTGGAGAACCTAGTCATACTCCCTCTAGTGGAATTTGATGCAATTCTTGGCATGGATTGGCTTTCCTTATATAGAGCCAACATAAATTGTCAGTAGAGGGAAATCACACTCCATATGGAGAATCGACCCCCGATTATTTACAAGTGTAAGGAGGAAGATGAATCTCCTTTAGCTCCATCATCTTAAGCATGGATATTACTGCCCTATGATCACGTGTATATGGATCAGATGATTGATTCCAAGGAAGAAACCATCCTTGAAGAAATGTCTATTGTGAGGGAATTCACTGAAGTGTTTCCCGAGGAACTGTCTGGTCTTCCTCCTAGAAGAGATGTTGAATTCTCAATTGAACTTATACCAGAAGCACTACTAATATCCAAGACTCCATATAGAATGGATATCGTGGAACTTGAATAGATGAAGAAACAACTATATGCCCAAGTGCTTCACCATGGGGTGCACTAGTCCTCTTCATCAAGAAGAAGGATGGGTCAATGCATCTTTGCATCGATTATCATGAAATTAATAAAATCACAATAAAGAACAAATATCCTCTTCCACGGATCGATGACTTGTTCGATTAGCTACATGGAGCACAATACTTCTCCAAGGTAGATTTTCGGTCGGGATATTATCAAGTAAGGGTGAAGAACGAAGATTTCCCCAAGACTGATTTTCGTACAAGATATGGGAACTATGAATTAATAGTAATGCCTTTCGGACTCACTAATGCTCCAGAAATCTTCATGGACTTGATGAATAGAGTCTTTAGATATTAACTAGACAAATTTGTGGTAGACTTTATAGAAGATATTCTAATATACTCTAAAACCAAGGAGGATCATGAGGAGCATTTAAGAACTATACTGGAGACTTTGCGCAAGGAGAAGTTCTATGTAAAGTACAGTAAGTGTGAGTTCTAGTTGAATGAAGTCTCATTCTTGGGCCATATCATCACAAGAAATGGTATATCTATGGATCCCTCTAAAATAGATGCAATTGAGGGATGTCCGAGGCCAACATCGGTAACGGATATCTGTAGCTTCTTGGGGTTAGCTAGATATTATCGATGATTTGTGAGAAATTTCTCACGATTTTCCAACCCTCTTACCAAGCTAACTTAAAAGGGAGTAAAATTTTCTTGGAGTGATGAATGTGAAGAAATATTCAAAGAGTTGAAAAAGAGGCTTATCACTGCGCCCGTGCTCACTTTACCCACAAGTGGGGAACTTTTTGTGGTATTCAGTGATGCTTTGAAGAATGGATTAGGTTGTGTGCTAATGTAGAATGATAAAGTGATATCCTATGCCTCAAGGAAGTTGAAAATCCATGAGCAAAACTATCCAATGCATGATCTGGAGTTGGCGGCAGTGATATTTGCCTTGAAAATCTAGTGGCCTTATCTCTATGGGGAGAAATGTGAGATATATACTGACCACAAGAGTCTTAAATATATATTCACAAATAAAGAGCTTAATATGCACCAGATAAGATGGATAGAGCTCATCAAGGATTATGACTATTCAATACATTACCACCCTAGGAAAGCGAACAAGGTGGCAGATCACTACTGGAAAACTAACCTATACCAACAGTTTGGAACTGTTGGTATAGGCCTCCAAACCATTGGTATAGCCTATACCAACGGTTTAGAGAACCATTTCCAAGTAAGCTGTTGGGATAGGTCTATACCAACGGTTTTCCCAAAACCTTTGGTATAGACCTATCCCAACGGTTTTGTAAACCGTTGGTATAATTAATATGAAAATCTATACCAACGGTTATGGAACCGTTGGTATATGTATTTCAAAAAAAACATTCGTTGGGATTTGATCCCAGGACCCCTAGTTTATTATTCAACGACTTAACCACTAACCTAACATGACTTTTGGGAATATAATTACATAAATATATATATTTATTCTCATAATTATTTTAAATTTTGATTTATATAATGTTCTGGGTAAGAAGAAATGATAAAAAATCAAAGGATCTATACCAACGGTTGTCAAAACTGTTGGTATAGGCCTATACCAACGGTTTTGACAACCGTTGGTATAGATTTTGATTCTGGATTTTGATTCTGGGGTAAGGTTGATTTGTGGGGGACCTTTCCCAATGGTTTTGGAAAACCTTTGGGATAGGTATACCCTTTCCCAATGGTTTGGCCAAACCGTTGGGAAAGATGTCCATAAAGTGGAATTTTCCCAATGGTTTGGCCAAACCATTGGGAAAGGGTATACCTATCCCAATGGTTTGCCAAAACTATTGGAAAATGTGGCCACAATGTGTGATTTCCCAATGGTTTGGCCAAACCGTTGGGAAAGGTGGCCTCAAAGTGGGATTTCCCAACGGTTTGGCCAAACTGTTGGGAAAGGGAACCTATACCAACGGTTTTTACGAACTATTGGTATAGAAGCTTTGGGAAAGGTCATATTTCCAGTAGTGGATTCCCTAAGTAGAAAGGACCCAGCAATTCTATCAATGATGAGAATTGAGAAGGATCCAATCTTCTTAGACTTGATGAAGATGGACATGGGAATCATAAAGAAGGGAACATCATCAATCCTTTCACAAATTATTTCTCAACCGTCTCTTTTGGAAAGGTTAAAGGATGCTCAAAAGGATGATGTGGGAACTAAAGAAAAAGTGGAAGCTATCAAAAAAGGGAAATCCTATGATTTTAATGTTAATGAAGAAGGAGTTGTGCGATTTGGGAAAAGGCTATGTGTTCCATCACGTCCGGAGCTGAAGAAGTAACTTTTGGATGATGCACATAGTTCAAATTTCTCTATTCACCCAGGGAGCACAAAGATGTATCGAGATCTATGAGAAAACTTTTGGTGGGATAATATGAAAAAGGAGTTCTCTGAATATACATCAAAGTGCCTGGTGTGCCAGCAAGTGAAGGAAGAGAGGCAGAAGTCTAAGGGGATGATGCAACCATTGCCCATACTAGAATGGAAATGGGAGAAAATCATCATGTACTTTGTCACCAGACTTATGAGGACATCCAAAGGAAACAATGTAATCTGGGTTGTTGTGGATCATCTTACAAAGACTGCACAATTCATTGCTATTCGGGAGGATTTCTCTTTGGATCAACTGGCACGAATATATATCAGGGAAATGGTAAGGCTGCATAGAGTTCCACTATCTATTGTGTCTGACCGAGATCCAAGATTCACCTCTAAGATTTGGAAGAGTCTTCAAAAAGCTCTAAATACTAAACTAAACTTCAGTGCGGCCTATCATCCTCAAACTGATGGCCAGTCCGAGCAGACTATCCAAACACTTGAGGATATGTTGAGATCATTCTCAATATACTTTAAAGGAGGATGGGATCAACATCTTCCTCTGGTTGAGTTCTCTTATAATAACAGTTTCCACTCGAGCATCCAAATGGCACCATATGAAGCCCTTTATGGGAAAAGGTGCAGAACACCAGTGTGTTGGGATGAGGTCGGTGAACGTAAGCTGCTTGGACCGAAAATGGTCAATGAAATGGTGGAGAAGGTGAAAACCATTCAGCAGCATATCAAGGCATCCCAGATTCGATAGAAGAGTTATACAGATAATCATCGACGAGACCTTGAGTTTAAAGTTGGAGACATGGTTTTTATATGCATATCTCCATGGAAGAAGGTCATGAGGTTTGTAAAGAAAGGTAAGTTAAGTACAAGGTACATCGGCCCCTTCGAGATTCTTGATCGTGTCGGGGTTGTGGCCTATCGACTAGCACTTCCACCTACCATGGCCAAAGTACATGATGTCTTTTATGTATCCATCTTAAGAAAGTACATATCAGACCCTTCACATGTACTCTCTTCTAAGGTGGTAAAGTTGGAGGATGATCTTTCTTATGAGGAGCAACCAGTGAAGATCTTAGATCGTAGAGAAAAAGTTCTACGAAATAAGACAATGCCCCTCGTCAAGGTGTTGTGGCGAAACCACAAGTTTAAAGAAGCAACTTGGGAATCAGAGGAAATGATGAAGCTGAGTTACCCACATCTGTTTTAGTGTGGGAAAAGGAAATTTCGAGGGAAAAATTTCTTAAGGGGGGAATATTGTAACGACCCAAAGTTTCATTAATGTAAATTCCTCTTAATCTAATTAAATGAATATTTATGTAAAATTCTTATATAAAATGTCAACTTCTTTGGTTTTATGTTAAGAGTGGTGACTGTTTCTTTTATAGCCGTTGAACAGTGATCACATGATAAGTATAAATATAGGGCTTTAACAAACCCAATTTACTCAGACAAAGTAAGCGATGGCCTCATCCAGTAGAATTTCTCTATACGAAGCCCATTTGTCGGAGCTCAGAAAAGAGGTGGCATCTTTGAGCTTTGCTCTTGACCAAGCCCAAGCTGAGCTTCATCATTTCAAGCTCGAACAGGACCGTCTACGGGAAAAGTGGAAGTTGATAAAAATTACCACTCGAGCGATGTTATCCGAGCCACCCCAAGAGTCTGTCACCATCGCACACCTTACCCTTAGGTCTTATGCGGCTATTTTAAGGGGTTATGTAACAAATATCTAGTATTATGTTCATGTACATTATTTTTTTATATAATAATTAATATACTTTCTTGTCATTATTGATACATTGTAAATAGTTTTTAAAGTGCAAATAGTATTTTTAGTTATTATTTAATTAAGAATTCTATTTTATTAAATTAAGGGATTTTTGAATTAAATAATATTTTAATAAAATATTATTATTATTATTATTATTATTATTAAATTAATTTTATCATATATAAATTATCATATAATTTTATGAATGTAATTGTAATTTTTATTATGGTTTGAAAGCTATTTTTGTCAAAACCCGTGAATTTTTTATAAATGTCAGTTTTTATTTTAAAAGTAAAAATTAACATATTTAGAAAATTATTTAGATAAAATAAATGTTATTTTTGTAATCAGGATGTTTAAATTATCCAACGGTGAATTTTTCATAATTTTCTGAGACAGTCAATTTTTTGGGTAAAAATTAAATACTGTTTAAATATATAATGTGTTTTATGACATCATAATGACCCAATAGTGATGTAATAAAATACTATAAGCTTTATTTTCGTCCAATATATGTTTTAACATTAAAATAATGTTATTTTGGGTTTGTTTGACTTACTTTTCAAAGCATTAATGGACCCTTCAAGACTTATTAAACACGTTGTCTTTTTAAATTGTTTTCCATGGGAGTGTGAATCACCTCCACATAAGCAAACCTATTATTTTAAGAAGTTATGACTTTGGCCTTATAAAATATTGTTTTACTCTTCCCTTTTCCAAAAACCATGGGCAAAAACCATGGGATGGTTTTTGGTTTGGATTAATTTAATATAAGGGGTCCCAAACCTAAATAATAAATAATTCCCTCACCTTTCCTATATAAACCCACCAAAGATCCCACTTCCTCCTCACTAAAAGCCTTTGGAGTTCGTCCAACCTCTGCCCTACTCTCTCTATAATCCTCCCAAGTTGCCCCAAGCTCCGAAGAATCCTCTCTCAAGCCTTTGTAAGCACACTTCTAAGTAATGGTTTTTCTTCCTTTCACTTTTTTTGTCCAATTTTCTTAATATTGTTATGCCCTTTTAATTTCAATTATAAATATTGGGGTATGGTTTCGCACCTCCCCCATACTTCCCTCTTATTTTTTTAATGATGGGACACCCCTTTATCTCTCATTAAATTCCTCCCATGTACACCCATTACTATGCCGAAATTCTGAAAGGAACTTCTCTCTCCTCATTTACATTCAAGCAATACTTTTGTATCATTAATATAAATTCCATTACAATTGTTGGGACATATATATATATGACCCCATTACTGTACATTTCATGTAGATATGATGAGACACCCCTTTCTCTCTCATCAACCATTTTTTATGAATTCTTATATCATGTCGTTACGCTGCCAAAATTACAACGATTTTCTAAGCCAATGCCATTGTGTAGTGAATATCATGCCCATTTCTCCATCAAGGGTATTCACCTTCATGAAAATTTACTTATTTATTATAAAGTTTCATTCCACATTCCTTTGTCGTGGAATAAATGCTTATGTTTTATGAATCCATGTTTTATGATCCATGTGGCACACTTATGCATGAAATGGAATGTTTAAGAAGGGTGCGCCCTTGTAGCGCTCCAATGCATTGGGTAAAGTATAGTATCATGATACGTCATGTGCAATGAGTGTTGACTCATGCTAATTCAAGTTCAATGAGGGTTTAATTGTGCTTCATGTGCAATGAGTATTTACTCATTCCCTATGTGCAATGAGCCTTGGCTCATGCTAATTCAATGTTAAGTGTTGTTGCCACATTTCCATGTTATGATTATCATGCCTTTATGTTCATGTTTCTCTTGTACTCTATTAATATGCCTATTGTATAACATGTATTGTACTCCTCATGTATTCCATGTTTATTCCCTTACTGGGCTTTATAGCTCACCCCTTTTCTTATGCATGTCCTCAGGTTATCTCATGCAATGCTAAGTACGAGGGAATGTAGTGGTCATGTAAAGGAAGTTTTCAATAAAGATGTTGTACTTCATGTTTTAAGTTGTTATGTAATTATCCTAATCCCCAAATACACTATACCTCTCGATCATCCATGTTGTATCAAGTGAATGGTTTATGTAATAAATCATGTTTACGTTTGTAATAAAAGTAGGGTTGTCATATAATGTATCTAAAAATAACTCCTCTCTAAAGAGTTGCTTGAAGTCTACCTAAGAGAGAGTCACCTCATTGTGTATCTGGGTCACTAAGCTCCACCATATTCCTACTGATCCCTAAATAAGACTTGCGACTTGGACTACCATCTGGCCAGTATGTGTCCTCACAAGGCGAAAGACACGTGTAAGCCAATCCTCATCTATCTGGGGGTATGTCTCACCTCTAAAATTATGAGGTTGTTGCCTATAGAACTTATGAAATGCACTCATCCTGTGTGTATCCTCAACTGGTAGTGCTAGTAGTAACTACTGCTTGACAAGTGGTGGTATCGCTGGTAAACCACCCAGAGGTGATATCTTCGGTGTAGGGAGTATCTTCGATATAGGCCCCTATATTGATGCCTCATATCTAGGAAGATTATCCTCATGATAATGCAATAGAATCCTGGATAGATATCTATAGGGAGGCATCCTGAAACACATCAAGATGGTCCATGGTCAATAGAGTATACCTGGTGAGATGAATCAAGAAGGAAATAAGAACACACCCAAATCCTATATGATTCATGTATTGTTAATTTTCCCTGCAACCACTGTTTTCATGTACCAAGTTGAAAATTAGAATTTAGAGCCATGGTGTATGGATACATCGGCCACCGCACCAACACTGGATTCCCTGGCCTGAAATATGAACTCAAAACACTCGACATTATTGCCCCAAACCAACCTCACATACTCTCGGTCCTTAAGTAGAACTGACCCCTCTAATACTACTCTATCACAACTTGTCATAGAGGGGCCCATGTCATGACTACCCCAAACTCACCTCCGATAGGCCAAGGGCTAGCGACTAGCACCAAGTAGTCATATCCCACAATGGGAGTAATTTTCCTAAGTACATGTACACACGCACACATCTCCAATCCCAAAATGTTGGAATGTAAAAACACTAAGTAAGAAATGCATACATACACTAAGATACCAACCATATAGTATGATAGTAGGAAACTGGAAAGTAAATGAGGCGAGAATACAAGCCCACTAAAATAAAGAGTTTATCAAAGTGAATGCACAAGTTCCTGAAACCCATTCACAGAAAACCCTACCTAAAAGGTAGGTGTAAGATAGTTATCTAAAGTCGTAGGATCACAACTCATATGTCTGATCACTCTAAGAACCACCTAGTCCTCGTCCACATAGAACTCCATCAAAGCATCGATCATCTACACAAGACACGACATGTATGAGCAAAGCCTGTGTAGGGGTGAGTAAAACAATACTCAATAGGACACCCTGAAACCAAAAAGTAATACCACTAAGAAATACATGAAGTACACTATAAATAAATACATGAAGTACACCATAAATAAATACATGAAGTACACCACAAAGAAATGCATGAAGTATACCACAAAGAAATACACTATGTATACCAAAAAGAAATACACGGTATACCACAAAGAAATACATGGTATACCATAAAGGAAACACACAAAGTATAGTCAACTCACACATGTATAATTCTACAGCATGAAAATTAGGATTATCATAGGTAGTCCACAGAACACCCAGTTTTGATAACACACGGAGTGTCGATAACACACAAAGTGTTGATAACACATGGAGTATTGATAACACATGGAGTTTCGATAACACACGGAGTGTCGATAACACAGGGAGTGTCGATAGCACACGGAGTGTCGATAACACAAGGAGTGTCGATAACACATGGAGTGTCGATAATTCATGCAACCCCCAAGTCACATAGTCACTAAGTCATGTAGTCACCAAGTCACAGTCTTGAAATCATAGTCTCAAGATCACGGTCTGCCACATGATTCTGCTCGTAGCGTTATTATTCTGAAAGAACCTAATCCTCAAGCCAATAGGTTATAATCCAACTTCCACAAAGACTCACTTAGAGTATCTCAAAAGGAATTTCTCTTCGCAAGGGTACCAACACCGTAAACGGATCATCAAACGGACGCATGGTTTAAAATTTACATTTGTTTTACTGAAAAGGTCTGACCCGAGTCTGGTCCAGGTTTAACCCAACCCGGTCCGATCAACATATCTTGATGGGATGTTGGGACACGATCCAATGGACCGTTGGACCCAGCCTAGCCTGCTGCATGCGGACCGACCCCCTTCTCCCGCATGCGGCCGACCCAGCCGCGTGCGCCCAGTCAACACGACACTGCTACGGTCAACGCAGATGGCCACCATGTCCCCAGCCTCCCTCGAATCCTATACTACCACAGGCTCCACACAGACCCAACTGTATGCTCGACTCCTCACTGCCACGTCCTCGGTCGTTGCCTGCGGTCTCTACCACTACGGGCTCTCACGCGGTCTCGCCTCGACAGCGGCCTCATGCCCTGCCACCGGTTTCCCTGTCGTAAACCGCTACCTCGGGTGATTCATGTCGCACCTCTATGATTTCATTGTGGTGTCAAATCCTCGGCCTCATATCATTGTTCCACATATCGAAGGAGCAGTGATCCTTTGTTCATAATTCACAGAGAATGAGGAATACAGAAAGATTGGGGGGAAGTGATAAATGCATAGGAATTCCCAAAAAATGGATCTTGGTCTTGTTCGTGTTGAACTAGATCCATTCATGTTAGAA
This sequence comes from Viscum album, assembly GCA_963277665.1. NCBI lineage: Eukaryota > Viridiplantae > Streptophyta > Magnoliopsida > Santalales > Viscaceae > Viscum > Viscum album. The sequence continues at coordinate 2,028,381,964 of OY728143.1, read as the reverse complement.
TTAAGAATATAGAGGGAATAAAATGAATCTCTAGATAGAATCATCCTTGATAATCAACCCGCATAAATTATTCATCCCATAAGAATGATCGAATCGCGGATCAACCTGTTTGTGGGTTGGTTTGTGTTTGTCATTTAATTTTAAAAATAATAGGTAAAATATCACAAATAAAATAAACACCCTACCTAGATTTTGGATCGGTTGTTGACGAAGGGTGAAGTTGTGTCGTCGTCGTTCATTGATCCATGAATCCAAGGTTCGTCAATCTTGATTCTCTAATCCGTCGACTTTCGTTAGAAGGAGCTCCTTCTCCTTTCCTTAGAGAATTTCCAGGGTTATGTCGTAACCCTAGATTCCTAAAAATAACCAACATTAAAATAAAACTAACTTTGTGTCAAAATAAAATATTTTTATTAAATATTTTCATAACGTTTACGTCCAAAAATTAAATTTAATGGTCGACCCACACCGGTCAATGTTAGGATTCACCTAAGGTAAATTTGTTGTTATGAACACAATGGTGGCCTTAGATTTTTGATTCAGACACTAATTTAAGAGTTATTCTATATTTAAATAAAAGTTTCTCGCACACTTTATTAAAAGCTTAACATTTTTCAACAAGTTGTTCTAGACACACCAGGCCTCAGAATCTCACACCATCTCAATTCCTGGTCTCATAATTTTCCCAATTAATTTATAAAAATAAAACCAGAGAAAATTAAAGTCATTACACAAATAATAAGAGTTCCATACACCTTTTTCAAAAATAAAACTGGGGATTCCCAAGGAGATGTACTATTCTTAATGAATCTTTTACTTTCCAACTCTTCCAACTGGACTTTCAAATCCCTTAATTCTATTGGTGCCATCTGATAATATGAAATTGAGATGGTATTGTTCACTGTTAAGAGATCAATCATAAATTTCACTTATTTTTTGGGTGGAAACTCTAAGAAATTATCAAGGAAAACATCAAGAAACTGATCAACAATTGTTGAAAAACTATTATTCTTGATCTTATCCACAAATTCCATGGTCAAGGCTGTCAACTATTATGAGATAGTTCCAACTTCTAATGCCAACAATCTTGCTCTAATTACCTTCACATTTTGATCTCCTCTAAGGAGATGCCTAATTCCATCATCAATTGTAAAACTAACCCTTTGGGTATAACAGTTGATGTGAGGTTTGAACATTGTCAACCAATCCATACCCGAGATTAAGTCATAGACATCCATCTTAATAATAGAGAAATCCCAAATCAATTCATCTCTATTGATAGTTATATAACATGATTTACACATAAATTATCAACATTCTCTTTGGCCAAGAGGTGTTTGAAGTTTCAAAATAGAAGGCATTATCTCAACATGCAAACCTAGAATATTAATAGCAGGAGAAGAAATAAATGAATGGGATGCACACATATCGAGTAAAGCTTGCATAAGGGTAGAATTCAAAGAATCGTACATCTCACCATCAAAGGTCATGATTGATCATCCATTATTGCTTGCTCAAATCCATATAATTGCTTACTCACTACACTTTGGTCTTTGTTACCCTATTGAGATTGCACTGATTTAGGAATCATGGTATTCCTAGAATAACCATGGATTACTCGATTTTTTTATGAGAGTTATTCTACTACGCTCATCCCATCAAAGCATACGATGCCTGAGAAGCATGAGATATGTCTCTAGCACTTGAAATTGGAGCATTGTGACAATAACATTGAAGATGTTCTATCTTTTTGCAATTGTGACATGCTCTAGGAGGTGTTGTATAATCTCGCTTCATGGGGTCAAGAGAACTGTATTGAAAACATCCAGGTTTACCCTTTGGTTTAGGAGGAAGGTTCATTGATCCTTCTATCTGATTCTAAGTCATACCACTACCTTGGAAATAGGTTTCCCTCTTATTCGTATTCTTAGCATTATAGTTCCCAACATTTCCCATAGGTATCAACATGCTTCCTCCACCCATGTTTCCTAAGATAACCATTTTTTCATCATTGATCTATTGACCATCTATGTATAATCTGATAAACAAAGCATGGAAATATTTGAGTGAATCTATGGCCTCATCCCCGATTCAAAAATGTGTGTCTTCAAGGATACACTTCTAGAAACTTCTAGTGAAAAGTGGACAAAATTCATAAACACTACTACAAAAACGGGCAAGGGAAGCACTACCCCTTTATCAGTGCTAAAAGAAGCACTGATAAAGGGGGCCTTTATCAGTGCTAGAAAAAAGCACTGATAAAGGGGGGCTTTATCAGCGCTGAAAAAAAAAATATTTCAAAAAAATTCATGAAAAATAAATTATTGTTATATAAGAATATTTATTCGTATATAAATATAATATATATATTTTAAATATGTTTTATATACGTATAAATAGACTATTACATTTAATATATAAGAAATTTAGTGAAAATGGATTTAAAATATTTTAAAAAAAATATTATTAATTAATAATTTTCTAATTATTATCAATTAAAAATCATTTAATAACAATTTAAATACACAAAAAATCAAAACAATTAATAAAATATCTAAAATAAGTTGAAAATGTAACTCAAACTTCAAACGGCCATAACTTTTGATCCGGGTGTCTGTTTGAGCTCTACAACATATCAAATCGAAGCCTGTGATGATCTTTACATGATGGTGACCTAAGAAAATATTTTGTCACATTTTTAGATCCCAAAAAAGACCCATAAGGCCTCCAAAACTGAGTTTTTAGTTGGGATACCCCGATTTGTTAACATTATATTAGGTATAACTTCTGATCTGGATGTCCGTTAAGCCTGTACCATATATCATATCGAATATTGTTTCATTTTTCTTCGATTTGACTGGTTGTGGACACTACAAAATATTTCCCTTTTTTCAACAGGGACATATATTTTGGTAAAAGTTCATTTTCTATTGATAAAAATTTTTACCAACATATATGTCTCTGTCACTAAACTGTTGGTAAAAACTTTGTCGCTAAATGTTTTTGTGACAGATAAAATAGTTCTGTTGCAATTATAATAATACCAACAGATAATATATATGTTGGTTAAAGTGTTTAGCAACAGGTTCTAGTGGCAAATTTATCTATAGGTAATAATATTACCAATATATAATATTTGTTTATAAATTACATTTAAATAAAAATTATAAATTTGTATTGCGAGTAAAATTTTATATTATATTTATTAATTTATCATATATAATACATGTTTTAATTATTAAACCGGAGATTATTTTAACACATCTTCAAAATTAGACAAGAATTAATTATATTAATAATGAAATTCATTACAAACAGAACCTCTGGGATCCCCACAAGGATTGTTCCACAATTCTGTCTCACAATTCTGGACAACCCTACCCACCCACCCCCACCCCACTGGATCCCCCCCCCCAAAAGGATCAACCACTGTAGCAGCTCCAACCCATCATCGTCAGCGACTCCAGCACCAGCAGCTCCAACTCATCCATTTCATCTACAGACCCTGCCCATCCATGACAGCTCTAGCCCCATTCATGATAGCTTCAGTCTATTATAGTTCATCCAGCTCTAGCCACATCCATGTCAGCTCCAGTCCATTCTAGCTCCAGCTCCAGTCCATCCATACTAGCTCTAGTCTATGTCACCTCTGGTCTATTCCCCATCCATGTCATCTCCAGTCTATGCACAAACATATGAGAAAATACATCATATTGAATTGGTACACAGACAAGTGACAAAACACGCTTACATGATAGAGATAAAGGTAGTACCTACACAACAAGAAATAAACATTTGTGTTTAAATTCCTGCATTTGTGTTTAACTTTTTTTGACTTTCAACAAAGGTAGTACCTTCAAAACAAGGAAATAAACATTCAAAGATATCCTTTTATTTAGAAAAAATATAATACATGGCATTAGGTTTGAAATAATAACTTGCAAAGTACCCATGATATCAGGTTTTTCTAGTCAGTGGACCTAATGTCTAAACACAATGTCAATCATCAATGTCACCATCCTCTGCCCAGATCTTAGTAGTATAATTATAGCTTCAAGAGAGTAAAACATCAAAAAATGGGTGAGAATGAACCATTTTAACAGAAAAACTTTAAAGAATCCATTAACTGGGTAATGGGCATACCTGCTCTTACCAAAAACTGGATCTTTAATGAGTGAATCAATGCTGGAAATATGGATGGAGTCACAAGTTCATGGATGTGTTTAGAATGGTTTACAACTGCAAAACTTGAACATGTGAACCTGAATATTGTAAGGTTTGTAGTTCAGAGATGAACCTGCATATTTCAAGCTGAAAACATGTAACCTATAATCCTAAAAATCAAAAAACATTAATTGAAAAACCTGTAAAACCGTAAACATATATACCTAAACTATAAAACCTATAAAATTATAAACCATTAATCAAGATTATTCTAACCTACAAACATGTAAACAAATAATCATGGAACTTTCAAACCTCTAACATACCAACCTACAAAACTACAACCTACAAACAATTAAATTTTAACTAGATGACATACAAACTGGAAAACTTGTAATTTTGTAACCAGTAACATAGAAACCCATAACCAAGAAAAATATAATCTTATAAACCTGTTTGTAAAAACAACAAACTATTGAACATAAAAATTAGTAAAAACCATGTTTGATGGGGTAGAATGATATTGTGAAAACCTGTTTGTGCAAACATGTTTGTGAAAACATGGGCATACATGGGCTCCCACAAAATAAAAATATAATTGTGCAAACCCGAAAACCTGTTTGCACAACCCTGTTTGTGAAAGCTACAATCTTATTTGTGCAAACCTATAAACTTGTTAGTGCAAACCTGCAAACATATTTGTGCATACATGGGCTCCCACAAACTATAAACTATTTAACATAAAACATAATATATTGTAAACCCAACCTTCAATTTACAAACCTGGAACATGAATCTTGGAAACATGTATCCTAAAAATTAGTAAAACAATCAATATAGAAACCTATAATTCTATAACATAAAAACATTGAAATCTAAAAACATGGAAACATTTGAATAACCATCATGCATACCTAAAAAAGACAATTCAAATCAGATCATTCACATAATTCTTCCACAACATTTCTGTATTTTTCTTACTAATAATCCCAGATACCCTGATAAATAGAAAAGGATGAAATCAGATAAGCAGAATTATGTAGGAGGAAAAAACAAAAATCTATTTTAGTATAATAAGAACTGAAGAATTCAATAACAGATGATTACAAAAAAACATATACTTTCATAAATTCCAAATTACTTGTGACCAAATTCCCATCATTTTTATTATTGTTCCTATTCTTGTAATGTTAAACAACACTTTATTTCAATCCAGAGAGACTTCTTGTAAGTATATGACAGCTTTATGTGTGTTGTTTTGTAGATTTATGTGTGTTCATTTGTAGTTGTTTTCCACAACCATAAATTGGTATGATTATAATAGATAGTTGAAATTGTTTAATTGATTTATATCTATTTTTAGATTAAAAATACAAAAATACAAAAAATATACTCAAATTGGAATGCACAGCTTTTACACATTTTCAAACGGATTAGATTTCTGGAATTCTCACTGTATAAATCTTATAAGCATTAATCCACAAGCCTCAATAATATAGATCTATAGAAAATATGAGAAGCATCAACTACCTTGATTGCAAAATCCACGTGAAAGATGTTGAGTTTTCACCCAATCTCAAAATAAATTATCTTGAGAGTTCAGAAACACATCAACAATGGTAGAACCTCCTTCATGTAGGCTCGTATTGTGATTGATGAAGCCTATTCAATTCTATGAACACCAAATCCAGAAGAAAGTGAAATGCATCAATTGAAATATGCAGTATCAGAAGCTCTGTTGGATAGAAAATCATATTACATTTTATGTAATAACAGTAGAGTCAAGGTAGTAGAATAATCATATTACAGTCACTTATCATATATCTTGGCAGAGTACTACTGTCTGTATATGACTCTGCTACCAATATATATGATGTACTACAGTCTGTGTGACTGCTACTATTACATAGACGTCTGTGTGTGAATACTACTATTACATACGTTTGTGTGTGTAACAGTAGCAGAGTCATCAATCAGTGTGTGTGCGACCAAGGCAATGCGCACATGAATTCTAGCAGTCTTCATTGCTTGGCACACCGGGAAGATGTTCACAAACCCGCCATAGAACCTATACAAGCACACCAATAGGGCAGTCTTTTAATATATATAATATAAATTAAATATGAAAAAAATATTCCTTTATAAATATAAATAGTTTTACAATAAGGGACTGTGCGACCACACTTTCAACATATTCAAATATATATATATATATATATATATATATATATATATATATATATATATATATAGTGCAGTTATTTAACTCTAACTCGTGGCACCAAATGGGAAGAGCTGATGACAACAACAAATTATATGAGTTCATCAATCTCTACACTAGTCATCCATGTGAGGAGAGTAGTTAAAACTCAAGGTATTATGTCATTATAAATTTATCTTTCTCCAAAATGATCCTTTATGAGTATAGACCTCTCATGAAAACTAGACACAAAAAAACAAAGTCAGAGAGATGAGTTTCCATTAAAGTCACAAAAAAAAGTTACTTGCACTACGACACGGGTTTGGTCCTTATTGACAATCAATATAAGAAGGCATGATTTTAGTCTAAGTTAGGTCCATGAAAAATGAAGGCAAATAATGCCGGAAAAAGATGAATAAGGCTACTAGTGTTTAAAATAATAAGACATAAAAATAGGTGGAAGTAAGTCGAAGGAATCAAAAGATTGGGAGGTTATCTGTTATGCCCACTACCATTAGGATTTTGATGAATCCCACTTACCGACTCCATGCAGAGTTGAATAACTTATAAAGAGTTATCCTTACCTTCATTTTTTCTCCAAATATGCCATCAAGTATAACTTCATAGTTTTTCTGCATGATGCTATGATCAAATCCTTTGCCCGACGCCTCGTTCGAGAACAATCTCATGTTCAAGACCTGAGTGTATATATAGCCCTATCTTGAGGATCTTCAAGAAACTACCTAGAATAAAGACACCAAATTCCATGCCCAATTTCTCATTCTTGTTTAGCCATGTGACCATGTGACCTTGTGATTGATTTGTGTGTAACTTCAGTGTAAAATTGTTAATGAGAGCTTAGGGCTGGCATATGGATTTGTAGTGGGTCTAGTTGAAGTGGAATGGTGGGTTGAGTTAGAGTGTAATAGGGGCTAGTGATTGTGATGGGACAGACTGGTTGTTGGAAAACCTAATTGGGAGCTAAAGTTGTGGGCTTGGATATTTTGATTGGTTGGGCAGGGGCTTCATGGTTGGGATTAAGCCAAGATTAGAGGTAGGAGTGTTTGGTCTGTAATATAAGTTATAGGCTTCGTTTTTAATATAGTTATTAGGGGATGTAATGGCTTACCATGGGATATATTTATATGGATAGGCCTTGTAGATTTTAGGGATGGAATGGTTGCAGTGGAGGTGGGTTTTGTTTTGGGATAGGATTTGGATAAAGTTAGCTTTAAGTGGTTTGAGAAGAGGGGCTAGAAGTGTGGGTCCAGTGTAATTTGACATGTGATGGGGAGTAGAATGTGGATAGACTTGGAGTGTTGGGTGAGGCTGGAGTGAAGAGAGGGGAAGGGGATGACAAAGATTTGACATTCTATCAAGCACCTAGAATTTAATGGCTTGAACTAAACATTGAGCATCATAGGAAGTAACGAATAACATCTATAATTTTCAGCTGAGTCAAAAAAACACCCAGCTAATGCGAGAGTCTACAGCAGGAGACCTTCTCTATCTAGGTTCAGTAGTGGCTCTAAATCAAACCTAATAGCAGCAGTTATGCCTCCTTCAATCTCGAATACAGACAGCAATGGCCTCTCTTTCTGGATTTGCAGTGGACTCCTTCTAGGAAATGGAACACGAATAAAAAAGGATACCCACCAAACATGCATTAGTACAGATGTATCTGATCAGGACATCCCTCAGATAAGTTGAGTGGAAAAATAGGATTATCAAAAACATTTTCTATGCAAGTTTGTGAATTCATGTGTTTTAGCTATTTTTGAATAGGCACCACCAAATAATATTAGCAGACACAAGGAGAAAACCCAAGGATATTTTTAGAGTGTGTAATAATTCATAACACCAAGAAACCAATATGAAAATCCATCTAGATTAATGAAATAAAGTGACCACCAATGAAACCTAATCCTACAGTAAATCTCGATGCATCATGCAAGGCAAATTCAATGCCCAATAATGAAAGGCATGCATAATGTGATTTTATATGGGAGAATTCATAAGTGAAACGTAGTTTTAATGACAATACCCCCCAATTCCCTCATTTTAATATAATACGAGTACTGCCTAATCCCTTATCATGAACATCTTGAATCAAATTGAACACTCCAAACATGCCCCAGTCATTATAGGAAGGTTCACTTCTTCACCTTAAGTGTTTAAAATAACATTCCATTTTAACAAAAAAACATTCAGGAATGATTTAAAATCATGAAATCAAGATTCTACAGTAATAAAAAAACCTTATTCACCCATGTTTTAGAATGTAGGGATGAATCTTTTCTGGAACTATCAAGGCTACCCACTTATATAAATCTAAACCCATGAAGAGCTTATCCACCACAATTATAGATGACCTAGAAAATTCATCCTTCATATTCTTTACGAAACCCCTATATTTTATTGTTGAATTAGCAGCATAAGCAAGAATCAATACTACACCCCAATAATGATGATAAAACCAATTTTCGCTAGGATTGAAACTATTCCATGAAGTTGCATTCAGTAGGCCAAACCTCCATACAGATAATATCAATAATATGATTTAAAGTCCTAACATCTAGGATTTGAGTATCCACAGACTATTAACCATACCATTAATGTGTCTATTAAAGATAAATGAAGGTGAACCTTGGATTTTTTCCTCAAGTGAATAATGCTCCATGTTGCTGAAATGAAGCTGGACGATTTCACCCCTTCCTCTAATCAAGCTATTGATGTAATAATCTTCTAGGGATGGAGTGGAAAAAAGGGATAATAAAGGATGGTACATCACTCAATGTCAATCTAAAAATACGTTTCTATACCCAAAACTACATTGTGTCATACAAAAAAACAATCGAGGGGTTGATGATTTGAAACATCCTCCAAACAACATCTTCACGCTCCTTGATCTTTTACTATGCTTCTAATCTTTGTGAGTGATAGGGAATTGAATCCACAGAAGCTGGTAAGATATCTGGGGCGGCAATGATCATCCAGGGTGGAAGAACACGAAGCAATGGTGTAGGTAGAGGATTGAGGATGACGATGATTGGAAGGTGGGGAGGCGGAACACGGGGAGGAGGAACGTAGGGAGGCATTGGAAGGGGAGGCGGAGCACAGGGAGGTGAAACCTGGGGAGTCGGAACACTAGGCGGCGATGAAAGGGAAGGTGAAACATAGGAGGCGGTGGTAGGGAGGCGGAACATGGGGAGGCGGAACACCGGGAGGCGGTGGCAGGAGAGGCGGAACACAGGGAGGCATTGGGAGGGGAGGCAGAACGCGGGGAGGTGGTGGAAGGGGAGTCGGAAAGCTGGGAGGCACTGGCAGGGGAGGAGGAATGTGAGGAGGTAGAACATGGGGAGGTGGAACGTGGGGAGGCGGAATGCGGGGAGGCAGAACACCGGGAGGCTGTGGCGAGGGAGGCCGAACGCGGGGAGGTGGTGGTAGTGGAGGCAGAACGCAAGTAGGCGGTGGAGGGTGTTCAATCAAATCATTAGGGTTAATCCTCTATTTTATGTTTTTACATATTATTATTATTATTATTATTTAAAATATATTTTAAATTCATTCTAAATGCTAATATTTTTAAATGGCATGTTATTTATTTTTCTAATTTTTCTGTAAATTTTTTAAAAAAAATATTTAGAATGGAATTGAAATTATCTCCATTGGTGTTTTTCTATAAGATGAAGTATAATAATAAAATTATAATTATAATTGGTCCTCTGACACTACAATCCTTCATTTTTTCCATCATTAGTGAGTTGAATGTTAATCAGGTGTGAGTTTCAAAAAATTTGGGTAACTTGTTAATAGATACACACAAAAAATATGTGTGTGTTTGCATGCATTCATGCATGCATTTATGTATGTATGTACATATTCATTTCAAAAAATATGTTTCATTTAAAAATTACTTTAATTCAATGTATAAATATGTATTTTTATTAATAAATGATTTGTTGGTATACATATATATATTCAATTATTTGTATAACATTTTTTTATAAAACAATTTATTGGAACAAACCTTCTAACAGTAAAATATTTGTTGGTAATAATAGGTATTAATAACATATTCATGTGTTTGTAGAAAAATGTTGGTATTAATATGAAAAAATAACATATTTAACTATTGGTAAAAGATATATTGGTATTGGACAGTTTATACCAACAGATTTACTTGTCAGTAAAAACAATTGTTGGTAGTTAAAATTAATACTGACAAAACTCAATATCTATTGGAATTAATCATTTTTACCAACAAATATATTATGTGTCACTAATTTTCTGTTGGTAAAAGCCACTTTTTTGTAGTGGGAGTTGAAACAGGCTTCTCGATTATAATTTATGGTCGTTTTAACATTCAATGTCTTTTCAAAGACATATATATATGTATTTATTCATATGTGTCTGTGTCTGTGTGTGTGTGTGTCTGTATGTGTGTGTGTGTTGTATATATGTATGTATGTATTTATTTATTTAATTATAAACACACATAAAAAACATATTTCGTAACTGTATTTAAAACTAATCTTATAAGTATATATTAATATACAAATAAATATACGGATAAAAAATTATAACTAAAAATATATATATAAATAAATAAATATAAATATATATTAATATAAGAATGAATATATATATATATACTAATATATGAATAAATATATTTATATTAATATTAATCTATATCAATATACAAATAAATATAACTATATATATATATAAAGAGATATGTCATTAAATATAGAAAAAAAAAAGAAATAGATTAGTGCTAAAGGTGCAGCCGCGAAAGGGGGAGGTTGCGGGTTTGAGTTCGGGTGGAGGCAAAGGTGGTGCATGTGTGTGAGGATGCGCGGGAAGGGCAGTGCGCGGGAGACCTCCTAGCGCTGATAAAGGGGTGGTCAAGAGCTGATAAAAGCTCTACTCGCGCATCATTTAATTTTTTTAATTTTTTTTAATTTTTTTTGACTTTTATCAGTGCTTTTTAAAAAGCGCTGATAATGGCCCCTTTTATCAGCACTAAAAAAAGTGCTGATAAAGGGGTCTTTTATCAGCACTTTTTTTAGCGCTGATAAAAGTGGCCTTTATCAGCGCTTTTTGAAGCGCTGATAAAAGGGACCCCACTATATTAGCGCTGAGCTTTACAGTGCTTTTTTAGCATTATTAAAGCCCATTTTGAGTGCTGATATAGGTCATTTTTTTAGTAGTGAAATTTGGCTGCATGCTATGTCACTTTGAGGTTCTCTTACTTCAAATTGAAGAAGTATGTTGTTCTTGCAATCTAAAAAGTATGAGTATAGATTTTTTTGTTAAAAAAATCTTCAAAAACCTCCCATGTCATGCCTTGGTCCGATTTATCCCGAACTGTTAAATCCCACCATTAGCATGTCAGATCTTCCAGCATGTATGTTACCAAATTCACCTTCAGGTCAACTGGTGTGCCAAGGAAATTGAATATTTGATTCATTCTATTTAGCCCCACTTCTACTTTTTCTGGTTCTAAATCATCCTAAAATATGGGTGGATTCTGCTTTTGGAACTAAACCGAATGATCCACTTTCCTTTGTTCATCCATTTTGTTCCCTCTATCTATGGCCTGAAAAGCCTAGACAAACTCTGGACCAATTGTTGGTTCACCTTTGGCTCAAGTGCAACCACATTCTTAGTAGCCTCTTTCGATTGGTTTCTACAATGCTAACCAGTGTCATTATCTATAACCAAAACAAACTCCATTTAGTATCACTCTATAACAACTGAAGTCTTAGCAATTTCAAATTTACCACATCACACATATCACAACAAGTCTTTTCAAAATTCAAGTATTTCCTCTTTCAATCCATTTTTGAAAATTCCACCATGTTTTTTGAAAATCAAACCATTTTCAACTATTTTAAAAAATCAAAAAAAAATCACCAAATCGTTAATAATTACACAAAATGAACTATGCAATCCTAGTTATTTGTCATTACTATCAATGCATGTCATGTTCTTCTCATCAGCTAAACCCATTATAATGAGGTTGTAACTCCAAGAATTGTCTTAAAACACTCATGCACCCAAATCCCTGGTAACTTAAAGTTCAACATAAACAGGTTAACTATGCCTTTTTATGATCCACATTTCAATTTCTAAAAATCCTACCCCTTTCTACCATACCAAGAGACAAACTGACACTAATCTCATATCAAGGATTGAACAAGTTGATACCATTTGTAAAATCTCGCCCCTCCTCATTATCTTGGGAAGAGGCGGAGGTGTTACTAGGCCTTAGGTGACATCCCCAATACACCAAAGGATAAAAATAAATACCAAGGGTCTCATAAAAAATTGAGGGATGATTTTACCTTTGAAAATAAAACAACCAGAATAATATAACCATAATAACCAAACCTATAAATTAAGTATGAGTAAAAAATAAAATCCAATATAAAACCAAACCAAAATACAATCCATATTAAAAGAGGAATCAAAGTGACAAAATCAAAATAACCAATAGATGAAGGAACCAAAAGACACCAAATACAACAACCAGCAACTCCCATTTAGCTCCAAGCTCCAAATCTATACAACCAACCCAAGGTATTAAGAAGCATCATTAAATAACTGGGATACCCTGTCTTTAGTTGTGTCTTAATATACAATATCTACAAATTCACCATAGTGCCCTTGAAGGGGGTGAGTATAAAACTCAGTAGGTTTTCCCCAATGAATTCCTAACTCACACCACTAAGATAAAATTTGTTATCACATTTATATAAGATAGTTTAAAAACAATTTAAAGTAGTTTGTATCAAAACCAATCCATTTTCCAACCCAAAACAGTTTTCCATGGAAAGTAATGAATCAAGACCTAAAACCCATTTTTCAATGAATACATCAATAAGGTCTTTAAAAAATTTCTTAATTTGTGGTTTGGAATATTATATTCTATGTCTACATACATCCACAATACACACACACAAGTTTAGCGTTACCATTTATGGTGGAACTTCATGTCCATACTTTGTCCCTTTGATGGTGGTACTTCACGACCATTATTCATCCCATTAAACTCATGTCCAACTGTTATTCCCAAATCATATCAAAACATTTCAAAAAAATAATTTCAAAAAATACTTTACTTTCATAAAACCAACCATAATTTTAAAATCACCATTTTAAAATTACAAACAATGGGTTTTTTCAAAAATTCATCTAATTCCCATGATTTATAAAACCACAATTAAAATAAGAATTTCCATAAAATAAAAACATGATTTTCATAACAATTTTAAGAAATTTAATCAATTTAGAATCAATCCTTTAAGTTCTAATCAATAGGATTCAAGGGAGAATCCACCCACCTCTTAAACTTAGGCAAAAATGAAGAACAACGCAAAAACTTCAAAAACCCAGCTTGAAACTCCTAAATACAACCTTAGATATTGTTAAATTAATTAAAAATAAGCATATATAATCGTGATTACATTACATATCATAGATATATCCCCAATGAATTATATATTTGATTCTAATAGAGGGGAAAAGAAGAGATCTAAGGAAAATGAAGAAGAACGAGCATGTACCGAAGAATCTGCACCTCCAACGCACTTAGATTCACTTATGAATCACTCCTAAATCAAAAGGAATTTTCTCCATAGATTTATAAGGAAGAATAATTTGTTTTATTTCTTGATTATGGGTAAAAAGGTGTTTTAGGAGGTAAATCATATGAGATGCATGATTTTTAGATCTAAAATTTAACGATGCGTAGTTAGGGCACATGGTTAGGAAACTCGTGTGCTAACTATGAATGATAATTGCCTCAAACCACACCTCACATGGTTGGATTTCATGGTTATAAAAACTATGTTTCAATCATGTTATTCCCCACTATACAGAATTGCATGCTTTCCCCTGGGCATCCATATGGTCTGGTCAAACTGTGCGTCTAACTGTGTGCCTACCCGGTGCCCATTGTTTTGGTTTTATGATTTCCTAGAGGTGTTTCATGGTTTCTATTAACCATTATCAAATCATGAACATCCATAAAAACTCCCCAAAAACATACCAAATCTCCTATAAACCTCCTGAAACATAACCCGATCATTTTATATACTTAAAATACACAAATAAAGGGTCAGGCACCTGAAACCGGGGGTGTTACACCCACATATTCTTATATCTCACATAAAATGAATCAAAAGATGAAATATTATATCAAAAAATGATGGTAGAAAATAAATTTCTAATTGAAAAATTATAAGGGTATCTTTACTCACCAACATATCTAACAGATTTGGATCTACAAATTTTCTGCAAATGGAATTGAAAAAGTACCACAACCTGATAATAGAATTTCTGACATATATTGACAATATTTCATGTGATGAAACCAATAGCAGTTTTTGCAATAATACATTACAGTCATTATATTTTATACATATTAACATTAAATACTTTAATGACACTAAATTTTTTCACATTTTAAGAAAACCAACTATGTACTTTAATACCATGAAAACATTAATAAAAATTTATCTTCTCACTATTTCTTAATGTGTGACAAGCCATAGGAAAATATATTTTGTTTCCTTTTATAGTGGGAGTTAACTCTAGATGAATTCCCATGATTATTAAGTCTAGTCTTTCATACAATCCTTTTTTTATTTCCTTTTTTTTAACATAGTTCTAATCAGACTGACACAAAAAAAAATTTCTCAACATGCATAACATCATTTTTATTTTACATCTAAAATTTTCTAATTAGGTAGATAAAATAAAATGGACCATTTCTTCCATGTATTTTTATGGAAACTAAAACTTACTTTATTTATAAATTTGACATAAATTTTTTTCATCTTGTCATAATATTCTTCAATTAATAATGGTTATGGGGTAAAATCATACTCTTGTAAACTGTAAAATGCCTATTTTCATTGATAAGGATGATCCATTCAAAAAAATCTCTAATTTCCCGTGTATATTTTCTTTCTTCCATTCTGAGATTAATTATATAAAATCCCCTATTTGAAAACTAGATATGTTTTATATCCCTTAACACTATATCCAGATATGTTTTCATATGTAATAAAGTGATGCATAGTGACCATTATCATAACATGTAAAATAAAATATTCTTTCTTGTATGCATCAAATACCATAACACCTATCTCCTATAGAAATTTCAAATCATCAATAAATGGTGATAGATAAACATTAATATCATTTCATGATGTTTTGGTTTAAAAATCACCAAGATCGTCATCACATATTTCCTCTCCATATATATTTGTGGGGAAAATTTATAGATAACCAACATAATAGGCCACACAACTATATTGGAGATTGAGGCTCCAATATGGATTAATTCCATCTTTGTACAATCCTATTTTGAGATTTCTAACATCATTTCCAAAATTAGGAAATTTGTCATCAGATCTCTTTCATTGTGGTGAATCGGTAGGGTGATATAGGTTTCCATCAGATATGGACTCATATGTATGTCATATTAGCCTCTTTATATTATTTGAATTTGAAAATAAACACTTCAATTGAGGAATTATTAAAAGATACCAAATCAATTTAGTGGGAGGTTTTGTGAATGTTCTTGAGAATTAATCACAATTGGATTTTCATCCATTTTATATCATGATATCCCACATTCAGAACATTATGATAGAATTTCATGTTCCTTACTATATAGAACACAGTTGTTGGTGAAAGAATGTATCTTTTTATACCTCAATCCCATTGGAAATAATATTTTTTTTCCTCATAATTGGAATCAGGAGACCTATTTCCTTCAAAAAGTAGCTCTTTTAAAATTTCAAGCAATTTAGTGAAACTTTTATTACTCCAGCCATTTCTTACTTTCAAGTTAACTAATCTCATACTTTATAATAACACTATAAATTTAGTATGACCTAATAATAGTGTTTTATAATCATCTTCATATAGTCCTTAAAAACTTATTGTTTTTTCAATGTTTTCAATGCCTATATTATGAATTAATTCTTCTAGACGACCCTCTATCTCACACTAAACATATTCATCATCATTAGATCTTGACTTTTTATTATTTCAAAAATAAAATATCCAGTGTGTATAATTATGATTAAAATCATATCAAGTCAGATGGTCTTTGATTTCTTCATACCCTAATTTTCTCATATTCAAACACTTCATGCATAGATAGAAAGTCATATCTATGCTTTCCAGATTTCATTTAGAAAATTCTAAGAAATTGTCAACCCATTTCTCATATTCATCGCTAGTTCTTCATGCATTTATCCAATTATGATCCATTAATTACCAAAATTCACAATATAATATATGAATATATTAAAATATAAAAACATTTAAATATACATATATAACATATAATCATATAAATATATAAACATGCATAAATTTTTAACAAACAATTTATATCTGAAAAACAATTTATAATAGAAAAACAATTGTCATCCAGAATAAAATTTATAACCAAAATAAAGTATAATGACACACTGTATTCTGCACTAAACTGTAGGATACTAGATATCCTCTAATAAATATCTTTTTACACTTGTTCATCCCACGAAGAACTGTGGAAGAGGTCCTGTGTGACCCGGTTGTTTCTGTTCCCACGTAGAACTGTGGTAGAGGTCTTGTGACTTGGACAGTCTGATGTACTATTATTAAACCTGATATAAGGTGTATATCAAAGCCTTTTATATATATATATTTCTTTCTGATAGGTTATCACCAAGTGGAGTGGATTAGGTCTCATCTTGAGATTGAACCACTTGTTTTATCCACTGTGTTTTCAAATTTTGTTTTCTATGCTTTTATTCATATTTCAAAAAACTAAATTTTACTTTGATATTTAGTCTTGGATAGTATTTATAACTATTTTTCCTTATTAGAGTAGTTTCAAAATTTATATCAATATCTTATATTATTATAACTGATAATTAATCAATCTTCTGAGAAACTATTTGAACAGTCAAGATATTATAATTTCACTACCTTGATTAACTGACCAGTTTTATTTTCAATTGGGGAATCTTATAAATAAACCTTTTAAAATAAATTTTTATAGGAAATCAATTCCCCCCCCCCTATTGAGTGTCCTACTCTAACCAACATTTGGCATCATAGGTTGTTTTCAAGATGCTATTTTCAAAATTTTAAATATGTTTTTAAAATCTTTTTCAACTGTGATTTTAGTTGTATTTTAAAGATCTTTAAATTTATGTTAGTTATAAATTTATAGTTCTTTAAGATAATTTTTATTCATCATGTATAATAGATTGTAAGGTGTTTCTACCAACAAACCTCCATTCTTTAATGGAAAAAATTATGCACAATGGAAAATTAAAATGAAAATGCACCTAGAAAGTATGGGTTTTGAGATTTAGTCTTCAATTATAGATGAATATAAGATTATGGATACTACTGGGAATACATGGAATGACCCAAATAAGGCTACTTATAATAATAATTGCAAATCCATGAATTCCCTATACATCTCTTTAGAAGATGAAGAGTTTAATAGAATTTATGCATGTAAAACAGCCCATGAAATTTGGGACACTTTATTTGTTTCACATGAAGGAACCTATAGTGTTAAGGAAATGAGACTTAACACATATATTATTAAATATGATAACTTAAAAATTAATCTTGATGAGACTATTTCTGACTTGTATCTTAGGTTTAATGAAATTGTTAATATTATGATCTCTCTGGGAAGGGATGTTACAACCAAGGAGAAAATCATGAGAATACTCAGATACTTACCAGATAGATGCAGAGGGACTTCTATATCAATTAGAGAATCATGTGACATCATAAAGTGGATGATGTATGAGGAAGAACTAAAATTCAATAAAGAAGAGGATGAGGAACCTAAAAGAAAATCTGTTGCTTTCAAATCTACTACCTCCAAGAAAAAGGACAAAGTTCAAGATGAAACTAAAAGTTTATGTGATGAATAATAATCAACATATAGTGATGAAGAGATAGCTCAAATATCCATGCGGTTTAAAAAAATTTAAGAAAGAACAAATTCTTTAGAAATCCCAACTAAAAATTTAAGTGTGATCACAAGGTCCCTTGGAAAAAGGATTGGAAGAAAGGTGATACTTCCAGTGATATAATTTGTTATGAATGTAAGAGAAAGGGACATGTAAAGGCTAACTATCCTAAGTTAAAGTACAAGAATAAGTATGACAATGAGGAAAAAAAGTATAAAAAGGCCATGAAGTAAACTTGGAGTGATTTTGAGGATAGCTCAAGCAACTCAAAATCCTATCATGATGAAAAGGCTAATAAAGCAAATATGTGTTTTATGACAAACATGTGTGAGGTAACACTAAACTATCCTGAACATAATTCTTCTTATTCTAGAGATTAAAGTGATTTTGAAAATATGAAAAATGAGAAAATCTTTGAATATTGAAAAATTATATAAGACACTTGTAATGAACTAAAAGATAAATACAAATATTTAAAGAAACAACATGTTTTGGCAACCACTACTAAATATAAACTTGCTATAGAAAAAGAGAAAAATTATCAACTTCTTAAGGAGAACAATGAACTTAAATTGTCAAATAAGCAATTGAAAAAGGATATAGAAAGATTTACCAATGGAAAAGAAAAATTATTTTAAATTCTTGGTAAACAAGTATCTCCTAATTATACTATTGGAATAGGATACCAACCAGAAAAGAGTAATATGAAAAAAAAAATCATTTTGTATCAAAATATTGAAAATCTAGTTTTATGCCCAGTTCTGGAAAATTTTCTACAAGTTCCAGCTATGAAACAACTTTTACCGTTTCAAGTTTTTTTGGACCAAATAAATTTTATTTTTCAAATACTTTACATACTACTTAGAGGAAACCCATGAAGAAAATTTGGGTTCTAAAAGCTCTTATTACTAATGTTACTGGACCCAAAAAAATCTTGGTACCAAAATATTTTCTTGTCTAATTTGTTTTGTAGGAAAATTTTTTGAAGAGATCCTGTAAAAGATTATGGTACTTGGATATTGGATATTCAAGACACATTACCAGAGATTACTCATGCTTCAAGAACTTGATAAAGATTAATGGTGGGCATGTCACCTTTGGTGAAAATTCTAAAGGAAAAATCATTGGCCTTGGCCAGATTGGTAACTCTAACTCAGTTCTAATTTCTAAAGTACTTTTTATTGATGAATTAAAATAAAATTTACTTAGTATATCTCAGTTATGTGATGATGGTTTTAATGTTAAATTTGAAAATGATGCATGAAATGTTTTTAACTCTAAAAATAAGTTAGTATTTTTTCTCTTAGAAATTAAAATGTTTATGTTGTTAACTTAGATTATTTAATTTATCAAAAAACTTCTTTCTTGAGTGATTTTTATAAAGAATATTGGCTTTAGAATAGGATATTAGGACACTGCAATGTATAATCACTTAGAAATATTACTAGAAAAGGCTTATTCAAGGATCTACCTAAACTTGAGTTTCCAAATGAAAAAGTCTGTAATACTTGTCAAAAGGGTAAACAACACAAAATCTATTTCAAACCAAAGAAAGAAGTTTCAACTTCTCAACCTCTTGATTTGGTTCACATGTACTTGTTTGGACCTTCTATAGTTTCAATTATAAGTGGGAAGCATTATTTATATGTTCTTGTATATGACTACTCTAGATATACTTGGACCTTCTTCTTGTAGGTTCCGGGCGTAGCGGAAGCGCGTTGGTGGGTTTGCCCAACTTTAATTTTAGCGTTAAACAACGTTCAATCCGAGATCTGTCACGATATAAAATGCCAGATCTTTGGAATGGAATGAAGAACGAAAAAGAAAAGAAGAGTCCTGGAACCATTGAGATAGGATCATTATAAGTTGGTTATAATTAATTTAATTAATTCACAAGAATTACCTCGGTGGAATTCTTTCTTCGTCGATGTCTCCGGTCATGATCCTATGATCCATCGTTGCATTGTAGAATCCAAGTATAGGATTCCTATAGTGGTGATCTACACATGCTCCGCGTATCACTGGACATGGCTAAAGGGATCTCCGGGTGCTATCACGGAAGAACCTTCGCTTGTGATGTCCACCTTCGACCGCCTTGATCCGGTGGAGGATAGCACTCTCGTAACTTGAGGGTGTTCTTGGTGGAAAGGGAATTCTCTCTTGGCTTGAGAGTATTTCCAAATCCGTTGTACACAATAATGGCTCTGGAAAAGTGTTGGGGTTGTGAGGATATTTATAATCGGGTTTGAGATTAATAGAGTTATGACAATAAATAAATGCGTTACGCATTATATTTATTTCATTAACTCTTATTGAAAACCCTCATGTTGAATCATTAATTCCTTGACATGTGCCCACACTGATTTTAATAAATATCATTTAATAAAACAATATTATATCCTCAAAATCCCGACTGGAAAACTACACGGCGTGTAATAATTAATACACGGCGTGTACTTGTTTTCCATAAAACTACACGGCGTGTATATTTAATATTATTTTCCATTTTTCTCCACAACATTTATTAGACCTTGAGTAATGGCTATTTATTTCTTAAATAAATGTAACTGCATTACTCGCTAATAAATATATTATTTCGCCGACAATATATTCTCTCGAATAACTAGTGTCGAAATAAATGCAATCAGACATCCTTAAATAATTATTAAACCACAGTCGGGAATAATATTTATTTAACTTGTTAAATTAATATTTAACTGAGACACATGGACACACTTAGTGTTTTACCCTCTAGGCCTCTTTCTCAGTGGAATTAGGCGGAGCCTGCCTAAAGTCCAAGGTTAGCGTCTAGCAACACGCCAAGGCA
The DNA here is from genome assembly GCA_963277665.1 of Viscum album. Lineage (NCBI taxonomy): Eukaryota > Viridiplantae > Streptophyta > Magnoliopsida > Santalales > Viscaceae > Viscum > Viscum album. The sequence continues at coordinate 2,028,360,762 of OY728143.1, read as the reverse complement.
CCCATAGAGAAAGAAGTTAACGCCGCAATGACGTGTCACCTCCTACGAACGCTTAACGTGTAATATAATCCCTTTATCTAGATCTCTCTAATCAAGCGGGTTTCATGCTAGTGCCATCAACCCATGTTCCCGATTATTCTTCATTTGACTTCCCAGAATTGAACTTTCCCATACCTTACCATGGCCATGGATTTATTTAGGCTATATCAATTCCATCAAAGGACCTGAGATATCTACTTCCGTTATGGAACAGAAGGGACAAATCCTTTCTCACATTATCTATTAATGCAGTATTACTCATGATGCACCCAACATATCCTACCTCGCTGCGAAAAGAGTGTCGTCATAGTTTTCGTCAATACATCTAAGTGCGCGAATTGTAATACACATTAATAATAATCTTAAAGTCTAAGGACCAATACACATGTCCGTAGATTGGAACATCAAATGACACTATGAAATGTGGATTTCCTACTCGCGGGTCTCGTTCTCATAATATCCTCCTAGATATTACCAAGGGCGCACACCATGAGAAGGTGCCTCAAAGTTTTATGAGTCCTCACCCCTAATAACCTATATTATTTGTGTCCCTCAAATAATATCATCCGGTCATAGAACATATATTCAAGAACAATGTTATGGCACTTCCAGGTTCTCATCATAGCAGCGATCCGCTATGACCATTTAATGCAATAGATGTCCTCAGGACATTATCACATGCATTTTCACGTAGAAGAATAATCAATATGTGATAAGGCTTTTATTAATGAATAAAGTACAAAGTAGTTGTTTCTAGACCACCAACTCCAACAGACTCTCACTTGGACTAGAGCCAACTGCTAATAGCCTTTAACCCACTATCTCTCACATGATATTCATGCTTCTGCTGAGATAGGCCTTTAGTCATGGGGTCTACCACATTCTCTTCTATGGACACTCTACTCATAGCAACTTCACCCCTCTGATAGAAATCCCTCTAGAGGTGATACTTCCAGAGTATGTGCTTTGTCCATTGATGTGACCTTGGTTCTTTTTCAAGAGCCACCGCTACAGTATTATCACAATACAATGTAATGGGATCTTTACTACTAGGTACCACATCAAGCTCCTGGAAAAAGTTCTGAATCCAGACGGCTTCCTTGTATGCATCAGAAGCCGCTATATATTTGGAATCTACTGTTGAATCGGCTACAACTGGCTGCTTTGAACTCTTCCAGCTCACAGCTCCTCCATTGAGACAGAAAACATATCCAGATTGCGAATTCAGATCATTCTGATCTGTCTAAAAACCAGCATCAACATACCCTCTGATGACAAGCTCCTTGTCTCCTCCATACACCAGGAACATATCCTTAGTTATTCTAAGATACTTAAGGATATTCTTAACAGTAGTACAATGTTGTTCTCCTGGATCTTCTTGATATCTACCTACCATGCTCAGTGCATAGGCAACATCAATGCTGGTACATAACATGGCATACATGGTGGATCCTATAGCCGAAGCGTATGGGATCTTACTCATTCTATCTTTCTCTTGTTGTGTCTGAGGACACATTTTCTTAGAAAGATGTAGGCCATGTGACACTAGAACCAATCCCCTCTTATATTATTCTATACTAAATCTCTTTAGTATCTGGTCAATGTATGTACCCTGGCTTAGTCCAAACAGCCTCTTGGATCTATCACGAATGATCTTGATCCTTAGAATGTAGGCTGCTTCTCCTAAGTCCTTTATGGATAAACACTTGTTCAACCAGTCCTTAACTGACTATAAGACCAGTACATCATTTCCAATAAGTAATATGTCATCAATATATACTATTAGGATAATGATTGCATTCTCATTAAACCGCTTATAAACACATGGCTCACATTCGTTCTTAATGAAACCAAATTCTATTATGGCTTCATCAAATCGAATGTTCCATGACCTGGATGCTTGCTTCAATCCATAAAATGATTTCTGCAACTTTCAAACCCTTTTGGATTCACCTCGTGTCACAAACCCTTCTGGCTGTGTCATATAGACATCTTCCTGAAGGTTCTCGTTAAGGAATGTTGTTTTGACATCCATTTTCCAAATCTCGTAGTCATGGTAAGCTGCTATGGAAAGTATGATTCTTATGAATTTAAACATGGAAACTGGCGAGAAGGTTTCATCATAGTCAATTCCTTTACGCTGTCTGAATCCTTTATCCACTAGTCTTGCTTTATAGGTGCTAACTTGACCTTCCATGTCCAGTTTTCTCTTGAATACCCATTTGCATCCAACAGGCTTTACATCAACAGGCTCATTGACCAGAACCCAGACTTGGTTCTGATACATGGAATCCATCTTAGAATTCATAGCTTCTATCTATCTTGCAGCTTCTGATCTTTCTACTCCTTCCTTGTAGGAGAGAGGTTCATCATTGTCCAACAATAATGATTCACCATCCTCAGTGACTAGGAAACCAAATCTCTCTGGTTCCCTTACCTCTCTTGAGGTCCTACGCAGTACTTGTGTTTCTGGAACCTCTTCCATGGGGACCTGTGGAACTTGTTCTTGTACCAACTCTTATGTATCTTGAGCATTAACTTCATCGAAGTCAATCTTTCTCTCACTATACTTTTTGAGGATGTTCTCCCTCTCAAGAAAGACGGCTTGTCTAGCAACAGTCACTTTCTTGTCTTGATGGTTATATAGGTAATATCCTTTCGTTTCCTTAGGATATCCTATAAAGATACACTTCGTGCCCCGGGGTGCTAGTTTGTTGACTAAGAAGGCCTTAACAAATGCCTTGCATCCCCATACACATGTATGTGACAAAATGGGTTTCTTTCCATTCCATAACTCATAGGGAATTCCATTTTCCGCCTTAGTTAGTACTCAGTTTAATGTGTATGCTGCAGTTTGTAATGCATATCCCCAAAAGGATAATGGAAGATCTACATGAGTCATCATTGACCTCACCATGTCCAACAAGGTGCGGTTCCTACTTTCAGTAACACCATTCCACTGTGGTGTATAAGGATGAGTGAGATGAGATAGAATCTCAGACTCCCATAGAAGATCAATAAACTCTTGGTTCAGATATTCTCCACCTCAATCTGATCGAAGTTTCTTTATCTTCTTACCAAGCTGATTCTCTACTTCATTCTTGAATTCCTTAAATTTCTCTAAGGACTCTGACTTATACCTCATTAATTAAACATAGCCATATCTACTCAAATCATCAGTAAAAGTAATGAAGTAAAAATATCCACCTCTAGATTCTACTGGAAATGGTCCACACACATTCGTGTGTACCAATCCTAGAAGCTCTGTGGCCCTTTCACCTTGTCCACCAAAAGGGGGCTTGGTCATTTTTCCTTGTAAACAAGCGTGACATCTATCAAGTGGTTTTAGCTCAGTAGAGTCTAAATAGTCATCTTGGTAGAGCTTTGTCAAGCTCTTTTCATTTACATGACCGAGACAGTGATGCCACAACTGGGTGATGTATGAGTCATGTGAGTTTGTTTCGTTATAGATTACCAACACTTTGTTTTCATAATCTAATACATACAAACCATTATTTAAATGTGTCATACCATAACATACGTTGTTCTTATAAAAGAGACAACCCTTATTTCCAAACTTGAAAATAAATCCATCCATATCCAAACAAGATACAGAAATTATGTTTTTGGTAACACTAGGCACATAATAAAAGTTATGTAAAACCAAGATCATCCCAGTCGGCAATGAGAGGTGGTAGTCGCCAATAGACAATGCATCCAGCCTTGCGCCATTGGCAGCTCAAAGATCTACCTCTCCTCTGGAAATCTTTCTAAATCTACTTGGTTCTTGCATTTGAATACAGATGTGATCCCCACAAGTTGTATCTAATACCCAATGTGTAGAAATAGAAAGATTACACTCGATAAAGAACACACCATTAGCATCCTGACGCTTCTGGGTGCAATTCCTCTTCTAGTGTCCTTGCTTTCCACATGAAAAACACAATGCCTCTCGTTCCTTGCCCTGCCTCTGTATCTTCCCATTCTTGGAGGGACGGTGCTCGGGGGCTTCAGACCGTTTATAAGTCTTTGGCCCCTTTTCCTTGTCCTTCCTTTTCTTATTCACCATAAGGACTGTAGGTTTGTCATGCCCCATGTCCTTATCTACCTGGTGAGTTAAGGGTAGAAGTTCCGATCTAGGTGCAACTGGAACAGGTTCTTCCAGCACATACAATTTCCTCTCGTGACGATGGATAACGCGTAAACGCCTCTACCACTCTTGGAAATTGGTGCTGTTGAGAAGTTTTTTCTTCTCGAGTATGGTTCAAAATGATATGTTTGAAGTCATTTTATTGTCTTTTCTACAAATTAAGATGAGAAAAGGTTTAGTACTTTATTACAAAACTGAGACAAATAAATAAATTAATACTTATTAGTCTCCCACTATTTTATCGAAATCTAATAGCCCTCACCATTGATTTTGGAATATTCTATTTCCTGAATATTCTAGTGGCAATGATCCATATTTCCCTTCGCATTACCCCAACTAGGGTTGGTCAAGCAACTTGAAGGGTTTTAGGTAGGCATTCCAAATGCCAACTGCATTAACTCGCAGCTCCTTGATCCACTGAGTGGACTCCCAAATCCTGAAATCCTTTTATTTTGGATTTCCTCAACCTTTGCCTCTTGGTTACACCAAGTACTACTGTGGAAGTTAACCCTTGATGCGAACCAAGTCAAGTTAACCCAAAACCTTGAATTAGAATTCCCCGATAATTGAAATCACCCCAACTAGGGTTGGTCAAGCACTTTGAACTATGGTTCGATTCTAACCAAGATTATGGAAGGTTATACCGAATTAATATTTCTTTTGAGGGATTTTATCCTTATACGTAAATTTCCATTTTATTATCTTTGATTACATGCTTGTTAATATTAAGTGGGATATAATTAAGTGATTAACCATGTCTAAGATAATATTTACGTATAAGACGGTTTTATTTTAGTTCCATCTTGCATTCTCGTTTAATTCATTAATTGCGTGATCGTGACAACACACCCACAATAAATAAACCATGCAACTGACATAAATAAAATAAATGGTATGATCATGAGCTTTTTATATTGGTTAGTTTATCTAGCAGTTTATAAACTAACCCAAGACCTAGGGGAGAAACACCTTGAACCTTTCGGGTTCGTGTTTACAGCTTTCCACCTGTCCACCTTGGTATCTCCTTAGATTGGTTTCACCTTGGCTTCTGACTTGAGCCGCCTCCAATATCTTGGGATCTCCATCCATTACATATGCATTTATCTCACATGCAGGTGAGGGGTAAAAGGGGTTTTTACATAAAATAATCCTTGGGCGTGCATGCCCTGTATATTAATGAGGAGATGGCTCGCAGGCCAAAAAATTTAATTTAAATAAATAAATTAAACGAAACCATTCACATACTAAGGTCTCGGTCTAGATCATGATCATCCATACATGCAACGATATTTACGCATAAATAAAACTAGTATTCAATTCTTTAATCGTTCTTGTTTAAGATAAATCACGCTCGAATCAATTAATTATCTTTAATTAATCAATCCTTTTACCTTAAACCCTTTTTCTGAACTTCCTTGAGATTCTCATCCATCATAATTTTTAACAAATAAATTCATTTAAAATTATCCTTGTACGTAACTTGTACCTTGGAGGCAACCCAGTGAATTCCCGTTTATTACGCAGATGTTAAATTAAACACATATATATAAAACACCTATCACGTGTTGTGCCTCAGCTTTACACCAGCCCCATGGTACACGTCTCAAGGGTTTGTATAATATAATAATAAATTTTAATAAATCTTTATAATTTGGGTGAGTACATGGCATGTAGTTCCGACTACACGGCGTGTAATTTTCTTCACCATCTATCTGAAGTACACGCCCGGGGACATGGCGTGTTAATGTACTTCGGAAATTTTCAGAGTACACAGCGTGTTCAGTGGGACACATGTTGTATAGTCTCCACGTTACACAGTTTCCAGCCGGGCAAGTCGTGTATGGGGTACACGGCCTAACCCTAACCTGAAGGAACCACACGCCGTGTTCATTAGACCACACGGCGTGTAATCCAGAAATCGTGTGCCACCTGTTTCTGGTCAACACATGGTGTCTTAAATTCTTAGAAAGAATCCAATACACGGCCTGATTTGGCAGATCAGTCAATTCATTGAACCTAGACTACACGGCGTGTACTTCCGAATACACGCTGTGTATTCTGGTGTTGTACGGACAGAAATGTTTGTCTCCTCTAGATGAGTTCCTCTATTTTATTTTAATCAAAATTAAAATAAAAATTCGTTTCTGTGAGGTGAACGAGAAACAAGGGAGGAGGAACAGATCTCGAAATTCGTATTTTCAGAACGATTAATCTCAAATTTAAATAAATAAATTATTAAATGAGTAAATCATCAACGAAAAACTAAATAATTATAATCAACTATATGACCGCTCTGATACCACTTGTAGGTTCTGGGTGCAGCGGAAGCGCGTTGGTGGGTTTGCCCAACTTTAATTTTAGCGTTAAACAACGTTCAATCCAAGATTCGTCACGATATAAAACAACAGATCTTCAGAATGGAATGAAGAATGAAAAAGAAAAAAAGAGTCCCAGAACCATTGAGATAGGATCATCATATGTTGGTTATAATTAATTTAATTAATTCACAAGAATTACCACGGTGGAATTCTTTCTTCGTTGATGTCTCTGGTCACGATCTTGTGATCCGTTGTTGCGTCGTAGAATCCAAGTATAGGATTACTCTAGCGGTGATCCACACGTGCTCCACGTATATCTGGACGTCGCCAAAGGGATCTCCGGGTGCTAGCACGGAAGAACATTCGCTTGTGATGTCCACCTTTGACCGCCTTGATCCGGTGGAGGATCTCGCTCTCGTAACTTGAGGGCGTTCTTAGTGGAAAGGGAATTCTATCTTGGTTTGAGAGTATTTCCAAATCTGTTGTGCGCAACAATGGCTCTGGAAAAGTGTTGGGGTTGTGAGGATATTTATAATCGGGTTTGAGGTTAATAGAGTTATGACAATAAATAAATGTGTTACGCGTTATATTTATTTCATTAACTCTTATTTAAAACCCCCATGTCGAATCATTAATTCCTTGACATGATCCCACGCTAATTTTAATAAATATTATTTAATAAAACAATATTATATCCTCAAAATATTGACTGGAAAACTACACGGCGTGTAATAATTAATACACGGTGTGTACTTGTTTTCCATAAAACTACACGGCGTGTATATTTAATATACATGGCATGCACTTTTATTTTCCATTTTTCTCCACAACATTTATTAGAACTTGATTAATGGCTATTTATTTCTTAAATAAATGTAACTGCATTACTCGCTAATAAATATATTATTTCGCCCACAATATATTCTCTCAAATAACTAGTTTCGAAATAAATGCGACCAGACATCCTTAAATAATTATTAAACCACATTCAAGAATAATATTTATTTAACTTGTTAAATTAATATTTTACTGAGATACATGGACACACTTAGTGTGTGACCCTCTAGGCCTCTTTCTCAGTGGCATTAGGAGGAACCAACCTTAAGTCCAAGGTTAGCGTCTAGCAACACACCAAGGCACCCATAGAGAAAGAAGTTAATGCCGCAATGACGTGTCACCTCCTACAAATGCTTACCATGTAATATAATCCCTTTGTCTCGATATCTCTAATCAAGCGGGTTTCATGCTAGTGACATTAACCCATGTGCTCGATTATTCTTTCTTTGACTTCCCAGAATTGAACTTGCTCATACCTTACCATGGCCATGGATTTATTTAGGTTATATCAATTCCATCAAAGGGCCTGAGATATCTACTTCTGTTATGGAACAGAAGGGACAAATCCTTTCTCGCATTATCTATTAATGCAGTATTACTCGTGACGCACCCAACGTATCCTACCTCACTGCGAATAGTGTGTCGTCACAGTTTTTGTCAATACATCTAAGTGCGCGAGTTGTAATAACCATTAATAATAATCTTAAAGTCTAAGGACCAATACACACGTCTGCAGATAGGAACATCCAATGACACTATGAAATGTGGATTTCCTACTGGCAGGTCTCGTTCTCATAATATCCTCCTGGATATTACCAAGGGCGCACACCATGAGAAGGTGCCTCAAAGTTTTATGAGTCCTCACCCCTAATGACCTGTATTATTTGTGTCCCTCAAATAATATCATCTGTTCATAGAACATATATTCAAGAACAATGTTATGGAACTTTCGGGTTCTCATCATAGCAGAGATCCTCTATTACCCTTTAATGAAAAAGTTATCCTCAGGACATTATCACATGCATTTTCACGTAGAAGAATAATCAAGATGTGATAAGGCATTTATTAATGAATAAAGTACAAAGTAGTTGGTTCTAGACCACCAACTCCAACACTTCTTAGCTCACAAAAGTGAATCTTTCTCACATTTCAAGTATGATAGGGCTGTAGAAAATCTTAGTGGTATTAGAATTAAAACCCTAAGAAGTGACCATGGCTGTGAGTTTGAGAACCAAGAGTTTGAATCATTTTCCTTGCAAAATGACTATAGTCATAACTTCTCTGCTCCTAGGATACCCCAGCAAAATGGAGTTGTAGAAAGAAGAAATAAAACCCTATAATAAATTTCTAGAACCATTCTTAGTGAGTATGACCTACCAATGTACTTTTGGGAAGAAGCTGTCAACAAAAAATGTTATATAATCAATAGAGTCTTGATTAGACCTATCCTTAAAATAAATCCTTATGAGTTATGGAAAAATATAGAACCCAAGGTTAACTACTTCAAATTTTTTGGTTGCAAAGTCTATATTATTAATGCTAAGGATAATCTGGACAAATTTTCCTCCAAGATTGGTGAAGGAATTTTCCTAGGTTATTCAATTTCTAGTAAAGCCTATAGAGTCTTGAATAAGAGAATCAAATGTGTGGAATAATCTATACATGTCAAGTTTGATGAGATAGATCCACGTGATCCAAATACCTCTCTAGAAAATTTTGAGTATGATATGTTAAATCTAGACATCAGTATTAAATCTTTTGACCATCCTGTGAATAAATCTGTAAAAACTTCCAGTTCTGTAAATTCTCCAGATTCTAGTCATGATGAACTTGAACCTGTTGAAGAACCTGAAGTGACTAGCCTTAATTTTCTAGACCTATTATAACTCTCAACAACCATCATTTAGATGATATAGTTGTATATTTAGACAAAGGAACTTAGACTAAAGCTTCTCTCATAAATCAGGTTGAACATCAAGCTTTTCTGTCACAACTTGAACCTAAGAACATCAATGATACTATCAACGATGAATTTTGGGTGATGGCCATGCAAGAAGAGTTAAATTAGTTTGAAATTAATAAAGTCCGGAAATGTGTAGATAGACCCAAAGACACCTTGACTATAGGCACTAAATGGGTGTTTAGAAATAAAGTAGATGAAGCTGGTAACATAGTTAAAAACAAAACTAGATTGGTTTCATAATATTATAGTCAAGAATAAGGGATTGACTATGAGGAAACCTTTTCATCGGTAGCTAGACTTGAGGCCATTAGAATCATGCTTGCCTATGCAGCACATTTAGATTTCAAACTTTATCAAATGGATGTCAAGAGTGCATTCTTAAATGGTTATATAATTGAGGATGTTTTTGTTGAACAACCCCCTAGTGTTACAAATCTCCACTTTCCAAATCATGTTTTTAAATTAACTAAAGCTTTGTATGGTTTAAAGAAAGCTCCAAGAGCTTGGTATGATAGGCTCAACACTTTTCTTATTTCTAAAGGTTTTACAAAAGGTATTGTTGATCCCACCCATTTTATAAAATTAATTTTTAAAGATGTTTTAGTAGTAAAAATTTATGTAGATGATATTGTTTTTAGATATTTTATAAATTATTTATGTGTTGATTTTTCAAAGATGTTTCAAAGTGAATTTGATATAAGTTTAATGGGTGAACTCAAATTCTTTCTTGGATTCCAAATATCTCAAAATAAAAAAATGTATTATTTTGAATAAAATTAAATATACTAAGGATATTTTAAAAAGATTTGTCTTTAAAATAACTAAGAGTAGTGACACTCCAATGAGTACCACCTATAAGTTGGACCTTTATAAAGATGGTAAATCTTTTGATCAAACCACTTACAAAGGAATGATTGGAAGTTTACTCTAATTAACTACTAGTAGTCCAGATATTATGTTTAGTGTGTGCATGTGTGCGCGTTTTCAAGAAACACCAAAAGAATCTCATCTTATTGTTTTTAAAAGGATTTTAAAATACCTCAAACATACTACCAACTTAGGATTGTTCTATCATATAAGACAACCTTTTGATTTTGTGATTTATTTAGATGTTGATTTTTGTGTTTGTAAGTTAGATAAAAAAATAACCTCTGGCACATGTCACTTTTTGGGAAAGTCTCTAGTTTCATGGTGTAGTAAGAAACAAAATTTTATTGCATTATCTACTACTAAAGCTGAATACATAGCTTCTGGTAGTTGTTGTGCACAAATTTTGTGGATAAAACACACATTACTAGATTATGGATATCAAGTCAAACATGTCCCTATAAATTCTGATAACACAAGTGCTATTAATATTTCTAAGAATACTATTTCACATTCTAGGACAAAATAAATTGATGTAAGACATAAATTTTTGAGATACCATTATCAAAAAGGTGATATAACTTTAGAGTTCATTAGCACTGAATATCAACTTGCTGACATTTTCCCTAAGCCATTGAACATTGAAAGAATGAACTACATCAGACATTAGTTAGTAATGATCAATATATAGGACCTTATGTTGTTATTCCTTTGATAAATTTAAGTGAAGTTATCATAATGACACCGATAACTATGTCATGCCGACACAGTTGTCATGATGACATAGTTGTTATGTCGACACCAATGCTTTGTCATGCTGATACCCTATCATGCCAACACTGACGCCTTATCAAGATGACACTGTTAGTGTTATGCAAAATCTGTCATGTTGACATTGATGACTCTCTATTTTTATCTGTTTTATATTTTTACCAAAATGAAATTGTTTCATTGATTTTTTTGAACCTGGTTTATGATTTCATGATTTTGTGATTTCAAAAGCCCTAAATGATATAAATTTGAGTCGATCCACTCTACTCCTTTACCCTTACACTCACTCAGCCATTGCTCTCTCTACCCCAGACCTTTCACCTTCCAAACTTCAAATCAAACTATTGGAATAACACGTGTGAAGTGAGCTCTTGATGTTGGAGAGTCTTGCGCAACTAAGAAATAGAAAGGGGAATCAAGCAAATATTATGGACCTGTGAATCCTACTCTGGATAACCGTGTAGTAACTCTAGAAAAAGTGGTTCTTGTGGAATGGTTGTTGGAAAGTAATTATTTGTTGCTCAGGGTGCTATGGGATCAAGGATGGCTTGATTGGTTCTTAGATAATGAAAGACCCTTCTATTAGAAGCTAGTTTATGAATTTTACATGAATATGGAGTTCCTGCTGGAAGGAAGTGGTGTTTCTTGGATTAAGTCCATAGTGAAAGGCAAGATAATTTCTTTCACATCAATAAAATGGGTTGAATGTCTTAAATTCACTCATGAGGTTGTGTTTGATGATTATCAAGGATCCTCTCCACTTGATAGTGATATTTTCTTCTTTGAGACATCTTTGAAGGAGCTTACTAATAATGATGAGCACATGAGATCCATTACTACAGAGTTAAGTGGAGAGTGTATAATATTGTTCAAGTTTATTTAGTATCTGATCTGTCCCAGGAAAAGGGACTTTGAATCTCTGAAGTGTCAAGATGTCTACTTGGTTTATCTTCTGAGAAAAGGGATTAAGGTAAATTTGTGTAGATAACTTGTTGTGCACATGAATGAAATTATCAAGCCTTCTTGAAAAACCAATTCTCTATTTTATCCAAGGTTAATCTCAATTATGTTAAAAGAGAAAGGTCATGTTACTGAGGGTGAAGAAGTTGTTTCTAAGTGCAGTGGGATCTACCTCGGTAAAGAGATCCGTAAAAGGATGAATATTAACTAGAACCCATGGAAGAAATAATGGGTTGGAGATGAAGATAAGATTTATGATAATATCAATCCAGTGGACCATACAAATATGCCTAAGAATATGGCTGATCCTGGTCTGGGAATATATGAGGAAGTTTCTTACTCTTTAGAAGAAGAAGAAGAGTCTTCCACACCAGATAGAGATCAAGGGTCACCTATCAATGATAAGAGTGATCCTGACACCACTGAAGCTCACAAAGGTTTTTCTTTTGGACCTCCTAATCCTATACTTTCCTTACCCTCTAATAAGCCCACACTTTAAGATAATGGAGATAAGGAGACAGAAGTCTCAGGAAGTTTGAAATATGTAAGTAGATCTAGTGGCTCTGAAGAATAAGAATAAGGAAGTGAAGATGATGAGAGTGACAGTGGTAGTGAAGGGGAATAAGGTGAAGAAAATGCTGATAGAAATAGAAATGAAGAGCATGTATATGGACATGATGATGATGAAAGTAATGAAAGTGATGATGATCATCATAAGGATAATCAAGATGGGGATGTTGAAATGGTTGAAGCTGTGGATTAGGCATGGTTGGAAGAACCTTCTGAAGTTGTTGTTGAAGTAAGAGAAAATGCTGAAGATCATGATGAAGTGGAAGCTCGGGCAATTCTTGTACCTCGGTTAGTATATGAAAGAAGGAGGCCTCATGATGAAGGTAAACAACCAATGAGGAGAGATCAGATTGAGGGGGAACCTCAAGAAAGGGGAGCTTAAGCTGATGAAGAGCATCAACTTGGAAGAGTAAGACTTGACAATCTCACTCATCTAGATGATGATGTAATGATTGAATAGGTAATTAATCTTGGGTATGTAGCACTGGGTTTGGATTATGAAGATTCATATTATGAGGTATTTGTACCTATTACAAGATAATCAGTGGTTGAGACCCTTACTAGTGACTCTATCACTAAAACATATTTTGAACGATTTAAGGAGGAAGCTTGTTCAGTTGTAAGTGTATCAATTCAATCTTAGATGGTGCATGAGATTCAAAAAGTTATAAGAGAAAACACTGAGTTGAGCGATGAATTACATTCTCTCAAATATTTAATAGTAGAATTTAAGTAGTTTGGGTCAGCTATTTCTATTCCAAGTCAAATAGTGAGTATGAGTGCTACTGATGCAGCTAATGTTTCAAAGAAAGTGATAGAAGAGATTCAACCCAACTTAATCACAACTGTTGAGACAATTGTTTCCAATACTTCCAAGTTGATAAAATAAATGAATGGGAATGTCTCTTCAATAAATAATTTGACCTTAGAGTACAAAGGATGTGTGGATGCTATTCTTAAAGCTTTGAAGACTCATACCTCATCTCCTACTGATATTCCTTATACCTCTTGTTAGAATTCTCAGAACCTGGACATTGAGGCAGTTCAAAGTGTTGTTAAGGAAGATCTTCAAGCTCTCTTTGATGCTTCTGGTTTGGACAACCTTTAAAATATTAAGAGAAATAGTAACCATGTTCATGATATGGTTAGACTCTATTCTAAGAGTATTGAGACTACAAATGATCAGATCATAGAAAAGGTGGACTACTATTTCAAGAAGATCATTACCAAACATCAGTTGACCAGTCTTTTTTAAGTATTTGATAGAGAACTTTTCTTTGCCTCCAATGACATGAGATTTCAAAGATAAAGTACATATTTGAAGGAATTTACCCCTCTTTTGGAAAAATTCATGGGAAATAAAGATGACTTTGAGAAAGCAATAAAGTATGGTGGTGAAATCATTGAGGATTTCATTAAGATGTTGAAGCCATACCTTTATGTACAAAGTGAAGTGATTGTAGTGCATGTTGTTGCACCAATTGGACCTACTAGATCCATGTATCCACCTCAGATGTCAGTTGTTTAGGCATTGACTCAGATTTTTTCAGTGATCCAAGAGCAGATTCAACCTCCTGTGTTGTCACAGCACAAACCCAACCTTGTCCCTAATGTTCCAGAAGGAATGATCCTACCTCCTCTGAAAATTTCTTCAGACCCTCCAGCTTCTTCAGTAGTGATGCAAAACGGGCCTTCGGCCCACGAGCTTTGCGGGTATGGGGAGGATATGGGGCGGGTCGGGCCTAAAAATTTTGACCGCAAAGAGCGCGGGCCAATGCGGGTTGAGCCCGCGCGAGTGCAGGCCAAAGTGGGTTGAGCCCGCGCGGGTGTGGGCTGACCCGCGGGCCCAATTTAATTTTTTTTGTACAATATATGCTTCTTTGACATTTTAGTTTTTTTAAACATGATTAAACCATGAAATATTATTTATCATCGTAATGGTCATATAAATTCACCATTCATTTACATGTAAATTTTAAATAGGTAGATATTTATTGTTTTAATATGATATTATAATAATTATATAGTAATTATTAACCATATTCACATGGTGTGTCATCGCACCTCTCAAAAAATGGAAATCATCTCTCCTACATTTGGTTTCAATTCTAAAAGAGTTATTATAATTGTAATATTTTTGGATCGATTTAATTTTGTTATTACTTAATTTTATTTTGTTATTAATAAAACATAAAAGAACCTCACGAGACCCTAATATCCTCCTATGAAACCAGTCATTGCTTGAAGTGTCGTCGTTCATTCATAGGTTTATCCATTCGCGTCACCACACAATCAACATCATCATTTTTCTCCCCTCGTTGATCACTCGCCAACTTTGCATTGTAACAGTTCACCACCACATCAGCATCAGTACATGACACCATTAACCCATAGAAAAATGGTCCATCACATATCTTAAAACTTTAGCTATTATAAATTCATACTTCTCCCAACAACTAAAATTAAAAATGAGAAAAAAATAAAATATTTAAATGATTATAAATAGTATTTTTTTTTTAAATACGGGCAGCCCGCGGGCAACCCACAGTTTTATATGGGGCGGGGCGGGCTTAGGTTTTTTTGTTCGCATTATATGCGGGATTTTGCAGAAAAAATTGTGTGGGCTCAAACCCGCGTGGGCTTAGCCCACCCCACCCTGCCCCACCCATTTCGCATTACTAATTCTCATCCACCACCTACTGGACCCTCTATTGATCCCTCTGAGAAAGGTAAGGAACCTCTTAATCTTGAGTTGTAGTGTGGATCATTCTCTGATAGAGCTATTTAGTTGACTTTTGTTATATTTGATTGAATATTTGTAGCGCATTATACTTCATTGATTAATGGAATTTCTTGTTCTTGTCTTTCATATATTTATATTCAATCTATTATTCTCTGATACTTTTTATTTCCTTGCTACATGTTTCCTTCTTGCTTATACTCCAAAGGGGGAGAATAGTTTTTGCTCCCCTTTCACTTTTTGATAATCCAAAAAGGGGGAGAACATTTTTTCCCCTTTCACTTTTTGATAATCTCAAAAGGGGGATAACAGATTGGCATTATCCTTATTTACTTTACCTTTTATATCACTCTTATGTATTTTATTTTTCTTTGATACCATTACTATTTATTTATTTTACCTATGAACCTTATCTATATATTGATAATAGTCATCAATAATGGGAGATTATAAGTAAAATGATTTCATTCCACATCAAATGATTGTACTAAATAATGCCATGATTTATGATCATCAAAAAGGGGGAGATTGTTGGCCCATAGGAGAATGTTGGTCAACCTCTCTAGTATAAATGGTTTTAATAATCACAAATCATGTTAATTTATATTTTTAAAACATTTCAATCATGATTATTTACTTTTCAATATGTGAAATTATGTTTATCTATGATCACATATAAATTTGATACATTTTGATAAAATTTATTTTGTAAGATAGTCCAAGCAAAAATATTTTCTAAGTATGACAGACTGACACCGGCAGAAAGAATGAGACATTAATACTTCAAATGAGTCACTGACATCTCAATTAACCTACTGATTCATGGTGATATCGATGCATGGATATATGATGCAATGACTCACTAGTAGTGCAATCGACACACTGAAAGACCAATTGTCTCATCGATAGTACAATTGACCTACCGATGTAAGGAATTGTCGATGCAATTGACCTACCGATGCATGGTTCTACCGATGCAAGGACTCACCGTTAGTTAAGATGAGTCACTAATGCATGGAAAGACCAACAGAATGACACATTGGTGGAATGAGTCACCGACATAAGGAGATACTGACTGAGGACTCACCGATAGACTCTTTAAAATTTCTTTTATTTAAAATCACTTCTAATGGTCATATTTTGAGTGTTTTAATGCGACTGATTAATTTAATGTTTTTTTTTGCAGATATATAAAATGAGGCTATTAGAAATAAGAGGTATTATATCTACCTCAAACATGCACATTGTTGGGCTAAAATAATATATATATACAAAGATGAGCACATGAAAGAAGTTATGCATACACAAGAAGATATGAGTAGACACAGTACCAAAAAAACACACAAGAAACATACATAAAGGAAGAACACACAAGGAATTCTTCATTCCTACTCGTTGTGAACCATAGGATTGATTTTCATAAAATCTCCATCATCTTTGTAGCATTCAACTGAACCTAAGGAGAATAACATTTTTACCCTTCTGAAAGATAGAACACAGCGCTCCACGACACTATGTTTTAGTGTCTGTTTCCAGAAGATGACTTGAGATTTAACTCTTATACATCAAAGAGTACAAAGCTGAACTAAATTACACATAAATACTTCTAAACTCTATCTAATTATTATTTATTTGTTGTGTACATTTTAATTACATTTTTGAGTAGTGTGTACATCTGTCTATAAAACACACATTGTCTACTGCACTAAACTGAAGGATACTAGATATCCTCAAACAACTATATTTTTACACTTGTTCATCCCATGAATAACTATGGAAGAGGTCATGTGTGACCTGGTTGTTTTCGTTCCCACATAGAACTGTGGTAGAGGTCTTGTGACCTGGACAGTCTGGTGTACTATTGTTAACCCTGATCCAAGGTGTGGATTAAAGCCTTTTATATATATATATATATATATATTTATTGGTGATTGGTGATCACCAAGTGGGGTGGATTAGGTCTTGGATTGAGACTGAACCACTTGTTTTATCCACTGTTTTTTCAATTTTTTTCTCTATTTTTATTCATATTTCAAAAAACTAAATTTTACTTTGATATTTAGTCTTAAACAGTAGTTGTAACTATTTTTCCTTATTAGAGTAGTTTCAAAAGTTGTATCAATATCTTATTTTATTATAACTTATAATTAATCAATCTTCTGAGAAACTATTTGAATAGTCAAGCTATTATAATTGCACTACCTTGATTAACTGGCCAATTTTATTTTAAATTGGGGAAATCTTATAAATAAACCTTTTAATATAAATTTTTATAGGAACTCAATTCACCCCACTCTTAAGTGTCCTACTCTGAAAAACAAATAATTTACAAAATATAGAGTTCTTCGATGAAAAATAAACATTGAAGTCTGATGAATGCACTCAAGGGTGGTGGAAGCAGGGTGAATGATGCAAAATTGAGGAGAAATGTTTGAAAAATGAAGTAGAAAATTGATCAAACAAAATAGTTGGAGTGTGGTTGTGGATTGAGCATATTAAGTTTTTATTGGATGAAATGAAATTGAGGTCCATGGAAGAAGGATAAATGATGGAAGATTGAGGAGAAACAATGCAAATTGAAGTATGAAAAATGAATGAAAGTAGAAGATAGAGCATGGGTGGGGTGGGGTATTGAGTCGATAGGATGAGGGTTTCAAAAATACCACATCAAAAAATGAGGAGAAGACCATGATAATTATATTTTTTAAAATATTTTCACATCATTTTTAGAAATAATCGATGTTAAAAGTCTTCTTGTGTCACTTTTAACATTGGTTATTCTAAAACTAATGTTAAAAATCTAATGCTAAATCATATTTTTCTACTATTGATCTAGGAAATTAGAACTAAATCCAAATGGAAGAGAATAATTATAATAATATATATACAAACATAAGATAAGATCTATCTATGATCTCATTGATAACCTCAAACCAAGCACAAAATAATAAAATTCATTAACACGGCTCATTAGGAACAACATTGGATCTAACCTTGTGTCATAATACTAAAAGAGGGTAACCTAGGACCTCGGTCCTAGAACGTCATCTGATGGTGAACCTATAAAACTAAATCCAACACTAGAAAGTTCTCAACTACATAAATACTCTACTCATATCAGTTACCCAATCACGAACCCAAGGGTTTCCCATGAGCAACTCCTCAAAGGCCAAGACTAAACACATGCCTACCATCGCATGTAAACCCCAAAAGACATAAAAATAAACAATTCATGAGAAAAATCATTATAATTAACACCTCCCCAAACAAGAGTGGAGGAAACATCCAAATAATGCACTTATCAATAATAATCGCCTCAAAATTCAATCATATTTCAACTCATCAAGCATAAATCCCAAAATACATGATTACCAGAGTTATGGCCATGCCTGAGAATCCCTCTTAACCACTTACTAACAAAACCTTAGGAAAATCCAATAAAAATTTATCTAATATCAAAACAAATACTTATCCTAAGAAACAAGCTTTCTAAAAGTCATTAATAACAAAAGAAAACATCACTTACTACAAAAATCAAATAGATGGTGATTTAAGAAGTCTAAGAACACTAAAGGTTTCGGCTCTGTCACCTTATCTAGAGTCTAGTAGAGTCAGAAATCAGAAGAGCTACACCCAACGATGTGAAGGACAACCCTAAAGATCATCCTAAGAGAGACTCTTTTCTTTCTACTAAGACCTTCTGGGAGGTAAAATTTAAATATTACAAGTCATAGGTTAAACTCATCCCTGTTTTAAATCTCAAAAACAATATATCATTTAAAATAAAGGTATTAAATCCTAAAATGAAAATCCATCCAATCAAACCACATTATAAAATTCCTTTAATCAAAACCACCAAACTTTAAAAGAATCTAAAACTCATTTTACAAAGTAATATGCATTTTAAAACATTCCAATTTATTTAGAAAATTATAGAAAAATACTTTCAAAAACATAATATATTAACTTCCTTATAGGGAAATCTTTCAAAACATTTTCACTAGATTTGAAAATGGGAACTTATTTAAAATAATAAACCCATTCAAACTTCTTAAAGTTCTCATTTATTTCTAAAATACTCTATGAATTTCATTATAAAACTGAAACTTTTCATGAAACATGTTTCCATTTCAAAAAAATTCTATAAAAATCCACTTTATTTCCAAAAATGTTTTCCAAACTCTATAATGTAATCAATCACTTTTAAAAACAAATCATGAATGTCAGAATAAACTATAACACCCTATTTTAGAAACCAAACATTCCATGGAATTTTCCTTTTCATATAATCCACCAAACTTGTTTCAAAACAAAATTTTCTAGGAAATTATCTTCATTTTAAAAAAATTACCCAATTTTATTTTGAATATGACCACTCTTGGAAACATAATCCAAGAGAGTAAAAATAATTTACAAGTAATCTACCCAAAACCAGTCTTTAAAACCATGTTATTTTATGAAATTCTTTTCTCACACAAAACTAGATTTTAAATACAAAGATAAATAACATCAACACACCATAAGAACTTATTTGATCCATTTCTAACAATTGGAGACCACTTGAGGGGCCATTGGAAACCAAAAAGGGGTCTAAATAACAATTTTATAAGGGATACAGAGCTATGAATGATACAGTTTCATGGTTTTTCCAATCATGCACCAATCGTACAACCAAATCTAAGAAACTTTTGAGACCATGTGTACAGGCTTCACATGGTTTTCCAGACTATGTGAGTTAATGATGCCACTCTAATACCTTCCTAGTATAATTTAAAAACATATAAAGTACCCATAAAATCATTGATATAACCCAATGGATATCAATTGTGTCCTTTAAAATAATCAAACATGAATCCAAATTTAAGAATTCAAATCTTGACCACCCATAATAACTCAAGTCTTGTCATGAAAGGTGGTGATTGGGCACCTAGTTATGATTTGGCTCTTGAGATTTGACAACAAACCTATCTCCTTTCTACCTAGATGAACCCAAAATAACAAGAGTGTGATATGATACCATTTTGTAATAAACCAGCTAGGGTCGACCTCACACTTCACCTGACTCGACTTTCCATAAGGTCCGAAGTGCATTCTTGATAGCCATGGGTAGGATACAGGCACCATGGTATCAAATTATAACTATTAGGAATGTTTTAAACCTCAAAATACCAACAACCACATCATGGGATCCACCTAGAAATCCAGTATGAACCATTCATACATTGGACACTCATGCACAAAAATAAACAGTTTCAATAAAAAAAAGAAACGTTCAAATAGATAATATCATAATAGGAATAATATAAATAACCCATGTAACACATAACCACATAATTTGAACATAAAAGAATAATTAACATCACATATAAAAAATAAACTAAAGGAAAGGTATAGGCCAGAAAGGATGATACATAAACATCCCAAAATAAGGTAAAAATAAACCCAAGTAACTACCAACCATCTCCACAAAACCCATACCATCTAACATCATACCAACTATGAATGAACAAAAATAATTCAAGCCTAGCCACTTGAAAGAAAACATGATAAATGCATACACCCATTTGTGTATGTAGGGTGTGAGAAAAATGTTCCCATTGGTATTTTATCAAATATTTTATTTAATTACATTCAAAATACATTTCATTAATGCTGGTTTGAATCATAAATAGGTAATTGATTTTTCTTATAAGAAATCATAAGGAAAATGAATAAAATTCCATAAACACTTTTATAAAACCTCCACCCTTTCACTTTTAATAAAAAAATCCTTTAAAACTAATGAAAATGGGACTTTAAAATTTATGCAAACAAAACTAATCCTTTTCTACCTTTTTCAAAACCATCCCTTTTTAAATCAAAAATTGCTTTTTTTCTTTAAATATGCATTTTATAAACCATTTCATAATCCATTTTGAATAGAAACCAAAACCAAAACTGAACTAGAATATAACACACAGCAAGCACTAAGATATTAATGGGGAAAACATAAAAAAAATAAGGAACAACTGAAACAATAGTGTTTGGTAATCAAGTTGAGAGATAGGGGATACAAATAAGGTGTAAAATGGGATCACTTAAGCAATACTAAATAGAATTTAGGAATCATGGAAACTCACTAGGATCTAGAGTGAATGATACTAGACCTGTTTCATTAGTTTACTAGTCTTCTACATGCAACCAAGACATCTCATTTAGCATCCCTTTTTGGGCCTCTCTGAGTATAAAGTAAACCACCAGGAGGGGGATACTCTCCTAAGGTACTAGAAAAATAGCGCACACTAAACTAGTGTAAAATATATCCAGACCTTATACTTAGCTACCTAGGATTTCCATGATATCAGTCAATAGAGATTAGAAAATAAATGATTCACAAGAGAGTCACAAGAATCAATAACAGAACATAAGTAGTAAACTATATCTCACCTCCAATTCCCTCACAAGAAACATACCCTTTTCCATCTTCCATGTCACAAATAATATACAACATCCACCTTGGGGGCCACAAACCATACCAATAATAGTAAAAATAAGAGGAATAATTGATATTTACACACAAAACATGGAAATCTCATTTATAAAGTGTCAAAAAGACCTTTACTAAAACAGACTCAGGATGCCAAGTCATTGTCCACCATTTAAAATTCCACCTTAAAACATTATGTAAAACTGAGTCATGGATAATCCTAATAAAAAATTATTCAAATCATAAACCCCTTTCATTTTAAACCATTAGGAAAACCAATTCATTTCCTTCCATTTCAAACAATTCCATTAAAACCGTGACTTCACCCAATTCATGACCCAAATGAAAAACACTTTTAAACATCAAATCCCATTAAAAACAACCATTTTTAAATACCTTAACAAACACTTGGAATTAAAAAAATCTCTTTAGAAACTATAAAAACATTAACACCCTTTATATCAGGTGAGAAAAATACTTTAAACACTATGAAATACATTTTGGCTATCACATATAGATTTAATATGACATATAAGGCATTAGAAAACATAAAAAAATTCATGACATGTCGATTAAATAAATTTCAAAAAAACACTTATGATGTGAATCAATATTTCCCCAATTTTTAACTAATTTTCGTGGATAATTAACTTCCCCCCCCCCCAATCTAGATAAAAATCGAGTAATTTATTGATTTTTTTGTTGCCCCAGTGAATTTGGAACTAATTATTTGATGGATAAAAATCTTGGTTTTTTATGTTTTATTCATACTTTGGTATTAATAGATAATCCATACATTGGTTTGGAGAATTGTAATTTCATTGTTAAAAGGATTTTTAATCTGGTTTTAATTTTTTTGTTCTATTTTTTAATTAATCTGAACATGACCTACACTGAAAATTGTGATTTTTTTAGGTTCAAGGATGAAAAGTAACAAAGGAATGAGCCAATCATAAGCCTTTGGTCAGATCATAAGACTTTGGCTCTTATTGCAAGACTTTTCTCGGGATCGTAAGTCATTCATCGGTCATAAGACTCCAATGATTGTAATACTTCTTGAATTTTCCAAATTTGGATGAACCCCATTATAAGCCTTTGCATCGACCACATCATAAGACTTCCCAATTATTGTATGACTTTGAAGATTCTAAATGACTTCCATTGTAAGACTTTTAGATGATCGTAAGACTTTCACATCATCAAAATTTTACATTATATAACTTTAAAAACTATGTGATGTGAGCTACCTAGCCATTGTATGAATTTGGGACTTTATAAAAAAAATCTGTAGGGATTCAAACTAAAAATTACGAAAATAAAAAAGGTTGACCTAAAATCAAGATCTAATTCTATGGTTTATCTAAATCAATAAAATATCCAAAAGATGATCCATGTGATGATCATTAATCTAAATAAGAATAATGATATTATGGGAGGAATGTTGAGTAACTAGAATATTCAAGATTCCCATATTCATCAATTTCGACCCTCAAGCTGGACACGTGGAGACGATCCAATGAAAAAGGAAGTTCTCTACTCAAAGTAAGAAATTTGGGGAAATATTTTGAAGGTATGGAAATAGTTGAAAAATAAATAATAATCTTGTGAAACTCACATGAGGGATGAAGATACTTAACCATGCAAGGAACCCTAGGAAACTTCTATAAGAGAAACAATTGTTCACTAAAGGAAGAGGGTTATCATGGATCGATCGAGCTATAACTACTAATTTTCTTGTTTACTTTTCATTTGTTTTAATATATTTAGTTTTGGAACACTAGTCTATTAGTAATTGAGCCTAAGATAACTCTCCCCACCCCTGTGATGAATTATGTTCTTCATTGATAATTCCATCACTTATTTGGAAGCATTTGATTTTTATAGACATTATTATATTTCCTTTGTTCTGTACATTCAAATTCTTATTCTCACATTCTGGTTCACAGACACAATCCACTTGGAGATTCCCCACTATTAATGATATGGAACAGTGTATTAATATAGGGGTGATTAGAGATATTTGATTGCTATAATAGGTAAGATTAAGGAATGTGGTGATTATTTCATTCTTATAATTAATCTAAACTGACTATATGAGGTTGATTGGGGAGATTTCATATTATTGGATAGTGAATAGTAGGGTGCAATTGAATGATGACCTACAGGTAAGTGAGGAGAGTAATATAAGTTTATACCACTAGTTTTAAATAATGAATTTAAACACAAATTCACTTGCATCCTCAACACACATTGAACCCACACAAATTAAGTGAGAACCACACTAAGAACACTCCCCTATCGGGAGACAACCCGAGTCTTGCTTCTATTACATTTTTACTTGGGTTCAAAATTGTTTGTGGATGTCCCTATGATAAGTTGCTCATCAACATACCTCAATCAAGTGGAGATCAAGTCGCAGCACGTAGACTACCCTTTCTAAACCCCAAGCACCTAAATCCCTAAATTAGAACCACCCCATACCATAATCCCATCCAATATAGCACCTAGGGTTAATGGGAGAAGACCAATCCAAGAAATAATGAGTGTAGGGAGAAAATGAAAGTAATAATACAAGGAAAAGAGAGATTTGCCTTGAGAATCCAATTGAAATCCAAAGGTAGGAAGATCAAAATTAAGGTTAAGAGAGGAGGGATACACTACTGGAAATTTGGGTTTTCCTAATGCTCCTATACCAATGGTTCATCAAAACTGTTGGTATAAGAGGCCTTTACCAACGGTTTCATTAAACCGTTGGTAAAGGTTGAGATAGGTGATGATTTCCCAATGGTTTGATTAAAACCTTTGGGAAATCTTCATAGGCTGCTCCTTTTACTAACGGTTTATACAAACCATTGGTAAAGGTAAGATTTTCCCAATGGTTTTTAAAAACTGTTGGGAAAAGATCCCCAAAATTATAGCAAAATCGAGCAGATCTGCCTGCATTCGCTATTTCTCCCCCAATTTGCAG
Organism: Viscum album; assembly: GCA_963277665.1. NCBI lineage: Eukaryota > Viridiplantae > Streptophyta > Magnoliopsida > Santalales > Viscaceae > Viscum > Viscum album. Next base: position 2,028,336,113 of record OY728143.1, on the reverse strand, counting down.
AAGACCCTGCGCGCGCCCCAGGTGAACCTCCATCAAATCGACTGAGACTCCCCCACCATGTTAGATGGGATAAGTCCAAATCTTCATGTCTTATTTCCCATTTCCACTTCTCTTACATATTTATCCATTTTTATTGAAGGTGGAAACCATAAATTTGGTGTTGTAAAAACTTATGGTTTTTAATTGGGGATTCGGTTTGTTTTATTAGGTATTAGGTGTATGAGGACGTCCCCTTCCTATTATGGGTGGTTTAAATCAAAAGTTATGATGTTGGAACTATTTATGATGTTGTTGTATCTATTTAATCTCATTTCCCCTGACTTAACATTAAATTCTATATCACATTTGGTTTATGTTTTTTTAATTTCCAGTTAAGTTATTTGTGGTTGATGATTGTCCCATGTTAGTTGTTTTCAATGGTTTGGTGTGGAAATTGGTCATATAATGTGAATTTTCCAAATGGGGGTGCCTTGAGAATACTCCAAATATTTGTTAAAAATGATCAAAGGGATTTTATTATTTAAAATGGATTTCAAAAGATATTTCAGAAATGATTTAATCTTGAGGAAAGTGTTTTATTAAAATGGGAATTTTTTTAATAAGGCTTGTGTAATGTATTTTGTTATAGTACACTTGTTATGTGACTATGTTTGGTATTTAGTAACACATGAGATAACTGGTGTGTGATAATGTGTTGTGAAAGATATTCCATGGTTGGATCAAGATTATATTTATGTTTTAAGCCTATTAATGAGTTTTTTTAAAGATATTTTGAGATATTTACCTATTGGTGTTAAGTCATACAGTGATCATGGGGGATATTATATGTTTATTGGTGAAAACTAGGAGCTGTAGAGGTGGTTCATGATTAAGGCATATAATTAGTGCTAAAAATGTGGATAAACCATGCATAGTAGTGAATCCTTGAAGTGTTTGGTGTTTTTAGTCCTTTTTTATTTGGATTTTCTTTTGATGTTGGTGTTTCTTACTGATACCTATGATGGGAATTTATTTTAGTTTCTAAATCAGCTGAGACTCCCCCACCATGCATAGTGTATGTAATTCTTTTGGTTTACCTTGAGTTGATGACTCCAATAGATCAATTGTCAAAGTTGATTATGAACCTGAAGTTGTGGTTGAAAATATATAGAATCATTCATCCATGTTCTCAATTATTTTGGTTTACCTAGAGTTGGGTTGTTAAGGTTGGTACTATTCAAATTGATTTAGTATTGATCACAAATATGTTTTAGCTGACTTGACCGTTATGTGAATTTTCAATGTTTATTGGTTGCAGTTTTATTTGAATTGCATTTTCTAATTTGGAATTGAACTTTATTCAAACCTAGTCAAACAATATTTCTAACTTGGTGAACATTACAACTTGTATGATTTATTAAATACATTCAAGATCTTCTAAAACAATTGATAGATAAATTACCAATGAATCCCCCTATTCCCTCATATATTTAGTTTTTTGGGTTACATATTAGTTTCCTTTTTCTAATTAATTACATATTTGTTTTCAAAAGCAGGAAATGCAGCCAATTGAAGAGAGACGAAGGAAAAAAATGATGGAGAACAATCGTTGAATGACGGAGATGGGCGTTCCACCATTAGTGCCTGCAGTGAGTACTTTATTTCAAATATATATTTAAAGAATATATAATGTCATGTGATTAATTTTTTTGTAAACATTTTTGTAGGATCCACCTATATGTCGACAGTTATTCGACGAGGAGCCTAGTACTGGTCCTAGTACTCAGGCCAGTGGTACGAGGGGGGTTCATACCAGAGGTAGATGAGCAGCTCCACGTACCCAACTAGACCTTGCCCCTCCCACTGACATGTCATCCTTCCCACATTCTGATCTCGTTGTGTCGTTAAGGACACACGGGATATTTAGACCTCCCATGTTTTCGCCACCTTTTGCATCTTCTAACCCATCTTTTTCATATCCCATGATGATTCCCAATCCCCAGCCAGAATTCGTCCATACAGTTGTCCCGTCTTCTTTTCCTTCTAATTATGTCTCTCCTAGCTTCTATATTCCACCATCTTCGACTCCTGTACCACCACAGGGTGTTCCATCAGTTTCTGTGGATCCAGCGGTGCTCAGCGATCAGACTGGCGCAGGTATATTTATAGAACCCTAACAAATTTTTATACCAATATTTATTTTCATTATAACATGTTTTGATAAAATATTTGTTTTTATTTCATGATAGATACATCTACTGACAGGAGGCTGGGGCAGGGGCATACACGCATGCGTGCGGTGTGGAACTACCGCACATAGGTAATGGTGGATTACAATGAAGACAACCAAATGGTTGAGAAAACAGGGCAGTAATGTCGGAGTTTTTTGGCGACTCTTTCCAAATACTCCGACATCATTCCCGTCAGCACGCTATCATGGAGACAGTTGCCACATGAGGTCAAGGATAGAGCTTGGGCAGAGATATGGGTAAAAAAAATATGTTGTATTTAATGCCATGAATTATTTTTGTATTTATATGAATTAATATTTTGGTGTCAGCTTCGATTTAATTTTCCCGATGGTGAGGGTGCATGACCGGAACGTCTTAAGGATTTAGGTGAGCTTTGGAGAGCCTAAAAGCATGAGTTGTATATTGGCTGGCATGCTAGAGTTGGCACTGAGTTAGAGGTGGTACCATTCATGGATGATTGTCCTATAGAGCAGTATTGGCAGATGATTACTCATTAGAATACTACTCAGTTTAAGGTATTAATTAAATTTGAGGTATTTAAATAATAACTTTCATGTTTTGTATTAATATTATCCTTTGTATTATCGAATTTTATTTAGGAATCATCTGGAGAAAAAAAAAACATCGATGCAAAAAAATACCTCCACACACTGGGACGTACTACGTTGTCAGATCGTGAGAGGAAGCTGGTATGACAATTGTTTATAAGTTTTCTTTACGACTTATAGTTTCTTTTGCTTCCTCAATTATTTAATAATTTGATAAAGTTTTCATATAACTTTAGTTTTCAATGTCATTGTAGAGGCAAAAACTGAATATTGAATGACGTGTACCTCGAGAAAAACTATTTTGCTCGAGTAGACAGAAAAAGGATGGAAGTGTCGTCAACGAACCGACTCAGTAGAAGATTATAAGTTTTAATTTGTTGATTTTATATTTTAATATCTATTTTGTAACTTAATAACATATTTATATTTGTAACAGGCCGCTTTAAAGGCCCTCGATTCCTAAGAACCAAACAATTTTGGGCCAACTGATCACTTACATCAGGTGTTGGGAGAGGAGCATTCTGGCAGAGTACGCTGCTGACCTATGATAGCCCCGACGAAGTATTGGACCTCCTTAGGTACGAGTTGTAGTGCTACTGAGCTGCATAAAGTTAGGGCACAGGCAGAACAGGCTAACAAAAGGGCCATAGAGACGGCAGAATAGTCTGTTAGGGAAAACATTGCATTTATGAAATTTATTGAAGTTCTACATCCAACACTTCCACCAGAGGCCAGCCCAGCTTTTGATGAATATATTTCGTCGATATGTTCTATATATGGTTCACCAGGTGGCAGTTCTAGTGGTGGTCAAGATGATGTCCATCCTGATAATGATGATGGCGAGGAGTTTGATGCGGAAGAGGAGGGAGAGGAGGAGGGCGAGGCGGAGGGTGAGGGCGAGGAGGAGGGCGTTGAGGAGGGTGGGGATGATGATGAGGACAATGATGACCACGAGGATGAGGGTGACGATGATGGTGATGATAGTGATGATGAGGGTGATAACTATGTTATTTAGGATTATTTCATTTTTGTATGTCTTGAATTATATGAATGTCTTGGTAAGCTTATTAGCTCATGCTCATCAAATGCATGTGATGATATGCTTTAAATTGAATACAAATCCTTATTGTACATTCACCATGTTATGTGAATTATGCCTTGTTTGATTTGTTTTACTTGTCAATTGTTAGGATAAGACATGGGTTACATGTTAAGGACTCATGGACGGACTCATCATGCTCAGGGAATTTAGAATTGAAATTCCAGGATGAATTCTTTGGTTTCTAGGTGAGGACTATCAGGATGGTTTCTGTTACTCATGAGTGATATTGGTTCCTTGAAGATAAACTAAGGACATGTCTATTTTGCAAGATGGTAATACCATGCCTCAAGTGATACCCGGTCCCCTATGTGAGATACTTGGCAAGAAAGGCCGCCTAAATCCGAGGTGCGGTGTGGCCGACACCACTCAAAGTGATGTGTACGAGTCAACCCCGTCTAAATCTGAGGCGCGGTGTGGCCGGGATTTTAAGTAAAAAGAATAACTGGCATACGGAAAACCAACCAAACGCATTCAAATTCTATTGATACTTTATCACAATGGTCCATGGGTAATATGTGACGTTTACGAGTCAACTCCAGCTCAATCCGAGTCGCGGTGTGGTCGAGATCACTCTAAGTGTCTCTCTTTTGTTTCAAATGGACAACATTTTAAGTACATATGGAAAACCAACCAAACTCATTAGGTTTCCATTGAAACTTTAGGAGAACGATCCATGGGTCATATGTGACGTGTACGAGTTAACCTCACCTCAATATGAGGTGTGGTGTGGCCGACACCACTCAAAGTGTCTCTCTTTTGTTTAAAATGGACATCATTTTAAGTGAAAACAACAACTAGCATACGGAAAACCGACCAAATGGATTCTAATTGTGTTTATACTTTATCAAAAAGATCCATGGGTCATATGTGACGTATAAGAGTAAACCCATCCTCAATCCGAGGTGCGGTGTGGCTGGCACCATTCATAGTGTCTCTCTTTTGTTTAAAATGGACATCATTTTAAGTGAAAACAATAACTGACATATGAAAAACTGACCAAACGCATTCAGAATGTGTTTATGCTTTAGGAAAACGATCCATGGGTCATATGTGACGTGTAATATTCAACCCCGCATCAATCTGAGGCACGTTGTGGCCAGGATCACTCTAAGTGTCTCTCTTTTGTTTAAAATGGACAACATTTTAAGTACATACGGAAAACTGACTAAACAAATTCTAATTGTGTTGATACTTTAGCACAACAATCCATGGGTCATATGTGACATGTATGAATCAACCCCGCCTCAATCTGAGGCACGGTGTGGCTGGCACCACTCAAAGTGTCTCTCTTTTGTTTCAAAAGGACATCATTTTAAGTGAAAACATCAACTGGCATATGGAAAACCGACCAAATGCATTCGTATTGTGTTGATACTTTAGAAAAATTATCCATGGGTCATTTGAGATGTGTATGAGTCAACCCCATCTAAATCCGAGGCGTGGTTTGCCCGGTACCACTCTAATTGTGTCTATTTTGTTTAAAATAGACAGGATTATAAGTGAAAAGAACAACTGGCATACGAAAAACCAACCAAACGCATTAAGAATCTGTTGAAACTTTAGGAAAACGATCCATGGGTTATATGTGACATGTAAGAGTCAACCACGCCTCAATCCAAATCGCGGTGTGGCCAGCACCACCCAAAGTGTCTCTCTTATGTTTAAAATGAACAACATTTTAAGTACATATGGAAAACCGACCAAATGGATTCTGATTGTGTTGATATGTTAGAAAAACAATTCATGGCTCATTTGTGATGTGTACGAGTCAACCCCGGCTCAATCCGAGGTGCGGTGTGGCCGTCACCACTCAAAGTGTCTCTCTTTTATTTAAAAAGCACTTCATTTTAAGTGAAAACAACAACTGACATATGGAAAACCGAACAAACGGATTCTAATTGTGTTGATACTTTAGTAAAACAATCCATGGGTCATTTTTGACGTGTACGAGTCAACCCCACCTCAATCCGAGTCATGGTGTGGCCGAAACCACTCAAAGTGTCTCTCTTTTATTTAAAAACACTTCATTTTAAGTGAAAAGAACAACTAGCATACGGAAAACCGAACAAATGCATTCAGATTATGTTGATACTTTATCACAATGATCCATGGGTCATATGTGACATGTATGAGCCAACCTGAGATCAATACAAGTCACGGTGTGGCAGGGATCACTCTAAGTGTCTCTCTTTTGTTTAAAATGAACAACATTTTAAGTACATACGGAAAACTGACCAAACGCATTCGATTTTCATTTAAACTTTAGGAAAACAATCCATGGGTCATATTTGGTGTGTAAGAGTCAACCTCACCTCAATAAAAGGCACGGTGTGGCCAACACCACTCAAAGTGTCTCTCTTTTGTTTAAAATGGACTTCATTTTAAGTGAAAACAACAACTAGCGTACGGAAAACCGACCAAATGGATTCTGATTGTGTTTATACTTTAGCAAAACGATCCATGGGTCATATGTGACATGTATAAGTCAACCCCGCCTCAATCTGAGGCGTGGTGTGGCTGGCACCATTCATAGTGTCTCTCTTTTGTTTAAAATAGACATCATCTTAAGTGAAAACAACAACTGACATACGAAAAATTGACCAAACGCATTCGAAATGTGTTGATGCTTTAGGAAAACAATCCATGGGTCATATGTGGTGTGTACGAGTCAACCCTGCCTCAATCCGAGGTACAGTGTGTCCAGGATCACTCTAAGTGTCTCTCTTTTGTTTAAAATGGACAACATTTTAAGTACATACGGAAAACTGAACAAACGGATTCTGATTGTGTTGATACTTTATAAAAAAGATCCATGGGTCATATGTGACATGTAATAATTAATCCTGCCTCAATCTGAGGTGCGGTGTGGCTTGCACCACCCAAAGTGTCTCTCTTTTGTTTCAAAAGGACATCATTTTAAGTGAAAACAACAACTAACATACGGAAAACCGACCAAACGCATTCGGATTCCATTGAAACTTTATTAAAACAATATATGAGTCATATGTGACGTGTATGAGTCAACCCCGCCTCAATACGAGGTGTGGTGTGGCTGGTACCACTCAAAGTGTCTCTCTTTAGTTTAAAATGGACTTCATTTTAAGTGAAAACAATAACTGACATACGAAAAACCGACCAAACGCATTCGGATTCTGTTGAACCTTTAGTAAAATGATCCATGGGTCATTTTTTATGTGTAAGAGTCAACCCTGCCTCAATATGAGGCATATTGTGGCCGAAACCACTCAAAGTGTCTCTCTTTCGTTTAAAATGGACTTCATTTTAAGTGAAAACAATAAATGACATACGGAAAACCGACCAAATGCATTCAGATTCCATTGAAACTTTAGGAAAACAATCCATGGGTCATATGTGACATTTAAAAGTCAACCCTTCCTCAATATGAGGCTTGGTGTGGCCGGCACCACTCAAAGTGTCTCACATTTATTTGAAATGGATAACATTTTAATTGAAAACAACTACTAGCATACGGAAAACCGACCAAACGCATTCGAAATGTGTTGAAAGTTTAGAACAACTATAAATGGGTCATATGTGACATGTACAAGACAAAAATTTCTTAATACGAGGCATGGTGTGACCGGAACCACTCAAAGTGTCTCATTTTCTTTGAAATGAACAACATTTTAAGTGAAAACAACAACTAACATACGGAAAACCAACCAAATGCATTCTGAATGTGTTTATGCTTTAGTAAAATGATACATGGGTCATATGTGACATTTAAAAGTAAACTCCACCTCAATCTGAGGTGCGGTGTGGTCGGCACCACTCAAAGTGTCTCTCTTTTGTTTAAAATGGACATCATTTTAAGTGAAAACAACAACTGATATACCGAAAACTGACCAAACGCATTCAAATTCCATTGAAACTTTAGGAAAATGATCCATGGGTCATATGTGATTTTTACGAGTCAATCCCGCCTAAATCAGAGGCACAGTGTGGTCGTCACAACTCGAAGTGTCTCAATTTTATTTGAAATGGACAACATTTTAAGTGAAAAGTACAACTGGCATACAGAAAACTGACCAAACACATTAGTATTCTGTTGAAACTTTAGTAAAAAGATCCATGGGTCATATGTGATGTGTACGAGTTAACCTCACCTCAATCCAAGGTTTGGTTTGGCCGGAACCACTCAAAGTGTCTCTCTTTTGTTTCAAAAGGACATCATTTTAAGTGAAAACAACAACTGACATACGGAAAACTGACCAAACGCATTCAGATTCCGTTTAAACTTTAGGAAAACGATCCATGAGTCATATGTGACATGTAAGAGTCAACCTTGCCTCAATCCAAGGCCCATTGTGGCTGGCACCACTCAAAGTGTCTCACGTTTATTTGAAATGGACAACATTTTAATTGAAAACAACTATTGGCATACGGAAAACTGACCAAATGCATTCTGAATTTGTTGAAACTTTATAACAATGATCAATGAGTCATATGTGACGTGTACGAGTTAACCCCGCCTTAATCTGATGCATGGTTTGGCCGGAACCACTCAAAGTGTCTCGCTTTTTTTGAAATGAACAACATTTTAAGTGAAAACAATAACTGGCATACGGAAAACCAACCAAATGCTTTCAGAATATGTTTTTACTTTAGGAAAACAATCCATGGGTCATATGTAATGTGTAAGAGTCAACATGGACTCAATTAGAGGCATGGTGTGTCCAGTATCACTCCAAGTGTATGTATTTTGTTTAAAATGGACATCATTTTTAGTAAAAACAACTGGTATAAAAAAAACTAAACAAACGTATTCGGATTCTATTGATACTTATTCAGTTTTTTATGTATTTTATTGATAATTGATAATTAAATTATGTATGTATTCAATTATTAATTGAATTATGGATTCCACATATAATTGTCATCTAAATTTTAAATTGAATTCTAAATCAATTATGTATGTTTATAATTACGTTATGAATTATGAATTAATTCTGGATGTGTATAGTTAAAGAATGCATTATATGTTAAATGTGTATGATTTTTTTCTCTATATGTATGTCTTAGTTTGTTATTGCAGGTATAGTAATTGGAAAGGAGCAGAATGGACATCATTAGAGGCTCCTGTCCAAATTACAGGCTGCTGTGCAATTTGCACAGTATAGCCTATGCCAACGGTATCAAACCATTGGGAAAGGTTTTTAGGGATATTTTTTGCCAACGGTTCAATGAGAACCATTGGCAAAAATCATTCCCAACGGTTTAGAAACCGTTGGGAAGGAGTTGATTTCCTTATTTTTACCAACGGTTTTGTGTAAACCGTCGGTAAAACTTATGCCAACGGTTGGACAACCACTGGCATAGGTTAATTTTACTAACCTATACCAACGGTTCTTTGTAAACCATTGGGATAGGTTTTCCCAACAGCTTACTTCCCTACGGTTTGAAAAACCATTGGTATAACATATACCAACGGTTCTGCATGCTTTCCCAATGGTTTAGAACCGTTGGGAAAGACCCCATTTCCAGTAGTGAGATTCCTAGTCTACACCCCATGATCGGCTTAATGAGAGGATAAAGAGAGGGGTAAACCCTTAAAATCAAATGGGGGTAAAATTAGAAAACCAAAAAAAATTAAAAACTTGGACATACACCTTCCACAATGTGGTCCCATGCACCATGTTGTGGTGCAGTCTTCCCAAATTCCCCATGACATGGTCACTAAACCATGACACAAGGGACCTTAAAACAACATAGGGGTTGTCTCTTTTCCATTACCCTCTACAGTGCATTGTTGGTCAACATGACGCGAAGCACCTTCCCAAATGAGCAACACGACATGACCTCACCTCCGCAGCGTGGCCCTACCCCAAACTCGAATTCGAATAAGAGAAAAAAATACCCTCCATGGCATAACCCTCACTCTATATCATGGTCACCCATTGATTAAAAAATCAAAAAAAGGTAAGAAATCATATCAATGACATGGTCACCCTACCCTACAATGTGGCCTACTGCAAACCTAGCCTACAACTCCCTAAGACCTCTTGAGCCATCCAAAAGGCAAAGGAAACATCGATAAACTTCAAAATAACCCAAAAGTAAGTAATATACACTCAATAGTGTCACAAGGGTGTTATAAGGGTGGTATGATTGGTATGATTGTATAGTATAGAAGGGATGGTATTTCCAAGATGTTTAATGTTGGGGAATGAGTGTGAAAAACCAATGGGTAAGTGTTATGTGGTACCCTTTTTGCTATATTCTTAGATATTATTTTATTATACTCATATGAGATATGTGGTTGATGGGCCTTATAGAGGATGGGTGGAAGTTGGCCTGATAAGCGCTTATTGGTTCTGTTGTTTATTCACTGAAGCATTAGTATGCTTCTTCCACATTTATACGAGCGGTCTTAGGGATAATTCTACTGAGTATGCATGTATGCTTACCCCCATGTATATAAACTGTTTTTTAGTTTTCCAGAGTAGGTTTGGAGATCAAACTGGGTTGTACTAGCTCAAATCGGGGAGTTTTGTTTGGGACTGCTGCCTTAGGAAGTTAAATATTGCTATTAATTTTGGAGACTTGTATTTGAATGACATTTTATCCTTTTTGGTTCATTATGGGATATTGGTTTTATTTTATATTATGGTTTTGATTGGTGGATTTCTTATTATGTTCCTAGGATATGAGGGGGTAATGTCTCTCATTTTCATGTTTTATACCCTTAGTTCTAGTCGTCAACCCGAGGCCTATTGGAGGCAGGCCTTGGGGGATCACTCTCATCTTCACTGTAGATCCAAAAGGGGTTCCCAATGGGAGTAGGTCATGAAACCTTCTGTTGCTTTCCTTGGATGAAACCCTCACATGTTTCGTACTCTACATGATCAAGCTTTAACATTTTTCTATAAGTCAACATTCATAAACCCTTCTTACCAATGTGACCAGGATGATTATGCCACAATTTCACTATTTTGGAGGTTGTTGCTCTAGCATGAATGATACCTTATGCAACCCTGACTAGGTATAAATTTTTGTCCTATACACCACTAGACGACACCATAGAACCTCATGTGATTTTCCCTATACCATCTGTAAAAATAGTATAGAATCTCACATCATTAAGCCGACCAATGGAAATTGAATTCTTTCATAAACCTAGGATGAGATTGATGTCTTGAAAATATAGCATGCATTTTTTACTTGTTTGAATACTCGTTCCTCCTTTGACAACAACCTCAAGTGACTCTCTATCCACAAAATAAACCTTACCAAGGCTCCCAGACATGTTATCATTCATATATCAACTTTCAGAAGTTGAATAAAATGAAGGTCTAGAATCAAGAATCCATGACTTCGTCAAACTCGTGACACTTAAAACCAAATTGACACCCTCCCATTTAGTTGTAAAGTTTACGGATGAAACAGAAGCATGCTTTCTGGAATTAACACACCACTCTCAGCAATCCTTTTATAAATGCCCCTTATTTCCATATTGTTAACATGTGAAGACACTCGGACCATCGAATTTCCTATGAATTTTATCTTTTCCATCTCCCCCTCTTTTCCTTTGGCTTCTTTGAGTGGAGTGTCCCCTACCTTCCCTACTAAACACACTTTCAATAGCACCTGAAACCTCTTTCTTCCAAATCTCTCCATTCAAGATTAGATCGAGGATCTCATTGAAGTCCAAGTCATTATTTCCACAGTAATTATTCATAGTGGTCACCATCACATCCCATTATTCTAGAAGAAACAACAGAAGAATCATGGCTCACATGCCCTTTGGTGAACTTCACACCGGTGGACTCCATCTATCTTCGGATCATGTTGAACTCATTCATATGATCAACCATCGACCTTACTTATGAAATACTCATACCAAAAAGTCACCAAAACATGAACATTGTTTATTGTGGAAGGATTCTCAAACATGTTTGCAGGCTCAACTATTAATCTTGAAGTTGTTTTCTCCTCACGGATGTTGAAGGCAATGTTATGGGCCAACATCATACCGACAACACCTAACACCAGCCTGTAAATTTTTTCCCACTCTATCTTTTCCATTAATTCTAGTTTTTTATTGGCTAATGTAAGATTGAGATACTTTTGAAATAAGTTGTATTCTACTTATATATTCCATAAACTGTAATTCAATCCATCAAACTTATCCATCCTCACATTTTCCTCTCATAACACTATCTTCTGAAGATGAAAATCTCCCACTAAATCAGAAAAGGGTAAAATATAAGTAGATCATGCTTTTCGAAAGTTCTTGTTTGAGTTGACCTTTATAATTCTAAAGCAAGCTCTAATACCACTTGTTGCATCAGAAGCAGTAGTTCTGGAACCACCTAACTTTCAGAACCTCAAATGCAGAACAAGGTTACCAGAAGGTTCAGAACAACTTGACACCATAGATAGGTGTATTTGGATTTGGGAAGCCATGTGAACATAGCCAAACACCCCAACCATGCACCTTCTAATTCCCTTAGACACTCACATCATACATCTAAAGTGGAACATGTAATAAACATAAGTAAAACACTAAATGAAGGATTATAATGATTTTCATGGTTTGGATGAAGTTAAAATTCATTGGAAATAATAATTTCACTATAAGGGTGAAAAGAAGATTGAAACAGAATGAGTAACTTCAAAGAACAGGATAACAGAAGCTTGGTATTGATAAGAAACTATTAAATACTTGTACAAATGACCCCAACACCAATTTATAGTGGAATACTTTTGGTAATTCCAATTCCACTGCCACCTGAAATTCATGGGGGATGCCACATAGATCTGATCTTCATGGGAATCCCTTCACTCAGTCAAAGGTAACCACCACCTCAACTGGTCCTTTCAGTGAACAGTGCATGCTTTCAGAAACTCCATGAGTTTAACTTGACATATCATCTCGATGACCATTACATATCAATAGGATTGACTCTTACCCAAGACTTGTATGACTCTATACACCCGCATCAGTGCCAAGTTTCTGAAACACATCCTCCAGCTTTAACACTTACATTATTCGGATTCACCACCACCGTCATTGTTGGATATAGACTTGTAGTTCATTAAATGCCTTACATTCGATACCAGTATGAAGTTCCAAAAGTTTTTCATTTTTAAAGCTTCAATACTTGGTCGGAAAATGGCTTCACACAATAATTCTAACACGAATAATATCAAAACTCCTGAAGAGTTTCTAAAAATAGTATAATTTTTAATTATAAAAACATGAGGGATGTCGTTGTATTTTTAATTAATCATCGAGGTAATAATGTCTTAGATTTTGGAAATATTTTACATATTCATGAAAACACCCTCAATAAATAATAAAATCACTTACTTCCATGAGTGATGTATTTTATTACATGAGGGGTGACAGAGAACTTATTTGTCCATAAATGATTAAATATAAGTGCACATTTTATTTATTCTTGAAGGATAAATGTATAAATGTGTATATGTACCTTGAAAATAATATGATATCTTATTACAATAAATTTGATGTGATGTAATGTTCTTCCCTTCTCATTGATATTTAAAGGGTATAACTGATTACTTATTACAAAAGTGATAACCAAAATTTTTTAGTTTTGTTGATGCTGTATATTTTTTATTTATTTATGAAATATTAGATCTTGAACTGTATATTTATTCACATATGGTGGAACAACCATTTCATGGTGTTCTACGTAACAAAACATTTTTGTGACTTCCACAATCAGGTTGAATTGATTGCAACTCATGAGGGAAGTTAATAATGTGTTGAGTTGAGATCAATTATCCATCATATAAGGAACAATCATGGATTGATTGTGAATAATAATATTCTCACTAATTTACATAAAGATAATGCAAATTATATCTCACAGTTTAAGGATGAATATATCAAATTTGATGCGACAAAACACATCCCACAAAAAAAATTACACATGGGTTTTGAAAGAATGACGTGATGAATATTCAGCAAATTAGATCGTGCGATGATCTTGCAGGTTTATTCACCAAGACATTGCCAACTAAAACTTTTGGGAATTTGATTTACAAAAATCAGATGTGAAGACTTCTAAGTCTATCATTATTTTATCAAGGAGAGTTGAGAATGTTGCACTTTTTCTCTTTACTGAGTTTTTTTCTCATTGAGATTTTCTAGTATGGTTTTTAATAAGCCACCTTAAAATTAGATATGAAATTCAATTATTTTGGCTTCACTTTTTTTCTTATGGAGTTTTTTTAAGTAAAGGTTGAATAATATTATATGAAATTGATGTCATCCATGAGGGGTTGTTATAAAATAATATAATAACTATATATGTCATAATTTCCATGGCTGCTGATTCTTATGGGCTTCATTCTCGTTGGTGGAAATTCTCATGAGCATCAGATTCCTAAACTTTATCATACATCATCAATTCCATTCATCGGATTTGCCGAGTAACTATGCATGTACAATATTTGGGGGCTATGCTAATGTATTGTAATGGGTGCATTGTTGCTCCGACTATGGTGGGGGGACTACAATGGCACTGTAACAGCGGTTGTGGCGGGACACTGCAATGAGACACTATGGGGGCATTGTAGTAGCGAATTTTGGGAGTCTGTCCGGTTGGGGATGAACTTGTGGGTCTTTTACTGCCCCTAGTAAATGGATGTAGGTCAGCCATTTGAAGGTAGGGGTGTTGGCCCGGTCCGCTCAGAGGCAGCGGGTGTGTGTGTGTGTCTTCCTTGTATTTGTATTCTCAATGATAATGAATGATGCGGTCTTTATATATGTCAACATGACAAAGGAAATTATGATTTTTGGCTTACATTGTTCTTACTTCCTATCACTCTATTATTTTTGACATTAAGGTTGTGTTGTGTTTGTTTTCATTTGTCATCGTCTTTGCGCTTTGTCTGTGATCAACATCTCACATTCAATTTCAAAAAAAAAATCATGGTATTAATTAACCACATGGCCCTATTTTTTTAACAAATATTCATTTTTTTTCTAAAACCATAATACTTTTAGTTTGTTATTTTCGTAATCTTTTACATAATCAATGTAAGAGACTTTTATTTTTTCATGAATTGATTAAATACTTGGGATTTTATTACCCCCATGAAAAGTACGACTATAAGTTTGTTATAAATTTGCATTTTTTTGAATGATAGTTGAGTATCCATGAAATTTGGGATACTTATTTATTTTTATAAAGCGTGAATTCATTTACGACAATTTGAATGACAATTGAATGAGTACCCATGAGTTGATTAATCATGTTTTAGTCTATGATACTCTGACATGTTTATCCAAACCCGACCTGAATATCAAACAAGTTTTTAATTAACTAACATAATCTTATAATAGTCTGATTAATCATTATCGCAACTCCATTTAATCATGTTGGACAATCTTGAATACCTATTTAATGGATACCTATTACTATCTATATAACTCTTTATACAAAAAAACAAAATCATATAAGGAGGTATGATAACGGGTGATGTCAACTGAGTATTTGATCCCACTTTATCTGATTAAATTGACTTCATGTACCTTCAAACCAGGTTCAAGTAGGATTCGGCTATTACGTGAAATGTTTGTTTATATTAATGTTCTGAGTTGAGTACCTCTTAAACTCAGAACCTAAACACACACAAATATATATTACAAAAATACACTATATTAAGGTTGAGATTCAAGTTTCCAAGGGGTTTCATACTATAAAAATGTTATAAACTTTAAAACTAAACAAATTTAAATAAGTTTTGGTTTAAAATGATTATTAAATCTGTTATTGAGGGGAATGACAATAATGGACAAAAGTGGACCCTAATCCCAATGAAGGACGTGACATTTTTATATGAACACTAATAAAGTACCATTTATGTAATTGTGGGTATTTAACTGATATTAGGTTTTGGTTTGATTGGTCATTTTGATACGCGCTTCCTTCTGGGACGATCTTTCCCCGTCGACGAGTAGTTTAGAAGCGATCTTTCCCCGTCGACGAGTAGTTTAGAAGCGACGGGGTCCAGCCCCCTCCGTGGCTGCTCAACGCTGTATTAGTTCTGATTTCAAAGGCATCACTCTCTGCTCCACTTGAGGCACTCAAACGCAGGGATACGTATCTGCATTTTCGTAGAGACGCGCTTCTGTTTTCTTCATGGTTCTAGTCAAACTTCAATTCCTCATTTACACGTGTCTGCATTTATATATTTGTTTCAATTAGGGTTCGTTTTGGGTTTTAAGACGCGGACCAAATTCCATCTTGATTTTTTCAATGTTATTATAGGATGTTTCATAAGGGAAAGATTCATTATACTGTTGTCGTGTGTGAAGGAAGGAAGGTCCGATGTGATTTAATATTTTTTGAGTTTATGTTGCTGTTAATAATGTTTTGAATGCCCTGGCATTAATTGATGAGCTAACGGAGCAGCCCAAAAGGTGTTGATTAATATAAAATGTTGGTGTTTTCCTGTTTAGTCTGTTTAAAAGGGACTTATCTTAACCAAGCTGAATTGTTAATCTTCTTATCAAAGAAATGCAAATGTTTCATAGCTGTCTTTCTGCATTCTTAATATGAATAAACGTGGGTACTTGACTCTTAACAATACAAAAATGCATGTGGAACATGGCTATATCTGTGTACATTATTCAACTATGCCAGTGCAACCCACAACATGCAAATTGGGTTTTTCAGTTATTAACACACACACATACACATACAGATTTGTGATTTGATTTTTATTGACTTCTCAGAGTGCATGCCTATCTTATCCTTACCATATAAATGGAAGAAAGCTCATCAACAACCGTAGGCGGATGTGAGAAGGATCGTGCAAGTAACAAAATTCCGTTGCCAGGGGAAGTCCCTTCTGACTCAACATAAACGACTTTGTTTACTGCAAGGCTACTGGATGGGATGGTAAGTTTTTATTTTTGTCTGAATATATTGTGAACCGTAAGTTAATCATTTCTTTGCAAATCTCGGTTCAGTGGTTGAGAATTTCATCATGTAATTTTCTATTAAGAACCACCATTAATTTTTTTTTCTAGGCCTGCATAAAGTTTTCGATGTTACAGCTGCATTTTTTATTCTAATGATACATAACTTGGCTTAATTTGAGTCTACTGAAGTATTTCCTTCTCTGTACATAATATTAAAAATTTAATTGCTAAATTGATAGTGGATAATTTTAGGTCCTGTGTTTTTGGAACTCAGTGTCATCTCTTGCGAGTTACCTACTCCCTCTCTTGTTTGTATGTTACAGATTTGAAGAAAGAAGAGTTAATTTCAGGAATACTTCTCACAATTAAGGTGTGAAAAAGAGACTGCTGGTTGCGGATGTGTGAGCAGTATTCTTGAAATCAACTCTTCTTTCTTCAAATCTGTAACAGAACAAGAGAGAGAGTTCCAACAACGATTCTGAAGCAAGGGTGAGGTTATCAGTTAACCTTGTTGATGGTGTCAAACACGTTTGTAAAGATGTTCCGAGGCAAGAAATTAGTGTTACCTCCCCTCCAGACCAGGGGTCTGCAAGCACCTCTGAAATATGCGCCATGTCATATAATTCACTTGGAAAAATTCAAAGGTCCAGGTCAAGACAAAGAGCTCTGGAGCTTCGTATAGTGCTAATAATGGAGCTAAAAGTTTTGTAAACGGAGAAAAAAATACCGGTACTGATTTCAGTGAAATTTTAGAGCCTGGAAATGTTTTCCAGCTTCTTAACAGCGTTGCTGAGCCTTTGAAATGTGGAAGATGCTCTAGAGAAATGGATACAGGAGATTGCCTGCCTAGAGAAATGTCAAACAACATTTTCTGTGGTTCAAATTTAAGATCAAGTGGTTCTAATGTAACACTCGGCTGTCTGCTCAAGCCATCAAACGCAGATAGCTCCTCTGGTAAGGTCATGGAAGGCGGTGATGCACTTTTACAGGATGTTGGCCAACTGGAGCAACTGCATAAGCATGATGTGGAGTTACCTGAATCTGCCAGTCCAATGGACGTGGCTCCAGAAAGTGAAGAAATGGGAGAATTAGAAATAGACGATTCTCAAAAAAATGACAATCACAATGCTTATTGTGGTGAACTTGCAATACCTAAAATCCCTTGTGACTATTTCGGCTGTGCAAAACAAATTTTTGGATCCAAATGGCTCCCATGGCATTGCCAAGGATGATGACAGATCATGTATGCAATCAGCTGGCAAAACAGGCCAGTTTCTTGAAGAGAAATTATTCGAACCACATTCTGATAAAATCACCAGTCTAGAAGGTGAAGAAAGAGTTGCCGGAATTTCCCCGGGCCATGAAAAAGCTGACATGCACAGTGGTAGAATTACAAGAGCTAGAAGCTCATCTCCTTATATGGAGAAACTGTTGCATCTAGATAGCTCTTATGACATTGATGAAGAACAGTCCAAAGGTAAATCCGTGCACTCATCATCTGGTCCGGTCGGGGGTTTTGTACATTGTCATATTGCTGAATGTACTGAAATTTCTCAAGGCATGTCCTTACCAAACATAAAGGATTTGGGTTCATGTTTAGTGAGTCTGGAAGAACATCCAAGTGAAGGCAGAGATATGAATGAGTGTTCAGAAAAAAAAATAGTAATAGAAACTGGTTACACCGAAGGGACATTGAATCCTGTCAATACCCGTGCTATTCTAGGTCAGAGGGTTACTAGGTCTATGTCTGTTGCTGCTGAAAAATCTCTGTTTGAAGTGTTGATAAATAAGTCTGTGGCATCTGATCCTCAAAAACTGTCAGCTAGCCGAACAAATGCTATGCATCATCGAAGCACTGAAAACGATGTTCTTGACATTGCAACAGGAACATAACCTATTTCAGATGGTCTGTCCGTATCTTATGTTGCTTCTCCTCATTTTGAAGATGTTTCATTTTCTAGGCTCCGTCCCAGCAGTGCCTCTTTTGTGGAGCCCAAAATACTCAATTTTGATAATGTGGAAGGCTGCCACATGAATACTAATGGCCCTGAATTGGAAATGAAATTCCAACACAAATTGTCAAAAACGAGTGCATGCATGTTTCAGGAGCCTGTAGAATCATTGAATACTCCTGCATCTAGAAACCATCATGAAAGTTGCAGTTTATCATCAGACAAGCTGCTTCCCAGGGGCCAGGGACACTGGAGCAAAGGAGAGTTTTCCAGGGTTTCTTCTGAATGCCATATCAATAGGGTTGAGGAAGTTGGAAATGGTTTCTGCCGTGATATGTCTGGCGAGCCTTTGAATTTTGACGCTGTTTCATGTCCCAAAGAAACAGATCTGATGCATGAAAATGCCAATGTCCACACTGCAGCCTTTGAAAGTGAAAATGCAGCAGAAATACAGTCTCAGTAAAGGGTCATTCACGTACTTTCCATGTTTCTGGAGACAAGTTTTGATGCTGACTGGAGCGATTCTTTTGCAAATGTTGGTTCCGGGGAACTTGGTGGAGAAAATACCGAGAAAATAATGTCAGAATGCAGTGAACCATTGGGTATTTGAACACTGCAAAACGTTCTTTCATGCTGCTTGTTGCATCCTCATGAGGGCACTGCAAGTGGGTATTTGAACACTGCAACTGACTATTTGAAGTCTGTTGATGCTTCACAGCTGAGTGCTGAAGAGAAGATTGATTTAGAAACAAATGAGGATGCAACAAGCAGCATGAAGGAACGTTTTGAATCTTCACTTAAGCTGAAAGGAGAGGTAACTGCCCATTTTCCATCAATCATAGTTGAGCTGAAGCTGCTGTTAATGCAACCTTTCTGTTATATAATCTTGATTGTTTTCCTTCGCAATTTCAAGGAAGCGATATGATTTGGAGTTTTATTTTAATAACCTATGGTTTCTAGTAATTGCGATTCACCAAGTTACCTTATCTGTAGGAGGCTTTCTACATTTCTAACTCCAAGTGCGTCATATAGCTACACCTTTATGCAGGATTCGTTTCTTTTGTATATGATGTAAACCTTTGACCAGTTTTTTATGCGGCAGTATCACTTGCTCCTTGTAGCTAGGAACATGAAAAATACAGACGAGCTCTAGAAAGGCCATATACAACAAATCCATGGAGAAACATGAAAAAAACATTAGACAACTTGAGGCAGAACATCCAAGTGACTATACGATTATCTGTTTATTCCTTCATCCTTCAAATCTATGGAGAAACATGGAAAACAACATTAGACAAATTGAGTCTGAGCACCCAAGTGATTGTACCATGTTCTGTTTCTTCGTGTATCTTCTGTTTCTTCCTGTATCCTTCATCCTGGTAATTTGTGCAAAATTTAACATCAAACCATACATAAAAGAGTGACAGAGCTCTATAGTATCTATCAATTGGCTTCTAAATGTGTACAAATTGCACTCTCTCCAGATTAGATATATCAGACTTATCAAGGAAGTTTTTGATAATTCTATTTTGTGTCGAAGACAATCCATGCACATCAATGATCCACATCTTAATTCAATTCCAGTTGAAGGAAGGTGAGGAGATCCTTGGAACATTGGTAGCTTTTTGAGGTTTCCTCTATCATACCCCAAAGTGGGCAACTTGAAGATGACACAATATTCCACCTGTAGATCTTATTTGCAGTCCATCCAAACAGGCCAAATAGTTGACGGAGCCGTGTTTCAAAACAATAAACCCACCCCAAACAATTTAAGTCCATGGCCGAACCTTCTAAAATAAGTGAACTATAAGTTATTTCCAGAACTTTTGCAATCCATTTTATATCTCCCTGTCCTTTCATGTGTGCACATTAAATCATTGATTTTATTTTCTTCATTTTTTACTATTTACAAATCGATTAGAAGCATGATTTTTTAATATTGCTTAATTTCCCTTCTTGCCAATATGAAAGGTCTTATTTTTCAGGGTTTGTTGTTTTATCTCTGTGTTTAGCCGGGGGATTTACTTTGGCAGGAATAAATAGAAGTGGAAGTATGCCAATTTCATTTAAGGACTCAGGATTGGAGTCTCTTTTCTGTTCATGCTTGACAGAACAGGCACCTATAGATTCCAAAATTTCTTCTGCAGAGCAAATTGGACTGGATCCAGTGATCGCAGCACATGATGTAAGCAAGCAATGTGCTTTAGAGAGGAACCAACATTCCTCAGATTCTGACGGCCCACTTGAAATGAACCCAGAATATGGATTATTTCCACATTCACTAGGATTTTCTCACGACGATGGGCATCAACAGTTGGCCAATGCAGATCAAGACATGCCTGTTTTCGAGGGCTTTTTCATGCAGGCAGAGCATGGACAGCCATGCATTGTAGGCGATGAAATCAGCTTCAATGAACTGGATGTTGCGAATTCTACCATAAAACGTGATAGTGTTTTGGAGCAGCTTTGCAGATCTGCTGGCATTCACACCCCATCATCACAAAGTTCAAATTCATTTTGTGGGTCTGTATCTGATGGGCTTCAGAAGCGTTGGGGCAGCATGTCTAGAACACAACCTGCGCTCACTTATGATGATTGCTCACCATTTTCAAGTGCTCAGTTTGCTCCAGATATTAGCATTTTCTGTACATCTCCTGGAAGGATATGGGAGGGTTTCACATTTAGGTTTAACTCGGGAAGCTCGGAACGGAAAAGAAACTCTAATCCTGAGCTCACCTGTTATCCAATCAAGGAAGAAGGCAATGGGAATATAGATGAGGCGGTTGATGAGATCCATGAAGAAAATGGTTTACCAGCACATGAAATTCAAGAGAATTGCTCAGACCTTCCTGCACATATATCTGTGGTTGAAGCATTCAGTATAGAGAGAGTGTTGAATCTGTCAACAGTGAAACCAGTTCTACTGAGGTTAGTAAGGGTGTGGAACAGAATCTCAGAGGGCAGAACAGTAATATAGAAACACTCTAAGTTGACAGCATAATGTTCATCCTATAAGTTGATCTCCTTTTCCTTGGTGTTACTCTCCTTTCTTAAATATACAGATTTTGGTCAACTTTTCTTCATGTCAAATTAGTACTCATTCTTGATCTCTTCTCTCTCTCTCTCTCTCACGCACACACAGATGAACAGTTATTCTAAGAGTCCATTTGACAGCAATTATTGAAAACTGTTTATTGAACTTATCACTTACATTATGCAGTTTAAAAAAAAAGTCAATGGTGTTCATTTTGTTTTTTAATAAACACCCACACTTAAATTTCAGAAGAAAACAACTTAAATAAGTGGTAGAAAAACAATATTTCGACAAGTAATATAGAAACACTCGTACATAAGCACTTATCACAAGTGGTCAGTGCTATAAGCTGTTTTCAGTAAGTGTTTTCAAACAGACCCTCAACCAATTTAGGTTGCATTTGATGAAACCTAACAGGAAGTGTTTATAACACCTTTTTGGTAAAATACACTGACTTAAATAATTCTATTAGGCCGAATCCCAAGCCAGGAAGGCTGATTCCCAGATATTCTGTTCCCTTCCCTTCTCTCCCCCATGCAATCTTATTTATAAGAGATCCCCCACCTCCACATATCCCCTCTCTAACAATAATATTCCCCCCATAACAAACTTCAAACTCCCCCAACAAACTAACCTCACACAAAGACACATATACCCCCCCAACAGAAAAGACCCTCCAGCTTGGGTCCTAACAATCTATTTAGGTTGCATTTGATGACACCTATCAGAAAGTGTTTATAGCACTTATTGCTTATGATTGGTGTTTTGATTAAGTTCCATTTTTTGAAAAAAACAGTTACATTTACATTTACATTTATCAAGATGACCACTTATAGAAGCGACGATTGATTTTGAATTCTTGAGGTTTCTTATAAGAGAGATGTCAAAGTGAAGGCTCTGGAGGCTGCTGAGGCTGCAAAACGCCTTGAAGAAAAAAATGGAGAATGAACATAAAATAAAGAAGGAAGCCATGAAGCTTCAACGAACAAAATGGGAGAGTGAAAATGAGCGCAAGAAGATGAGAATGGAGGTGCAAAAGAAAATCCGAGACAGCTTTCCCTCATTGTCTCTTTGTTGCCTTCTGACATGGCTGCAAAGAAGAGAATCCGAGATGAGGGAGAAAGGAAGGAGAAATAGAGAAAAAGGAAGCGTGTTGAAGACATCAGAAGGCAACAAAGAGACAATGAGGGAAAGCTGCCTCCTCTCCTGGCAAAGGGAATCGTCAGATCCTGGTAAATTAGGCTCTGTTTGACTATGGAAAATATTTTCTGTTTTCATATTTCAAAAATGTATTGAAAAATATGAAAATATAAAATGTTTTCCATAACCAAATGGAGTTTTACTTTGCATCAACATAGTGATTTGCATTTTTTTTTCATAATCAGTGTTGTGGTTGTCGGCTGTAGGATGAAGCTGTTGGATCCTGAGAGGAAGTTAGAAAATGAAACAGCTGTGCAAGGGGACGGTCCTCTGAAAATGGGGAACTGTAAGCCTGAAACAAGGAGCCCCTCAATATGTTGTGGCCAAAAAAGCTCTGTAATTGAAGACCGTGATGCTTCGAGTGCATGTGCAAATATGGTAAAGGTGAATTTTCTATCTCCATTTAATTTATAGAAAAACTTCTTTGAATTTGAACGCAGAAGTGTTCGAATTGATGTTTTCCGTCTCCCTCTTTTTTGCTAGCAGAGGTCCTTTTAAGTCAAGGCTGTATTTGGTTTTGGAAAACATTTTCCATTTTCATTTTCGAAAACTGTATTAGAAAAAGTATTGAATTATTTAAGTGAAAAATATTTTTTAGAAAATGAAAATGAAAATGAGAGATTTCTGAAAAGTGAAAATGTGTAGAGATATAAATTTACATTCATTCCTGTTTCCTCCTATTATCCAAAATATAGGTTAATATATTTTTCAATGCATTTTTGATAAATGAAAACAAAAGATGTTTTCCAAAACGAAATGCAGTCTAAATAATGTTTCCAGGGAGTATCTGCAACCTACTTCAGTTTGTTTTGTAACTTACTTTTGGGACTGTGGTTCTAATTAATGAGGACCCGAAAGAGGATAAATTTGACCATCCCAGCCCAAGATTGGAATTGCTTGTCCATGAGTTTTTAGCATTCTTATAAAAATGTGCAGTTCATGTATGTATATTCTGCTTGTCCATGAGTTTTTAGCATTCTTATAAAAATGTGCAGTTCATGTATGTATATTCTGCTTATGAAATTTTATTCAAAGGAAAAATGGATTGTTTTTTGTCTCCCATTGTAAAAGAAAGAAGTTTTTTTTTTCCTTCCAAAATTGTGTTCTAGCTATCCTTATTTTAGATCTTCTTGCAACTAATTCCCATGTTTATTAAATAGATTCTGTATAGTTCATATTTTTCTTGACCTGCATTAAAGTGGATTTCTCTAATGCCTGTAGGTAACAAGCAAGTTGGGAATTCACAATGATAAGTCAGCCATTCGTCAGGGGCCATCTTATGAGCTATATCACCATATCAAGGCTCAGATGATGAAGATGAAGAGGACGACGACATACCAAACAAAAAATTCATACGCTCATGGGCCAGGTCTGTGTACCTATCTTCAAATTGCACATGTAGATGTCTCTTGGGCATATTGATTTTTTTTTTTTTTGCATTATAGATCTCAGGGTTTTATTTGTATCACAGAAATGGAATGGAAATAATTTAAATGAAAATTAAAAAATGGATTGTTGCATCAACACTTGAATTTGTTGAGTGACTTGGGGAAGTGAAATTCAGCTTGATTTCTATTAAGTTGAGCTCCAACTTGAGCTATACATCAGGCGTGATTTAAGCATTAAAATAACTTAATTGAGTAGTTGATGTTTTAACATATAAATTAATGTTAATATATACTACCTCTGGTCCAGTTTATAAATGAAAAGCAACCATTTCTCAAGAATTACTGATATCGGTTAAAAATTGGACATTGAATTCATCATAAATTATAATATATTTTAAAAAATATCTTTGATTCAGTATTTACATGTTATTCTTTCTCATAATTATTTAAGTTCATTGATGAGTAGTTGAAATTAACCTTGTTGATTTTCTTATGTTTTAGAGGCAACATTTATGGTTTTAAAATATTTTTGGTGCCATTTTATATATATTCATTATACATTTCAGCTTTTTATTATTGCATTTATTAATTTCCAAATCAAACTTAATCGAGTGACCTTGATAATTCAACTTATAAGTCCAGTCGAGTTGAGTTTCTGTTTGAAAATCACATTTACATTTGGTTTGACACATTGAATTCATCATAAATTATAATATTTTCCCAAAAAGATCCTAGATTCCATATTTAGTGAGTTTTGTCAATTTGCGAAACATTCTGGCGGCTCATAATGATGAGCTCATCCAATTTTAACTGTCATTTATTAGGATCTTCTATATCATCCTGTTTGTCAAAGCCCATATCGGAATTTTGGTAGGTTAAAAATAGGTTCGCGTTTGGTTTTGGAAAATTTTCCTGTTTTTAATTTTAAAAAATTTATTAAAAATTGTATTTCATTATATTAATATAATTTTTTTTTAGAAAATGGAAATGAAAGCGCTTTTTTGGAAAAAAAACCTTTTTTCATTTGTCCTTGAAAAATGAAAATGCCTTGAGGTAAATCAGATACTTGTCTTTTGTCACATTTTCTAATACATTTTTAGAAAATGTTTTTTTTTTGAACCAAGCACAATGTTTTTTTTTTTCATTTCAATTGTGTTTTCAATTGCGTTTTTTCCTCAATGTTTTGGAGTATGAATTCGTTGCACTTTTAGAAAATGTTTTTTTTTGAACCAAGCACAATGTTATTAATTTTTTTTTCAGATACTTGTTTTCAATTGTGCTTTTTAGACCCCAACAAAATTTTCCCGCCAGATATGTTTTGCTATATTGACGAAGGTAATTCATAAAGGTCTTTCGCTGCGGATCGTGCGTTTTTAAAATTAAAATTGAAAATATTTTCATATACGGCTGACGTACTTTTCATCAATCCACTGACGTTGTAGTTATTTCATCCGATGGGCCGTTGACGCACTAAGCAGCAGCGTGACCGAGGAGGTTCTTACCAAGCGTGAATGAAACTAAATTACCGAGACATAAGGTTACACTTGATTTTAAAATACTTTTTTTTTTTCAAAAATGGATTTCTGTAATTGAATGACATTGGAAATAATAGATTTTTGAAAAATAGAAAAAAATTATTTTCATATTTAAAAAAAAAATGAAAATGCTCATATGATCATCATATTTATTTGTTTTTCTGTACATTTTTTTTAAAACGCGTTCTCATACATCGAAAAAAAAATACTTTAAAATTGAAAAGACTTAATTCATTTGGTTTTGGAAAATATTTAATGATTTTTTTCAGAAAATAATTTTGGTTTTAAAAATGAATCTGGGCATGGAATATTTTGAAAAACAGAAAAGAAAAACTTGTTTTCTAGAAGATTGAAAGACCTTGTGCTCTTGCTTTTATTTTAATTTTCAAAATATCTTATCACATTTTTGTTTATATATATTTTGAAAATCTAAAAAACTTTTCTTTTCAAAAACATTTTCCTTCTTTTTTAAAATTTATATTGGAACTTTTTAAATGGCAAATGTTGAAGGAACTAAGTTTTTGGAAAGTAATAAAAAAATCGTTATAATGCTTTTGTTGGAGTCTGCATCCCACATCGGGCTTGAGGTTCGGTGTGATCTTAATTATTCATTATAAAAGAACCTCAAGAGCTCCTTTAAAGAGCACACCTTGGGGGTTCGGTTTCTCTTATTTTATCGTTCTATATGGTATTAGAGGGAACCTAATCCCGAGCCCTC
The DNA here is from genome assembly GCA_963277665.1 of Viscum album. Classification (NCBI taxonomy): domain Eukaryota; kingdom Viridiplantae; phylum Streptophyta; class Magnoliopsida; order Santalales; family Viscaceae; genus Viscum; species Viscum album. The sequence continues at coordinate 2,028,309,480 of OY728143.1, read as the reverse complement.
CCTCCCATTTAATTTTCCCCGTCTAGGGTTTCTCATTATTCCCCCTTGTGAGGGGCTGTGGCCCCCCCAAGTAGGGCTATGTTTATTTTCAGCTGCCGCCTCTTCGGGCTCATTTCTCAGGCGGCCCTCTGCCGGATCTCCTTCCCTCCCGGCGTCGCCTCCTTCCCTGCGGCTTTTCCCGGCAGCCCGCCTCCTTCGGTTTTTCCCGGCAACCCGCCTCCTGCGGCTTTTCCCGGTGGCCCGCCTCTCGCGGCCCTCTCGCCTAGGTTGGCCACCCGTCGCGCCTCCAAGCCCCGACAACTTTCCTCCCGTCGCGACTCCCAACCCGCTACCCTCCCTTCTCCCGGCGTCCCGATCCCGACGACACCTTCCTCTCGTCACGGGACCGGCCCGCCTCCTTCGCGCCTGGCCCCGCGCCCCTTGCTCCTTCGACCGCGCTAGTTCTACAGCGGCACTGCCCTTTCCCAATTTTTTTCCCCTCATGTGCGCCAGCTCTGCTTGCCAGGTCTTCTGCCAGATTTCCCAGATCTGACGACCTGCGATAACTTCTTGCCGGCTTCCCAGTCACCCGACCAACCCTCTGTCATCGACGCGACATCGTACCAGACCGCTGCTCCTGTGTGAGACTCCCGACGGACCAGGTTCCCTGTCCGCTGCTCCCTCCTTGCCGACCTCCTCCTGCAAGGCAACTCTCCCTTCGGCCTGATTCATCTGCTCCACTCTGGTGAATCTCATCATCCGACACTTCCATGCTGGCCTCCTCCCAACGGTTGCCCTGCTTCCAGATCCGGATCTCCGACACTTCCTGCGGAATCCCCGCCTCCCTGTCTGCCGACACGCCTTTGCACTTCCTCCACCGTGGCGCAACAACTCAACCATCTTGGATTCGGGCCCTTTGGTGCTGCCAGCTCCCGCAACGATTCTGCGGAATCCTCGCCTCTCGCCGTCGGCCCTGTAAGTGCGGCTATCCCGGTGCTAGTGTGGTTTTTCCGGCGTCTCATTGACCGACCCCACTAGTGCGACATTCCTGGCGCTCCGTCAACCGGCCCGGTCTATGTGGTTTCTCTGCTGCGCCCGTGACAGCTTCATCCGTCCATCATCCAGAAGGGGGAGTTGTGATCGTGAGGGGGAGCAGCAGCCTTGCACCTTTATCTTTTATTCTGTTTTGCCTTATTTTGTCGTCAAGCTGGGTATGTCCAGCTTGAGGGGGAGTGTTTGCAGTCTGTTGATTGCTTTGTCTTCATTGGTTTGATTTGTTTTTTCTCTGTGTTCAAGCTAGGTGAACCTAGCTTGAGGGGGAGTGTTGGAGTCTGCATCCCACATTGGACTTGAGGTCCGGTGTGGTCTTAATTATTCATTATAAAAGAACCCCAATGGCTCCTTTAGAGAGCACACCTTGGGGGTTCAATTTCTCTTATTTTATCGTTCTACAACTTTCAATAAAATAAAAACCTATTTAAAGTATCTTAACGTTTTTTAAAGAATCCTTACTAAAATTTAGATTATTTATGAAGTTGAGATTCTTTTCTGTTGCAGATGCGCTGTGGTTGCGGGGTGATAGTTTGGGCCCGAGTTTTTTTTGATGGAGTTAGATGTGTTGGGATCAGGGCCGACCCTGGGGCAAGCCCCAAGAGCCCCTGGGCTAGGGCAACGCCGAAGTAAAGAAATTTTTTACAAAGGGCATCAATTTGAACTTTTTTACTGTAGCTCTCAATGTATTTAGGGCAAATTTTCTGATATTGGTCTGGGACAACTGAATTTTTCGGGCCGTTCCTGGTTGGGATGAGTTCCTCAATTGGTGTTGCCTTATTATCAATTTGCATTGTGGATAGGAAAGTGGTATCAGATCAGCCGAAGAGACAAGAATAAGAGTTGTGTCTCATCTCGATTTTCGCTGCGTGTGTTTGTTCAATAAAAAATATAGGTCCTTCGTCATTTGTCGTAACATTGGAGGCAATATATATAAATTTTTAAATTAAATTAAAATTAAAATTTATTATATTTTTAATAAAAAAATACCTATAAAACACCTAACATATTAACACAACACATACATATATATTTTTATGTTGTCATTGTTTTGGTTTCTTGTTTTTTTAAATATTCTTTTTAAACATTCACATGAATTTGTATAATATAAAACACGGTGAGTGTTGTTTGAGTATTTTATCTATTACTTTTTAAATGATTTGTGTTTTGTTTTTTATGATTCATTATGTCATATATATTATAAGTTGTATGTTTCATTTATCAACATGATCATGATTATAAATTTTATTTTATGAGTTTCTAGAGATCTGTGATCAGTACCTCAGATATTTTGTACTTGTATTTAGCCTTGTTACTGAATATGTTGTGTAGACATTGTGTGTGTGCAAGCATATTGTGTGGTGTTCTTAATATATATTACCAGATGGTTATATGTCCCATTTAGCCAATGTACATAATATGTTATGTGACTTCTGCATGTTTTTATGATTTTATTTATTTACATATTTAGTATTATATGTTGTAATGATTTACTTTGTTATTCACTCATATCTTCCAGAGTTTCCTTCAATATCGGTACTATATTATTTTATCCTATTCTAGATATTCAACTTCAATAGAATCGAAATCTATAAATTTATTTATATTCAAGAAGTTATCTCTCGAGCACAGTTTGTCTTGTTGATTCATGAGTTTAATTTATTTTTCTTTGTCTGGTTTTTGATTTCTTGCTTCACATTTTTGTTAGGTACTCAATTTTCTTTACTTTTGATTGAAACATGTGTTTTATTAAAAATGTTTTTGTTGCACCATGAGATTTTAGTATGTGTTTTCCTTTAAATAAATACTATGTTGAACAACTTGTATCATACCTGAAGTTCTAAAGGATCGAATAACAACTAGGGGTGGGGGAGTTCAGTTGTTGTATTTTTAAAAATTTCAACTTTAGTAAATTTAACTCCTATAATTTGTAACAGTTTATTCCTTAGCAACTTTAAGAAAACTGAAGTGCATGCAGAAATAGAAAAGTAAACAAGACCCACACTATTTACAAGGTTCGACCTCAGTGTGAGAACTTACATTCTTGCCATAGTCACTCTCACAGGTCTATCGAAATTCAATATTATGAAGGAGTGAATACAACTTGTGTCAACTCCCATTAGACTCATTCTATCTCCCGATATGAATGATTATACTGACTTTTGTCAGTTTACAAATTTTGCTTACAAAAATTTAAGCCACAATAAAAATGAACAATAAAACTTTCTGCTCCACAAAGGTCAGTCCAGAACCCTGTGTCCAATCAGCCTTTGTCTAATCTGCCTGTGTCCAATGACCTGCATCTAATAGCCTCACACCGACGACCCTTTTCTCAATTTGCATCCGATTACTTATCGGTATCATCAGCTCGTCCGACGAATCAACGTCAATAGCTCATTCGATAGATCATTGCCAGATGCCTTGGATAGAAACTTCTTTTTGTACAAACTCAATAATTGCCTCCTGTCTGATCAGATTAGTCTGATATCAATCCCAAACTTTTCTATCTTTCAAGAACTTCTTCATCCGATCAACTTCTGTGGCGAAACAACCTCAGACTTCTTCATATTTTCTAATTCAAAGCAAAGGTGTTCTCATCTTTTGTCTTCTCAGATTTACCAAATTGATTTCTTGAGTCATCACATTTCTTCATCATCTTCAATTTTCATAACAGATCTGATGAATTGATATCTACATCTCATCAGATGGATCAGTATCTGCATCTCATCCGGTGGATTAGTATTTGTAACTCATTTGATCAACAACTTTGCAAACTCTTCGAATTTCAACAAAAACAAATTTCTAGTCTTCTAAGAACTTCTAGGTTTGGTGCATCTTGGTCCGATGAACCGCGTCCAGAAAACTTCACTTCAGAAATCCGCATTTCTCTTTTCTTTTACAAACTCCAACTTGTATCATGACTTCTTCATGATGTTTTAGGAACTTGAAAGAACATAAAAGCATCGTCTGACTTATTATGGAAAGTTCTACAACTTCCCATCAACAACTTTCAAACTTTCTCCATTTCAACAACTGTTGACTCAACAACTTCTTTGTTCAATACATTTCATCTTCGTATAAACTCAGACTTTCTGATGTCCGATGAGTTGAGTCCGATGGATCGTTCGATCGTCAACTTTGCAAAAACACTTTCTTTATCCGGATTCTCAACGACTTCTCAACAAACTAGTTATAAACTTCTAGCAACACATCTTTTACATGATTTATCATAACATTCTTTTACAAAAAGCTAGTTGTCAACAAAAACAAAACTTTGTTAAAACAAAAACATCTCAAAGGATCTTCAATCACTCTCTTTGTATTTGTTGACAACCCTCGTTAACAACTTTTTCACCTCATCATTTTCAACACAGACTTTTTCACAACTCATATATGAACATTTACCAAAACATAGCCTTTCTCAAAAGAGTTTCCTTGTAACGACCTAAACTTTTATCGATGGAACTGTTTCCCTTATAATTATGTTATATAGTATAAAATACATACATAGCATGAAGAGCCCAATAAAAACATCATTCTCATAAATGAAGAATGAAATAAGTAACATTTAAAGAAATTAAGGAACCTATCCCGATGAAATAGTAACATGACCATTGGAATAGTAACATGACCATTAGGATTAGTAATTCAACTAGTATAATATTAATCTCATCTATGAAAGTATAAATAAAATTCAGACATCTTATAAATGATAATATGATATAATTATATCATAGTATAAGTAAATAAATGTTTTAGAAATTATTAATTAAGTGTTGGTATTTTTTATATAACATAAATGTTTATTTACAATTTTATAATTAATATAATGATTTAAAATAAAATTTATTTCCATAAAATAAATTCATAAATTAATATTTTTTTTGTCTTATGATTATAATATAATTCTATGAGACCTTAATTAATTTTTCAAAGTGTTATAAAATCAGTTATAATTTTAAGTAAATAATGATTTTAATTAAAAATTAAATCTATCATATTTAAAAAATTATTTTCATAAAATGGAGTTCATTTTTGAATTCTACATGTTGAAAAATAGTTAAGGTGAATTTTTGAGATTTTTCTCAAATAGTTGAATTTTTGGTGAATAGTGAAATACAATAATTTACGATATTTAACAAATACATGAATTATTGAGTCATAGATGATGTATGACTGATGTAAATACCACCTCTCACCACCTCTTCTCCTCACACCTTCCAAGCCTTGAAACTTATCCAATTTCTATCCAATCCTCTTTCCAAGCCCCTCCCCCACGTCCAGGATCCTTTGGTCTCAACAAAAGACCAAATCCGATTTCTCTAAGGAGGTTCTCAAGGAGAAGAAGTTCAAGAGGTAAAATCCTCTTCTGTTTTCTTTTAATTACTTTTCAAGATCTTTTCTTTTCTTATTCTATCCTCACCTCCCCTCATCCAAGTGGCATGATAACTCCAACATCTTATATATATTAGAATGTTATTATGTTAATGGAATAATCCATCATCAAACCTCTTCTCTTATCCCCTTTATTCTAAAAATGAAAACGTCGTCTGTGAGGTGTTGGTTTATTACATTTGAGGACGACGAGTTTTCATTTTCCTTTACCGCCTTCAAGGCTGGTCATAAAACCATTATTATGGTTGAAATAGATTGTAAAATGTATGTTATAACCTTTTTCTATGTTATGGAACTAACAAATATATAATATTAAATAATAAAACAAAACGAATTTGTTGTGATTGAAAACCACCAAAATTAATCTAAACAATTATCATTAACATTTTATCTAATAAATCATCCTCATATCTGGAAAAAATAATATATAAGACCAATTAAACTTCTGGAAGTTCATTAATAACATATAATTTCAATTCTGAATAATTATTCCCATTTTACACGATCTTCCATATATGTATACAAGTGAGCCGATCATGAATACCATGAAAACGAACAATCCCAAATGATGAAATTAAACACTATAACTCATCAAAATGGCCATAAACGAACTTAATAAAATTATAATGAATAAAATACATGTAGAAGAGGTTATGTATTTATTAATTAATGAATCTAATTTGATTATTCAGGATATTAAAGTGAAGAAAACATTCATATATAAGGTAAGGGTATTCTCAAACCCAATTTCCTTTCTTTGGGTTATTCATCTTTCAAGCCAAATTTTAGTGTGGATGTTCTTTAATATTAATCAAATATAATTTCCTTGTTCTTAACGTTTCTTTTATGGGATATACATGTTTCCAATACGATTTTATGAAAAATGCAATGATTTTTCCAAAAGAACTAATTTTCAAAAAAAAACACATCTTTTATTTTTCTTGAGATTGTTTCTTCTTCACTCATTATTGATGATTCTTATACGAAGTATGATATTCCCTTTTTATTTTTGGATCCCCAAAGTTTATTCATGAATGCATGCTTTATGAAATTCTCATGAAACCCATTCCTTTCCATGAGTTATTTTATGTCCATGATTGATATACGTTTTATGTGGAAAGCATGATTATGTAAATGTTATGATGTGTCAGATGTACCTAGAATTATATAGTGCTCCAATGCATTGAGTAATGTGATGTATCTCATGAGATAATGTGAAATATGTGTGAACATGATGTTATCTTTGTTCACAATGACGATGTTATGATTATGCACATATGTTATGCATGAACATGATGCTAGCTTTGTTCACAACTATGTGTGGTAATTGACCACTAAGACATGATGTTTCATTTTTATGCATTGCCACATTCCATGCCTTTATTTAATTCTTCCTCTCATGATTATGATGATGATCCCATGCTTATGTTATGATGATGATGATTATACTCACCCATGTTATATTGATTCATGTTCTTATCTATCCTCTTATTGGGCTTTTAGCTCACCACTTTCTCTGATGTATATCCTCAGGTGATTACTTATACTAAGGAGTACATAAGGGCCACTAAGAAGCTAGCAAAGAAGGAATTAAATAATTTTTTATGTTTTATTATGTAAATGTTATGTATGTTCCTAATTTTCCCAAGATACTAAACCTTTAGATCTTAGTTTTGTAACTCTATTATATTATTTACCATTAAAATGATGTAATAATCATATAAGAAAAGTAGGGTCTCTATAGTTGGTATCAGATCACAATTTAGTTAATTTGAGAATTATGATTAGAGAACATTAGTGAAAACCCTTAAGTATTAGGCTAAGTATATGAAAGCACCCAAAAAACTTTGTTCTAGAAACACAGGGATTCCACAAGATACGTCTTTAGAGTTAATTTCACAATGAAATAAATTATTTATTCACGACTTGTTGACTTATGTTTTGTTCAAACCCTTTCTATTTTAGAAAACGGTGGGAACGGGGAGAAACTAGGCCAACAACCTGTGCGAGGGACAATGGAGTGATTGCTCGAATGACATCCCCAATGCCTTGGGAGTTGGAGTTCAAAATTTCATGGCAATGCTTACCTAGTTGTCTCAGGCTATGAACAATAACCTTAATAATGTAGAATATCCACCTTCCCCTAGGAGGGAGAAACTGGCTATCAAGTATTTTATGCGGCAATGACCACTAACATTTAGTGGATCTTCCGATCCACTAGTCACGGAATAGTGGGTCAACTCAATGGAGAAGATCTTTTCCGTGCTTCACTGTTTTGAGACAGAGAAGGTGACTCTGACCATTTATCATTTAAATAGAGAGGTCGACCAATGGTGGGTTTTGATTAAGAACATGAAGATGAAGGATGAAATTAAAGAGATAGATTGATAAGACTTTAAGAAAATATTTCTTAATAAGCATTTCCCTCGAACTCTTCAGACAAAGATGGAGAGAGAATTCATAGAGCTGAAGCAAAAGGAAGGTGAATCTGTCACATCTTATGAAGAAAATTTTACAAGGCTTGCAAGGTATGCCTTAAGTTTTGTTATCAACAATGATAGAAAAATAGATAGATTCTTTAGTGGTTTAAAATAACACCTTCGAAAGGATTTATAAATTCGGGACTTTGGGAGTTATGAAGAAGTTTTTCGATGTGCTCTCAAAGTGAAAATTGAGTTTAGAGAATAGTCCCATGGATATGGAGATAAGAAATAAAAGATGGAGGATATAATGAAAAAGGTGGAAAGAAAACTCAACCACTCACATGTTAAAAATGTGGGAAGAAGCATCATGAGAATTGCTTCAAAGGGACAGAGAAATTCTTTAAGTGTGGGAGAGAAGGACACCAAGCTCATGAATGTTGAAGAGAAATGAGGAAGCCAAAAAATGTGGTGGAGTAAAGGAAAGCACCACCTATGGTTCAATGCTACAACTGTAAGGAGAAAGGGAACTATGCAAGCCAGTGCACTAAACCTTGACTCCTTGAGGGTAATCAACATCAACATCCACCAAAGACAAAGGAGTAAAGGAAAGCTTATGCCATCACTACTGTTGGGGTGGATCCTGACAATGATGTGGTGATAGATACACTGATTATCCATTCAAGAATAGAGAAAATACTATTTGATTCTAGTTCTACACATTCTTTCATATCTTGAAAGTTTAGTAAAACAATTCAAACACCACTTCAAAACATGGAGTTTGAGTTATCTATGAGAATAAAAAATAAGGAAATTATTGCATCCAAAGTATATAACTCCTCCTCGGTTAATGTTTGTGGACTGAACCTCCCATAAAATCTTGTCTTACTTCCTTTGTTGGATTTTGATGCTATATTGGGCATGGATTGACTATCTTTATACAAAGCTGACATCAACTGTCAGGAAAGGGAGATCACTCTTCACATCCCAAGGCATTCTCCAATTCTGTATAAGTGTAAGGATGATGATGAATCTTCTTCAGAATCATTGTATAAAGTGTGGATATTATTGCCTTATGAGAAAGTATATCTAGCTCAAATGATTGAGACAAAGGAGAGAATCATACTTGAAGACATGCCCATTGTGAGGGACTACACTGATGTGTTCCCTAAAGAATTGCCTGGTCTTCCTCCTAATCGAGAGGTTGAGTTCTCAATTGAACTTATTCCTGGATCTCTACCTATATTAAAGACACCTTATATAATGTCCACTATGGAGTTGGAGGAATTGAAGAAGTAGTTATAAGAGAATTTGGACAAGGGTTTTATATTCCTGAGTGCTTCACCATGGGGTGTACCAGTCCTCTTCATCAAGAAGAAGGATGGATTGATGCGCCTTTGCATTGATTATCGTGAGATCAACAAAATAAATATAAAGAACAAGTATCCCCTTCCACGGATAGATGACTTGTTCGATCAACTACGTGGTGCCAAGTATTTCTCTAAGGTGGACCTTCGGTCGAGACATCACCAATTAAAGGTGAGGAAGGAAGATATTCTCAAGACTTCCTTTCGAATGAGCTACATACACTATGAGTTCATAGTGATGTGTTTCAGACTTACTAGCACTTTAGTAATATTCATGGACTTAATGAATAGAGTATTTAGAGATTACCTCGACAAATTTGTGGTAGTCTTTATTGATGATATTATGATATACTTTAAGAGGAAGGAGGAACATGATGAGCATTTGAATACTATGCTAAAGACCTTACGAAGGGAGAATCTATATGCCAAGTACAATAAATGTAAGTTTCGGATGGAAGAAGTATCATTCTTTGGGCATTTTATCACCAGTAAAGGAATATATGCAAACCCTTCTAAGACAAAGGCAATCAAAGATTGAATCAGATCAACATATGTAACGGAGATCTGTAGTTTCCTTGGTCTAGTTGGGTATTATCGGTGATTTTTGAAGAACTTATCATGATTTTCAAACCCACTAACCAAGCTGACTCAGAAGGGGAAAATTTTGTATAGACCAGTGAATGTAAATACTGCTTCAAAGAGTTGAAAAAGAGGCTTATCACTGCACTAATATTCACACTTCTGACAAGTGAGGAACTCTTTTTGGTATACAACGATGCTTCAAAGAAGGGATTAGGCTGTGTACTGATGCAAAATGGTAAAGTGATCATATGCCTCAAGGAAGATAAAAATTCATGAGAAAAACTATCTCACGCATGATCAGGAGTTGACAACTGTGATCTTCATGTTGAAAATATGGCGACATTATCTCTATGGGGAGAAGTGTGAAATATATATTGATCATAGGAGCCTTAAATATATATTCACATAGAAGGAACTTAATATGCACCAATAAAGATGGTTATAGTTCATCAAGGATTATAACTGCTCAATCCACTACCATCCTAGTAAAACGAATAAAGTGGCGGATCCTCCAAGTAGAAAGGATCCTGCAACTTTATCAATGATGAGAATTGATAAGGATCCAATCATCTTATATTTGAAAAGGATGGACATGAGAATAATTAAGGAATGAACATCATCAATCCTTTCTCAAATGATTTCTCAACCATCCCTTATGGAGAAAATAATGGATGCTAAAAGAAATGGTGTGGAAATTTAGAAGAAGGTAGAAGTTGTCATAAAGGAGAAATCCTCAGAGTTCAAAATTGATGAGGAATGAGTTGTAATATTTGGGTCATGATTATGTATACCATCCAATCCAGAGATAAATAAATAGCTTCTAAGTGACGCACATAACTCAACCTTCTCTATTCACCCAGGGAGCACAAAGATGTATCAAGATATCCAAGATAACTATTGGTGAGACAATATAAAGAAGGAGATCACTGAATATACATCAAAGTGCTTGGTATGTCAGCAAGTAAAGGATGAAAATAAAAATTCTAAGGGGATGATACAACCATTACCCATACTACCATGGAAATGGGAAAACATCACCATGGACTTTGTCACAAGACTTCTAAAGACATCTAGAGGAAACAATGATATATGGGTTGTTGTGTATCATCTTACAAAGACAAATCACTTTATCAAAATTTGAGAGGAATTCTCACTGGATCAACTTGCATAAATATACATCAAAGAAGTGGTAAGGTTGCATGGAGTACCACTATCGATTGTATCCGATCGAGATCTGAGATTCACCTCTAAGTTCTGGAAAAGTCTCCAACATGCTCTAAACACCGAGTTGAATTTTAGTACAACTTATCATCCTAAAATTGATGTCCAATCAACATGTTCTATGGACTTAAAAGGAGGATGAGACCAACATCTGCCTCTGGAAGAGTTCTCTTACAAAAATAATTTCCACTCAAGCATCGAAATGGATCTATATGATTCCCTTTATGGGAAAAGATGCAGAACACCGACATCCTAGGATGGATTCGGTGAACGTAAGCTGTTAGGACTTGAAATGGTTGAAGAAATGGTAGAGAAGGTGAAAACCATTCAACATCACATCAAGGAATCCCAAAGTCAACAAAAGAGCTATACAGACAATCGTTGACGAGACCTGGAGTTTAAGGTTGGAGACATGGTATTCCTCCTCATATCTCTATAGAAGATTATCATGAGATTTGGGAAGAAAGGAAAGCTGAGTCCCAGGTACATTGACCCCTTCAAGATTCTTGATCATGTCAGGGATGTGGCCTATCGACTATCACTTCCACTAACCATGTCTCAAGTACATGATGTATTCCATGTATCCCTATTGATAAAGTATATTCTAGATCCCTCACATGTATTGAATCCATAGGTTGTATAGTTGGAAAATGATCTCTCTTACGAGGAGCAGCCAGTGAAGATCTTGGACTGTAAAGATAAAATTATACGCAACAAGACCACTCACATGGTTAAAGTACTATGGCAGAACCATAAGTACGAAGAGGCAACATGAGAACCGGAGGAAGCGATGAGGGATAAATACCCTCACCTTTTTATGTAAAACAAAATTTTGAGGGTGAAATTTCAAAAAGGTGAAAGAATATAACGACTCAAAATTTTATCAATGGAATTGTTTCCATTCTTATAATTATGTTATATAGTATAAAACATATACATATAATGAAGATCCCAATAAAAACATCATTCTCAAAAATAAATAATGAAATAAGTAATATTTAAAGAAATCAAGGAACCTATCCCAATGGAATAGTAACCTGACCCTTGGAATAGTAACATGACCATTAGGAATATTAATTCGGACAATAAAATAGTAACCTCATATATGAAAGTATAAATAAAATTTAGGCATATTATAAATGACAATATGATATAATTATATCATAGTACAAATAAATAAAAGTTTTAGAAATTATTAATTAAGTGTTGGTATATTTTATAAAACATAAATGTTTATTTATAATTTTATAATTAATATAATGATTTAAATGAAAATTTATTTTCATAAAATAGATTCATAAATTAATATTTTGTTGTTTTATGATTATAATATAATTCTATTATACCTTAATTAATTTTTCAAAGTGTTATAAAATTAGTTATAAATTTATGTAAATGATGATTTTAATTAAAAATTAAATTTATCATTTTTAGAAATTTATTTTCATAAAATGGAGTTCATTTTTGAATTATAAACATCAAAAAATGGTTAGGGTGAATTTTTGAGATTTTTCTAAAATAGTTGAATTTTTGGTGAATAGTGAAATATAGTAATTTATGGTATTTAACAAATACATGAATTATTGAGTCATAAATGATTTAGGGATAATTTAAGACCATAATCACAAACTATAATTCATTATTTAATATATTTAGTTATAAGGTTCAAACTATTCATAGTCTTGATCCAAAATAATTAACCAATGAATAAAATAATCAAAAAACACCACTCTCTTCCCCTATAAATACCACCCCTCACCACCTCTTCTCCTCACACCTTCCAAGCCTTGAAAATTGTCCAATTTCTATTCAATACTATTACCAAGACCTCCCCCCATTTCTAGGAGCCTTTTTTCTTAACAAAATACCAAATCCAATTTTCCTAAGGAGGTTCTCAAGGAGAAGAAGTTCAAGAGGTAAAATCCTCTTATGTTTTCTTTTAATTTCTTTTCAAGATCTTTTCTTTTCTTATTCTATCCTCACATCCCCTCATCCAAGTGAAATGATAAATCCATTATCTTATATATACTATAATATTATTATGTTAATGGAATAATCAATCATCAAACCTCTTCTCATCTCCTTTTTATTCTACAATGAAAACATCGTCCCTAAGGTGTTGATTTATCGTTTTTGAGGACGACAAGTTTTCATTTTCATTTACGGCCTTTAAGGATGGTCATAAAACCATTATAATGGTTGAAACATATTTTAAAATTTATGTTATAACCTTTTTATGTTCTAGAACTAACATATATACATAATATTAAATAATAAAACAAAACGAGTTAGTTGTGCTTGAAAACCGCCAAAATTAATCTGAATGATTATCATTAATATTTTATATAATGAATCATCCTCATATGTGGACAAAAATATTATACAAGACCAGTTGAACTACTGTAAGTTCATTAATAACATATAATTTCAATTATGGATAATTATCCCCATTTAACATGATATTCCATACATGTTTACAAGTGAAACGATTATGAAAACCAAGTAAACAAACACTCTCGAACGATGAAATTGAACACTATAACTCATCAAAATGTCCATAAAAAAGCTTAATAAAATTATAATGAATCAAATACATGTATAATAGGTTATATATTTGTTAATTAATGAATCTAATTTGATTATCCAGGATATTAAAGTGAAGAAAGCATTCATACATAAGGTAAGGGGATTCTTAAACCCAATTTCCCTTCATCGGGTTATTCCTATTTCAAGCAAAATTTCAGTGTGGATGTTCTTTAATATTCCTAAAATATAAATTCCTTGTTATTAAATTTTATTTTTTTGGGATATATATGTTTCCAATTTGGTTTTATGACAAATGCAATGATTTTTCTAAAAGAACTCTTCTTTCAAAAACACATTTTTTACTTCTCTTGAGACTATTTCTTCTTCACTTAAGATTGATGATTCTTATATCAATTATGTTTTCCCATTTTATTTTTAGAACCCCAAATTTTATTCATTAATGTATGATTTATGAAATTATCACGAAACCCATTCATTTCCATGGGTTATTTTATGTCCATGATTGATATATATTCTATGTGGAAAGCATGATTATGTAAATGTTATGATGTGACGGGTGCACCCAAAATTATATAGCACTCCAATGCATTGGGTAATGTGATGTATCTCATGATATAATATGGAATATACATGAACATGATGCTAGCTTTGTTCGCAACTATGTGTGGTAGTTGACCAATAAGACATAATGTTTAATTTGTATGCATTTCCATATTCCATGCCTTAATCTAATGATTCCTCATGATTATGATGATGATACATGCTTATGTTATAGTGATAATGATTATACTCACCCATGTTATATTGATTCATGTTTTTATCTATCCTCTTATTGGGATTTTAACTTACCCCTTTGATGTATATCCTCAGGTGACTACTTATACTAAGGAGTTACATGAGGGCCACTAAGAATATAGAGAATAAGGAATTAAATAATTTTTATGTTTTATTATGTAAATTTTATGTATTGTCCTAATTTTCCCGAGACACTAAACCTTTAAATTCTGGTTTTGTAACTCTATTATATTGTTTACCATTAAAATTATGTGATAATAATATAAGAAAAGTAGGGTCGCTATAGTCCTTAAACCACACTACTAGATAAAGTAATGTTTTTAAAGGAATTCCATCCCTCGGGGATAGGAAAATATGTGTCCATGTAAAGATAACCCCCTCAATTTTATTTATTCCCATCACTTTTCTTTCTCTTCCCCATTTTATGATAACCACTACTTCAAATTAATTTAAATATGAAAAGTACTTCCCTATCACTTGTAGGATAAAGTTTTAAAAATTATCCCCCTTTGTTAACATAATCCAAAGCATGGTGGAGGAACTTCCTTAAGATGTTTTGGACATTTTTGGTGGAGGTTGAATATGAAGTTTCAGTCTCAATTCTTCAAATATATCCCTTGGAAAAGATTTTGTGAAAACACCAACAATTTGATATTTCATTGATATATATTCCAGCAGAACATCTTCACCAATTTTTTTTCTTTTATGAAGTGAAACTTAATATCAATGTGTTTGGATCTTGAGTGTTGGACAAGATTTTTAGAAAGATCATTACATTCTGATTATCATAAAGTATCTTCAATTATTTACAAAATTCAACTTTAAAGTCTTCCAACTGAAGTTTCATCCACAACATTTGAGTACATGCCTGGGTTGCTGCAATATATTCTGATTCTGCTATGCTCAAGGTTACTGAACTCTGTTTCTTACCATTCCAAATCACACAACATTCTCCTAAGGAAAATGTTCCTCCTAAAGTTTATCTGTCATTGCAATCTATGGCCCAATCAACATCAGTATAACCATGAAAGTTTATTTCACAACTTCTTTTGTATGATAGTCCATGTGAAGTTATTCCTTTAACATATATTATAATTCTCTTTACTTCCAACATATGAGATTCTTTCAGATCAATTTGATATCTGGCACATAAAGTCACAACATAAACAGTATCAGGTCTTGAAGCTATAAGGTAAAACAAACTTCCTATCAATTTTAAAAATTCTTTCTGATTCACACTTTTTCCAGATTCATCTTTACTCATCTTCATCCCAAATAAAATAGGACTAGAAACTTCTTTAGATTCTATCATACCAAATTTTTGCAACAATTCCCTGACAAACTTTAATTGAGACATAAAAATTTATTTTTCTTGATGTTGAACTTGTAAGCCCAGGGAGAAAGTTAATCCTACCAACATTGACATCTCAAAATTCTTCTTTATTTCCTCAAAAAATTCTTTACAAATATTTTCTTTAAATCCCAAAAAAACTATATCATTTATATACACAATTAAAATCAGGCTATTGGAGTTAACTTCTCTCACATATAAGTTTCTATCAACATTCCCATTAGAAAAATTTATCTTTTTCAAAAAAAAATCAAGTTTGGAATACCAAACACATGGAGCTTGTTTTAAACCATACAAGGATTTTTTCAATTTACAAACTTTTATTCCATCATTATCTATTAAAAACCCACATGGTTGTTTAATGTAAACTTCTTTTCTAATATCACTATTATGGAAAGTTGACTTTACATTCATCTGATAAACTTTGTAATTTAAATGTGAAACCACTGCTAGGAACATTATAATAGTTTCTAATATTGCAACTAGGGAAAATGTTTCTTCAAAATCCACACCTTCCACCTATGCATAGAATTTACAAACAAGTCATGCTTTGTTTCTTAAAACTTCTCCATGTTCATTCAACTTTTTTTATACACCCATTTTGTTCCAATAATATTTTTATTTGTTTGATGTGAAACAAGTTGTAACGCCCCGACCCCAGTTACCTAGAGTCAGTGCATTATTACATAACATTGGCATGATCACAAGAAAGATCAAATCTCGAAAGACCAATTAGTTTAGTAGCCTTGGAAACACTAGATATATTAATAAAGTTTTACATTACATCATAAAAATGAAAACTACAACAACATAGTCTCCATAGACTACACTCTTATCCCCTCATACTATCCCTGTAGGTCATTCATAATTTACTTCTTCACATCCTGGGAAAAATAAAACATAGAAAAGGGGTGATCTCAAATTCCCAGTAAGGATAAAAATATAGTAGAAACTTTTATAAATAAGAATAAACATTTAAGGCAATGTATAACTAAAAAAATCCTTTTAAACTTTAACTTCAACATAGTATGGAAAAAATAAAATGAAATAATGCCATTTACTTATTCACATGGATATTCTACTAATCAAATAATCACATGCAATATCAATAACCACTTTCATAATGATGGAATGCATAATGCCAGACTATCATAACCACATGGCCAAGTCATCGTGCCAAGACTACAAATAAGATTTTTTCAAGGCCTTGTGCCAAGACACTAGTTTGTCTCATGAGACCTACCGATGTATCGAGGAGCTATAGCGGGCTCCACCCATCACATATTAAGTCCAATGCATTCCCATATGAAAAGGTTTAAACATAACATAAACATTCGTATTAAAACTAGCATACGAAATGTAAACACTTCATCCATAAACCATGAATGGTATAAAAATAACACATCCACAGTCAAACATATCAAAAAAAACTTTAATACGACATACAAGTTTTGTATCATAATAAATCAACTTCAAATAAGCGTAAAATTGATCAAAGGATGTTGACATAGATGAAATCAAAACTCTTTTTAGAGAAATATCTCTTTTTATTTTAAAATCATTTAAGAGTCATATATTTATAAAATAGAACATTTTCTTTGAAAATATTCTTATAATCTTGTAAGGGAAGATTCGACGATTTTATAACGGTGGAAAATAGCCGCACCCGCCGTATAAGTTAAAAAAAAACATTTTTACCTTAATTCTGTCGAAAAGGTTAAAAAGCACCTTGTTTGGAAAACGACGGAAAGATTCCTTTATAAACCTCTTATAAAAAGTCAAACAAGGGTATAAATGACTTTAACCCATATTCTTGTAAATAGTAAAAATGTTTTGAAATACATTTTTAAGAAACATGGATGTGGATGATAAAGAAATCCCAGTAGATTATTACGTATAAACAACCTCGGATAATGAAGAGATTGCGAAATAAAACCTTACCTTGTACTTTTCCTTGGTTGGGGTAGGTTAACCTCATGTATAATGGTGAAATAATTGTTATTAAATTATACAAGAATCATATATATTAATATGATATCATATATGATCTTTTAACATTGCTTTGTTAATAATATTTTAGAATTATCGTTGTTTCGGGTGTTAACTTACTAGTTTTCTTTTATATGTTTTGTTACGTAAGCCATGTTTTTCATGGATAGGTTGTATATTAATAATATCCAGAATGATATCAAGTCCTTATATACTATTATTAATCATCAAATGAGAATTAGACTTGAATGGATACGATGGAGAATGAATCTCATCGCGTTCGTGGAGACGGTAGTCCGTACGTACACACGAGCGACAATATCATTCTTTTGATATTAAAATAATATATAATTGGATGGTATATCATATATACAGAATCATTATCATGTTATATTTATTATTTACATGAATTACACATCAATATTATACCCATCCAAATAATAATTTGTTGAATAACAATTACACCACGACGTGGAGACGGTAAGCCGTACGTACGCACGTATGGTGACATGTTATTAAATGGATGGATAGAATACTGAATATGGTTGTACCATATTTATAATAAAATCACAGAATATATAAGATACTGGAATTATTATTTTAGAATGGTAATAACAAAGAAAGAAGAAGTGGAAGAAGAAAGGAACTTGAAAAAGGGTGGTGAAATCATTACCTCTTCTTTGGGTTCTTCCTTTTGATTTGATCAAAAAGGCTCCTTAGGTTGGATTTCAGACTAAAGGAAGGACTCTAGGATGAAGTGAGGGAAGTTGAGAGAGTATTTGGGTAGAGTTTGGCCGATCCAAATGCCTTTGAAGGTGTGAATTAATGAGAAGGGGGAGTGCCCATTTATAAGAGGGGTGAGGGGCACCTTTGGAAAAGCTAGAAATATTATTTTATAATAAATTCATATTTGGTTTCTAATGGCTCCAAAGTGGATTATTTAAATTTTAAGGTGGGTATAGGTCAAAAACCACTCAACCAATATAATTTATACAGGTTTGGGTCATTATACTAACCTTATCTTTAAGTATTAGCTCTTAGTTAATTAGTTTCACTTTTACAATGTCTCTTTGTATTTTTATATTATATGGTTAATAAACTTACTATATAAATCCAAGAGACCCCAAGTGGTCCATTAATGATACACCTATCATGATATAAGTCTTTTGGCCAAACCTTAGATTTTTAGGAATTTAATATCAATTAATAATATAATATTTTTTTAAAAACTCTTTTATGTCAATTTTGACAGTATTTGGAAAATTGATTTTTGTGAAAACCATAACAGAATGATTACTTCGAAAAAAGTTAATTAAATCATTCCTAACATTTCATATTAACCTAGAAAATTAGTTTAATTCATAAAAAGTCTCTAAATATATATATTTGGGTATTTATAATATCAATTATTTTAATTTTTCACTATTATGGTAATTACTTCATCATTATTGTGTCATAAATAAATTAACTTATTTAATGTCTAAAAATTATAAATAAAATACCATCATGTAGGAAATATTTTTAGCTTTATAATGAATATTTACAATCAAATTTATCTTATTTATAACCCTATATTAAAAATTATTTAGTAAATAAACTTTGATTTTAACTCTTTTAACTCTTTTTACTCTTCTTTGAATTAAATAATAATAAATGTCCTAATCTAATCCAAGTGGACCTAAATGATAATATTTTATTACTAAGGTTGTTTTTGGTCGAATTAAGCTTATCCAATAGAATTAGGACATGTGTTAGGGTAATATTAATATCATTTTTACCCTTAATTACCCTATTTACTTTTAACCGTGGTAAATAAAAGTAAAAAGTTACTATTTACCAAAAATTATTTTCATCTCAATGAACCACATTTTAGTCCTTGATATTAACCGTGTCTCTTGGATTTTTGAAATTACACTCACAGAAGCGGTAAAATTAAGTTTTATGAAAAATTCAATTTTTTAACTACCACTTAGTGGTTTCACTATTCATCAAAAAATGAAGTTTTTCAGAAAAATACCAAAAATTCACCCTAGGCTAATTTCGATATTCCGAATCAAAAAATGAAGTGCATTTTGAAAAATAAAATTTATAAATTTCAAAAAGTGGGTATTACTATTCATAACGGCTAGTTTGATTGGTTGCGGTGTGTTAGAACTCGATGTTGCGTACGACACACGCTATTGCATTATTCAAAGAGAAGCGTACCGTAGAAGCTTGGGGTGTTACACAAGTTCCTAGGTGTTGTTTTTCTAAATCTGATCCAACTATCTTTTTATCACATTGACCCATTCTTTGTATTCAGCTACTTTTGAAATTGATTTTGGTTCAATTTGTGAAATGAGTGATGTATGATTTTCTAATCTCAATCTTTTTCTTTTCTGAAATAAAGCTTTCTGATTCCCAAGAATAATTTCAATTTTAACATGTTTTAGTAAATTATTAAATTTCAAAGTTTTTCTTCCAACTTCAATTTCCTTATCACACTATTCTTCTAAATCTTGATAAATATTTTTTGAATCACTTTCACTTTTGTTGGAAATCTTCAGTTTGTCTTCGTCAACATTTTCAACATTATTTGTTAAGGAATTCAGATTTTCAATAACTTTCACATCATAGGAGTACACCAACTTTTGTAAATGTTTGTTCCAAAATTTTTAACTTCTTATGTTGGGTGAATATCCAATGAAAATTCCTTCTTCACCTTCCTCATCAAAATTTTCAAGATCCAGATTTTTGATTTTTAGTAAATATGGACTTCTAAAAACATTGAAATACTTCAATAAAAGTTTTTTTTGTTATATCCCATTTCATAGAAAGTTTTGTTCAATTCTAGCCTAAAAAAATCTATTTTGTACATGTATAGTATTACTAATAGATTCTCTCTAGCATAACTTTGAAAGTTCGTATTCTACTGACATGCTTCTTCCCATTTCCACCAAACTTCTATTTTTTCCTTTTTGCTACTCAATTTTGTTGAAAAGTGTATAGATCACTATACTGATGTTTAATTATATAACATCCCGACCTAGGTGCCACACACTAGTGCCCCAAGTCATACCACCACATGACCTTAAGTGTGCCTCCCCGTATGCTAAAGACTGCCAACTAGCAGTGAGGGTATGATAAGTTGATCATGAGGATACTATACCCTATTTTATCATAGTAATAAACTAGTAGAAATAAATAAACAATAGAAGAAGAATATATAACCAAAAATAATACCAATATATCAAGATAATAAATGTAGGAAATACAGTATGAAACTAAAGTAGAAAACATGTAATGCTAATGTATGTGTCAAGTGTATAAGATGCAAACTAAAAATAAAGACATCGAAGACTCCCAAGCAGGTCTCAAATCACATTAATTTCCCCCATCCTTCTCCATCCCCAAATCATACATATAAACCAAGGCCTTTTCCCTTAACCCATCCCGCAACAATAAATTATATTCAAGTATTGATCAGGAAGTCTGAGTAGGGTGTGAGTACAACTCAGTAGTCCACCACCAACAGTCTCTAAAACAGTATCCAATCAATAACAATGTATTCAGTTGTATAAAAAATATAATGCATAAGTAAATAGTTATCACATTATCACATTATTCTTTATTTAATCACACAAACTCCCTAGGTTTCCAAGGACACCCTAAACTCAATACCTTCCTCAGCCCATACTAGAGTATAGACAATCCTCGAGGGATCTCATGTCTTAGAATTCCATTGTTACCATTCTATCACATCTCAATATTAGAATTCCTTTGTTATCATTCTAGATATTAGTTCTTATATGAATTTCATTGTTACCATTAATTAATTAATTAATTAATTGATCAATTAATTAATCATACCATTCTCATTAATTAATTCAACAATTAATTAATCATCTCATTCTCATTAATTAATTCAACAATTAATTAATAATCTCATTCACATTAATTAGCTCAATAATTAATTAATCATATCATTCTCATTAATTAACTCAACAATTAATTAATCTTCTCATTTCATTAGTAATTCAAAAATTAGTTTATCATGTCAAATACCTTACTTAATATCCAAATTAATTAATCAAAAACCACCATCCCAATAATCCCATAATTAATTCATTAATTATTTATTTATTTTAAAATCTCATTATCCTATAATTAATCCCACAATTAATTATCTAAGTCACAATCACTAAATATTATAATTAGTTTTATAATTAATTACTTAAATCTATAATATCAATACCACACAATTAATTCCATAATTAATTATCCCTAAATCCCATAATTTCATAATTCCATCATTAATTGATTCACCCAGATTAACTAATTTAATCAAGAAATTTAATTGCTAAAAAATCTAGAAATTCTATAATTTTCATACATGTAATAAATATCACAACTATGAGAATTGAATATTATACCACCCACCTCAATTCATTAATGAATAATCACCCAACGAAAATCCCCAAAAATTGAGTGACACAATGACGTAGAACAAGACCCGAATCTTAAAACCCTAAATCAAGATTAAATAAATCAAGATCTTATAAATATAGATCTATAACTATAATAATAGATCTATATCTCACTAAATATATTTAGATCTAATAAAAAATAGGATTACTTAGATGAAATAATTCGAGAAGATGGGAGAAGAATGAGAAAAGAATCGGGACAAGATTAACTTACTAGGAGAGGTGTGGATATTTGATTCGGGCTTTGATTCGTGAAGAATAGAGGTTGGGAAAGATTAGAATTCATTCTAAGAGCTCCAAAATCATGAAAGACCACCTAGGGTCAAATGGGAGTTGAAATAGGTGAGTTTCAGGGGTTTGTAGAATTTTAAAATTAAAAATTTGGTGACTTAAAAAATTGTGCACAGTTTGTTGGGAAGGGGTGCATGGTTTTCCCTAACCATGCGTGTAAAACATACACCTATTTTATAGGGGTGAATAGTTACTCTTAATAGGGTGAAAAGTTTTAAAAACCGTAGACCGACCATGTGAATCCCCTCTGTTTGGGTTCACATAGTTAGCTGGGCTGGGGCACACTGGTTTCTCTAACCATGCACCAAGCATGCACAACCCCTTCTGATTCCATTTTTCTCAAATTTTCATCCAAATCACCCCAAAGTAAAATAAAAATGAAAAGTACTCAATAAAAGGAAAAATAGTACCTGTAGTAAAGCCTGATACATCTCCAAAAAAGGTTGGGATCTTACAATCTCCCCACCTTATAACAGCTCATCCTCGAGCTTCACTCCCAATAATTTCTAAGATTCAGAGTAAAAAATATTAAGACATTGAACCTTAATATCTGCTTCCCTATCCTATGTTTCCTCCTGCACATGTCCATACTGACACAATACACAAACTACCAACATGGTCTTTCCCCACAAAACTTTCTCACTATGATCTAACAGACGTATCATATGCTCCTCAAAAGACACATTTATCACAAGCTCAACATAATCCACATCGATCACATGAGAAAGGTTGGGGTAATACTTATAAAGTTTCGATACATGGAAAACATAATTCATAATGCTGTATTTCTATGAAAGATCCAATCAGTATGACACCATCCTGATTCTCTTCACAACCTCAAATGGTTTGATGAATCTGGGTGCCAAATTTACCTATATCCATATCCTATGGTGACCCATCTAGGCGACATCTGAAAGAATAAATGATCACACTCTATAAACTTCATGGGTTGTCAAATTCTATCAGCATATGACTATTGTCCACTTTGAGCTGTATCCATATGCTTCTGAATTAGGTGCACCTATTCCGATGTCTCTTGCACGGGACTCAGTCCCAACAACTCTGACTCACCAACCTACAACTAGCATAGCGGTGATCTACATGGCCTACCATAAAGAGATGCGTATGGTTCTATCTGTATATTTTCCTAATAACTGTTGTTATAGGTAGACTTTACTAAATCCAAGTGCTTCTCCAAATACCCACTAACGTCAAGAACACATGCCCACAACATATCCTCAAACACCTATATAGTACACTCTGACTGCCCATCTATCTATGGGTGGAAGGCCATACTCAATAATACCTATGTACTGAGAACCTTTTACAAGCCCTTCCTGAATTGTGAAGTGAAACATGAGTCATGATATGAAACTATAGTCCATGATACTCTATGTAGATGGACTATCTTCTGAACATACAAATTTCCCAGCTGCTCCACTGAGAAAGTCTCTTGTATATGCAAGAAATGTGATACCTTCATCAGTCTATCCACAACAACCCAGATAACATCATTATTTCTTGGAATATTTGGGAGACACACCACAAAATCCATGGTCACATCATCCCACTTCCACTCCATAATGGGTAACAGTTGTAGCAAACCTCTAGGTCATTGATGCTCTTCTTTCACCTGCTGAAAGGTGTAGAATCATTTCATGAACCCTACCATCTCCTTTTTCATACCCAACCACCAAAACTATCATCATAGGTCATGGTACATTTTGGTCACACTTTTATGTATCTCCCACTTCGAGGCATGAAATTCATGCATGAGATCCTCTCACATGCTTGTAGGCCCAAAATCTAAATTCTTGACATAGATGATCTCATCCTCATCTATCGACTAGTCTGAAGGTGTATCCCCACCTTCAAGGATTTCCCTCAAAGATAAACATTCTGGATCCTCATACTTCTAGTCTTGGATTCGTCTCGAAAGTGTAGAATCCACTGAAAATGATACCAGAGTCATCTTCTTCTAACTCTCCTGAATCACCACATGTATCTCAGCTAGTAGAGTCATCATCTTCCACTCAACACTAAACTCCAAAACCACTTGAGTCTAAGTTTTCCTACTCAAAGAATCAAACACACTATTTCCTTTCCCAGGAATATATACTAGTTCAAAATCAAATGATTTCATATACTCAACCCACCTCCGCTGTCAGAGATTCAAATCTCGATGTGAGAAGATATGCATTAATCTATTTTGATTGGTAAACACTATAAACTTATTTCCCAACATATAATTCCACCAACACTTCAAAGAATAAACAACATATTCTAGCTCGAGTTCATGTGTAGGGTAGTTACATTCATGCGGCCTCAACAACTGAGACCCATACACCATAACTCGATCTCCCTACATCAACATAGCTCCAACCATTATTCCATAGGCATCACAATACCATATATACTCCTCAACTAGCTCATGTAGGATCAAGATCATTGTTTATGTCAAGTGCTTATTCAGCTCCTAGAAGGAATTCTTACATAATTCCAATCAATAAAAATTTATCTCCTTCTTTTTCAACCTTGAAAGAGGTAATGAAAATCTAGAAAAGTTCTAGATGGACCTTAAATAATATTTAGCTAACCCTAGAAATCTACAGATATCAAAAATTTTCTTGGGATACTCCCAAGATACCACTACCTAAACCTTCTCTAGGTCTACTAACACACCTTCCTCCAAGATGATGTGTCCTAATAAGTGTACCTAATCAATCCAACACTGGCACTTAGATAGATTGGTGTATAGACGATGCTCTCTCAGTGTACTCAGGATGATGTCAAGATGTTGGTCATGATCATCATGAGTCTTAGAGTACACCAAGATGTCATCCACAAATACTACAACAAACTGATCTAGGCATGGATGGAATATTCAATTCATCAAGGCCATAAACACTGCTGGTGCATTTTTCAACCCAAACGACATTATGATGAACTCATATAGGCCATACCTGCTTCTGAAACCAGTCCTTGGTATATCAGAAGTCTGAACTCTAAGGTGATGATGCCCTGATCTCAAGTCAATCTTCAAGAACACACAATCTCTTATCAACTGGTCAAATAGATCATCAATACATGGAAGAGGACACCAGTTCTTCACTGTCATCTGGTTCAACTTTAGATAATCAATGCACAAGTATAGAGTCCCATCATCCTTCTTAGTAAATAGTACTGGAGAACCCTAAGGTGACATACTCAGATGGATAAATCCCTTATCCTTCAAATCCTCCAAATGAATATTGACCTCTTGAATCTCTTTTGGTGCCATTCTCTATGGTGGAATTAAAACTGGTTTAGCTCCTGGAATGATCTCAATAGTAAATTCCATATCTCTCTCAGGTGGAAACCCTGATAAGTATTTAGGAAACACATCCTAAAACCATTCCACTACTGGTGGAAATACATCCTATTCCACACTCCCACCATCCAACATTAGACTAGAAACCTGGGCTGTGAGTTCTCCCAATTGCTGAGTAATTGACCTCGCTCATCTCACCTATATATCCCACTCTCCATGGTGAAAATAATTGTCACCCTTAGGAGATGTAAAATTTACTCTCCTAAGGTAACAATCAATATAGGAACTATATGTGACTATCCAATCCATTCCTATAATTAGGTCAAAGCCTGGTATGTCAAGGATATAGAGATCCCATAGAAAATGATACTCCTCAATTTCAAGAGAACATCCCTTGCACAAACAGATGTCTCTATACCGTACTCCCAAAGGTGTATCTATAGTCATTACCCCACTCACAAACTCCACCACCAGGATCAAACCATTAACAAGTTTTTCATATATAAATGAATGATAGAACCATTATCAAATAAGTAACTATCTAATATAGAAGCTATAAGAATAGTACCTATCACTGTCGATGGTCCAACCTCACTATCCACAAGTTTAGGCTGCACTACATGTAGTTTTCCTACCCCACTTTTCTATGATACAGTTTGAATCCCCTGATTTTCACTACTCTGTTGATATGGGTGCTCTTTCCTAGAAGCACCATGTCCACTACCTCTACCACCTCAGCCAATAGAACTCTAGCTGCTAGACTAATATGGTGTAGAAGACCCCCTTCCCACACCTTGGTTCTTTCTAGCTCCTCTATCACTGACCATCTATTATGGGTTCCTACATAACTTCTATAGATGTCCCATCTTGCTGCAAGATTGACACTCCACTGGTGGTCAAGAACAGTATTTATGATAGTGGTCTAGCCTATAACACTAGTGGAAAATCACTAGAGAAAGGTCCTATATAATTGGCCTTTCTCCTTGGCCACTCTATTTTCCACCGCTCTGGATAAAGTTCTCATAATGACGCTTCCTGTTCTCAGAATACGTACCTTCTGATCATCCCGTAAGAACTACCTATCCTACACTAGAAGCCTCCTTCAGGTTACCCTGAGCTATGAGAGCACTATTCACCACTTATGTAAACTTCTTCAGCTTGAATATGTTTACTTGGGACTTAATTTCTCACTCCTTCCTAAAATCGTTTTGCTGAAGTAGCCTCATCTGCTGCCAATGATGGAGAAAAACACTACAAGTATGTACAGAATCTAGAATAGTCCATCACAGTAATAATCCCCTGAGTTAACCTCATGAACTCATCTACTCTCTCTTTCCTTAGCATCTCTATATATAAGTGATCCAAGAAACTCTCCAAGAAGTCCTTCCATAACATACCCTCAACTAGTCCAGTCAGATCCTGAACGTCCCACCAATACTTCACTGATCCTAATAGTCTATAAGCAGTTAGCTTGAACCTCTTCTTAGCAGGAGTCTCTAAGTGATCAAGTATAGTCTAGATAGACTCAATCTAGAACTCATCTCTCTTAGTACCACCTTCTCCAACAAAATTCGAAGGGTGCTGCAACTGAAACTCACCCATAAATTCGGACATGCTCTTCTCAATCCACCCTAGGTCTCTTTCCATAAATTGCAAGAAGAAAGAAAAGTTCTCCTGAAACTGCTATCCTTTTTCCTCACCCAACACTATTGGTTCCTCAAGTTCCACCACCAAAATATCATCTCTATCCATGTACTCTTGTCATCCTATCAACAAGAATCATCATAGATGCATAACTCTATAATTAGAAAACACAACTTAAGATACTTTTCTAAATATTAACACATTTATGGATAAACAGGATAAGACACAGCTAGTATTTTACCCAAACTCCACCACACAATCATAACAGAGGCACTAACACTACCCTTAACCATCCTACATCTATGTCTTGGCTATATAAGGGTGTTCTCAATTTCACTATTAGATTTTCTCATTTATACACCCAATTACTCATATTTTTCATCATTTAACAATTTATAATTTCATAGTAGGCACCATTTTCAATTTAATTTCACAAGAAAGGAAAATAGTTTAAGTTTAACAACTTCCCCAAAACCTGTTTTCCCCTGCATGCCTAAAATGATGCATGTCACAAAATAATCTTGAGTTCCTAGAATTATGCATGTATACTAAACTCTCATGCCATATCAGGCCATGATTCAATTATCAACAAATATCAAAAACAAATTTCACATCACACAACAAGTGCGTCATCCAAGGTGAAATAATATTCAACTATAATAACAAACTACAATAACAACAATCCCATCCTGGGTACTTGAGTTTCCCCCTGTACATGAGTTTGTAACTACCATGCACGAGCTCTTGTACGATCCTCTACTATTCCTATTCTCCTACCTACCTTCCCCAAAATAGTAATTCAAAATAAAAAGAAAATAAAATTGGGCTCTAATACCACTTTGTAATGTCCCAACCTGGGTTCCACACACTAGTGCCCCAAGATGGACCACGACCTGACCTGAAGCGCGCCTCCCCATATGCTAGAGACTACTGACTAGCAGTGAGGGTCTAATAAGTTTGTCATGGGGAGACTATACCCTCTTTTATTAGATTAATACACCATCATAAATAAATAAACAATAGCAGAAGAATATATAACAAAAAACAATACCAATATCTCAATATATTCAAAGAAAGAAATACAATATCCAACTAAAGTAGAAAACATGTCGTGATAATGTATGTGTTAATTTTGTAATATGGAAACTAAAAATAAAGACACTGACGACTCCCAAGAAGGTCTTGAACCACATATGATTCCATCCTCCCACTCCATCCCCAAATCATCCATCTACTAGGCCCATGCATTTTGCATGGGATAGCTAGCCGATCTGCGGTGGAAGGTGGAAGCTGGATTTTATGTATTTTAATGTCGGGAGGAGATTTTCTCATATAGAATGGGTTGTTTGGACTTTCATTTTTAGATAACAGGGGATTTTGTCTTATTTATGTCTTTGATGTCATGACCATTTCCCCCTTTACCCTTAAAAGGAGGGCTTATCTTAATAAAAAATAATTTTTAGTCAATAAAGACTATTTGGGTACCAATCAGGCAGCCCAAGTAGGGTGTGATTACAACTCAGTTTGCCACCACCAATAGTGTCTAAAATAATATTCAGTCAATAATAGTGTATGCAGTTGTATAAAACAATAAATATAATTCATAAGTAAACATTTATCACATTATCAAATTGTTTTTTTATTAAATCACATAAACTCCCCGGGTTTATGAGGACACCCAAAACTCAATTCCAACATCATCCCATATCAGAGTATAGGAAATACCTGAGGGATATCATGTCTTAGAATGCCATTATTACCATTCTATCTCATCTCAATCTTAGAATTACTTTGTTACCATTCTAGATCTCAGTTATCACACGAATTCCATTTTTACCATTTATTATTTCATTAATTAATCCAACAATTAATTAATCATCTCATTCTTGTTAATTAATTCAACAATTAATTAATCATCTCATTCTCATTAATTAGCTCAAACATTAATTAATCATCTCATTATCATCAATTAAATCAACAATTAATTAATATTTTCATTTCATTACCAATTCAATAACTATTTTATCACGTTAATTACCATAATTAATTTCTAAATTAATTAATCAAAAACCACCAGCCCAATAATCCCATAATTAATCCCATAATTAATTATTCATTTTTAAATATCATTATCTTATAATTAATCCCACAATTAATTATCTAAATCACAATCCCTAAGTCTCATAATTAATTCTATAATTAATTACCTAAATCTATAATATCAATATCACATAATTAATTCCATAATTAATTATCCCAAATCCCACAATTTCACAATTCCATCATTAATTGATTCACCCACATTAACTAATTTAATCAAGAACTTCAATTGCTAAAAATATATAAAAATTCTACAATTTTGATACATGTAATCAATATCACAACTATGATAATTGAATATTATACAACCTACCTCAATTCATCGGCCAAAAATCACCCAACGAAAATCCCCAAAAATTGAGCGACACAACGACATAGAACAAGATCTGAATCTTAACAACCTAAATCATGAAAAAAGAAATCAAGATCTTATAAATCTAGATCTAGATCCACAATAATATATCTAGATATCACCAAATATATTTAGATATAACAAAAAATAGGATTATTTGGATGAAATAAAGTGAGAAGAATGATAGAATAATGAAAAAAGAACCAGGATAGGATTCACTCATCTAGAGAGGTGAAGATCTTTGATCTGAGCTTTGATTCATGAAGAATGGAGGTCGGAAAGGCTTGAAATTCATTCTAAGAGATCCAAAATCATGAAATACCACCTAGGGTCAAATGGGGATCGAAATAGGTGAGTTTCAGGTGTCCAGGGGATATTAAAGTTAAAAATCAGGAAACTTAAAAAATGCACACAGTTTGCTGGTAAAGGGCACACAGTTTTCTCTAACATGCACCTAAACTATGAGACTCTTTTATAGGGGTGCACAGGTACTACTAAGAGGGTTCATGGTTTAAAAAACCATACACTGTCTGTGTGAATTCACTTTGTTTGGGTTTACATGGTTAGCTGGTTTGGGGCACATAGTTTTATCTAACCGTGTGCCAATCATGTACAACTCCTTATTCTTTCATTTTCCTAAAACTTTCACCCAAATCACCCCAAAGTAAAACCCAAATGAAAAGTACTCAATACAAGGAAAAAGAGTGCCTATATTCAAGCTCGATACATCTCCAAAAAAGATCAATATCTTACAACTTCCATGTTTCTTCACATATGATTCAAAGGAATTTCATATGTATTCCTTTCCATTATCAGTTCTCAAATTCATTATGTAAACAACCATTTATTTCTCAACTTCTCTTATAAAAAATATGAACATTCCTACTACCTCTGAATTATGCTTCATAAACATAATATTGGTCATTTGGGTGAAATCATCAATAAAAGTGATAAATTAAAAACACCATTTTATTGATTGATGTATCATCAACCCACTTAAATCAGAATGAATAATTTTGAGAGGTATGGTAGGTCAAATATCAACTTTATTATGACTTTTATTAGTCATATTCCATTTTTGAAAAGTTACAAAAACATCTTATTCTCTACTTTTCAATTCTGGAAAATTTCATACTACATCAACTTTAGAAAGTTTGTTCAGATTTTTCTTCCCAAGGTGGACGAGTCTATGATTCTACAACTTATTCTAATATTCATCACTTATATAAAATTAGTTATCAAGTTATAAAATATGAAAAATATTTCCATTAGTTCTTTCTCCTCTCATAACAAATTTTTCATCTTCCACACTTTTGATGATACAAGAATATTTTCTAAAAATAAATTCTTTGTCATCATCACAAAGTTGACTTACACTAAGTAAGTTATGTTTTAGCCCATCAAAAAATAGAACTTATTTAGATTTTAACTTTTCTACTTCAATCTCAAATGCTCTAATTCCTTTGATTTTTAATTAATATTATTATTGAAGGTAACTTATCCTCCATCATGATTTTCATCATTTTTCAAAATTTTCAAATCACCTATCATGTGTGAGGAAAAACCAATATTAAGAATCCATGGTTTTTTCTTTTTTACTTTATTTCAATGATGTATCAACAAAAAAAGATCTTTCCTAAAATTTATTCTTTCCAGCTTCCATTTATTTTCTAGCATAGGAAATTTCCCATGGAAGAGCTATCATACATTCTTCGACATGGTGAAAAAATTGATCACATCTTCCACATACTTCTTCCAGACATTCAAATTTGTTTTCTATTGGAAGTTTTATAACATATTGAGATTTCAATTTTCCAACTTTCTGAATTTTTGGAATATTACTCATTCTTCTTCCACCATTTATTCCCCACTATTCATACCTTCTTCTGAGAAGTGACAAATTATGTCAATAGTTGTAAGATCTATGAACATAAATTCCATATCACCAATAAAAAGCATAAAATCTTAGTTTTCTATTAATGTATGATCTTTCACTATAGAAATATTGTTTAGGTTCATAACTTCTTTGTGAAATAACATTCTCTGAGTGTGGACCATCTTTCTCGCAAAGGGAATTAAATTTTTTTATGTAGATGTGATAAGTTTCTCACATCCATTCTAAACCCAAGATTTACCAACACTTTTATTCACTCTTAAAATATTAGAAAAATACGATGAACTTTTTAGTTTAGCAAGTGTATATTTTACATGATTCTTTGAGTGATGTTTTTATGTAGCTTTAGATGATTCAAATTTTACTTCCAAAGACTTTCTAAAGTTTTCATTCAACTTTATTAAAGTAATTTTGGTCTCAAGAAGTTTTTATTGATAATTTTTAACTTCATCTTCCTTAGATTCCAACTTATTACTGATATCTTCAACCATATTTCCATATTCATAAATTCTCAATTTGTAACTTAAGATATCCTGAATGTACTCTTCTTCCCTCTTGAAAAAAAATTTTCCTTATTAAATTTTTTTCCACTATCTTTCTTCATCATTATAGTTTATTTATTGGGTGTTTTTTTTTTCTCAAGACATGCCGCAAACTCTGATTTGGGCTGATACTCTCTATAATATTCTTCAACTCCTTCACTATTTGATGAATCTTCATTTTTATCAACATTTTCAAAGAAGGTTCTGATTATTTTAGAACTTTCATCTTCTAATGAATCAATATCATCTAAGTCAGATTATTCTTTCTTACTTAGAATACATCTTCCATTTCCAGTGAACTTCTTTTTCCACCAAAGTACTTCTTTTATTTCTTATAAATTTATTGAACTTCTTACACTAATATTTTTATTTAGAATTATATTCAAATTCACCAACTTTCTTTTTGGGTAAATTCATAGTAAAATGACCAATTCCTCCACACTCAAAACATTTGAGAGGAATTTTTTCTCAATACTTTCCTCTTCATGTTAGATAGTTCTTGAAGATAAGAGATATGAATTTTTCATTTAACTCATCACACTCCTTATCATTAAAATCACAAGGATCATCATATTCAACAACCTAAATTTTCATCTTTCTCATATCTTCAAAATACATTTCGTCTTCCATCTTCTTTTTGAACACTAGAGATTTTATCATTTCATAAGTAGTAATAAATTTATGCAGTTCATTAAGAGATAAATAATATTCATCTTCTAATATAATGACCATACTTTACATACATTGTTAATACTTCAAAATTGAAGCATACTTATTACAACATATAACAAAACCACGAAAGGACCGTATAGGTATAGTGTCTTTAGAAACTGGGAAACATAAACAACTGGTTTATAAAGCGTCTACACTGTCTCCCATTTATTTCATCATATCTATAGTCCCTTTTGGCATATCTTACTTAATAAACTTCTTCCTGACCTGGGGAAAGAAAACATACAAAAGGGTGAGCTCAAATGCTCAGTAAGGGTAAACAAAAGAAATATCAATCACATCATATACATAAGCACATAACTTTTGGAAATCTTAACCTGCAAAAGAGATCATAATTTCATAACATGGGATAAATCATGGCAGTGAAATGTAATCACAATAATCATAACTTAAAACATGAAACTTTGTGGCATACACACATAATCATAGAGAATCATTTCTTGTTAGTCAAGACTCATTTCCAAGACTATGTTAGTGGACAAAGTCCCTTTCTGAACCGAGTCACCCTCGTTTCAGTCCTGTTTCACTGAACCGGTATAACTTACCATTCCAGCCATGTCTATATCATGAGATATAAAATCTTTACCCAATGCATTGGAGGGAGATATAGGTCCCACCCATATCATAATGATACCATTCTTATGTGTTCCACAAAATCAAAAACCATACATCATTTCATAACCCATGTAATAAAAATGGGAATCTTAAACATCATGACATCATAAAACAATTCATATACGATAAAGGAATTCATAAAAATAATTCCATCACAACATAATCAAATCAATGTAATAATAGGGATAAAAACAGAACCCTTTATTATCTTAGATGGAAAATAATTTTGATAAAACACTTGAACTTCATTCTTGAGGAAAATATCCTTTCTACTTCAAAAACAGTTTTCCTTTCTTAACATGTCGTAAAATTATAAACTAAAAGAAGTTGATTAAAAATAAACTTGAAAACTTGTAAAGTAAGATTCTTGGAAATAATGTTTTAAAAATCCATTCATGTCGTATAAGTTAAAAAAAACATTCTTCTTGTACTTTTGTCGGAAAAGTCAAAAAGTACCTCGTACGAAAAACGATAAAAGATTCCTTTCATATCTTTTACTAAAAACTCCCCGAAGGGTAAAATTGGATTTAAAAAATTGTAGGTGGATGGAAATAATATTACATATTGAGGAAACATGGATGTGGATGATAAAATACACCCCAGTAAATACCAAAGTATAAACAATCTTGGATAAAATGAGATTGTGATATTTTCCCTTACCTTAGGTCCGTTTTGCTTCGTAAGTGTCCGAACCTCCTGTATAATGATTTAAATAATGTTATTGACTTATTCCATAATCATAATTATTTTTATGATATCATATATGGTCATATTCTTAGCTTCTTAGTAGTAATATTTCATTGCTACTTGTTATTCGGGTGTTTATAACTTTTTATTCTTATGCGTGTCTTGTCGAATAAATTCTTATTATTCTCTTTAGGTTATAGATACCTCATTTCCAGAATGGTATTAGTGTAATATATATCATATTCATTCATTCAATTCATTTATATAATCATTATGAAATGAAGATCATGTAGAACGAGTCACATCACATCGTGGAAACGGTATTCCGTACGTACGTACGAGTGATGATATCGTTCCTATGATCGTGGAATTGTATTGGAGTGTATGTATACTATTTCATAATCAGTATTACTTTATAATAGTCATATATAGTCATTATTTACACCATTATACCCATCCAAGTAAGGTGGTGGTGGAAAATAGATTACACCATGGCGTGGAGACGATATTCCGTACGTACGCACGCGCGGTGATTTCTTTTTCCGTAGGATGGATAGATGGTGAAATAGGGCTGTTTCATACTTATAATAAAATATCAGTATATGAGTGATACTGATGTTATTACTTCATAATGAAACAACTAAATAAGAAGAAGTGGAAGAAGAAATAAAGATGAAAGAATCGGTAACGGACATTACCTCTTCTTTGAAGTGCTTCTTTGATACCTTCTTTTAGGGCACTAAAATTGGTATTTGAGGAAGACCAGAACCTCTAGTATGTTTCTAGGGAAGTGGATAGGAGAAATTGGCAGGGTTTGGCCGATCTTGAAGGCTCAAAGTGGTGTGAGGAAGAGGGGGAGGAGGTGCCCTTTTATAAGGGAGGAGAGGGGCACCTTTGGGAAAACTAAAAATATTATTTTATTATAAAGTCAAGTTCGGTTTTAAATAGCTCAAAATTGATATATTTAGAAGATAAGGTGGGGATGGGTCGAAATCCTCTCATCCAATATAATTTAGACAAGTTTAGGTTCCTATTTTAACCTTATCATTTAGATTTAACATTAAGTTAAATAAGTTTACTTTTACCGTGTCTTCTTGTGTTCTTATACTATAAGGTTAATAAACTTACTATAAGCAGCCAAACGAACCCCAAGTTGTTTATTATTAATATATATAACCTTATCTATGTCATTTGGCTGAACCTTAGATTTTTAGGAATAAAATAACAATTACTAGTATAATATTGGTTTTAAAAACTATTTTATGTCAATTTTGACACTATTTAGTAATTGATTTTTGTGAAAATCATAAAAGAATGATTAGTTAGAAAAAAGTTAATTACATCAATACTAACATGTCATATTAACCTAGAAAATTAGTGGAATTCATAAAAAGTCTCAAATTACATTTATTTTGGTGTTTATAACATTAATTATGTCAATATTTCATTAATAAGATAATTACTGCATCATCTTTGTGTCATAAATAAATTAAATTATTTAATGTCTAAAAATTACAAATAAAATACCATTATGTAGGAAATATTTTTATCTTTCTAATGAATATTTATAGTCGAATTTATCTTATGTATAACCCCATATTAAAAATTATTTACTTATTAAACTTTGATTTTAACTATTTTAACCCTTATTTAAATAAATTAATATTAAATGTCCTAATCTAATCCAAGTGGGCCTAAATGGTCATATTTTATTCCTAATTTTGTTTTTGGTCGAATTACACTTGTCCAATAGAATTAGGACATGTGTTAGGGTAATAATAATATCATCTTTACCCTTAATTACCCTATTTACTTTTAACCGTGGTAAAAAAAGTAAAAAGTTACTATTCACCAAAAAATTATTTTCATCTTATTGAACCACATTTTAGTCCTTGATATTAACCTTGTCTCTCAGAGTTTTGAAATTCCACTCACAGAAGCGGTAAAATTAAGTTTTATGAAAAATTCAGTTTTTTAACTACCACTTAGTGGTTTCACTATTCATCAAAAATTGAAAGTTTTCAGAAAAATACCAAAATTTTACCCTAGGCTAATTTCGATATTCCGAATCCAAAAATGAAGTCCATTTTGAAAAATAAAATTTATAAAATTTCAAAAAGTGGTTATTACTATTCATAACGGCTAGTTTTAATAATATTTTAATAGCATATCGTTGTTTAGTGAAACTCGGTATTGCGTACGACGCAAGCTATCGAGGAAGGTCGCGATTTCATGTAAAGCAAGCCAAGCAAGTGTTGTGTAGAAAAAGATTCCTTTGATGATTTATACAACATAAAAGTCTCGGGTGTTACATTCTACCCCCCTTAAAATGAATTTCGCCCTCGAAATTTGTCACTTTATAACAAACAGATGAGGATACCTCTCCCTCATCATATCCTCAAGCTCCCATGTAGCTTCTTCTAATTGGTGGTTCCTCCATAAAACTTTCACCAATCGAGTGGTCTTGTTTCGTAGGACTTTTTCACTACGATCCAGAATCTCTATCTGGTGTTCTTCATAAGAAAGATCTTGCTCCAGCGGTACAACTTCTGAGCTGAGTACATGTGAAGGATCAGGTATGTACTTTCTCAGGAGAGATACATGGAACACATCGTGAACTTGAGAGAGATTCGGTGGAAGCGCCAATCGGTATGCTACCTTCCCAACACGATCCAGTATTTCGAAAGGACCGATATATCTAGGGTTCAACTTCCCCCTCTTTCCAAATCTCATAACCCTCTTCCAGGGGGATATTCGTAAGAACACTTTATCACCCACTTCAAACTCTAGGTCTTTTCTTCGGTTGTCGGCATAACTTTTCTCTCGACTCTGAGCTACTCTTATGTGTTGTTGAATAGATCTGACCTTTTCTGCCATTTCATCAACGAGATCGGGTCCTAATAGATTTCTTTCCCCAACTTCATCCCAGCAAGTTGGAGTCCTGCATTTCTTTCCATAGAGAGCTTCATAAGGAGCCATCTGAATACTGGAGTGAAAGCTATTATTATAAGAAAATTCCACCAAAGGTAGGTGTTGATACCAACCACCTTTGAAATCGATAGAGCAAGCTCTCAACATATCTTCTAGGGTTTGAATTGTTCTCTCAGACTGACCGTCTGTCTGAGGATGATAAGCAGTGCTGAAACTCAACTCTTTATCCAGAGTATGCTGAAGACTTCGCCAGAACTTCGAGGTAAATCTCGGATCCCGATCAGATATAATAGAAAGTGGTACTCCATGCAATCTTACAACTTCCTTTACATATATCCTGGCAAGCTGATCCAAAGAGAAATCCTCTCTAATAGCAATGAAGTGTGCAGACTTTGTAAGACGATCAACTATGACCCAGATAGCATTATTGCCTTTGGATGTTTTTGGAAGTCCTGTGACAAAGTCCATAGTGATGTTTTCCCATTTCCATTCGGGTATGGGTAATGGTTGTAACATCCCCTTATACTTCTGTCTCTCAGCTTTAACTTGTAAACCAAGCATCGAGAGACATATTCAGCAACATCTCTTTTCATGCCATCCCACCAGAAGTACTCTTTCAGGTCCCTATACATATTCGTGCTTTCAGGATGAATAGAGAATGAAGAACTATGAGCCTCATCCAGCAGCTCCTTCTTTAATTCAGAGATGGGAGGAACACAAACCCGATTCCTGAACTTTATTATCCCATCACAATCAAGGTTGAATTCAGGAACATTTCTCACCTTCTTTTGTAACTCGACATCTTCTTTTTGTGCCTATTTAATCTTCACATGTATAGATGGTTGAACATTCATTTGAGAAAGATAATATTTTTCCCCTTCCATTATAATTCCAAGATCCATCCTTTGTAAATCCATAAATATTGGATCTTTTGTGATCCTCATCATGGATAAACTAGCATGGTCTTGTCGACTTAATGCATCTTCCACCTTGTTTGCTTTCCCAGGGTGGTAATGGATTGAGCAGTCATAATCCTTAATAAGCTCCAACCATATTCTTTGGCGCATATTCATCTCCTTTTGTGTGAAAATATAATTTAAACTTTTATGATCAGTATAAATATCACACCTTTCACCATAAAGGTAATGCCTCCAAATCTTTCATGCAAAGATTACCGCAGCTAACTCCAAATCATGTGTTGGGTAATTTTGCTCATGGATTTTCAACTGTCGTGAGGCATAATCTATCACCATATCATTTTGCATAAGAACACACCCCAATCCCTTCTTGGATGCATCACTGTAGATCACAAACCTTTCTCCACTACAAGTCAGTGTGAGCACAGGTGCACTGTATAACCTTCTTTTCAACTCCTTGAAATTCTCTTCACATTCCTCCGTCCAAACGAACTTAACTCCTTTCCAAGTCAACTTGGTGAGTGGATTAGATAATCGTGAAAAATCTTTCACAAAACATCGATAATATCCAGCCAAACCAAGAAAACTTCGGATCTCAGTTACTGTTTTTGGTCTCGACCATCTTTCGATAACCTCTGTTTTTGCTGGATCCACAGATATCCCCTCTTTTGAGATTATGTGACCCAAAATTCAACTTTTTGAAGCCAAAATTCACACTTGGTAAATTTGGCATAAAGATTCTCCTTTCTCAGGGTCTTCAATATAATTCTCAAGTGATCTTCATGTTCTTCCTTTCTCTTTGAATAGACAAGAATATAGTCTATAAAGACTACCACAAATTGATCAAGATAGTCTCTAAAGACTCTATTCATCAGATCCATGAAGATAGTAGGGGCATTAGTAAGACCAAATGGCATCACTATAAATTCATAGTGTCCATACCTTGTACGGAAAGCCGTCTTTGGTATATCCTCCCTTTTGACCCTTAATTGATGATACCCTAAACGAAGATCAATCTTGGAAAAGTATTGAGCTCCGCGTAGTTGGTCAAATAGGTCATCAATGCGCAGGAGAGGATATTTGTTCTTGATAGTGATCTTGTTAAGTTCTTGATAATCAATGCAGAGTCTCATTGATCCGTCTTTCTTCTTAAAAAATAGAACAGGTGCTCCCCAAGGTGACACACTAGGGCGTATGAATCTTTTATCAAGATTCTCTTGGAGTTGCTTCTTCAATTCATGCAACTCAATTGAGGACATTCTATAAGGTGTCTTTGAAATAGGCAAAGCACCCGGTACGAGTTCTATTGAAAACTCAACTTCATGATTTGGTGGAAGACCCGGTAATTCCTCCGGAAAGACATCATCAAACTCCCGTACAATGGGCATATTCTTAATCGTGAGTTTCTCAGCAACCATTTGAGATAAATAACCTTCATTTAGTGGAATCAATACCCATAAAATGGAAGAAATTTCCACTGGAAGGTTATGTTCATCCTTGCATTGATAGACGATCATAGATTGATCTGGAATATGAAATGTAACTTCCCTTCTTTGGCAATTGATATGAGATCCATATAAAGAAAGCCAATCCATGCCAAGAATCACATCAAATTCCACTATAGGAAGGATCACAAGATTTGCAGGAAGCACTTTCCCACAAACTTCGATCGGAGAAGAATTATAAACTTTTGACGTGACTGTTGTGCCATTAGGTGTTGTCACAGCTAACTCAACATCTAATTGTTGAGGTAATACGGTGATACCCTTAGAAAATTATTCATAAATAAAAGAGTGGGTGGATCCAGAATCAAATAAAACATTTGATACTTTAGAGTGGATGGTAAGTGTACCTTTCACCACATCGTTATCGTACTCCACATCGCTGATAGAAATTGCATGTGACTTTCCTTTGTCTTTAGCCTTAAGAGTTTGTTGACGTCGACCATCATCATCAACCCTTGGATTAGGGAATTTATTGGCATAATGCCCCATCTCCTTGCACTTGAAACATTGAAGTGTAGTAGGTTCATTCTGTGTATCCCTTCCTTTGTTTGCATCATTAGACATCTTCTTCCCATCATCACAACATTCAAATGCCCGATGACCTTCCTTTCCACATTTGAAACATTTACTTGTCCCTTTAAGACAACTCCCTCCATGTTTCTTTCCACACTTTGAGCATAAGGGAAATATAATATTATTTTAAGTGTGCTCTTTAGATTTTCCTTTGAATTCCATTTTCCTCTTCTTATCAAACCCATATGACTGATGGGTTACTCCAATCTCCATCTCAACTTTGAGAGCACATCGAACGATTTCCTCGTATCTATTAAAGTCCCTTATGGCTAAGGCCCTTCGAAGACTTGGTTTTAAGCCACTAAAGAATCGATCGATCTTACTCTCAGGTTGGATAATAATACCAGAAGCGTACCTTGCAAGTCTTGTAAAATTTGCTTCATAGGTACCAACAGATTCATCATCCTTTTGCTTCAGTTCAAGAAACCCTTTCTCCATCTTTGTTCAGAGAATATGAGGGAATTACTTATTGAAAAATAAGTTCTTGAACTCGTCCCATTCCATGGACTCAATTTCATCCCTTTGCCTCGTATTCTTAATAAGATTCCACCATTGATCAACATCTCCTTCCAAACGATACACTGCAAGGATGACTTTATCATGTTTAGAACATTGAAGAACTGAAAATATCTTTTCAGTAGTACTAATCCATTGTTCAGCAACTAATGGATCAGTAGACCCGCTGAAATAAGGTGAATGCTGTCTCATGAAGGATCCAA
Organism: Viscum album; assembly: GCA_963277665.1. Classification (NCBI taxonomy): domain Eukaryota; kingdom Viridiplantae; phylum Streptophyta; class Magnoliopsida; order Santalales; family Viscaceae; genus Viscum; species Viscum album. The sequence continues at coordinate 2,028,268,506 of OY728143.1, read as the reverse complement.
CAGAATGTTGCTCCTTCCTTTGCTCGTTTGGAAGTCCTGCATGATTCATAGCTTGAGAAAGTTGTGTGAGCATGGCTACAAGATTTTTCATTCCAGCTCCCATAACGTTTGGTTGCTCAGGGGGACAATCATTGCATTGCCCGTCGCATTCCGCATTAACACGGTTCCTTCGGGTTCCAGCCATTGACTAAAACCAAGAAGAATAGTGTGAGCAACACTAATTATAATAGGAAAACCACATAATCAAGAATAAAATTTCACACTTAAGGTATTATACTAGGTTATTCATGGCCATTTCTAAAACACTAAGATTGTGTTCTATGCTTAGACTTATCCTTAGGGTTTTTACTAAGGATTTCACATCCTAGTTTCCAAAGGTTAACTATACCTTTCCTCTGATACCAACTACAACGACCCATACTTTACATACATTGTTAATAATTCAAAATTGAAGCATACTTATTACAACATATAACAAAACCACGAAAGGACCGTATAGGTATAGTGTCTTTAGAAACTGGGAAACATAAACAACTGGTTCATAAAGCGTCTACACTGTCTCCCATTTATTTCATCATATCTATAGTCCCTTTTGGCATATCTTACTTAACAACTTTCTTCCTGACCTGGGGAAAGAAAACATACAAAAGGGTGAGCTCAAATGCTCAGTAAGGGTAAACAAAAGAAATATCAATCACATCATATATATAAGCACATAACTTTTGGAAATCTTAACCTGCAAAAGAGATCATAATTTCATAACATGGGATAAATCATGGCAGTGAAATGTAATCACAATAATCATAACTTAAAACATGAAACTTTGTGGCATACACACATAATCATAGAGAATCATTTCTTGTTAGTCAAGACTCATTGCCAAGACTATATTAGTGGACAAAGTCCCTTTCTGAACCGAGTCACCCTCGTTTCAGTCCTGTTTCATTGAACCGGTATAACTTACCGTTCCAGCCATGTCTATCTCATGAGATATAAAATCTTTACCCAATGCATTGGAGGGAGATATAGGTCCCACCCATCTCATAATGATACCATTCTTATGTGTGCCACAAAATCATAAACCATACATCATTGCATAACCCATGTAATAAAAATGAGAATCTTAAACATCATGACATCATAAAACAATTCATATACGATAAAGGAATTCATAAAAACAATTCCATCACAACATAATCAAATCAATGTAATAATAGGGATAAAAACAGAACCCTTTATTATCTTAGATGGAAAATAATTTTGATAAAACACTTGAACTTCATTCTTGAGGAAAATATCCTTTCTACTTCAAAAACACTTTTCCTTTCTTAACATGTCGTAAAATTATAAACTAAAAGAAGTTGATTAAAAATAAACTTGAAAACTTGTAAAGGAAGCTTCTTGGAAATAATGTTTTAAAAATCCATTCATGCCGTATAAGTTAAAAAAAACATTCTTCTCGTACTTTTGTCGGAAAAGTCAAAAAGTACCTCGTACGAAAAACGACAAAAGATTCCTTTCATATCTTTTACTAAAAACTCACCGAAGGGTAAAATTGGATTTAAACAATTGTAGGTGGATGGAAATAATATTACATATTGAGGAAACATGGATATGGATGATAAAATGCACCCCAGTAAATACCAAAGTATAAACAATCTCGGATAAAATGAGATTGTGATATTTTCCCTTACCGTAGGTCCGTTTTGATTCGTAAGTGTTCGAACCTCCTGTATAATGATTTAAATAATGTTATTGACTTATTCCAGAATCATAATTATTTTTATGATATCATATATGGTCATATTCTTAGCTTCTTAGTAGTAATATTTCATTGCTACTTGTTATTCGGGTGTTTATAACTTTTTGTTCTTATGCGTGTCTTGTCGAATAAATTCTTATTCTTCTCTTTAGGTTATAGATACCTCATTTACAGAATGGTATTAGTGTAATATATATCATATTCATTCATTCAATTCATTTATATAATCATTATGAAATGAAGATCATGTAGAACGAGTCACATCACATCGTGGAGACGGTATTCCGTACGTACGCACGAGTGATGATATCGTTCCTATGATCATGGAATTGTATTGGAGTGTATCTATACTATTTCAGAATCAGTATTACTTTATAATAGTCATATATAGTCATTATTTACACCATTATACCCATCCAAGTAAGGTGGTGGTGGAAAATAGATTACACCACGGCGTGGAGATGGTATTCCGTACGTACGCACGCGCAGTGATTTATTTTTCCGTAGGATGGATAAATGGTGAAATAGGGTTGTTTCATACTTATAATAACATATAAATATGTGAGTGATACTGATGTTATTACTTAATAATGAAACAACTAAATAAGAATAAGTGGAAGAAGAAATAAAGATGAAAGAATCGGTAACGGACATTACCTCTTCTTTGAAGTGCTTCTTTGAGACCTTCTTTTAGGGAACTAAAATTGGTCTTTGAGGAAGACTAGAACCTCTAGGATGTTGCTAGGGAAATGGAGAGGATAAATTGGCAGGGTTTGGCCGAGCTTGAAGGCTCAAAGTGGTGTGAGGAAGAGGGGGAGGAGGTGCCCTTTTATAAGGGAGGAGAGGGGCACCTTTGGAAAAACTAAACATATTATTTTATTATAAAGTCAAGTTCGGTTTTAAATAGCTCCAAATTGATATATTTCGAAGCTAAGGTGGGTATGGGTCGAAATACTATCATCCAATAGAATTTAGACAAGTTTAGGTTCCTATTTTAACCTTATCATTTAGATTTAACATTAAGTTAAATAAGTTTACTTTTACCGCGTCTTCTTGTGTTCTTATACTATAAGGTTAATAAACTTACTATAAGCAGCCAAACGAACCCCAAGTTGTTTATTATTAATATATATAACCTTATATAAGTCATTTGGCTGAACCTTAGATTTTTATGAATAAAATAACAATTACTAGTATAATATTTGTTTTAAAAACTATTTTATGTCAATTTTGACACTATTTAGTAATTGATTTTTGTGAAAATCATAACAGAATGATTAGTTCAAAAAAAGTTAATTAAATCAATAATAACATGTCATAGTAACCTATAAAATTAGTGGAATTTATAAAAAGTCTCAAATTACTTTTATTTTGGTGTTTATAACATTAATTATGTCAATATTTCATTAATAAGATAATTACTGCATCATCTTTGTGTCATAAATAAATTAAATTATTTAATATCTAAAAATTACAAATAAAATACCATTATGTAGGAAATATTTTTATCTTTCTAATGAATATTTATAGTCAAATTTATCTTATGTATAACCCCATATTAAAAATTATTTACTTATTAAACTTTGATTTTAACTATTTTAACCCTTCTTTAAATAAATTAATATTAAATGTCCTAATCTAATCCAAGTGGGCCTAAATGGTCATATTTTATTCCTAAGTTTGTTTTTGGTCGAATTACACTTTTCCAATAGAATTAGGACATGTGTTAGGGTAATAATAATATCATCTTTACCCTTAATTACCCTATTTACTTTTAACCGTGGTAAAAAAAAGTAAAAAGTTACTATTCACCAAAAAATTATTTTCATCTTATTGAACCGCATTTTAGTCCTTGATATTAACCGTGTCTCTCGGATTTTTGAAATTCCACTCACAGAAGCGGTAAAATTAAGTTTTATGAAAAATTCAGTTTTTTAACTACCACTTAGTGGTTTCACTATTCATCAAAAATTGAAAGTTTTCAGAAAAATACCAAAATTTCACCCTAGGATAATTTCGATATTCCGAATCCAAAAATGAAGTCCATTTTGAAAAATAAAATTCATAAAATTTCAAAAAGTGGTTATTACTATTCATAACGGATAGTTTTAATAATATTTTAATAGCATATCGTTGTTTAGTGAAACTCGGTATTGCGTACGACGCAAGCTATCGAGGAAGGTCGCGATTTCGTATAAAGCAAGCCAAGCAAGTGTTGTGTAGAAAAAGATTCCTTTGATGATTTATATAACATAAAAGTCTCGGGTGTTACATCTAAAGCATAAATTTTAGAATCAAACATGTTCGGAAAATTTATCATGAGTTTATTTTCAATTATAGAATCTTATAGGACATCTCCAAAACCTATGATGTTTAAAAAAACTTAATTTACTATTATGAAGTACTCATAAATAGTTTATTCATCTATAATTATTACAAATTCAAACTTTCTATGCTAGATTTTTATATTTTCTTCCTTCACTTTAGTATTTCCTTCAAAAATACTTTCGAGCTTATCCCACACACTCCTTAATGTTTTGAGAACCATCACCTTCATATAATTTTTTTGATAGAGACATAAGAATAATATTTATATCTTTTCCATCAACATAAATATTTCTTTTTTTCTACAAAATTCATAGCAGCATCTTTCTTAATGGGTGGAAAACCAATTATAACAACATCAATAAATTTCAGACCAAGTGATATAAGATATAGAATCATCATGTTTTTCCATCCATGATATTTTTTTTCTATCAACTATAGGAATTATTTTTACTATTAACAGAAATGAGATTATCCATGATAAGGATTTAATCCCTATGATACCAATCGAAGTTCCAAAGGATCTGATCATAAATTAGAGGGGTGGGGGGGGGGGGTTGAATCAGTTGTTGTCTTTTTACAAATTTCAAATTTAGTAAATTTAACCCCTAAAACTTGTTAGATTTTATTCCTTGTAAACTTTTTGAAAACTTAAGTACATGAAGAAATAGAAAATTAAACATGGAACACATGATTTACAAGGTTCAAACTTAGTGTGAGAACCTACATCCTTACTATAACCATTCTTGTGGGTCTATGAAAATTATCTATTATGACGAAGTGAATAAAACTTGTGTCAACTCTCATTAGACAACTTTTATATCCCAATAGGAATGATTATACTAACTCATTTTATTTTAAAAATTTTTCTTACAAAAATTTGATCCACAAAAAAAAAATGAGTAAAAAAACTTTATACACCACAAAGGTCTGTCTGGAACCTTGTGTCCGATTAGCCTCTATTCAATATGCCTGCATTTGATGGCCCATATCTGATAGAATTAGACCAATAGAAGTATTATCAATCTGTGAAATTTCACATTTCTTGATCTTCCTATATAAAAAAAACTATGCTTATCAAACTTCTTCTCAAAACTTAGACCGATACCCTCAGTCCAATTCCCTCTGTCTAGTAATATAAAATTGCCTCAGTTTGATCTTTTGATTAGAATACTCTATCCAGAAACTATTCTTCAACAAGAAACAAATTTCCTTGGATAACTTATGACACCAATTTTGCAGAGTATCAACTCTTACTCATGGGTAAATAGTGTTAAGTACCACTGTACTTTCCTCATCTTTTTATAGGCACCCTATAAATAGTAAAGGCGTGAAACTAAAATATTTTCCTACTCACTCAAATTCCAAAAATTTGAATTTAACTCACATTTGAAATTAATTTTTGACCACTTAAAACCTTATCATATTTTATGGTGTCTTCTCAAAACTTCTTGATTCTTCAAAAATCTTCTCAAATTTCCCATCTTTAATCATGAAACAAAACCATTTGAAAGAATGAAACCTTATTCTATAAATGATGATTTGGAAAACTCTTCATCTGCATGATCATCTCGAACCAATTGAAATAAACTCAACCATCATCTCACACTTTGTAAATTCTCTATATGGATATTGAAAGTCTTGAACATTTTAGTCCATAACTCTATTCATAATTCTAATTCTCTTGACTCAATTTAAAATACAGAACATTTATTTAGTCCGATCAAAGTTTCTTAGCTCAAACTTTGTAAACAGATTCTGTCTGATGGAAATCCTTAACTCATAGCTTAATAAATTCACAACTTTTAACTTCATCTTTCCTATATTAGTAAATCTTGACTTAAAATACCTCACATTTTTTCCCTTGATCAATTGAAAATCAAAACAAAAAAACGATTGATCCCTTTGATCCTCCAGGCCAACTGAAAATGGTTGAATACATTGTTGCAACTTCCAATGACTTAAAAAACATGTAACTTCTATTTTATAGAAAATTTTAAATGTTTCACACTTTTATTCTCATTATCCTTCTATTATTATACTCTTCAGTCCAATCATACACCATCTAATGGAACTATGCATCTGATGAATTATCAGTGTAAAAAATCATTTGATGGATCAATGCCATCTTCTCATCTGATGAATCAATATCAATAGCTCATTCGATGGATCAGTGTTGGATTCCTTGGATCTAAAATTCTTTTTATACCAATTCAACAATTTTTTTCTATTTGATTAGATCATTCTAATAACAATATCAATCTCTTATATCTTTCAATAACTTCTTCATCCAATCAACTTGTATGGTGAAGAAACTTCAATCTTATTCATATTTTTTTATTCAAAGAAAATAGGTTCCCCTCTTTTGTCTTTACACAGATTTAAAAAATTGATTTCTTGAGTGATCACATTTCTTTAACTGATCATCTTTAATTTTTATAATAGATCTATGTATGGTGAATCAATATCTGTATCTCATCTGGTGGATCAGTATCTGTATCTCGTCCAGTGGATCACTATCTCTAGCTCATCTGATCAACAAATTTTAAAACTATTTTAGTTTTAGCAAAAAAAATTTCCAGTCTTCTGAGAACTTCTATGTTCAGTGATTCTTAGTTCGATGAGCCTCTTCTGAAAAAATTCACTTCAGAAATTCATATTTCTCTTTTCTTCTACAAACTCCAGCTTATATCATGACTTCTTCAGGATGTTTTAGGAACTTGAAATAACAAAAAAGAATCATCTAACTTATTATTGAAATTTTTACAACTTCCCATCAACAATTTTAAAAATTTATCTATTTTAACAATTCCTGACTCAAAAACTTTTTTTTCTGATGCATTTCATCTTCGTAAAAACTCAGAATTTCTGATGCCTGATGAATTAAGTCCGATGGACTATCTAATTGAAAAATTTTAAAAAACATTTTATTTATCTGGATTCTCAACAACTTCTCAACAAAAAAGTTATAAACTTCCAGCAACACATCCTTCATCTGATTTTAAAAAATGTTCTTTTACAAAAAGTTAGTTGTAAATAAAAAAAACTTTTTTAAAACAAAAACATCACACATAATCTTAAATAATGAACATTGAACAATGATATAATTTAAAATTAAAGATAAAAATTAATTCACCATGATAATAAATGTGAAATATCATTAAGAAAATCATAAGAAGAGAAAAAAATCAATTATATAAAAAGATAATTAAAATTATTTATTTTAATTCCTTAAATGTTAGTATTATTTTAAAAAAATGATTTTATGTGTTCTAATACCCATGAATTAAGGAAAATTTAATGTTTAAAATATAAATAATTAATGTGATGTTATTAAAATTAATTAATGTTAAAATGATATTTTTTAAATAAATAAAGTTGATCACTTTTAAAAGATAATTCTAATAAATGTTTCAATTTAAAAAAAATTACTACTCATTTAATCAGCAATTAATATAAAATAATATAAAGAACACTTAAAGTTTAAAAAGTAAATTTTGTTATAAAAGTAGTTTTTCATTATATTTATGTTTTCAATTAAAAATTAAAATCCTAAATTTTAGAATTTTAATTTGATAACTTAATTTTTTGATTTAGTATGTCATGATTATCTTAGATGATTTTTTGATATTTTTATTAAAAGGTTTATTTTTAGTTAAATAGTACACAATACTGTTTTTTCAAATACCGTAACTTTTGTGATATCATCATGATATAAGCATGATTGAAAAATTTATGAAACCTTTAGATAAACTAAATATGTATTTCAGGAGTAAAATAAAACATTTAAAAATAAGGTTTTGAATTTAAAAATATATGATTAATATTTTGGAACCTAAGTTATATTTTTACAATCTTTGGCCCAAATAAGTATTTTTATACTTTAAAATATTTTTTTTCTAAAAATTACTTTTATTTCATTATGTGTACTTATATTGAAGTTAATTTTTATCATATTTATAAATTTAATTCAATAAAATAAATTTAATATGTGGATTTTTTATAATAAAAATTAGTTAATAAAGACAATTTAATTTTAGGGTATAAAAATAACTTACCAAGGTATAAATTTGTCATCACTATAAAGGCTAAAATGAGGTAAATGTGTTAAATCAGAGAGGTAAAGTCACAAAATATCATAAAAACTTATCTCAAAATGGGTATATTAAGACTTTAATGACCTTACCTTACCTTAACCTCACTGATTATCAATTTTGTATCTTCTTGCCTTGGATATGACATTCATTTTTATATTAAGAAATTAATATTTACAAAAATGACACACCTATCACTTATAAATGGAGCCCTTCACCACCCAAATTCCCCTCACACCTAATTATTTGTATCTCAACCAAGATTTGCCAAAAATATTCTGCAACACTCTTAGCCACGTCCTAGAGGTTATGGTCTCATCAAAATACCACCATTCAAACTCATAATCTAATTAACAAAGGAGTGATCCCAATAAGGTAAGAGCTTCTATCCAATTTCTCATTACCATTCCTTTAAATTTTCTTTTCCTACCTTCTCTAAGTCCATTATTCCCATTCTAATATAATTAGTTTAGTATAATTTGTTTACCGAAATGTTATTATGTCAGTATAATAACCATTATCTACCTTCCTCTCCATTCTACAAATGAAAACGTCGCTCATATTATGGTTGGTTCACTACCACCATGAATGATATACTTTATTTTTCATCACCGCCTTACATGGATGGTTCTAAAAATAGATTTAATGAATAAATATGATATTAATGAAATGATTAAGATTTTGGAAAGATAAAATTTCCATTATATTAATGATGTTACCAATAAATGATCATAGTGATTTTAACCGCCCAAAATTAGTATACCGAGACATCTTTCACAATTTGAATTTATTTTAGAAAATATATTGAGCTATATAAATTTTTTGTTACTAAAATTGAAAATAATCTATAAATATAAAATTTTTGTTATAGGTAACTACTTTAAAACACCTTTAACCATGTTCAACATATAGAAGTAGTTTTGGATAAATCTTTTGAACAACCCTAAGTGGTCGATGAGAGAAAAAACTATACAATAAATGAATGACATATGATAATAAATGAAACTTAAAAAATGAAATATACATGAATAATGTAACATAATTCTTGAGGTAAACACCTATTTTAAGTTTAATAGGTTTTATTTTAGGTTTGAGAGGTGTTAGTGGTGATACAATGGATTTAATATGCTGCTTGGCCTCTTTGGTGGCAACATAAGGTAACCAGACAACTGGTGGATTTGGATAGATCCAACCAAGGGCAAGGGGGATCACTAACCATCTAGTGGGGAGAAATAGACTATACACATTCTACCTATAACCACCGACCATCTGGTGGGCCTCCATCTTCCAGCTGGTGGCCACCACTGGGTAGCCGATGACGTCGGGTTGGGCCACATAAGTAAGGGTGTAAATGACTTTTTATACCACCAAAACCCTTAATTAACCCCTTAATACCTATTTTTCTAACATAATATGACCAGAGATCTTGGATAGGCACCCCTTTGGCATTTATTCTTCTTCAAACTTCCCTGCTTAGCATTTTGATTCCGAATCGATTGGTAGCCATCAAATTGGTAAGTTTGAACGAATCTAACCTAGTTCTTCATTATTTATTTTAATTTATAGTGGATCTATACCACATTGATCAGGTTTATTGATCATTTGATGTTTTTCTCTATTTATTATAGACCCATCATGTGTTTGTTTCCCGGAGGCTGGGTCACTTATTTTTTGTGGTGCAGAACATGTGATCTTAGAGGTATGTGATGAGCTATACTCTCCACCAACCTTATTCTTATGAAAACTTGATTATAATATGTGGGAATTTATTTTTAGGGACTCATATTGATTTATATAGTTTTACCTTTCCTTCCTATGTGTGGATCCCATTGTGGTTGGCATGCGACTCAAGTGTGAGGTAGGTGGTTACATCACTAGCCTTTGTTTGGTGAACCATAAATGCTCTTGGTTTCCTAAATGGTTTTCTAAATTATGTTTGGAATGATCCTTGATTTTTTTTATATGCACGTGTGAAGGGTTTTTGATAAAATATAGTTCCCCACCTTTTTTAAGTAAAGTAAATATGATTTCATATCATTAATGAAATGATTTATGAAATTGGTTTTCAAAGCATGATTTTGATGGAAAGGGTTGTTTAATTTTTTTTTATTAAATGTGATAATACATTGGAAATGAAAAATTACTTGACATATGTAGCACATGGGAGCCTTGAGTACTTAGGAGGGGGTATAATGTTGAGCCTTGTCCTTGTTTCTGTAGAGGGTTCACTCATGGGTTTTTCCTTTATTCCCTAGGCCCTATTGTTATAGGGGCTTGACTCTCAAACACTGTAGGGGGTTAACTCATAGGGTGTTCCTCCATTCTGTAAGATTTTTTTGTTCTAGGGACTTGTATAGTGCACATGAGTCTTAATTTTATTATTAAGGAACGAGTGACCTAGCTATCCCAAACCTATGTTGTAACATCCCAGAAAATATTTTTCTTTTATTAATGGATATCTTTCCTCCCAATATCTTTTTAATATGTTTTACAATAAAAGAACATAAAAAGACTTTTATATTTCATGATAACTTCATAAATCATGCATAAATTTGGACTAGTAAAACTATGAAAAACAATGGGAGATACTTATTAAAGAATAGTAAATTCACTAAAAAAAACTCCATAGGCTTGAAATCCCCCAAGAAGATCACCCTTTCTATAAATATTGTAAAAAGTAAAAGAAGTATTAAGAAAACAATATACATCATCAATGGATGTGTAAGAACCTTTGTAAGAAAAGTAGTGAGTAATGATGCGAGTATTATAAGATATTTATAGAGAATTATGTTCGTTCAGAATGAGGAACATTGTCTAATAATATTAGTGGGAATTATGACAATTAACTAAGAAGATGATTGGTCAATATTATTATTGTTAGCGCAACAAAGTGACCATCGATATTATTTTATAGAAACTATATAAATATTTATTTACCATTAAAAGTATGTAATATTATAAATTTATATGTTTTAAATAAATTTTATTTTCTCTAAATTATCTTATAAAACAATTTTATATGATAATATAAATTAGAGAATCCCTAAGTAATTTTTATAATGGTTAAAAAGTTCTTTATGTCATAAAAATGGTTAAAATTCAATAAATAAGGATTTTTATTCAAAATACATAATCATTATATTTAGAGTACTATTTTGATAAAATAAGTTCCATTTTTCATTTTATCACATCGGAATTAGCTTATGGTGAATTTATTATAATTTTATAAAAAGTTTATTTTTAGGTTAAAATGTGAAAATATTGTTTTTTACGAAATACAATAAATCTTATGATATAATTAGGATATGAAAAAGATTTAAAATTAGTTAATACCTATTCTTAATAAGAAATTATTTAAGTAATAACATTGTACATAATGTGTTTCTTTTAGAAACACATGCTTAGCATTTTTGAAAAACACAATTTTTACCTTAAAAAAACTATTTTTAAGAGTTATATATGTGTCATGTTAGAATTGATTTTAAACAATTTTATAAATTTAATTAAGTAAAATTTATTTCATATTTGTAATTTAAAGGTCAAAATTATTTAATAAGTCCAATTTCAATTTTTTATACATAAAAAAGTCACCATGGTAAAAAAAAAGTTATCGTGGTATAGGTAAAATAATATAGTGGGTTAAAGTTAAAAGTTAAAGACTTAAAATACCTAAAAAATATAAAATTAAATGGATGTATGATGTTTTCATCGACCTAAAATATCATTTAAAACATTAAATATCAATGAAAATTATTTTATTTAATTCCACCCAATAGTGGTTGGCCTTAAATACAAAATATTTATTTTTATTCACTTAAAAACACCCCTCCTCAAGTATAAATACCCCCTTCCTACCCCCAATCTCCACTTAAAATTCAAAATCCTAAAATTTATACTCTTTTAACCTTCCAAATATTCCCTCCAAGGTTCCCTAATTTTATTACAAGGTCATAGGGGTTCTCCCTCTACGATTTAGGAAACAACTTTTCAAGGCAAGAGAATCCTCCTATCCTTTTCATTCAAGTACGTCCTTATTATGCGTATTCTAAGTATCCAGATTATTTATTTTTATTCATTATATTTTTTATTCTCTATATTTCCCAAATTGTGTTTTACCAATGGGATACATTCAACCTCTCTCATTATTTTTTTATTATAATCCATGTTGTATACTGTTATGCTGCCAAAATCATTTCATGAATTTTTCTCTTTTTCATGAAATATTTTCCTATTGTAAATACCCAAACAAATTACATTTATTTGGAAATTAAACTATATATAAAAATTTCTTATTTATTATAGTATTTAAATATATAAAACATATATTCCCTTTTCATGGGTTAAAAATGATGTTTTGTTCAAGACTTTAAGTGCCTTGTATGAAATGATTTTTAAATGAATCCTGTTATTTATTTCTATGAGTTATTGATGAAATGATTTCATTTATGTTCAATGTGGATCACATTATTTAATACATATGAATGGTGCGCCCTGATATCACTACAATAAATTGGGTGAATAATTAGTCTCTAGAGATGACATGCTTACGATACCTTGGTGAATAACCTTGGTAAATATGATTTATGACACCTTAGTGATAAACCTTAGTGACATACTTATGAATGTCCCATTTTTATTTTGTATTCATATTTATATGTTATGAATATTGTTCTTTCTATTATTATATACCTCATATTAATATGATCAAGCCTTACTTATATGCCTCTTGCTCACATGCTAATTATTTCCTTTATTCATTCTCTTACTGGGATTTATGATCACCCCTTTATTTGATGTATTTTCACAATATTTGAGATAAAGTGTGATGAAATAAGATGTAATAACAAGATTTATCCCAAAATAATTGAATAATGTTTATTTTTATGTTATCCTTATGTAATTCATGTAATATGTACTTAATTTCAAAGACACTAAACCCCAAAAGATTCTCCATATTGTTAAATGTTGTATCATGAAATGAAAAATTTATGCAATAAAAAGGAGAGTTTCCATAGTTGGTATCAAATTATGGTTTATTTATTTGTGGAGATTAGAATTATAAAACATTAGTAAAAAATACTGAGGATAAGTTTAAATATAGGAGAAACGTCCTGGTATTTTGGTAAGTATTAAGTAAGTGGTTTCTGAGCAAAGAAATCCCTATCTAAATACAAACAAGTGGATGTGGTTCTGGTAGATATGAAACTAGTGGTAATACCCAAAAACACCATATTGATATAGGCTTTATTAGGAATTAGTGCACAATAATGAACCTTGCTGCACTCATAGTTTGATACTCTCCGAGGATATGCTTTAGTCAATCACAATATTATAAAAACCATTATGAAGGATATAAATATAATGTAAAACTTTTATTAATATTGAAGTATATCATCCTATAATCATGATATTAGAAAATTTTAAGATTATTATTTTCTTTAGAATTATTATTTTAAGATTCCTAATAGTAAAAAGATTTCTTACTTAGATTTTCTCATTTTAGAAAAAAATGGAAGGAAATAGAAGAATGTATGAAAACAACAGATGAAACAGTCAAGGTGATGATGATATTCCCAATATGGGGGGAGATGGAGTAGAAAAATTTATTATGATAATGAATCAATTAAATCAAGTCATGAATAATGAATAAAATCACATAGAGCGTCCTGCTTTACCTAGGAAGGAATAACTAGAATTTGAATCCTTCATGTGTCAATGACCACCTTCTTTTAGTGGATCTACTAATCCATTGATTTTCGAACAATGTATTACCTCCATAGACAAGATATTTTTTGTACTATAATGTTCATAGCTAGATATAGTCACCCTGTTAGTATACCTTTTTTAAGGAGAAGCATATCTATAGTGGAAACTGATTAAAAACAAGAATATAATAGGTGATATTGATGCTATGGAGTGGGAGGACTTCAAGGGAATATTTTTCAATAAGTCTTTCCCCATTCGATGTGAAAAAATGGAGAATTAACTATTAGAGATGAATCATAAGGAGAATTAAAATATGGGAAGACATGAAATGAAATTTACAATAATTTCACGATACACCTCTACCTTTGTTATGGATACTAAGGGAAAGGTTGATATAATATTCAGTGAACTGAGACCCCATATGTGGAGGAATTTGAAAAATTGGGATTATGAAAACTATGAGGTGTTAGTGCAGAGTGATATGAAGGTTGAATTAGAGTTTGGATATCCAAAGTGATCACATAGGTCTAATTAAAATAAAATAGAAATGGGTCCAAAACCAGGGAAGAATTTTTATCATGAAAGAGAAGGAAAAAAAGTGCAACTTCCCACATGAAAATAACGTGGGAAGAAGAATTCGGGGAACTTCTTTCTTGGGAGTGTAAAGTGATACAAATTCATAAGATATATCCACATAACACATAATTATCATAGCGAGGTGAAGCCTCAACTTCTCAACAGTAATGACAAAGGGAATATGGTGCATGCCCACTTGTAAGTTCAATTATTCAAGTTTGGATAGATTAGGAACTTTTATAATCACTATAAAAATCATAATACAATAGATGGAAACCAACATAAACCTTAGAACATGAAAAGGGAACAATGTTAGGCATTTTCAATCATAACATATGAATTAGAAGCTCCAAATGATGTGGTGAAAGGTACACTCATTGTTCTCTCAAAGCTAGCAAGTACTTTGTTTGATTTTGGTTCTACACATTACTTTATTTCATCCAAGATTGAAAAGAATATAGAATTAATCCCTGAGATTCTAGAAGTATAGTTATCAGTTAAGAATCATGGAGGGATTATCCTAACATCAATATTATATAGAAACTCTAGTATTAACTTTGGTGAGTACAATCTCATTGTAAATCTAGTAGTAATTACCATGGTGTAATTTGACACTATACTAGGGATAGAATAGATCTAAAAATATAATGATAAGATAAAATATAGAAATAAGGAAATTTTAGTAGTCTTGAATGGAAAACCTGTAGTTATTTTCAAAGGAGATATATCTCAGCCCGATATTTTCCTATAAGCTCTTCCCATATCCTTCTTTATGGAGATGATTAATGAAGAGGGAGAAGGAAATGAAAGTATAAAAATAGAAAATATCCCCACTGTTCAGAAAAAAATTGACGTATTTCATAAATAGTTACTTAGACCTCCCCTATAAAGAGAGGTAGAGTTCTCCATTAAACTCATATCTATATCCAAGACAATACCAAAGACCTCATATAGAATGGAAAATATAGAGTTGGAGTAATTAAAGAAACAACTTCAAGAACTTTTGGAGAATGGATTTATCCAACCAAGTGTATATCCTTGGGGGATACCTATCCTCTTTATAAATAATAAGGATGGATCAATGAAACTATGTATTTATTATAGTGAACTTAATGAGATCATAATGAAGAACAAGTACCCTCTCCAAAGGATTGATGATTTATTTGACTAAGTTTGTGAGGATTAATTATTCTCTAAGATTGACCTTAGATCTGGGTATCATTAATTGAAGGTGAAGAAGGAATATATATCTAAATACTACCTTCCAAACAAGATATGAGAATTATGAGTTTATTGTTATGCCCTTTGTCTTGACTAATTCTCCTACCATATTTATAGATTTGATGAATAGAATCTTTAAAGACTACCTTGATAAATTCATGGCAGTCTTTATTAATGGTATTCTAATTTATTACAAAATCTTTGAGGATCATGAAGATCATATAAGGTCCATCTTACGAACTCTGAGGAAGGAGAAGTTTTTTGGTAAGTTTAGAAAATGTGAGTTTTGGTTGCAATAGGTTTCATTCTTGGGACACATCGTATCCAGTGAAGGAATCTTAGTGGATCCAATAAAGACAAGGGTCATAGAGGAGTGAACAAATACTATAATTTTAACCAACATTCATAGTTTCTTTGGTCTAACAATATACTATAGAAAGTTTGTGAAAAAAAATTCATGGATTTATAATCCACTAACTAAGTTAACTCGAAAGGTATTTAAGTTTATCTGGACAAAGGAGTGTAAAGAAAGCTTCTAAGAACTAAAGAGGAGGTTGGTTAGTGAACCAGTGCTAACTTTACCAAATAATGGGGAAGGATCTTTCATTATTAGTGATGCATCCTTAAAGTGACTTTGATGTGTACTCATGAAAAATGATAAAGTGACTTCCTATGCATCACAACAGTTAATGAGTCATGAATAGAATTATCCTACCCATTATATAGAGTTAGCTATAGTCATTTTTTTCTTTGAAGATATGGAGGCACTATTTTTATGGGTAAAAGTGTTATATATACATAGTTCACAAAAGTTTGAAGTATATATTCACACAAAAGGAATTGAAAATGAGATAAAGTAGATGGTTTAATCTTCTTAAAGACTATGACTCTTCAATTCATTATTACCCTATAAGAGTGAACAAATTAACAGATGCATTGAGTAGAAAAGATCATGGTGTTCTTGAAATGATGAGGATTGAATGAGATCCTTTGATCAAGGGACTAGCAATTTTTGACATGGGAATCATAAGGGAAGGGACAAAATCAATCCTATATCAAATGATTTATGAATTGAAATTACTAGAGAAGATCAAAAAATATCAAGGAGATGATTCTTTAATGCAAATGAAGATAGAGGATATAAAAAACGGGAAGTTTCTTAAATTCAATATTGATCAGTAAGGAGTACTAAATTTAGTGTAAGGCTATGTATCTCATATATTGTAGAGATAAAAATAGATATGATGGATGAAGCTCATAGCTCTGTATTCTATATACACCCTGGAATCACTAAAATTTATAGGGACCTTTGTGGTTATTATTGGTGGAATAATATAAAAAGGGATATTTATAATTACATTGTAAGGTGATTGGTATGTCAACAAGTAAATTTGGAGTAAAAACTTCCTAAAGGGGTATTAAAACCACTGCCCATACCTATGTAGAAGTGGGGTAACATCTCTATGGACTTTTTCACTAGCCTTACAAAGATATCCAAGGGTAGCAATGATATTTGGGTAATCATTGATACATTGAAAAATTAGACTCATTTCATTTCCATAAGATAGGATTCCACCCTATAGTTCCTATCTTTCCTCTATATCCAAGAAGTAGCGAGACTCTATAGATTACCACTGTTGATTGTTTTTGATCAAGATCCAAGATTTACTTCTAAATTATGGAGGAGCCTTCAAAAGGATATGAATACAAAAGTAAACCTGACTATAACCTACCATACTTAAACTGATGGGAAATCTAAAAATATTATTAAAAAATTGGAAGATATATTATGGGATAGGTCACTTGATTTTCAAGGGATTTGGGATCAACATCTTCAACTTTTTGAATTCTACTATAATAATTGTTTCCACTCAAGCATTCAAATGACACTATTTTAAGCTCTCTATGGAAAAAGGTGTAGAACTCCAACATGTTGGGATGAAGTTGGAGAAGGGAAACTATTGGGACAAGACATTGTGAAGGAAACTATAGAAAAGATTCAAGTGATTTAGAAACACATCAAGGCTACTCAAAGTTGACAAAAAATTTATTCCAACAAATGAAGGAATAACTTAGAGTCTCAATTGGGGGATCATGTATTCCTCAAGATATCACAATGTAAGGGAGTTATAAGGTTTGTAAATAAGGGGAAATTGAGTCCAAGGTACATTGGACCATTTTATATTCTGGAGTGTATTGGAGTAGTTTCCTATCATTTATCACTAAATTAAAATCTTTCCAATGTCCATGATGTCTTACACATGTCCCTATTGAGAAAGTATATGTCAGAACCATCACATATACTTGATACTAATGGTGTAAATTTTGAAGTTGAATTGACATATTAATAGGAATAGATATAGATCCTTAAAATAATGGAACAAGTTCTGAGGAATAAGACAATATGGATTGTGATGTCACTATGGAGAAATCACAAGTTCAAAGAGGCTACTTGGGAGCCAAAAGAAGCCATGAAGTATAAATACCCTCACATGTTTTCACATTAGTATATAAAATGAGATTTTGAGGGTGGAATTTATTTAAGGGGGGAAGAATTTAACATCCAAGAAAATGATATTCTTTTATTAATGGATCTATTGAATCCCAATATCTTTTTAATATGTTTTACAATAAAGAAACATAAAAATAATTTTTCATTTCATGAGAAATTCATACATCACACATAGATTTGAACTAGTAAAACTATGAACAATAATGGGATATACACATTAAATAATAATAAATTCACTACAAAAAACTCTTTAGGCTTGAAATCCTCTAAGAAGATCACCCCTACCATAAAGATAATAAAAAGGAAAATAAGTGTTAGGAAAATAATATACATTATCAAAGGATGTATAGGAATGTTTATAAAAAAAATAGTGGGTAATGATGAGATTATGATAGGATATTTATAGGGAAATATGAAAATTTAGAATAAGGAATATTGGATAATAAAATCAATTTCAATTATGACAATTAATAAAGATTACAGTGGGTCAATATTATTATTGTTGGCGCAATAAAGTGACCATCAAGATTATTTAATAGAAACTATATAAATATTTAATTACCATTAAAAGTATGAAATTTGATAAATTTATACGATTTAAATAAATTTTATTTTCTTGAAATTATATTATAAAACACTTTTATATGATAATATAAATTAGATAAACCCTAAGTAATTTTTATAATGGTAAAAAATTATTTATGTCATAAAAACAGGTTAAAATTCAATAAATAAGGTTTTTTATTTAAAATACAATATTATCATATTTAGAGTAATATTTTGATAAAATAAGTTTCATTTTTCATTTCATCAAATTATAATTAGCTTAGGGTGAATTTATTGTAATTTTATAAAAATTTGATTTTTGGGTTAAAAAGTGAAAATATTGTTTTTACAAAATATAATAAATCTTATGATATAATTAGGATATAAAAAATAATTTAATAACTATTATTAATAAAAAAATATTTATGGAAAAATATAGTACATAATTTTTTACTTTTATAATCACATAGTTATCATTTTTGAAAACCATGATTTTTACTATTAAAAAAACCATTTTTATAAGTTATACATGTATCACCTTAGAATTGTTTTTACCAATTTTATAAATTTAATTAAGTAAAATGGATTTAATATTTGGAATCATAAGGTCAAAATTAGGTAATAAGGTTAATTTCATTTTTTAGACATAAAAAATGTCATCGTGGTAAAAAAAGAGTTACCGCTGTATAGGTAAAATAATGTAGCGGGTTAAAGTTAAAAGGTAAAAGCTTAAAATACCTAAAAAATAAAAAATTAAGTGGGTGTTTAATGTTTTTATAGACCTAATATATCCTTTAAAATATTAATTTTCAACTAAAATTATTTTATTTAATACTACCTAATAGTGGTTATCCTTAAATACAAAATAATCATTTTTATTCACTTAAATCCCCCTTTGCTCAAGTATAAATACCCCTTTCTAACCCACACTATCCACTATAAATTAAAAATACACAAATTTATACTCTTTTACCCTCCCAAAGAGTCCCTCTAAGGTTCCCCAAGGTGTATCCAAGGTCTTAGGGTTTCCCCCTCCATGATTTAGGTTGCAACTTTTCAAGATAAGGGAATCCTCCTCCCCTCCCTTTTCATTCAAGTAAATACTTATTATGTGTCTTTTAAGTGTCTATATTTTTTTATTCATTATATTTTTTTATTCTCTATAATTCCTAATTTTTTTTATCAATGGGATACCTCTAACCTATCTCATTATTTTTTCCCATAATCCTTGTTTTATACTATTATGCTACCAAAATCATTTTAGGAATTTTTCTCTTTTTCATGAAATATTTTCCTATTATGAATAACCAAACATATTAAATTTCCTTGGGAATTAAACTATATGTAAAAATATATTATTTATTATATTATTTACATATATGAACCCCATATTCACTTTTCATGGTTTAAAAAATATGTTTTATTAAATACTTTAAGCACCTTATACACAATGATTTGTTAATAAAAGTCATTATTTATTTCCATGGGTTATTAATGAAATGATTTAATTTATGTTAAATGTGGCTCACAAAATTTAAGAAATATGAAGTGTGTTCTCTAATATTTCTCTAATGCATTGGGTAAATAATTAGTCTCTAGAGATGACATGCTTACAATACCTTGGTGAATAACCTCAGTAAATATGATTTATGACACCTTGGTGATAAACCTTGGTGATATGATTATGAATGTACCATTTTTATACTGTATCCACATCTACATGTTAAAATTATTTTTATTTATATTACAATATGCCTCATACTCATATTATCATGCCTTATTTATATGATTATTGCTCACATGCTAATTATTTTCTTTGTTCATTCCCTTGCTGGGATTTATGCTCACCCATTTCTTTGATGTATTTCCATAGGATTTGAGATGAAATGAGATGAATTAGTATGGAATAAAAAATGAGTCTCCCAAAATAATTGAATAATATTTATTTTTATGCCATCCTTGGGTAGTTCTTATAATATGTACTTAATTTCTAAGACACTAAACCCAAAAAGATCTTTTGTATTGTCAAATAGTATATCATGAAATGAAATATTTATGTAATATAAATACAGGTAACCATATATGTTATCCAAGGGGTGATATCCATTTTTATTTTTCATTTTATTGTTTTTGATTTTATATAATATATGATTTATTCTTTGATAAATGTAAAATGGATTATTTGAAATGTGTTTTGAAATTGTAATATTTGGATTTTTGCTTTAGAACTGTAAAAAGGGGAAATTTTTTACCATGATTTTTGAATAAATGTGAAAACTATTTTATCACACCATGTTTTTCATATATTGATAATTTATATCTATTTGACACAAACTTGTTATGGAACACTTGGATGGTATCCTACTATGTCTCTTTTTCTCACACCCCACACACTCCCTAGGGGGCATGTAGACCTTGTTTTATCTGATGCAAGAAAGGGAAAGGCATCATAGTGAGGTAGATAGGTTTATGTTAGCTATGTATGGGTAGATGGTGGTGAGGGAGTGTGATGTTTCCCACATATCATATTTAATATCCATTGATAGTTTGGGTTTTTTATTTAGTTTTCTTTTGGACTTTCACCTCGGTTTTGGCTTATTACCTTAGTTGTATCACTTCTATTTTTGTTCTTTTTGACTATGGAACATTTTATTTATGGTTATATTTATTTATATAAATTCCATGTATCTTGTTTTAGGTTTGGAAAAATCATTCCTTATTTTCATTTTTGGATGACCGAGTGCTAGTTGCCAGCCTATGCGGATTGAGAATGGTCTTCAGTTCTTGTCATGGTCTAGTTCAGAGCCTAGTTGGATGGGTTGTTTGGGATGATTTGTACAATTTTTTTTATCAGAGGAAGTTTGTGCTTATATTCTTCCATTTTTTGGAAGTTGGTAGATAATAGATAAGATTTTTGGGACTTTAGGGGTACGTTACAAGCTAGTGTTTGACCATATTTCATCATAACAAGCCTTAAATCACCATCGGATGTTGGGTTGTGTGTATCCTATGCTGGGTTTTATTCTAGATATTAGTTTAAACTTATGTTATTTTGAGTTTAAACTGAGATTGTTTCATTATCTGATCATTTCATTTTGTTTTTGGTATGCAGAATCATATCTCTGAGATAAGGTCCAAGGGTTCCTCAGGAGGGTGCAGTGGGAGATGCTCATCAATGGAATCATCCTTTTGACCAATATATCCTAGAGGATATCTTATGGGTGATTTTTGTTGTGGACCAGAATACACCACCTATTTATAACCTAGATAAATAGGTGAAATTAAGAGTTGTAAGAGAGAAGGATCGAGCACAATAGTTCCTATGCTAAAATCCCCCACCTTTTAAGGGTACTAATGAACCTTGAGAGGTAGAGTATTGGATGGAAAATATTGATAAGGTCTTTGAATTCCTAGAGACAATTGAATATGTTAAGGTGATGTGAAAAATGTTTAAGATTGAGGGTCCTAACAAGAGGTAGTGATACTCTATGGTTTATGATAATTGGCATGTGGGATTGGAGAAGAAAGACTTTAATACATCTTTCTTTTAGAATTTCTTCCTAAAATACTTGATGATGACAAATTTTATGAAGTTTCTCTCTTAGTAGACCAACCATTTTGATGAGTTGGTTCATTTTTCTTACGAGGTGGTGAAGAATGATAAGCTGAAGGCTTAGAAAAACCTACAAAGCTTGTGACA
Organism: Viscum album; assembly: GCA_963277665.1. NCBI lineage: Eukaryota > Viridiplantae > Streptophyta > Magnoliopsida > Santalales > Viscaceae > Viscum > Viscum album. The sequence goes on along the minus strand of OY728143.1, from coordinate 2,028,246,064 downwards.
TGATATCTGATTATAGGTGTATATACTGAATCTCACCACCTATTTTAATATGGTAGATAAGACTATCATAGTAGATATTGATATGGTGGGAAAGAAAAGTTTTTTTGGATCTTCCCTTCCACATAGTAGCATTTCAAACGACACACATTGGAAAAAAGAGGAAATGACCTGATTATCGCAAGGGTGGTGGAGGTAGATATCAGTAGTGGGATTTTTCTGCCCCATCAATAGCAGCTAGTAGTTTTCCCTTGACTTTCTACCAGTGAAGTATGGTAAGGTACACCTGATGATCTTTCCCTGCACCCTCAAAGACCTATAGTTCTTGTGGTTGTTGAGGACATTTGTAGAGATTATACTAGGCTCTATCTGTACCTCATTATAGATAGGTATCAATAGCTACAAAGGCCATTTTAGTGAATTTAAAATCTTCAAAGTCAATAAGTATCCAAATAAAAGTGTTTTTAGTGAAGTAATTTCACACGATGGAAGTTTTTTTTGACAAAATTTGATGAAGTTATAGCTACAATGATAGGAACCATTTTCATTGAACATTCTACATAAACTAATTTATTTGATATTGGTGTCTCACAATATTTTATATTTTACCATTTTTTGGATTGTTTAAACTTCAAATGGAGCTCATTTACTATGTTATAGATCTATCAATGCCTCTTGGCAAGTGTAAAGAAAAGAGGTTTCATTTTCCATGTTCTCTTTCAATTATCTATGTTGAGTTAGTCTAAGACTTCCCAATTATTAATCTGGATCTTTTCGATGTTATCATTAGGTTGGATTAACTGATTGCACACCAAGATGATATTTATTGTTATCATTGGTGTGTGTCATTCCTTGTTGCTGATGGGAAATTTAGGGTGTTTCAGGGAGAGTGGGTTCTGAGGTCTAGTTGTGTGAGACCTTATCTCTTGGAGATTAGGAGCTTACTGTCTACTGTTGTGATTGAGTTTGGTGATGTATCTTCTCATTATAATATTCCCATGGTTGTTTAGGATTTCCCAAGGTTTTTACCCGTTTACTTCTTTGATCTTCCTCAAAAAATTGTGGTAGAGTTCTCCATCAATCTGGTGCATGGTACGTAGCCAATTTTTATACCCTCTTATTTCATGACACCTACTGATATGAGAGAGATTAAGATCTAGTTGTAAGGCTTATTGGATAAGGTATTTGTTCATCCTAGTGTTTCACCATGGGCATCCACTTTAATCTTTTCTAAAAAGGTTGATGGTTCTCTTCATCTCAATGTATATTATCATAAGATTAATCAGGTAACATTTAAGAATAAGTATCCCTTACCCCAGATAAATGACTAGTTTGATCAGTTAAAGGTTTGAAAGGTAGTTTTCAAAGATTTAGATTTGTTAAAGTTATCATCAGCTTTGAGTTAAGGAATTAGATATCCCAAAGACTACTTTCAAGAGTAGGGATGTCTAATTTGAGTACTTTTTAATTCTGTTTTTCCTAAATAATGCTTATGCAATGTTTATGGATTTGATATACCAAATTTTCTATTAGTATCTCAATACCTTCATTATTCTATTCATGGATGATATCCCGATCTATTACAGATATGAGAAAGTTCATGAGTATTATATGAATTTTTTTATGGGAATCTTGAGGATCCACTGCCTATATGAAAAATTTTCAAAATGAAATTTCTGGATCTAAGAGGTAAAGTTCTTACAACATGTAATTTCAGAAAATGAAATTTTAGTTGATCTTGAAAAGGTGAAGAATGAAATTTCATGGTAAGAACCACATAATTTATTTTAGATTCAAATATTATTAGGTCTTACTATATATTATCTATGGTTTGGAAATAATTTCTCAAAGCTATCATTACTATTGACTACTCTTACTATAAAGGGGTGAAATTATCATGGGATTCTAAATGTTGGTGTTATTTTGATCAGTTGATTTTTTTTTGACATCGGCTCCTATTATGATCTTTTAGAAACCTGGTAATGGTTATGTGGTTTATTATGATGCTGTTGGTGTTGGTCTAGGCTGTGTACTTATGTAAGATGACGTGTGGTTGTGTATGGTTCTCATTAGGTTCATCTAAATGATAATAATTATCCCACTCATGATTTGGAGCTCACCATTCTTATGAATGATCTTATGCATTAGAAATAATACCTTTTTAGGGGGTGGTTCACAGTCTATTCTAATTGCAATATTTTAAGTTATATCTTCTCTAAAAAATATCTAAACCTTAGGCATAGGTGATGGGTAGAGTATCTCTAGGATTTACTTTGACATTTATTATAACCTTGGTAATGGAAATGTCATTACTAACACCCTCAGTAGGAAATTTCCTCCTCAGGATATCTTGGAGTCAAAAGAGGAGTGGAATCTTATGGTAATTTTTTCTTAGTTACATCTGGAGGCATGGTAGGAGATTTAGGTGTTGTTACAACTAGTGTTTAGTTTCCATCATCTCTCCTTGAGTTGATTTTGAAATATTAGTGGTAGGATGATTATTTTAGAGGAATTAGAGAGTCCTTATATGGTGAGGATACTATTCCTAGTTGGAATCTTCCCTATGATGGAATTATTAGCTTATTGGATTGGTTTTTTATCCCTTTATCTGTTAGAAATTCGATAATGCATGATTATCATAGTTATTCATGGGCCATCTATATCAATACTATGAAGACGTATTATGAAATGAGATTCCATTTTTGGTGTCTAGGTATGAATCAAAACATTTCTGATTATGTATCTCATTGCTACACCTGCTAGTAGATTAAGGTAGAGCACCTGAAGCCTTCTAGTTTTCTTCAACCCCTTCTAGTTTTGATATGAAAATGGGACAAGGTATCTATTGACTTTATAATTGTATTACCATGGACTCCCCAATAGAATAATTCTATATGGGTGGTGATTGATTGGTTGAATAAATTAGCTCATTTCATTTGGATTAGGGACACCACCAAGGTTGAAGATCTGGGTAAGATGTACATGTAGGAAGTTATGAGGTTTCACGGGGTTCCCTATTCCATTATTTCAGATAGGGATCCTAGGTTTACTTCTCGATTCTGGAGAAGTCTTCAAGATGCGATGGGATATCAGGCCAGGTTGAATACAACTTATCATCCACATTCAGATGGACATACTGAGCATGATACTCAGATTCTGGAGCATATAATTCATGATTGTGTATTGGATTTCTAAGGATATTGGGATAGCCATATGGATCTCATTGAGTTTTTGTATAATAATATTTACCCATTATCTATATGAATTGTTCAATTTGAGGATTTTTGTGGTCAACCATGCAGGCCACCTCTATATTGGTCATAGGTGGGCGAGGCCTCTATTTTATGACTAAGTTTTGTTCATGAGACATCGATAAGGATCTAGTATATACATTGATGGTTGATTAAATCTTCGAGTAAAAAAAATATTATGTGGATTTTCAATACCATACTTTTTAGTTTTCAGTTAGTTATTGTGTCTTTTTAAAAGTTTCTCCTGGGTTGGGCTATTGTCAGCTTGGGAAACATGTGAAGTTGGCTCTGAGATATGTTGTACCATTTGAGATCACTGAGTGGATTAGAAAATTTTCTTATCGATTGACATTACTGACTTAGTTGATGTGTATTCATGATGTTTCCCACATATCTCAACTTAAGAAGTATCATCTCGATCATTCCCATCTTCTGAATTGGGAGTAAGTTAAGTTAGATCCAGATGTGTTAGTTGTGGAGATGATAATAAAGATTTTTGATTATTAAATGAAAGTTTTGTGTGATAAATATATTATGTTTGTCAAAGTTTTATGATGACATAGATCAAATTATCATAAGAATTTAGAGAGGGACTCTTTGGAAAGGGATTAGTGACCTCATCTCCTTTTAGAGTTTCTTTCTTCCATATGAATTTTTGGGGATAGAAAGTCCTATGGTGGGGAGAATTGTAACATATTAGTTTAGGTACACCAATATTTTAATTTTAAGAGGTTTTATTTTAGGTTTGAGAGGTTTTAAAGGCGTAAAAATGGATTCAGTAAACCGCTTTCCCCCTTTGGTGGAAACAAGAGTCCACCAGCCAGCCAACAAATTTAGACAGAGCCAACCAAGAGCCAGGGGATCCATTGACTAGCTGGTGGGGAGAAACATGCTAAAAACAATTTTTATATCCACTGGACTACTATTGGGTCTCCACAAGCTATATGGTAGGATTAACAATGGTTGTAACATCCTAGTTTGACCCTCTCTAGCTATTAGCTGAATCGGTTCACCACATCACCTTTGGCACGATGCCATGTATGCCAGAGGTTGTATACTAGTAGAAAGGTTCTAATGAGGAATGTGCAGATATTATACCCTCTTTATCAAAGTAAAGAAACAATAGGAATAATATGAAATAATGAGAAAGAATATCCAACAACAACCATACATCACATGAAAAAAATCCCAAAATGGGTAAGTGCCCACAAACTAATGCAGTAAACAAGCCATGTCATAATAGTCTCATGTGTTAAAGGAAACCCAAAATAAATACACACTTGAAAATCCAAAAAATGGTTTTTGACATCAATCTCGGTCCCCACATCCATGCTCCATCCCATGCCCCCAATCAACCATCTATCATAAGGCCTTTACCTTTATCTAGACCTATAACCATGAAATTTGCTCAGGTACCAATGGTGGCCCAAACAGGGTTCAATTACAACTTAGTATCCACCACCAATGGTGTCTAAAACAATATATAGTCTAACCTATAGTGTATGAAAATATTCAAGGGGATAATTAATAGAGAAATAATGAAAACATGTTTCATAAATAAATAGTATTCAATTTAACCTCCTTAGTCCTCAGGTTCTAAAAGAAACCCAAGAAAATCAAAAATTATTTATCCCATTCTAGTCATCTAAATCATATATCATAGGTCACATAGGGTCATTAATTAATCAATTCAATTCAAGGTATCAAGGAGAATCAGTCCAAGTACCTACCTATGTCAAAATCATTAGTGCTCGAAGCATCAATCCAGTGACCAAGACATGCATGAGATCGATGGTGCCTAGAGAATTAGTTTGTCCCAACTTGAATATGAGGAGCCTCAATACAAAATCCTCACCTATAACATTATTCAAAATTTACAAGGTTCATCATCAATGATTATTTTTACACATTATAATAAAAAAATGTTCTATTCCAACAGTCATTGTTCACCATGGTCTAACATACCCAACACCTTTTACCTAACTACCCATTCATCCATTTAATCCTTTATTCTTATATCACATCTGTTAAAGATTCTTTAACACCCTTTAAATATTTAGGAATTTCCCTTTATCCATTTACCATTTATTCCCTTATCTATCCATAGACCATTTAATTCCCAATCAAATCCAGATAGCCCCTTATGCTATGATAACAATCCATGCAACAGGTCTGACCAGTTTAGACTCATAAACTATCTATTATATCATTTACATCCAATTTTACCATTTTAAAGGGATTTTAACACCCCATGGGTGGCCATAATCCTAGTTTCATAGTCTTCTATGGACCGAATGAGATTTATAAAGGGTCTAACACAACATTTAAAATCCCAATATATTATTCTTAAACAAGGAATCAATTTCAAAACATGTTGGTGTAATAAAAAATATCAAATACACATGAAAAAAATAAATACTATGATAAATAGATTATATACTACCTAATTTATATTTGTAGGACACCACACGTCCAACCCTGACCTTTGATTTAAGATCAAATAGACACAACCAAAAAAGTGAAGAACTCTCTAGAAATAGGGATCATGAGACTTAGAATAAGAGGAATAACCAAGCTATGAATCATCTAGAGAAGAGAAGGAAACAAACTCTTGGACATACTTGAGGCTTCGAATGATAAGAAACGACACTTCAAACACCCTATAATTGAAGGAGATCCACCCTTGGGAGAGGAGGTGGAGTTTGGTTTGAAACTTAGGGTGATGGGAGTAAAATTATTGGGAAAAAGTGGGATATAGATATAATATAAGGAGGGAAAAATCATAAATTTACACTTTTTATATGGCACATTATTTGGTCACACAGTTTTCTAAATCGTGTTCTAACCATGTGACCTCCTTTGTCTAAGGAAAGAACAGGTTGCATGGTCTCCTGGGCCACCCATACGGGTTTTCAAACCATATGAATGTTGTGTGAACAAATATGGACCAATGTTTCATGGTTTCCAAAACTCCTCACATGGTTTTTAAAACTATTCCCCCTTTAAACCATTCCATACGATCATTGTTCATAGTTAGCACTAACCATCCGCTAATTGTGATCCATGCATTATAAACCCCACTTCCATATTTTTCAAGTCCCAAATGCCTGGGATACTCCCAAGACCTTTCCTACTCCTAAGAAGCATTCCAAAAGCCATTTTAAATGAGTTTAAACAATATTATAATATAAAAATACCTCATCAAAGAGTCGAGACCTTACAATATCCCCACCATATAACAACTCATTCTCAAGATGCACTCCCCAATATCACTAAGCGTCCAAGGTAAAAAGTTCAGGCCACTGGGCCCATATATCAGCCTCCATATCCTATGTTTTCCCCTAAATACGGCCATACTACCAAAATACTCGAGCCAATGGCATGGAATTACCCTAAATAATTTTCTCACCGTGATCTGCAATACAAATTGGATGCTCCTCAAAGGGAGCATCAACCACAATCTCAACATCACAAGAATCAATCATATGAGAAGGGTCAGGGTGATACCTATGAATCTATAACACATGAAAAATGTTGTGTATAATATTATCCTTCAATGGAAGAGCCAATTGATATGCGATATGCTACCATACTGATCTTTTCCACAATCTTAAACAATCTGATATATGTGGGTGCCAACTTACCCTACCTTTGAATCCAACAGTGACCCAATATCAACAAAACTTGAAGGAACACACAATCACCCACTGTAAACTCAAGTGGTTGATGATTTCAATCAGTGTATGACTTCTATCTACTTTGGGATGAAACCATATGCTTCAGAATTAACTAGACGTACTCTGACATCTCCTTCATGAGACTTAAACACAACAACTCTAACACTCCTACTTCCATTTAGCATAGAGGTGATCTGTATGACCTACCATAGAGTGCCCCATATGGAGACATTTGAATAGTAACCTAATAACTATTGTTATTGGAAAAATAAAAAAATCCCTAAGTGACTTTCCCAAGTTCTACAAAAACCTTGGATGCATGCTCTAAACATGTCCTCTAACACTTGGATAGTATGTTATTATTTCCCATCTATATGCAGGTGGTATGAAGTACTAAAAAAACATGATTACCAAGAGCCTTCTGTAATCATTTATATAAGTATTAAGTAAACCATGGATCACGATATGAAATAATACTCAAAGGAACTTTGTAAAAATGTACTATCTCCTGAACATACAAGTCACCCAACCGATCAATAGCAAAATTCTCATGAATCGATAAGAAATGGGATACCTTTTTCAACCGATACACAATCACCCAAATCACATAACTCTTCTAATGAGTCCTCGATAGACCCATCGTGAAATCTATGGTAACATTGTTCCAATTCCATTTTGGAATAGAAAATGGATATAAAATATCAGAAGGCTATTAATGATTGGCCTTCACCTACTGACAGGTGTAGTATTTCATCAAAAAACCTACAACTTACTTCTTCATTCCTAGCTACCAATACTTCCTATGAAGATCATGGTATATTTTGGTCAATCTAGGGTGAACCACCCACTTCAAAGCATGAAACTCACACATCATCTCCTATCATATAAAATAAGGTACACAAACGCGACAATGAACATGAATAATCTCATTACTATCAATAGTCTAGTTGGGAGGTAGCTCCCCACCATAAAATTTGTCCCTCAATGTTAGGTACCATGGATCCTTATATTTCTTCCTCTTGATCCAACTCAGAAGAGAGATTATAATAGATAAATACACGAGTTTCATCTATCCCTACTCCTCATAAAAACCTATATGCATCTCAAAAAATATGTCCATCATCTTCTACTTAAAACTTGACTCCTAAACCACCTAAGTTTGTGTCTTTTGATTCAAAGCATTAGTAATACTATTTACCTTCCCTGATGTATAAGATTTATCAAACCTGAAATATTTTATATAATCAACCCATATCTACTATTGGATATTTAGATCATGCTAAGAAAATATAAACATAAGGATCTTATGGTTATTATAAACAATAAATATCTCACCTAGGAGATAATGCCTCCAACATTTTAAGGCATTAACTGCCATTTCTAACTCAAGATCATGCATAAGATAGCCCCATTCATGTAGCCACAACTATCATGATCCATATTCCATGAATTGATCTCCTTACATTAACACTCCCCCAAGTCCCATAATAGATGCATCACAATACAAAGTAAACTAATTACCCAATTCAAATAATATTAGAATTAATAATATGGTCAAATAACTATTTAGTTCCTATAAATCATTCTCATATGCTTCAAACCAATCAAAATTTATACCCTTTCTAGACAATCCTAATAATGGTGCTACAAAGAAAAAAATCCCTAATTAACCTTTGGTTATAAACCACTAAATCTAAAAATCTTCAGATATAAAAAATGCTCTTGGGATTCTCCCAAGAAACAATCGCTCATACCTTCTCAGAGTTCACTTACACACCTTCTTCTGTAAGAAATATACCTTTTCAATCCAAAAATGAAACTTAAATAGCTTGAAGTATAGCCTATTTCCTCTCAATGTACTCAGGATGATGTGAAGATGTTTGGAATGATCATATCAAGTCTGGGAATACACTAATATATCATCAACAAATACAATCACAAACCGATATAAGTATGGGTGAAAGATTCAGTTCATCAATTCCATAAACACAACAGGAGAATTCATCATCCCAAATGAAATCACAATGAACTCATATAAGTCATGTCTTCTTTTGAAAGTAGTCCATAGTATATAAGATTGTCTCACTCTCAATTGATGATACCTTGATCTTACATCAATCTTGAAGAATACATAGGCACCCCTTAGTAGTTCAAAAATACCATCAATATACGGAAGAGGGTACCGATTATTAATCATTATCCAGTTCAGCTTTCAATAATCGATACATAAATGCAATGTTTCGTCAGCCTTATTGGAAAAGAGAATCAGTGATACCCAATGCAATATAATTGGATGAATGAACCCTTTAGCATGTAATTCCTATAATTAGGTTTTAACATCTTGAATATACATTGGTACCATTTGATAAGGTGGGATGGAAACCAGATCAGCTCCAAGCATCAACTCAATAGTAAACTCAATTTCTCTCTCAAGTAGAAACCCTAAAAACTCATTAGGAAACACATCCTTAAAATGGTTAACTATAGGAGGTAATACATCATAATCTCCTCCATAATCATATAGCATAATAATTGCAACATGGGTTGTGATATAACCTTATTAATAATGAACCTAAATTGTACAACCTTCTTGGATATCCCATTCCCCATGAAGAAAATAGATGTCACCCTCAAGAGATGTGAAATTCACTCTCCTATGGTAACAATCAATGCGATATTGATATGAAACTAAAAATTCCATACCCAATATCAATTAAAAACATGAAATCTAAAGTAAGAACAAGTCCCAAAAGAAAAAAATACTTACCAAACTCGAGGTAACACCCCTTACAAGTAAATATTCTCTCTAATCACACCCCTAAAGGCATGTTGATCAACATAACCCCAAACAATAACTCCACTACTAGACCCAAAAAATTCAAAAACTAAGTAGATATAAAATAATACGATGCTTCTATATTAAATAAAGAACTAAAAAGTGTATAAACTATAAGAATCGCACCTTAGACAGTCGATAATCCAGCCTCGATACCAACAGGTGCAGGATGAAATGCATACAGTTGACCTATCCCTTTACCTTGTGCTCCTTTCAGAGTCCCATATGCTTCACTACTCTATTGGAATAACCTATATTGTCTTGGAGTAACTATCCCCCACTCGATGGGTACAATGAGTATAACTCCAACTATTGGACTAATACATGGTATAATATCCCATTATAGTGCTCTATATTGGTCTAGGTCCTCCATAATTACCCATCTATCAAGGGTTCTTAAAAAACCCCTATATATGTCCCATCATACTCTAAGCTCAACACTCCACTAGTGGTTAAGAACATTAAACTAACATGTGAACAGTTCCATCACACTAATAACATAACACTTCATCACTTCCCTAAGAGGACAATCCTCTCCCCTAGCCACTCTTCCTTCCACCACCCTAGCTAAAGCAATCATAATTATTCTTCCTATTATCTAAGTATTCACTTCTAGGTCACCTTTTCTAATACTACATGTCCTCCAATAGAATCCTCCTTAAGGTTCCTCTCATAAATGAGAGCATGATTTACCACCTTAGTGAACTTATTCAAATGAAATATATTCACCAACAACTTGATCTCACATCTAAGTCCATCTTGAAAATGTTTCAATCTAACCGCATCATTTCCTATAAATGTCAAGGAAAAACACTACATATTAGTGAAGAAACCTACATAATATAGCACTGACATATTACCCTAGGTCAAATACATAAACTCTAAAGACCTCTACCATCTCAAAATTTCTAGGTATAAATGCCCTAAAAAATTCTCTTGGAAGTCCTTCAAATACATTCCCTCTAACTGCTCATCCTGGACCTGAATATCCCACTATCGCTTCACCAGTCCTCACAAAATATAAATTTCCAACTTAACCCTATTCTATGGAGGATTTTCCAAGTGATCCAAAATCTTCTAGATAGACCCAATCTAGAAATAAATTTCCTTAGGTCCACCCAATTGGTGGGCACTAGAGGATACTGTAGATGGAACTCCCGAATTAGGTCAAATATATTCAGAAAAACCCACATGATATCTCTCTCCCTAAACCCTATGAAGTGGGTGAAATTCTAATGGAAATACTATTCTTCCCTATAACATGAAATCAAAGGGGGATATTATTCCACTACCAGAGGTTCATTTTCAGTAGTTTCCTCCTGTTTCCCTACTAGAAACATCATCATGAAGCATCCCTTTACAATTCCAAACACACATTAAAGGGAATATAACATAAAATTTACTTGGTTACACAAAAGAGGGGCATAACTAGCTATAAATGATACAATCTACATACACCATCCAAATGATCATTGAAACACTATCACTACACCTAACTATCCCTATCCAGGGACACTAACTAACTCAGGGTAAAGAAAACTTCCAAATTACAAGTTTTAAATTTGACACTATATTAACCATTTCAATTTACATCTTTTAATTTGAAATATTTTCAACCTATTTATTAGGCACTATTTCTTTAAAATCATAAAATAAATAGAAAATAATTTCACTTCCATAACCCAATTAACATTTTTTTCAAAGAAACAGACCATAACATGATTTTCCACATGTTTTTAACATAATGCATGTCACATAAATCCCTAGGTTCCTAAAATGATGAATTCGTACTGAAATATCATGAAATATTAGACCATGAGTAAAATCTCAAAAAATAGTAACATCACACAACAAGTGTATCACCCATGGTGAAATAAAATTTCAACTATAACAAATGAAAATCAAGAACCACAATCCTAACCCAAGAACTTAGGTTTCCCCCCACACATGGGTTAGCTACTCCCATGAATAATCTCATTACCAAGGCCCGTCACATCCTAGTCTCCTGTATAAATTTAATAAATAGTAAATAAACTGAAAAGAACTGCTCTGATATGACTTTGTAATGTCTCGACTTGACTCACTCTAGTTAGTAGTTGAACCAGTTCACATGACCCTAGGCACGCCTCCCTATACACTGACATTGTGGACTAGTAGTGAGGGTCTAATGAGTAATGGGGGGGATACTATACCCTCTTTATTAGAGTACAAAACAACATGAATAATATGAAATAATGAGAAATAATATCCATCAACAACCATACATCACATGACAAAATTCAAAACTGGGCAATTACCCATAAACCAATATAGTAAACATGTCATGTCATAACAACCTCATGTGTCAAAGGAAACCCAAAAGAAAGACTAAACCAACAATCCCCAAAATGGGTTCTGACATCAAGCCTGACCCCCTTATCCATTCTCTATCCCAAGCCCCAAATCAGTTATCCATCATAGGGATTTTTCCTTTATCTATACCAGCAACCATGAAATCTTCTTGGGTACCAATGATGGCCTGAACAGGGTGTGGGTACAACTCAGTAATCCACCACCAAAATTATCTAAATAAATATCCAGTATAAACCATAGTGTATGAAAATATACAAGGGGTTAATAAATAAATCAATAATAAAAAATGGTTTCATAAATAAATAGTATTCGATTTTACCTCTTTGGCCCTCAAGTTCCAAATGATACCCGAGTGAATCAAACCTACTTCGTCCCATGCTGGTCGTCTAAACCGTATACCTTAGGGGTTAAACACTATAAGTCATATAGGGGAATTCATTAATCCATTTAATTCAATGTACCAAGAAGCATCGGTCCAAGTACCTACCCATGTCAAAATCATTAGTGTCCAAAGCATCAGTCCAACAACAAATAAATACATGACATCAGTGATGTGTAGAGCATCAGTCTAGCCTAGAATAAAAATGAGGATCCTTGGTTCAACATACTCACACATAACATTATTCATAATTTACTAGGTTCATCATCATTGACCCATTTTGCACATTACAATAACAAAGGTGTTTTATTCCAAAAATCATTGTTCACCATGGTCTAACATACCCAACACCTTTTACCTAACTATCCATTCAACAATTTTATCCTTATTATATAAAATCCATTAATTTTTTTTAACACCCTTTAAGAATTTAGACATTCCCATTTAACAATTTACCTTTTCTTCTATTATCTCATTATAGACCATTTAATTCCCAATCAAAACTAAAAAACCCCTTATTCTATGATAACAATCCATGTAAAAAATATATCTGGTTTATACTTATAAACCCTCTATTCCATCATTTATAGCCCATTTTACCATTTTAAAGGGATTGGTACACCCCATGGGTGGACATAGGCCTAATCCCATAGTCTTTGATGAACCTAATGGGATCCATGAAGTGTCCAACACAACATTTAAAATCCCAATCTATTATTATTAAACAAAGAATAAATTTTGAAACAAATTGGTGCAATAAAACATATCACATAAACATGAACAATATAAATACTATGGGGAATAGATTATAGATCACCTACCTTATATTCAAAAACCGCTACTCATCTAACCCCGACCTTTGATTCAAGATCAAACAACCATAACCACAAAAGTGAACAAATCCTTAGAAATAAGGATCATGATACTTATAAGAATAAGAATAACAAAGATGTGAATCATCTAGATAATATATGGAAACATGCTCATAGACTTACCCAGGGATTTAAATCACAATAAATAAAACTTCAAACACCATAGATTTGAATTTGATTTACCCATGTGAGAGGATGGGGAGTTTGGTTTGCACCTCATGATACTAGGAGTGAAATGAGAGAAAAAATCAGGGTAGATATATATAATCCTAGGAAGTAAAAAACATAAAATTTCCACTTATAATGAGACACATAGTTTGGCTGCACAATTTTCCAAACCTTGGGATCTTCTATGTCCAAGGAAAGCATGGTACGCACAGTCTCCTAGGACACCTACATGGTTTTTAAAATAGTGCGAAATCCATGAAAAAAACTCTAGAACAATTCCACATGGTTTCTAGGAATCCTCACATGGTTTTTAAAACCATTCCCCCCTTAAACCACATCACACATTCATGTTTCACAGTTGACACTAACCGTGCGCCATGCACTATACACTCTATTTTCCATCTTTTTCTAGTACCAAATCCCCAAGATGCTCCTGATATATTTCCTACTCCAAAAAGTATTCTATAATCCATTTTAAAGGACTTTATCCAAAATTAAAATATAAATGTACCTCTTCAAAGGGTTTGGATCTTACAATCTCCCCACTATATAGCAGCTTGTCCTTGATCTTTACTCCCCAGTGTCACTAAGCCTCTAAGGTAAAAATGTCAGGCCATTGGAACTACATATCAGCTTCCCTCTCCTAAGTTTCCTTCTAAAAACAACCATGTTTCCACAACACTCAGACTAATAACATGGTCTCACCCCTAATAATTTTCTCACTATTATTCACAATACGAATCAGATGCTCCTCAAAGGATGCATCAACCTCAAGCTCAACATCATCAATATCCATCACATGAGAAGGGTTAGGGTGATACTTCCAAAATTGTGACACATGAAAAACATATTATATATCACTATACCATTATGTAAGATTCAATTGATATGATACTAGACCAATCCTCACTACAATCTCGAGTGACCCCGAAATACTTGGGTGCCAACTTACCTTTCTTCTGAATCCAAAAGTGACCCAATCATGGTGAAACATGAAGGAACACATGACCACCCACTATAAACTCAATAGGTTGATGAAACCGATCAACATGTGAATTATATCTACTCTAGGCTATAACTATATGATTCCGGATCAACTAGATCTGGTCTAATGTCTCCTTTATGAGACTTAGCTCCAACATGTCTGACTCTCCTGCTTCCTTCCATCACAAAGGTGCTCTATATGGTCGACCATTGAGTGCCTCATATGATTCCTTCTTAATAGTCACCTGATAACTATTATAATATGAGAACTCAATAAGCACTAAGTGTTTTTCCCAAGTTCCAAAAAAATCTAGGACACATGCTCTCAACATCTCCTCTAACACCTGAATAGTATGTTCCGATTGCCCATCCATCTATGGGTGTTAGGATGTACTCAAAAAACCATATTACTAAGTTCCTTCTATAACCCTTTATATAAGAATAAAGTAAAATGTGAATAATGATAAGAAATAATAATTCAAGTAACCCCATGAAAATTCACTATCTCCTAAACATACAAGTCACCTAACTGATCGATGGTGAAAGTCTCCTGAATTGGTAAGAAATAGACCACCTTTGTCAAATGATCCACAATCACCCATATTATGTCACTCTTATGAGGAGTTATTTATATAAATACTATAAAATCCATGGTAACATCATCCCAATTATATTCCAAAAATGGGAAATGGTTATAAAAGACTAGCATGACACCAATGCTTGAACTTTACCTACTAATAGTTGTAATACAACATCACAAAACCTACAATTTCCTTCTTCATTCTTGGACACCAATACTTCTCATGAATATTATGACATGTTTTGGTCAAATCAGGGTGAACCTACCACTTTGAAGCATGAAAACCACACATCAAATCCTCCTGCATACAAGTAGGCAAGCATACATGACCATAAACATGAATAATATCATCATTATCAATGGTCTAGTCGGGAGGTATCTCCCAACATTAATGTTATCCCTCAATTCTTGTAACTTTGGATCCTCATATTTACTCCTCTTGATTAGGATCAAAAGAGATGGTATAAAAGATAACTACTTGAGTGTAATCTATCCTTGATCCTCCTGAACACCTATATGCATCTCAATAAACAAGATCATCATCTACCACTCAGAAATTGACTCTTGAACTACCTGAGTTTGTGTATTCTGACTCAAAGCACAAGAAACATTGTTCCCCTTCCCTGATGTATAATCTATATCAAAGTAAAAATATTTAATTTACTCAACCCATATATACTATTAGAGTTTTTTATCATAGTGATAAAAGATATACTTAAGGCTCTTATAGTCATTATAAGTAATAAACCTCTCTCCTAGGAGATAATGCCACCAACATTTTAAGGTGTGAAATACCATGAATAACTTAATATTTTGAGTAGGATAGTTCATGTGGATTTAATTATCATGATCCATACAACATTAATCAATCTACCTACATCAACACTTCCCTAAGTTTGATCCTGGATGCGTCATAATACAAAGTATACTCTTTACCCAATTCAGAAAAGATTAGAATCAGTGTTGTGGTCAAACATCTTGATTATACACTTAATTAGGAAAATATTAATTATTAATATATATAATATTCATGAGATTTATTATTCATAAACACCATTTTAGTGAATTTTACACTTTGAACATTAATTCACATTATGATTGTAATTCCCTCTTAAAATGCACTATTACATGGTACATTTTTGAACACCTCCTAAAATAAAAAATAATCTTGATTTTATTTTCATATTTTATTTTAAGGTTTCTAATTACAATGGGAATAATTCATAATTTTTGATTATTGTAATATTCACATTGGAAGACCACCAAAATGGGATTTCATGGAAACACATTCTGGGCAAAGTAAACTGGACAACATCCCAATAAAAAGACTGTAGATGATAGGATACAAGCCCAATGATTCTCAAAATTTAACTAAAAATATATGAAATCATGGGGAACATTTAATTACATATTTTAAAAAGATAATTTGGATTTTTTAATGGAGTTATAGGTGTCCAAAGTCGGAGATAAAATTCTAGGCTAGATTCTGCAGCCTAGAAAAACAGCCCACCATTTTACACATATCTTGTAAAAAATAAAATATTTTAGGATGAAACTTTACATAAGGTTAGGGTACATACATATATTAATTTTATTACTATATTTCACACTCTAATTAGGCCATCTAGAAGCTCATTTAGGCGCTTTTGTTCGGTGGATGCAAGCTGGCTGCCACCTCGGGTCAAGAGTGGAAAAGTCTAAGTTCTACAAGCTTTCCACCACACTAAGCCTACCATACTCAAGTGATATGACTTTAACTATCAAAGTCTCTACCCAAGGCTCCCAAAATTACTATTTAAGGCAGTTTTTTGGAGTATTTATCATCCTTGGTGCTTTTTTTTAAATTTTAATGTTATGCTGTGAATTTGTTGCCTTGAGTTTATCTTTCTTATGTAAGTTGTTCAATTAACCTTAGTTTCTTAATAAAATTTCTTCTTATACTCTTATTTTGTTCTTATTAATATCATGTTGATACCATTGGTTCAAGGTGTGAATTTATTCACACCAAACCTTGTGAAATTATCACACAATGGTGGAGTGATTGTTATTTCATTGTCTTTTTTTTACTTCTCCAATTCCTCCCTCATGAGTCTACTTTCCGCTTCCATTGAAACCATAGAATCAATGGAGGGATAACCCACTTATGGGTTGATACAAGGGAGTATAAAGGGGCTGGATTGGATGTTATTTCTGACTCCATTAATTTATAATCACTTATTTTAATTGATAATTTTGTTTGAAGATCTTTAAACTTCTTCGTCCTTGTTGAATTTAAGGCCACACACTTCAAGTGCTAATACAAAAATTTACCTTGAAGTGATCAAAACTTTGATACTTCAAGTGTATAGGTGATTAGTATTAAAGTGTTTAGGTATTAAACCAGTAAGTTATTATGTTGTTTGATCTTCTTAAATAAACCCATCTTAAATATAATAAATTTAAATAGTTGAAAAAGGAATGAATCTAATCCACCCCAAGTGATAACCTAGGATCAACTCATTATTTTAAATTGAATTCACTTAAGTATCTTAGAGTTCAATTAAAACCATCTAATATCAACCCAATTTGGACACTTCATAGATAAAAACAATCCATATAATGTATGTGTCTATAGTTTTCTTCTTAGGTCTCTGAGGATTTGACAACCCAAGCTACACTAAAAGTGACCGCTTAACCCTAAAAAATTCGGTAAATTTGGGCGAGACCAAATTTTTCCACTATTTCCAGGGACCCAAGTAATTCATCTCAACACCAATTATATTCTACCCTATTTCTTCTATTCTCATCCAAATTCTATTATCTTTTCCCTTTCTATTTTTTTGTCTTTTGGTGCATGTCTGCTTACACTCGTGAGCAATCAAACCATCTAGTTAGGGTGGATAGTCCTGGGGTTGGGGAGTCAAGTACACCAAGGTAACTCTTTCAATTAGATCATAATCTTCCTAATACTCCATAGTCAAAAATTGAGCTTATTTCAATGGAAGGTCTTAAAATAAACCAACTCATAAACCCTGGAGGGAACCAAAATGGAAATACAATTGAGGCAGCCCCAAACTTGGGGAATGCAGCCGATCAAACTATGAATGACTACCTCACACCTGCCTGGACCAATGCACCCTCTTGAATTAGGCATGATTCCCATGGATAATTCCACTATGTATTAAAACCTCATGTCCTAAACCACCTTCTAACCTTCCATGGGATGGAGTTAGAAATTCAATACCTTCATGCCAAAGAGTTCAACGACATTGTTGAAACCATGTGCCCACCACATCAACTTGAGTCAGCTAAGATGAGGCTGTTTCCTTTCACAATTAATGATCATGAAAATAGTTGTTTAAACAACCTAAGACCTACATAAATCCACTCCTAGGACCAATTGTAAATATAATCCCACAAAAAATACTTCCCTCATCACAAAAAAATTTCACTTAAAAAGAGTATCCAAAACGTTTTTGAAAAAGAGGGAGAGTCATTCTATGAAACATGGGAGAGATTCAAAGACACCCTAAACATGGTTTCACACCATGGTTTTTCTATTCCTAGAAAAGTGAAAATTTTCTATGAAGGTTTGGGCCCGAGGAACAAAAAATTCATTGACATGATGTGCAATGGGATCTTTAAAAACAAAGCCCCAAATGATGCTTATGAGTATCTAGAAAGCCTTCCTGAACAAAATCAAACATGGGTAATATCACCTTACTATGAGAATCCACCAAAATCTAGTGGAATTCACACACTTATGGAGGAGGAAATCCTTAGGGAAAAAATTTCTGCACTCACTAGGAAGTTCTAGGAGATCGATCTTAGAAAGGTCCATGAAATTCAAACTGTTGACCATGTTTTCACAATTTGTGACAAACATGACCACGAGACTAAAAAATACCCAAACATCCCTTCCATTAAAGATGTTATTTTAGAAGGACCACTAGTGGAGGTCAATTATCTGAAATTTTAGAATACACAATACCAAAACACATTCAAACCAAGGTATAATGACCACCCAGGCTTTTGCTAGAAAGATAACCAATAACCTAGCCAGCCACAAGGACCAAACCCCTACCCTCCACAAAATTTTCAAAACTATAACCAGTTCCAACCACAACTAGTCCAATACAAAAACCATCCTATCCAATACAAATAACCCATCCACCAACCCATGAAACAACCAATCCAACAACCAAAGTATCCTCCTGGGATAAACCAACCAACACAAGCCCCTACTCAATCTATCCCTCTACCAATTCTTGAATAGTTGTGTAAACAAATGGAGAAAATGAAATTATAAGTATCATACCTTAAATATTAACTAAAAAACATTAAAATTGGGAAGGAACCCATGCCTACTAAAGTGGTACCATCCTCAACTTTAAGGGGAGAATCTAGTTACACCCAAACCTCTCATGAACAACTCAAAGTAGTGACTATTTTAAGAAGTGATAAATCCAGTGAGAAACCTGAACAAGCCATTACAAAACCATTAAAAGATTCATTTTTTTTGAAAATGATGAAGAAACACCCATAGGTTTTGAAAACCCCAATGATAATGTTAAGGAACTACAACCTCACAAAACAATCAAACAACATGCTCCCTTACCTCAACACATGAGAGGAAAAACCAAACAATAATTGAATGAAACATTGAGGGAAATTTTCTCTTGGGTTAAGTTGAACATCCCCATTCTTTATGAAATCCAAACCATTCCTACCTAATCAAAGTACCTTAAATACTTTTACACTTTTAAAAGGAAATTTTCACATAAAAATTAAGACCTTTTGGATGTTAATGTGAGTACCACCATTCAAAGGACCATTCCTCCAAAATTGAAAGACCTAGGATGTCCATACATCAATGTTGAGTTAGGAGAGAACAAATTTGTCAAGTCCCTTTTTGATCTGGGAGCCAGTGTGAACCTCATTCCTTATGCCATGTATTGTCAGTTAGGGCTCGAAGAACTCCAACCCACATCAGTCACTCTTCAACTTGATGATTTTAGTGTTTGAGTTCCTAAGGGGATCTTAAAGGATGTTTTGGTGAAATTTGAAAATTTAATTTACCCAGATGACTTCATTTTCCTTGAAAATCACCCAATATTAGGTCCTAGGGAGCAAACCCCAATCATCATTGGCCATCCCTTTGTTGCAACAATCAATTCTGTTATCTGAGTCCAAAATGGGAACATGGCCATCACCTTTGGAAACACGAGTCTATACTTGAACATCTACAATGAAAACTCTCAAATTTGGGATGATGAAGAGATACATGAGATTAATTGGATTGGTATTGTTGATAGTGAAATTGAGGAACATCAAGGAATTACTGAAGGATGTTTAAGTCAATAAGAGATTGATTTTCTTTGTTCACATGAAGGAAATTTTTCTCCTTGTCTTGAATCTCTTTCATATAGATCTATTGATGATTTTATAGAATCAACAATCAATGATACCATGGGTGAAATCAATAAAATTGAGTCCATACCCATTCATGATAGTACTATGGATAATTTAGTGGATGAAAATACTGTTCACAAGGAACCAATTCTATCAAGAAATCTGAAAAAAGAAACTAAGTTCAATACAAAGTCTCATACTTTCTTGGAAAGTGATAACCAATATGATTTCGTATTTAAGGTCTTACCTTCATCACTCAAGTATGCATTATTAGGGGACAATTGAGACTTTCCTATTTTCATCTCTTCCTCTCTTGAATCCAATCAAGATATGTTGCTTCAAGATGTTCTAAGAAAGCATAAGAAAGCAATTGGATGGACCCTTTCTGATATCCCTAGGATTATCCCACTCATTGGAACTCATATTATTGTTCTTGAATCTGAATCCAAACCATGACTTCAACCTCAGCGGAGACTCAATCCAAATCTTATGGATGTTGTAAGGAAAGAACTTCTTAAGTCATTTAAAGTGGGTACCATCTACTCCATAACTGAGAGTGAGTGGGTAATCCCAATTCAAGTTGTCCAAAATAAAGCTAGAATTACTATGATCACTAATGAGGATTGTGACCTTCTCCCAAAAAGGGTCAGTAGTGGATGGAGAGTCTGTATTGACTATAGGAAGCTCAACTCTTGTACCAAGAAATACCATTTCCCCTTTCCATTTATTGATCAAGTCCTCGAACGAGTGGTGGTTGATCAATTATATTACTTCCTAGATGGATTCTCAGGGTATAATAAAATCAAGGTCTCTTTAGAGGATCAAGGGAAAACAACCTTCACTTATCCATTCTACATTTTTTCCTATAAGCGCATGCCCTTTGGGTTATGTAATGCCCCTGGTAACTTCTAGCAGTGCATGATGGGAATCTTCTCGAACATGGTGGGGGATTTTTTAGAGGTCTTCATGGATGAATTCTCCATATTTTGGGATACTTTTTAGGGATGCCTTCTGAATGTTGAAAGGGTTTTTTCAAGAAGCAGGGATAAGAATATCATCCTAAATTGGAGAAAATACCACATCATGGTAAAGGGACGACTTGTTCTAGGCCATCTGGTATCTGGTAGAGGGATTGAAGTTGATAAAGCTAAGGTCGATATCATTCGTCACATTCCCTCTCCTAAAACTGTTGAGGAAGTGAGGTCCTTCTTTGGACATGATGGTTTCTAAAGAAGGTTCATTAGGAATTTCAACTCTATTTCTCGACCACTTTGTGATCTATTGGTGAAAGATACTGCATTTTAATGGGAACCTTCCCAAACTCTAGGGGATACCTCTACATCCTTTTATATGTTGATTATGTCTCAAAATGGGTTGAGTCCATTCCCACAAAGTCCAACGACCATCATGTTGTGATCCGATTTCTGAAAGAGCGCATATTTTCTCGATTTGGAATTCCTAGGGCTATAATCAGTGGTAGAGGAACCCATTTCTGTAATTTCCCATTCTCTTCACTCATGTATAAGTATGGTATTTCTCATAAAGTTTCCACTGCATACCATCCTCAAACCAATGGTTAAGCTGAGTTAGTGAATAGGGAGATTTAGAAAATTCTTGAAAAAACTATCAATCCTTCTAGGAAAGATTGGTCCGAGAAACTCTTAGATTCTCTTTTGGAATATCTTATAGAATTAAAAACCATCCTAGGAATTTTACCATATAGGTTTATTTATGGAAAAGCATGCCATTTACCTCTTGAAATTGAGCATAAGGCGTTTTAGGCAATCAAAAAAATTAATTTCGACATTTCTTTGACCGAAGAAAAGAGAAAATTAGATATTAATGAACTTGAGGAACTTAGGATGGAGGCTTATGAAAATTCAAGGATAAATAAAGCTATAGTTCAAGCCTACCAATCTAGGAATCTAAAAGTTAAACACTTTGAGCTGGGAAAATTTGTGCTCTTGTATAATTCAAAACTTCATTTACACCATGGAAAGTTAAGGTCAAGATGGTGAGGTCCATTCATATTGCATCATGTGTACCCCCATGGGGAAGTAGAGATTCATGATCCCACAAGTGGTCACATTTTCAAGGTCAATGGTCATAGGTTAAAACCATTCATTGAATCATTTAATAAATAGGAAACAGATGTTGAGTTAATTGAGCCAACCTATGAACCAGGAAAAAATTGATAGATTTAGGATCCATGCGGGGCTAACGACGTTAAACAGAAGCGCTGCACGAGAGGAAACCCATGGTTTTCATGTTTCCAATCTTTGTGAATCATCTTTATTTTTCATATAGGATTAATGAATCATTTTTATATTAAAAAAAAATTAAAAAAAATATTAGACTATTGACCTATTCTTCTATTATGAGTATGGATGGGTACGAAAGGGGAGCGCCATATTCATCCATGTCATGTGGTGTGATCCTTGAGTAATACCTTACCCAGAAATTTAAAAATAAGATAATGTATCATCAGTTCATTTTATTTTTATGTATTTGTAGGTTAAAATAAAAATCCAAAAAAATAAAAATAAAAAAAAACAAAAATTAAAAGGACACGTCATGGGGCAAACCCCATCGCAACCAGTGAAGCTGCAGGGAATCATACCCAGGACTGAAGGGAGATAGGGGCACATGCTTACCACTGACCTATGACTTATAGTGTTCCTTATTCTATATTTTTTTTATATATACTTATATTTTAATTTTTTTATTATATAATTATATATATATATATATATTGATTTGTTTTGTTTGTTTGTCTGTTTTTCCTTTTTCCATTAGGGAACTCTACAAGTGACATGTATATAAAAGGACTAAATTGGAGTAGCACGAACTTCAACTTCAACCACCAGGTGACTTTATTCCATGATTCTTATTTTCAATTTCCATTTTGAACTCACCTTCTCTACCTCTACCCCCTTCTAAATTTTCTTTTCTTCAAACACTGGGGACAATGTTATTTTAAGTTTTGGGGGGGGGGGGAGATGAAATAAAAATTTTTCTTTTATGTAATTTTTTTTGCTTTTGTGTGAAAAATGATTTGAAAAAATGTGTGTAAATGGAATGAAAAATTCCTTTAACTTTTAACATGATAATAAAAATTGAAATATTTTAAAATGAATATCAAATAATTTAACATGCCCTGATTCTGATTTTAATCCATTTATAATTTCATGAGCATAGATTTCGGAAAGTGTGGCTGTCTAATGTGATATTTCATCATTTATATTTTCATCTAAATAAAAAAAAACCACAACGCACATCCTCTGGATTGTAGGGCATTAGTTTTAGTTCATGGGGTCCCCCAATTAAATAGCATAGGTTTGGTGTTCATTTTAGTTTTAATATGAGTATTCAAAAAAAAAAACAATAAATTTGTGCGTAGATAAATTAAATGACCTAATGCATGGCTTTCAACACTTGGGGATCGTGAATCTATAGTTTTCTAGCCAATAGTTAGTAATTTTATCTCTATTTCTATTAATTTGACTCTGTTTTTGACCGAGTTAACTCGATATGATGCCCGAGTGTGTGGGCTTCACTTGGTGCCCTAAGGTCTTTGAGCCTAGGAGTCATCAAAAAATTCTCGCTACATGGGTTGACTCTTTTGAGTGAAATTTCAATTACCATGGAAATATTGAAAAAAAAATTGAATACTCATCTTATTATTGAAATGTTATTCCACCCAACGCTTCCATCATTTCCTCTTGAATAAAGATGAACCCCCATGTCTATTACGATGCACACCAATCATCATGCTTATTTGATATTGGATGAAATATGAAGATGAAATTGAACAAATGAATGGGCTTGGGATTGGGATTTTCTTATTAAAATATCTTTTATTAAAAAGTTTTTATGGGTTTAATTATTGTTTGGTATAAATATTTTTTGTGATCATTGTGTATTAAAATGTTTTTGGAAAAGAGAATTCGAATTTCACATTTTTGAAATACATTTTGCTCAGGACTAAAAAAACTCAAGTTGGGGGGATTTGATTTGACACTAAATGAGGCTAACATTCATTGTTAATATATATAATATTCATGTTCTTTATTATTCATAAACAGCATTTTAGTATATTTTACACTTTGAACATTAATTCACATTATGATTGTAATTCCCTCTTAAAATGCACTATTACATGGTACATTTTTGAACACCTCCTAAAATAAAAAATGGTCTTGATTTTATTTTTATATTTTATTTTTAGATTTATAATTACATTGTGAACAATTCATAATTTTGGAGTATTGGAAGATTCAAATTGGAAGACCACCAAAATGGGCTTTCATGGAAACACATTCTGGGAAAAGTAAATTGGATAGCATTCCAATAACAAGACTGTAGCGGCCAAGATCCAAGCCCAATGATTCTCCAAATTAACTAAAGATATATTAACTCATGGGAAACATTTCATTAAATAGTGTCTAAAGCTAATTCGGATGTTTTAATGGAGTTACAGGCAGCCCAAGTTGGAGATAAAATTCTAGGCCAGATTCTATGGCCCAGAAAAACATCCCACAATTTTACACATATCTCGTAAACCATAAAATATTTTGGTCTGAAACGTTATATAATGTTAGGATAAATATGTATCTTCATTTTATTATTCTATGTCTCACTATAATTCGGTCATCTAGAATCTCATTGAGGCGCTTCTGTTCGGTAGATGAAAGCTGGATGCCACCTCAGGTCAAGAGTGGAAAAGTCTAAGTTCTAAAAGCTTTACACCACCCTAATCCTACCATAATCAAGTGGGATGACTTTCAATATTGGAGGATCGACCCCAGCATCCAAAAATGCCTATTTAAGTCAATGATGTTTGAGGATTTATCATATTTGGTGCTTTGTTTAATTGTAATGTTATGTTGTGAATTTGTTGCCTTGAGTTTGTCTTTCCCATATAAGTTGTTCAATTCACCTTAGTTTCTTAATAAAATTTCTTCTTCTACTCTTATTTTCTTCTTCTTAATATCACGTTTATACTTTTGGTTCAAGGTGTGAATTTATTCACCCCAAACTCTGTGAAATTATCACACAATGGTGGAGTGATCTTTATTTCATTGTCATTTTTTTACTTCTCTAATTCCTCCCTCATGAGTTTAATTTCTGCTTCCATTGAAACCATAGAATCAATAGAGGGATAACCCACTTATGGTTTGATACAATGGAGTATCAAAGGGGATGTATTGGATTTTATTTCTCACTCCATTAATTTATAATCACTTATTTTAATTGATAATTTTTTTTGAAGATCTTTGAACTCCTTCATCCTTATTGAATTTAAGGCCACACACTTCAAGTGCTAATACAAACCTTTACCTTGAAGTGATCAAATATTTGATCCTTCAAGTGTATAGGTGATTAGTATTAAAGTGTTTAGGTATTAAACCAGTAAGTTATGATGTTTTTTGATCTTCTTAAATGAACCCATCTCAAATATAAGAAACTGAAATAGTTGAAAAAGGAATGCATCTAGTCCACCCCAAGTGATAACCTAGTATCAACTCATTATTTTAAATAGAATTAAATTAAGTATCTTTGAATTCACTTAAACCCATTTAATATCAACCCAATTTGACCACTTCATAGACAAAAAAAATCCATAGAATGTATGGGTCTGTAGGTTTCTTCTTAGGTCTCTGAGGATCTGACAACCCAAGCTACACTACAAGCGACCACTTAACCCTAAAAACTTGGGTAAATTTGGGTGAGATGAATTTTTTCCACCGCTGATGGAGAATCCAGTAAGTCATATCAACAACCATTATATTCTACCCCATTTCTTTTATTCTAATCCAAATTCTCTTATCTTTTACCTTTATTGTTTTTTTCTTTTGGCACATGTCCGCCTAAACTCATGACCAATCAAATTGTCTAGTTAGGGTGGATAGTCATGGGGTTGGGGATTCAAGTAAACCAAGGGAACCCTTTCCATTATATCCTAATATTACTAATACTCTAGAGTTAAAAATTGATCCCATTTTAATGGAAGGTATTCAAATAAACCAACTCATAAACCCAGGTGGGAACCAAAATGGAAATCCAATTGAGGCAGCCCCAAACTTATGAAATGCAGTTGGTCAAACCATGAATGGATAACTCACACCTACCTAGACCAATGAACCATCTTTCATTATTCATGCTTCCCTAGGAGAATCTCACTATGTATTCAAACCTCATGTCCTAAACCACCATCCAACCTTCCATGGGACGAAGTTAGAAATTCCATACCTTCATGTCAAAGAGTTCAACGACTTTGTTGAAACCATGTTCCCACCACATCAACTTGAGTTAGCTAAGATGAGGATGTTTACTTTCTTACTTAAGGATCAAGAAAATAATTGGTTAAAAAACCTAATACCTACATAAATCCACTTTCGGGACCAATTTCTAAGATAATTCCACAAAAAATACTTCCCTCATCACAAAATAATTTCACTTAAAAAGAGCATCCAAAACGTTTTTGAAAAAGAGGGAGAGTCATTATATGAAACAAGGGAGAGGTTCAAAGATAACCTAAACATGTTTCTACACCATGGTTTTTCTATTCCTGAACAAGTGATAATTTTTTTTGAAGGTTTGGGCCGGGGGAACAAACAATTCATTGACATGATGTGCAATGGGACCTTTAAAAACAAAGCCCCTTACAAGTATCTAGAAAGCCTTGATGAACAAAATAAAACATGGGGAACATCACCTTACTATGAGAACACACCAAAATATGGTAGAATTCACACACTTAGGGAGGAGGAAAGCCTTAGGTAAAAACTTTCTGCACTCACTAGGAAGGTCACGGAGATCGATCTTAGAAAGGTTCATGAAATTCAAAATGTTGACCATGTTTTCACAATTTGTGACAAACCTGACCACAAGACTGACAACTACCCAACCACCCCTTCCATTAAATATGTTCTTTTAGGAGGACCACCAGAGGAGGTCAATGCTCTAAACTTTCAGAATCCACAATACCAAAACACATTCAACCCAAGGTATAATGACCACCGAGGATTTCGCTGGAAAGATAACCAATAACCTAGCCACCCACAAGGACCAAACCCCTACCCTCCACAAAATTTTCAAAACTATAACCAGTTACAATGAAAACCAGTCCAATACCAAAACCCTCCTATCCAGTACCAACAACCCATCCACCAAACTGTGCAACAACCAATCCAACAACCAAAGTATCATCCTGGGATAAACCAACCAACACAATCCCCTACTCAATATATCCCTCTACAAATCATTGAAAAGATGTGTAAACAAATGGAGAAAATGAACTCAGAAGTATCATCCCTTAAACATGAACTACAAAACATTAAAACCGAGAAGTCACCCATTCCTACTCAGGTAGTACCATCCTAAAATTTAAGGGGAGAATCAAGTTACACCCAAACCACTCATGAACAACTCAAAATAGTGACTATTTTATGAAGTGAGGAATCCATTGAGAAACCTAAAAAATCCATTCTAGAACCATTAAAATCTTCAAAAAATGCATGAAAATGATGAAGAAACACCCATAGATCTTGAAAACCCCAATTATAATGTTAAGGAACTACAACCTAACCAAAAAATCAAACAACCTGCTCCCTTCCCTCAATGCACGAGAGGAAAAACTAAACCAGAATTGAATGAGACTTTGAGGAAAATATTCTCTCAGGTTAAGTTGAACATCCACCTTCTTTATGAAATCCAAACCATTCCTTCCTACTCAAAGTACCTTAAGGACTTGTGCACTTTTAAAAGGAAATTTTCACATAAAAACCAAGTCCTTTTGGCTGCTAATGTGAGTAAAACCATTCAAGGGACCATTATTACAAAGTTGAAAGACCTAGGATTCCTATACATCAATGTTTAGTTAGGAGAGAACAAAGTTTTCACATACCTTTGTGATCTGGGAGTGAGTGTGAAACTCATTCATTATTCCATGTATTGTCAGTTAGGGCTCGAAGAACTCTAACCAACATCAGTCACTCTTCAAATTGATGATTGTAGTGTTTGAGTTCCTAAGGGGATCTTAAAGGATGTTTTGGTGAAAGTTGAAAATTTCATTTACCCAGATGGCTTCATTGTCCTTGATAATAACCCAAGCTTAGGTCCTAGGGAGAAAACCCCAATCATCCTTGGCCGTCCCTTTATTGCAACAATCAACTCTATCATCCGAGTCCGAAATGGGAACATGACCATCACCTTTGGAAACATGAGTCTAGATTTGAACATCTACAATGAAAACTCTCAAATTGGAGATGATAAAGAGATACATGAGATTAATTGGATTAGTAGTTTTGATAGTGAACTTGAGGAACATTAGGAATTACTGAAGTATGTTTAAGTCAAGAAGAGATTGATTTTCTTTGTTCACATGAGGGAAATTTGTCTCCTTGTCTTGAATCTCTTTCTGATAGCTCTATTGATGATTTTCTAGAATCACAAATCAATGACCCCATGGGTGAAATCAATAACAATGAGTCGATACCCATTCACGACACTACTCTGGATAATTTAGTGGATGAAAATTATGTTCACAAGGAACCAATTCTATTAAGAAATCTGAACAAAGAAACTGAGTTCAATACAAAGTCTCATCCTTTCTTGGAAAGTGATAACCAATCTGATCTCGAATTTAAGGTCTTACATTCGTCACTCAAGTAAGATTTCTTAGGGGATAATAAAGCCTTTCCTATTTTCATTTCTTCCTCTATTGAATCCAATAAAGAGATGATGATTATGGATGTTCTAATAAAGCATAAGAAAGAAATTGGATGGACCCTTTCTGATATCCCTGGGATTAGCTGAATCATTGGAACTCAAAGGATTGTTCTTGAATCTAAATACAAACCATGTCGTCAACCTCAGTGGAGACTCAATCCAAATCTTATGGATGTGGTAAGGAAATAAAATCCTAAATTATTGAAAGTGGGTATCATCCACCCCATAACTGAGAGTGAGTGGGTAAGCCCAATTCAAGTTGTCCTAAAGAAATATGGAATTACTGTGATCACCAATGAGGATTGTGACCTTCTCCCTACAAGGGTCAGTAGTGGACGGAGAGTCTGTATTGACTACAAGATGCTCAAATCTTGTACCAAGAAAGACCATTTACCCTTTCCATTTATTGATCAAGTCCTCGAGCGAGTGGCGGGTCATCAATTCTATTGCTTCCTAGATGGATTCTCATGGTATAATCAAATTGAGGTCTCTAGAGGATCAAGGAAAAACAACATTCACTTGTCCATTTGACACTTTTTCCTTCAAGAACATGCCCTTTGGGTTATGTAATGCCCCTGGTACCTTCCAATAGTGTATGATGGGAATCTTCTCAGACATGGTGGATGATTTTTTAGAGGTATTAATAGATTACTTCTCTATATTTGGGGATAATTTTGAGGGATTACTTATGAATGTTGAAAGGGTTTTTTAAAGATGTGAGGGTAAGAATATCATACTAAATTGTGAAAAATGCCATTTCATGGTAAAGGAAAAACTTTTTATAGGCCATATAGTATCTGGTAGAGGGATTGAAGTTGATAAAGCTAAGGTCGACATAATTTTTCACCTTCCCTCTCCTAAAACTATTAAGGAAGTGAGGTCCTTCTTAGGACATTCTGGTTTTTAAAGAAAGTTAATTAGGAATTTCATCTCTATTTATAGACCACTTTGTGCTCTATTGGTGAAATATGCTTCATTTTTATGAACATAAAGCTGTGAGGGACCATTTTATACACTCACGTCATCTCTTATCTATCCACCTATCATGAAATATCCAAATTGGAAACTTCCTCTTGAGCTCATGTGTGATGAGAGTGACTTCACTGCAGGAGCAGTCTTAGGACAACGGTGTGAGAAAACTCCATGTCTTATTGCTTATGCAAGCAAATTATTAAATGATTCACAAATCAAATAAACCACCACTGGGAAAGAGTTTATTTTTTTGTCTTTTCCTTAGAGAAATTCAGGTCCTATCTCTTAGTATCCCCCATCATTGTCTTCACCGACCATTCAGTCCTAAAATATCTTTTCCAAATACAAGATTCCAAGTATAGATTGATTAGGTGGGCCCTTATTCTTCAAGAGTTTGATTTAACCATAAAAGATAAAAAGGGTGTTGAAAATGTTGTTGGTGATAATATCTCTAGGATGGAATTCAAAGAAAACTCACATCATATTTCTGTGTCTGATTCATTTCCCAATGAGCACCTCTATTCTGCGAGTGATTTCCCATGGTATGATGACATAGAAAACCATTTAGTAATGGATGATGTTCCAAAATTCCTAGGGACCCAATCTAAGAGGAAGTTCATTTCTTATTTCAAACACTATGTGTTTGATGATCCTTACCTCTTCAATTTCTGTCCAGATCAAATCATTAGGAGATGTGTTCCTGAGTCTGAGAAAGAGTCCATTCTAAAATTTTGTCATGGAGAGGAATGTGGAGGACACTTTTACACAAAGAAAACCACTTAAAAGATCCTACAAAGTGGTTTCTATTGATCTAACCTCACTAAGGATTCTTTCCAATTATGCAAAAGTTGTCCTCATTGTCAAAAATTAGGATCCATTACCAAAAGGAATCAAATGCCTCTCACTCCAATTCTGGTCGTCGAAATCTTTGATTGTTGGGGAATTGATTTCATGGGACCCTTAAAAAACTATAGGGTGTACCTATACATCCTTTTAGCTATTTATTATGTCTCAAAATGGGTTGTGGCCATTCCCACAAAGTCCAACGACCATCATGTTGTGATCTGATTTCTGAAAAAGCACATATTTTCTCAATTTGGAATTCCTAGGGCTATAATCAGTGATTGAGGAACCCATTTATGTAATCGCCCATTATCTTCACTCATGTATAAGTATGTTATTTCTCATAAAGTTTCTACTACATACCATCCTTAAACCAATGGTCAAGCTGTGTTACCGAATAGTGAGATTAAGAAAATTCTTGAAAAAACTGTCAATCCTTCTAGGAAAGATTGGTCCGAGAAACTCTTTAATGATCTTTGTGCATATCATACAATATTAAAAACCATCCTAGGCATGTCACTAT
This sequence comes from Viscum album, assembly GCA_963277665.1. Lineage (NCBI taxonomy): Eukaryota > Viridiplantae > Streptophyta > Magnoliopsida > Santalales > Viscaceae > Viscum > Viscum album. Next base: position 2,028,214,506 of record OY728143.1, on the reverse strand, counting down.
ATAGATTGGTTTATGAAAAAAAATTCCATTTACCTGTTGAAATTGAGCATAAGTCATTTTGGGAAATCTAAAAAATGAATTTTGAAATTTATTTGGCCGAAGAAAAGAGGAAATTAGATCTTAATGAACTTGAGGAACTTAGGATGGAGACTTATGAAAATTCAAGGATAAATAAAGCTAGAGTTCAAGAGTACCATTCTAGGAATATCAAAGTTAAACACTTTGAACTAGGAAAATTCATGATCTTTTATAGTTCAAAACTTCTTTTACACCCTGGAAAGTTATGGTCAAGATGGTGAGGTCCATTCATAGTGCATCATGTGTACCCCCATGGGGCAGTAGAGATTCAGGATCCCACAAGTGGTCACATTTTCAAGGTCAATGGTCATAGGTTAAAACCATTCATTTAATCATTCAATAAATAGGAAACAGAGGCTGAGTTAACTAAGACAACCTATGAACCAGAAAAAAATTGATAGATTTAGGATCCATGTCGGGCTAACGATGTTAAACAAAAGCGCTGCATGAGAGGCAACCCATGGTTTTCATGTTTCCAATATTTGTGAATCATATTTATTTTTCATATAGGATTAATGAATCATTTTTATATTTAAAAAAAATATTAAAAAAATATATTATACTGTTGACCTGTTCTTTAATTATGAGTATGGATGGGTACGAAAGGGGAGCACCATATTTATCAGTGTCATGTGGTGTGATCCTTGAGTAATACCTTACCCATAAATTTAAAAAGAAGACAATGTATCATCAGTTAATTTTATTTTTACGTGTTTGTAGGTTAAAAAAATAAAAATAAAATAATAATAATAAAAACAAAAATTAAAAGGACACGTCGTAGGTCATGGGGAAAACCCCATCACAACCGGTGAAGCCGCGAGGACACGAACCCAGGACAGAAAGGAGACAAGGGCACATGCTTACGACTGAACTATGACTTATAGTGATTCTTTATTCTATAATTTTTGTATATATACTTATATTTTTCTTTTTTTATTATTTGAATAAATAAATAAATAAATAAATAAATATTGTTTTGTTTTGTTTGTTTGTTTGTTTTTCCTTTTTCTACTAGGGAACTCTATGAGTGACATGGATATAAAAGGACTAAATTGGAGTAGCACGAACTTCAACTTCAACCACCAGGTGACTTCATTCTATGATCCTCATTTTCAATTTCCTTTTTGAACTACCCTTCTCTGCCTCTTCCCCCTTCTAAATTTTATTTTCTTCAAACACCGGGGACAATGTTATTTTAATTTGGAGGGGAGATGAAATAAAAAATTTGCTTTTATGTATTTTTTTTCTTTTGTGTGAAAAAAATGATTTGAAAAAATGTGTGTAAATGGAAGGAGAAATTCCTTTAACTTTGAACATGATAATACACATTGAAATCTTTGAAACTAAATATCAAATAATTTAGCATGCCCTGCTTCTAATTTTAATACAAGTATAATTTCATGAGCATAGATTTTGGAAAGTGTGGCTGTCTAATGTGATATTTCATCATTTATATTTTCATCCAAATAAAAAAATCACAACGCACGTCCTCTGGATTGTGGGGAATTATTTTTAGTTCATGGATTCCCCCAAATAAATAGAATAGGTTTGGTGATCATTTTAGTTTTAATATGAGTATTAAAAAAATCAAATAAAAAAACAATAAATTTGCGCATAGAGCAATGAAATGACCTAATGCGTGGCTTTCGGAACTTGGAGATTGTGACTCCATAGTTGTTTAGCCCAAAATTTGTAATTTTATCTCTATTTGTGGTAATTTTACTTTTTTTTGACTGAGTTAACAAAGATGATTCCTAATTATGTGGGCTTCACTTGGTGCCCTAAGGTATTTGAGCCTGGGAGTCATTGAAAAAGTCTCGCTACATGGGTTGACTCTTTTGAGTGAAATTTCAATTACCAATGCAATATTGAAGAAAAAAATTTAACACTCATATTATTATTTAAATGTGATTCCACTTAGCACTTCCATCATTTCCCCTTGAATAAAATGAACCCCCATGTCTATTGCGATGCACAACACATCATCATACTTAATTGATATTGGATAAAATATGGAGAAGAAATTGAACAAAGAATGGGCTTGGGATTGAGATATGATTATGAAACTATATTTGATTAATTTTTTTTACAGGTTTCATTATTGTTTGGTATAAAGGTTTTTGGTTATCATTGTGTATTAAAATGTTTTTGGAAAATAAAATTTGAAGTTCACATTTTTGAGATACATTTTTCTCGGGACTAGAAAAACTCAAGTTGGGGGTGTGATTAGCCACTAAATAAGGCTAATATTCGCTATTAATATATATAATATTCATGTTATTTATTTTTCATAAACACCATTTTAGTTTGTTTTACACTTTGAACATTAATTCAAATTATGATTGTAATTCCCTCTTAAAATGCACTATTACATGGTACATTTTTGAACACCTCCTAAAATAAAAAATGGTCTTGATTTTATTTTAATATTTTATTTTCAGGTTTCTAATTACATTTGGAACAATTCGTACTTTTGGAGTATTGGAAGATTCACATTGAAAGACCACCAAAATGGGCTTTCCTGGAAACACATTCTGGGTAAAGTAAACTGGACAATATCCCAATAACAAGACTATAGAGGCCAAGATCCAAACCCAATAATTCTCAAAATTTAACTAAAGATATATTAAATCATGGGGAACATTTAATTAAATATTTTCCAAATATAATTTGGATTTTTATTGGAGTTACATGCGGCCCAAGTTAGAGATAAAATTATGGGCCAGATTCTGTGGCCCAGAAAAATAGCCCACCATTTTACACATATCTCGTAAACCATAAAATATTTTGGGCTGAAACTTTACATAAGGTTAGGGGACATCCGTAGATTCATTTTATTAATCTATTTTCCACTCTAATTCAGACATATAGAAGCTTATTTAGTCGATTCTGTTTGGTGTATGCAAGCTGGATGCCACCTCGGGTTAAGAGTGGAAAAGTCTAAGTTCTGCAAGCTTTCCACCACCATAAACCTACCATACTCAAGTGGGATGACTTTAAATATTGGATTATATACCCAAGTCTCACAAAATTCCTATTTAAGGCAGTGGTGTTGTAGGATTTATCATCTTTGGTTCTTTGTTTAATTGTAATGTTATGCCGCGAATTTGTTTCCTTGAGTTTGTCTTTCTCATGTAAGTTGTTCAATTCAAATTAGTTTCTTAATAAAATTCCATCTTCTACTCTTATTTTGTTCTTCTTCATATCACTCTGATACCATTGGTTCAAGGTTTGAATTTATTCACACCAAACTTTGTGAAATTATCACACAACGATGGAGTGATCGTTATTTCATTGTCTTTTTTTTTTACTTCTCCAATTCCTCCCTCATGAGTCTACTTTCCACTTCCATTGAAACCATAGAATCAATAGAGGTATAAACCACTTATGGGTTGATAAAAGTGATTAGAAATGGGATTTATTCGATGTTATTTCTCACTCCATTAATTTCTAATCACTTATTTTAATTGATAATTTTGTTTGAAGATCTTTAAACTCCTTCCTTGTTGAATTTAAGGCCACACAGTTCAAGTGCTAATACGAACCTTTAACTTGAAGTGCTCAAAACTTTGATCCATAAAGTGTATAGGTGATTAGTATTAAAGTGTGTAGGTATTAAACCAATAAGTTATGATGTTATTTGATCTTCTTAAATGAACCCATCTCTAATATAAGAAATTGAAATATTTGAAAAAGGAATGCATCTAATCCACCCCAAGTGATAACCTAGGATAAAATCATTCTTTTAAATTGAATTCAATTAAGTATCTTAGAATTAACTTAAACCCATCTAATATCAACCCAAATTTTCCACTTAATAGCCAAAAAAAATCCATAGAATTTACGTGTCTGTAGGTTTCTTCTTACGTCTCTGAGGATTTGACAACCCAAGCTACACTACAAGCGATGACTTAACCCTAAAAACTTGGGTAAATTTGGGCGAGACCAAATTTTGGAACCGTTTCTAGGGACCCAAGTAAGTAATCTAAATACCCATTATATTCTCCCCCATTTATTTTATTCTCATCCAAATTCTCTTATCTTTTCCCTTTCTCATTTTTTTTCTTTTGGCGCATGACCGCCTACACTCGTGACCAATCAAACCGTCTAGTTAGGGTGGATAGTCCTGGGGTTGGGGAGTCAAGTACATCAAGGTAACTATTTCCATTACATCCTAATCTTCCTAATACCCCATAGTCAAAAATTGGGCCCATTTCAATGGAAGGTCTTCAAAGAAACCAACACATAAACCCGGGTGGGAACCAAAATGGAAATCCAATTGAGGTAGCCTCAAACTTGGGGAATGCAGTCAATCAAACCATGAATAACTACCTCAAACCTGCCTATAACAATGAAACCTCTTGCATTAGGCATTATTCCCTAGCACAATCCCACTATGTATTCAAACCTCATGTCATAAACCACCTTCCAACCTTCCATGGGATGACGTCAGAAATTCCATACCTTCATGTCAAAGAGTTCAAGGAAATTATTCAAACCATGAGCCCACCACATCAACTTGAGTCAGCTAAGATGAGGCTGTTTCCTTTCTCACTTAAGGATCAAGAAAATAATTGGTTAAAAAACCTCAGACCTACATCAATCCACTCCTAGGACCAATTTCAAAGAGAATTCTACAAAAAATGCTTCCCTTATCACAAAACAATTTCACTTAAAAAGTGAATCCAATTTTTTTTTTGAAAAAGAGGGAGAGTCATTCTATAAAACTCGAGAGAGGTTCAAAGACAACTTAAACATGGTTCCGCACCATGGTTTTTCTATTCCTAAACAAGTGATAGTCTTATATGAAGGGTTGGGCCTGGGGAACAAACAATTCATTGACATGATTTGAAATGGGACCTTTAAAAACAAAGCCCCAAATAATGCTTATGAGTATCTAGAATGCCTTGTTAAACAAAATCAAACAGGGGGAACATCACCTTACTTTTAGAAGACACCCAAATCTGGTGTAATTCACACACTTAGGGAGGAGGAAATCCTTAGGTAAAAACTCACCGCACTCACTAGGAAGGTCGAGGAGATCAATATTAGGAGGACCACCAGTGGAGGTCAATGCTCTGAAATTTCAAAAGACACAATACCAAAATATATTTAACCCAAGGTATAATGACCACCCAGGCTTTCGCTGGAAAGATAACCAAAAACCTAGCCAGCCACAAGGACGAAACCCCTACCCTCCACAAAATTTTCAAAACCATAACAAGTTAAAACTACAACCAGTCCAATACCAAAACCCTCCTATCCAATAGCAATAACCCATCCAGAAAACCATGAAATAACCAATCCAATAACCAAAGTATCCTCCTAGAATTAACCAACCAACACAAGCCCCTACTCAATCTATCCCTCTACCAATCCTTCAATAGTTGTGTAAAAAAATAGAGAAAATGAAATCAGAAGTATCATCCCTTAAACATGAAATACAAACCATTAAAACTGGGAAGGCACCCATGCCTAATCAGGCAGGACCATCCTCAACATTAAGGGTAGAATCTAGTTACACCCAAACCTCTCATGAACAACTCAAAGTAGTGACTATTTTAAGAAGTGGGAAATCCATTGAGAAACCTGAACAAGAAATTACAGAACCAATAAAAGCTTCAAAAATGCATGAAAATGATGAAAAACCACCCATAGATTCTGAAAACCCCAATGAGAATGTTAAACAACTACAACCTCACAAAAAAATTAAACAGCCTGCTCCCTTCCCTCATTGCATGAGAGGAAAAACTAAACCAAAAATGAATGAAACTTTGAGGGAAATATTCTCTTAGGTTAATTTGAACATCCCCATTATTAATGAAATACAAACCATTCCTACCTACTCAAATTACCTTAAGGACTTGTGCACTTGTAAAAGGAAATTTTCACATAAAAACCAAGTCCTTTTGGCTGTTAATGTGAGTAACACCAGCCAAGGGACCATTCCTCCAAAGTTGAAAGACCCAGGATGTCCATATATAAATGTTGAGTTAGGAGAGAACAAAGTTGTAAAGGATCTTTGTGATATGGGAGCCAGTTTGAACCTCATTCCTTATGCCATGTATTGTCAGTTAGGGCTTGAATAACTCCAACCCACATCTGTCACTCTTCAACTTCCTGATCATAGTGTTCGAGTTCCTAAGGGGATCTTAAAGGATGTTTTGGTGAAAGTTGAATATTTCATTTACCCAGCTGACTTCATTTTCCTTGACAATCACCCAATATTAGGTCCTATGGAGAAAACCCCAATCATTCTTGGCCTTCCCTTTCTTACAACAATCAACTCTGTTATCCGAGTTCGAAATGGGAACATGACCATCACCTTTGGAAACATGAGTCTAGACTTGAACATCTACCATGTAAACTCTCAAATTGTTGATGATGAAGAGATACATGAGATTAATTGGATTGGTAGTGTTGATAGTGAACTCGAGGAACATCAAGAAATTACTGAAGGATGTTTAAGTCAATAATAGATTGATTTTATTTGTTCACATAAGGGAAATTTTTCTCCTTGGCTTGAATCTCTTTTAGATAGATCTATTGATGATTTTATAGAATCATCAATCAATGATACCATCGATGAAATCAATAACATTGAGTCTATACCCATTCACGAAACTACTCTGGCTAATTTAGTGGATGAAAATTATGTTCAAAAGGAACCAATTCTATCAATAAATATGAACAAAGAAACTGAGTTCAATACAAAGTCTCATCCTTCCATGGAAAGTGATAACCAATTTGATCTCGAATTTAAGGTCTTACCTTCATCACTCAAGTATGAATTCTTAAGGGAAAATATATCCTTTCCTGTTTTCATTTCTTCCTCTATTGAATCCAATCAAGAGATGAAATTTTTGGATGTTCTAAGAAAGCATAAGAAAGCAATTGGATAGACCCTTTCTGATATCCCTGGGATTAGCTCACTCATTGGAACTCATAGGATTTTTCTTGAATATGGATCCAAACCATGTCGTCAACCTCAGCGGAGAATAAATCCAAATATTATGGATGTGGTAAGGAAATAACTTCTTAAGTTATTGAAAGTGGGTATCATCCACCCCATTACTGAGAGTGAGTGGGTAATCCTAATTCAAGTTGTCCCAAAGAAATCTGGAATTACTGTGATCACCAATGAGGATGGTGAGCTTCTTCCCACAAGGGTCAGTAGTTGATGGAGTGTATTTATTGACTATAGGAAGATCAACTCTTGTACCAAGAAAGACCATTTCCCCTTTCCCTTTATTGATCAAGTCCTTGAGCGAGTGGTGGGTCATCAATTCTATTTCTTCCTAGATGGATTATCAGGGTATAATAAAATCAACTTATCTTTAGAGGATCAAGGAAAAACAACCTTCACTTGTCTATGTGGTACTTTTTCCTTCAAGCGCATGCCCTTTGGGTTATGTAATGCCCTTGGTACCTTCTAGTGGTGCATAATGGGAATCTTCTCGGACATGGTGGGGGATTGTTTAGAGGTCTTCATGGATGACTTCTCCATATTTGGGGATACTTTTGAGGGATTCCTTATGAATGTTGAAAGGGTTTTGTCAATATTTGAGGATAATAATCTCATCCTAAATTGAAAAAAATGCCATTTCATTGTTGAGGAAGGACTTGTTCTAGGCTATCTGGTATCTGGTAGAGGGATTTAAGTTGATAAAGCTAAGGTCCACATCATTCATCACCTTCCCTCTCCTAAAACTATTAATGAAGTGAGGTCCTTTTTAGGACATGCTGGTTTCTATAGAATGTTCATTAGGAATTTCAGCTCTATTTCTCGACCACTTTGTCCTCTATTGGTAAAAGATGCTCCATTTTTATGGAAAGAAAGATGTGAGGAATCATTCTCTATACTCAATTAATCTCTTATCTCTCCACCTATCATGAAATCTCCAAATTGTAAACTTCCTTTTGAGCTCATGTGTGATGCGAGTGACTTCGCTGTAGGAGCAGTCTTAGGAAAATGGTGTGAGAAAACTCCATGTGTCATTACTTTTGCAAGAAAATAATTAAATGATGTATAGATCAACTACAATATCACTGAGAAAGAGTTTATTGCTATTGTATTTTCCTTAGATAAATTCAGGTCCTATCTCTTAGGATCACCCATCATTGTCTTCACCGACCATTCATCCCTAAAACATCTTTTCCAGAAACAAGATTCCAAGGCTAGATTTATTAGGTGGGTCCTTCTTATTCCAGAGTTTGATTTAACCATTAAGGATAAAAAGTGTTTTGAAAATGTTGTAGATGATCACCTATCTATGATAGAATTCAAAGACAACTCACATCACCTTCTTGTGACTGATTCATTTCTCGATGATCACCTCTATTTTGTGAGTGATTTCCCATGGTATGATGACATAGAAAACCATTTGGTAACGGGTAACATTCCAAAATTCCTAGGGACCAAAGATAAGAGGAAATTCCTTTTTGATGTCAAACACTTGTGTTTTATAGTCTTTACCTCTTCAAGTTATGTCCAGATCAAATCACTAGGAGATGTATTCCTGAGTCTGAGCAAGATTCCATTCTAAAATTTTGTCATGGAGAGGCATGTGAAGGACACTTTTACATAATGAAAACAATTGAAATGGTCCTAAAAAGTGGTTTATACTGGACTAAACTCACTAAGGATTCCTTCAAATTCTGTAAAATCTTTCCTCAGTGTCAAAAATTAGGATCCATTACCAAAAGGAATAAAATGCATCTCACTCCCATTCTGGTCATCGAAATCTTTGATTGTTGGTGAATTGATTTCATGGGACCCTTCCCAAACTTTATGGGATACCTCTACATCCTATTAACTATTGATTATGTATAGAAATGGGTTGAGTCCATTTCCAAAAAGTCCAAAAACCATAATGTTGTGATCCAATTTCTGAAAGAGCACATATTTTCTCGATTTGGAATTCCTAGGGCTATAATCAGTGATCGAGAACCCATTTATGAAATCACCCATTCTCTTCACTCATGTCTAAGTATGTTATTTCTCATAAAGTTTCCAATGCATACCATCCTCAAACCAATGGACAAGCTGAGTTACCGAATAGGTAGATTAAGAAAATTCTTGAAAAAAATGTCAATCCTTCTAGGAAAGATTGGTCCGATAAACTCTTGGATGCTCTTTGGGCATATTGTACAACATTCAAAACCATCCTAGGCATGTCACCATATAGGTTGGTTTATGGAAAAATATTCCATTTACCTATTGAAATTGAGCATAAAGCGTTTTTGGTAATAAAAAAAATGAATTTCGACATTTATTTGGACAAAGAAAAGAGAAAATTAGATCTTAATGAACTTGAGGAACTTAGAATAGAGGCTTATGAAAATTCAAGGATAAATAAAGCTAGAGTTCAAGCCTAAAAGTCTAAAAATCTCAAAGTTAAACAATTTGAACTGGGAAAATTCGTGCTCTTGTATAGTTGAAAACTTCATTTACACCCTGGAAAGTTAAGGTTAAGATGGTCAGGTCCATTCATAGTGCATCATGTGTACCCCCATGGGGCAGTAGAGATTCAGGATCCCACAATTGGTCACATTTTCAAGGTCAGTGGTCATAGGTTATAACCATTCATTGAATCATTCAATAAACATGGAATAGTGGTTGAGTTAACTGAGCCAACCTAATAACCATGAAAAAATTGATAGATTTAGGATCCATGTCAGGTTAATGATGTTAAAAAGAAACGCTACACGAGAGGCAACCCGTGGTTTTCATGTTTCCAATCTTTTTTATTAATCTTTATTTTTCAAATAGGATTAATGAATCATTTTGATATTTAAAAAAAAATTAAAAAAAATTATTAGACTGTTGAACTGTTATTCTATTATGAGTATGGATGGGTAGGAAAGAAGAGCACCATATTCATTCATGTCATGTGGTGTGATCCTTGAGTAATACCTTACCCAAAAATTTAAAAGGAAAACAATGTATCATCAGTTCATTTTATTTTTATGTGTTTGTAGGTTAAAATAATAATAAAAAATAATAATAAAAAACAAAAATTAAAATGACACGTTGTAGGTCATGGGGAAAACCCCGTCACAACTGACGAAGCCACGGGGACTCGAACCCAGGACCGAAGGGAGATAGGGGCACGTACTTAACACTGACCTATGATTTATAGTGCTTCCTTATTCTCTAATTTTTGTATATATACTTATATTTTACTTTTTTTTATTATATAAATAAATATATATATATATATATTGATTTGTTTTGTTTGTTTTTTTGTTTTTCGTATTTCCACTAGGGAACTTTGCGAGTGACATGGATATAAAATGACTAAATTGGAGTATCATGAACTTAAACTTCAAACACCAGGTGAATTCATTCCATGATCCTAATTTTCAATTTCCTTTTTGAACTCCTCTTATCTTCCTCTACCCCTTAAAAATTTTCTTTTCTTCAAACACTAGGGATAGTGTTATTTTAAGTTGGGGTGAGATGAAATAAAAAAATTTCTTTTACGTAAAAAAAATTCTTTTGTGGGAAAAAAAATATTTGAAAAAATGTGTGTAAATGGAAGGAAAAATTCCTTTAACTTTGAACATGATAATGAAAATTGAAATCTTTGAAACTAAATATTAAATAATTTAGCATGCCCTGATTTTTATGTTAATCCATGTATAATTTCATGAGCATATATTTTGGAAAGTGTGGCTGTCTAATGTGATATTTAATCGTTTATATTTTCATCAAAATAAAAAAAATCACAATGCACATCCTATGGATTGTGGGGAATTAGTTTTAGTTCATGGGGTCCCCCAAATAAATATCATAGGTTTGGTGATCATTTTAGTTTTAATATGAGTATTAAAAAAATCAAATAAAAAAAATAAAAAAATATAAATTTGTGCGTAGAGCAATGAAATGACCTAATGTGTGGATTTTGACACTTGGGGATCATGAATCCATAGTTTTCTAGCCTAGAGTTAGTAATTTTATCTCTATTTGTGGTAATTTGACTTTGTTTTTGACTGATTTTACTCAAGATGATGCCTGAGTATGTGGGCTTCACTTGGTGCCCTAAGGTCTTTGAGCCTAGGAGTCATTGGAAAAGTATCGCTACATGGGTTGAATCTTTTGAGTGAAATTTCAATTACCATGGAAATATTGGAAAAAAATTGAACACTCATCTTATTATTGAAATGTGATTCCACCTAGTGCTTCCATTATTTCCCCTTGAATAAAGATGAACCCCCATGTCTATTGCGATGCACAACACATCATCATGCTTAATTGATATTGGATGAAATATGGAGATGAAATTGAACAATGGAATGATCTTGGGATTGGGATATACTTATGAAACTATCTTGTATTAAAAGGTTTTGACATTTTTCATGAATTTTTGGTATAAAGGTTTTTGGTGATCGTTGTGTATTAAAATTTTTTTGGAAAAGGAAATTCGAATTTCACATTTTTGAGATACATTTTTCTCAAGACTAGAAAAACTCAAGTTGGGGGGGGGGGTGTGATTAGACACTGAATGAGGATAATATTTAGTTTTAATATATATAATATTCATGTTATTTATCATTCATAAACACCATTTTAGTTCATTTTACACTTTGAACATTAATTCATATTATGATTGTAATTCCCCCTTAGAATGCACTATTACATGGTAAATTTTTGAAAATCTCTTAAAATAAAAAATGGTTTTGATTTTATTTTCAAATTTTATTTTTAGGTTTATCATTAAATTGGAAAAACTTCATACTTATGGAGCATTGGATGATTCACATTGGAAGACCACCAAAATGATCTTTCATGGAAACACATTCTGGGCAAAGTAAACTGGACATCATCCCAATAACAAGACTGTAGAGGCCAGTATCCAAACCCAATGATTCTAGAAATTTGTCTGAAGATAGAGGAAATCATGGGGAACATTTAATTAAGCGGTTTCCAAAGCTAATTCGGATGTTTTAATAGAGTTACAGGTGGCCCAAGTTGGAGATAAAATTATGGACCAGATTTTGAGGCCCAGAAACACAACCCACCATTTTACACATATCTCATTAAAGATAAACAAATTTGGGCTGAAACTTTACATAAGGTTAGGGGACATCCGAATATTAATTTTATTATTCTATGGACCACTATAATTTGGCCATCTAAAATCTCATTTAGGCGCTTCTGTTCGGTGGATGCAAGCTGGCTTCCACCTCGGGTCAAGAGTGGAAAAGTCTAAGTTCTACAAGATTTACACCACCCTAAGCCTGCCATACTAAAGTGGGATGACTTTCAATATTGGAGTCTCGAACCAAAGCTCCCAAAATTTCTATTTAAGGTAGTGGCGTTAGAGGATTTATCATCTTTGGTTCTTTGTTTAATTGTAATGTTATGCTGCGAATTTGTTTCCTTGAGTTTGTCTTTCTCATGTAAGTTGTTCAATTCACCTTAGTTTATTAATAAAATTTCTTCTTATACTCTTATCTTGTTATTATTCATATCACGTTGATACCATTGGTTCAAGGTGTGAATTTATTCACACCAAACCTTGTGAAATTATCACATAACAGTGGAGTGATTATTATTTCATTTTCTTTTTTTTACTTCTCCAATTCCTCCCTCATGAGTCTACTTTCCACTTCCATTGAAACCATCAAATCAATAGAGGGATAACCCACTTATGGTTTGATACAAGGGAGTAGAAAGGGCCTGGATTGGATGTTATTTCTCACTCCATTAATTTCTAATCACTTCTTTTAATTGAGAATTTTGTTTGAAGATCTTTATACTCCTTCGTCCTTATTGAATTTAAGGCCACACACTTCAAGTGCTAATATGAACCTTTACTTTGAAGTGCTCAAAAATTTTATCCTTCAAGTGTATAGGTGATTAGTATTAAAGTGTTTAGGTATTAAACTAGTAAGTTATGGTTGTTTAATATTCTCAAATGAACCCATCTCAAATATAAGAAATTGAAATAGTTGAAAAAGGAATGCATCTAATCCAGACCAAGTGATAACCTAGGATCAAATCATTCTTTTAAATTTAATTCACTTAAGTATCTTAGAATTCACTTAAAACCATCTAATATCAACCCACGTTGTCCACTTCATAGCTAAAAACAATCCATAGAATGTACGTGTCTGTAGGTTTATTCTTAGGTCTTTGAGGATTCGACAACCCAAGCTACACTACAAGCGACCGCTTAACCCTAAGAACTTTGGTAAATTTGGGCGATACCACATCTCTTAAGTTCATGGATATAATTATTTCATGTTTTAGACCACTCAAACTTTATACCCTTCTTGGACAGGCCCGAGAATAGAACTTCCAAGGGAGAAAAATTCCTGATGAACCTTCAGTAGTAACCATCCAAACCCAAAAATCTTTAAATATCAAAAATGTTATTGGGATGATCCTAATAAATAACTGTTTAGACCTTATTAGAGTCCACTAACACACCTTATTCTAAGATGATGTGACCTAATAAATATACCTTTTTGATCGGAAACTGACCCTTAGATAAGTTGATATATAACCTATGCTCTCTTAGTGTACTTAGGATGATGCCAATATGTTTAGTAGGATTGTGTCGAGTATAAGAATACACTAAGATATCATCAAAAAATAAAAATACAAACTAATATAAGTATAGGTGAACTATTTGGTTCATTAAGGAAATAAATACAATAGGAGTGTTCATCAGCCCAAACAATATTATATGAACTCATACAAACCATACTTGCTTCTGAAAGTAGTACATGGTATATCATATGGTCTCACCCTAAACTAATGATACTATGATCATAAATCAATCTTATAGAATACATAGGAACCCCTAATCTGGTAAAAAATATCACCAATACATGGAAGAGGGCATCGGTTCTCAATCATCATCTGGTTCAGCTTTCAGTAATCAACACATAAACACAATCCTTTGTCAACCTTCTTGGTAGAGAATTGGAGATCCCCAAGGTTACAAACTCAGCTGAATAAACCCTTTAGGATCCAATTACTCTACCTAAGTCTTAATCTATTGAATATCTTCTACTTCTATTCAATAAGGTGGAATAGAAAATATATCATATCCAAACATCATCTCAATATTATAATCAATTTCTCTCTTAGGTGGATACCCTAAAAACTCCCTAGGAAACACATCATGAAACTAGTACACTACAAAAAGAAAGAAATCCTATTACACTCCCCTATCATCTAGCCTAATACTTGTAACTTGAGCTATGAGATCACCCATTTTCTAATGAACTAGCCCTGTACGACCTTCTTGGATATCCCATTCCCTAAGAAGAACATATATGTCATACTCAGGAGAAATGAAATCCACTCTCTTACGATAATAATCAATGTTATATTGATATGAAATAAACTAGTCCATAACCAACATCAATTCAAAACCTTACATCTCAAGAGTGAACAAGTCCCAAAGAAAATGGTACTCACCAACCTCGAGGGCACACCCCTTACAAAGATAGACACTATAAGAACCCAAATCTTCTTTTCAGGTATGTTTTTCATTTCTGGTGTTCTTGAGGAAAATGAGGGGTTTCTGGAATTTTTTGAAGTACACGCTATGTAATTTATGAGTACACATCGTGTACTTTATGAGTACACACCGTGTACTCAGTTACTGCAGGTAGCCGTGTGCTGGCTGTGTAGCGGCCTTGCACACGGCCGTGTGTGGTGACCGGGAGGTGGCCTAAAGTGGAGCTCGGTAAGGGTAAGTACACGCCGTGTACTTCAAAAGTACACACCGTGTTTTTTTCATTAAACAGACTGGGGTCACGTCTTATCGATAGAAACATCTTATTCTTCGACTTCTTCGTCTGAGAGAACCCGTACGACCGCGAATCTTCCCCAAGCCCCCGAGCGAGTGTCCGTTCTCTGAATCGAACTCTGTCGGTTGCGTTGGAATCGCATCGGTGAGTTCTATCTTCTTCGTGAACACCATCTTCAGATTTATCCTCTCTTGTGAGACATTGTTGGTTGAAAATTTTAGACGTTTTTGTTGATCTACCATGTTCTCGGTTGATCCAAGGGATGGCGTCGGAGTATAATGATCTTACAACACTGAGTTAGGTGGTTTGTGCCTTTATGTTGAAAGCATTTGAGTTATATGTGCAAATTTTTCCAATAACCTTGAACGGGGTATTGCGTGTTTACTGTTTTAGCCCTGATAATTTCCTGCTATGCTTGTATGTTGGAATAGAGGTTAATTAGATGTGAATAAGATTAATTGATATACTCTGGAAGTGATTTCCCATGCATGGTTGTTTATGAATGTTTGGTCCTTCTTAGCTTGTTAGGCTGCTTTGCCTGTTTCCATGCCTAGTATTGTAGGATGGAGTGTGATTGTTTTATCTAACATGCTTGATATGCTGTAGACTGTTAGCCAAGTAGTTCTTGAGATTTACTTTGGTTGTATTGAATTTCTATGGTCGTTTGACTTACACAGGGTCGTGAGAACCTGGTGTAGTAGACTATAAGGGGAATTGACCGTGTGAGCTTCCTTAGAGAGTCTTTAAATCACTTTTAAATATAAGGGGGAATTTACAATGTGAGATTCCTCAAAGAGTCTTTAAATCACTTTTGACTATAAGGGGAATTGACTGTGAGTGCTTCCTCAGAGAGTCTTTGTTATATCATGATAACTGAACTAGAGGGGATATGATGTGTGTACTTCCAAGAGGGTTACCTACTTGATTAGCTACTTACTTGATATGTGGAATTGAATTCTTTGAAACTGTGGAATTGTTACTGCTGAGTACTTACTTCTTTACTACTCTTTTACTTATTTCCTGCCATATATATATATATATTCACTTACTATTAGGAATATGTCTTTTGGTGGTTGCCTACTGGTATTAGTCTCACACCCTGTTTAGGTCATGATTTTGGGCCCAAAAAGATTATATTGCTGCAGGTATAGATAAGGGAAAGTGCCCTTATACTTTAGGTACTTGATTGCTATGGAGCTGGAGAGCAAGGGACCAAGCTATGGCTTTAGATTCCGAGGAGTTATTTAATTGTTTTTCTTTTATACTTTGGATTAGTATTGTATTCATCATTTTGACTTGTTTGGCTTTTTTCCTAGACATATTTATCATGAATCATTTTATATACGTTCTCTAGTTATTTATTACTTCCACTGTCTACTTATTGCTTGTTTACTGCTTCCGCTATTACCATTTGTTTACTCCCGCTGTGTTACTCTTCCAATGAGGGAATAGTTTCCCCACTATCACACCCAAGACCCTCGCTACTAGTCAACAACCTCTAGCATTCAGGGAAATGCACTTGAGGCCATGTGACCAACCAGATATGGGGAGCCTCTGGGTGTCTTCTGGAACTGGGACGTTAAAAAGTGGTATCAAAGGAATTATTTTCTTCTTGAATTACTGTTTGGAGCCTATAGCCAGAGATATGACAGAATAGGTACTTGGTAATAAGCTGTGCCCAGGTGTATCTAACCTGTGTACAGAGAAAATCCAATCTACCTCATTTATTACAATTTTTCTGGTTTTTCAATTTTACGGTTGATTCGATTTCACCGTTGGGTGATTCACATGATTTTTGTTGTTATCATTGATGTGATTGAGGTTCTATTTCTATTGAAACCCGAGGAGATGAGGGTATTCCATCTCATGCATCATATAGGCACTTGCTAGAAATTACATGTCATACATTCTTACCATTCCATTTAGGGTGAATTAGCGATTTCATGTTGCTGTGATAGATGTTGTGATAGATATACATGCTGTTGTGTTAAATGATTTGATAGAATACCTGCTATTTGATAGGGTATTGTTTGTGTAAGGTCTTGTTTTAATGAACGCAAAAATTTGGTTTTTGAGGTGTTATGGACCCTCCTAAATCAGAATGTGGTGGATCATTTCCTGTTATGTTTGTTTATAACATGTTTAAGATTCCAAGTTTTGATTTTTGGGGAGTATGGGACCTCATAGATCGGGATTTGGAACTTTCAATGTTCGTTTCAGTGTTTTCTGGATTCCAGAGTAGTTTCTGAGGCTTACTGTCTGGAAAAACCCATAATACATGGTGTGTAGTGATGAATACATTCCATTTGTTCTTCTGTTCGGGAAGAGACCGTTTTTCTTAATTACACTCCATGTACTGTATGTACACACCATGTAGTCTCTAACCGTGTCTTAGACTGTGTGATTGGGGACACGGGGTATGGAATCTTTGGTAGAACACGCCGTGTACCTTATGTAAACGCCGTGTTGTAGACCGTATAAACTGGCCATGTCACTAACAACACGGGTTGAAAAAATCTTCCTAGTACATGTTGTGTCTGGATGGAACATGCTGTGTAGTCTGATCCGTGTATGTGTCCGTGTCACTAACCACACGGGTCGGAGAAGCTCGTCTAGTACACGCTGTGTCTGGAATGAACACGTCGTGTAGAATTCTTCTAGGAGAACCGTGTGGCTTAGCCGTGTAAGGGTACTTGGGCAGGGGAAAAGGATTCAAGTGCACGCCGTGTGTTAGGACAACACGCCGTGTGTTTGGGGTGTTACACGACCAGTTGTGTAAGGAGTACACACCCATGTAAATGGCTTAAGGGAACACGCTGTGTAGGGGACATACACACTGTGTAGTCATGTTTTAAAAAACTTGGATGTTTTCTTTCTCCTGTTCCCTTCTTATAAGTTCGGTTTTCAGTCCTTGATAATCTTGATCTAAGGTGTGCATTTGGACTTGCAGAGTCATGCCACCGAGACACCCTCCGGTTTTCCACCAATTACAATGCAGTGATCATACGCCAGATATGACTGATCAGGGTCTTCCTACAGATCCTCCAATTGTTCTAGTCTTGGCACCAGTAGTTATACCTGACATAGGTGCCAATGAACATTTCAGGGAGGGTTTTCGAAGGATGATGCAGACCTTCCAGGGAGCACCTCCTCCTACCCCTTCTATGACAGAGTTGACACGGGTCATTCAGCAGCAGCATCCTCCCACTTTCTTAGGGGATGGAGGACCCCAGGCTATAGAGTCATGGTTGGAAGCCACGTTGACGATCTTCAAGAATCTGGATATGCCTTCAGAGAGGAGGGTTAAGCTCGCTACCTACATTCTTCGATACTCCTCCAAGAGGTGGTGGGATGTGATCTCACAGACGGTACACTAGAATAATATGGCTTGGGATGAGTTTCAGCACACCTTCTATGATTACTTCTATCCGAAGACCTTGAGGGCTGATCGAGCCCAAGAGTTCATGAGTCTGGAACAAGGTACTCTTTCTGTTATGGAGTATTCTTCTCACTTCACCGAGCTGCACTGCTTTACACCCTTTCTAGGGGGAGATGATTTGTTCCTTGCACAGAAGTTTGAGGATGGTATCAGGCAGGACATTTGGGGTCAGGTGAACATATTCAGGTTAACTTCGATATCTTCTATAGTCAACCATGCGCTGATCACAGAGCGTAGTATAAGGGATTATGGAGCCGTGAGGTAGGGCGGTTCAACATCTAGGGTTAGTGATTCTCCAAACGATAGTAGGAAGCGCTGTAGGAAGACTGCATGAGGAGATCAAAGTAGGCGGGATGTATCTTCTGGTAGCTAGGTGGTGTGATACCAGTGTGGGAAGAGCGGGCATTCAAGGCCACATTTCCCGAGAGACCCAGTGGAGTGCCGATCTTGCGGCAGTATGGGGCATATTCAGCATTTCTATCAGATCTTCTCACCAGTAGTAGGTGACAGGGGTTCTTCTATGACTCTGCATTCAGGAGTAGCACCACCAATTACTCCTCAGTCTGGGAACTAGAGTTCTTCCGGTTGTTCAGGAAGAGGTGGAGGTTGTGGCCATGGTAGCCAATCTCCCGGTTTTCAGTGACAACAGGGTGGATCAGCTCAGAGTGGTTAGGTAGGGCCACAGGTCCACAGTTTAGGCCAGAATTTTGTAGTGGAGCAGACCCAATAGGAGCAGGATCCCAGAACCTCTACAATTTGAGGTACCATTTTAGTTGCCTCAGTTTTATCTTCTACTCATTTTGATACAGGGGATTCCTATATCTTTATATCTATCATTTTTGTGGAGAGCCTTGGTCTCTTTATCTTTTCTTATACTGAGATCTTGACGCTAGACACTCCGTTGGGGATAAGAACAACTAGTGTACGTTAGTGCAAGGAGTTCCCTCTAGAGTTTGGTGGGTGTCACTTCTTTTGGGACCTATGTCTTAGAGATGATAGGCTATGATGTCATTCTCGGAATGGACTGGTTAGTTCCTTTCCAGGATATTGTCGATTGCTATCCCCGTAGGGTGAGTTTCACATTACCAGAGGGTGGATCATTAATTTATAAGGGCGAATGGGATGTCCAGGTGAGCAGATCAGGACCCGAGTATCATGGGTTAGGAGGAGTTATATCCCCAATTTCTAGTCTATATCTAGATGACCAGGGGAATTCACAGTTAGAATTTCCTCCAGTGGTGTATCATTTTAGGGATGTCTTTCCATAGTACTTTTTAGGTTACCTCCAGAGTGATAGGTGTAATTTTCTATTGAGCTTGTGCCAGGAGCGGCACCGATGTCCATTCCTCCTTATAGGATGGATACACCAGAGTTACAGGATCTCAAGAATCAGTTGGGGGAGTTACAGGCTAAGGGTTTCATCCGACCCGGTACTTCTCCTTGGGGTTCGCCTGTCCTATTTGCAAAGAAGGAATATGGCACCCTCAGACTGTGTATGGATTATCGGGAGCTTAACCAGTTGACATTCAAGAACCGATATCCCTTGCTGAGGATTGATGATATTTTCGATCAGCTTCGAGGAGCTTGGGTGTTCTTGAAGATTGACTTGAGATCCGGTTATCATCAGTTGCGCGTTAGACCATCTGACATACCTCTTACAACCTTTCAGAGTGGGTATTGTCTATAGGAGTATGTGGTTATGCCGTTCGGTCTCACAAATGCACCTGCAGTCTTCATAGAACTGACGAACCGAGTGTTCTATCCATACTTGGATTATTTCATGGTGGTCTTCATGGATGATATCTTGGTGTACTCTCACACTCGACATGACCATGCTACCCATCTTGAGATTGTTTTGATTACATTGAGAGAGAATCGGTTATATGCTAAGCTCTCAAAATTCCAATTTTGGATAGATCAAATTCACTTCTTGGGTCATGTTATCTCAGAGACAGGAGTGTCAGTATACCCAGAGAAAGTGAGAGCAGTAGTTTCTTGGGAGCATATGAAGAACTTCTTAGAGGTGTAGAGTTTTCTAGGGCTGGCTGGATACTACATACGTTTCATACAAGACTTTTCATGCTTAGCAGCACCACTGATGGGCCTGACTAAGAAGGGTGTGAAGTTCTTATGGTCAGATTATTGTGATTCAACCTTTTAGGAGCTGAAAGGGAGGTTGACTTAAGCACCGATACTAGTCTTTCCAGAGCTAGGAAAGAGATATACTATTTACTATGATGCTTTAGGTATCGGGATGGGAGCTATGCTTATGCAAGAGGAAGGAGTCATTGCATATGGGTCTCGGCAGTTGAGGCCACATGAGAGGAACTACCTAATGCACGATCTCGATTTAGAGGCTGTTGTTCATGATTTACGCTGTTGGAGACATTATCTTATGGGAGAGAATTTTGTGGTTTTCACATACCACAAAAGTCTCAAGTACATATTCACTCAGCGTGACCTGAATTTGAGACAACGAAGGTGGGTTGAGTACCTTCAATCCTTTTACTTTGATCTTGACTATATGCCAGGGAAAGGAAACACAGTGTGTTGGTCAGAGTGGACACTAAATAGGAGGGTGAATTGAGTTCCAATTAAAATTTCTGTTTAAAAATCATTTACCAAATTCCCCCAAATAAAACACAAAATTAAGCTGTAGTGAATTTATATCAAAGTAAAGGTTCTGTTAGATTCTCAAGGGATTGATTATTTCCCAGTTAATCAAATCAGAAGAGTTGATTAACTTTTGAAACTAACTTACTGATTTACAACTAATATAAACACTTGTGAGTTTAATTATCAAAGTGACTTTAAAAAAGTTTTTGGTTTTAAAGTAGTTTTCAGCAGAATAAAAAATGACTTTGAAAAGAAATAAGCACAACAGATATAACCAAGAGGTTCAGTCTCAAGCTGAGACTTAGTCCTCTCAAAACTTTATATCAAAGTGATCCACACCCTGGATCGGGGATTACAATAGTATACAACTGTCCAGGTCTAAGACCTCTACCACTGTTATTCGTGGGAAATAAACACAACAGAAAACCAGCTTTCCAGGTCACGCACGACCTCTACCACTATCCCAGTGGGAAATAAAAGATGTAAGAGTTTGAGTGAGGATTTACAGATCCTCCAGTTAAAGTTCAGGAGACAGTGTGTGTGTAAAATTACAGCAGATGACACACACTGCTCGAAAAGTAAATAATAAATCACAGAGGCAAAGATGTAGAGTTTAGAATGGCTCTAGTGATTGTAGTGAAACTCTGGACTCCTTTGGATTGATCAGAATTGGTTTTGAGTCCTCTTCTGTTTTTTGTCTGGAAAACAGAGTGTTGTCTTCTTCCTTGACTTCCAGGTGTAGTGACAGAGGAGAAAGTATTCAATGAAGTTCTTGTGTTGATGTTCTCTTTTTTCTTTCTTGGCTCTTCACAGGTATGAAGGAATGTATGAGCTCTTCGTGTAAGTTCAGTCGTCTCTTTTCATGCACACATTTCATCACCTTCTTAGTTTTTCCAACCTCTTCCCTTTTTTTTTCAGTAGCAGGAGCATCTCTTATTTAAAGCACGAGATCCGGCAACAGAAGTGATTTCATTTTTGTAGGTACGAGGTATGGTTCCTTGAAATCCAACAATACACATTAAATAAATGTCATTGTATTAAAATATACCTGATATGACCATTGGTTAGATTAAATAATGATAGAGAAATTAAAGCAGCATCGGGTTTTGTCTCTAGAACAATAGTTTTGGATATCGGTAGCCTTGTGTATCAGTAGGTCTGAGTATCGGTAGCTTCTTGTGTAACGGTAGCCCTTTGTGTAACGGTAGCCTTTCCATCGGTAACCCTTCTATAAGTAGACTTCATTTGTAACAGTAGGCTTTCTGTTGGTAGACTTGATTGCATCGGTAGTGGTATACTTGTCTGTATCAGTGATGTATCGGTGACCTTCACATATCGGTAGACTTGATGTAACAGTGACCTTCACGTATCGGTAGACTTGATGTAACGGTGACCTTCACGTATCGGTAGACTTGATGTAACAGTGACCTTCACGTATCTGTAGACTTGATGTAACAGTGACCTTCACGTATCGGTAGACTTGATGTAACAATGACCTTGATCGGTAACTTGTCTGTATCAGTAGGCTTGTCTGTAATGGTAACTTTCACATATCGGTAGGCTTTGCATATCGGTAACCTTTACGTATTGGTAGCCTTTTAATAATGGTAGCCTTGTTCTGTAACGGTGACCACTTGTCTGTTTAAGCATTCTATTGGCAGAATGGGTCAAGTTAGAATATATATCCATTTAGTAACCGGATTCTCTGAAGATAATATAAATATTGTAATATATGAATATGTACATGGTGTACATAAATAATGAAATAAGTAATTAATCATTAATTAATATAAGAACTATCAAACTATACTTGAACATAATTGAGATTATCAAAATATAATTGATCATAGTTAAAATATGATTGAGCATAGTTGGGATTATCAAAATATAAGTTCAACTAATTTTTCCAGAGGGCTCAGCAATCTCCCCCTTTTTGATAATCACAACCTAGCACAACTTATTCCAAAGTATGTAAGAAAATTAAATAAATATCAGAGGAAAATTTTCCAAAGAAAAACTTTTAAAACAAAGTTCTCATTTTTCTCCCCCTTTCAATTTCACTCCCAGTTCTCATTCGGTGAATTTTCTCTCCCATTTTTCGCCTTTGGGGAAATTTCTCCCCCTTTGTGATTAACAAAAAGAAGGGTAGAATTAGAGAAATGTAGAGAACATATGGCAAGGAAACAGAAACACAGAAAAGTGGAGAATGTAAGAGTAAATTTCCATTAGGGTACAAAAGGTACAAACTGATAAATCCAGTATGACAAAAATAAATACATGTGAATCCTATAAAAAAAAACATCCAGAAACACTCAATCATCCTCTTGAACACGAGACTTTCCCTTAGGATCAGAAGAGGGTGCAGGGTCAGATTGAGTAGATGGCTTGGGAATAGCTGAAAGAACAACTGGAGGGTCAGCCACTGAAACTGTTCTGGATCTGAAATCTACACTCCTATGAGGAATCATAGGTGTCAAGCTGCGAATAGCCTGAACTGGAGTCAACTGAGGTGTACTCCCAGAGGCAGAGGTAGGAAGTGCAGGAGGTAAAATCACAGGTCTGGCATCCACATGCAAGAATGGTAGCAACATGTTCCTGAAATCCATAATAATACTCCCTCCTCTCTCCATTGCAGACACAAAATCATCTCGATTTTCAATGAATTTATCCAAGGAAGGAGTAAGCTCCCTGAGCTTACTAACCTGTTCTCTGAAATCCTGAGTCACTAGAGGCAACTTCATATTTTCCAGCAAGAGCTTGAAATGGTTGGTCATTTGATGCTTGGTGTAAACCTTTTCAAAATAAGCATCCACTTTATTTTTAATTGCCTCTTGAGAAGTAGTAGCTGCCCGTAGGTGATCACGAACAAAACTAATAACTTCCCTAGTGGTAGCAAGGATCTGAGTATCCGAGGAGCCACTGGTACTGGCCTTATCCAACTCTTCTTGAATAACAGTTCTGATCTGGTCAAGGTTCACAGAGGAGCTAGATGAGGGAAGGGGTTTAACTGAGAAAGCTACTGTCTGATTGAAAGATTGTTTCAGATTACTAACCACCTTCTGGACAAGTTCATCTTGACTTTTCAAGTGTTCTTTGACTGATTTATTAAAATCCTAAAAAACTTCCACAAATTTCTTGACTACTTCTTTGATATATCTGATATCAGTGTGCACTTGGGTTTGAGAACTTTTCAAAGCAGTCAATGAAGCAATTGATTGTCTTAGAGCAACAAAAGCTCCTGTCCAACTCTCAATTTGAGTATGGAACACCTTAACTTCATCCATCATTTCCTTTACCGGGCTATAAACAGCACATCCCAGAGATAGCTCCAGGGATTGCTCCACATTCCTCATCTCTTCAACCAGAATTGTCTTCAAATATGCCACTGACTCTCTCAGTGCTTCTTTCAATTCAGCCTTTAAGGACTCATGGTTCTCCTTGGTTGCCACATTTTCAGCCACAACAGGTAGGATAATGGATTCCCTTTGGGGATGGTCTTCCTCATCCGAATATCCATAGGAAAGTTCAAGAACCATATATCCTGGATCTAATGTCCAACCTTCAATGTCATACAAAACAGATACTGAACCAAGATGCTCCCCCTCAATTGGGATATTCTCCTGAGGTATCTCCTCCAACTATTCTGCTTGATGTAATTCTATAATTTCCTCTACAACTATAGCATATTCAATAGCCATTTGCTCTGAGTCATCAATGACTCTCTCATCAATAGATACTGCTTCTACTTCCTGATCCAGAACTGTCCTGACTGTACTAACTATTAGAGGACTCAAACTGAGCTCTTCTTCTTCATTTTCCTCATCATTTGCTTCACCAGAAGCCTCCTTTTCTCCATTAATGACACTATCAGATTCAGTTGCCTCATCCTCTTCAGAGGTGTCCTTAACAACATACTGACCTGCTTCTTCTTCTTCTTCTGTAGTTTCAGTGTCATTGTCCTTCAAAATAGTTTCTCTCCTTGGTAGTTCTTTTGGAGGGCTAGATGATCCATAGGAAATGGTTTGAGGCATAGGACTAGGAGGTAAATCAGGGTCTCCTCCTTCCTCAACTGATGTCTCTTCCTCCTCAGCTTCATCATCACTGTAAACCGGTTCTGGCTCATCTGGTCCAAGACCAGGGTCCCTCACATCCTTTGGTCTAGAAGGATGATCCACATGAGTATACTTATCATAGATTTTTCCATCATCATTAATCCATGATTTCTTCCAAGGGTTCCAGCTGACTTTCATAAACTTACACACAGTCCTGGTGAGGAAAAAATTATCCTTAACAAAAACAGTTTCATCTTGAGGTCCAGCTACCTCCTTTGCATTCAATATAATAGAAATTAACTTAGAAAAGAAAAGTGCATTGGGCTTAGAATTTGGTCTAGTCATCTCCTCAATCTGAATCATAAGAAATCTGCATAAATTCACCTTTACTCCATGCTTTAACAGGTACAACAAATAAATATCTTGAAATCTGAGAGTAGAAAAATCTCCTCTCCTTGGGCTAATCACATGCTGAATAAACTTGAAAAGTAGTTTATCCTCCCCTGCCATCTCTGTAGAAATGACCTTTCTAGGAGTTCCATTCCCTGTCAACTCCAACAAGGCATCCTCATAATTGAAAAAGTCACTGGCAGTAGGTATGGATTTTGAGTAAAATCCATAATCACCTTCATGAGGAACTTTAAGGTTCTCAGCCCATTCAACTGATGAAAACAAAAACGTTTGACTATTTACAAAGGAAATCATCCTATTTTCCTCCTCTGATGTCTCAAAACAGACAAACTCATAAAACTCTTTTACTAGAGTTGGATAGTACGGTCCATTATTGTTCATGAAGCATTCGAGCCATCCTTGTTCTTATAGAACCTTCAGAATCAAGGACTTGCTTTACAACAACCATTCAGCACACAATTCCTTTTCCACTACAATTTCTCGCTTCGACAAATGTGAATTCACGGGATTCCTTCGAACAACATCTCTACTATTTCCACTACCACCAGCATTCGTTACTTTTTGCTTCTTAGATTGTGGCGCATCACTACCTTCATCCACTGAGGGTCACTTCACACGAGCCATTTCAGATTCTGAGGCTTAGGGTTTTGTGAGCTTGATATTTTTAGGTAGGAGGGATTCAAATAGACGGGTTCACGGTGATTGAGTGATGTCTAGAGTCGGGTTTAATATCATTAGGATTCAAATATAAAATAAATCTTATATTAAAAATAAATGCAAAGTCTCGGCCTTAATACGAAAATTTAAAACAGTGTGAGAGATGTACCAGTGAGGTGTTCTAACGGTGAGGTTTCCTAACGGCGAGGTTTCCTAATGGTGAGGTTTCTTAACGGTGAGGTTTCCTAACAGTGAGGTTTCCTAACGGTGAGGTTTCTTAACGGTGAGGTTTCCTAACAGTGAGATTTCCTAATGGTGAGGTTTCCTAACGGTGAGGTTTCTTAACGGTGATGTTTCTTTATAGTCAATTCTTTCTTCTTGATTGTAACCTTGTGCAACTAGTATAGCTTTGTTTCTAATGATATTTCCAGATTCATCAACTTTGTTTCTAAACACCCACTTTGTGCCTATGGTCAAAGTGTCTTTAGGTCTTTCTACTAGTTCCCAGACTTTATTTCTTTCAAATTGATTTAGTTCTTCTTGCATAACTATTACCCAAAATTCATCATTGATAGCATCATTGATATTTTTAGGTTCTAACTGTGAAAGAAAATCTTGATGTTCAACTTGATTTCTTAGAGAAGCTCTAGTCTGTGTTCCTCTATCAAGATTTCCTACAACAGTATCTAAATTATGGTTCTTTATAATCCTAGTTGGTCTTGAAAAAGTAGGGCTAGAGATTTCAGGTTCATCAACAGGTTGGGAGTCAACAGAATCAGGTTCTGGAAAATTTCCAGAACTGGATGTTTTAACTATAGGTCCACTGTATTTATCATTA
This sequence comes from Viscum album, assembly GCA_963277665.1. NCBI lineage: Eukaryota > Viridiplantae > Streptophyta > Magnoliopsida > Santalales > Viscaceae > Viscum > Viscum album. Next base: position 2,028,187,643 of record OY728143.1, on the reverse strand, counting down.
AGGTTCAAAACAGAGAGATCATCTTCAAGATTTTCAAGAGAGGTCTTAGGTTCATGTGGATCAGTTTCATCAAATTTGATGTGAACATATTCCTCCACACATTTGGTTCTCCTATTGAAAAATCTATAGGCTTTACTAGAAATAGAGTAACCTAGGAAAATTCCTTCATCACTCTTGGATGAAAACTTATCAAGATTATCTTTAGTATTAAGAATAAAGACTTTGTAACCTAAAACTCTGAAGTAGTTAACCTTAGGTTTCCTATGGTTACAAAACTCATAAGGGGTCTTCTTAAGAACAGGTCTGATCAAGACTCTATTGATAATATAACAAGCTATATTGACAGCTTCAACCCAAAAATAAACAGGTAGGTCATACTCATTGAGCATGGTTCTGGAAATTTCCTGAAGGTTTATATTCCTCCTTTCCACTACACAATTTTGCTGAGGGGTCCTAGGGGCAGAGAAATTGTGACTATAGACATTGTGTGAGCAGTAGGATTCAAACTCATGATTTTCAAACTCACGACCATGATCACTTCTCAAGGTTTTAATCTTAAGTCCACTAAGGTTCTCTACAGACTTGGAATATTTAACAAAGTAAGAACAAGCTTCACTTTTGTGAGATAAAAAATATACCAAAGTATACCTAGAATAGTCATCTACTAAAACATAGACATAGTGCTTCACATTTAAATTACAAACTCTAGAAGGTCCAAAAAAATCCATGTGAACCAACTCGAGAGGTTGAGAAGTTGACACTTCTTTATTTGATTTGAAAGAAACTTTATGCTTCTTTCCCTTTTGACAGGGATTACAAACTTTATCAGCTGGGAATTCAAGTTTTGGTAGATCTCTAACTAAGTTCTTCCTAGTAAGTTTTCTAAGTGAATGTACATTGCAGGGTCCTAATCTTCTGTGCCAAAGCCAAGACTCTTTATGAAAAGCATTTAAACAAGTAATATTTTTCATAGCTATAGAATTTAAATCAACATCATAAACATTTTCATTTCGCAGGGCAGAAAATACTAAAGCATTTTTAGAATTAAAAACTTTTCAAGAATCATTTTCAAATTTAACATTAAAACCATCATCACATAACTGAGAAATACTTAACAGATTATATTTAAGTCCATCAACGAATAAAACTTTAGAAATTAATACTGAGTCAGTGTTACCAATCTAGCCTAAACCGATGATTTTCCCTTTAGAATTATCTCCAAAAGTGACAAAAACTCCATCAACTATGACTAAGATTTTAAAGAACGAGAAGACTCCTGACATATGTCTTGAAAATCCACTGTCCAAGTACCAGGTCTTTATACAGGAGCTCTTTAAGCAGGTTCCCTACAAAACAGATTTAGATAGGAAATGATTTTGGTACCCATATTTTCTTGGGTCCAGGAAGGTTAGCCAATAAAACTTTAGGTACCCAAATTTGTCTTATGGGTCTCATAAAATTTGTAAAATCAACAGATTTTAAAAGATAAACTTTATTAGATCTGTAACTATGAATATAACTAGTTTAAGCATATAAATGTCCAGAACTAAAACTAGCAGTATTCTGTCCAGATTTAGGAATAAATCCATTTTTGGTTATTTTTTTTGTCCAGGTTGGTATCCAATTCCAGTATTATATCTAGGTGCAATCTGCTTACCTATAATTTTAGTAAGAGTATCTTTTCCATTTGTGATTTTTTCTAAATCCTTCCTAATTTTCTCATTTGACAATTTTAGTTCAGTGTTTTCTTTAAGTAATCGAGAATTCTTTTCTATTTCTATGTCAAGATCAGATTTATGTTTAACAGTTAAAGCATACTGTTTCTTTAAACCTTTGTATTTGTATTTCAGCTCATTACAGGTTTCTTCCAGCATATCACAGTATTCAAATAGTTCAGATTTTGACATATTTTCAGATTAATAATCATCTCCAAAATAATATGTATTTAAATCAGGAGTTTCAGATGTTACCTCATAGGTGTTTGTCATAAAACACATGTTTGCCTTATTTCTGATTTCAGTTTCAGAAGCTTCAGATTCACTAGAGCTATCTTCAGAAGCACTCCAAGTAGCCTTCATGGATTTCTTATACTTATTATCCTTATACTCATATTTCTTCTTATATTTCAGTTTTGGACAGTCTGCTTTTATATGTCCTTTTATCTTGCACTCATAGCAGACGACTTCATCAGATTTGTCAGATTTCTTCCAGTCCTTTTTCCAGTGTCTTTTGTTGTCATATTTACCTTTGTAATTTTATTTTTTGAAAAACTTCTTTTTCCTATAAAACTTCTTAAATCTTCTGGCTATGTGAGCCATTTCTGCATCACTGTCAGATGCACTTTCACTTTCTTCACATCTTGAGCTATCACTTACAGCTTGAAGTTTCTCCTTATTCTTTGAAGTAGATATCTTGAAGGCAACTGACTTCTTTTTTGGTTCATCTTCTTCTTCTTTGTTTACTTTAATCTCTTCTTCATACATCATCAACTTACCAATAAGTTCTTTAACTGGTAGTTCACCAATATCACAAGATTATCTAATTTAAATAGAAGTTCCCCTCTATCTTTCAGGTAGGAATCTCAAAATTCTCATGATCTGCTCCTTTGATGGAACATCCTTTCCTAGTGAGATCATTGTGTTGACAATTTTGTTAAACCTGAGATACATATCAGAAATGGGTTTATCAGGCTTCATCTTAAAATTATCATATTTAATAGTATAGGTGTTCAATCTCATTTCCTTAACGTTAGTTGTTACCTCATGAGAAACACTTAAGGTATCCCAAATTTCATGTGCAGTCTTATAAGCAGATATTCTATTAAATTCCTCATCTCCTAAAGCACAATACAAAGCATTCATAGCTTTGCAGTTATTATTGTAGGCTGTCTTAGTAGCTTCATTCCAAGTAGATCTAACAGTAGTAGGAATTTTATATTCTGATTCTATGGCAGTCCAAAAATCAAAACCCATGCTTTCTAAATGAATTTTCATCTTAATATTTCACTGAGCATATTTGTTTCCATTAAAAAATGGTGGTCTATTAGTAAAAACACCTTCAAGTCTGTTATCCATGATAACTAGGTTAAAATAAAAATTTTAAAGAGATAAAAATTTAGAAATAACAGAAATTTTAAGAACTTTAAAATACAACTAAAATCACAGTTGAAAAAATAGAGTACTTCATAAAATATTTTAATTCCTCTGATACCAAATGTTGGTCAGAGTGGACACTCAAGAGGGGGGTGAATTGAGTTCCAATTAAAATTTCTGTTTAAAAATCATTTACCAAATTCCCCCAAATAAAACACAGAATTAAGCTGTATTGAATTTATATCAAAGTAAAGGTTCTGTTAGATTCTCAAGGGATTGATTATTTCCCAGTTAATCAAATCAGAAGAGTTGATTAACTTTTGAAACTAACTTACTGATTTACAACTAATATAAACACTTGCGAGTTTAATTATCAAAGTGACTTTAAAGTAGTTTTTGTTTTTAAAGTAGTTTGCAGCGGAATAAAAAATGACTTTGAAAAGAAATAAGCACAACAGATATAACTAATAGGTCCAGTCTCAAGCTGAGACTTAGTCCTCTCAAAACTTTATATCAAAGTGATCCACACCCTGGATCGGGGATTACAACAGTATATAACTGTCCAGGTCTAAGACCTCTACCACTGTTATTCGTGGGAAATAAACACAACAGAAAACCAGCTGTCCAGGTCACGCACGACCTCTACCACTATCCCAGTGGGAAATAAAAGATGTAAGAGTTTGAGTGAGGATTTACAGATCCTCCAGTTAAAGTTCAGGAGACAGTGTGTGTGTAAAAATACAGCAGATGACACACACTGCTCGAAAAGTAAATAATAAATCACAGAGGCAAAGATGTAGAGTTTAGAATGTCTCTAGTGATTTCAGTGCAGCTCTGGACTCCTTTGGATTGATCAGAATTGGTTATGATTCCTCTTCTAGTTTTTTTCTGGAAAACAGAGTGTCGTCTGCTTCCTTGACTTCCAGGTGTAGAGACAAAGGAGAAAGTAGTCGATGAAGTTCTTGTGTTGATGTTATCTTTTTCTTTCTTGTCTCTTCACAGGTATACAGGAATGTATGATCTCTTCATGTAAGTTCAGTCATCTCTTTTCATGCACACGTTTCAACACCTTCTTAGTTTTTCCAAACCTCTTCCCTTTTTTTAGCAGCAAGAGCATCTCTTATTTAAAGCACGAGCTCCGGCAACAGAAGTGATTTCCTTTTTTCAGGTATGAGGTACGGTTCCCTGACATCCAACAACACACATTAAATAAATTTTAGTGTATTAAAATATACCTGATATGACCATTGGTTAGATTAAATAATGATAGAGAAATTAAAGCATCATCGGGTTCTGTGTCTGGAACGGTAGCTTTGGATATCGGTAGCCTTGTGTATCGGTAGGTCTGAGTATCTGTAGCTTCTTGTGTAACTGTAGCCCTTTGTGTAACGTTAGCCTTTCCATCAGTAACCCTTCTATTGGTAGACTTCATTTGTAACGGTAGGCTTTCTGTCGGTAGACTTGATTGCATCGGTAGCGGTAGACTTGTCTGTATCAGTGATGTATCAGTGACCTTCACATATCGGTAGACTTGATGTAACAGTGACCTTCACATATCGGTAGACTTGATGTAATGGTGACCTTCACGTATCGGTAGACTTGATGTAATGGTGACCTTCACGTATCGGTAGAATTGATGTAACAGTGAACTTCACGTATCGGTAGACTTGATGTAACGGTGACCTTGATCAGTAACTTTTCTGTATCAGTAGGCTTGTCTGTAACGGTAACTTTCGCATATCGGTAGGCTTCTCATATCGGTAAACTTTACGTATTGGTAGCCTTTTCATAACGGTAGCCTTGTTCTGTAACAATGAACACTTGTCTGTTTAAGCATTCTATTGGTAGAATGGGTCAAGTTAGAATATATATCCATTTAGTAAATGGATTCTCTGAAGATAATATAAATATTGTAATATATGAATATGTACATGGTGTACATAAATAATTAAATAATTAATTAATCATTAATTAATATAGGAAATATCAAACTATACTTGAACATAATTGAGATTATCAAAATACAATTGAGCATAGTTAAAATATGATTGAGCATAGTTGGGATTATCAAAATATAAGTTCAACTAATTTTCCCAAAGGGCTCAACATAGTGGATGATGCATTGAGCATGGGGACTCAGATACAGGCAGTTCAGGAGGCCAGTAGTGAGTGGCAGCTTATGGCTCTGTTCTCTGAGATGCATTTGGAGGTGCACGACAGACAGGGGTAGACATTTCTATCTTCTATAGTTGTTACCTATAATCTTCTTGATCGAGTGTGAATGAGGAAGATATCAGATTCTGAAGGCCTAGTCCTAAAGGAGAGTGTATCAGGAGAGGACCCTATTCCTGGATGGACCATAGGAGAGGATGCGATCTTGCATTTCCATGGGCGCGTATGGGTTCCAGCAGACATACGCGAGGAGCTGATTCAGGACTTTAATTCCTTAGTTTGGGCAGTTCATCTTGGTTTCACCAAGATGTATCATGATCTACACTATCAGTATTGGTGGCCAGGTATAAGAGAGATGTTGCTGGTTTCGTCATGAAGTGTTCCACCTGTTAGCAGGTGAAGGTAGAGCATCAGCGACCAGCAGGGCTTTTGCAGCAGTTACCCATTCCCGAGTGGAAGTGGAATGATGTCGCAATGGATTTCCTAATAGGTTTGCTAAGGTCACCTCGAGGGAATGATGCAGTTTGGGTTGTCATTGAAAGACTCATGAAGGTTTCTCACTTCTTTTCGATCAAGTAGAACTTCAGTGTTGATTAGTTGGGATGTTTATACATTCGTGAGATTGTACACCTACATGGAGTTCCACACTCCATTGTTTTAGACAGGGAAACACATTTTACTTCTCAGGTTTGGCAGGGGCTTCAGAAGGCTTTGGGTACATAGGTGCTTTTGAGTACAGCTTACCATCCCCTGAAAGATGGCCAATTCGAGCGTACGATTCAGGTGCTTGAGGACATTCTCCGAGCATGAATTTTGGATTTTGGAGGTTCTTGGGAGAAGCACATACCACTTGTGGAGTTTGACTACAACAATATTTTTCAAGAAATTATTCATATGGAACCTTATGAGGCTTTGTATGGTAGGCCATGCCGATCACCCTTATGTTGGCTGGAGGTAGAAGAGACAACTATGCTGGGACCTCGTCTTGTTCAGGAGACCATGGAGCAGATAGAGTTGATTCAGAAGAGGATGACTACTGCACAGTCTCGACAGAAGTCTTATGCTGATCGATAGAGATAAACTCTAGAGTTAGAGGTTGGGGATCATGTTTTTTTGCATGTCATTCCGAGGTTGGGACACAGGAGGATTAGGATACATGGTAAGCTTTCACCAAGGTACGTTGGGTTGTTTGAGGTTTTGGAGAGAGTTAGTCCGGCTGCCTATTGGTTGTAGTTACCTCAGAGGTACCAAGATATGCATGACATTTTACACATTTATCAGATTCGACGTTACTTCTTAGACCCGTCTCATGCTTTCCAACCCAAGGAATTTGAGTTGGAGGGGGATGCATCGTTATAGGAGCATCCTATCCGGATTTTTGATTTAAGTACGAAGGTTCTCCGGGGCCGGTCTGTTCCTCTAGTACGAGTGCTATGGCAGCACGGGTGAGTACAAGATGAGACTTGGGAGAGGGGGCCGATGTACGATCATAGTGGCCAGAGCTGTTTGGAGTTTCTTCTTCTACACCACCTTGCTAGGGAAATTCGGGGATGAATTTATTTAAGGGGGGAAGTTTTTAAGAACCCAGATCTTCTTTTCATGTATGTTTTTCTTTTCTGGTGTTCTTGAGGAAAATGAGGAGTTTCTAGAAATTTTTGAAGTACATGCCATGCACTTTATGAGTACACGTCGTGTGTGGTGACCTGGAGGCTGCCTAAAGCAGGGCTCGGTAAGGGCAAGTACACTTTGTGTACTTCAAAAGTACACGTCGTATATATTTTTTCATTAAACAGACTGGGGTCATGTCTTATTGATAGAAATGTATTCTTCTCTGACTTCTTTTTCCAAGAGAACCCATACGACCATGAATCTTCCCTGAGCCCTCGAGCGAGCGTCCTTTCTCCGAATCGAACTCTTTCGGTTGCATTAGAATCGCATCAGTGAGTTATCTCTTCTTATTGAACACCATCTTCTAATTTCTCCTCTCTTATGAGATATCATGGGTTGAAAATTTTAGATGTTTTTGTAGATATACCGCGTTCTAGGTCAATCCAAGGGCCGACACCAGAGTATAACAATATTACAACACCAGGGTAGGTGGTTTGTGCCTTTCTGTTGAAATTCTTTGAGTTATATGTGCAAATTTGTCCAATACCCTTGAACGAGGTATTGTGTATTTACTGTTTTAGCCATGATAATTTCCTGCTATGCTTGTATGCTGGAATATAGGTTAATTGGATGTGAATAGGGTTAATTGATATGCTTTGGAAGTGTTTTCCCATGCATGGTTGTTTATGACCGTTTGATCATGCTTAGCTTGTTAGGATACTTTGCCTGTTTCCATGCCTAGTATTATAGGATGGAGTGTGATTGTTTTATCTGACATGCTTGATATGATGTAGACTATTAGCCAATTAGTTCTTGAGGTTTACTTTGGTTGTATTTCATTTCTATGCTCATTTGACTTACATAGGGCCGTGAGAACTTGATGTAGTAGACTATAAGGGGAATTGACCATGTGAGCTTCCTCAGAGAGTCTTTAAATCACTTTTGACTATAAGGGTAATTGACTGCGAGTGCTTCCTCAGAGAGTCTTTATTATATATTTATAACTAAACTAGAGGGGATAGGCTGTGTGTAGTTCCCGGAGGGTTACTTGCTTGATTATCTACTTACTTGATATGTGGAATTGAATGCTTTGAAACTGTGGAATTGTTACTGCTGAGTACTTCCTTGTTTACTTCTCTTTTACTTATTTCCAAACATATATATTCACTAACTATTAGGAATGGGTCTTTTGTGGTTGCCTACTGGGATTAGTCTCACACCCTGTTTGGGTCATGCTTTTGGGCCCAAACAGATTATATTGCTGCAGGTATAGATAAGGGAAAGTGTCCTTCTACTTCAGGTACTTGATTGCTGCGGAGCTGGAGAGCAAGGGACTAATCTATGGCTTGCGATGCTGAGGAGTTATTTACTTGTTTTTATTTTATACTTTGGATTGGTACTGTATTCAGCATTGTGACTTGTTTGGTTTTTTTCCTAGACATATGTATCATGCATAATTTTATATATGTGCTCCAATTATTTATTACTTATGTGTCTACTTATTGCTTGTTTACTTCTTCTGCTATTACCATTTGTTTACTTCCACTGTTTTACTCTTCCAATGAGGGCATAGTTTCCCCACTATCACACCCAAGACCCTCGCTGCTAGTCGGCAGTCTCTGGCGTTCGGGGAAATGCACTTGAGGCCATGAGACCAACCAGATACGGGGCGCCTCTGAGTGGCTTCCGGAACCGGGACGTTATAGACACCCTCCGATCCCACCCCCGAAGGCATGTTGATTGACATAACCCCAAACAAAAACTCCACTAATAGAACCAAATCATTCATAAACTAAGAATATATAAAATAATGTGAATATACTGTATCAAATAAATCACTATAATGCATTGAATCTAAAACAATAGTACCATGGACAGTCGAAAAACCAACCTCAATATTGATGAGTGCAAGTTAAACTACATTTAGCTAACCTAACCCTATATATTGAGCTCCTGTCTAATTCCCATGTGCTACACCACCCTACTTGCAACACCCTGGTTAAAAAAAAATAAAACTATGTTTGATAGCTTATATGACATACAACACCAAGCCTAAATGAGCAATGATTATTTAAATATGATCGTTATAACCTATCCATTAAATTGGTAGGTATGAATAAGATTAACTACTTTATAAAACATATATAAATTTCATAATCAGTATAAATTTATTGATAAATTCCTAGAAAATAAGAACTCAATTTTTAATGAAGACATTTTATTCTTAAAAAAATACATTTTCTTCAAAAAATGTTTTTATTTATTTTGTGAGTAAATATTATAATTAATTTCTAGAAATTTTTGAAAATTTATTTAATAAAATGAAATTTATTTTTTAAATCATCATATTAAAATTAACTTATGGTGAAATTTTGGTATTTTTATGAAATGATTGATTTTTCAATGAATAGTGAAAATTACATATTTTTTAAATATTGTCATTTATTTTCATTAAATCAAGTTGTAATGCCTAGAAACAAACCAGAAGGTTTTATATAGAGTACCACATGACCTCATGTGTTCCTCCCCATATTTAATAGGCTACTAGCAAGCAATGAGGGTCTGATTCTGTCAGTGGAGAGACTATACCCTCAATACCATATCATAGGATCAATAATAAACAATAAACAATATAATAAATAATCAGAGTAAACATGTGATAACTAATAAATGAAATACACATCATATAAATAATATTAGATGTAAATTTGGCAAGGCTATCTAGTGTAATAATTAGTAGGTAAATAAAAAAACAAATAAATAAATAGCGGGGGTCCTCTGGAGTCCGTCCCGATCCTCCACCTACTTTGTGTTCCCCTTATTATCCATCCACCATAGGTCCCTTTCCATTTAATGGGTTCCTCATAAAATATACAGGTGCACCAAAGTGATTGAGTAGGGTTTGAGTACAAGACTTAGTAGGACACTGTAAATGTGTCCTTGCCTATTGTGCTCAAGTATAACAAGTGTATTCCATAATGATAATAAATGCATAACACAAAAACATACAATCCAAAACTGAGCGGTCATGCACTAACCAAGCTTCCATAAACCCTCAACCATACCTACTTCGTCTCCATGCTAAAAGGGTAATGGGAAGTTATTGGTAGTAACCAATATAGGCACCAGGCTTTTGTAACTGTCACTCAAAAATATCAGGACATTATGCCTAGTGAATATCATACAACTCACAGTAGTGCTCAATATACAACATGAAATTCATATGAGTAATTTATATGAAAAATTTAACTTAAAGGATTTCTTTATATATGAAATGAAACTCAAATTTACCATTACATGACATGCAACTTAAAGGTTTTCATGATATATGGCATGTAAATTGAAGGAGTACCTAATATACGACATTACATTGTATCATCATATCTCCACCCCATTCTCAGGTACATTGTCTCCATTTTCACCAGTCAAGCGAACTAACATTCTAAGGGGTAAACATATCATGAGGGTCCACCTATTTCGAGCACCAAGAACGATACCTCCAAGCATGGTAACATATGTATACAAGGTAAAGCATATATGGAAAGCATATCAACATGAGAAATAAATAAGCAACACACAACAACGTGTGATCATAATCAAACATTGACATAAGATTATCTAATATCACTCATGAAAAAACATCACAAAAGGTCTCATGGGATACACACCCACCCACATGCGATCACAATCAAGCATGGTATCAAATATTCCAACACATAAATCATAATATGGAAACATGTGTAAATAAGATCCCAAGAAGTAAGAAACTTCCTACCTCAAAGTCATTGACATAAAAAACAAGGATAAACCACCCTTTGTGGTTTGAAATATTAATTTAAAACCTTAAAAATCAATAACATGTGCTCCTGGGCTTTATTATTTTAGTCTTTGAAACAAAAATTCTCAATATTCATCAAGGGTTCCTAGAACCAAAACCAGCTATTTTATTTAAAATGAAATTAAATATCACATGTGATGATACTATCTATATATCTTGGATAATTAAAAAATTATAATTTAGTTCAACACATGTTCTAGAAATCTTACCCTCAAGAATAATTATAAAACTGCATTCAAAAATTTATATCTCTTAATTAATTTTAGAACACATGTGGTATTCCTTATAATTATTCTTTATTAAAACTAGTTAATTATCCATGAAAAAATCATAATTATCCTTTTATATTTTTTTATAAATTATCCTTTGATAATTTTATTTAATTATCTCTTGATAATACTTACAAATTTTCTATTGATAATTCAATGTAAACATATTTTCATATTTTATAATAACTATCCTTTGATGATTTTTCCATAAATATATTTTGATAATTTTTTAATAGATCATCCTACAATGACCTGTACCATTGGGGATCATGTTGTGAATCCCCAAGCCCACCTCCAATATTCTAAGGGCTGGTGATTAGCACTGAGTAGGCATATCACTAACATGAGATGCATTTCCTATGTACCTATACAAACACACACATCTCCAAACCCACAAAATGGTGAAATGTAAAAAAATTGAATAACCAATGCATGCATACATCTGTATCCCACAATCAGAGTACTAAAGGAAGTAAATAATGTAAAAGAGCCAAATAAAATCCCACCACAAAGATTCTATAACACAAGTTCAACCTAAAATTAAAGGTACTGGGACTGCTATCTGAAATCCATAGGAACACACCTCGGTCTGTCTAATCTTACTAAGCACCGTATGGTCCGAGTCTACCTAGGAATCCATCAAAAGGTCAATTGTATACACAAGACACGAAACATGTGGGAAAATATTGTGCATGGGTGTGTATAAAAATACTCAGTAGGACACATTGAAACCATAAAGTAATACAATAAAGGAAATACAGTCATCTATACACAGGTATATGTCTAAAACACATATAATAATAATATACAAATATACTCAACAAAGACACACAATATAGAGGTAAGCCACAACCATCGTATAGCATTCCCAGGATTACATCTTGAGATTCCACAAAGTTCTCATTTGGGGGAACCAATTCCTAAGTTCTATAGCACTAACAATGTCCGCCCGAGAGGTACTACTCGTTAGGTCTCTCCATGAGAAAGATACACTGATGGTCCAAAGAGAATATGATACACATATTAAGCTCATAACCAAGTCCATGGGGAGATACCAACAAATAAATATGGATTAACCCTGCTAAGTTTAGGATCAAAACCCACGTAGTTTTTCTCACATTGATACCAAGAACTCCACCCAGGGTATGAAGATGAATAGAGGATCCCACTCCAGGCCTCTCGGGGGGATTCCAACAACTCTATCTAGGAAGTCCTTCTAAAGGGATCATAGTACTAAGAGTAAGAAATGATATTATAACTACCTTCAGGGAAAGGATAAGGGGAACTGACCCTAATGAAACTTGTCCAAGATACGGAGGATAAGAGATTCAAGCAATGTAGTAAAGAGTACACAACATGAAGTAGGGATACACGCTATTTCCCTTGACCCTAGGTCCTACTCATGTAAATGGACCATGTCATCATACTATGTCCGTGTATTACTACATGGTGTGTAGGTTTCTCGTGCAGTGTACCCATGTGTTAGTACACAACTCTAGCCCGTGTACATCTTCCCATGTACCAGTACATGGCTTAGTCTGTGTACTATATCTAGGCTATGTTGTGTTGGGAAGTACATGCTATGTAGGCTAGCCATGTAGTCCAACCCATGTCTGTGTACTGCCTAAGGTACATGCCAAGCATCTAGGGAAAAACCACACTCCGTGTAGGCCGAGCCACACACCGTGTGATACTTATCTTCTACTTGAAACCCTAGATGCCACTAAGGGGTCCCCACATTTCATTTAGATCTGGTTTACATGCCATGTGATGTGGGTTTTTTTGGAAACATATATCCATGCTCTAGTCATCTTCACCATCGATCTGGCCACTATTTCGGCTGTGCCTTGTCGGGAAACCCAAGGGGAAGCCTCATATGAGCCTCACCATCACGAATCTACAAATTTTGGGACCTCAATCCTCTTGAAAATGGGATCACTCCTCATTCTTTTTTTCACACCAAAGAACACAAAAAATGGGCAATTATATCATTAGATCCATTACCACAACAACCATCGTACCTCCGTCGCACTGTTACAATCCCAAATCTACAATTTGGGATCATTACACCAAGAAATGAGCACAAAATGATCGATCATTTGATAATAGTTGAGTTGTGGGCCAAATGAAGAATGTTTGTGATGAATGATGAACAGGGAGTGGGAAGAACAATAAATCAAGAGGAGAAAACCTTGATCAATGTTTGTGTCAATCTTGTTTTTTCACCATTAGAATTATAATTGAATCAATCAATAATTTAATCATAAAGATAAGAAATTCTCTAGTCAAAACCCTGAAAATAAACCCATCGCACATAAAAATCAATCCATGAGCCAATATTTTCATTTATTGGTCCATGTTTGTCAAATAAATCAATAACAGGGAATAAAAAAATTAAAACACACTCCCTACCTCAATTCGGTTCGATCACTGATGAAAAATGATCTGTTTTCATCATCGTTGACAAGATCGATCGAATCTGAGGTGGATCCTTGATTTGAAACTTCATTGTTATTTATTCGAGAGGGTTCCAAAATCTCTCCCTCCAATGATCCTATATAGGTTCCAGGGTTATGTGGATAACCCTGGATTTCCAATATAAGGATATATTTAAATATGAAATAACTGCCATGTCAAAAAAATGGAATAAAATAATTTTATTCAATAATTTTATTCATTTCCACACCCGCGATAAATTTTCCACAAAAGACCTATGCCGAAAAATGTTAAGTCACACACAGGGTAAAAACACCATTTTTAACATAATGGTACCATCATATTTCTTATATGGGGACCCTTTTAGAAGTTATTCCACTTTTTCAAGAAAACTGCAATGCATGCTACTAAATATATTTAATATATATCAAACATTTATTCTGAGCACACAGGGCCTTAGAATCACACTCCATATCTATTCTCATTCTCAAAATTAATCTATATAATATCTAAAAATATTACATAGAAAATATGAGACATTACATTCACCCCTCTTTAGGTATATACATCCCTGAAAGGCCAAAACAAAGGATACTTAAAAAGATGTGGGTATTGATCATGAATCTCAGCCTCCTTCTCCCATATGCTCTCTTAGAGATCATCATGCTTCCACTGGATACACACCAAAGGAACCAATCACCCACAAAGGATCCTCTCCTTGAGATCCTTGATATACACTAGGTACTCAACAAAAATCCCTCCATCCTTGATGTTTAGATTTACCTATTTGATAACACGTTATGGGTCATGTATTTACCTCCTCAACTGTGACACATGGAAGATGTTGTGTACCTAGTATAACTGAGAAGGTAGAGTTAAGTGGTATTCCACCTTTCCAACTCTACGCAGTATCTGGAAAGGGCTGATGAAACTTGGAGATAGCTTGCCATCCCATAAAAATCTCTATAATTTACATCAAGGTGAAACCTATAGGAACACATAGTCTCCTTCCTCGAACTACAAAGTACTTCATTGCCTATCAGTATAAGACTTCTAATGGATCTATGTAGTCTTCATCTACTCCTGGATGATCTGAAACTTCTCTTTTTTATCTCTCACTAAATCTGGGCCCATGAGTCCTAACTCTCCTAGGTTAATCCAATAAAGTGGTGACCAGTAGGGTCTCCCATACAAAGCCTCGAACAGTGGTGCACTAATGGTGGAATGGTAGTTGTTGTTGTATGTAAACTCCACAAGTGTTAGGTGATCCTCCCAACTACAACAAAAGTCTAACATGCAAGCTCATAGAATATCCTATAGAACCTAAATGGTTTGCTTAGTCTGGCCATTATTTTGTGGGTGAAACACTATGATCAAGTGTAATTGGGTCCCAAACACCTCCTGTAATTATTTCCACAACCCAGATGTAAAGTGAGCATCATGATCAGAAACAATCATCAATGTAACTCCATGGATTTGGACTATATCCTAAATGTAGAGGCATCCCAAGATCTCTACTGAATTCTGCTCTCTTATAGCCAGTAAGTGGGATGAATAGGCGATACAATATATGATCACCCAGATGGAATCATGTCCCCTAGACATATGTGGTAATATAATTATGAAGTCTATAGATATACCATCCCACTTCTATTCTGGAACCTCAGGGGGTTGAGAAAAACCTACTGGAACCTGGTTCTCAACATTCACTTGCTAACAAGTAAGGCATTGAGAAACAAACTCTACAACTCTTTTCTTTATCCTTGACCACTTAAACTAATGTCAGAGGTCCTAGTATATCTTTGAAACACCTATATGTACCTCCAAAAAAGATGTATGAAACTCCCTTAGAACCTCCTCCTGCAACATCACTGGCACCATCGTGCTTCCTTTAAAAAGAATGACATGATCCCCACCTTTATAAAATCCATTAGAAGCATGCCCTATGGATATCTGAGGACGTAGGGTCTCTCAATTGGTATCCCCAAGCTGTACCTACCTAACTCTATGTAAGATTGGAGGGGTAACAACCATTGCATGAAGTTAAGATTCTACATATCCATCCAAAAAGGATAACTGCAATGAGGCCAACTTCTCTGACACCTCATTCAGAAAATATGAACAATATCTCCTATTGAGAGAATCTACTACCACATTCCCCTTCCTAGGAGTATAAAAATTTTCAATTTCATAATCCTAGAGTAACTACCACCATAAATTCTATCTCAAGTTGAGATCCTTCTAAGAGAATACATACTTGAGAATCTTATGGTTGGAGTATATGATAAACCACTCTCCCATCAGGTAGTGTCACCACATCTTCAAAGCGAAGACTACCACTTCTAACTCAAGATCATGGGTCATATAGTTATGCTCATGTGGTATCAACTAGCATGAACCATAGGTAATTATTAGTTGCCTATACATGATAAAACAACCAAGAACAGTTCCTAATGCATCACATAACACTACATACTCGACACCCTCCTCTGTAAATCTCAATATTGGAGCTCTCATAAAAATTTTCCTCAACCACTGGAAGGCCTACTAGAACTTATCTATCCACACGAAAGGATACCCCTTTCGATTAAAAGATTTCATTAGTGCTGATATCTTGGAGAAATTAGGTATGAATCTATGGTAATAACCTACCAAACCAAGGAAGATTCACACCTCCATCACGCTCTTAGGTGTCTCACATGATAACACTGCCTTGACCTTGGCTGGGTCCACTATCAGTCCATCTGATCAGATAATGTGTCCCAGAAAGTGGAATGCTTGAATCCATAACTGGCACTTTGATAGCTTTCTATAAAGATGGTTCTCTCAGAGTACGTCCAGAACCATCTTTCAGTGTCTTGTGTGCTCTTCATTGGATGAATAGTACACAAGGATATCATTAATGAATACCACCATGAACCAGACTAAGTAAGGTTGAAAGATCCAATTCATGATTCCCATGAACATTTCTGGGGATTTTTTCATTCCAAAGGGAATAAACAAGTACTCATAGTGACTGTAGAGATACCTGAATGCCGTCTTTGGTATATCCTCATCCCATACTCGCAAATAGTGATAATATGATCTAAGGTTAACCTTCAAGAAGAATCATGCCCCTATAAACTGTTCAATGAGATCATCTATCCTCAATAGTAGATACTTGTTCGTCATGGTCACCTAGTTAAAGTGTCAGTAATCCACAAACAACCTCAAGTTCCCATATGCCTTCTTGGAAAACAAAACTGGGGCTACAAAGGGTGAAAAAATAAGTCTCATTAATCCCTTACTTTGGAAGTCCTCCAACTACACCCTCAGCTTCTGAAGATCTCCAGGAGCCATTTAATATACTCGAATAGATATCGGTGTCATCCGGGGGTGTAGATCAATGTAGTAGTCCATCTCTTAGTGGGAAGGTAAACCTATAACATATTCTGTAAATAAATCCTTATACTGTAACACCCCAGGTAAATAAAGAATATGAAATTTTCATATTTATCCATATTTTTGAATAAAATATTAATAATACTTTAAAGGGAATGCTATGCTCGAGGGCGTACCCAATACGCAACAACGAGTTTCTTCGAAATCTTACGTTGCACTCTAATAATAAAATAATATTATTTTAAAAGGTAGTTAACGCCTAGCCGTTGTAATGGCAGAAATGAACAGAACTAACTAAAAAAATGATTATATATGTTTGTCAAATATTTTTACTTTTATCCAATAAATGTTGGAGGCTTAAAATTCAAATGAATCCAATTTTAAACATAAATCTTCTAATATTATTTAAAAGGTCGATTAACCGCCTTTTGATGGAGAACCCTTTTTAAATATACTTTTGACAATTTTATATGTTTTATTTGACAAAATAAAATCCTTCTTTCGAATCTGGACATCAAAATTTACTTTGTGTAAAATTTTGTTATTTTTCCGATAAAGATCATTTTTATTGAAAATGTTGCATTTTAATTCAAAACCTCCTTTTAATCTGATTTATTTATATGGATAGATTATATTTTTAATTTATATTAGAGTGTATTTAGAATATATTTTTACCATTTAATCTAATGGTGGTCATTGGAATTAATTTCACTTTGAAATTGGACTTAAAACAGTGTCAATCTTTTAATAGATATTGTTTCTTAAAAACACACTATTTATTTTGACAGCGGGAATTAATAATCAAATTAATTAAATGAAACATATATGTTTTTAATTTTTTAAAATAGACATCATTTTTGAATTCGTAATATAAAATATAGCTTAGGGTGAATTTTTGGTATTTTTCCGAAAAACATCAATTTTTGATGAATAGTGAAACCACTAAGTGGTAGTTTAAAAACTGATTTTTCGTTTAAATGAAACTCTACCACTTCTGTGATTTGAATTTCAAAAATCCGACATACATGGTTGTCATTAGGATGTAAAATGTGGTTCAATGGGATTAAAATAATTTTTTTGGTGAATAGTAACTTTTAAGTTTTTAATCTTGATTAGAGGTAATTAGTGTAATTTAAGGTAAAAATAATGTTTTAATAATATGAAATGACCTAGAAACATGTCCTACCATCATTGGATGTGTCATGGGCGACCAAGAAAATCCATGGGTCAACTTGGGGACCCCATGGAGCCACTTTGGTTGGAAAATGACATAAATAACTTTTTATTTTAAGTTAAAATAAAAATGTCACAAGCATGAGTTGTTTTACTAATTTTTTTTAAATGGGGTTATAAAAGTCATATTTTTGACTATAAATATTCATTATAAATATAAAAAGATTTCCTACATAATGATATTTTTTTTTATAATTTTTAGACATTAAATAAATTAAATTATTTATGAAATCATGATGATGCAGCGATTACCTCATTAATAAAGGATTTAAATAAAATGAAAAGATAATGTTAAAAATATAACTTACACTTATAAAAGACCGATTGTATGAGTATATTTATAACCCTTACAACCTTATCCTCGAAATACATCAATGTGGGACCTTTAAAATCCGAAACGCATTTGAAAATAAAATAACATTCCAAGAGTGCCCCTCCTCTCCTCTTATAAAAGGCCCCCACCTCTACCAACTTACCCACACCTCTCAAACCTTTGGATCAGACAAAACCTGCTCATTTTGTCTCTCCACATCCCTCTCTTACTCCTAGAATCCTCACTTTGGGCAGAAGTCTTCCCAAGGAAGCCTCTGAGCTCAAATCAAAGAGAGATACCAGATTTTAAGGTAATGTCTTCACTTGTGTTCTTTTGTTTTATTTTGCTTCTCCAACCCCATAAAATCTTTTTATTCATTTCTTTTGTAACAAATACAGTATCTTAAATATAATAGGATGTTGTTATAAGAATTATTCGAGCTACACCTACACAAACCTATATATAATGGTTAATGAACATACTGTTTCTGTGGATGGTGAATTTCTGCCTCACGAAACGATGATTGTTCAATATTATTTGAACACACTCAAATGTGGACATTAATATGTCACTATATTTATATATGGTATATAATATTTTTATGTTTTACTTAAGATTCAGTATTTTTCATTTATGTCATACCTTTATGGTTTCCATTATGGTTAAACGCAATATCTTCATTTTAGGAAGTGCGGACTACCGCCCCCTCCAAGTGATTTGATTCGTTAATACCATATGTGGTACGTATAAAGGATAGATTTAATGATATTATATATTATACCATACTGGAATTATAATACTATTATGTATCATTATGTTTTAATTCCATTAAATAAGAAATAGAAATGGAGGTAGCGTTCATGCGTACGTACGGCTTACCGTCTCCATGAACGGTGCATTTCATTTCTTACCTCTAAATGTTATGTAATATTATAAATGCATGTATATAATGGATATATATGATATATATGATATCTACATAATTAATATAATTCTGGATATAATATATATTTTACCACATGAACAACTTGTAATTATAAAGAGTTTATTTTTGACTCAAGTAGCACTGATCTACAAAACGACCATTATTAACTTAAATAATTACATAGTATTCATAGCATGGTAGTAAGTGATATAAAAGGAATAATGAACTTGAAAAAGGTTCTTAAGAAATTATAAATTAACTCAAGTTTATTATTCAGGAGGTTAAAGGATGATCGAGTTAAGTCGGACCTGAGGTAAGGGATCCTACTCCTCTCTTTCTTTTTAAGTACGCTCTTTTATGTCATTACTTTTAAGCTCATATTTCTTATGATTGGGATGTTATTTTATATTAATCTTACTGTAATTTTTATGTTCATATTATGAGAGACCCTATTTTCTCTCATCAATCCATTTTTGAAGTTTTGAGTGGCGCTGTTAGGCTGCAGAATTTTTGTAAGAGATCCTACCTATCTCTTTCTTTTTAAGTACTCTCCTTTATGTCACTTAATTTAAGATCCTATTTGTTATGTTGGGGGATGTTATTTTATATTCATATTTCTATAAATTTTATTTTAATATGATGAGAGACCCTATTTGATCTCTTCAATCCATTTTTGGAAGTTTTAAGTGGCGCTGTTAGGCTGCCGAGTTTTCGTAAGGGATTTTTCATCTCACTTTTATTCCCGTGAGATTTATGCTACATTTGCCACCAGTTCCTTTGAGTGGTGTATGTACTACCCATTATTATACTCTTTGTGTAATATAATTTCATTTATGGGTATTTATATATTCATTGTACGACCCTTCTTCAATGGGGTGTACGTTTCGAAAGTTACCCAAGTCGGTAAGGGAACCTTTCACCCTCCTCTTTTTAAAAGACTTCTTTTGTTATGTCTTTTAATTCACATAATATTATGTTGGGATATGTTATTATATATCCTTATTATTGTAAAATTTATGTCCAAGTGATGAGATAACCTTTTTATCTCTCATCAACTCATTTTCTGAATTTTGAAGTGACGCCGTTAGGCTGTCAAATTTTTGCAAGGGAACTTTTTAACCCAATTTCGATTTCTTTGGGTTCAACATGTAGTTATTGAATATGTCATCCTTTGAATATATGTGAATGACCTTTGATTATTTTACACTTAATATCCACTTATATTGGGTGTATTTATATATGTCGCACATAATTATGAGATTGATTTATCCTTAATTTAAGGATACCATCTTTATAATGGATTTCATCTCAATTTACATTTCCATTGAGACTTCATTGTTGTTATGCACCAATTCACTCTTATATGGTGCATATACTATCCTTTGGAATATTATATCATGAATCCCTTTATTCTCATGATATTATAAAGTTTTGATTAAATGTTATTCTTCAATTATTGTATTCAAGTGTCTCTCATTTTGTTAAAAACCCTTTAACTAAAATATCGTTTTAAATGTTTTAATGATTTAATCTTATAAATATTTCTCATTAATATCCATGTTTTCAAAATGGTTTTAAGGATTTATTTATATGGATATTAATCGTTTAAAATGTTAAAAGCTTCAATGTGGTATGGGACACTTTGATTTAAAAATCTATTTATTAAATGTTTTAAATGGTTTTGAAAATGGTTTTTAGAATGGATTCATTATTTCAATATCTTAAAATGTTATATTGTTATTGCAATGTGGGAATTTTATCTTTCCTTTATTATTAAGTTATGTGATATGATTATGTTATGGTTCTTGGGCATTGTTATGAAGACGGGTGGTTCCGTGATAAAATAAGGGCGGGTGAGCCCGATATAGCTCTCCAATGCACTGGGTAATGAGAAGGAGTTAAATGTTAAGGTTTATCTGAAGAGATTTAGGGAATATACTATGATGGGTATTCCAAACATAACCAAGAGGGTTACTCCCTATGTAAGAATTTTATGAATGCCTCAAGTTACCTTTATGTCTTTTGATTTCTATGATTTATTCATGATTTTATGAGGTATGTTAAAGTGCTTATGTTTTATGGGTAAATTATGATTTCATTCTTATGTATATATGTACTCATGTTTCATTTCCATACGTTTTATAAACCTTACCGAGCTTTTTATGCTCATACCAAGTTTTTGAAATGTTTTTCATAGGTCAAGGGAATGGTACATGATATGATGATAGTGTCAAAGAAGTGTCAAGAAAGAATCCATGTTTTATTTTTAATATGTTTCTGTTGATGGAAAAAATGAATACTATCTTTTATGTAACCACTTTGTTTAAATGTGGAATGTAATGAAGGTTTTATGATATAATTATCTAAAACTCTAAACCTAAAAAGATCCTCAATGTCTAATCTTTTAATAACTCAAGATTAAGTAAGGTTTAAGGCTAGGGCCTTATAGTTGGTATCAGAGGTTGGTTTAGATAACTTTAGAGGTTAGAGTGTTGTTTAAGAAAAAGTGACAAGTTGTGTATAACCACAATGGTTAGTATATTAGATGGAGTCATAATTTTTTTAAAGTTACAATGAGTTTGAGATAACTTGGATAAGTATATCTTGGTGTTTATCTTCCTCTTTTTTATTTGATGATTTTACTGATATACTCACACTAAACTTTTTGGTTTTAGTAAATGGCTGGATCTAGCAGGCACTAAAGTAACAGTGGATTTGAATAAAACTGTGACGGTTTTATAAAAGAACAACTGAATGATATGGGAGCGGCAATGAGAACTCTTGTGGTTATCCCCAACCAACTATCTGGAGTCATGATTGACCACCTGAACCTTTGTGATTTTTATAAGGCATCGTGTATGCGAGAAACAAATCCCTACAGAATTTTAGGTAATAATAATAAAGGTAAGTATGTTAAAAAACCTATGTGTAAAATATGTGGAAATAGACACATAGGAAAATGATTCAAAGGGACAAAAAGATGCTATAAATGTGGAAATAAAGGTCATAAAGCAAGAACCTTCCATGGAAAAAGGAAGCATCTAGTTGACTCTAGGAAAGGGAAAGAAGTTATTTCTGAAGGATCAATTGAATGTTTTAAATGTGGTGTGCATGGTCATTATGCAAACACATGTCCTACGAAGAAGTTTCGGGAATGGGGTCACCAAGATTGTACAAATATTCATTTACCAATACCTAATGCCATTCCGATTGAGGATGAAGAAACTGACAATGAAGAATGAAAGGTATGGAATATTTCTTAACATATGTTTTCCTATTATTGGAATATTAGGATATGATTCATGATTTTGTTTGTAGGAAATATGTATTTCAGAATAAGTTGAAAAGGAATGGATAATGTATCATGAATAATGTTGAATGGGTAAGAATTCATCATATAAGGGATTCAAGAGTTATGGTAGATTTTAGGATGGTGAAATTCTTAGATGTATTAAGTCTCTTTTGATGATGGGGTTACATTAGAAGACTTTTTATAGTAACCCTGATGTATGATATATGAAAATTTTATTCAAGGAATAATTATCCTTTCTTTTGTGGATATAGTTATAAAGAACCATTTGGGTTTATATGATCCTTGAATTTGAGGAAATTACTGGTTAATACATTTTGGGTTGCAAAATGGAAGTTATCAGATAACCTTTGTGGTTAAAATATGTTATGGTTATTTTGATGAATTTATCTATTTTTGAGGAATGTTATAAAATTATATAGTTTTTGAAAAGGGATAGCACACAGACCGTGTGACAACCCATCGCGTCGGACAAAGCTGTCGGAATCGAACCCACAACCAAATTGCAACTGGTATTTATAGCCTACCACTGGACTATGTGAAGTCCCTAGTCAGTTTGAATGATTCTTTTAGTTAGATGATTTTATGAATTTAGAGTAAGTTGATTTTTTTTGGTTATCAATGGAAATGATTAGCCTATCATGGAGGATATGTGATTAGGTTAATTACTTTTCAGTATGAGACTGTAAGAGTAACTGATGTTATTTTGGAGAAAAATGTTAAAATTTATCTTAGGAGACTATGTGATTAAATCCTTCAGAGAATTGGGTTTCAATCTTAGTTTGGTTTAATTTGTAGAATTTTATGGATATATGTTTATTGAATGGTCTTTGTTGAACTTTGGGTTTTAGTTTTGGTTAAGGTATAAAGACATAGGAAGTATATAGTTTTCTTTTTTGGATTAGGTGATTCTCTAGAAGTTGATTATAACCCCCTTAATGTGAACAAGTCATCCTAAATACTCGTCTTTTGGAGAAAATATGAGTTCGTGTAAGAAATATAGTAAAAGTTGAAAGTCAACATGACAATTAAGTATGCTTATTTATGTTTTAGTTAAGCTCATAAATAAATTCCTCAATGAAAATTAACTTAAAACAAAAATGATGTCTGTTAATTTTTCCTACTGGGGAATCAAATACCGTTTAACCCATCACAAGTTTGTGATTTTCTTGTTGTTAACTTTCTCCTAAACATGTTTACTATCACTCTCCATCAGAACAGGACCCTTTGTTTTTTCCTTCATATCCATATTTTCATACTTGGAATCCTAGTATGGGTTAACTCGGGTGACATTTGTACTTCTCTCCCATTCTTTTAAATTGATAGTTTTACTGACTCTTGTTCCAATGTGGGATTTTCAATGAAGCTTCCAAGCCCAATTTTAAAATTGTGAGGACGCAATTACCAAAAGGGGGGAAGGATGTAACACCCCAGGTAAATAAAGAATATGACATTTTCATATTTATCCATATTTTTGAATAAAATATTAATAATACTTTAAAGTGAATGCTATGCTCGAGGGCGTACCCAATACGCAACAAGTTTCTTTGAAATCTTACGTTGCACTCTAATAATAAAATAATATTATTTTAAAAGGTAGTTAACGCCTAGCCGTTGTAATGGCGGAAATGAACGGAACTAACTACAAAATTATTATATATGTTTGTCAAATATTTTTACTTTTATCCAATAAATGTTGGAGGCTTAAAATACAAATGAATCCAATTTTAAGCATAAATCTTCTAATATTCTTTAAAAGGTCGATTAACCGCCTTTTGATGGAGAAACCTTTTTAAATATACTTTTTACAATTTTATATATTGTATTTGACAAAATAAAATCCTTATTTATAATCTGGACATCAAAATTTACTTTGTGTAAAATTTTGTTATTTTTCCGATAAAGATCATTTTTATTGAAAATGTTGCATTTTAATTCAAAACCTCCTTTTAATCTGATTTATTTATATGGATAGATTATATTTTTAATTTATATTAGAGTGTATTTAGAATATATTTTTACCATTTAATCTAATGGTGGTCATTGGAATTAATTTCACTTTGAAATTGGACTTAAACTAGTGTCAATCTTTTAATAGATATTGTTTCTTAAAAACACGCTATTTGTTTCGAAAGCGGGAATTAATTATTAAATTAATTAAATAAAACATATATGTTTTTAATTTTGTAAAATAGACATCATTTTTGAATTCGAAATATCAAATATATCTTAGGGTGAATTTTTGGTATTTTTCTGAAAAACATCAATTTTTGATGAATAGTGAAACCACTAAGTGGTAGTTTAAAAACTGATTTTTCATTTAAATGAAACTTTACCACTTCTGTGATTTGAATTTCAAAAATCCGACATACATGGTTTTCATTAGGATGTAAAATGTGGTTCAATGGGATTAAAATATTTTTTTTCTGAATAGTAACTTTTAAGTTTTTAATCGCGATTAGAGGTAATTAGTGTAATTTAAGGCAAAAATAATGTTTTAATAATATTAAATGACCTATACACATGTAATACCCTCATTGGATGTGTCATGGACTACCAAGACAATCCATGGGTCAACTTGGGGACCCCATGGATCCACTTTGGTTGGAAAATGACATAAATAACTTTTTATTTTAAGTTAAAATAAAAATGTCACAAGCATGAGTTGTTTTACTAAAAAAATTTTTAAATGGGGTTATACAAGTCATATATTTGACTATAAATATTAATTATAAATATAAAAAGATTTCCTACATAATGATATTTTTTTTATAATTTTTATACATTAAATAAATTAAATTATTTATGACATCATGATGATGCAGCGATTACCTCATTAATAAAGGATTTAAATAAAATGAAAAGATAATGTTAAAAATATAACTTACACTTGTAAAAGACCTATTGGATGAGTATATTTCGAACCCTTACCACCTTATACTCTAAATACATCAATTTGGGACCTTTAAAATCCGAAAGGCATTTGAAAATAAAGTAACATTTTGTAACTTTCCAAGAGTGCCCCTCCTCTCCTCTTATAAAAGGCCCCCACCTCTACCACATTACCCACACCTCTAAAGCCTTTGGATTGGAAAAAATCTGATATTTTTGTCTCTCCACATCACTATCTTACTCCTACAAGCCTCAATTTTGGCAGAAGTCTTCCCAAGGAATCCTCTGATCTCAAATCAAAGAGAGATACCCGATTTTAAGGTAATGTCTTCACTTGTGTTCTTTTGTTTTATTTTGCTTCTCCAACCCCCTAAACTCTTTTTATTAATTTATTTTGTAACAAATAAAGTATCTTAAATATACTAGGATGTTTTTATAATAAGTATTCGAGCTACACCTACACACACCTACATCTAATGGTTAATGAACATACTGTTTCTGTGGATGGTGAATTTCTGCCTCACGAAACGATGATTGTTCAATATTCTTTTAACACCCTCAAAGGTGGCCATTAATATGTAACTATATTTATATATGATATATAATATGTTTATGTTTTACTTAAGCTTCTGTATTTTTCATTTATGGCATACCTTTATGGTTTCCATTATGGTTAAACGCGATATCTTCATTTTAGGAAGTGCGGACTACTGCCCCCTCCAAGTGATTTGATTCGTTAATACCATATGTGGTACGTATAAAGGATATATTTAATGATATTATATATGATAACATACTGTAATTATAATACTATTATGTATCATTATGTTTTAATTCCATTAAATAAGAAATATAAATGGAGGTAGCATTCATGCGTACGTACGGCTTACCGTCTCCATGAACGGTGCATTTCATTTCTTACCTCTAAATGTTATGTAATATTATAAATGCATGTATATAATGGATATATATGATATATATGATATCTACATAATTAATATAATTCTGGATATAATATATATTTTACCACATGAACAACTTGTAATTATAAAGAGTTTATTTTTGACTCAAGTAGCAATGATCTACAAAACAACCATTATTAACTTAAATAATTACATAGTGTTCATAGCATGGTAGTAAGTGATATAAAAGGAATAATGAAATTGAAAAAGGTTCTTAAGAAATTATAAATTAACTCAAGTTTATTATTCAGGAGGTTAAATAATGATGGAGTCAAGTCGGACCTGTGGTAAGGGATCCTACTCCTCTCTTTATTTTTAAGTACACTCTTTTATTTCATTCCTTTTAAGATCATCTTTCTTATGATTGGGATGTTCTTTTATAATAATATTACTGTAATTTTTATGTTCATATTATCAGAGAACCTATTTTCTCTCATCAATCCATTTTGGAAGTTTTGAGTGGCGCCGTTAGGCTGCAGAATTTTCGTAAGAGATCCTATCTCTCTCCTTCTTTTTAAGTACTCTCCTTTATGTCACTTATTTTAAGCTCCTCTTTGTTATGTTGGGGGATGTTATTTTATATTCCTATTTCTATAAATTTTATTTTAATATTATTAGAGACCCTATTTGGTCTCATCAATCCATTTTTGGAAGTTTTAAGTGGCGCCGTTAGGCTGCCGAGTTTTCGTAAGGGATTTTTCATCTAACTTTTATTCCTGTGAGATTTATGCTACATTTTCCACATGTTCCTTTGAGTGGTGTATGTAATGACCATTATTATACTCTTTGTATAATATAATTTAATTTATGGGTATTTATATATTCATTGTATGACCCTTCTTCAATGGGGTGTACATTTCGAAAGTTACCCAAGTTGGTAAGGGAACCTTTCACCCTCCTCTTTTTAAAAGACTTCT
Source organism: Viscum album (assembly GCA_963277665.1). Classification (NCBI taxonomy): domain Eukaryota; kingdom Viridiplantae; phylum Streptophyta; class Magnoliopsida; order Santalales; family Viscaceae; genus Viscum; species Viscum album. The sequence continues at coordinate 2,028,160,295 of OY728143.1, read as the reverse complement.
TTTGTTATGTCTTTTAATTCACATACTATTATGTTGGGATATGTTATTATATATCCTTATTGATTTAAATTTTATGTCCAAGTGATGAGATACCCTTTTTATCTCTCATCAACTCATTTTCTAAATTTTGAAGTGACGCCGTTAGGCTGTCAAATTTTTGCAAGGGAACTTTTTAACCCAATTTCGATTTCTTTGGGTTCAACATGTAGTTATTGAATATGTCATCCTTTGAATATGTGTGAAGGACCTTTGATTATTTTACACTTAATATCCACTTATATTGGGTGTATTTATATTTGTCGCACATAATTATGATATTGATTTATCCTTAATTTAGGGATACCATCTTTATAATGGATTTCATCTCAATTTACATTTCCATTGAGACTTCATTGTTGTTATGCACCAATTCACTCTTATATGGTGTATATAATATCCTTTGGAATATTATATCATGAATCCCTTTATTCTCATGATATTATAAAGTTTTGATTAAATGTTATTCTTCAATTATTGTATTCAAGTGTCTCTCATTTTGTTAAAAACCCTTTAACTAAAATATCGTTTTAAATGTTTTAATGATTTAATATTATAAATATTTCTCATTAATATCCATGTTTTCAAAATGGTTTTAAGGATTTATTTATATGGATATTAATGGTTTAAAATGTTAAAATCTTCAATGTGTTATGGGACACTTTGATTTGAAAATCTCTTTATTAAATGTTTTAAATGGTTTTGAAAATGGTTTTTAGAATGGATTCATTATTTCAATATATTAAAATGTTATATTGTTATTGCAATGTGGGAATGTTATCTTTCCTTTATGCTTAAGTTATGTGCTATGATTATGTTATGGTTCTTGGGCATTGTTATGAAGACGGGTGGTTCCGTGATAAACTAAGGGCGTGTGAGCCTGATATAGCTCTCCAATACATTGGGTAACACGAAGGAGTTAAACGTTAAGGTTTCTCCGAAGAGATTTAGGGAATATACTGTGATGAGTATTACAAACGTAACCAAGAGGGTTACTCCCTACGTAAGAATGTTATGAATTCCTCAAGTTACCTTTATGTCTTATGATTTCTATGATTTATTCATGATTTTATGAGGTATGTTAAAGTGCTTATGTTTTATGGGTAAAATATGATTTCATTCTTATGTATATATGTACTCATGTTTCCTTTCCATAATTTTTATAACCCTTACTGAGCTTTTTATGATCATCCCAAGTTTTTGAAATGTTTTTCACAGGTCAAGGGAATGGTACATGATATGATGAAAGTGTCAAGGAAGTGTCAAGAAAGAATCCATGTTTTATTTTAAATATGTTTCCGTTGAAGGGAAAAATGAATACTATCTTTTATGTAACCACTTTGTTTAAATGTGGAATGTAATGCAAGTTTTATGATCTAATTCTCTAAAACTCTAAACCTGAAAGGATCCTCAATTTCTAATCTTGTAATAACTAAAGATTAAGTAAGGTTTAAGGCTGGGGCCTTATATGTACTCCGCCACCACTGTAAGAAATTGGGAACTCATAACATCCACTATGCCAAGGGCTAGGATAGAAAATTGATGATTAATCAGATACAAACTCCAATGCATGAGTCCATCCTATGCTTCCTAGGTTTTCTTTTCACCGACAAAGGGAAAACTGGTTCTATCATAGTGGACACACCACACCCTTCACCTAAAATAGTCAATTTGGGCATGAAATGTAGATAACCAATCCATACCAAGAATGATGTTGTAAGACCTCAATGCTGTTACCAAGAGATTCCAACCAAAACTCTTACCTCCAAGGGCTAGGTCACACTGTTGGTATACATGTGTGATCACTGAGTCTTCTCCAATAGAAGTCTCTATGCGTAAGGGTCGAGTCAATGGTTGAACTGAAATATATATGTCTCATATATGGTATGTGGAAAGAAAAAAATGACTAGAACCTATGTATATTAGTACTATAGTTAAGGTAGAAAAGACACATATCATACCTTGAATCATTCCTAGAGCTCTTGGGTCACAAGAATTGACTGCCTACAGCTCTCCCCATCCCTATCTTCCAGCTCCTTGAGCCTAGCATGAACCACATGGGGGTGGTGGTGGTAACAAGTTAAAAAATCAACCAACTCCTACCACTATCCCAACTCCTATTCCATGTCTAATAACCTATGAATATTATTTCTCCTACTGATATATTTTCCTTGGTGGTCCATTCCTAGTCTCTCTGTCAACTGTATGGTGGGTTGGACAATATCGGGTGAGATATCCCTTATCTCCACATAAGTAACACTACCTATATCTAAGATTATTGGACCCCCCATGTGAGGCCTAAAATATAGATCCTATATCCTGATACCTACTCCTGAAATGTATTGCATGTCTAGGTCCCAAAGACTGACATCGACTCCCTACTAACAAGGTCTCTCCTCCTGATTTCCCACTAATAACTATCGCCAAATGTATATGCTCATCCAAGAAGCTTTCAACCACCAAATATCACTCAATCACCCCAACATTAGTAAGAATGCATAGAGGGATAAAAATGGATTGGATGTCTCTATAAAGACCTCACTCTATGGTCCGATCCCTGAAGAACTGATCTCAAATCATATCCATCAAGTATTTGGAAAGGTTGGTAAACCTCTATGGATACTTAGGTACTATCACAATACTCTTCTAGAGCCACAGAAGCTCTTGGATATGCACAAACCTCAACATAGTTGGTGAGAAATCCTCTATAAAGAGGCTCTCAAATTATTTCCACAAAAGAGGCACCTCATCATAAGTATGGGTAACCAAACTCCACGATAATCTTACTGAGTTGTGAAGAAGGCTTGTCGCCAAGACCACGATCTAATATGCTAGTGTCCTAACTAGATGGAAAACAAAGGTCACCACCTCAAGCTAGTCCTCAACCAACTATGGGTCAGGCTCTCCTCATAACCTAAGCGGTTTATACCACTGAAACTCATGAAACATGCTTAGACTGCGCACCTCATCCACTAATACTACGGGTATGACGTGCTGATCTACAGGTGTTTGTATGGATGGTGCACCACATGGAGGTAAAATCTTAGGAACTGGTCCCTATATCAAATCCTCATCACTGAGGGGGTCATCTTCATGATCAAGCTGTAGAATCCTTGCTGGTATACATCATAAAGGCATCCTGAAAGTAAACATGATGTACCATGATTAATGAGTATATCTGGAGAGCCGACTAAAGAAGGACATGGAAACTAAAACCCATTCCTATATGATGCATGTACCATTTTTTCCCTTCAACCAATGTTCTCATGTAACAAGTTGCAAAAAATCTAATCATAGTCCTGGTGTATGGATACGTTAGCTATCGCACCAATACTGGAGTCCCTGACCTGAAATCTGAGCTCAAAACACTTAACACTATTTCCCCAAATCAATCTCACAGACTCTCAATCCTAAAGTATAACCAACCCAATCTAATACCGCTTTGTCATGAACCATCCTATTGGGGCCCATGCCACATCTCCCAAATCCTACCCCCAATAGGCTAGGGGCTAGTGACTAGCACTGAGTAGGAATATCACTAAAATGGGAGGTATTTCCTATGTACCTGTACACATGAACATATCTCCAAGCCCATAAAATGATGAAATGTAAAAACAATTGAATAATAAATGCATTCATACATCTATATCCCACAACTAAAGTATGACAAAAATTAAAGTAAATAGGGCCAAATACAAGCTCACCATAAAGAGTCTGTAATACAAGTCCAACATTAAAGTAAAGGTACTGGGACTACTATCTAAAAGCTGTAGGAACACACCTCTATCTGTTCTATCTCACCAAGAACTATTTTGCCCCGGTCCACCTAGGAATCCATCAAAAGTTTGATTTTCTACACATGAAATGACATGTGCAAGAAAATCCCGTGCATGGGTGAGTATAAAAATACTTAGTAGGACAACCCTAAACCACAAAGCAGTATAGAAAAGGAAATACAATCATATTTACATAGGTATATGTCTAAAACACATATAAAAAGAATATATAGATATAATCAACAAAGACACACACTCTAGAGGTAAGCCACAACAATAGTATACCAGCCCTAGGATTCTAGCTCAAGATTCCATGAAGCACTCATCTGGGAGAACACAGTCATGAGTCTTATAGCACTAATGACATCCATCCAAGAGTTACTACTCATATGGTCTCACCATGATAAAGATACACTGATGTTCCAAAGAGAATACAATACATAGATGAGGATCACAACCAGGGTCATGGGGTGATACTAAAAACTCAATCGGGATTAACCTTGCTATGTAGAGGATTAACGCCTGCATAGTGTTGGTCACGTCGATACCAATAACTCCACCTAGGGCACAAAGATGAATAGAGGATACCACTCCGAGCCTCTTGGGATATTCCAATAACTCTATCCAAGAAGTCATACTGAAGGGATTTTAGTCCTAAGAGTAGGAAATGATATTATACCTACCTTAAGGGAAAGGATAAGGGGATTGAAAACTAACGAAAATTGTCCAAGATACTGAAGACAAGAGATTAAATCCATGTAGGAAAGAGTACATGGCGTGTGGTAGGGGTACACACCGTGTCTCTTGACCCCAGGTCCTACCCATGTAAATGGATTATGTCATCAAACCATGTCTATGTAGTACTAAATGGCATGTAGGTTTCCTTTCTAGTCTACCAGTGTGTCGGTACATGGATCCAACCCGTGTACAAGTACATGGATTAGTCCGTGTACCAGATCTAGGCTATGTAGTGTGGGGGAGTATATGCTGTGTAGGTTGGCCATGTAGTCCACCCCATGTCCATATAATGCCTAAGGCACAAACTGAGTATCCGGGGAGGAACCACATGCCATGTAGGCAGATCCACACACCATGTGATACTCATCTCCTACCCAAAACCCTTGCCACCACTCAAGGGGAATGATACAGTGTGTAGATCTAGTTTACACACCATGTGACAAGAGATTTTTCAGAAACACAGATCCACACTCCAATCATCTTCTCCCTTTCTCCGGCCACCATTCCAGTCATGCCTTACTAGGAAACTCAAGGATAATCCTCATTTGAGCCTCATGATCAACTATCTATAACTTTCATTCCCTTGATCCACTTATAAAATATATCACTACTTATTCTTCATTGTGTGCTGAAGAACACACAAATTAGGTAACTACATCATCTACTCCATTTTCACAACCACCGTTACACCTCTGTCACTCCATGTCGATCCCAAATATATGATTTCAGATTGTTGCACCAAGAAAAAACCACACAAAGATCTATTGTTTGATAATACTCGAGTCGTGGTCCAAACAAAGAATGCCTATGATGAATGATGAATGGGGGGGGGGGGGGGGGTAGAAAAGCACAATCAATCAAGAGGAACAGACCTCGATCGATGATTTTTTTGAACTTGGTTCATCACTTTTAGAATGATAATAAAATAAATCAATAATTTAATCAAAAAGATAAGAATTCATCCCATAAAAACCCCAAAAATAAACCCATCCCGCATAATGATCAATCTGTGGGCCAATCTGTTCATTGATTGGTTTGTATTCATCGTTGAAATCAAGAACAGAGAATAAAAAAATTGAAACACACACCCTACCTCAATTCAGTTTGATCACTGATAAAGAACAATCTGTTGTCATCATCATTGACAATATCCATTTAATCCAAGGTTCATCGATCCTTGATTCGAAACTTCATCATTTTTTGTTCGATTGGGTTCCCAAAGATCTCTCTCTAATGATCCTCCAGAGGTTACCGAGTTATTTGGATAACTATGGATTTCCAACATAAGTATCTATTTAAAGATGAGTCAATCACTATGTCAAACAAAAAAAATAAAATAATTTTATTCAATAATTTTATTCATTTCCACACCCACATTGAATTTTCAACAAATGACCTATGCCGACTAATTATAAGTCATACCTAGGATAAAATTTCTATTTTGAACTCAATGGTGGCCTCATATTTTTGATCTGGGAAACCATTCTAAGTTATTCCACTTTTTTAGAAAACTCATGCACACATGCTATTAAATATATTTAATATATTTCAAACATTGATTCTGGGCACATCAGGCCTCAAAATCACACCATCTCAGTGCATGGTCTCAAAATTAATCCATATAATATCCAGAAATAATTCAAAAAAAATCCAAGATATTACATATCCTTTTAAAAAATTAGTGTCATTATCATTAGATAATTAGTTATAATTATCCCTAACAATTATATAATAATTTATCTTTTGATAATATTTATAAATTATCCCTGATTAATAGTTGTAATTATCTTTTGATAATTATTTACATATCTTCTAATAATTCACATAATTATCCTTTAATAATTTATTATAATTATATTTATTAATTACATGCAATTATTGTTTGATAATTTTATAAATTATCCCTATATAATTTAGGTTTTATCATTCTATAATTCAACCATTTTTTCCTCATATTTTGAGAAGGAAGAAAAAAAATAAAAGAATAAAAAACAAAACTAATAAATTCTTCCTCCCAGGTGCACTACATTGGAAGAAAACACAGAGGGACTCATGAACCTAAATATAGAAATGGGAACCCAAGGGGTTGTATTGATGGGCTTCACCCAATGCATGCAAGTAATATTCGAGGTCTTTCAGACTTAATGAAAGAACCAACAAGGAAGAACCGATTAGTTTAGGTATTTCAAAACCCCAAATGTGTATACCTACATAAAAACCAAAACCCCAATTTGATCTACCATTTAAACTAAATATTAATGGTGAAGTCATTAAATTCATCCCATTAAGGTGTTGGTAAATTTAAATGGGTCAAATCATGTTTATTTAGTGGTTTTTGAAATCAACTGAGTGAGAAAAATGGTGGCTGCATGTACGATGTGGGTTTGAGGAATAAGAAGGGTATAAAATAATAATAGTTAAAAATTATATAATAAAAATATTAAATAAAATACCCTCATGTTCAATTTAACCAAACAGACAATGTGCACAAATCCTATGTTGCACCTAGGGTAAAACCCACATTCTCGACATAATGGTTGTCTTGGATGTAACAAACCAAATTTTTATGAATGGATGTATCATTTTTTTCTAGTTTAATTCTTTGGTTTTAACCTAATGTGAATGGTTAGTAAGGATATAAAGGAAAAAGGGTGTAAAGGGTTGTTCTAATCCATAACTTCTAGAGGAGGCATCTAGGCCGCATGACTAGTAATAACCGTGAAACCTAGTATGCACGGTTAGAGTAAACTGTACAAGGTGTATCAGTGAAAAATAGAGGGTGCATGTTTTTCCTTAACTATGTGAAATAGTCCACACACCAATTCTTGTGTTTCATAATTTTTAATAGATGGAAAACACATGGTTGACACATGGTTTGTCTAACTGTGCACCATGACGTGTGAGGGGGATCTTGAGGCAGTTTTGGGTGCATGGTTGGCATACAGTTTGGCCAACCGTGTGGCCAAACTATGTGAACTAGTTTTAAATGAGTGAAAAGACCATTTTACCTTGGTTATTTAAAATATTAACCCACTTTTTATTTTCTTATTTCCTCAAGAATCCATCCCCTCTCCCTCTCATTGAGGTTCTTACCCATTCCTAACCTAGTATTTGTGATAATTCCTCTATTCGACATCCAATTCAAGTTCCGTTCATCACATTGGATATCCACTGGTGAGTTATTCACTCCTTGGGATCCTTTTAGAATTTTTCTTTATATTGATGATGATATTTTGGTGTGATATCATATTCCCTATTTTAGGTTATTCATCCTTTCTTTTATTTTCTTCTCACCTAGACTATATTAGAGGATGATATTGGATGAGTGTTCTTCTACATGCTTAAGGTAGGTGGCCTATACCTTTTACCTCAAGTCTCGCTATTTATAACCTATTTCCATTGTTCTTCATGATAGACTTTCCAAGTGATGCTTCCTAAATTAATAAAACCCTGATTTAAATGTTAAATTCATGTTTAAGACATGTTGTGACACCTTTATATATGGTTGTAGGTTTTTGAAATCAACCTAAACCGCCCATGGGGTTGATTCTTCCCTTTGACCATGAATATTACAACCATGGGGTGTGTTAAGTTCATCTTAAACTATTGGAAATTGATTATTGTAATAAATTAGATTGTTAAAGGTTTTAAGAACCTTATAGAACCATGTCATTTGTATATGAAAGTTATGAAATTGATAATACCTTGGCTTGTATATGATTATGAAGGGATTAATGAAATGATTAGTTAATTAGTTTATGAAATGGTGAATGAATTGGTTAGGATGCCTTGAACATTTCTAATCCTTGGATCCGATGACCCACTTGGATGCCATGGATAATTATACTATATGGATCTAGATTACTTGAATGCCTTGGACATTTCTACTCCTTGGATCTGGTTTACTCAACTTGCTTAGGATGCCTTAGAAATTTCTACTTCTTATATCTAATAACATATTAGGATGACTTGTACATTTCTACTCTTGGGATTTGATGACCTATTAGGATACCTCAGTCATTTATACTCCTTATATTCGACAAACAATTAGGATTCCTTATAAATTTATACTCTAAGGATCTAACTTAATTGGTTGCCTCAAAGATTTATACTCCTTGGATCCTAGACATGTTGGTCTGATACTTGATTACAAGGTATAGTCCATTAATGATGATTACCATGATTTATAGTAAGCCATTATGATATGGTTTCTTGATCATAGTGAGATTTAATTGACTAAACATTATCACTTTACTTTCATTAATTTTACTCTTATTATATCTGCACATTTCTTTAGCTTATATTCACAACTAGACTTGTTATAGACACCATAGGTGGTGGTTTACTGAGTGTTATATCACACCCTGTTTGGTATACCATTGGGTACCTAGATAGACTTCATGGATATAGGTAGGGATAGGGGAAAGCTCCCTCTTGACAATGATTGATTGATTATTGAATAGGAAAAAGGGAGCACATGACTAATCCATGGCTTGTGATGCTATCTAGAGATAGTTTCTTTTTGGTATTTTTTACTTTTGATACATATATTATAATAGATGCCTATTTTCATGTATTTCATGTATTTTTATAGCTCCATGACATACACATCATTTTGTATATGACACTGCCTTTGGATTTGATTATTATTACTATTTTTTGGATGATTTATCTTCAATTTTTGGTTTATATTATGCTTTAACTTTTTATTCATTTATGATATTTCTATTTTACTTTGATTATGAGGGTATAATCTCCCCAATGTTCCATCACATAGCCTTACTACTAGTCAGAAACCTCTTGCATACAGGGAAGTGTGCTTGAGGCATTGTGACCCACTGGCTTGGGGTATTGTTTTTTGGATTTCGGGTTGGGATGTTACAAAGTGGCATCCAAGGCATGTTTATTTTTTATTGAATTATCATTTAGGAATATTATAAAAGAGACTAGGAAAGAGTTTGGATTTGGTAATGATATGTGTCTAGGAGTAGCTAACCCATGCATAGGGAAAATCCAAATTTATTAGGATGGGATATGATATTCTGGTTTATGCCTTTTATAGTTGATTTGAATTCACCATTGGGTGATTCACTTGATGTTTGATGTTCCTTATGTTTACGAATTTTTCCCCTTATCCTAGTATGGAAAGGAAATATTGCATCATAAATCATCTTAGGAACTTCAGGTTTTATATGTCATGAATTATTCCATGCCATGTTTACTTATTGTTTTCATTTCCTCTAACATGTTTTGGTGACTTTATTACTATTTACATGGAATTGTGATGAAATTTAATGCAAGTAATTGATAATTATTGGATGTGATTAAATGGATTCCAAATTTCAATTTATAAGGTGCATGGCCCCTTATAAGTTGGAATTGGTGGCCTATATAGTTAAATTTTTTAAATATAATTGGTATATAGATGGGAATGAATTTTAAATGAAATTGAATTCTAAAATAAAATGGTCACCATTAAATAGGGATTAAAATTGAAATTTAAAGTGTAGTTTCCTCTATAAATTGAAATTGAAACTCTGTATATTGGGAACTTGGACATATAATAGAGAACATGACCCTAATATGACCTTAGTAGTGGGAAATAGGAAGTATCTCTTAAATTCTTATGATATTTATACCACCCAGACCTATATTTTGGAGTAGGAAGAGGGGTGTGACTCATGTTTATGAAGACTGTGGGTCAATCCCTCCGGAAATGCAGAGTTGTGAAGAGTCATGTTGAACATCTAAGTGAATATGGGTGGATTAATTCCAAGTGTAAAAATAAGAACAAACCTATGGCCACTATCATCCCTGATCCTCCCCAAAAAAACCTCAGAAGTTTAGGTCAAAAGATCCAATTTCCCTGAGGAGAGCTCGGGCGCCACCTGGGCTGATCAGGTTGAAGAAGAGGAAGACACTAAGATTGATCATGGCATTATAGAGGACATAGAGTAAATGATGTTAGATGTTTTTGATCAGCCTCTAGATTCTACCTTACCTGATGTTTCTTCTCTAATGGTGATTGAGAAAAATAGTCACACAATGGTAGCATCTGACCAGGTGCTCTTACGGACTGAAGCCCCCTTACTTGCACCAGCTCAGGTTGAGGGAGATATCACTCTTGTCTAGATAGAAGTTCTATAAGACAATGATGCAAATACTGGAATCTTTGGTATGTCTTCTTCCAATTTTCCCGTCCCAATTGTTGAGAAAAACATGTCAGCGAGCACACATACTTCACCCGCATGAACTACCACTACTTTTCCTACTCTAAATGTTAACTCAGATGCCCAGAACAATCTTGTTTCACCTCTTGTGACTGCCGAGATAGTATCCAAACAGGATAACCCTATGCTGCCTATTGTTCCTTAGAACATGAGATTTAATGAAGCAACACATGATGGTCATATGAACACCTCTAGTTCTAGTAAATCACCTACCAGTATAAATGATTTTAATATTTCAGATGCTACTAACACCTTTTCTGCTTCTCCTATGAGAAAATAGGCTATAAAGTCACCTTCGGCCTCCTCCTCAAAGTTAGAATATCCAAGAGGAATAGGGGATCAAATGGTTCTAAGAAGAAAAATAGGAGCTCTAGCTCCAAAAATAGGTTTTAAATGGATGCGATTTTTTGGAACTGTCAGGGTATAGCTAACTCTGACACCCATTTGGTACTGAAAAGAATTACCTTGACTTGTAAACCAAAAATCTTAGCTCTAAATGAGCCAAAAATTAACTTTACTTTGAATTTGATGCATCTATCTGCTGCTGGTTATAAATTTCTTAGTGCTTTCAATAATGGTTATAGTGTTGAAACTCTTTGGATATTTTATCACATCTCTTTAAAAGATGTTAATATTTTCAAATTCTCTAATCAACTGCTCACTTGTGATTTTAACTATGATAACAAGCATTTATTTTGCACCTTATTTTATGCTAATAATAGATACCAAGATGATAGGCCTATTTGGAATGATCTTTCTTCTTTAGCTAACTCCATCCATGATCCATGGTCTGTGATTGAAGACTTTAATTCCATTATTTCCCCCAGTGAGAAACTAGGCCCTTCTCACTCTCCCATTTCTTCAAGAGAATTTAGATCCTCGATAGAAGAGTGTAATCTGGTAGAAATCAATCTTACAGGTGCTAAATTCACCTAGTATCATAGGCATTATAATCGGGTCATTACTAGTAAACTTGATAGGGATCTAGTGAATGTCCCGACTCTTGATGCATGGGACACCATCTCTAGCACCACCTTACCTAAACTAAACTCTGATCACCACCCTATTCTTGTTATATTTCACTATAAAGAGCTAAACCTAGTATTCCCTTCAAATTTAACAATGTGTGGTCTGATGATTTAGACTGCTCTCACCTCATACAAAGTTGTTGGGAATCTATGAACCATAAATCCAATGCCTTTGCCTGTATTATCAAGCTCAAGCATCTTAAACATTGTCTCAAGTCTTGGTGTAGTGATAAATCTAATCAAATTGACTGGGACATTTCCAAAATTGAGAATGAGCTCAATCAAATTCAAAATAACTCTACTAGCTTTGATTTTTTCCTCTGATCCCCAAACTAAAATAAATATATCTTTTAAGCTCAAATCACTTTTAGTGCTCAAATACAACATCCAAAAACAAGTTTTCAAAACTAAGTGGTTCACAGATGGTGATAGAAACACCAAGTTTTACAATGCCCTTCAAAGGATTAGGAAAGTCAGTCACCAAATATCATTTCTTAAAGAAAATGACAATATCTATGCCTCCAAGTCATCCATAACTAATCACGTGGTCACTTACTTTGATAATATTTTTAATGGTCTAAATATTAATAAGAATATTCTCCCTGGGATCATTCTGACTATGGTCAATGAGGATGACAAACTCTTTCTCTTGAGTACTCCCCTAGACCATGAAATTAAATCCACTGTCTTTAATATTAACCCTAATAGTGCTCCAGGTCCTGATGGTTTTAATAATGGTTTTTTTCAACACCACTGGGAGGTTGTTCATGAAGATGTCTGTAATCTTGTTAATTTTTTTTAATACTGGTACCCTTTCTCATGGTCTCAATGCCCAATTCCTCACCTTAATTCCCAAGGTGGACAATGCCTCTGAAATCCATCTATTTAGACTTATTTCTCTCATCAAATCTCTCTATAAAATCATTACCAAACTCCTCGGCAACAGAATTTCTTCTATGTGCAACAAAATCATATCTCGGAACCAATTCGGGTTCATCAAAGGTAGATCCATACAAGATTGCATTTTCCTTGATTCAGAATGCAACAATTCTCTAAAAAAAAGTTTCTTGAGGGGGAAATATTTCCATTAAGCTCGACGTTAGGAAATATTTTGATACCATCAATTGGTCATTCATCTTCAAAGTCCTCCAGAGTTTTGGTTTTAATGATATCTTCATAAGTAGGATTCACTCTCTTTTCAAATCAGCCTTGATCTCCATTCTTTTCAATGGATCCCCCAAGGGATATTTTAAATGCTCCAAAGGGGTTCACCAAGGTGACCCTCTCTCTGTTATACTCTTTTTCATCACTAAAGACTATATTAGTAGACTGCTCACCTCTCTTGTTCATCAAAAAACTCTCAAACCTATACAAGCGGCCATAAATCTAAACATTCTGACACACCTTCTTTATGTTTATGACATAATCCTGTTCCTCAATGGGGATAAAAGAAACATTCTTAACCTTAAAAATGACTTATCCCACTATGAATAGGTATCAGGTCAATCCATTAGCTGGAACAAATCTTTTATTTTCTTTGGGAAACTTTTCCCCCCTTCTAGGAAAGGTTACATCATATAAAATCTGGGCATCAAAGAAGTTTCCCTTCCTTTTACCTATTTGGGAGTACCCATATTTTGGGGTAGGCCTAAATCCATATACTTCAACAATATTTTTGATCAGGTGATTAATAAACTTTCCTCCTGGAAAGGGAAATCCCTATCCATGGATGGAAGGATATGACTTGTGGAATCGTTTATTGTCTCCAAAATGATTTACTCCCTTATGATCTACAAATGGCCTCTTGGTCTTCTCAAGAGAGTAAATACCTATATTCAAAAAAATTTTGGACTGAAATTATTATTGAACGAAAAATTGTTACCATTCACTGGTCGACTTTCTGCAAACCTCTTGAGAGGGGTATCCTAGGTATTAAAAATCTCAAACTTTTCAATGAGGATCTCCAAGCCAGACTCACCTAGAGACTAATCAATAATAAATCTGACTCCATAGCCTTCCTTAAAAATAAATTCCTAGATAGACTCCAAAAAGGGAATTTGAACTATGTCGATTCCTCTCTTTGTCTATCCATTAAAAAATCATTTTTCCACATCATGCATAACTCTAGATGGATGGTTAGCTTAGACTCTACCTTGCGCTGTTGGCTTGAAAAATGGACTGGCACTCCCCTCGTTTCCCTGTTACCTCCCAATACCACTCCGGACAGCATCAACTAATCTATAAAAAAGGTTATGAAATCTAGTAATTTGGAGCTTCCTGACTCTATCATGTAGGTTGTTGATGGTTACCCTTTCTCCAATGATGATGATTTTCTTATTTGGGAACCTACACAAAATGGTATTCTGGATTCTAAATTTTTTTACAATCATTGTTTCTTGAACTCAGATTCTAACTTTTCCTGGTTGAAGTCATTTGAAAAACCTTGAATTAAACCATCAATACTTGCACTCATTTGGCATATTGTGCATAACCATATTCCTAATGAGATATTCCTACAATATTTTGGTATCTAGATCTACTGTAAATGTCATATTTTTCATCAACATAGAGAGGATATCAATCATCTATTTTTTTCATGTGCTACAGCCTCATCTCTTTGGAATTTTTTTACCGACATGTTTGATTGCAGATGGTTATTTTCTGACACTATCTTCTCTCAGCTAAAATAGTGTGTGGAGCATGAATCTTCGCAGCAAATCAAGAACCTCTTCCTATATGCTATTACGGATCTCCTACATGTTATCTAGTACGATAGAAATTCTGTTATTTATAATAATTACTCTTCTAACCTTATTTCAGGTCGGATGAGAATTCTGATTGCCATTAGGGATGCCTCCATGATCCATAAAACACATTGTGACAACTTGATTGATGGCTTTGTGATCCTATGACGTCTTAGGATTGATGACATCCCCTCTTAGCTGAAACTTTTATTTGAGGTGTTCTGGAAATCCCCTCTTCCTAGATGTATCACGATCAATGTGGATGGTGCTTCTAAAGGAAATCCAGGACCTGCGGGTTGCGGATCCATTTTCATAGACTTTAGAGGTCATTTCCATGGTTGTTTCTATGGAAGTTGTAGTGTCACATCTTCCCGTGAAGTTGAGATGTTGGCACTAATTCATGTCATTAAATTTTTCAAACAAAAAGGATGGAATAACATCTGGATTGAAAGTGACTCCACCACCATTATTCAAGAAATTTGGAATGGTGTGCTTCATCTTGCTTGGCCTCTTACTACAAGTTGGAAGATCTTCCTTGACTCGCTTCTGGAGCTCAGATACATTTCCACCCATGCCTACCGTGAAGCGAATATGGTGGAAGATGGTCTTGATAATAAGGGAATCAACCAGTCCATTATGTGGATTGATGATTTTCCGGTTGACCTTCTCCCTCTCTATGAAAAGTATTGTAATAAAATTTCCTCTTTCAAAATCATTTAGTTTTCTTTCTTGATTTTAATAAATTGTGTCTTGGTATTTGACCAGGACATTGCCTTAAAAAAAGATAGAGCTAGAGTGTTTATGCACTTGGATTAGGTCACATTATTAGTCATGGACTATTCTTCCCATTCCACAGAGCTCTAGTGTTTTGTACCTATTTTTAGGTGACAATTTAACTAAATCTATGTGATTTGAGGATGGTCTCAAGTATGAAATTTGATTGCAATTTAATGTATTTTAGATTGAAACCATAAATAAAATAGTAAATATGGCATTGATTATGGAATTTAACATGAGAGAATCTTGGGGTGAAAATTAGGGTAGTCCAACCTCTCGAACCAGTGGTGCAACATCAAATGGTAGGAAGAAAATCCAATTGAGATAGGGTCAATAGTTTATCAGGCAGAGGGATGGAGTGTGGCCGACCGATCATACCAAGGCGGTGGCTAGAGTCAGGGTATCCATACACCATATTTACAACAACAACAGAGTGTTCCTACTTATGATAGTCATGTTTTTTCTCAAGGCCATGGTTCAGGCCAGATGTATGTAGTGTAACTGATATTTGAGGAGTAGAGTGTCATTCCATCTACAGTGATAGGTACTATTCTAGTTCCCTATAATTTAGTATCTAATATTTTCTATATAGGTGAATCCCATTACTTTATATATATGCCTATTATGGATAGACTTGGTCTCAATGTTCAGTTCTCCTATGGAATGATGACATTTCATGCTCCATTGGAGATTCAAACAGAGAGTGTACACCAATGTAGGGAATTTCCCCTTGAGATTGGTGGGTGTCATTTTTAATGTGATCAATTAATCCTTGAGATGAAAAAGTTTGATGCAATTCTCAGGATGGAATGGTTAGTCCCCTATCACACTTATGTTGACTATTATCATAGATTAGTGTCTTTCACATCACAGAAGGGTGGGGTTTTTATTCATAAGGGTGAATGGGATGTTCAAGAGAGATGAGCTGGAACTGAGCATCATAGGATGGGTGGGGTGATAGATCAGATTACTAGCTTTTGTATAGATTATTAGAGGACATATATACTAATTTTCCTACAATTTTAGATCATTTTAGGGTTATTTTTTAAAATTATTTTTTGGGAATAACTCCTAAGATAGAGGTAGATTTTTCCATCAATCTAGTGTTAGGAGTTGTGCTAGTATCCATTCCTCTTTATAGTATGGCTACTACTGAGTTATATGAGATCAAGAGATAGCAAGAGGATTTGGAGGAAATAATATTTATATGACCCAATACTTATCTATGGGGTTTTCAAATCCTTTTCACTAAGAAGGTGGATGAAACCCTTTGTTTATGTGTGGATTACCAAATATTGAACTAGTAGATGGTTAAGAACTGGTATCCCTTTATATCATCTTGGACATGGTTCACTCAAAAGTAACTAAATCCAGTTGCCCATATGACTTCAAGTGCATCTCCCAATATGCTAGAGGTTATATACCAGTAGTGGGAGTCTATGGTGGAATAATGGGGAGACTATACCCTCATGATCATAGTGTATAAAAATAGTGTAATAATATAAATAAATAGTGGAAGAATATAAAGATAACTGAATAATTTAAGAATAAAAATCTATCATATAATAACTAGGTAATCACATTCATCAATTTCATATAAAAAATGATGATCATGGCATGTTATATAAAAGGAAATACATGCAGACATGGCAGCAAGTACACATACAGACAAGTAAATGTAAAGAACCAAAAAGACCAAAAACACTATATCCATGTTGAATCATAATCCATAGCTCAGCCATATTATATCTTTCTCCCATGATACCATAAATCAAGCATGGAAAATCAAGAACTTGCACCTATACCTACCTTTCTCCATGAAGTCTGTCCAAGTACCAATATGTGGCCTGAGTAGGGTGTGAGATAAACTCATTAGGTCACCCAAAATGGTGTCTAATTCTATCAATTCTATGAATATATATAATAAATAGTCTATAGGTAATAATAAAGCTATAAATAAAGTTCAATAATAAATTACCCACAAAGGTTTGGGTTCCCATGGAACACTCATCCACTGCTGCCTACTTCGGTCTAAGCCATACTATCTCTGAGTAATCATTCAATTATAATTTAAGTTACAATGAAGTCTCTGGGCCTAGAACATATCCTAAGAATCCCCCATTTATCATATCCAACATGATGTGTATAATAAGTACATCAATTAAATGTAAGTCTCTGACCGAATCCAAGCTTGTTCTTTAGATTGGATGAAATTTTGTATAATCATTTTATTATTATCCAATTCAAAAGTAACCTGATCCCATCCTTGGTGTTCTTAATTTTGAACCCAAGAATCACTCCAGGTATAACATGAACCAAACACCTTACAATCCCATCCTAGGCATCCCACATAGGAATCTTGGTATCACTCTTGGCATGGTATAAAGTCACCACCCACTAAGTCCATCCTTGGAAGTTAATAAAATGATCCCAAGTGTCACTCGTGGAATACATGATAAGATACCCTATGATTCCTTCCTTGGTAGTCCATAAAGGAGTCCAAGTATCACTCAGGCATATATGATCTATCTACCAAATGAGTCTATACATGGAATTCATAAAAGAACCCATGTATAACCCAAGGAACATAATAATCATTCATTTAATTATTTAATTATTCAATAAAAAAAGTCCATCTATGGGGATCCTAAATTGGAACCCACCACTCACTATTGGCATGACAATAAAGAAACGATCATGGGAAGGATGTCTAACCATACCATATTATCTCAAATTTTAATTTAATTGTTCATCAAATTTATATAATCAATTAACTCACCACAAAAGGTGGTTTTAATAACAACATAGGCTTAGTTGGCCTGCCCATCACATGAATCCTACCATTCAATGTAATTGGTCATTTGGATATAAAGATTATCTCAAGACTAAGAGATAAAAAATAGCCAAAGGAACAGGGACATGGTCTTCCATTCCCCCTTTATTCAATTTAATTATACCGTAATCATTCCAATTAATATCCCAAGGTAATGGGTAAAGAACATACCTCAAAGGTTAATTAAACAAATAGGCCACCCATAGTAGTTTAATTTCATTTAACAATTCACCCAATGGATGGTTCAAATTTTAGGCCCTTAACCTTTAATTAAACCTCAATGGGTCTCATGGGTCATATAGGTCAAGCCTACCCATTTAATTTAATAATCTATTCATCTATTAAGCATCAATTAGAAAATATGGCACATGAAATAATGGAATATATATAACACAAAGGCTTTAAGGGAAAAGAATGAGACCACCCACCTCAGCTTGGTAGTCAACTCATCGTTCTTTGTTATCCTCTAATACAAGATAGAATGGAAGAAATCGAGACAAGATAAAACCACCCTGAAAATAAGAAATATGACCTCGCACAAAAAATAACCCTGTCAAAAAGAATAAAAATGATGAAAGGTGCAAGATGAATAGAGATCCCACCAGTGGATATCCAAGGAGAGTGACGACAGGTGATTTGGAGTTCATATGGAGAAGTTCCTTTAATCTATAGCTTTAGGCATGATGAATCTCTCAAATGGGTGGAAGGTTGTCTACTGGAGGAGAAGGAAAAAGGGTTTAAACATATAAAAACCTTAAGGAAAAAATGGTTATTTACCCATAATTAAAGGTTTCACATGGTTTGGCCACATGGTTGGCCTAACCGCATGCCAAATGTGTGCCCATATCTGCCTCAAGACCCCCATCACATGGTCATGGTGTATGGTTAGACAAACCATGCACTGACTATGCATTTTACATTTGTTAAAATGTATTCAGCAATCTCATGGGTGTGCATCCTGGGTCGCATGGTTAGGGAAAACCATGTGGACCTAAACTATGCACTAATTCACCTTGCACAATTTAATCTAATCATGCAGACTATGTGAAAAAGTTTTTACTAACTCTGTGTCCCAACCACCTCTTCTAAAATCTTAAGATATGGGCTCTGTACAAGCCCTGGACACCCCTGTTTCCTCTATGACCTCAATAGGCACTTCCATAAGTAAAAATTTAAGAAACTAAACCAAAAAAATAAAAGGTTCTATACCTTAAAGAAAAACATGGTTCTTACAATATTTACTCCTTAATGAAATTCATCCCCAAATTTCCCTTCCAAGGGTGGTAAAGCACCATTTTAGAATAACTCCAGGCATTGGGAATGTATGTCATCTTCCCACTCCCAAGTCTCATCTTATACATGGTCGTGATTCCATAGCACCCATACTAGATTAATTGACCAGCCTTGAAGAACTTTCTTGCCTTCATCAACAATATGGATAAGATTCTCCTCAAAGGATGCAATACCTCCAAATAAACCTCATCAGGATGAATAATATGCAATAGATCATAATGATATCAGTGAAGCTGAGATACATGTAAGATGTTGTAAATGGCTCGATACCTCTGAGGTAAATTCAACCGATAGGCTACCTACTTAACTCTCTCCAAAATCATGAAGGGCCTGACGTAATGAGGTGATAACTTCCCTTGTTTTTGAATCTTTATATTCCCCATTCTAGGAGAAAATATTAAGAAAACTAGACTCTCCAACTTGAACTCTAGTGGTCGACGATGAAAATTGGTATATGATTTCTATCTAGACTGAGATGTAGACATCATCTTCTTAATAAGCAGAACCTTCTCTAATGTATCCTAAATTAGAAAAGGACCTAGTAGAGGTACCTCTCCTACCTCCAACTATCACAAGGGATAGTGACACATCCTACCATATAAGTTCTCATAAAGAGCCATCTGTATGGTCTCCTGGAAGATGTTATTATAAGTGAAATTGAAAAGAGATAAGTGTTTCTCCAAAGAAACTATGAAATCAAGGATTAATTATTAGAGTATTTCTTATAAAACCTATATCATACACTCAGACTAACCATTAGTCTATTGGTGATAGTCTATACTTAATAGTACTTGTGATCCCAGTGCCCTCTGCAACCCCTACAAGAACCGCGACGTGAGTCAAGCATCTCTATCCAATATGATAGAACATGTAACCAATTGGAGGCACATTATCTCACAAATATAGAGCCTCCCAATCTCATCTACTAAAAGAGTCCCCAAATAGGAAAAAAATGTGCGACATTTTTCAACCTATCTACATTCACCCATGTGATGTCACTACTCCAAGGTGATCTAGGAAATCCTATCATAAAATAAATAGAGACATCATCCAATTTCTACTCAAGAATAGGTAATGGATGTAAAATACCTACTAGTTGTTGGTGTTCTGAATTCACCAACTGATAGGTGTAACACTAAGTAGAGAACACAATATATTATTTTTCATCCCTGACCACAAGTATTGGATGTGTAAGTCATGATGCATCTTGGTAAAACCAGGATGCACAAATCAAATATAGTCATGGTACTCTCGCATCAACTTCTATTAGAATTATGTAGTAACCCATACACATCCATGGATTCACAAGATATCAACCTCATTAATGATCCAACCAAGAGGCAGGTCATCACTTGAAATACTCTCCTATAGGTCCAAGCCCTCAGAATATGATAACTTCTTTATCATCACTCTATCCAAAAGTGAAGAGGTAACTGATAAATATGAAAGTATAGAATTTCCATGATGGTTCTGAACCTCAATATTAATATCATAAAATAGGCCCATAAGTTTCCACTCACCACTGGCCTCTTAAACTGCCTATGTTTGAGTCCTCCTAGTCAGATAATTAACAACTTCATTTCCATTTTTGAGCATATAATAAGTCTCTAAGTCAAAGGAATGAAAGTTATTCAACTCAACTTCATTTACTAAGATTCAAGTAATGCTGTGTAAATATGTACTCAAGGATTTTTTGGTTTGTAGACACCACAAAATTATCTCCCAGTAATTAGTGCCACAAATAGTGCAAGGCATGTACAATAATAGCTAACTCAATACCACGAGTTAGGTAGTTCCTCTCATGTGGACTCAACTGAAGAGACTCGTATGCCACGAATCACTCCTCTTACATCAGAAATTATCCTATACCAATACTCGATTCATTAAAATAGACTGTATAACTCTTTCCTGACTCTAAAAGAATCAATATTGACACTGATTTCTATCTCCCTTTCTTCTCCCAAAAGGATGTCTTGTAGGATTATGACCATTTAAACTTTACACCCTTCTTAGTCAATCCCATAAGAGGTGCTGATAAGTGTGATAAGTTCTGTATGAAGTGCCTGTAATAACCAAATATCCCCAATAAACTCCATATATCAAGGACATTCTTGGGATACTCTCATGAAACTACCAGTCTCACGTTCTCTAGGTCAACCAATACTCCTTCCTCTAAGATAATTTGAACTAGGAAGTAAACTTTATCCCTCCAAAAGTGTCACTTTGTGAGATTAGCATATATATGGTGCTCTATCAATGTATTCAATATGATATCAATATGTTTGGAAAGGTCATATTGATTGTGAGAATACACCAAGATGTCATCCATGAATACCACCACAAACTAATCCAGAAAATGATTAATAACTCAGTTCATCAGTTCTATGAAAATTGCTGGTGCATTCGTGAGACTGGACACCATGACCAAATACTCATAAAATCCATATCTACTATGGAATGTTGTATGTGGTATATCTGATAGTCTAACATGCACCTGATGATAACCCAACTTCAAATTGATCTTGGAGTAAACCCTTTCTGCTCAAAACTGGTCAAAGTGATCATCTATAAAAGAAAATGGACATCGATTCTTAACCGTAAATAGGTTTAACTAATGGTAATCCATGTAAATCATGAGGGTACCATCCAAATTATTGAAAAAAGGACTGATGAACCCCATAGTGAAGAACTGGGTCATATAAAACTTTTAGCTTCTAAATCGTCCAGCTGCCTCTTAAGCTCATGCAACTCAGTAGTAACCATCATGTAAGGATGGATAGATACTGATGCAGCTCTAGGAACTAGCTTGATGAAAAAATATATATATCTCTCAGGAGGTATTCTAAAAAATTTTTTTCGGGAAAATGTCCTTTAAATGATCTACCACTAGAGGTAAATCTACCTAACACATTCCCTGATCATCCAGATATAAGAAAGCAATATGGTCTGTCATCCCACCCAACCCTCAATGATCGGGTCCATCTTGGATTTCCTGAACATATCATTCATCATTGTGAATAAAAATCTCACCCGTTGTGATGTGAAAGTCACCCTTCAATGATATTAGTCAACATACATATGATAGGGAACCAACCAGTCCATCCTATGTATGATATCAAACACTATCATCTCGAGGAAAAAGAGGTCCCATGCAAAGTGACACCTACCTATCTCAAGGGGGAACTCCCTGCATTGAAGTACACTCTATGATCATATATTAAATGGAGTATCAAGTGTCATCATGCCACATAAAAAATGAACATTAATCCCAAGGATCACCATAACATGAACAAATATAAGGGAATGAGAATCACCTATATTAAAAATAGAAGATACTTTCATAGAGGATGCTCTAATAGTACCTCTCACTATAGAAAGTCCAACACTCTCCTCTTCAGGTATCGGTTGCACTGTATACATCAGGCCTGATCCATATGCCTATGATATAGCCTGGCTACCCTGAGCTGGTCTGTTCTGTTGGTGCTGTATGTTTAGTGTCTAGATACCCCAACCATAATCACCTCCTCATCCTGATCGATTGGCCATACTTTATCTCATTACTTGATGAGAAGCTACTGAGCTCACTCCTGAATGTGGAGTTAGTGCTGACCCTCTCTCAATGGATAATAGAGGAAAATATCTTCAAAAGCATTGTAGATGGTCCATCTTTCTATAAGATCGAAACTGAACTAGGTCCCTCATACACTAATATTTCATATTTCATGGTCTACTATGTTGATGGAACCTCACCTAGCTACCTAAGTATGTACTTTGGATACTAATATCACCATGTGTAAGCTCTAGATGATGATTCTTACTATTGGTTGTTGTAGTTCCTAATCTAGGTTCTAAACCACATTAGCTCTCACCCCTAACCTCTCTTAGGTTATGCTCTATAATAAGTGACTGATTCACTATTCCAGATACATTAGTAAATCGAAATAAATTTACCTACAATAAAATGTAATATCTGAGACCATCCTCAAATCACATAGCTTTAGATAACTCATCACTTGATAGAATATGTGAGAAAAATTGGAGATTCATGAAATAGGAATAATAGTCCATGACAGATAAGGGAAATTTTAGGATTTATCATCCATCAATGTCTCAGGATAGAAATAATCATAGAAGGCCATATGAAAATCCCTCAAAACCATATCTTGATGATGATCCATTTGAGTAATAACACCCAAAATATATTGGAAGAATCCTACAACATATACATAGATATATTAACTCTTCTCATTGGATGTGTATCTAGATGCTTGAAAATCGGTAGCATGGCCTCTAGCCATTACTTCATAGCCTGTGGTCTTCCACCCCCTAGAAACATGGGAGGTTGTTGCTACTGAAACTCATGTGTCAACTTTTACATAGTCAGGGTAGGTTGTGAGGCTCCCTAAATGGTTTGTATAAAGAATATAAACCCATATCAAAACTGGGAATCAACGTCTATATCAGGTATAACTAGTGGTGCTATAAGAGGCACTAATAGAGGTTTTATTGGTGACCTAGGGGCCAGCACCTCCATAGCATGGTATTCGCTACCCTCCTGGTGAATGAATCATAGTTTTCATGGTGGGATGTCTTTACTAATGCTAAAAACACACCTCAATATAATATTTAACATTTTCTAAAAGTATATATTTAAAATAGGATAGGTACAAGACTTCCTATATAAAATTCCCACCCTCTGCTTTCTCTTAAATCCAGATCTGGTAAAATTATAGATTATAAGAAAATAAAGATACATTTACTACTTCCCACTATCAAGGTGGGGTCATGGTAAAGCTCTCTACTATAATTCTAAGGCCCTAGTATATAGAGTATAAATTTCAATTTATAAATGAAAACACCCTTTAAATTGAAATTTGAATCCCCATTTAATGGTGACCATTTCATTTTAGAATTCAATTTCATTAAAATTCATTCTCATTTATATAACAAATATCTTTAAAAGGTTGAACTATATGGATCATCAATTCCAATTTATAAGGGACCATACACCTTATAAATTGAAGTGTGGCATCCATTTAATCAAAAACACTTATTTATCAATTCTCTATATAAATGTTAGCACAATTTCATGTAAATAACAATAAAGACACTAAAAAATTCTATGGGAAATGCACATAATAATATAAACATGGAATGATATATGGATGACATATAAATCTTGAAGTGACTATGATGATTCACGATTAAATAATTCCTTGCCATATCGACCATGGGTAAAAATACATAGTCATAAGGAACATCAAGAATCAAGTGCATCACTCAATGGTGAAATAAAGACAACTATAATAAGAATAATCTATAAAATCATGTCCCATCCTAAGTAATTTGGATTTTTATTGTATGTGGGTTAGCTATTCCTAGGAACACACTCATGTCCAAATCCTAACACATCCTATCTTCTTTATACTATCCCAAAAATAGTAATGCAAAGAAAACAAACCTTTGATACCACTTTGTGATGTCTTGGATATGGTTCACTCAATAGTAACCAAACCCAGTTGGCCACATGACCTCAAGCGCACCTCCCCATATACCATATTCTTACAACTAACAGTGAGGGAACATGGTGGAATAGTGGGGATACTATAACCTCATGATCAGAGTGTATCACAATGGTGTAATCATATAAATTAATATAGGAAGAATATAAAGACAAATGAATAGATGAAGAATAAATATCCATCAATTTCAATTCCAAAATGATGATCATGGAATGATATACAAAAGGAAATATAGGAATACATGGTAGTAGGTACAAATACATAAAAGTATACAAAAATAAATCAAGAATCGAAAACCAGGGGATTGACCCTATCCCTACCTGTATCTATGAAGTCTGTCTGGGTACCAATAGGCAGCCAGAGTAGGGTGTGAGATAAACTTAGTGGGCCACCACCAATGGTGTCTAATGTAATATAGTATGTAAATATATATAATAAATAGTGTGAAAGTAATAATAAATATTTAAATTAAGTGCAATAATAAATAAACCACATAGGTCCATGTTCCCATAGACCACCCATCCACTACTACCTGATTCGGCCTAAGCTAGACTATCTCTGAGTAATCATTCAATTATGATTTAAGTTATAATAATGTATTAAGACCTAGATCATATACCAAGAATCCCCCATTTATCATATTCAATAGGATGTGTATAATAAGTCCATCATTAAAATGTAAATCTTTGACCGAATCCAAGCTTGTGCTTTGGATTGAAAGATGCATTGTATAATAATTTTATTATTATTCAATTCAAAAGTAACCTGAACCCATCCTTGGAATTCCTAATTTGGAACCTAGGCATTTTTCCATGTATAACATGAACCAAACATCTTACAATACTATCCTAGGAATCCCTCATAGAAATCTTGATATCACTCTAGGTGTGGTATAAAGTCACCGCCCACTGAGTCCATCCTTGGAGGTTCATAAAGGGAACCCAAGTGTCACTCATGGAAGACATAATGAGTTTATCTATAATTCCTTCCTTATAAGTTCATATATGAGTCCAAGTATCACTCGAGAATATATTAGTTTGCTGCCAAATTTTTCCATCCATGGCATTCATAAAAGAACCCATGTAACACCCAAGGTACATAATAATCATTCATTACAATCGTTTAATTATTCAATCTAGAAGATCCTGTCTATGGTGATCCTAAATTGGAACCCACCTCTCACTATCAACATGAAAATAAAGAAATGGTCATGGGCTCGAAGTCTAACCATACAATATAAGTTCACACTTTAATGTAATTGGTCATCAAATTTATATAATCAATTAACTCACCTCAGAATGTTGTTCGAATAACAACATAGGATTAGTAGGTCTAACATCACATGAATCCTACCATTCAATGTAATTGGGAATTTGGATATAAAGATCATCTCAATCCAAAGGGTGAAAAACAATGACTAAAGACATAGGGACATGGTCTTACATTCCCCCTTTATTCAATTAAATTATATCATAATCACTCTATTTAAAATCCCAAGGCAAGGGGTAAAGAACGCACTTCAAAGGTTAATTAAACACATAGGACATCCATGGTGTTTTAATCTTATTTAATAATTCACCAAAGGGGCGGTTTGAATTTGAGGTCCTTAACATTTAATTAAACCTCAATGAGTCTCATGGGTCATATAGTTCAATCATACCCATTAAATTTAAGAATCAATTCATCTATTAAGCGTTTCTTAGAAAATCTGGCGCATGACACAAAAATATATATAATAATAAGAATTGGAGGGAAAATCATGAGACCACCTACCACACCTTGGTAGTTGACTCCTCATATGTTGTTGGCCTCTAATATAGAAAATAATGGAAGAAATTGAGAAAAGATACAACCACCCTAAAAAGAGGACATATGAACTCACACCAAAATAACTCATTCGAGAGGAAGAAAAACGATGAAAGGTGCAAGAGAAATAGATAACTCACTGGTGGATATCCAATGAGACCGACTATGATTTATTTGGAGTTTGTATTGGGATGTTCCTTCAAACCCTATCTTTAAGCGTGAGTAATCTCTCATGTGGGAGGAAATATGTCCATTGGAGGAGAAGAAAAAGGGTTTAAACATATACAAACCTTAAGGAAAAAATGATCATTTACCCATAATTAAAGGGGTGACATGGTTTGGCTGTAAAATTCGCCTAATCGTGTTCCAATCTTGTGCCAATATCTTCCTCAATACCCCCCATCACAAGGTCATGGAGAATAGTTAGAAAAACCATGTGTTGACCATGAATTTTAACTCTGTTAAAATGTCCACAGTAATCACATGGGTGTGTGTCCTAGGTCACACAATTAGGGTAAACCATGTGGCCCTCTTCTATGCACTGAGAATCCCTACATGGTTTACTCTAACTATGAAGACTGGGCTGCATGGTTTCTACTAACTACACTGCCCAACTGTCTCTTCCAAAATATTGGGATCCAAGATTTGTACAAGCCCTAGAAACCCCCATTTCCTCCATGACCCCACTAGGAACTATCATAAGGAAAAATTTAGGGAACTGAACTAAAAAAATAAAAGTTTTCATACCTCAAAGAAAAATTGGGTTCTTACAATCTTCCCCCCTTAAATAAATTCAACCCCGAATTTCCCTTGTAATGGTGGTAAAGCACTGTCTAAGAATAACTCTGGTCACTGGGCACAAACATTGGCCTCCTGTTTCTATGTATCATCCTGTACATGGCCATGCTTCCATAACACACATACTATAGGAACTGACCAACCTCAGAGAACCTTCATGCCTTGATCAACAACACAAATAGGATGATCCTCAAAGAAAGCATCTACATCCAACTCAACCTCATTAGGATGAATAATATGTTATGGATCAAAATGATATCAGTGAAGATAAGATACATGGAAGATTCCATGCATGGACCAGTACCTCTGAGGTAACTACAACTGATAGGATACCTTCCCAACACTCTCTCGAATATCGAAGGGCATGATGTAATGAGGTAATAACTTCCATTATTTCTAAATCTATCTATACCCTAGTCTAGGTGAAACTCATATGAAAACCTGACTCGCCACCTCAAACTCTAGTGGTTGACTACGATGATCGACATATGATTTCTATCTAAACTGAGCTGAAGACATCCACTTCCTAATAAGTTAAACCTAATCCTATGTATCATGAATGAGATGAGGACCCATTAGTGGTGCCTTTATTACCTATAACCAACATAGATGTGAAAGGAATGGCCTGTCGTATAGGGCCTCATTCGGAACCATCTATATGGTTTCCTAGAAGCTGTTATTAAAAGATAACTCAGTGAGAGATAAGTGTTTCTCCCAAGAACCTTTGAAATCAAGGATTCATGCTCGAAGCATGTACTCTAAAACCTATATTGTATTCTACGATTGACCATTAGTCTATGGGTGATAGGTTATACTCAGCATTACATGTGATCCCAGTGCCCTATGTAAACCTTGCTAGAACTGTGATGTGAATCGAGAATATATTCCTAATATTATTAAACATGGAACCCCATGGTAGTGTATGATCTCATGAATGTAGAGCCTCTTGAGCTCATCCACTAAAATAATCTCTAGAATAGGTAGAAAATGTACAACCTTTTTAAACTTATATATGATCTACCATATGACATCACTTCCCAGGGGTGATATAGGAAATCTTGACATGAAATCCATGGTGACATCATCCCATTTCTATTTAGGAATAGGTAACAGATGTAAAATCCCCACTGGTCACTGGTGTTTTTCCTTCACGGGTTGACATGTGGAACATTGAGTAATGAACCCAAATATCTCTCTTTTCATCCCCGACCACTAGTATTGGCAGCGTAAGTCACAATAAATCTTGGTAATACCAGTATGAACAACCAAATAGAGGCACAAGACTCTTTCATAAACTCATCTCGGATGTATTTAGGAACCTAGACACATCCATGGATACACAAGATCTCATCCTCATCAACAATATAACCAGGAGGCGGTTCATCCCCATAAATGCTCTCCTGTAGGATCCAGACCTCAAAATCTAATAGTTACCTCATCTTCACTCTCTCCAGAAGTGAATAGGTCACTAATAAATATACAAGTAAAAAATGTTCATGATGGTCTCAAACCTCGATATACATTTCAGAAAACAAGGCCATAATATTCCACTCACTTTTGGGCTCTTGAACTACCTATGTCTGAGTCCTCCCATTGAGAGAATTAACAACTGTATTTCCCTTTCCAAGAATTGAATCACCCAAAAAGAATCATTGAATTAAAACTAGATGAGATCAAATTAGAATTTATATTCCCAAACTACACTTACTATAGGGGTGTAGTAAAGTGGTAGTACAAGGTTTATCCCATGAAGATTAATGAAAGGCCAATGACCAATCAAACAAAACCTTTGGAAATATTCCTCACTTTTACTATTTAAGTTTTATTTTTAACAAAGACCTTATAGTTTGGAGTTTTAATGAATATATTAAAGGAAGGGATCAGGGTCAATTTCAAGGTTATTAAAAAAAGATAAACCCAAATTTAACATGGAATAGTCCTATGGCGTAGGCTGTGAAGAGGTGAAAAAGTCACCAATTAGTTTTGGTCAAAAAATTGGATCAACCTATGCTGCATCTATCCCACGATCAGGGTATATCCAAAAACCTATGTGCATTACTCCTGGATTCAATGAAAAAATTGTTAAAGGCTAATGCTCATAGTTCTTCTCAACTACAATTAGGTTAGGTTCATTCAATCACACTTTCCATGCTCAAGGTTGTGTGAAATAATGCGATGAAAAATTATTATTAAAATAATTACTAGCCATAGGGTTACCACGGCTCAATATAAAGATTCATTAGGTTTTGAAACACCCATAATCCCAACCCCTAACCCTATATAGATTAGCCATGCATGGAGGTGATGATCAAAAGAAAAAAAATACTAAACACACTATGCATAATCATAATATAGTTGAAAAAGAGATAATCTAGAATTAAATAGGAAAGAATAAATATAAAACAATTGGAAGTAATGAAAATATAACTAGGAAATTAATTTTCATGATGAAATAATGAAGAATGATCAATATGGAATAACAAAAATTAATAAAAAATAAAAAAATTATTATGAATGAAGAACATATGAAGAATGATGCAAGAGTCAATGAAGAATGAAATGAGGTGATGGAAACGAGCATCGAAAAAATAAGTGGGATTGAAATGGATTAACAATGGGTGTAGAAGGATTAAAAAATCAAAAGTATTTAATAAAAAAAATAAAAGGAATGAAATAAATCTAGTTTATAATAAGAAGGAATGAAAAAGGTGTAAGAAAAATTAGAGAAAACAAAATAGTCTAAGCCCTCTGTTGCGCACAGAGTTCTAAAAATATAAATAGGATCGAGAAGTACATGGTGTGAAAGTCCTGTACATAATGTACTTGCTTAAATGTCTTGGGTCCTGAAATATGAACATCATGTAACTTGGTTGCACATTGTGTAATTCAGATCCATTTTTTTGCTGAAGAATCCTTTCGTATCTTTGACTGGGTGAGGCCACAAAACTTTCACATCATGCAATCTCTACACACTGTGTATGAAATTCCCTTTTTTCAGGATTTTGATTTTTGAAAGTTCCATGTCATGTAATGGATTTACGCAATGTGTAATATCTTCACATCATGTAGAAGCTTCATGGGTTGGTCTTCCATCCTGCATGCATGCTATGAATGAATCCTAGATGTAGTGTATGTGATACACAACGTGTAAATGCCATTTTTGGCACTTTTTAGCATTTATTCCTTTAAGTCCAAAATTCATAATTTCTATGAAAACAAACAAAAACTGAGTGAATTATCTAATAACTCATGAATAAACCTTAAAAAAATATTTCCAAAATATATATATAATTTAAGCCAATAAAATCCCCCCCACTTGAAAAATTTATTGTACTTAAGTAAAAATCATCTCAACAGGGATTCCAAAAGAAATAGTTTTTAAAATAGGAAACATGAATTAAAACCAAACAAATAAAACTAAGTGTAAGAAGAAAAATTTAATCCTCCATAATCAATCTTGTATAGAAAATAAGTCATGCATCATAGTTCAATTATTTTATCCAGATTTTTTATTCTTTTAATTACTATTTCATAAATGTTTCTTAAATTCTATACCCATTTTAAAATTTACCTCACAAGATATTTTCTCTTATCACTTAGGGTAAGATATAACTGGAGTTATGATCATACCTAGAATACATGTTCCTAACCATAGGCTTTTATTGGTTCTATCATCTCCACTTCATAAAGAAAATATGAAATCAGTCATGAGGGATTCAACAAAAAGGGTTCAAATGGATATGAAGTTGAGGGTAGTTGGGTATAAAGTGAAAATCAAGTTCAAAAGGAGGGTAATATCTACATTATAAACTTAAAAAAATAATGAAGTGACTTATCCAAGATCAAAACGTCTCCAGGATCCATGTAGCTCAATGTGGATCCATGAATATAATAGGTAAGTATAAAAAACACACCACAATCATTTATTTTTATTTTTATATTATTTATTTTTTAAAATTAATATATAGGACAAAGCTCACATCCATCCCCTATCCACATATGACCCATTAGAGGATTCATCAGTTTGGAAATGGTGAATTTTGAATTTCCTAAAACACAACCCAAAAATATTTTTATTTATTGTTATTTTCACATATTTTTCAAAGGAATAGGGTAGGTGTAAAATTCAAAGAGTAATCATGGATCACATCATATCATTATAGTATAAATTCTATAATAAATATCCTCAATAAATACATCCCATGTCCATCATCTGTAAATCCCCTCACACCTGTTCAAAGGATAGTCATGCATAATACCTAGAGCAGGGTAGGAAGAGATAATCAATTTCAAATAGCTACATCCTAAATATGTCATTCATGGAAAATATGGGCTAAATAAGGAAATATGCAAGGTGGGTCTTAGTAAAAAGTGGCTCAAAAAATATTTTCTCAATCATATTAAAATTTTATTTGTTTAGTCATAGCCTCAATAAGATCTCAATGCAATTTCTGATAGGTTTACATGCCCCAACTATCTCTCAAGAAATATAACAAAAAAAGAATATGAAATTGTGGGTCCAAAATACTCTTAGGAATGGGTGTACACAAAAATAAATGGCAATCAATCAAGGTATATAATTAATTAATAAGTTAATCAAAAGAAATTTCCAAATTTTTGAATTTGAATTAAATTACTAAACTTAGAAATCATTATAAAAATATAAAGTGGATTAAAACCTATATTTAAATAATTGATAACCTAATGTTGTATTTTATTTAAATGGGTAAAATTATTTTTCAGGTTTAAAGTATGATTTTAATTAAAAATTTCTCCTAGATAAGTGAAAACTTTCAATAATCCAAGTTTATCGACAATAAAGCTCAAGGAAGACCCCCCACACTTAAAATGAGATATTGTAGCACTGTCTTGGAAAGTACAATGGAAGATATATCATTGATATAATATATACAAAATGAAATGAAAATGAGGAAATTGATTTTAGGGAATCAAGATCTCCTTGATGAGTGTTATGCCATGGTGAAACTTGGTGGATGATGATTTTAAATTGGGATACCTACATAATTGTTTAGAAAGACAAATTTTGCACTAGATGAAACATTAGTCCACAAGGTTTAAATAAGATGAAAGTAGTGAAATGGGTAGGTGAAAACAATGAATAGTAATGAAAATCTACACATATACATGTAGATATGTGGGTATAGTGATTTTTAGTATCATCCTATAAATAAGTATAGTACTAAAATGAAAAACAATTCCTAAGTAAAAGACTAAAAATAAAGAAAAAATATGGGTTGCCTCCCATAAACCACTAACAATGATGTTCTAATCCAGACCTATGGAAAAAAGGATCAGGTAGTGTTGTCCATATGCCCAGTAGTCTGCTGCCTCCTATAGGAATTGGTGGCCATGTCATAGAGATCATGTGGATGCTTGTAAGGGTTAACCCCCTCAGGGGCATACTGAGCATGAATCTCATGAGGTATAAAAATAATCCATGCCTATTGTGGTGGGGACCTCTTCTAAGCATGGATCTCCAATGATAGATCCTTTAACTGGTGCTTTATTTCATCCAGATAGCGAGTCATATGAATCAGGAGGAAATATGGTGGCAAAATAGGTGTATCAATGACCATAGAAGAGGTAGAAGAGCTAGACATGGATAACATGATAAAATAATGAAATGAAAATAAACCAACCAATAATAAAGAAAAAAACTGTATCCCATGTATATATATATAGATCAATGACACATCAATTGTAAAGGAATACATGGAGTATAAAAAATGATCACAAAAACATAGTACAAAAATGAGGGAGGGTACCGAGATATACTAAAATAATCAAAATTGTCGATCTCTTAATCTATATTCCTCTCCAGAATAGAGGGTGCCTAAAACTATCCCCATATTGATATCAACTATAGATGAAGGGGTGGTAGGATGAACCGCTACGGTGGGTTTCATGGTGTTGGAAGCTATAACAGTGTAAGGAAAAGGAGAGGTACTGATCCTGATGATTTTCATATGTCTAACAGTATGGTTAATTAATGGAACCTTAGAAGATGGTGGAAGGTATGGGACCTTTCCCCACTAATCCTAATATTCCAAAAACTCTTATTGGGCTATAGGGCCTATTAGGTTGTAGGGTAGGTCGGTCAAGGTAGGATTTGATGAGGGCACGAAAGAGGACGAAGGGCCTGCTAGTGGGGGGGGGGGGGGTCTATAGGGGATAGTGGGGAGGTAGGGTCAGCAATGAATGGTGGAGAAATTAATAGGATGCCTAAGTGTTGATAGATATGGAATAGGTTCCCCGGAATATACTGGTGGGAGAGTTATAGGTTAGATAGGATTGATGAGGTGGGTGATATGGTAGTGGTATGTGTAGTATTAGGGGTAGGGATGGGTGTGGTAATCTGGCTAGGAATGGTGGTGGGTGGGATGGTAATGGTGGAAGCTGTGGTGGTGGAGGATGGGGAGGGAGCAGGATCATGATGTGGGGTGGCTGGGGAGATTGTAGGATCAACAACATGATAAGATAGGGCCTCATTAGCATCCTACATGTATGCTAGTGCCCAATGGTAGAAATTATAGTATTTTGAGAGAATCCTCATATTGTGGAGTAGTAGAAGAGAGATGCCCTCTATAGGTCCAAAATATGTGTGAGGCCGAGCAACCTCAAAGTCACCCAAATTCCTAGCAAAGTGGGTGATGAATGATCCAACTATCAATGTGCTATGATTCCTCTTTTCCTGTGTCCAATAGGGATCTCGGAGGGGAGTGTCTTAAGAGGAAGGTTGAACTATAGGGGGGGGGGCACTGTGAACCCCTGGTCCACTATATTTAAAAAACCTATTTCAACATTTACAAGCTATGTATTGATTAAATGACATAAAAATCATCAAATTTCAAATCTTTTTAGTTTCTCTACACTTGTATTCTATATAAATATTATAAGATGTGTATTTTTTCATTTTGTGCCCTGTTACATAAGGTTCTCTCAACATACTTCTAGCATTCCTCTAAACTATACCAAAGACTAAACTATCCTATCCTACCCTATTAAACCTACCCTATACTGCATCCTAGCCAGTGATTTATTTATTGTCTAGATCTAGAAGTTTTTATAAGTAGAAGACATTAGATTTGAATTGATACATCTTGTAAAAATGTTCTTGAAAACAGAAGGGATGAAAGGTGGTATGACCTATCTTGTTATAGGTGGAGTGAAATTCTCATCCTTGTGAGCACTTGGTCCCTTTTCAGCAGGAGGTGGAATATTATTTTCATCTTTAATTTCTATATTATCATCTTCTTCATTAGTTTGAGATATGGTTTGAAAATATGTCAACAGATTTCTTTTATTAACAACCTTTTCCATGTTGAACACAACTTTCTCTTCACCCACTCTAAAAATCAATCTCCCCATGTTAACATCAATCATCGACTTTCTAGTGGTGATAAATGGTCTTCCAAAAATTAAGGGGATATTACCTTCCTCTTCCATATCTTGAACAAGAAATTAAATAGGGAAAATGATTTTTCAACATTTACTAAGATGTTCTTGAGAAATCCTAAGGATGCTTGATAGAACAGTCAGTGAGTTGGAGTGAAATCTTTGTTGGTTTTAGTTATCTGATCCCCAGTTTCTTTTAGACACTCATGGGAATTATATTGATACTTTCACCTAGATCTCATAATGCCTTCTCAAAATGACATGTCATAATAGTGAATGGAATTGAGAAACTTTTAGGGTCTCGCATATTTGGAGGTAATTTCCTTTGAACAACTTTGGATCACTATTCATTTAGATAAATGATTCCTAAGTCTTTAATTTTATTTTTTTACTTGAGAGAAATTCATTAAAGAATCCTGTATAAACATGTACCTGTGAAATCGCCTCTACAAAAGATAAATTCATATGTAATTGTTTAACAAAATCCAAGAATATTTTAAATTTCCCCTCCTCTTTGAATTATTGCATTAATTATAGAAAGGGGAGAGGTGTCTTGTATGTAGTTAGTGTTACATAGTCATCATCCTTTTCAGGCTGTTCTTCAACTGAATTTTCCTCGTATGGTTCTACATTTTGAGTTGTCTCTTGACCAACCTTATTAGAATATTTCAATTGTTTTTTCTCACTTCCACATGGTTTCTGAAAATCCAACACATTTTAACTTTTAAAAATTATATCTTTAGCCTCTTTCCTTGGATGAGACTCAGTAGTACTGGGAAGAGTATTTTGTAACTGATCAAATAAAGTCTTTGAAAATTTTACCATTTGATTCTCTAGGTTGTGTAGTGCATCCTTGTGGATTTTTATCTCCATATATCGGGTTTTCATCCTTGGGTCTACTTTATGCATAAAGGTAGTGACAAGGTCTTTAATATTGGGTTATAGAGGCTGAGTTTATGGTGGCAGTGTTAGTGGAGCTTTCTAGAATTGCTGCTATTCTTTTGGTGGGTACTGCTAAGCTCTAGGAAAAGTTTGTTGGAATTTCTATTGTGGTCAAGGATATGGACCTTGTGGTGGGTACCCAAGTGTTCCTTAATTCCTTTTTGGTACCTTACCACTCCTATATTGAAAGTAACCTTGATTTTTCTTCTTCAAATGAACTATAATATGCTGGTAATTTTGTTGTTGATACTACTGGGGCTGCTGGTATTGTTGGCCTAGTCGATTGTAATTAATATAATTACAATCTTGAGTTTGAAGCTCTTATATACCTACCCTACAATTTGGTATAACTGTGGGACTATGAACATCTCACATGATTGAATTTCCATTACTAGAGTAAGAGGGGGTGGGGGAAAACTGGTAATTGAAATGATTCCATCTTCTTAGTAAGCGTATCAACTTGAGTAACAAGGCGGGTAGTTTCTTCAACCTGATGAATCCCATGTTGGTGCGGTCCTCTACCACCTTTCCATAGATTGTCATTATGAGATACTTCATCTAAAATTTCTTGTCCAACTTTTGGAATCTTAAGCACGAGTCCTCCATCATCAGCAGGATCTACTATAATTCGAGCAGTAGGATAACATCCTTGATTGAATGTTTGTAATTGAATCCACACATCTAGTCCGTGATGTGGGAATTTGTGGGTCAGCTCCTTGAATCTGTCCCAAGCTTCCCATGCTGATTCTCCATCCACCTGGGAGAAGTGTTGAATTTTTTTCTGGAGCTTCTAAGTCTGGATTGGTGGGAAGTAATTATCTCATAATTTCTTTTCTAATTATTCCTAAGTCATGATTGACTCTAGATATGGACTTTTTTAGCCAGTCCTTGGTTCTATCACACAAGGAGAAAGGGAATAATCTTAAACTAATGGTGCATGATGATACTCCTTGGTTGGGAAAGGTGTCAAAAATCTTAAGAAAGTTTTAAAGATGCTTGTGGGGGTCTTCACTTTGAATCCCACTTAACTGCCCCATATTATGGATCTTGTGAATGAGTCTTGGTTCAATCTCAAAAGCGTGTGCCTGAATTGGTGGACGCACAATGCTAGGTGCAACACCATTAATGGATGGTAAACCATAGTCCATAATGGTGTGCTCCTACAGTGCTGGTTTCTTAACATGATTGGTTGGTGGCTCATATTGGGGGTCTTATAGGATTGGTGGTGCAAGATTTTTATGTTATTCCATTGAAAAGTAGTAGCGTGCAGTGATGGTCCTATCGATATCGAGATTGAATAGAAGTTTTTCTTGTGCATCCATGCTTCTTGATAAAGTCAAGGTCCCCTAGAGCATACACTAGACACAAATAAAATGAAATATTTAGAGATATAGAGAGAGGATACATGTGAGATCGAAGAAGAAAATTGTAAAAAGGAAAATGGAAAGGAGAAGAAGAAAGAGGGAGGGGGTATGATAATCTTGGTTTCAATCCAAAGGTCATTGTGCCTGGGCAACTGTTTTCCCTGAAAATGGTGCCAAAATTTGAATCACCCGCATGCACCATTGAATTCACATGGGATTAGATCATATTATAATTTATATTCCCAAAATACACTTACTACACGGTCATAATAAAGTTTCAGTACAAGGTCAATCCCATGAAGACTAATGTCTAGTCAACAACTAATCAAACAAAACCTTTGGAAGTATTCCTCACTTTTACTCTTCAATTTTTGGTTTTAACTAAGACAATATGGTTTAGATTTTTAAGGAAGGTATTAAAGTAAGGGATCAAGGTCAATTTTAGGGTTCTTGAAAAAAATATAATCCTAGATTTAACTTGGAATGGTCCTATGGCGTAGGCTACGAAGAGGTGAGAAAGTAACCAATTGGTTTTGGTCAAACCAATTGGATCTACTTATGCTACAACTATCCCATGGTCAGGGTATAACCGAAAACCAAAGTGCATTATAATTGGATTCTATGCATAAAAATTTATAGACTAATGGTCATAGTCCTACTCAACTCTAATTTGGTTAGGTTTATTCAATCATACTTCCCATGGTAAAGGTTGTGAGAAAAAATGTGGTGAACAATTATTATCAACCTAATTAAAATCCATAGGGTTACAAAGGTTCAATCTAACAATTCATTAGGTTTGGAAACACCACTACCCTCAACCACTATCCCTAGATAGATTATCCATGCATAGCGATGATGATCAAAAGAAAATATTAAGCATGTTGTGCATAATTATAAAGCTATTTCAAAGGAGAGAATCTAGGATGAAATAAACAAGAATCAATATCAAACAATTGGAAGAAATGAAATAAGAACTAAATTTTCATGATGAAACAATGAATAACGAGTAATAAAAAATTAAAACAATTAAGAAAAAATCAAAAAATTAATATGAATGAAGAATGTATGAATAATGATGCAAGCGACTATGAAGAATGATAGACAGTGATGGAAACAAGCATCGTAAATCGAAGCGAGATCACAACAGATGAAGAATGGGTGTAGAAGGATTAAAAACTCAAAAGGATTTAATAAAAAAAATAAAATTAATGAAAGAAATCTAGTTTATAATAATAAGTAATGAAAAATGAGGAAGGAAAACAAGAGAAAACAAAATAGTCCAAGCTCTCTGTTGTGTGCGGTGTGCTAAAATTATAAATAGCCTCGAGAAGTACATGGTGTGAAAGTCCTTCATGTCATGTACTAGATTAAATGACATGGAACCTGAAATCTACACATCATGTAAGTTGGTTTCACGGCATGTAATTTAAATCCATTTTTCCCACCAAATAATCTATTCATATATTTGACATGGCGAGGCCTCGAAACTTTGATGTCGTGTAATCTCTACACATCGTGTATAAAATTCACTTTTGATGGGATTCTTATTTTTGAATGCTGTAAATCATGTAATGGATTTAAATTTTATGTACTGTCTTCACATCATGCATAATCTTCATGAGTTGGTCTTCCATCCTGAGGGAATTCTATGAATGAAAACTACATGTCGTGTATGCGATACACAACATGTAAAGTCCATTTTTGTCACTTTTTTAGCATTTATTCATTTATGTCAATAATTCCTAATTCCTATTAAAACAAACCAAAACCTAATGCATTATCAAATAATTCATGAATATTCCTTAAAAAAATGTATCCAATATATATATATGAAATTTTAGATAATCAGGCATATAATCATTCTAGAATTCAAAGGACTAAAGGTATTCAATCCACCTCCATTGCTTGAGATTCAAGTCACAACATGTAAAGTTGTACTTGAGGATTTTGTGGTCCATATACACTAGAAAATTCTATCCTAGTAAGTAGTTACTTCAACTGAGCAAGGCATGTACAACAATGTCTACCTTAAGATCATGCATCGAGTAGTTCCTCTCATGTAGTCTCAACTGATGAGGCCTGTACACCATGAATCTCACTACAACATTAATAGCCTTTTCTGGCGGTTTTTAGAGGCAGTTTACTAAACTGATGCTAATTTTTTATTATTGATTTAGCAGTCATTTTTAATAAACCACCACTAATTTGTTTTCAATCCCGACACTTCCCCCCACCCCCTGATACCCCCCTTATCCCCTTGACCCCCATGAGACCCCCCGGTGACCCCCAAATCCATAGCCTCTCACTACCTCACCGACTCACCGCCTCGCTGTTGAGGTGGATGATCATGAATATGTGATTCTAGTACATAGTAGTAATTTTATTTTTGTAATGATGATTGGAAGATCATATATCACTAATGTAAATCTATACTGGTTGGGGTATTTTATATTTCCTAGAATGATGTATATGTTTCCATGGGGTGTCATTACATTTCTCTATAAAAAATAAATGAATCATTTTTCATTATATCTTGATTATTAGTTATGACTTATTAAAATCATTTTACTAGTATCACATTATTTTATCAAATCCAAAATACTCTCATCATTAGATATATAATATTTTATCACTCAGATATTATTATTGAATGGATATATTTTTTCACTCAAATAACATAGACAATATAACCATCAAATCATTTGATGGTATTTTGGTAGGCAATTTATACAAACTACATTAAATCACCAAAAATTGGCCTACTGAGTATACTACCCAAAATGGATGTCTTATAATTATAAATACACAATGTGCACATCTATATTAAACCATGTATTTTGATGGATATTACTATAGTTAATAAAATGGTTATTTTAACCTAAAATTTTCTTTAGAACCCCATGATAATATAAATTATCTTTACTAGGGATGGATTAATACATTTTGTTCTAGTTTCATTCTTACATAACTAATATAAGGTGCGCTTACAAATGTATAATTTCAAATGGGTGAGTTTTCTAAAATATAAAAAACTATTCTATATTATTTATGCATTTACTAATGCTAGTGGCCCTCCTATACACGTGTTTCAATCTTGTATCTTATTTTCCCTCCCTGAATACTGCCTACCCAATATCTATGTTCTACCACAACCACATTTACCTATAACTCCTAAACCCCCCAAATCTTGCCTCTTCCTCACACCCCATACACACTTCCACCTCCTTACCTCAAGCTTCGATGTATTCCCTCCTTCCCATCACTAATTTCCTATATCTTTCTCCCTACATCCATTCCTCTAGCTCTACCTCTGACACTTTCCCATCATCCCAACATCTATTTACCTTCCTCCACGATTCCTCCATCTATATACTTTATCACACATGCATATCTTCGAAAATATAATATGCTTATATTTTATCCACCTCATTCTTATTTATTTTTTATGTATCTATTCATCCATGAAATCTATGATCTACATAGAAACCCTATAATATGCCTCTTAAGCAGGTTATCTAGGTTGGTTTGTGAAAAATTGGTATCAATGGCATTCATGCCTCTTATTTGAAATTTATATATAGTTTGGGATGTCTTGGAAGACATGAGATAGTATTTTTGAGACTTAATAGGTATATTATGAGAAATTTCTTGGCCATATATCATCTTTAAGTGCCTTAAGTTACCATGGTATATTGGGAAAAAGTGTCTTTGAGGATTTTTTTTGATCTAATCCTAGACTTTTTCCAAATCATTAACATATTTATATATTTTTTCAACTAGTATATATGAATATATTTCCCTATTTATTAATAGCTATGTGTTTTAATTTTTTTTAATATTGTGTAGGAACATTGTGATATACATGGATAAAATCTAGATCACATTAATGAGGAACACACCTCACTATGTTAAGGGTTTGGAGGAGTTTTTAGATTTTGAAATTTCCAATCGATCCATTTAAGGGAGAATAATATGTCCATGTCCTAAATGTAAATTTAGAATATGGTTTAAAAGAGATGAAGTTTATGAACATTTAATATTGAAGAAATTCCCTGGTCAATATTTGTGTTGGATTTGGCACGACGAATCGAACGTTACAGAAAGGTTGAGCACTAATGTCATTCAAAAGAATGAGCTCCCAACTTCATCAAAAATGGTAAATAAAATAAAAAACCTTATAAATGATGCATTTGGAACTGAAATACACCACCATAAACATCAAAGCATATCAGAACAACTAGATGAGGGTGCTACAAATAGCAACGCGACAAGTGATGTTTTGGAGACTTTTGGACAACCAGATGAAGATTGTAACATATCAGTGGATCCTCCTCTTGATTATGTGGAGACTAATGTAAGAGAAAACTTCACTAAGGAAAATAAGTTTTATGATTTATTTGACGATGGAAATCAAGATTTGTATTGTGGATGTTTGAAATATTCAAAACTTTCTTTTCTACTGAAGTTGTACCATATCAAATGTCTATGTGGAATTAAAAATAAGGTAATGTCCATGATATTGGAATTGTTGCGTGATGCATTTCCAGAAGCAAAAATCCCCGAGTATTTTTATGATATGAAAAAATTGTTAATAGGATTAGGTTGAATTATACAAAAATACATGTGTGTCCCAATGATTGTATGCTTTATTGGAGAGAGGATTCAAGTAGACATGATTTTAAAAAATGATCTTCTTCTAGATGGAAGTCAATGGGTGATGTTGGAAGTCTGAATCAACATACTACCATGAATAAGAAGAAAATGAACACACTTTC
This sequence comes from Viscum album, assembly GCA_963277665.1. Classification (NCBI taxonomy): domain Eukaryota; kingdom Viridiplantae; phylum Streptophyta; class Magnoliopsida; order Santalales; family Viscaceae; genus Viscum; species Viscum album. The sequence continues at coordinate 2,028,118,217 of OY728143.1, read as the reverse complement.
AAAGGTTTTGTGTTACTTTCCTTTAAATCCTTGATTGTAAAGATTATTCATGTCATCAAAAACTGTCAAACACATGAAGTTGCATTCTATACATAATAAAAATGATGGGTTAATGCAACATCCCTGAGATTCACAATCATGGAAGACATTTGATTCATTACATCCAGATTTATCAGCTGATCTTAGTAATGTTCTATTGGGATTGACTATCTATGGATTCAACCCATTTGGGACTTTGAGTACCAGTTATAGCATTTGTCCAGTTCTTTTGGTCCCTTACAATCTTCCTCCATGGATGTGTATACAACAAATGTATTTTATCATTTTGATGATTATTCCTAGAAAAAAATGCCTTTAAATGATATTGATGTATAATTGCAGCCTTTAATTGAATAATTACAGGAGTTATGGAGCAAAAGTGTTGAGACATTTGATGCTTCTTCTAAAACAATGTTCAAAATGCATGCTGCTTTATTGTGGACCATTAGTGACTTCACTAGGCTTGGAAATTTATCTGGTTGGAACACTTACATGGGTTTGGCTTGTACTATTTTTAACTTTGATTTTGATCCCAAATGTCTACCTCATGGTAGAAAATTGTGCTTATTGTTCCATCAAAGATATCTTGATGCATCTCATAGATTTCAGCTGAACAGATCAAAATTTAACAGTTTCATTTATCATAGACCACCTCCAAATTTATTAACTTGTTCTGAAATATTGGAACAAGTTTGAAAAGTTGAAATAGAATTTGGGTAGGTTTATCATTTGAATGATAATGGGAAATGGGTTCTAAGTGCATCATCAAGTGAAATCGGAACACAACAATGGATGAAAAAAAGTATATCCTTCAAACTTCCATATTGGTAATTTAATTTGTTGTGGCATAATATTGAGGTGATGCATATTGAGAAGAATGTTTATGAAAATTTGATCTTCTTATTGCTTAATGATAATGGAAAGTCTAAGGATCATCTCAATGCTCGGAAATACTTACAATTATTGAACATAAGACGTGATCTCTAGCCTAATAAAAATGAAAAGTATGCACTGACAATTTTTACAATGAAAAATAGGGATAAATATACATTACTTAAAATTTTAAAGCATGTGAAAGTATCTGATGGGTATTCAAGTAACATCTAGAGGTGTTTTGACTTAAAGAATCATAAGTTACATGGATTGAAAATTCACAATTCACATATTTTGTTACATCAGTTACTACCATTGGAATTGCATACATTATTACCTGAAAAAGTTACTATCGTTTTACTCTAATTCTGCACATTTTTTAGACAACCATGTGAGAAATCTCTACATCCATTTGAGATTTAAAACCTTTAGGATAGGTTTTTTATTGAAACTTTGTGAAATTGAGATGATATTTCCTCCGTTGATTTTTACTGTCATGATGCATTTAACTGTGAATTTGGTTGAGGAAGCTAAATTAGGAGGCCCCGTTCATTATCGATGGATGTATCCAATTGAGAGGTACTTTATTTATATGTTTTTAGTTAAGTAATAAATTTTTGGCACTTAATTAAATGCATAATTATGTTTATTTATTTTATTTCACAGATATCTTGGGAATTTGAAATCATACGTGAGAAATAAAGCTCAACCAAAAGGATCTATTGCTGAAGACTATTTGGTAGAAGAGTGTCTTAACTTTTGTTCTAGATACTTGGATAATATTGAGACAAGATTTAGTTGAGTTGGAAATGTTGAAGACACATCTAATAAATCTAAAATACATGGGAAATCAAAAATATTTCCTGCTATTGGACGATCAGTTGGAAGGACCTCAAATGTTACACTGACTGAAATGGAATTATTACATGCACATAGATATGTGCTGCCGAATAGTGAAATTGCAGATCCGTTTATTAAATATTTTAGGATACAAATAAAGAGATGAATTAGAGGACGAACATGAAATGAGAAAGATATAACGAAATATGTTAATAAAGAGCTTGTAGAATGGTTTGTAGGATGTGTAAGTATAGGTTCCGGGCACAGTGGAAGCTCGTTGGTGGGTTTGTCCAACTTTAATTTTAACGTTAAACAATGTTCAATCCGAGATCTGTCACGATATAAAACGATGAATCTTCAGAATAGAATGAATAACGAAAAGAAAAGAAGAGTCCTGGAACCCTTGAGGAGGATCATCATATGTTGATTATAATTAATTTAATTAATGCATAAGAATTACCTCGTTGGAATTCTTTCTTCGTTGATGTGTCCGGTCACGATTCGGTGATCTATCATTGCATCATAGAATCCAAGTGTAGGATTCCTCTAGCGGTGATCCACACATGTGTCACGTATCTCCGGACGTCGCCGAAGGGATCTCCGGGTGCTAGCGCGGAAGAACCTTCGCTTGCGATGTCCACCTTCGACCGCCTTGATCCGGTGGAGGATATTTCTCTCGTAACTTGTGGGCGTTCTTGGTGGAAATGGAATTCTCTCTTGGCTTGAGAGTATTTCCAAATCCATTGTTCACAACAAATGGCCCTCCAAAATGTTGGGGTTGCGAGGATATTTATAATCGGGTTTGAGGTTAATAGAGTTATGACAATAAATAAATGCGTTACGCGTTTTATTTATTTCATTAACTCGTATTGAAAACCCCCATGTCAAATTATTAATTCCTTGACATGCGCCCACACTGATTATAATAAATATCATTTAATAAAACAATATTAAATCCTTAAAATCCCAACTGGAAAAACTACACGGCGTGTAATAATTAATACACGGCGTGTACTTGTTTTCCAGAAAACTACACGACGTGTATATTTAATATACACGGCGTGTACTTTTATTTTCCATTTTCCTCCACCACATTTATTAAACCCTGAGTAATGACTATTTATTTCTTAAATAAATGTAACTACATTACTCGCTAATAAATATATTATTTCATCCAAAATATATTCTCTCTAATAACTAGTGTCAAAATAAATGCGATCAGACATCCTTAAATAATTATTAAACCACAGTCGGGAATAATATTTATTTAACTTGTTAAATTAATATTTAACTGAGATACATGGACACACTTAGTGTGTGACCCTCTAGGCCTCTTTCTCAGTGGCATTAGGCTGAGCCTGCCTAAAGTCAAAAGTTAGCATTTAGCAACACGCCAAGGAAACCATAGAGAAAGAAGTTAACGCTGCAATGACGTGTCACCTCCTACGAACGCTTACCGTGTAATATAATCCCTTTGTCTCGATATCTCCAATCAAGCGGGTTGCATGCTAGTGCCATCAACCCATGTGCTTGATTATTCTTTCTTTGAATTCCCGTAATTGAACTTGACCATACCTTACCATGGCCATGGATTTATTTAGGCTATATAAATTCCATCAAAGGGCCTGAGATATCTACTTCCGTTATGGAATGGAAGGGACAAATCCATTCTTGCATTATCTATTAATGTGGTATTACTCGTGACGCACCCAACGTATCCTACCTCACTGCGAACAGTGTGTCGTCACAGTTTTCGTCAATACATCTAAGTGCGTGAGTTGTAATACCCATTAATAATAATCTTAAAGTCTAAGGACCAATACACACATCCGCAGATAGGAACATCCAATGACACTATGAAATGTGTATTTCCTACTGGCGGGTCTCGTTCTCATAATATCCTCCTGGATATTACCAAGGGCGCACACCATGAGAAGGTTCCTCAATGTTTTATGAGTCCTCACCCCTAATGACCTGTATTATTTGTGTCCCTCAAATAATATCATCCAGCCATAGAACATACATTCAAGAACAGTGTAATGGCACTTCCGAGTTCTCATCATAGTAGGGATCTGCTACGACCCTTTAATGCAACAGCTGTCCTTAGGACATTATCACATGACATGTCACGCATAAGAACAATCAAGATGTGATAAGGCTTTTATTTAATGAATAAAGTACAAAGTAGTTGGTTCTAGACCACCAACTCCAACAGACTCCCACTTGGACTAGAGCCAACTGCTAACAACCTTTAACCCGTTAGCTCTCACATGATATTCATGATTCTGCTGAGATAGGCCTTTAGTCATGGGGTCTGCCACGTTCTCTTCCGTGGACACCCTGCTCACTGCAACTTCACCCCTTTGATAGAAATACCTCAAGAGGTGATACTTTCAGAGTATGTGATTTGTCCGTTGATGTGACCTTGGTTCTTTTGAAAGAGACACCACTGCAGTATTATCACAATATAATGTAATGGGATCTTTACTGCTAGGCACCAAATCAAGATCCTGGACAAAGTTATGAATCCAAACGGCTTCCTTGGATGCATCAGAAGCCGCTATATACTTGGACTCCGCTGTAGAATCGGCGACAATTGGCTGCTTTGAACTCTTCTATCTCACAGCTCCTCCATTGAGATAGAAAACATATCCAGATTGCGACTTCAGATCATTCTGATCTATTTAAAAATTAGCATCAGCATACCCTCTGATGACAAGCTCATCGTCTCCTCCATACACCAGAAACATATCCTTAGTTCTTCTCAGATACTTAAGGATAGTCTTAATAGCAGTCCAATACTGTTCTCCTGGATCTGCTTGATATCTTCCTACCATGATCAGTGCATAGGAAACATCAAGCCTGGTACATAACATGGCATACATGATGGATCCTATAGCCTAAGAGTATGAGATCTTGCTCATCTATCTTTCTCCTGTTGTGTCTGGGGACACATTTTCTTAGAAAGATGTAAGCCATGTGACACTGGAACCAATCCCCTCTTGGATTTTTCCATACTAAATCTCTTTAGTATCTGGTCAATGTATGTACCCTGACATAGTCCAAGCAGCCTCTTGGATCTGTCACGAATGATCTTGATCCCTAGAATGTAGGCTGATTCTCCTAAGTCCTTCATGGAGAGACACTTTTTCAACCAGTCCTTAACTGACTGTAAGGCTGGTACGTCGTTTCCAATAAGCAATATGTCATCAACATATACCACTAGGATGACGACTGAATTCCCATTAAACCGCTTATAAACACATGTCTCGCATTCGTTCTTAATGAAACCAAATTCCTTTATGGCTTCATCAAATCGAATGTTCCATGACCTGGATGATTGCTTCAATCCATAAATGGATTTATGCAACTTGAAAACCCGTTTGGCTTCAACTGGTGTCACAAACCCTTCTGGTTGTGTCATATAGACATCTTCCTGAAGGTTCCTGTTAAGGAATGCTGTTTTGACATCCATCTTCCAAATCTCATAGTCATGGTAAGCTGCTATGGCAAGTATGATTCTTATGGATTTAAACATGGAAACTGGAGAGAAGGTTTCATCATAGTCAATTCCTTGACGCTGTCTGAATACTTTAGCCACTAGCCTTGCTTTATAGGTGCTAACTTGACCTTCCATGTCCAGCTTTATTTTGAATACCCATTTTGCATCCAACAGGCTTTACATCAACTAGCTCATCGACCAGAACCCAAACGTGGTTCTGATACATGGAATCCTTCTCAGAATTCATAGCTTCTATCCATCTTGAATCTTCTGAGCTTTCTACTGCTTCCTTGTAGGAGAGAGGTTCATCATTGTCCAACAATAATTATTCACATTCTCGGTGACTAGGAAACCAAATCTCTCTGGTTCCCTTACCTCTCTTGAGGTCCTACGCAGTACTTTTTTTTCTAGAACCTCTTCCACGGGGACCTGTGGAACTTGTTCCTGTACCAACTCTTGTGTATCTTGAGCATCAACTTCATCGAATTCAATCTTTCTCCCACTATCCTTATTGAGGATGTGCTCCCTCTCAAGAAAGACAGCTTGTCTGGCGACAATCACTTTCTTGTCTTGAGGGTTATATAGGTAATATCCTTTCGTTTCCTTGGGATATCCTATAAAGATACACTTCGTGCCCCGGGGTTCTAGTTTGTTTCCTGAGAAGGCCTTAACAAACGCCTTGCATCCCCATACATGTGTGTGCGACAAAGTGGGTTTCCTTCTATTCCATAACTCAGATGGAATTCCATTTTCCTCCTTAGTTGGTACTCGGTTTAATGTGTATGCTGTAGTTTGTAATGCATATCCCCAAAAGGATAATGGAAGATCCACATGACTCATCATCGACCTCACCATGTCTAACAAGGTGTGGTTCCTCCTTTCACTAACACCATTCCACTGTGGTGTATAAGGAAGAGTGAGCTGAGATAGAATCCCAAACTCCCGTAGAAGATCGATGAACTCTTGGTTCAGATATTCTCCACCTCGATCCGATCGAAGCTTCTTTATCTTCTTACCAAGCTGATTCTATAATTAATTCTTGAATTCCTTAAATTTCTCTAAGGACTCTGACTTATACCTCATTAAGTATACATAGCCATATCTACTCAAATAATCAGTAAAAGTAATGAAGTAAGAATATCCACCTCTATCTTCTACTGGAAATGGTCCACACACATCCGTGTGTACCAATCCTAGAAGATCTGTGGCCCTTTCACCTTGTCCACCAAAATGCGGCTTGGTCATTTTTCTTTGTAAACAAGCGTGACATCTATCAAGTGGTTTTAGCTCAGTAGAGTCTAAATAGCCATCTCGACAGAGCTTTGTCAAATGCTTCTCGTTCACATGACCAAGGCGGTGATGCCATAAATGGGTGATGTATGAATCATATGAGTTTGTTTCTTTATCGATTGCCAACACTTGGTTTTCGTAATTCAATACATACAAACCATTATTTAAATGTGCCATACCATAAAATACATTGTTCTTATAAAAGAGACAACCCTTATTTCCAAATTTGAAAACAAATCCATCCATATCCAAACAAGATATAGAAATTATGTTCTTGGTAACACTAGGCACATAATAATAGTTATGTAAAACCAAAATCATCCCAGTCGGAAATGAGAGGTGGTGGTCGCCAATAGCCAAAGCAGCCAGCCTTGCGCCATTGGCAGCTCGAAGATCCACCTCTCCTCTGGCGATCTTTCTAAATCTACTTGGTTCCTGCATTTGAATACAGATATGAGCCCCACAAGCTGTATCTAATACCCAATGTGTAGAAATAGAAAGATTGCACTCGATAAAAAATGCACTTTTAGCGTCCCCACGCTTCCGGGTACAGTTCCTCTTCCAGTGGCCCTGCTTGCCACATGAAAAACACACTGCCTCCCATTCCTTGCCCTGCCTCTGGATCTTCCCCTTCTTGGAGGGACGGTGTTCGGGGGCTTTAGACCATTTATAAGTCTTTTTCCCCTTTGCCTTGTCCTTCCTTTTCTTGTTCACCATAAGGACCGCGGTTTTGTCACACCCCATTTCCTTATCTACTTGGTGAAACAAGGTCAGAAGCTCCGATAGAATCTTCTCATTTCTGCTCATGTTATAGTTGACAATGAAGTTAGAGAAGGTATTGGGAAGTGATTATAGGATGATATCTGTGCGCAAATCATCTGGGAATTTAATCCCTAAGATGTCCAAGCGTTCAATGTAGCTAATGAGCTTGACTACATGAGGCCCAGCTGGTGCAGAATCTCCAAGCTTCGTGGTAAACAAAGCATTGGAGATCTCATACCTCTCCTATCTCGCCTTCTCTTGGTAGAGATCTTTAAGGTGAGACATCATGCTATACACATCCATGTTTTCATGTTGCTGCAAGATCTCATTAGACATGGCCGATAGCATGAAACACTAGAAATCTGTGGCGTCATCCATGTGTTTCATGTAGAGAGATAATTCCTCATCACTAGCCTCTTTCCCAAGCACAACTGGAATAGGCTCTTCCATCACATATAATTTCCTTTCATTTTGAAGGAGGACGCGTAAACGCCTCTGCCACTCTTGGAAATTGGTGACGGTGAGAAGGTTTTCTTTTTCGAGTATGGTTCTCAATGATATGTTTGAAGTCATTTTCTTTCTATTTCTACAAATTAATATGAGCAAAGTTTTAGTACTTTATTACAAAATTTGAGACAAATAAATAAATTAATACTTATTAGTCTCCCACTATTTTATCAAAATCCAATAGCCCTCACTATTGACTTCGGAATATTCTGTTGCGTGAATATTCTAGTGTCAAGGATCCATATTTACCTTCAGATTACCCCAACTAGGGTTGGTCAAGCAACTTGAAGGGTTTTAGGTAGGCATTCCAAATGCCAACTGCATTAACTCGCATCTCCTTGATCCGCTGAGTGGACTCCCCAATCCTGAAATCCTTTTTGGATTTCCTCAACCTTTGCCTCTTGTTCACACCAATTCCTGCTGTGGTAGTCAACCCTTGATGCGAACCAAGTCAAGTCAACCCAAAACTTTGAATTAGAATTCCCCGATAATTGAAAGCACCCCAACTAGGGTTGGTCAAGCACTTTGAACTATGGTTCGATTCTAACCAAGATTATGGAAGGCTATGCCGACTTAATATTTATTTTGAGGGATTTTATCCTTATACGTAAATTGTCATTTTATTATCTTTGATTACATGCTTGTTAATATTAAGTGGGATATACTTAAGTGATTAACCATGTCTAAGATAATATTTACGTAGAAGACAGTTTTATTTTAGTTCCATCTTGCACGCTTGTTTAATTCATTAATTGTGTGATCGTGACAACACACCCACAATAAATAAACCATGCAACTGATAGAAATAAAATAAATGGTATGATCATGAGGTTTTCTATTGGTTAGTTTATCTAGCGGTTGATAAACTAACCCAATACCTAGGGGAGAAACACCTTGAACCTTTCGGGTTCTTGTTTACAGCTTTCCACCTTTCCACCTTTGTATCTCCTTGGATTGGTTTCACCTTGGCTCCTGACTTGAGCCGCCTCCACTAGCTTGGGAGCTCCATCCATTACATATGCATTTATCTCACACACAGATGAGGGGTAAAAGGGGTTTTTACATAAAAGAATCCTTGGACGCGCATGCCCTACATATTAATGAGGAGATGGATCGCATGCCAACAAATTTAATTTGAATAAATAAATTAAAAGAAACCATTCACATAGAAAGGTCTCGGTCTAGCTCATGATCATCCATACATGCAACGGTATTTACGCATAAATAAAACTAGCATTCAATTATTTAATCATTCTTTTTTAAGATAAATCACGCTCGAATCAATTAATTTTCTTTAATTAATCAATTCTTTTATCTTAAATCCCTTTTTTGAATTTCCTTGAGATTCTCATCCATCATAATTTTAAACAAATAAATTCATTTAAAATTATCCTTGTACATAACTTGTACCTTGGAGGCAACCCGGTGAATTCCTATTTATTACACAGATGTTAAATTAAACACATATATATAAAACACCTATCACGTGTTGTGCCTCAACTTTACCCCTGCACCATGGTACACGTCTCAAGGGTTTGTATAATATAATAATAAATTTTAATAAATCTGCGTAATTTGGGTGAGTACACGGCGTGTAGTTCCGACTACACAACGTGTACTTTTCTTCACCATCCATCCGAAGTACACGCCCGGGGACAGGGCGTGTTAATGTACTTCGGAAATTTTCGAAGTACACAACGTGTACAGAGGGACACACGCCGTGTAGTTTCCACGTTACACGGTTTCCTGTCGGGCAGGCCATGTACGGAGTACACGACCCAACCCTAACCCGAAGGGACTACACGCCATGTTCATTGGACCACACGGCGTGTATTACAGAAACCGTGTGCCACCTATTTCTGGTCAACACACAGTGTCTTAAATTCTTAGAAAGAATCCAATACACGACCTGATTTGGCGGATCAGTCAATGCATTAAACCTAGAATACACGACGTGTAATTCCGAATACATGCTGTGTATTCTGGTGTTATAAGACCAAAAACGTTTGGCTCCTCTGGATGAGTTCCTCTATTTTATTTTAGTCAAAATTAAAAGGAAAAAATCGTTTTTGTGAGGTGAACGAGAAACGAGGGAGGATGAATAGATCTCGATATTCATATTTCCAGAATTATTAAACTTGAATTGAAATAACTAAATTATTAAATGCGTAAATTACCAACGAAAAACTAAAAAATTATAATCAACGATATGACTCACTCTGATACCACTTTTAGGTTCTGGGCGCAACGGAAGCGCATTGGTGGGTTTTCCCAACTTTAATTTTAACATTAAACAATGTTCAATCCGAGATCCGTCATGATATAAAACGCTGCATCTTTGGAATAGAACGAAGAACAAAAAGAAAAGAAGAGTCCCAGAACCCTTGAGGAGGATCATCATATGTTGATTATAATTAATTTAATTAATGCATAAGAATTACCTCGTTGGAATTCTTTCTTCGTTGATGTGTCCGGTCACGATTCGGTGATCCGTCGTTGCGTCGTAGAATCCAAGTGTAGGATTCCTCTAGCAGTGATCCACACGTGTGTCACATATCTCTGGACGTCGCCAAAGGGATCTCCGGGTGCTAGCGCGGAAGAACCTTCGCTTGCGATGTCTGCCTTCAACCGCCTTGATCCAGTGGAGGATCTTGCTCTCATAACTTGAGGGCGTTCTTGGTGGAAATGGAATTCTCTCTTGGCTTGAGAGTATTTCCAAATCCTTTGTGCACAAAAAATGGCCCTCCAAAATTTTGGGGTTGCGAGGATATTTATAATCAGGGTTGAGGTTAATAGAGTTATGACAATAAATAAAAGCGTTACACGTTTTATTTATTTCATTAACTCTTATTGAAAACCCCCATGTCGAATTATTAATTCCTTGACATGCGCCCACGCTGATTATAATAAATATCATTTAATAAAACAATATGAAATCCTCAAAATCCCAACTGGAAAAACTACACGGCATGTAATAATTAATACACGGTGTGTACTTGTTTTCCATAAAACTACATGACGTGTATATTTAATATACACGTTGTGTACTTTTATTTTCCATTTTTCTCCACCACATTTATTAGACCTTGAGTAATGACTATTTATTTCGTAAATAAATGTAACTGCATTACTCGCTAATAAATATATTATTTCATCCACAATATATTCTCTCAAATAACTAGTGACAAAATAAATATGATCAGACATCCTTAAATAATTATTAAACCACAGTTAGGAATAATGTTTATTTAACTTGTTAAATTAATATTTAACTGAGATACATAGACACACTTAGTGTGTGACCCTCTAGGCCTCTTTCTCAGTGGCATTAGGCTGAGCCTGCCTAAAGTCCAAGGTTAGCGTCTAGAAACACACCAAGGCACCCATAGAGAAAGAAGTTAACGCCACAATGACGTGTCACCTCCTACGAATGCTTACCGTGTAATATAATCCCTTTGTCTCGATATCTATAATCAAGCGGGTTGCATGCTAGTGGCATCAACCCATGTGCTTGATTATTCTTTCTTTGAATTCTCGGAATTGAAATTTCCCATACCTTTCCATGGCCATGGATTTATTTAGGCTATATCAATTCCATCAAAGGTCCTGAGATATCTACTTCTGTTATGGAACGGAAGGGACAAATCCTTTCTCGCATTATCTATTAATGCGATATTACTCGTGACGCACCTAACGTATCCTACCTCGCTGCGAACAGTGTGTCGTCACAGTTTTCGTCAATACATCTAAGTGCGCGAGTTGTAATACCCATTAATAATAATCTTAAAGTCTAAGGACCAATACACACATCCGTAGATAGGAACATCCAATGACACTATGAAATGTGGATTTCCTACTGGCGGGTCTCGTTCTCATAATATCCTCCTGGATATTACCATGGGCGCACACCATAAGAAGGTTCCTCAAAGTTTTATGAGTCCTCACCCCTAATGACCTGTATTATTTGTGTCCCTTAAATAATATCATCCAGCCATAGAACATACATTCAAGAACATTGTTATTGCACTTCCAGGTTATCATCATAGTAGGGATCCACTACGACCCTTTAATGCAATAGCTGTCCTTAGGACATTATCACATGACATGTCACGCAGAAGAACAATCAATATGTGATAAAGCTTTTATTTAATGAATAAAGTACAAAGTAGTTGGTTCTAGACCACCAAATCCAACAGTAAGTTCATAAATATTGCAATAAATACGAATATTAGGTTGACGCATATATTTTGTAATTATAATAAAGTATCTTTATTTTTTTAGATCATTATTACTTATACTTGAGTAGATTTGTCAGAAGATTTGAAGTTTCTTGCTCGAGGTCCTCTATAAAAAGTTAGAAAGTTCGACGCTTACAATGTGAATGACTTTAGATTTCATACAGTCGATCGAGAAGAGGGTTTGAAAACACAGAATAGTGGTATATTTAAATTTTATGAAGTGGGATACTATTGAAAGATAATCGATATTATTGAATTAAACCTACATGGTCATTTTTTAGTTGTTTTATTCAAATTCATCTGGGTCGATATTATCAGAGGTGATAAAGAGATTCCTTGAAATTTACTTCTGTGAACTTCTCTTGCTTGATGGATATTGGTGATCATGAACTGCATGATCCATATATCTTATCATTGCAAGAAAAAATGTTATATTATGTGAATGATGTTGTGGATGAAGGGTGAAGTGTAGTTTCTCACGTAAAACAAAGAGATTTGTATGATATGAGTGATGAAGTGGAAGATTTGACCTCTGACATTAAATCTCATCAACAAAAAGAATTAGAATTATTTTTCCACCATGATATTGAAAATATTAGTATAGAAAGGATTAATGAAGTGGATGAAGTAATGGAGCAGGAAACTGACATGATTGAAGGAGAATATGATTGTATGTACAGTTATGCATTCATTTAGTAACAACTTATTTCATTTGTGAAATCACTCATTATCATTGTTATGTATATTTTGTTTGTTAGTACTGTGCATATGTTATCTTTTGTAATTTTTTCTTTATGCATAATTTTTTTGAAATATATGTTCTGAACTTAATTTTGTTTGATTAAATGATAGTAATGCCAAGGAGGAAGCAATATACTATTTCATTGACCACTGCGATAGATGACGATCCATCTGTCTCCCTCTCTACGACATCTGAGCCACCATCCGCCTGCCCCCTGCACCATCTCCCCCTGAACCATCTCTCACACCCTCTGTGAGAATCCCTTCAGTATCTCAGTCATTGAATCTCACTTCAGGAGCCTCAACAGTGGGGGAGCGGCGCACCACTTCTAGTTCTTCACATGGATACTGGAGGGTGACTGTTATAGGTACAAATTTTAATATGAATAAATTTATTGCACTTTTTTATACTAACTGTTTGTTCATTAAAGATGGAAACAATGAAAATGTGGAGAAAAATATAAAAAGATCAGATTAATGGAATCTGTCTGGAGAGAAGATAGTTGTCGCATTTGATTCATATGGGGTCCTTATGGACGACGTCGTAGGATTACTTGGCCATATTTTAGGCCAGCTGGCTACGAAGCCCATTTCTCTTCCTATTTCATATGATTATTCGAGACATATAATTGAAAGTTGGAAAAATGAAGTTTTTGATTCCCAAATAAAGGTAATTTTAATACATTATGGTGTAATTTAACGTCATGTTATTAATATTTTCAAAATGAATTTATGTGTACATATGTTTTTCCACTTTATGGTTGTTGATATGATAAAAAAAAAGTGGACATTGAAAAATATTAGAAAAAATGGAAAGAATATAAATGGAGATTGTGGGGAAATTTCAAAGATACTTTGTTGACCACCCAACAGATGTATCACAAGATACCCGATGGGGTACCCCAAGAGAAATGGAAAGTTTTTGTTGACATACATCATGATGATAAGAAGATGGTATTTAAATATATATTACTATAATAATATCATTTTACATTTAAACATGTATATGAAGAGGGTATGACATTAAACAAATTACTATTAAATTTCATTTTATTTATTTTAGGATCTTTCAAGAAAGAATGCATCAAGCTGGGCTAAGAAGGTCATCCCTCACACCGCAGGATCAAAGAGTTTTTCTAGAAGCTGATCTGCTCTGGTAATCTTTTCATTAGTTTAAATATTTATAAGAAAATATTATTTTTTTAATATATTAAATTTTTTATTTATGTTTTTTAATGCATTCATAGAGTTTAGGTCACGAAGCATCCTGAATAGAAGTGTGGATTAATGTTCACCAAAAATATGATGAAAGTTTTGTTAATGAGCCTGCCAAAGAAATTAGGGTATGAACTAATTTTTCATTATAATAACTTATTATAAATTGTTACTATGTTAATATATATTTATTCTAATATGACTGCTATTTGATTTATAGGTAGAAATTAAATAACTATGGGATGCCAATCCTGCGCAGTCCTACTCAGTCTCCCAAGATGTCCCGGTTGCTAAAGTCCTTGGGAAGGAGCATCTTGGTAGAGTGTGTGGGATGGGTTTGGGACCTATACCATCTGAGGTCTTTGGAATACCACCAGGGATTGCAGCTGCATCTACTCCTGGTTGTAGTCAATCCATACCCTGAGATACCTATAGAGATATTGTTTCTCTACGAAACATAGTTCACGACCAGGGGGCTCAGATATCCGCTTTTCAGAAAGCATCGATTGATTTATATCATAATATGATCAGATATTTCCCTAGTAGTATTTCATCGACTAGTGGTGAGCGGGTAAATCAAAAAAATTCAAAATTATTTAGTTTTCAAACTTTTATTGCTTTTAAGTTTAAATATAAATATACAATAGTATTTAATCATCAATATTATGTTCTTTCAGGTGGTAGAAGGAAGTACAGATAGAGGTGGAGAGGGTGACGAGATGTGTTCATGATCAAACCGTGATTAGTTGTTTTGTTGATATGTTAGAAAAATATGGTAACAGTCAGTTTGTATATGTATCATGTGTGGCACATAGTTGCCACCAAACATTTTCATGACCTAACATTTTCTTGATTTCTCATGTTTCCTTTTATGTATTTTACTGATTTTTTATGTTTTTTTATGTCGTGATTTCTCGAGTTTGATATGCACCATATATTTCGATTCTTTATTATCATTAATCATTTTTTATGATTCATTTTTCCTAAATTTATTAGGTTTGTTACCCAAGGATGAATGATAAAAAACATATCCTATAGTAATAGGAATCAATCCATTCATAGTTCTTGGAAAAGGTCCTCTATAAAATTTTGTCTCGTGTATAGGAGGAGAAGGATGAGATGTATGGGAACCATTATGTGAAAAATAAATAAACAAATTTATGTGAATGAGGAAGGGTCTCACCTTTAGGGTATAACCAGTGTGATTATAATTTTCACCATGGCCTATTATAGGAGATCCCAACATCATTACATATATTGAAACATCATGAATCAATCCACATATAGTTTTTATATAATACCCCTATGAATATTAGGCTCTTTCCTAGGGTAAGATTCATTTTTTTTCATAACATAGGTTTATGGATAAAGAACCACATGCTAAGGATCCTTATGTAGATTTAGATAATATGTAGAAGAAGATAGGTCTTACTAGGTAGAATGCTCTAAGAATTTTCAATTCTTACAAGATGAACCATGCATCACATTGTTTAACATCATGTGAAAATGAATAAAATAATATATAGTTTAAGATCATATGAAAAATACCTTATTATATGAGGTTTAATGTAGTTTAAACTGATGTTTAAAATTAAATTAACTTGTCTTGATGCCAACCCTATGGATGGAAAACCAATGTGAATGAAGAAATCCAGTCACTAAGATAAAGTGGGGTATTTGATATCGGTTTTTTGGTTTGGTTTTAGATAAGATATCTTTAAATCACTATGTATCCCATGAAAATAGGAATCAATCCACACATAGTTCTTATAATTTTGGGGAAAATATGATCACTTTGACATAGAATTGAGAAATAATATGGAAACCAAAATAAATAGAATGAGTGTAATGGTACATACCCTTTATGAACTTCCCTTTGTGCATTATCAAGTCTTGGGGATGTCTAGGGAGAGTTTTGTGGTGATTTTGAGGTTTGAGGTGGTGTTTTAGCCCTTTGAAGGCCACCACATCTTGTGCAATAACTTGTCTAGATATGAAGGAGGTATTTTTATGTTAGGCATGCTCATTTGTAAAATGGGATATATAACCACGACTTGGGGATGACATGGTGCTATGCATGTTGTCCTAGTGGTTTTCCTATGCACCATGAAAATATTGAAATGCCCTTGGGTGGGCATGGAATATCGAAGGACCACCTGTCCAAAATAGGAAACCCAAGCTCACCACATTATAGCCTTGGGCATGATGAGGGTAAAATGGTTAAGAAATGGGAACTAGGTCATGGATTCTATACATGGAATAATATATAAGAACCACTATGTCTTAGACCACTCCACGTTCTAAGATTTGTGGGAGGCCAAATTCCATTTTAAAATGGGAAAAAAGATAAAATGACAATGAGGGTTCTATATCACACTTTTACCAAACCCACCACATGAGTTTTTTATATTAACCATGTTTTGGTAGAGTCCAGTGTGATTCACTTATAAATAGGAGTTTTATTACCTCCTTGTTTTGAATTTTAGACTTTACCTCAATTCTTGGTTGACCCTTACTCATCCTCCCCTTCCCTAGTCACCTCCCTTGGTGTTCCAAACCACTTGGATCATATTGGATCATTTAGATTAAAATTATTTTATTCATTATAGCCCTCTCTTTCCCCATTACTAATTTATTATCTTTATATTATATTAAAGAGTTCATTATGGTGGTAATTCTCCTTTTTTGGGTGGTTTTTGATGGAGTCGTATTATTCATTAGATTCAATAGTGTTTCACTTGAGATCAGTGGTTGTTTATCCTTAGTTCTTGTTCATTTCTCCTTGAAGATTTAGTCAAGGTTGGGGATCCTTCATCTCCCCTTATTTATATATACATTTGGAAATATCATGCTTTTGTATTTCTTTGGTTAAATGCTACATATCATCTTAATGAAAATAATGAACAAGATTAATTGACTTTTAAGGGGAAGGGAGAAATCACATGATTTTTACTTATTCTTGTTATTTATTCTTATATGGCCACACTTACTTGGTTTTCCAATTATGACTTATTTTGAGATAGTGTGTTGTTTTGGTTTTTATAAAACTTTCTATGTATGTTTGTATAACCTCACCATATATGAAAATAACTATGAATATATATCTAACTATTAAATTGGTTTACCATGAAATATTGTATTTTTGTGTGAATACCCTTCATAATAATTTAGTAATTATGATAAAAACCCTTATTGAAACTAAATTATGCGTGGTGGTTGTGATGTGTAGTGGTTATGATGTGTGGTGGTGGTGATGTGGGGTGGTTGTGATGTGGGGTGGTTGAGATGTGTTATGGTTATTATGTGTTATATGTTATATCAATTGGAATGTTTTTTTAGGGCATTGGTAATGGGCCTGTAATATCAGCTGTTTTTTTTGTAAATCTAGCTTTAGCGGCGGTTTTAACTACTGCTACAATTACGGTTTTTTGCTATCCACATCAGTTAAAATCGCCAATGAGGAAAATAAGTTAGCGGCAATTTTAACCTCCACTACACAGTTTCACATTCCTTTTTTATTCTTTGGTTGTTTTTATGGTTTTAGCAGTAGTTATAACCACCGCTAAAAAAAATACCAGTTTCACTGGAAAAAACCGCCGCTAAAACCATAAAAACTACCATGAAATGAACCCACTATGATGGTTACCATAAAATTACACTAAATTAAAGAAACCACCACATATTGTATGCTGACACACACTTTAGCAGCAGTTTTTTGAAACCACCACAGAATCATATAGAGGCAGTTTAAACCGCCGCCATTTCCAAAAAAAAAACTACCGCGAAATGGTCATTTTCCTATAGTGTCTCTCCCCCTATATCTAAACTGCTCCAAGATTGATACTTGATGCATCATAATAAACTATATTACTCCTTCCTGACTTTGGTAGAATCAATATTGGTGATGAATTCAGTGTCCCTTTCAATTCTCTAAAGGCTTTCTCATAGGATTTTGGCCATATAAACTTCACACCCTTCTTATTCAATCCCATAAGAGGTGATTCTAAGTGTGATAAGTCCTATTTGAAGTGCCTATAATAACCATCTAGGAATAAGAAAATCCATATATCAAGGATGTTCTTAGGATGATCCTAGGAAACTACCACTATCACCTTATTTAAGTTGACTAATATTCCCTCCTATAAGATAATATAACCCAGGAAGTGAACTTTATCCATATAAAATTGTCACTTTGTTAGGTTAGAATATAAATTATAATCTCTCAGTGTATTCAATATAATATCAATATGTTTTTATGGTTTTGTAGAGTATGATAATTCACCAATATTTCATCCATGAATACCCCCAGAAATGAATCCACATAAGGATGGAAAACTCATTTCATCAGTACCATGAAAACTGATGGCACTTTCATGAGACTGAACAACATGAAAAATACTCATAAAATTTATATCTATTGTGGAATGTTATACATGGTATATCTGATGTTCTAACATGCACCTGGTGATAACTTGATCTCAAATCAATCTTAGAGAAAAACTTTCTCCTTGTAGATGGTCAAATAGATCATCTATACGAGGAAATGGATACTGGTTCCTAATCGTGAGAAGGTTTAACCAATGGTAATCCACTAAAATACTAAGGCTACCATCTGATTTCTTATAAAAAAGGGCCAATGAACCCCATAATGAAGAACTGGGTCATATAAAAACCTTAGCTTCTAAATCCTCTAGCTGCTTCTTGAGCTCCTATAACTTAGTAGAAGACATCCTATAATAAGGGATGGATACTGACATAGATCTAAGAACGAGTTCAATGGAAAACTCTACCTCTCCCTTTGGAGGTAGTCCATAAAATTTGTTTACGAAAACGTCCCTAAAATAATCTGTCACTGGAGGGAAATCCTTTTGATGTGTTCCATGATCATCTAGATATAAGCTAGAAATATGGTCTATCATCCCACATATCCCATGATGGTTAGGTCCAACTCAACTTTCCTAGTCATCCCATTCACCCTTATAAATAAAAATCCCACCCTCTGGTGATGTGAAGGTCACCCTTCAGTGATACTATTCAACATAATCAAGATAAGGAACCAACCAGTCTATCCTGAGTATGATATAAAACCCTATCATCTAGAGGAAAAAGAGGTCCCATAAAAAGTGACACCCACCTATCTTAAGTGGTAACTCCCTACACTAGCGTACAATCTCTGATCATATCCCTAATGGAGTATCAAGTGTCATCATTCCATAGGAAAACCAAACATCGAGCCCAAGCCTTTGCTCAACGTTCATAGATATGAAGGAATGAGAAGAAACTATATAGAGAAGATAAGATACTAATGTAGTGGATAATAGAATAGTACCACTCACCATAGAAGGTCTGACACTCTTCTCCTTAGGTATTAATTACTGTAACATTCTGAGTTTTTGTGAACATTTTTTTTCTGAATAAATTAATTTTCTTTGATGTCGTACGTTGCATGATACACTAAGTCAAAATTTATTTATACAAAACACCAAGTTAAGATTATGTTACATGAAATATAAAGTTTAACTTTCTCTATACAGAACACCAAGATTAGCTTGCGTTACACACAAGATTGACTTTCCTTGATGACTTGTGTAACACGCAAGACAGAGTTTTACCAAACTAAAATATATTATTGAAAATATTATTATTTAATATAATAAGATATAACCTAACCATTAAATTGAATATTATGAATAGTATTAACTAAATTATGAAAATATATAGTTTAATTCATTGGTTACCTATTAATTAGAAATGAATATAGAAACCAAATGAATATAAATGGAATGATTTTATAAAAGACTATTTTATGTGAAAATAGAGATTTATCTTAATAAGTTAAATTAATTACTATTAATGAATTATATTAATTAAATTTATATGTTATATATTTAATAAAATATTTTTTACATTTATCCAATAGATTTGATAAGTATAATATGAGAATAGACCCGATATTACACATAAAAACTTATATTTTTATAAAAGCAGTTTTACTGCCTTTTAATGGAGAACCTAGTTTAAATATAAATTTTGGAAATTTTATATGTAAAGATAAACTTCATTTTTGAAATATAAATATAAAAATTAAGTTAGGGTGATTTTGTTTTTGGAATTTTTCCATGTAGTTTCATTTTTTAATGTATAGTGAAAATAATGAATTTTAAATCAAAAGTTGTTTTTTGTCTAATTTATTTATAATGTGAAATTATATTTTTAAACGGTTTTAAAGTTTAATTAGATCAATTTTTTATCAATTAATATAATTTAGGTAATTGGAATCAATATCACCTTGAAATTGAATATAAAAACTTAGAAAACTTTTAAACGTTTTAACATTAAAAACCTGCATTGTCGTCCCGTCTGTAGGATAAAAATTAAATTAATTTTTTCCACTTATGTGATTTTAATTTGAAAAAATAGATTCCATATTTTGAATAATCATATTTTATATTTTACAATAAGATCAACTTATTTTTTGACCATAATATTAGTGAAAGTAATTAAAATTAATTACATCGATTAAGGTATAATTAAGATTAACAAGGAACTAAACCTTAATATTAAGGATAAAAAAGACCTATACACTCATAAAAAACCTATTTCATGTAAATATTTTCCCCCTAAACCTATAAGGTTATATAATAGTCCATTTGGACACTTGGGGAACACACAATTCTTTTCAAAAATACCAAGTGTGTCCTTTCCCTCCACTATAAAAAGGCACTCACCTCTCCCGCTTCCTCACACATCTCAAACCACTTTGGATCGACCAAGATATGCCAAAATAGCTCCTAAAAATACCTCCCCTAAAACTATAATCCCCAAATTGGGTATAAATAAATCTAAGGAATCACTTTGGTGCAAACCAAAAGTAGTTACCTGAATAGGAGGTAACATCCTTCCTCAAGCACTTTTGTTTCATTTTCGTTCTCCACCACCTAAACTATTCTTATTCCATGACATTATAATAAAAAAATAATTATCAATATACGTATATTTTTTTATTCTAAGGGTTCTACATACACATACACACACTTCCATCTAATGGGTAATGAACTTACCGTTCTTATATACGATGAACTACCGCCACACAAAACGATGTTGTTCGTTTTTTACTTCACCACCTCTCATGGTTCGGTATTATAATAGACAATATATTTTTATATGTTATATATTATATTTATGATTTATTTATTCTTATTTAATTATTATATAACACATACCCTCATGCTTTCCATTTTGTGTAAATATGATAACTTCATTTGTGGAAGTGTGGACTATTGCCTCCTCAAAGTGATGTGATTCATTCACACTTTACATGGAATTTATTTAGGATGATTTTTGTAAACATATATGATATATATGAAATAATAATTATACTATAATTATATTATATATTTATATACATATATTTCAATTACTTTTTTTCTTTCAATATGATAAAAAAACGGAAGCAACATTCATGAGTACGTATGACCTACCGTCTCCATGAATGATGCACTTCATTTACTATTTATATATTTCATATAATACAATAAATATTTATATAATGAATTAATATTATATATAAATCACGTTTTATATTTTTTAAATAAGTAAATCATGATCTAAGTAAGAGGATCAATAATAACAAGTCAAAACATATACGTTAAACAAAGCAATTATTACCCGAAACATTACTTTAACATGGAATTGTAGATAAAAAATTAATATAAAGTCATAAGTGACTCATATACGGTGTTAGATACAATAATATTTTTATATGTTATATGTATAATAAATTTATATTTGTTATATAGGAGGTTTGAACGTGTACAATGAAAGTCAAGACTTAAGGTAATGGAATTACATCTCACATTTTATTTCTGTGAGATACATATATTATTAACCACTCATTTATTTTGTGTAGTGTGTATAATTTACATGTATGTATTATATGATTAGTATAAAGAAATTTATGGGTATTTACATTTCTATTTTATGATATTTATTTCATGGGGTTTATGTTTCAATAGTTACTAAATTGGTAAAGTAATTTTTGTCTCAATTTTCCTTCTTTGATACACATTCCATGTTATGCACTTTTGTTTTTAAATGATGTGTATATACTAAATTTGATATGTTATATCATTAATATACTTATTTCATTATATTTTAAACTTCATGTAATGTTATTATCTCATGTGGATTATGAGTCAAAGTTTCCAAAGCGGTAATAGTTTATTGCTAAAATCTCATTGTTTATCGAGATTATTTATGATTATGATTCCATTGATGAAATATTTTGATCCATATCTCGATAAAACTAATAAAATTTATTATACTCTATTTATTCATGATATATTCATATATTGGTGCCATTTTCTCACTCTTTGATACTTAAGATAATTAAGAAATTGAATTAAGAAAATACAACTTTACCTCTCTCTTCGGTCTGAAATCTATGCCATTTCAAAACCATGCTTTCTAAAATGGTTTAAAAAAATATTTTATGTTTAAAAAGTGTTTAAAATGTTTTTGAGAATTATTTATAATTTTTCTAATTATTTTCAAAGAAAATGGTTTCCAAAATAATTTCATGTTTTCAAGGAAAATGATTTTCAAAATGTTTTCAAGATTATCTTTTAAGTTTTCAAGGGAAAAGGTTTTCAAAATGATTTATATAATTATTTATAAGTTTTCATAGTATTTTCAAAGAAAAATGTTTTCATGATTCTTTTATAAGTTTTCAAGGGAAAAGGTCTTCAAAATTATTTCAATCCTTATTTCCAAGTTTTCAAAGTATTTTCAAAGGAAAAGTTTTTCAAATTTTTTCCAAGATTCTTAAATATGTTTTCTATGGAAAAGGTTTTCAAAATGATTTAAAGTCTTATATATATGTTTTCAAATTATTTTCAAATAAAATGGGTTTTAAATGGATTTTTGTTTCAAAATAAGTTTTTAAATAAGAAAGGATATTTTCTTCAAGAAAAGTTTTTAAAAGGATCTTTCCAAATTATTTTACATCTAAGATGACATCCATTGGTGTTACTCACGCCTTTATGGGAAATGATCCAAAGGTTCAATTCATATTATTTCTATTAATTTTATATGTTTTTATGTCATGATGTTTATGAAAACCATTTCTATTTCACGGGTTATGTGTTTTAAAACCCATTCCTCTTCCATAGGTATTATGATTATGAAACCTAGTTTTTTCATGGGTTATGCTTTGATGAAAGGATTATGAAACCTGTATTTTTCTATAGGTTAAGATATGATTATATGTTTATGACACCCATTTCATTTTATAGGTTATTATAGGATTTTTATGAATCCCATCCATTTTTTGTGGGTCATGATATGATGGAAGTTTTATTATCTTGTTGTAGATGTATGAATGATTTTATTATGAGATGGTTGGGACCTATATCTCACTTAAATTCCTTGGGTAATGATTTATATCTCATGATATAGTGATTATAATCAAGTCGATGGGCTTTATCAACAATGAGAATATGGGGAAACTTGATTCCTTATAAGTAAAGGACTGCGATTGGGGATGGTGGTGTGTCCCACCCAATAGTTGTAGTCACCATGATGATGGAAGATGAGGAAACCTAATACATTTTGGGAAGATAGGGAAAATATATCCCTTATAAGGAAGGGACTGCGAATAGGGATAGTGGTGTGTCCTGCTCAGTAGGTGTAGTCACCATGAAGATGAAATATGGGGAGACCTGATCCACTGTGGGAAGATGCGAAAACCCGATCCCTTACAAGGAAAGGAATACAATCAGGGATAATGGTGTGTCCCGCCCAGTAGGTGTAGACACCATGAAAATGAAAGACGGGGAAACCCAATCCACTATGTGAATATGGAGAAACTGGATCCACTATGGGAATATGGGGAAACACAATCCCTTGCAAGGAAAGTACTATGTCTGGGGATAGTGGTGTGCCACACCCAGTAGGTATAGTCCCCATGAAGTGACCTAATATGTTCTAGAAATGCATCTTGACTTACAAGGAATGATATTACAAGTATATGTGTATGCCACAATTCCATGTCTTATTCCTACGTTATGATTTCATGGCTTATGTTTCACTTATGATTCATGTCTTATGAACTGCTAATATTTATTCCATGATTCATGTTTATGATTTTTGATAAATAGGGTATGATCTTATAATGTTATGATCACATACTCATACCCTTGTTCTCATGTTTATGCTTACATATCTCCCTTTTTTACACTTATTAAGCACCTAAAATCACCTCTTTTATTGTTTCTTACCCAGGTCATGAAAATATATTTCATTTATGATATGTCTAAGAGGGGTTCTAGTCTAGGAGAACCCAATGGGGGATAATCTAGCACACTCATGTATCATCGTTTTCATTTCCATGTTTCCAAAGGCACTAAACTAATATACTCTTTGGGTGTATATTTGTGTAATATTTTAGGTATTCCGAAAAAATGATGTAATGTATATATATGTTAAGACTGAGTTGTTATAGTTTCACTGTATATATCTAGTCTAATCTACGACTATGTGATATAGCCTAGTTTCCCTAATTAGTTCTGCTCTATTGGCGCTGTAAGTCTGATGTCTAGCTACCTCAGCCACTACAACCTCCTCATCCTGATCTTCTAGTCATACTCTAGCTCCCTTCCTGATGATAAGTTGATGACCCCTCTCTTGAATATAGAGTTAGTAAAGACCCTCTCTCACTATATAATAGAGGAAAATATATGCAAAATACTATATATGGACCATCTTGCTTCAAGATCGACAATCAATTTGGTCCCTCATACATTGAGGTTTCATATGTTACAGTCTAATGTACTAATAGAACCAAACCTCACTACCTAAGTATGTACTCTAGCTAATAATATCACCATGTGGAAGATCCAAATGACACTTCACACTGTTGTTCAATGAAGTTCCAGATTTAGGTGCCAAACCTCCCTGGCTCGCACCCTATCATCTCTCAAGTTATTATTCACGATAATCACTTGATTAAGTATTATAGATATGGTAGTAAGTTGAATGAAATTTATTGGTGATCAGATATTATACCTGAGATCATATTTGAATCACCAAGCTTTAGAAAACTCATCACTTAATAGAATAGGTGTGAAATGTTGGAGCTCCATGAAACGAGTAGAATAGTGTATGATATATAAGGTGCCCTACTCCAAGTGCATAAAATATTTAGATTTATCGGCCCTCAATTTCTCAGGATATAAATAATCATAGAAGTCCATATGAAAATCACTCTAAGACATATCCTGATGATGATCCATCTGAATAATAACATCCCACCATATCTTGGCGGAATCCGATAGCATATACATGGAGAGATTCACTCTCATCTCAGAAGGTGGATCGAGATTCCTGAAAATCAATAGTATGGATTCCATCCATGACTATGCATCCTATGATCCTCTATCCCTAGAAAACATGGGAGGATACTACTTTTGGAACTCATGTGTTAACTCTACCATAGTTGGGGTAGGTCACAGGGCTCCCTGAATGGCCTGCATAAAGTGCATGAACCTGTCTTGTAACTAAGAATAAGGCCCCATATTAGGTATAACTAGAAGTGCTGTAAGAGGAACTACTAGAGGTTCTATTAGTTACCAAGGTCCCACCACCTCTAGAGTATGGTCTTTTACACCCTCTTGTCACACAACTCAAGGTATTCATGGTGGAATGTATCTAAAAATTCCAAACACATACCTCAATACAAGATTTAACAATAGCTAAAAGCATAAATATAAAAATAGGATTGGTACAATCCTTATTATATAAGAGTCACAACCCTCTTCCTACTCCTAAATCCAGGTTTGGGTGACGTACAAATCATAAGAAAAGAAAGAGACACCACCCACTACCCACTACCAAGGTTAGGACATGATTAAGCTCTCTTCTATAAGTCCAAGTTCCTGGTATACAGAGTGTCAATTGCAATTTATAGAGGAAACACCCTTTAAATTGAAATTGACATCCCCATTTAATGGTGTCCATTTAATTTTAGAATTCAATTTCGTCTAAATTCATTTTCATTTATATCACAAATATCTTTAAAAGGTTGAACCATATAGTCCCCACTTCTAATTTATAAGGGCCCATAAACCTTATAAATTGAATTGTGGAATCCATTTAATCATAACCACTTATTTATCAATTCCCTACATGAAATGTTAGTACATTTTCATGAACATAGAAACAAAGTCACTAGAACATGCTATAGGAAACACACATAATAATATAAACATGGAATGAAATTACATGACTATAAATCTTGAAGTGCCTATGATGATGCATGATTAAATATTTACTTACCACATCTTTCATGGGTAAAAATACAAAGTCATTAGGAACATAGAACATTAATTTCATAACCCAATAATGAAATCAAGACAAATATAATAAGAATAATCCAGAACAACATGTCCCATCCTAGGTAATATGGATTTTCACTATAGGCATAGGCTCATGACCAAATCCTGACATGTCCTATCTTCTTTATACTATCAAAAAATAGTAAGTCAAAAAAATGAAACCTCTGATACAACTTTGTGATGTCCTCAACCCAGTTCACTCAATAGTAAATGAACCTGGTTGGACACATAACCTCTAGAGAACCTCCCTGTACATCAGAGGATACCAACTAGAAATGAGGGTCCATGGTGGAATAGTAGGGAGACTACACTCATGATCAAGGTGTATGAAAATATTGTAGTCATATAAATAAATAGAATAAGAATATTAAGATAACTGAATAATTGAAGAATACACATCCATCATATAATAACCAGGTAATCACATCCATCAATGTCATATACAAAATGATGATCATGGAATTCTATACAAAAGGAAATATGGGAAGACATGAAAGTAGGTACACATACATACAAGTATACCAAAATAACCAAAAATAATATCTCTAGATAGCATCATGAGACATAGATCGGTCTTTTTCTCCCCCTCTCCCATGCTATAAGAAATCAAGCATCAACAACTAGGTGTTTTCCTCTATTCATACCTGTATCCATGAAGTCTGTCTGGGTACCAATAGGTGGCCTGATTGGGGTGTTTGATAAACTTAGTATGACACCACCAATGATGTCTAATTCCATCTAGTATGTGAATATATATAAATAGTGTGTAGTTAATAATAAAGGTGTAAATGTAGCGCAGAAATAAATAACCCTCATAGGTCTAGGTTCCCATGGAACACCCGTCCACTGCTAACTGCTCCAGCCTAATTCGTACTATCTATGAGTAATCATTCAACTATGATTTAAGTTATAATGAATTCTTGATACCTAGATCATGGGTCAGACATCCCCCGTGTATCATATAAACATGATGTGTATAATAAGGCCATCATTAAAATGCAAGGATCTGACTGAATCCAGGCTTGTTCTTTGTCTTGGTAGACACATTAAATAATAATTTTATTATTATTCAATTCAGAAGAAACTTTATCCCATCCTCAAAGTTCTTAATTTTGAACCCAGGTATCTCTCAAGGTATAACATGAACCAAACACCTTACAATACCATCCTAGGAATCCCTCATAGGAATCCTAGTATCACTATAGGTGTGGTATAGAGTCATTACCCACTAAGTCCATCCTTGGAGGTCCATAAATGGATCCCAAGTTTCACTTGTGAAAATACATGATAAGCTTCCCTCCGAGTCATTCCTTGATAGTTCATAGAGGAGTCCAAGTATCACTCATACATATATGATCTAGCTTCCAAATGATCTTATCCATGGAATTTGTAAAAGAACCCATGTATCACCCAAGGTGAATAATAATCATTAATTATAATAATTTAATTTTTAAATCCAGAAGAGTCTGTCTATGGTGATCCTAAATTGGAACCCACCTCTCACTATTGACATGACAATAAAAAAATATTCATGTGCACAAAGTCTAAGCATACCATATAATCTCACATTTTAATGTAATTTGTCATCACATTTTAATGTAATTTGTCATCACATTTTTATAGTCAATTAAATTTCCTCAAAAGGTGGTTTGAATAAAAACATAGGCTTAGTAGGCCTAACATCACATGAATCTTCCCATTCAATGTAATTTGGAATCTGGATATAAAGATCATCTCAAGCCTAAGAAAGAAAAAAAATAGCCAAAGGCATAGGGACATGGTATTCCATTCCCCATTTATTCAGTTCAATTATATCATAATCATTACTTTTAACATCCCAATTCAAGGGGTAAATAACATACCACAAAGGTTAATTAAACACATAGGCCACCATTGGTGGTTTAATATTATTTAATAATACACCCAAGGGGTGGTTCAAATTCAATTTTCGTAACCTTTAATTAAACCTCAATGGGTCTCATAGGTAATATAGGTCAATCCTACCCATTTAATTTAAGAATCAATAACTCTATTAAGCATCATTCAGAAAATACAGCATGTGAAACAATGATATATATAACACCAAGACTTTGAGGGAAAATAAAAAGACTACCTACATCATTTTATTAGTCACTCCTCTTCCATTGTTGGACTCTAATCTTGGATATAATGGAAGAAATCGATCAAAGAGACAACCACCTTAAAAATAGGGCATATGAACTTGCCCAAAAACAACTCCATTGAGGGGAATACACATTGAAAAAGGAGAAAGAGGATTATAGGACTCAACAGTGGCTATCCAAAGAGACAAAAAATGAATGATTTAGAGTCCCGAAAGAGAAGTTCCTTTAATCCCTATCTTTAAGCATAAAGAAGCTATTAAAGGTGGAAGAATATCTAATGAAGGAGAAGCAAAAAGGGTTTAAACATATAAATCCATTAAGGAAAAAATGATCATTTACCCATCATTAAAGGGGTCACATAGTTTTTCCACATAGTTGGACCAAATGTGCATCAACCATGCACTCGAATCTGCCTCAAGACCCCCCATAAGGTCATATAAAATAGTTAAAAAAATGTGTGATGACTATGTGTTTTCCCTCAGTTAAAATGTCTGAGGTAAACACACAGGTGTGCATCCTGGGTCACACGGTTAGGGAAAACCATGAGGTCCTATGATGTACTCTAAGACACCCCACACAATTTACTCTAACCATGTGTACTTGGAGACATGGTTTCTATTAACCAAGTGGCCCAACTATATCTTTCAAAATCTTGGTTTTCAAGATCCATACAAGCCTCATACACCTCGATTTCCTCTGTAATCCCACTAGGCACTCCGATAAGGAAATATTTAAGAAATTTAATTTAAAAAATAAAAATTCCATACCTCATAGAAAAACTAGGTTCTTATACCCTTTCCCCTTATAGATAACATCTTTTTCCAGCTCCGAGGAGCTTAGATTTTCTCGAAAATTGATTTGAGGTCAGGTTATCATCAGGTACATGTTAGACCATCATATATACCACATATAAAATTCCACAATAGATATGGATTGTATGAGTATTTTGTCATGCTTTTCGGTCTCATGAATGAGCTAGCAGTTTTCATGGCACTGATAAACCATGATTTCCATCTATATCTGGATTCATTTGTGGTGGTATTCGGGGATGATATCTTTCTGTATTATCACAATCTATACAACCATTCCAAACATCTAGAGATCATAATGAATACACTAATAGGGAATCATTTTTATTCTAAGATCACAAAGTTACACTTTTGGATGGAGAAAATTCACTTCTTGGGTAATATTATCTTAGATATAGGAGTATCAGTTGAACCAGAGAAGGTGAGAGATGTAGTTTACTGGGAGTAGTCCAATAAAATTTTTTATATACAGAGTATCTTGGGGCTAGTTGGTTATTATAAGAACTTCATTTAGGAATTATAATTCCTATAAGAACCCCTTATATGATTTAATAAGATGTGTGTGAAGTTATCATAGTTAAAAGCCTACAATAAATCCTTTTAGGATATAAAAGGAAGACTGAATTCATCCAAATACTGATTCTACCAAATATGGGTAGGAGATATACAATATACTGTGATGCATAAGGTATTAGGATAAGGGGGTTATGATGCAGGGGAAGTGATTCATGGCATACAAGCCTCATCAGTTGAGGCCACACAAGTGGTACTACCTAATACATGATCTCAAGTTATCTTCTATTGTTAATACCTTGCACTGTTGGAGGCATTATTTACTGGGAGATAATTTTGTGGTGTATACATACCATAAAAGCCTCAAGTACATTTTTACAGCATGAATTGAATCTTAGGAATTGAAGGTAGTTTGAACACCTATAGTATTTTTTAATTTGTACTTGTTTATACACCTAGAAATGGAAATGTAGTTTCTAATACTCTATATAGAAGGACTCAGACATAGGAAGTTCAGGAGGCTAGTAGTGAATGGAATATTATAGAATTGTTTTCTGAGATGCATGTAGAGGTTCAAGACTATCATGGAAAGTCTGTACTTGTATTTTTATCAGCAACCTATTCACTTCTGGAGAGAGTGAATATGATGCAGCTATCAGATTCCAAGTGCTTGGTCCTATGGGAGAGTGTTGCTAGTGATGACCCACCTTATGGACGGGTCATTAATGAGAATGTGATCTTGTGCATTCATGGATGCATATGGTTCCCTAAAGACATTTTATAAGAGTTTATGTGAGAGTATCATGCCTCTATATGGGATGTGAATATGAGTATTACTAAGATGTATTGTGACTTACATTGTCAATATTGGTGGTTGGGGATGAAATGGGATATAATTGAGTTTGTTACTTGAAGTTTCACCTGTTTGCAAGTGAATGCTGAGCACTAGTGACAAGTGGAGATTTTACAGCCATTGCTTATTTTTGAGTGTAAATGGGATTATTTCACCATTTATTTCATGATAGGATTTACTAGATCACCTTAGGGTAGTGACGTCATATGGGTGATCAAAGGAAGGTTGATAAAGGTCACCCATTTTTTACCTATTCAGAAGACCTTATCAGTTAATGGGCACTAGAGGCTCTATATTCATGAGATCATATGCCTCCATGGGGTTCCAAATTATATCATATTATACATATACACTTGATTCATATCATTGTTTTGGAAGGGATTGCAGAGGGAACTAGGTTCATAGGTACTACTAAGTACATCCTATCACCCACAATTCAAAGGTTAGTCCTAGCATACGATATAGGTTTTTGAGGTCATTCTATGAGCATACATACTTAAATTCAAAGATTCTAGGGAAATTTTTTTATCTCACATTGAGTTTTCTTATAATAACAGCTTCTAGGATACCATAAAAATGGCTCATTATGAGGCCCTATATGGTAGGATTTTCCATTAACCCCTATTCTAGTTAGATGTAAAAGAGGGAATGATACTAGGTCCTCATCTCATTTAGTAGAATTTGGATCAGGTTCAACTTATTAGGAAGCAGGTGTCTATAGCTTAGTATAGACAGAAATCATGCACCAATCATCTCCATTGACCACTAGAGTTTGGGGTGGGGAGTCATGTTTTCTTATGAGTTTCACCTATATTTGGGCATAAATAGATTCAAAATAAAAGTAATTTATCACCTTTTTATGTTGGGACCTTTGATATTATGGAGATAGTTGGTATGGTAGCCTATTGGTTGTAGTTTCTTCAAAGGTACTGGGTCATGCAAGACATCTTCCATTTATCTCATATTCATTGATATCATTCAGATCCTTCACACATTATTTATCCTAGAGAGGTTGAGTTGTAGGTAGATTCATCCTTTTAGGAACATCCTATCCATATTTTTGATTGAAGCATGAAGGATATACAAGGATGGGCAGTTCCTTTAGTTTGGGTGATATGGTAGCATGATCGAGTATAGGATGAGACCTAGAAGTGATAAAACAATGTACGTGACTAGTGGATGGAGATTTTCTCAGATTTTTTCTCACTAACCTTAGAAGGACAACTCAGGGAAGAGTTTCTTTAAGGAGGTTAAATTGTAATTAATCAAATTTTTATAAAGGTAAAATCATTCTTTTTCTAGTTTAATTCCTTGGTTTTTACCCAATGTGAATGATTAGTAAGGCTATAGAGGAAACAAGGGGTTCTGGGGATTGTTTAGAGCCTAAATCCCTTACTTTTAGAGGATTCATTTGGTCTACATGGTTAGAAGAAACCATGCCAACCATTTTTAAAGGTTAAAGTAAATCGTGTATGGTGTCTCAGTGCACAACAGAGGGAACACAGTTTTCCTTAACCATGAGACCCATGCCACACACCCGTGCATGTGCTGCAAAATTTTTAATAGAGGAAAAACACATGGTCATTGAATGATTTATCTAACTATGCACCTTGAATGTGTGAGGGGGTCTTGAGGAAATATTGGGCACACAATTGTCCCTTATTTTTTCAAACAGTGTGGCCAAACCATGCAAACTGGTTTTAAAGGGGAGAAAAGACCATTTTTCCCTTTGTTCTTTAAAACTTTAACCCACCTCTTATTTTATTATTTACTCCAGTGTATGAAATCACTCTCTCTCATTGAAGATCCCATCCAATCCTAACATGGTATTTGTGATAATTAATCTATTCTAATTATTATTTGAGTTCCATTCATCTTGTTGGATATCCACCAGTGAGTTCTTCACTCCTTAGTCTCCTTTCACTGTATGTCTTTTTTATCGATGATGTTATTTTGGTGTGAGCTCATATGCCCTATTTTCAAGGTATTCATATGTTCTTATATTTTCTTTTGAATTGGACCAAATCATAGGTTGATACTGGATGAGAATTCTTCTATGGGTTCAAGGTAGGTGGTTTATACCTTTTCTCTCAAGTCTGATTATTTATACCCTATTTCCATTGTGCTGCATGCTATACTTTTTGGGTGATGCTTAATAAATTTATAAAACCTTGAGTTAATTTTTAAATTCATGTTCAAGACATTCTGAGGCACCTTTATATAAGGTTGGAGGCTATTTACCTCAACCAGAACCACCCATGGGGTGGATTATTCCCTTTGACCATGAATATTCCACCCATGTGGTGTGTTGAGATCACCTTACATTATTAGGAATTGATTATGGTAATAAAGTGGATTGTCAAATGTTTTAAACACCTTGGAATTTTTATATGAATGGTATGAAATAGATAATCCCTTGGATTATATATGATTATGAAGGGATTAATGAAATGGTTTATGAAATGGTGAATGAGTTGGTTACGATGCCTTGGAAATTTATACTCCTTGGATCTGATGACCCACTTGGATATCATAGGTATTTATACTCCATGGATATAGATTAATTGGATTCCTTGGATATTTAGACTCCTTGGATATGGTTTACTTGACTTTCTTAGGATGCATTGGAAATTTTTAATCCTTGGATTTGTCAACCTATTAGGATTATTTGTACATTTCTACTCCTTGGATTCAAAGACCTATTAGTATGCCTTAGACATTTCTACTCATCGGATCTGATGACCTATTAGGATGCCTTATAAATTTATACTCCTTTGATATGATGACCTATTAGGATTCTTAGAAATTACTACTCCTTGGATTTGATGACCTATTAGGATGCCTTAGATATCCTCCAATGTGTGTATAATTCTCTTGGATTTTCCATCTGTCTGAGGATGGTACACTGTGCTCAACCTTAACTGAGTCCCTAGGGCCTTTTGTAAACCCTGCCAAAACTAAAATGTAAATCATGTGTCTATGTATGAAATAATTCTCATGGTAACTCCATGTGAGTATACAATCTCAAAAAAAAAATATATTTCTCATATCTTACATTGAGTGAGTCTCTTTGATCGGTAATAAGTGAGAATACTTTTTTAGCCAATCAATAATCATCCAAACTATATCACGAATCCTCAATGTCCTAGGTATCCCCATCAAACATTCTATCATGACGTCCTCTCACTTCCACATGGGTATATGAAGTGGTTGGAGCTAACCATTATGTTTCTAGTGCTCAGACTTCACCCTTTGATAGGTAAGGCATAAAGAGATGAAACCAACAATGTCCCTCCTCACCCCTGGCCACCAGAATTGTTGTCTGAATTCATGATATATCTTGGTTTCACCAGGATGTACTTCCCATCTAGAGGTATGGATTTCTCTTACAATCCCCTCTTTTATGGAAGAAAGGAACACTAATATCTCATGTACCATAATCAAATATTCATCTCTAAAAGACCACTTGAGTATCAAATCACTTATAGTTAGCTATTCCCACATCACAACACAATCTAGGCCTGACTCATGACTAGTCATCACCACATCCAAAAGTGATGATGTGATCACCAATGGGGTAAAATTGACAGATCCTTGATCCTTCAATGCATCCACCCTCCAGTCAGCCAACAAGATCATCAAGAACCATTTATCCTCTAAAGGCCACTCTCCAACCTCTTTCACAGCCCGTGCCATACAACTAAGAGCATATGAAATGAAATTATCCTTTTTAGGTGCATATTCCATCTCAGAGTAGAATGTCTACAAACACTCAAACCCAAACCTTTACCTTAGGTTTAGGTCCCTCTGCATGAAGATGTAGTTAAGGATATTGTGGTTTGTGCAAACAAATAATCTCTCACTAAAAAGATAGTGTCTCTAATAATTCAGACTATGGACCACAACTTCTATCTCCAGATCATGCGTAGGTTAGTTACACTCATGAGGTCATAACTAATGTGACACATAGGCTAATACCTAATATCTCTATATTATCACCACTCACAGACCAACTCCTGATGCATCACAATAAACTACATAACCATTCCCAAGATTAAGGAGTATTAATACTGGAGATATTGATAAACATCTGTTTAGATCAAGGAATACCTCTTCACACTAGTCTGACCACTGAAATTTCACTCCCTTCTTGGTCAGCACTATCATGGGTGATGATAGTCGAGAGAAGTCCTGAATAATTTTTTAGTAATATCTAGGTAGGCCTAGAAAGATTTTGATATCAAAACACATTCCAGTTATGTGTCTAAGAAATGACTGCCTCAACTTTCTCTAGGTCCACGAATAATCTCATCTCATATATAACATCCTAGCCCAACTTACAAGTAAACTGATAGCTGAACCGGTTGCCACGTGACCTCAAGATCGTCTCCCCATATGCCAGAGGCTGATGAATAGTATCAATGGTGTAAAGGTAGTTCAATGGGGAGACTATTCCCTTATATTCAGAGTAGAAAGTGTTAAAAAGATAGTAAAACTCAGATATTAGTGGAAGTAGTATAAAGAAATAATCAAAGTAGTGGAAGAAAATTATAATAACAACTGAATACAGAATATGGACAATGCCATTTTATACAATTCATTCATTCCATATGATAATATTTAATCTAAAATACTAACAAACAATATTAATTACATTTCAATATAGAAATAATTAAATAATAGAAAAGCCCAAAGGCAATCACCATGAGCATCCTGAACTCTAGCTCGGTTCTTTGCTCCTAACTTCTAGGTGCAAGCAATAAAACAAAAACAAGGTCCATATACCTATAAACAAGTAGGTCTACTCACACACCAATAGTACCTGATCAGGGTGTGAGATATAAATATCAGTAGTCTAGCACCCACGATGTCTAGCCCAACCCATCCTGTGCTATGAAAATCTAGCAGTGAAAGAAGATATATAACAAGTAAAGAAGTACTCAAAAGTAAACATCCTTAATATACTAGTACTCATTTAATATTCATTTCATTTAATCAAAAGTTAATCATTTCAATTCAATGAATTTATAATTCTCAAGATTTGGCTCATGCCTAGAATCCCCCATATAACTGGCAGCACAACAAATGCCTTAGAAGGCCATCTGTACAATACAAGTCTAAACCAAATCCAACCTTGTGATTTTTCATGGAGATGTGTCCTAAGACACATTAATCTCATTTAAAACAATTATAACTTGAGTCTATCATTGAAATTACTAATTTGGAATTCAAGTATCACTCCAGGCATAATATCAACCAACACCATATAAGCCCATCCCTAGTGAACCTCTCAAGAACCTGGTATCACTCTAGGTGAGGTATAAATGCTATGTCACCCGAGTCTGTACTTGGAGGTCCTATATGGAAACTCCAAGTATCACCCATGGAATATACTCATTTCCCCTTGAGTCAGTCCTTTCCATCCCTCATATAACTGGATCTATGTATCACTCAAAATATAATAATTAAAATCCCCCATGAGTATATCCTTGATAATAAAGTATCACTCGAGCATAAAATTCAAGACTAAACAAGTCTATCCATGGAATCATTCAATTGGATCAATGTACCAACCAACATATAAGAATTAAAATCCCCCATGAGTTTTTCCTTTGAAACTAAGTATCACTCAAGCATAAAAGTCAAGCCTCAACGAGTCCATCCATGTCATCCTAATGTGGATCCATGTATCCCCCAAAGTATAATGGTAAATAGACACATGATTCCATCCATGTAATTCTAATTTGAATCCATGTATCACCCAAGGATATTTATAATTTAACCAATTCAATTCAATTTAGACAATTCATTTAACATGCCAATGTCAAAACCAAGAGCACCCTTTAACAAACTCACCTAAAGAGGGCGACTCAAGCATTGTACAACCTCATAAGGCTTGGAATTTCATTTAATCATGTGGGTATAATTCATATAACAATAATCACATTCATAAAAAATTAATACATGGCTTTAACATCATTTAACTCATGTGGGCATATCATGATAACGATCTTCTCATGCTTAATCAAGTCATTGCATAGAATGGTCTAAAATTAACACACAATGGTTATCAATTCAAAATCCATTTAAATAATAACATGGAAAATTTCAATATAACAATCCTATCAAGCTATCACATAGATTAGTTATCATTTTACTCACATGGGGAAATCCTTATAATAAGATTATCAAGATTAATAACCTACTACACGATGTGATAATATTAAACTCACATGGGTATTTCCATACAAGGGAAACTCATGCTTAATAAAGTAATGACGTAGTAAGTTCTAAGGGTCATGGTCACTCATCCCTTCCTAGTTAATCCATTTAATTCACCAATTGATAAAAAAATAAATTACATGTTTGACATCCCATGACATGGGGTAAATATTCACACCTAAGGGTGTCCAAGGCCAAAATCCATTCAAGTTCAATTTAACAAGCTAACCCAAGGGGTGATTCAAGATTAAAAATCTATCACACCTGGTATAGACTTAACATAACTCATGTGGGAAACAGGAAATATAACAATAAATACATGATTAATAATAACTATATGGCCAAGTCCTCATTTAACTCATGTGGGAAACATCATTTAATAACATCAAAGGTCCATGCATTAACATACCATATATCAACACCAATTGGAAGACATATAGAAAAACTGAAACCACAATGAAACATGATATAATAACTATCACTACTTTTTTGGTTTGAAGGCAGTGCACCTATGTTGGAGGGTTTTTATTATAAAAATATGACTTATCCATAAACAAGTCATTTATCACATTTACACATTTCATTCAATCTTTTCAGTTACATTAAAAAAGGAAACTCATAAAACAAATTATTTAAAGAAGAACTTAAATAATTATTGCATTAAAGGGAAAAGATAGGGATCCTACCTAAAGAAAAAGACCAATTAGACTTTCAACAATTATTAGATTAGGCGAGGACCACTTGAAACTACCCCACACTCACACATACATACACCCTTATATATATATATCCTTTAGTCTAGATCACATATTTCACTCACCATGAGGGAATATTCCTAGGGGATATATATATATATATATATATATATATATAAAGATACATACCTATGTATGTGTGTGCTCCCCATCAATGATGACTAAAACTCCCTATAATAAATTTTAGGGACTCAACACACCTTAAGATTATCAAATTAAGGGTGAAAAACAAAATAGTGGGTTTAGAACCTTACCCCAATTGATGGGGTCAATCCAAACCAAAACCATCCACCTTTCCTTTGACCGTAGATGTTGGAATACAAACCCACATGTCCCGAGGAAGCCTTTGCACACCCTAATACCAGAAGAAAGAAAAAATGTTGGCATTGGCCCAACCCTTGGGTTCAAGCCAAGAAAAATATAGCGAAGGAAGACCCAAAAATGGCTGAAGTGAAGGAGGATAAGGAGGGATAAGGCCTTACCTTATGATATCGTGTTACAAACATGAAGTAATCGAAAGAAACCAACAATCAGAGAGGGAGTTGGGGAGGGGGTTGTCATGTGTCGAAGGGGAACCCCAGGGGGGTGCTGCATCGCGTATGAGGGAGGGGTGAGGGAGAGCGGTTTTATTTTAATTTAGCTTAAAATAAATCAATTTTTTAACACTGGTTACCACACATGGTTTAGTCCACATGGTTTAACATATTGTGCTCCAACCATGCTCCCTCCACTGGGCACTTGGAGCACCCCGCACGACTTGTCTCGTACGGTTTGGAAACCATACACCGACCGTGCGATGAACAATGTTTAGGTACTGCATCTACCACTAACTGTGTGAGCTAGGTGCATAGTTTGGACAAGCGTAAAAAACCCATGCAACAACCTATTCCCACCTATAATAAGCCACATGGTTACCTATTGTAGGATGTACAGTTTCAGACTAACAGTCCTCTACCTATAGGTCCTTTGAAACCTGTTTTTCTCAGTTTGGTGTTCCTGAAACTCATCGAGCCACTCGGGAAAGTTCTTGGGCCTTAACCCCAGTCCAAAAACATCACCTTGAAGCATTTTATCTCTCAGAATGAAGTTCTGATGTTCTGTTAAAAAAAACCATCCAATAATCACCAAAAATTCAAATTCCCATAGAATTTTATCTGGTTTAAAAACATAGGTTCTTACATCAGAAACCACATGTCCTAATAACTTTACCACTAAAATATATAATTAACACTTTGGTAACTTGGTATAAAGCTAATATGATCTAATCATACTCATGACTATCTATAGGTTCCTATACTGATGCTCTGGTGTCAATGAGTAGATGAGGATGTCCTCAATGAACACCATGATGAGAAATTCCAAATATGGGTGGACGATCTTGTTCATGAGATCCATGAAAACTGCTAGTGAATTAATAAGTCCAAAAAATATCACCAAGTACTCATACAACCCATACCTTCTCTGAAACATCATTTTTATAATTTCCTCCTCTAACTCACAAATGATGATTGCTTGATCAATGATAAATGTTGGAGAACCACCATGCTCCCCCTAAATAATCGAAAAGGTCATCGATCCTGGGTAAAGGATATCCATTCTTCACTATCACCTGATTTAGATTTTAGTAATTGATGTAGAGTTTAATACTACCATATTCCTTCTTAGAGAACAACATATATGCACCATATAGTGAAGTACTCAGCTTGATAAATCCCTTCCACACAAATTCATCAAGTTGCACCTTGATCTCTTTCAGCTCAGTTGGTGCCGATATGGGGGTATCGAAATGAGTTACACTCCTAGTGTAATCTCTATCTCAAAATTAAATCGTCCATTATAAGTATGTCCTATGAAGTCATTGAGAAAAAGATCTTAATATTGATCCATGTCTGGAGGTAGAGTCGAGGGGGATATCACCGATCCTACTAAAAGATCCAAGCCTAAAATTTGTGTTGTGATTTCCCCAAGTTGACTCAAGTCTGGTCCAAATCTACCTGCTCCCAGTTCCCAATCTATGCCCATAATGTATCTATCTCCCTTCGGTGATGTAAACAACACCCTTCTAGGATAAAAATCAGTGTGAGCTCAGAAGTTGGTTATCCAGTCCATGCTAATTGTCACATCAAAGGTCATCATCTCCAGAATCATAAATTCACAAAGGTGTCTATAACCGGTAAAAACTGTATGAAACTCTAGGTATCTCTAGAGAAGGTTTACTTATTTACTCAATCATGCATCAAGGGAGATTAAATTAGAGGACAACTTGACTAATAGGTCAAATCCATCAATCAATTGGATAGATATAAAGAATAAGAAGAACTAGTATAAAAAAAAGTAGTGGAAAAAGTGAATGTGATCAAGCTTTCACCACAAAACGTATACGGCCCCTCTCCACCATCTACTGGAGTCTGATGCACCACATATACAAGACCTACACCAGTTTTGCAGCCCAATCCCTAAGGTGTATAACCAATCCGAGTCTTCTACTGAGAACCTTGTCCAAATCCCTAGGATGAAGATTAAACCCATCATACACCCCTACATAATTGCATCCTCAATGATCTAGCACATAACTATTGAAGATGTACTATCTTACCCCACTTTCAGAATTGAATTTAGGGTATTTAGAATACCCTTATTTATTGTATGAACTTCCCACAATTAAATCACTTTGGGCCACCTCTAGAAGGAGATGAATAATCCAGACTACACTCCACTTATATACATATTTTTATCATACATCCCTGGTATTCCCCTTCCTTGCATCGATTGAGGTTCTCATGGAAATAGTAGGAGGTCCCCCAATCTGAGTAGTGAAGGGTAGGTGAAGACCAACTACCCGAAACTTCTCTATGATCTTCTCAATGGTCAGAGCCTTCCATAAAACCTTTGGGTATGAAGCCAGGTCAAAACAATGAACCTACTATCTAAGGTCGGGTCAAAGTCCAATATCAAACTTCTGAGCCATATGAACCTTATTACCATATAAAAGCGATAAAAATTAGAGGATCTTAGTAAAATATTCAATGTATGATGATAATTTT
This sequence comes from Viscum album, assembly GCA_963277665.1. Lineage (NCBI taxonomy): Eukaryota > Viridiplantae > Streptophyta > Magnoliopsida > Santalales > Viscaceae > Viscum > Viscum album. The sequence goes on along the minus strand of OY728143.1, from coordinate 2,028,077,499 downwards.
TTGGATCCCTACTACAGTTCCATGAATTCTTATTCTTGATAGATCTTTAGTGTGTTGGGGAAAAACCCTCTAAAAAAGTCCTTAAAGGCCTCCTAGGTGAGACCCTTGTGTCGTCTAGCCCGTCCTATAACTCCCCACTAACACCTGGTGGGTCCCTATAACACGAAGGCTACCAAATTCACCTTTTTCTATGTTAGAATATAAACAAGATTGAATATACCCTCTATAATATCAACTAAATCCTCAACATCCTATGTTCCAATGGTACCTTGAAATAATAGAGTATGCTAGATCTTGTAATCCCAAGAATAGTCTACCATATATTTTGATGGTGGATGGGATGGAACCATTTTCTTCACCACTAGGGTAGGTGTGGGAATATGGTCAGGAGAACCCTCCTACTAATCTTGTAGTCCCACCAAACATCTGTGAGGAAGCATCTTCTATAAAAATGAGGAATGTTAAAAATACAAAAAAATCCTATTCAATCTATGGGATCACACATTGTTCTCTTAGGATTCTACCCTCAGCCCAAGGTATACCCTACTAACCCTGGTCTCCATCCCTACATGTTAGTCATAATCATCATATACATACACTAACATAACAATATGCTCAATTCAACTAATTAATTAGAAAAGAGATATATCATAACAAAATGGAAACACACATATCATGAAAAGAGAAACCATATTAAAAAGATATCACAAATCAATACATTTAATTAAATAACTTCTATGCAGCACAATAACAGGTACATATATGGCATTTGAACCTACGTGCCTAATCATGATGCATGAACACACCCAAAATATCATAAATCACATATCAACATCATGTGAATCTTACATGGTAAATTTAATCAATAGTAATAGAAAAACATAATTTCCCCCACTTTATGAATTATTGGAGGTCCACTATACAGTGCTATCTAGACTCTATCATAGTTCCCCTACCTGAGTCCCAATCATCCTATCTTCTATCTATCCCATCGAAAATCAAGGTAAATGGAATAAAAAGTTATTGAATCCTAGTACCCTAATACCATTTTGTAATTCCCCAAACCGAACCAATGGTTATGAGCCAAAGTGCCACATGACCTCATGCACACCTCCTTGTATAAAAGAGACTTCCGACTAGAAGCAAGGGTTTGAGTCTGTTAGTGTGGAGACTATTCCCTCAGTATCATATCATAGGATAAATAATAAACAACAAATATTTTTAAAAATAATCAGAGTAAACATGTTGAAACAAATAAATTACATACATGTCATATAAATAAGAGTTTCTCCCAATGTGGAAAGCCTACATAGTATACTAAGAAACAAGTAAATAAGAAATAAATAAATAAATTGAGGGGGTAATCCAGAGTCTATCTCAATCTACCACATGCTATATGTTCCCCTACCCATCCATATACCATAGGGCCCTTTCCCTTCACTGGGCCCCTCATGAAATCTACAAGTGCACTGAAATTCCTGAGTAGGGTGTGATTAATAGACTCAATAAGACACCACTAATGCACCATTTCCTATTGTTCTCTAGTATAAAAAGTGTATTAAATAATGATAATAAATTCTTAAAAACATAAACATTCAATATAAAACTGAGTGGTTATAAACTAACTGATCCTCCACTAACCCCTACCACACCTACTTCGGCACCATTCCAGAAGAATAATGAGAAGATGTTAGCAGTAACCAATCTAGAAACTGGGTTAGTGTAACTATCACTTGAAAACCTCATGGAATCATGCTCGGTGTACAACATGTAACTCACATGATATCCTGAAATATTACATGAAACTCCTAAGAGTGATTGATATGCAACATGCAAATTAAAGGAGTTCCTGATATATGGCATGCAACTTAGAGTGTCCATCATATGACATATAAATTAAAAGATTATTTTATATATGGAATTAAACTCAAAGGAGTTCCAAATAAATGATGTTCTATGGTATCATCATATCTCCACCCCCATGATGAGGACTGTCAGTGCTATCATTTCTAGTTAAGTTCACTCCCCCTCTAAGGGATAAACATGTCATGATGATCCACATGTTCTATGATCTAAGAATGGTACCTCAAAGAAAGGTAACATATATATACAAGGTTTAGCATAAATGTTGATCATATCAAAAAGATAAATAAATAAATAACACACAAAAACATCTTATCATAATCAAACATGGAAACAATATACTGTAATATCACCAACAAAACAAACATCACAAAGGGTATCACATGATACACACACACCCACATGAAATCACAATAAATAATGATATCAAATATGTCAACACATAAATCATAATATAGAAAAATGTGTAAATGATATCCCATGAAGTAAGGAACTTATTACCCCAACATCTTCAATATCAACAACAAGGATAAACCACCCTTTGTGGTTAAAAAGCTGGAGTGGAAACCTCAATAGTCAAGAACATGCACTCTTGTACCTTATAATTATAGTCATTAAAACATTAATGATCAAGGTTCATCAAAGGTCCCAAGAACCAAAATCATCCATTATATTTTAAAATAAATAAAATATCACATGCGATGATACTTTCTCTCTCTCAGATAATTTAAAAACTATAATTTAGGTCAACACATGTGCTATAAATATTCTCCTCAAGAATAATTATAAAACCACCTTCAATAATTTATATATCTAAGTTAATTCAAGAACACATGAGGTATTATTTATAATTATTCTTTAATAAAACCATATAATTATTCATATAAAAAGCATAATTGTCCTTTGATAATTTTTTTATAAATTATCCTTTGATAATTTGATTTAATTTTCTATTGAAAATAATTATAATTTATCTATTGATAATTTGATGTAAAAATTTTTTGGTAATTTATAACAATTATCCTTTTATTATTTCACATAAATATATTTTGATATTTTTTTATATATTATCCTTAAAAAAATTAGTGTCATTAGCATTTGATAATTAGTTATAACTATCCCTGATAATTCCATTATAATTTATCTTTTTATAATATTTATAACTTATCCCTATTAAATAGACATAATTATCTTTCGATAATTATTTACCTATATTCATATATTTTATGTAATTATCCTTAATAATTTATTACAATTATCAATGTTAATTTCATACTATTATCATTTGATAATTTTCTAAATTATCCCAAGATAATTTAAGTTTTATCATTATATAAGTCAACAATGTTTTTTTAGATTTTGAGAGGTAATAAAAAAATGGACGAAAAAAAACTAATACCTTATTGCTCCCAGGTACAACACATAGAAAGAAAACATAGAGGGATTCACGTGAATGAATCTAGAAATGGGAACCCAGGGGGTTGGATCAATGGGCTTCATCGATTGCGTACAAGGAATATTTGAGGCCTCTCAGATTAGACCGAAGAACCAACAAGAATGAACCGATTAGTTCAGGTATTTCAAAACCCAAATTCATATACCTTTATCAAAACCAAAAATCTAATTTAATCTGCTATTTCAATATAATATTGATGGTAAAGTCATTAAATTCATCCCATTAAGGTGTTGGAAATTTTAAATGGGTTAAAGAGTATTGATTTGGCGATTTTTGAAGCCAATAAGGTGAGAAAAATGGTGTCTATAAATGCATCTTGGGTTTGAGGAAGAATAAGGGTAGGAAAATATTAAAAATATAATAGAAATATTAAATAAAATACCCTCATGTATGATTTAACCAAACACCTGATGCACACAAAGCTTATGTCACACCTAGGGTAAAACCCACCTTCCAAACCTAATGGAAGTATTAGATTTCCTATCTAAAATTTCATTAAATAAATATTACATTATTTAAAAAAACCATGTCCTCATAATATAATATATTTAATATTTTTATTATATCAATACTGAGGCTCTAAGGGTGTCAGAATATTGCGGTGACTCAGTGCCTAACTCTGAAAATATTTCATATAATATTCTAAAGTGTTAACAATTAATTTAACCTTACATGAATTCACTTCAAAATAAATCATTCATAAGGTGATTTTCATTGAAAAAGTTTATTTTTTAGATAAATCAATCATAAATTATTTACAAAGTGGTTTTTATTATCATTAAAAATTGGGGATATTACACAAGTAATTTAAAAGTAGAATTATATTTTTGGATTTGGTATTAAAGTGATATATGAAACATTTTATTTAGAATAATATAATTAATTTCATTTCGATATTTTTTTAATGATTTTGGTATAAGTTTATTTTTATTCGTAAAAACATGGTTTTTTGTAAACTATTTTTAAGTGCATAAAGTTTATCCATTTTAATTAATTAAAATAACCCATAGTAAGGAAATATTTAAATGAAATTAAAATTCATAGATTATATATCTATTTATATCAATTTAAATTAATATAATTATGATTTCTAGTCACAAAGTTAATATAAGATCATCTATTGCTTGAAAAATGCATTTTCTTGAAAATTCACTTTTCATTGTGTTTTACAAGTTTAAATTTAAATTAAATTATACCACTTATATGAATTGAATTTGATAAAATTTATTCCATATTTGAAATCAAAATAATTAATATTAGGTAATATGTTCAACTTAATTTTTGTTCATAACGAGTAGTAATAGAGTAAAAATTTATTACCACAGTAAAGGTTAAAACAAGTTTATCAAGGGTTAATCTATAAAGATAAGGGTTAAAATGACCTAATAACTTTTTGAAACCAAAATTACTGGTTTGATTTTGACCTTAACATTATCACCTTCAAATATGATCTATTTTGGTTCCATTTTTCTAAGAAAGTGACTTGAAATTATTTTAAGACTTTGAAAAATTACAAGTGTTCGAATACCCCAATTATAAAAGGAAACATCTTATCCCCTCATCTCCACATTTAAAAAACCTTTTGGTTTATCCAATACCTACCCAAATTTGGAGATCTGACATCATGATATTTTCCAGGGAGGGGAAGTTCCAAGTTATCTTGTTTGGGTTGATTTCCTAAGACCTACGGGTCATATAACGTGTCACTTAAGCCTTAGGGCCTTATAAGTGTTCCCCCTCATCCCTTGAAAAGGGATTATCAAAAATCAATAAAAATTAAATGCCTTCGATCCATTCAAGTTTGAATGTATGGATTACCACCTCCATGATGTGACGTGATTCATTTTTAATTACCACATCACATGGATGATATATATAAGTATATTTAAAGAAATAATATTATATTTATGATATAATGATCATTTTGGAAAGATAAAATATTTTTTCCTAGGCCTATTTCACTAAGACTCAAGAGGAGGGGGTGAATTGAGTTCTTGAAATCTTATTAACTTAGAAAACCAACCACTTTAAAGATATGATTAAATTTTGATCTTTTCTTAACACAATCACGCAACAAAAATAATATCTCAAAGAAAATAGATTAGATATAGAAATTTATAGTGTTTTGGGAAATATAAATCCCCTATTCCACTCTACTAACACTCAAATCCAAGATCATGGTGATTTTCCCCAGACCAATCCTTTTGATGGGTACTTCAAATCCTTTTTATAGGGACTGAATGAATTATTGAAAATAGTCTAAACTTGGTACAATAGTTATATATTTCAACAAAGATCCAACAAGGCTTTAAAAATAAAATTATTCAAGGTCCTTTTACCAGGAACCTTAATAGTGAGATAAATAATAAAGAGAGTGTTTACTGGGAAGGATCACCGTTTTTAGTTATAACTTAAAAAATAGAAGAAATATCTAGGAGATATGATAACAATAAAATAAACATCAAGGAGAGTTTTATAAAACAAAAATAAATATGATCGAGATAGCACAACTTTAAATATTGAAGTTTCTTTTTTTCAAGTAAAACTGAGCAACACACAAGGATATTTAAGAGTGAGTTATTAAAAGATAGTGTAGGGATTATGTTATTTTAAATATTTCATCCTTTACACTTGAGATAACCCCAATTAAATGCATGAAAAATCATCTTTTAGGTACACAAAAACTGATCATTAAAATTCAGGATTGGAGTTTTAAATCCCACACATCCTTTTCTTGAAAATACATTAACAACAATACTGACCATTAAATTATACTTTTAATTGTTACTTTCTTAGTAATTTCCTCTTATTATAATCTTTTTTACCATAAAGAGGTAATCCAACAAGTAATGAATTCATAAAAATATTAATTCTCATTTAAAGTACACCAATGGTAATAAATACTAGTTTTGCGGATCGACATAGCTGATTATAGATCACCAAATTATTAAATTCTATAAATTTTAATTCACATAGCTGAATTGACCCACATATCCACTCTCCACATAGATGATTTATTGTAATAACTATATTTATTTAGGTTTTCTTTATGTATCAATTTTTTTTCACATAGCCTTTTTAATCAAGCAGCCAAATTTAATGTAACTAAATTAAATTATGTATCCATTTGAAACAACATATACAATTTCATCATGCACTCAAATCACATATCCAATTACTCCAAGTAACTAATTCAAATAGTAATTTGATCTACGTGGACAATTTCTCTTGTAGACAATTCATTAATGTAGGTGATTTCCACATTGTGATTTCACAATGTAGTCATTTCACATAGGTGAACCCTTTACATAGGTGATTTCTTGATGTGTCCATTTATTCACTTAGCCAAAATCCTCACATAGTTGATTATCCATTCTTAGGATTTTTTTTGAAAACTCCCATAACTTGAAGTGTTAATAGCTGAATGACTTAGAAAATAATAAAACATGATGAGCATACTTAAAAATAAAAACATCAGTAATATATGAAGGGTATTTGAGATAAAAAAACCTAAAGTATGTGGGATATGTTGGAATAAAATTAATAGTCAAACAATCTCCCTATTTTTGATGATCACAAATCCCATAAGACATTAAACACAAATTTATTAAAAAGATATTATATATTTTAAAAAAACTATATAATAAATATATTATTTTTATAATTTTATGTTTATTATTTTCTTTCCCCCCTTAAATATACACTTATCCCATTTTTATTACTTATGGAAACATACCCCCATTTGATTAAACTTAGGTTAAACTTCTCCCTCTTTTTGTGTAATTAAAAATAAAGGTAATGAAGATAAAAAACACATTTAATTTAGGAATTTAGGTAATGAATTATTTAATTATAGTTTTGAAATTGAATTTGAAATTATGGAAATAATGGAATTTAGTAATAAAAATAAATAGATTAAAAAAATTAAATGAAAATAATAACTAAGTAAAATATAATAAATAGACAAAGATAAATTTCATAAAATGTTAATCATTTATATAAAAATACATCCACTCAACACCCAAAAAATACATATACAAAATACTAGTTAGAATAACCAGGCATATGGATAGGGTCAAACTAAGAAGGTATATTGGGTGGAGGTAATTTGAAATCTAGAGAGGTTATAGAGGTGGTAGGAGGGTCCATTACTACTGGAAACACAACTCTCCCAATCTCCATAGTAGATCGATCTATAGATCAAACCACTGATATGTCTCTTCAATCCTAGGTAGGATGACCAAGTATTCTTTCAATATTTCCTTAAAAAACATTTAAATCATAAGAGCCTATAGGAACAAAGTCTAACTTCTTTGGTGGGTCTAAGGATGAAGCTTCTTTCCTAGAATGTTGAGAAGCTAAAAATGTATCTACCTTGGATTTATCTTTTTTATAGATGTTAGCTGGATCATAAATTGTATCCACTTTTTTTCTGGTTCCCCAAAAATTATTTTTAGGAGCTGGTCTGAGTACTCTTCTCCCTCTAAGGTATAACATATCTTCTGCACACATGTTTATTCTCTCAAAAATATCTGACCTGAAAAATTAAATAATAATATAATATTCCTATCTACGAATTTTAAAAACCTAGGAGAGACAATTATTCAAAATTAATTTAAAATATTCAAGCTAACTAGAAGTGAAACTCTGAACAGAACTGAACATGTGATCATGTTGAGGGTTAGATGAAGCAGCTGGAAGGTCTAAGTACAACTTCATTAGAATTTATTCCACAAAACCTTGAACATTGAATATTCTACCTTTTATACATTATACCTTCCTTTCCATATTATCTATCTACTCTAATAGTAATTGAGATACCTACTAAACAATATTGGATGGAGGTTGAGACATTCGAGCACTAAAAGTGGAAAAATCAAGCTTAGGTGAAATTGAAACAGGTACTACAGGGGAAGGTATAATAAGTGGTTTCATATAAGGGATAAATCTAAGTGGATTGTAGAAAACAAGCACTTTACCTATTGTATAATCTATAACTGACTGACTTGCTTCAGATTCTAAGGAACCAAAGTCCTCTTCTGAGCACAAGATTTTAACTTCTTCATAGATCTTAACCATCAAGGATGTTATTCTTTGTTGATTTTTGGTTACAGGACAAATAGACCTAGAGACCATTCCCTGAATTCCTTGAGACACTTCCAATATTTCCTTTTAAATTTCCACCAATGGATTCTTCAAGATAACCCATTATGTCATTGAACGAAACATATTTTTTAAGTCTAAGTTTTCTAAATTATTATCTAATGTCTTGGAACTCACCTAAAATATATTTATTGAAATATTTCATGAGAAAATGTATGAAAATATCACACTATAGAGATTTAATTTGAGAGGAAATAGAATTCGACTCTGAAAGAATTAAATCTACTCCATTCTAAAAAATTCTAACCACTAAAGTTGAAGAGGTAGAGGATTGGGTTACTGGTTGAAATCTCTTAATGAATTCAAAATGACTGACCACAACACTATTTATGGTATGAAAACTTACCTTCATCTTATAATTAAAACTTTGAAATTCATTAATTGTATCCTATGGCATATCATATTGGACCATTGGAATATTTTGAAGCATGTCTCTTTGAGATACAATTAACACTCCAAACTCATTAAACTCTTACTTGGTAGAACAATAATTTTCCATCCCTCTCACTTGGTATTTAAATTTCTCAAGATATTTTGATTTTATATCAGAATCAAATTGTTTCATAGAAGGAACTACATATAGATTTTTGATCAAATCAATTTGGGTTTTTATTATCCTAATCAATTTTTTAAAATCAAATGTTGAAATATAAATCTTCTTATGTTGTTTGGTCTCATAATTAGAAGATGTGAATTCATTTATCAAATCATTATAATATCATATGATATTATCAAACATATTCAAAAGAGAAGAGATATAATATTTCATTTTAGAACCATCAAAGCTCTTACTTATATAAAGTTCATACTTATACATATGAGGAGGTGATGGATTAGGTGGTGTATGACAATGATCAACAGTATCCATAACCACATCACTAGCTCTATCTCAACCAGTAGGTGATCCAAGAATAATTGGATCCCCTAACTAATTCTCAAATTTAGTTTTAGGTCTTCCTTTACAAAGTGAGACTCTAAGAAAAGTTTCAACTAGAATTTTCTCCAAAAATAAAATAGTTTTATCAATAAATGGATCAATTTTATGAACTAATTTAGCTGCATAAAAAAATTATTATTCTTGGATATGAACTGTCTCTACCTTATCCAGACTGACCTTAGGCATCTGGGAATCTATTCTAGAATCCACTATCTCATACACCTCCCTAGAATACATCATCTTAGTAGGTGTTGTATCCATAGGTGATGAGGTTTGTGATGGCTCCCCCTAATACACACCTTCCTGACCAATAGGTTTCAAGAAATTTAAACTTGATTCCCAATAGTATCCAATGGTTTTCAAAATCACATATAAGAGATTATTATTCTTATGGAATTTCATATCCTCTCCTTTAATTATATCCACTTCCTTCTTCTTAAGAATCATGAAGATAATACAACCATAGGGGTAATAATTCATCTTAACTTTTCCTTTGAAAAAGTGATGGATAAAACTCATCATATATTTTGTAAGATTCAAATTTAGATTCTTGACCTGGATATATAAGACATACATATCCTGAAACACCACTTTCTCCATCTCTCTAAATCTATGGTAAAATCCTAGTCTAAATGAAATTGAAAATGGCTTTCCATTCAGGTTCTAAATACTTTATTAGATTCTTCTCAAAAGAATAGGTTCTGAAAAGAAACTTGAATACTTCAGTTGGACCTAATTAAATCATAAAAACCATATTTTTAATGAAATTAAACTCCCCCTCATGGGGAAAATGAAAAATTTTAGACAAATCCACTGATGAATCCTACATTTCTTTACCACTTACATTTTATGAAAGAACATCCTCTATTTAACCAAATTGGAACTTGAAATTCCCCACAAACTCATTCACTTATTCCTTAAACAATAAACAAAATTTCTTTTTATTAAAAACAAAATTACCAAAATTTAAATTGAAGGACCTTCTTCAGTAACATCTCATTCATCTTCAAGGAACCCCATTCAACAACCTTTTTAATAAGAACCCTACACGACTCACCACTCAACTTCACTATCTTGGAAGAACCAGAGTTTCCATCATATTCACACTTGATTTTTCCCATGGAATAAATATTTGTAGAAGTTTGACCGGGGATTTAGAGAGATGTGGAGGAAAAAGAGTGATGGTTTGGATTATGAGAGAAGAAATATATATGAAAGGAGAAAGGGATGAGTTTCATTGAGTGTTAGTTCACAGAACCAATTCCCGATACATACATACCTAATTTAGAATTTGGGTCGATTATAACTTAAAATAAGTAAAATAAAATAGAAACTAAAATAATTCAATTAATTTTATCAAAAAAAATTGGCTTAAATTAAACAATAAATCAGAATATAATAATTTAATTTCTATAAATAATTAAAACAAATCATTAATAATATAATAAAGAAATTAAAATTCAACGTGATAAGATAAATTAAACTTATTTAAATTATAATAATTCCAATTCAATTTTAATAAAATCAAAACATTCACACACAAGGGGATTAGTAAAAATATCCTCTAACTAATTCTTAGTAGAGATAAATTCAAGAGTAATATCACCTTTTCAAGAATGATCTCTTAAGAAATGATGTATTAGATCTATATGATTTGTTCAAGAATAATTTATCAGATTCTTTGAAATATTAATAAAACCAGTGTTATCACATTTTATCGATACTTGATTATAATTAAATTCAAAATCCATCAAGGGGTATTTCATCCACAATACTTGTGCACAAAAATTACCAGCAATAATAAATTCTTCTTTAGTAGTAGATAATTAAATAGAGTATTGTTTCTTACTAGAATAGGATACAAGGGATTTAACTAGAAAATGTAAAGTTCTTGAATTACTCTTCCTATATACTCTACAACCACTAAATTCAACATCTCGATATAAAGTCTGATTAAAATTATAAGTTTTTGAAAAAAGTTAAAGAGATTGAAATTGTTCTTTTCAAATACCATAAAATTATTTTAGCAGCTTTTTAATGAAATTTGTTAGGATTTTACTGAAATCTAGCATATAAGCATACTAAAAAAATAATTTATAGTCTAATATAATTAAAATACAGTAGACTCCCAACTATTAATCTATATAGCTTATTGTCAACCAATTCCCTAGCTTCATCCAAGTCAATCTTTTCATTAGAACTCATAGGGGTGGTATGTACTTTACCACTTTCAAGTCCAAATATTTTAAGTAAGTCAAGTATGTATTTTCTTTTATTTTTCACATTCCCAAAGTCCTTTTGATAAATTTGAAAACCTATAATGTAATTTAACTAACCCATCAGACTCATTTCAAATTATTTTTGCAATATTTTTAAAAATTCATTACATATTTTTTTATTTGTAGAACAAAAAATCACATCATCAACATATATCTAAACCAATAAAATATACAAATATAAAATTTTATTAAACTGATAAGGATCTTCCATTCCTACTGAAAATCCATTTGATAAAATAAATTAACTTAAATGTTCACACTAATCTATAGGTTCTTTTTAAGTCCATAAAGAGATTTGATAAGTTTAAAAACCAAATTTAGAAAAATAGGATTTTTAAAACCAGGATGCTATTAAATATAAAATTCCATCATAATAAATCCATATAAGAAAGAATATTTTTTGTCCATATGATAAAATTTGAAATTTATATTTGATTCATAGGATAATAGAATCCCAAGGGATTCTAATATAGATACTAGTGTTAAGGTGTCATTATAATCTACACCTTCCACTTGATTATAACCTTTAGAAACTAGTCTATCCTTATTCCTAGTGATCACATCATGATCATACATTTTATTCCTAAAAATTCATTTTGTTCCTATAATAGGATAGTGAGAGGGTCTATCAACTAATTCTCATAACTTTTTTCCTCTTGAATTGGTTTAATTATTTTTACATTTCTAACACCCAAATCTCATAAATTAAGTCTTCTTATATAAATTTAGGCTCTAGTTGAGACAAAAAGATAAAAAATTATACAAGATTTACTATAATTATTATAGTACTAATTACATCATTTAATATTACTATAACTATTTATAAGGGTTGGTTATTAAGGGTTCTAGACTATATAGGCATCAAAATATATGGTTCACTAGTATCCACCCTTTCAAGATTTGGTTATGGAAATTCAAGTTCCAAATCATCATACTTCTTATTATCAAAGAGAGTTTATGGTTTTATGATTTCAAAAGAACCACTTAACTCATCAACTTGATCCATTTTTTGATCAAAACTATTGATTTTATAAAATTTCATATGATTCAATTCTTCAAAAATATTTGACATTTTAGTGAAAACCCTATATGACTTAGAAGTAATAGAATAACCAAGGAATATTCCTTCATCATCCTTTGGATCAAATTTACCAATATTATCCTTAGCGTTTAGAATATAAGCCTTACATACAAATACTTTAAAGTATCTAATGTTTGAATTTATATTATTACATATCTCATAGTGTTTTTTATTTAATATATACCTTATTAGAACTCTATTTATGGCATAACATACTATATTTATAGCTTCAACCCACAAATGAGTAGAAAAGTTATATTCACATAACATTGTTCTAGTAATTTCTTACAAAGTACTATTCATCCTTTAAATAACAAAATTCTATTGAGGTGTCCTAGGGGTATAAAAAATATGTTTTAAACCATGTTTGGAACATTATTAATTGAACTCATGCTACTCAAATTCACCTCTATGGTCAGTTATTAAATCAATAATTTTTCTATATTTCTCTTTTTGAACTTGTTTTCAAAAACCTATAAAAATAAAACATGATTAAATATTAAATTTTAAAAATAAAACCCCTATAAATCTATAAAAAACATCAACTAACACATAAAATAAATATTTTCCTATTAGACTTATAGTTCTGGATGGCCCAAACAAATCCATATGAATAATTTCCAGGTGTATAGAAGTAGAAACCTCTTTAATTGGTTTGAAAAATGTCTTTATTACTTTCCCATTTGGCATGCATCACATAGTTTATTTTTTCTCAATATAAGTTGAATTAATTATGTAACTAAATTCTTTTTAGAAAATTTTCTCAAATAATAGACATTATAGTCTCAGTCTTCTATGTCAAATCCAATATTCATTTGTTTCAACATTTAAGTAGTTTACCTATTATCTACTCAAATAATTAAGATCAATATTGTAGACATTTTCCATTATAGGTGATTTAAATTTAAGAATTTTGTCTTATAAAATGTAATAGACAATATTAGAAAAATAAAAAAATAACCTTCATCATAAAGTTCCGAAATACTTATCAAAATTTTCTTTAATCCTTCCATATATAGAACTTTGTTGATGAGAACTAATATTGGATTACCAAAAGATCCAACTCCCCTAATTTTTCCTTTGATATTGTCACCAAAAGTGACATAAACACCATTGATTTTTGAAAAGGAGTGAAAATTATATATATATCCACTAATGTTCCTTAAACATTCACAATCCATATACCACTTATCATTACTACTCTTGGAACTTTTTCCCTCACTTGAGTGTGCCATGAATCACATATTTTCATTTTGATTAGAATGTTCATATTGTGATTATAAAGATGTAACACCACTAGAATCCTTTGAATCACTCTATGTGGATTACATAGACTTCATGGATTTCTTTATATAACCAAACCTTTTAAAACAATCTTTCTTAGTCTTTTTATTGTCATGCAGTTATGGAAAATCTATTTTGATGTTTCCAAGATTTTTGTATTCATAAAATCTCACTTATTTATAGTTTACACCATGTTTATTGATCTTATTAAAGGGTTTCTTGAAAAATATTCTCTTATTATAGAAATTTTTAAACTTTCTAGAAAAGTGAGAAAGATCACTATCAGAAGAAGAACTATTTGATGTTTCCTCATCTGATGATTCATCCATTTGTATCTCTTTACTTTTATTATCATCTTTAAAAGTTGAAACTTTTAAATTGGTATTATACTTCTTAAATAATATATTATTTCAATATTTATCTTCCATATCATCCTCATACATAATAAGAGTTCCAATAAGATATTTTATTTTAAAATTATTAACTCTATAGATTACCTAATAGTAGCAGAGATTACAATCCATCTTGGTTGTATGATTCTGAGTATTTTCAAATATTTCTATTATTCAGGAATGGATTTACCCAAAGAATAAAAATTATTTACAATATTAGTAATTATTTCATTAAGTTGGGTGATGGTTTCTCCTTCCATCATTCTAAAAGTATCAAACTTAATCTTAGAATTATTTTATCTAAGATCTTGCATATTTTCTATTCTATTATAAGCTACTAAAATAGTATTATACATATCATGAGTTGCTTCACCTTGTGAAACTATATTAAAATCATATGTACCTAGTCCACATATTATATAATTCATTTCTTTATATCTTAGATCATAAATATTTTCAGTATTATCATCCCATGTTTCATTTTTTTCCTTGTAAATTTCATAAAGATTCACAGATTTAAGATAAACCTTCAGACCAAGTTCATTCAAAAGATTATCATCCATTACTTATAGTAACCATAATTATCACCATTAACTATATTTCCATAGACACACCTTTCCTATTTTCATTCACAATAGAAATCTTGAATATGATATTTAGACTTCAACCTTTGAAACTTGAGAACTCAAAAGTCATAAGCACTAATACCAATTATTATCCAAAACTAACTACACTAAGACTCAAGAGTTTGGGGTGGGAGGTGGGGGGTAAATTGGGTTCTTGAAATTTTATTGAATTAGAAAACCACCCATTTTAGATATATGATTAAATTCTGATCTTTTCTTAACCATAGAGTACAAAATAAATAAGAGAAAAAAAGAGAAATAACATAGAAATTTATAGTGATTTAGGGAGAAAAATACCCTAGTACACTCCACCAATTCTCACATATAGTGATTTTTACTAGAAAATCCTTTTTTAGAGACTTATAATCCTTTTTCAAGGTATTTCATGACTTAGTGCAAGTAGTGGACACTTGGTACAATAGAAGGAGCTTTCAACTAGGATCCAATAGGGAATTTCAAAGATAAATCTTTAAGTTTATTTTAATAAGAAACTTCAAAATGAGAGAAATAATAAATAGAGCGTTTAAAGGGAATGATTATTGGTCTTTCCAAAATTTACCCCAAGTATTTAGGGTTGAAAAAGTCACTTTTAGTGTAACTTGGGTTGTTGAATCCTCATAGACCTAAGAAGAAACCAAAATATACAAACATTCTAAGAGGGTGATATGGATATGAAGTTGCCATTTTTTTTGTTTTGAGATGGTTTAAGTGAAAAATAAGACACCTTAGTTAATTTAACTTATGGCAAAGGGTTGATTCTAGGTTATTAGAAGGGATGTATTGGATGGATTTTTTTCTAAATTATTTCAATCTCATTAACTCAAGAAGGATTCATTCAATGAAATCAATCTAACCTCATCACTTACTAGTTTAAAAACTTCTCATGAACATTCTAATAACCTATAAACATATAGTATAATTTTCACAAGCACTCCAAGGTAAAGTATCTTAATAGAACATGAAAAGTGTTGTGATAAAATTCAATAAATAAGAGGAAGAAAGAAGATCATTGAATGAAAAAATAAAATAAAATAAATGATTAAACATTTAAACAGTGATATATA
The DNA here is from genome assembly GCA_963277665.1 of Viscum album. NCBI lineage: Eukaryota > Viridiplantae > Streptophyta > Magnoliopsida > Santalales > Viscaceae > Viscum > Viscum album. The sequence continues at coordinate 2,028,061,354 of OY728143.1, read as the reverse complement.
ACATCCAATATATCCCTTTTCTACTCCCTTAGATAAATACATGAGAGGTATAACCTTCCATTAATGAAAATCTTACAATGTAAGAAAAGAGTAGACTCATGATGGAAAAATTGAATAAGTAAAAACAATGAAATAATGATCACTCCACCATCATGTGAAGAATTTCACAAGTGTTGGTGTGAATAATTAAACACCTTGATGAAAATTTATCAACATGATATAGATATGTAACATTATATAAATATATTTTTTTAATAACTAAAGTGAATTTAAAAAACTTACATGTGAAAAAACAAACGTGTGAATACAAAACGACAACACAACATTAAAATTGAAATAAACCAATGCATAATTTAAATCCTCTAACAAAACATCATTAAATAATAATTTCAATAGTTTTGGGTTTATCCCCAAATAATTTAATTATTACCACTTGATTATGGTAGTCCTAGGGTGGTGTAAAGTATGTGGAATTTGGAATTTTACACCCTTAACCCGAAATGGGAGCTAGCTTGCATGCCTCTGAATGATGTGTCCAAATGAGCTTATTGATTAATGTATTTTAGTAGACCATATAATAATAAATTTGAGACAATGATGTCTTCTAAAATTATATAAAATTTCATCCCAATTTATTTTTTCATAGATATGATTGAAATGGTGGGCTATCATTCTGGGTCATAGGATTTGGCCCATAAATTCATCATCAACTTGGGCCACCTGGAAATACCTTTAAAAATCATAAATTTTTATGGGAAATATTTAATGAAATTTTCCTCATGATTTACTATATCTCCAATTGAAATTTTAGCTTAATTGGGATTCTATCATGGCCTTTAAAATCATTTTAGTGGGATTTTTTCTAGTTCACCATACCTAGAATGTCCTAGGTTCAAGGGCCACTTTGGTCATCATCCCAATTGAATCTTCAATAGATCTAGAAGGATATAATATTACTGAAAACTTGGGAGACCTAAAAATGAAATATAAAATAAAAATCAAGACCATTTTGTCTTTTATGAGGTGTTAAAAAATCTACCCTGTAATTGTGTATTTTGAGAAGGAATTACAAACTTGTCAATAAAAGAAGTTAAAACTATAAAATTAACTAGTACTAGTGTTTATAAACATTGAATCACATGAATATTATAATATAAACAATTAATATTATCCTATTTTAGTGGCTAATTACACCCCCAACTTGATATTTTCTAGTCTTTAGAAAAAATTACGTAAAAAATATGAAAATTGAATTCCCTTTTCTAAGATCATTATAACATACAATGGTTGGAATTTTGAATTCATATCAAACAATAATAAAACCTATAAAAATAATTTAAATCAATCTAGGTCTACAATCATATCACAAGCATGATCCCATTCCTTTTTTCGAATTCATCATCACATTTCATCAAGTTTAAATTATTCATAATTATGTGATGTGAATCAAAATAGACATTGGGGTTCATTTTTATTGAAGGGGAAAATGGGAACACTAGGTGGAATCACATTTTAATGTTAAGATGAGTATTAATTCATTTATTTTTTTGGGTATTTTTTTTTTGTTTTCAAAATTTACATGTTAATTGAAATTTCACTCAACCGAGTCAACCACAATAGCAAGAATTTTCCAACGACTCCTAGGCTCAAAGACTATAGGGCACCAAGTGGGGATCACATACTCGGGAATCATATTGAATAAACTAAATTAATAATAAAATAAAACAACCAAAAATAGAGATATAATTCCCAAATTTGGGATAAAAAACTATAGAGTGATGATCTCTAAGTACTAAAATCCATTCATTAGGTCAATTCATTGCTCTACGTAAAAATGTATTTTCATTTTATTTACATTTTTTTGTTGATTTTTTTTGTTTTTTTAATAATAATTTTAAAATTAAAATTATAACTTAATCTATGATATTTATTAAGGGACCCTATGAACTCAAACTAATAACCCAAAATCTAAAGGACATGCAAATTTATATTTTTATTAAATATGATGAAAATTTGAACGTCAAAAATCACATCTATAAAATCACAATTTCCAAAATCTTTGCTTGTGAACTTAAACACACATTAAAATTAGAATCAAGGAATGTAAAATTATTTTATATTCATTTTTAATGTTCATAAAATATATTATCATATAAATTGTTAAGTAAGTTTTATTTTACATTAACACACATTTCTTTCATTTCAATTATTTTTCTTTTTTTAGTATGCATAGATTTTTTTTATTTCATCACCCCCAAATTAGAATAACACTATCTACAATTTTTAAAGAAAAGAAAATTTAGAACGGGGTAGAGGAATAGGATAGGAGTTCCAAAATTAAATTTGAAAATGAGAATCATGGAATGAAGTCACATGGTGGTTGATGTTGAAGTTTGTGATTCTCCCATTTAATCCCTTAAACTCCATGTTACTCATAGAAGCCTCATAATTGATGAAAATTTAATTTTTATACACCTAGAAGAAATGTGATTTTTCTAAAAATACATCAATATCAACATCCCCTGAATCTTACATACCAACACAATTAGAACATAATGGAAACCCCATGAGGTTACCTTAACAAAAACCAAATTAAGACAAAAGGAAGGGAAAAAATGTACCTATTTATTTTGGAACAATAAACATAGAGTCAAGGTATGGGTAAAAATTAGTTTTCCTCCCAGAAAGAACTTTGTTTAAAGTTGTTAGCTTGACATAGACCCTAAATCTATCAATAATTGTCTAGATCATAGTTTGCATTAGTTAACTCCTCTTTGATATCATGTTTATTTAAAGATTAAATTAATGGTTTTAACCTATAACTATTGACTTTAATGATATGATGATTAGTGGCATCCTGAATCTCTCTACTTCCCTATAGGGGTACGCGTGATGCACTGTGTTTGGAATTGGATATCTAGACCGTAAATTTCTCAGGTTTAAATGATGTTTGGAACTATAAAAAACTACACATTTTCTCGGTTCAATGTTTTTGAATTTGAGATTCCTAGATTTGTAAGCGTGAAAACTCTATCTTTATTGATCCTTTCATTCTCATAAGCCTCCATCCTAAGTTCCTCAAGTTCATTAATGTCTAATTTCTTATTTGTTTCAACCAAATAAATTTAAAAGTTTTTTTGATTTCCCAAAAGTCATTATGTTAAATTTTAATAAGTAAATGGAAATATTTTACATAAAACAACCTATATGGTGACATGCCTAGGATGATTTTGAACATAGTATGATATGACCAAAGGTAATCCAAGAGTTTCTCAGACCAATATTTCCAAGAGGGATTGATAGTTTTCTCAAGAATTTTCTCAATTTCCCTATTTTACAACTCATGTTGACCATTGGTTTGAGGATGGTAGGCATTATAAAATTTATGATAAATCCAATACTTATATATAATTTCTAAGATGGGACAATTGTACAAATGGGTTCCATGATCACTGATAATAGCCCTAGGAATTACAAAAAAAGAAAAGATGTGTTCTTTCAAGAATTAGATCCCAAATTGATGGTCATTAGACTTTATGGAAATGTACTCAACCCATTTTGAGATTTAATCAACATTTAGTAAGATGTATAGATATCCCTAGAGATTAAGAAGGGTCCCATGAAATCAATTCCCCAATAATCAAAGATTTATATGACCAGCATGGGAGTAAGGTGAATTTAATTCCTTTTGGTTATGGATCCTAATTCTTGACATCAATGAAAAATTTATAAGGATGTGAATTAATATTTAGTAAGGGTAGGAAAGAATAAACCACTTTGGAGGAATTTTTCAGTGATTTTATTTGTGGAAAAGTGGACCCCACATGCCTCTCCCTGACAAAATTTAAGAAGAGATTCTTGATCAGACTCAGGAATGTATCTTTTAATGACTTGATTAGAACATAAATTGAAGAGGTATGGATCACCATACACATAGTTTTTGACATTAGAAAAAAATTTCCTCTTAGATTGGGTCCTGAAGAATTTTGGAATGACACCCATAACCAAGTGGTTTACTAAGTCAACAAACCATGGGAAATCACTCACAAAATAGCGGGGATCATTAGGAAATGAATAAGACACAGAAAGGTGATGTGATTTGTCTTTAAATTCCATATTAGGGAGGTGAACACCTACAAAATTTTTAACAACATTTTTATCCTTAATGATTATATCAAACTCTTGAAGAAGAAGGACCCAAATAATCAATCTATCCTTAGCATCTTGTTTTTAGAAAAGGTATTTTTGAGTTAAATGATCTGTGAATACAATGATGGGGATCCTAAGAGATAAGACCTGATTTTTTATAAGGAAAATAAAATAGAAATAAAATCTTTATCATTGGTTTTGTAGTTGATTTTTTCATCATTTAGTGACTTACTTGGATACGAAATGACACATGGAGTTTTATTAAAAAATTTATACTAAGAAAACTCATAAAATGAAGTCACTTTCATTACAAATGAGTTCCAATGGAAGTTTTCAATTGGGATCTTGCATGATATTTGGATATAAAATAGATGACTTCAGTGTCAAGAATGATTTCTTACAACTCTTTGTCTATAAAAAATGGAGAATATTTCACTAGCAGAGCACAAAGTGGCCAGGAAATGGAGCTGAAATTCCTAATGAACCTTATCTAGAAACAATCTTATAATAATAAGGAAATAAATTCCTTGATAGTTTTTGGAGGGGTAATGTGACAAATGATATAAAAATTAGCATTATCAACTTCAATCCCTCTACCAGAGAGTATATGGCTCATAACCAGTGCTTTCTTTACAATGAACTGTATTTTTTCCAGTTTAGGATGAGATTATTATATTAAAATCTAGGAAAAACCCTTTAAAAATTTATAAGGAATATATCAAATGTACCCTTGAAGATGGATAATTAATCCATAAATACCTCTAAAAATCCCCCACCATGTTAGAGAAGATTCCCATCATGCACTGCTGGAAGGTACCAGGGGAATTACATAACACTAAAGGAATTCACTTGAAAAGGAAAGTTACAAATGGATAGGTGAAGGTTGTTTTTACTTGATATTATATGGTGACCTAAATTTGATTATACCCTGAGAATGCATCTTGGAAGTGGTAGAACTAATGACCTGCCACTCACATAAGGACTTGATCAATGAAGGAAAAAGGGAAATGGTATTTCTTGGTACATTAGTTTAACTTCCTATAGTAAATGAACACTCTCCATCCACTACTCACCCTTTTGGGGAGATTATCACCATCCTCATTAGTAATCATAGTGATTTCGTCCTACTTTGTAACAACTTGAATTGGGATTACCCACTCACTATTAGTAATGGGGGTAGATAATACTCTATTTTAAAAACTTTAGATGTAATTTCCTTACCACATACATAAGATTGGTATTGATTCTCCATTGAGGTTGGTGACATGGTTTAGAGTCAGATTCTTGAACAATTATATGAGTTCTAATGAGTGGGATAATCCTAGGAATATTATATAGGGTCCATACAATCACTTTCTTGTGATTTCCTAGGTGATTAGAAGAATAATCTCTTTATTGAACTCAAGATAAGAATAAATTACAATATGGAAGGTTTTATTGTACCCTAATAATGCATACCCATGTGATGAATGAAGGACCATAAATTCGGGATCAAGTTACTTTTAAAAGAATTATGGGACTTTGCATCAAACTTGGTTTCTTTTTCCAAATTTCTTGATAGAATTTGTTCCTTTTGGACATAATTTTCATCCACCACAATGGCCAGATCAGTGTCTGTAATAGGTATGAAATCAAGTTTATTATTTATCCAATGGTTTCATTGATTGGTGGTTTGAAAAAATAATCAAATGTGCTATCCAAAAGAGAGTTAATATAAGGAGAAAAATTTACCTCATGTGAACAAAGGAAATAAATCTCATCTCGATTTAAACATACTTCAACAATTCATTAATGCACCTATGGTTCACTATCTACACTACCTATCAAATTGACCTTATAGATCTCTTCTTCATTCTCAATTTGGAAGTTTTCATTATAAATTTTTAGATTGGTGGTCATATTTTTGAAGGTTATTATCATGTTCCCATTCATAACTAGCATGATTGAGTTGATTATTGAAAATAAGGGAAACCCATGTGTGACGGGGGGGGGGGTTTCCTTAGAACCCAAACTTGGGTGATTGTCAAGGATAATGAATTCAGTAGGGTAAATTAAATTTTCATCTTTCACCAAAACATCCTTTAAGATACCCTTTGAAATTAAAACACTATGATAAGAAAATTGAAGAGTGATAGATGTGGGTTAGAGTTCCTCAAGCCCTAACCAACAATAAATGGAATATGGAATGAGTTTCACACTATATACTAGATCAAAAATTGATTTGTAAACTTTATTCTCTCCTAACTAACCATCAATGTAAGTATATACAAGGTCTTTCAAATTAGGAGGAATGGTCCCTTGAATGGTGGTACTCAAATTATCATCCAAAAAGACTTGGTTTTTGTGTGAAATTTTTCCTTTAAAAGAGAACACATCCTTAAGGTACTCTGAGTAGGTAGTAATGGTTTGGATTGAATGGATAAGGTGAATGTTCAACTTAACCAGAGAATATTTACCTCAATATTTCATTCAGTTTAGGTTTATATTTTCCTCTCCTACATTGAGGAATGGAGAGAGTTGTTTGATTTTTTGGTGTGGTTGTGGATACCTCACATTATAATTGGATTTTTTTTCAGAATATGAGGTTTTTTATTTATCATTTTCATGTGAATTTGAAGTTTTTAATGGTTTTGGAATGGGTTGTTCATGTTTTTAATGGATTCCCCACTTCTTAAGATATTCATTGATTTTACTTGTTCATGAGAGGTTTTTGTGTAAATGGATTGTCCCCTTAATGTTATGGATGAGATAGCTTGAGTAGGTATGGGGGACTTTCCAATTTTAATGGGTTGAAATTCATGTTTAAGGGATGAGAATTCTGTGTTCATTTTCTCCATTTGTTTAAAAAATTGTTCAAGGATTGGGAGCTGGATAGATTATAACAACCCTACTCTTTATTTAATATTTATTCTTGATTTATTAGATAATATTTCACTAAAAAAAACTCAGAATTTTGAGAGGTCTATTGTATTTGGGTTTTAGGAACATTACATAACAACTTAAAACTGGAAATACAACATCTTTATTGAAAACTTCTTTGAGATGACCAAAACATTCCTTCATACTTAACACTGTATGGGATAACCTGAGGACTGACTGAAAATTATTATTTTTTATTGGAAAAACAAATCACTTTGAAAGGAAAGTGAGAAACCGCAATGTACAACATAACAACCAAATAAAATTACAGAGAATTACCAAGAAAATGAAAATTATGCCTCACCCCATCACTTGCATCGTGTTAAGGTCCACCACTAGAGAATGATCCCTCAGATAGTACCTTGAAAAGATGTGCGAGCAAAGTACCAATGGCCAGGCCATACCCTCTCAGAATCCAAGTGCCATGCCAAAGTGGCGACCTCATACTCTAAACCCCATCTGAAGCAGAACAGATAAATACTGGAAAAAAACCCCAAATTCACCTTGTGACCCACTAACTGAAAATAATTCCTCATAATCAAACACTTAATCAAAGAGATAGACAAAGAATTAGTCAGAAAATGGTAGAATAGAATCATTGAAAGAAAATTTAAACCTATCAGAGTCTGTGTCCCTAAATAACTTCCATGAAATGTCTGTTACCTGAGTGTGCTGCTCTTCACGTACCAGAACTTCTAAAGCAGCAGATAGCTTATCCCAGACCTGTACATATTCCTCAAGCTTTAACAACCCCTGATTGAACCCCCAAACTATAATTGAGTCCTATTTGTTTACCCAAGAATATTGTTCCTCATTACGGTTCACTTCAAAATTTTGGCCCATCATCTTGGATTCTTCCTCTTCAGATGCATTGAGATACAACACCTGCTCTTTAACCTCATCTCCCGAACTCAGAATTAAACCCAAGGATCCAGGATGATCAGGGTGTTCCAGTTGACATAATTCCTCACAGTCCACCCTCTCATCCACTTTATTTTTTGCAGACCGAGTCTTCAAAGGAGGTGGCAAAGAGGAGTAGTCTTTCCTACCCTTCCTCCTTATGGTAATACTGCTATTCCTCGGACTTATTTCTCCAGCAGAAATACTCTTACTGTCTACCATGGAATGCTCCACTAGTAAGTAAATAAACATGGAATAACATGATGATAATAATAAATTTTATACAAGTCATATCAATGATACATAAAGGAACATGAATAATTAGGGATGATTTAACATGATAATCATAACATGGTAAATGTGAAAATAACTTAAAACATTGCATCATAAAAATAAGTTAATGATAAACTACCAAGGACTAATGATAGAAAAAATTCCCATAAAGGAATTAGCTAAACCATTGTTCTCACATGATGTATCAGGATACTAAACATTACTCAATGTATTAGAGCACTATCAGGGTGCACCCTTCATAAACATTTGAATCTCATGCTTAAGTGTTCCATATAGATCATATAACATTAATTAAATCAACATCATAATTTTATTACATGATCTATAAATGTTGAATAAATAAATTTAAGTCCCCAATAAATAGGTGTATGTGCGTAAAGGTGAATACCCTTGATAGAGAAATGGGTATGGTATTTACTAATTATTTTGGCATGGTAAATCATGGTGCAATTTCGGCAGCATAACGAAATCATATGGAAATTCATAAAATGGTTAGATGAGAGTAAAATGGCTCTATCATTGTTTATACATTAAATTTTAAGTAATAAGACATGTATGTACATTCCCCATCACAATTAATCAGAAATAGAAGTCACAACATAGTAAAGAAACTTGAAGAAAGGGGAGAAAACAAAAGAACCCTTACAAAATTTCGGCATGGTAACAAGTGTATGTAAAGAATATTAGAAGGGTTAAATTATATTGAAATGGGATATGATCATTTATAAATCAAGTGTAAAGTAATTGGGATAGTTAATAATGTATCCCAACATAGGCAAATGGAAATTAAAAAAGCATATATTAAATGAAGTGCTTGATTAAAAGAGGAGAGATAATCCCTTACATGGATGTGTGACTCCAAAGGCTTGGTATAGTCTTCTTGGGAGATTGGGGGAAACTTGAGAGGACTACAGGGATTATATATCAGAGTTTGTATGGGATTAAAGGAGTTTTAGTGAAGATAAATGAGATTTTATATAGTAAAGAGGGGGATTTATTTATTATTTTTTTGGACACTACATAATAAAATATTCAAAACCAAAAAACATACCATGGTTTTTGACAATGGTTTCTGGAAAAAGGTATTGTATTAAATTATTTTATAAGTTCAAGGGATTAAAATATTAAAATAATTCCATTTCTTATGTGGAGGTGAGTCACACTCTCAAGGAAATGATTTTAAAATCTTAAAATATATTATAAGTCTTGGAGGATTCACTCTAGCTTTACAAAATAAATAAAATAAAATTAGAATTATATTATTTTAAATTAAAAACATATATTTTTACCATCATACCTTTTATAGTATTTATTACATCACTATTGGGCCATTACGATGTCATAAAACACACAGTATATTTATATGATATTTAATTTTTACCCAAAAATTCAAATGTCTCATAAATATATGAAAAATTAACTATTGGATAATTTTGACATCCTGATTCCAAAACAATATTAATTTATCTAAATAATTTTCTAAATATGTGAATTTTTACTTTTAAAATAAAAAATGACATTTATAGAAAATGATGGGTTTTTGATAATAATAGTTTTCAAACCCTAATAAAAATTACATTTGACTTCATAAAAATGATATGATCATTTAAATATAAAATATTAATTTAATAAAAATATTTTATTAAAATATTATTTATTTCAAAAATTCATTAATTCATCAAAATATATTTCTTAATTGAATTTGAATATTAACCAAAAATACCATTTGTGCCTTAAAATCATTTACAAAGTAATAATAACACGAAGAAAATATATTAATTATTCTGTAAAAAAATAATGTACATAATCTTATTTCTAGGGTCTTGATACATATCCCTTTATTACACCAACATTCACCCTAAGATTAAGGTGCATGATGGTGGGGATTTTATGGGGCCGTTTGGTGAACATGGTTTGGGACGTGATCTCGATGAGCTTGAAATTATCTCATAAACAATTTATTTCATGCCTAATCTATTAGATATTAGCTTGGACTTGGTCTAGGGAAAATCCCATAAATGATATCTCCCTTTGAAGCTCTGATAAATGGGCTTCATAGGGTATGATCTTATTGGTTGAAGCTATCATTTCCTTTGTCTGTGCCAAAAGGATTTTTTAAAACCCTATATTTATTCTAGTCATGTGATCAGTGTTCAACGACTATAATAACAATGGTAATGATAATTAACATTAATTTAAATCTAATTGGATATAATAAAACAAAATAAGTGAATGTATTTTCTATATCCATAAGACATTTAATTAAATCCAAAGAAAGGGAATATTATTCATAAATGTTTGGGTCGTTAAAATCTCCCCCCCTTAAGAAATTTCACCCTTGAAATTTCCATTTCCAACCCTAAAATATATGAGGGTAACTCTACTTCATCACCACCTCTAGTTCCCACATTTCTTCTTCAAACTTTTTGTTTCTAAAAAACACTTTGATGAGGGACATTGTCTTATTTTGTAGAACTTTTTCTCTACGATCTAAGATCTTCACCATATGCTCCTTATAGGAAAGGTCATTCTACAATGGTACCACCTATGGATTGAGTAGATATGATGGGTCCATTATGTACTTTATTAAGAGGGACGCATGGAATAAATTGTGTACTTGAGATAGGTTCGGTGGGAGTGCTAGTCGATAGGCCAACACTCCAATGCGATCAAGGATCTAAAAAGGGGTCATTTACCTAAGAGTAAGTTTTCATTTATTCCAAAATATCATCACCCTATTCCATAAATATATGTATAGGAATACCATGTATCCAACATCAAACTCTAAGTCTCAGTGATGATTTTTAGCATAGATATTTTTTCAACTCTGAGAAACTTTTATGTGATAATGTATGGCCTTAACCCTCTCCACCATTCATTTAACCATTTCAAGACCTAGAGGTTTTCATTCCCCAACTTCATCCCAACATGCCAGTGTTATGCACCTCTTCCCATAAAGGGCTTCATAAGGGTCCGTTTGGATGCTCAAATGGAAACTGTTGTTGTAATATAACTCCACCAAAGGAAGATGTTGGTCCCATCTGCCTTTAAAGTCCATTGAGAAAACTCTCAACATGTCCCAAAGTTGTTGGATAGTATACTCAGATTTTCAATCAATCTGGGGATGATAAGTCATACTGAAGTTCAGTTTAGTGTTGAGAGCATGATGAAGACTCTTCCAAAACTTAAAGGTAAATCTTGGATCTTGATCGGACATTATCAATAGTGGTACTCCATTAATACTTAACACTTCTCTAATCTATATCTATACTAGTTGATCCAGTGAGAAATCCTCTAGAATCGTAATGAAGTGTGTAGTATTTGTAAGATGATCCACAAAAACCTAAATAACATTTTTTTTTTCTATTGGATGTATTCAGAAGTCTGGTGAAAAAGTCCATGGTGATGTTTTCCTATTTCTATATTGGCATGGGTAATGGTTGCATCATCCCCTTAGACTTCTGCCTTTCAAAATTTACTTACTAACATACCAAACACTTTGATGTATATTCTTTGATCTCCTTCTTTATGCTATCCCACCAAAAGTGCTCTTTGAGATCTTGATACATCTTTGTGTTTCCTGGGTGAATGGAGAACGTCTAACTATGTGCATCATCCAAAATTTCTTTCTTTAACTTAGTATTTGTTGAAAAACATTGTTTTGACCCAAATCTCACAATTCCTTCTTCATTAACATTGAACTCTGAGGATTTCCCTTTTTTGATAGTTTCTAATTTTTTCATAATTCCCACATCATCTTTTGAGCATCCTTTAAACTTTATAAATGAGATAGTTGAGAAATAATTTGTAAAAGGATTGATGATTTTCCTTTCTTTATGATTCCTATTTCCATCCTATTAAAATCTACAAATATTAGATCCTTCTCAATTATCATAAATGATAGAATTGATGGGTCCTTTGTATATAGAGCATCCACTACCTTCTTTGCTTTCCCATGATGGTAGTGGATTGAGAATTCATAATCCTTGATAAGCTATAACCATATTAATTGGTGCATATTTATCTCTTTCTATGTGAATATATATTTGAGACTTTTGTGATCTGTATATATTTCAAAATTCTCCCTAAAGAGACAATACTACCAGATTTTGAATGAAATGATCATAGCTACTAACTTAAGATCATTAATGAGATAGTTTTTATCATGAATTTTCAACTACCTTGAGGTGTATGCAATGAATTTGTCATTTTTCATCAACACACATCCCAATCCCTTCTTTGAAGAATCATTGAAAATTATGAAAAGATCCCCTCTTGTGGGTAGTGTGAGTACAGGGGTAGTGATAAGCCTCCTCTTCAAATCCATAAAGTTTTCTTCATATTAACTATTACATAAAAAATTTTACTCCCTTATGATTTATCTTGGTAAGAGGGTTTGAAAATAATGAGAAATTTGTCACGAATCGATTATAATATCCAGATAACCCAAGGAAACTATGGATATCTATCATGGATGTTGGCCTCAACCATCCCTTAATTTATTTTTTCATTGAATTATCTACAAATATCCCATTGCTTGTGATGATATGACCCAATAATGAGACTTCCTTCAACCAGAACTCACGCTTGATTAACTTTTCATAGAGCTTCTCCTTTCACAAGGTCTTTATCATAGTGATCAGATGGTCCTCATGCTCCTCCTTGGTTTTGGAGTTTATTAGAATACCATCTATAAATACTACCAAAAATTTGTCTAGGTAATCTCTAAATACTATATTCATCAAGTCCATGAATATTTTAGGAGAATTAGTGAGTTATAATTTCATCACTATTAAATCATAATGACCATTCCTTATACAAAAAGAAATATTAAGGATATCCTCCTTTTTCACCCTTACATGGTAATATCCTGACCGCAACTTCACCTTGGAGAACTATTGTGCTCCATGTATCTGATCAAATAAGTCATAAATTCATGGAAAAAGATACTTTCTCTTTATCGTGATTTTTTTGAGATCACAATAATCAGTGCAAATGTGCATTAGACCATCCTTCTTCTTGATGAATAGGGACAGTGCACCCCATGGTAAAGCACTTGGGCATATAAACCCTTTATCAAGATTCTCCTGTAACTATTTATTTATTTCGTCAAGTTCCACAAAATCCAATCTATACTAAGTATTGGATATCGACAATGCCCTAGTTATAAGATCAATTGAAAACTTAACCTCTCTACTAGGAGGAAGATCAAAAAATTAATCAGGAAACACATCAGCGAATTCCCTCACATTAGGCATGTCTTAGAGAATTGTTCTTTCCTTATACTCAATCATTTGTGCTATATACACTTTCTCATAAGGAAAAAATATCCATTCTTGAGATGATGGTGCTAAAGAATATTCATCCTCCTCTTAGAACCTGTATAGTATCAGGGGTTGATTCTTCATAAAAAGAGTGATTTCCCACTCACGAAAATTTATGTTGGATCCATATAGGGAAATTCAATCCATTCCCAGAATTTCATCAAATTCCACTAAGAGAAGTATGACAAGGTTCACCAGGAAGTTCAATCCTCAAATTATGACAGGGTAGGAGTTATATACATGGGATGTAATAATTTCCCCATTTTCCATTTTCATCAAAATCTATACTTCTATGCTTTATAGTGGTGTTTGAATAGTTCTACTAAACTTTCATGATATAAAGTAATATGTAAAACTAGAATCAAAAAGTACATTTTATATTATTGAATGAATAACTAGCATAATTGTCACCACTTCATTGCTAGGATTCAATTTGATAGTAGTGATGGAGAAATATTTCTCTTATTTCATTGGAGGTTATTAGTTGCCTTTGAAAACCCTTAACTTAGTACACCGGTTTGCAAAGTGACTTGGTTCCTTGTAGTTGTAGTAATGAACAATGCGTTGAGGGTTGACTTGAGTATTGTTTTCCTCTATCACTTTGTTAGGTTTCTCCTGTCAGAAATCATTGTCAAGGTTCCCTTGAATTCTACACCTAAATCACTTCCTTTTTCCCCTTAGGAAACTTCTAGGGTGCCTCTTTTCACACCTTTGACAAGTGGGATGCTGGAATTTCTTAGCACCATTGGAACTATCCATCAGACCTCCATAATTAATGTCCACATTCCACTTATTATTCCAATGATACCCCTAAGATTAACTGATCTCCATCTCGACTTTGAGGGAACATTGGGAAATTTCCTCATAGATATCAAATTCATGGATTTACAAGGCTTTTCATAGGATAGAATTTACCCCACCAAAGAAGCAGTTAACCCTGAATTTTGGGGTAACGATAACACCAGAGGTGTTTCTTGAAAGTCTTATGAATTTTTACTCAAACACCCCAATAGATTCGTCATTATCTTTCTTGAGTTCAAGGAAATATCTTTCCATCTTAAGATGAAGGTTTCAGGGAAAATATTTATCAAAGAACATTTTTTGTAATTCTTTCCGCTCCATTGCTTAAATCTCTTCCTCTAGATTTGTATTATTGATCAATATCCACCATGGATCAGCTTCATCCTCCATATGATAAACATCCAAAAGAACTATATCTTATTCATAACATTAAAGGATTTAAAATATCTTTTCAATGTAATTGATCCATTGCTCTGCAATTAAGGGATCAGATGATCCACTGAAATTAGGAGGCCTTTGTCGCATTAAGCTATTGACTGCGAGTTTCTCTCTCTTAGGGGGGGGGGGGGTGGTCCCTCCCCCTAGTCTAGTTTTCTATTTATAACTTGAGTTAACTAAGAGAGTATCATGACAAAGTTTTTTATTCCCACTCCCATCAGGTTGGGAATCTCATTGGTGAAATCCTCAAACTACCATTTTCATTGGTTTTTAGCACAATTCCTCCTATTTATGACCATTGTCTAGAATAAAAGGAAAATTAGGGATGAGTATCTTAAATTTTTAAACACATAAAGGGTAATATAATAACATTAAAGGAATATCACATTTATCTCCTTAACTTATGAGTTTTTAGGATTAATGCTATGTTATCCATGATACACTTCCTAACATATATTCTTATGGGAATTTTTTGATTTCGTTAATAATGGTTTGTAATGAGCTTATGAATTTACCATAGAATATCCCCTATTAGTTCCAAACCAGGTGCGTAGTAAGGCCCATTTTTGTGTACTAGGTTATCCCGAGTCAGGCCCAGAACACCTTATTGGAGTTGTTACTCCTAGGTACATCTATTCCAGAACCACATACACTTGTAGTATCCAAAAATGTATATATTTTATTGATAAACCAATTAATCTATAATTAAAAAAATTTAGTGATGTTTTCTTACACTTAGTCTAACCCCTAAAGGGTTTCACTAGGGTTTTCTAATCTTAATCCCTAAAATAACTAAACCTATCCTTTTATACCAACTATGAAAACCATGATCTCTATTTCATATTTAAACATGATTTATTACATAATATTTCACTTAATATAACTCAGAATATCAAGAGGTCTAG
This sequence comes from Viscum album, assembly GCA_963277665.1. Taxonomy (NCBI): domain Eukaryota; kingdom Viridiplantae; phylum Streptophyta; class Magnoliopsida; order Santalales; family Viscaceae; genus Viscum; species Viscum album. The sequence goes on along the minus strand of OY728143.1, from coordinate 2,028,045,624 downwards.
TGTATTTTGGGTTTAGTAACATTACATAATAACTTAAAACTTGAAATACAATATCTTTATTGAAAGATTCTGTAACATGACCAAAACATTCCTTCGTACTTAACACTGCATGGGATAACCTTAGGACATTCAAAAGAAAGGGGTGAGATATAAATCCTAGTAATGGAATTAACATGTCATAACATGAGGATAATAATACATGTTAGAAAAGTCATATTAATGAGGCATAAAGGAACATGAATAATAAGGCATGATTTAGCATGATAGTCATAACATGGGAAATGTGTAAACAACTTAAAACACTATATTATAAATATAAGTCAAAGCTAAACTGACAAGAATTAATGGTGGAAAAAATTCCCATAAAGGAATAAAGTAAACCACTGTACCAACATGACATAACATGATATTGAACATTACACAATTCATTAGAGTGCTATCAGGGCACACCCTTCATAAACATTTCAATCTCATGCTTAAGTGTGTCATATAGATCATATAACATGAATTCATTCAACATCATAATTTTATTCCATGATCTAGAAATGTGGAATAAATACATGTAATTAACCAATCAATATTAGTGTGTGAATAAAGGAGAATACCCTTGATAGAGAAATGGGTATGGTATTCACTAATTATTTTGTCATGGTAAATCATGGTGCAATTTTTCTAGCATAACGATATCATATGGAAATTCATAAAATGTATTGATGAGAGTTAAAAGGGTATCTCATAATTTAGAAATTAAATGTATACTAATTTGATATGGAAGTACATTCCACAAAATAATTAATTTGAAATCAATGGTGTAACATAGTAAAGAATCTTGAAGAAAGGGGAGAAAGAAAAAGAACCCTTAAAAAATTTTGGCATGTTAACGGGTGTACGTAAAGGTTATTAGGAGGGTTAAATGAGAGTGAAAGGGGATCTAATAATTTATAAATCAAGTTTATAATAATTGGTATAGTTTATAATGTATCCCAATATAATCAAATGTAAATTCAAAAGGTATATCATAATTGAAGTGCTTGATTAAAAGAGGAGAGAGAGACTCCCTTACTTGGATGTGTTACTCCAAAGGATTGGGATAGGATTATTGGGAGCTTGGGGGTTCCTTGGTAGGAATTTATGGAGTATATATAAGATTTTGTATGATATTAAAGGAGTTTTAGTGAAGATAAGTGGGAGCTTGGGTGGGTTTATATAGGAAGGAGGAGGATTTCTTTATTATTTTGGTTTGGACTCTACATAATAAAATATTCAAAACCAAAAACCATCCCATGGTTTTTGCCCATGGTTTTTGGAAAAGTGGAGTGTATTAAATTATTTTAGAAGTCCAAGGTATGAAAATATTAAAATAATTCCCTTTTTTTATGTCTAGGTGAGTCACACTCTAAAGGAAATGATTTTAAAATATTAAAATATATTATAAGTCTTGGAGGTTTCACTCTAGATCTATAAAATAAAAAAAACATAAATTAAATTATTTTAAAGGAAAAAAATGTATTTGGATGATGATACTTTTTATAGTATTTATTTCATCACTATTATACCATTATGATGTCATAAAACACACCGTATATTTATACTATATTTAATTTTTACCCAAAAATTTGATTGTCTCAGAAAATTATGAAACAATTACCATTGGATAATTTAAATGTCATGATTACAAAAGTAATATTAATTTTATCTGAATAATTTAATAAGTTTGTTAATGTTTATTTTTAAAATAAAAACTGAAATTTATTGAAAATGAAGGGTTTTTGACAATAACAGTTTTCGAACCCTAATAAAAATTACATTTGACTTCATAAAAATTATATGATCATTTAAATTTAAAAAATTAATTTAATAAAAATATTTTATTAAAATATTATTTTTTTCAAAAATCCATTAATTCATCAAAATAGATCTCTTAATTGAATTTGAATTTTAACCAAAAATACTATTTGTGATTTAAAAATCATTTACAAAGTATAATAATATGGAGAAAATATATTCATTATTCTATACAAAATAATTGTACATAATCTTATTTCTAGGGACTTGATACATATCCATTTATTTCACCAATATACTTCCTAAGATTAAGGTACGTTATGGTGGGGGATTTAATGGGGCTGTTCGGTGAACATGGTTTGAGTCTTGATCTTGATGAGCTTGAAATTATCCCATAAACGGTTTTACTAATACTTAAGTTGTTGGATCTCAGCTTGGGATTGGTCTAGGGAAAAGCCAAGAAATACTATCTCCCTAGAAAGCTCTGATAAATGGGCTTCATAGGGTATTATACTACTAGTTGAGTCCATCAATTCCTTTGTATGTGCCAAAAGTATTTGTTAAAACCCTATATTTATACTAGTCATGCGATCATTATTCAACAACTATATTAAAATTGGTAATGATACTTAAAATATAGAAACCCTACCTTTTATTACATTACTTTTACATCATTATAAAGATAAGAAACATAATAGTATTACAACATGAGGATCCAGAGGTTTAGTGTCTTGGGAAAACTAGGACCATACATAACATTTACAACATCAAACATAAACATTAAATTAATTCCTTATTCTCTAGATTCTTATTGGCACTTGATCTCTCCTTAGTACATATAGTCACCTGAGGAAATACATCAAAAAGGGGTGAGCTAAAACCTTAATAAGAGGATATATAAGAACAATATAACATGGGGTGATCATAAACATAAAATAGGTAAGTTATCATGAACATAATTGGAAGCATTAATAAAAGACTTGAAATGTGGCAATGCATAAAAATGAAACATCACGTGTTAGTGGTTAAATACCACACATAGTTGTGAAAAATGCTAGAATCATGTTCAAAAATCATTTCCATTTTACTCATGAGATTAATAAATTTACCAAATGCATTATATCACTCTATAATTCTGGTCTCACACATTCAAACATTCATATTGCACTATATAATTCCCGGTGCACCCGTCACATCATAATATTTACATTATCATGCATGCCACATTGAAAATATGTCAAAATTGAACTTAAAATGACCCATGGAAAGAAATGGGTTTCAAATAATAAATCATACATTAATAAACATTTGGTCCCCAAAATAAATATGTAATATCATTCTTGATATAGAACCATTATCCATGAGCGAAGAGTGAAACAATATTCAAGAAGTAAAAAAGGGTGTGTTTATTTGAAGGAAGAGTTCTTTGTAAAAAATTTGGTTTTTCATAAAATCAATTAGAGAACATGTATATACCATAAAAGGTTAATATAATTATTAATAAACAATTTTTATGTAGTACCCATACTGAACATGTAGTTAAAGAGGGAGAACCCAAAGAAAGAAAGTTGGGTTCGAGAATTTCCCCTTACCTTGTATCCAAACGCTTTCTTCATTTTAATGTCCTTTATAACCACATTAGATTCATTAATTAACTATTAAATACACTTTTTTACATTAATATGGTTCAATATGGTTTCATTAAGTTATTTTATGGGATTTTTTATGAGTTATAGAGCTTAAAAACATTGTTCGGGAATGTTCGTTTTTATGATTTTCTTGAGCGGTTCACTTGTATTCATAAATGGAAGTTTGTGTAGAACATGTATAAAAATACATAATTGATATTTCATGTTATTAATGATATTAAATAAGTTTAAATTATCTTATAATTAATTATATTATATACCATGTGGATGAATCATTAGATAATAATTAAATGATGATTGTTTGGGTTAATTGGGGCGGTTTTTCGACCATAACGAACTTGTTTTGTTTAATAATTTAATAATATGTACATAAGTTAGTTAAAAAAACATTAAATAGAATATAATACATATAAAATATTCTGGTTCAACTATAAAAATAGTTTCATGACCAGATCTTAAGGTAGAAATAGAAAAAAGAAAACATGTCATTCTTGAAGGTGATAAATTAACACCTCACGAACAACGTTTTCTTTTATAAAATAAAAAGAAGAGGAGAAGGGGGTTGGATGCTATATTATCCCATTAGTACCATAAAATTACAGAATATTTGAGATACTGGATTTAACATACCATGTGTATTATTATAGGTGGAGATATATTAAGAAATGAACTTGAAATTTAAAGGAATTTAAAGGAAAAAGAGCGAGAGAGGAATTACCTCTTGAATCCTCCTCTTGAGATCCTCCTTAAGGAATCTAGGATTGGTATTTTGATGAGACCATAAGATATTAAACGTGGGTGAGGGTATAGGGAAGGTGTTTGGGAAGATTTTAGATAATTATTGAAGCTTGAGAGGTGTGAGGAAATGAGGGTGTGAAGGGTGGTATTTATAGTGGAGGGGAGAGGAGTTTTCTCAGTATAATATTCATTAATTTATTATTTATCTACAAGAAAAGTAATAGTGAATATTCCATGACAAATTATAGTATTTTTATCATGTGAATCCTAAACAATTGGTCTTATATCATCATAACGTCATACATGACTCTATAATTAGTGTATTTAGCTTATTTTGTAAATTATGATATTTCACTATTCATAAAAAATAAAGTATTTCAGAAAAATCCAAAAAATTAACCCTAACCATTTTTAAATGTGTAGAATCCAAAAATGAATTCCATTTTTCAAAAATAAATTTTTAAATATGATTAATTTAATTTTTAATTAAAATCATAATTTACTTGAAAAATACAGTTTTGAAAACATTTATTTACTTTTTCCAAAACATAGGTACATCATACTTTTACTTAAATATCATATATATACTATCATAGGTAATGTTAATATTCATTACGTTATGTCACTATTCATAAGGGTAACTTCACTATTCATAAGGGTATCTTACTATTCACCAAAAATTAAGTTTGTTCTATTAGACTCCAAAAATCACATTGAATGCAACCGCATATGTCAGATTTTCAAATTTCAAAACATAGAAGTGAAAAAATTATGTTTAATGGTGGTATAGTATTTAGTATCATTTCATTTTGTTTCCTACTGTGATTATACTTTATGGAATGATTAAAAGAAGTGAATTCCATTGATAAAACATCGAGTTGTTATATAAAAGTCATTTAAATATAATTGGATATAATAAAACAAAATAAGTGCATGTGTTTTCTATATCCATAAGAAATTTAATTAAGTCAAAATAAATGGAATTTTATTCATAAATGTTTGGATCGTTACATAGATTGGATAGGGGCTTGTGCTAGTCGATTTATCCCAAGAGGATACTTTTGGCTATTGAATTGTCTATTGAATGGGATACTAGATGTGTTGTTGGTATTTGATAGGAGGATGTTGGTATTAGAATGGTTTTGGTTGGAACATACTATGGGTTTAAAAATTATATGTAGGGTAGGGGCTTGGTCCTTGTGGTTGATTGGGTTTTTGGATGGGTTGTTGGTTATCTTTCAACCAAAATCCAGGATAGTCATTGTATGTTAGATTGAAAGTGTTTTGGTATTGTGGCTATTGAATGTCTAAATCATTGACCTGAGTTTGTGGTCCTTATAAAAGAGAATCCTTTATGGAAGGGATGTTTGGGATGTTGTCAGTGTTTTGGTCATGATTTTCACAAATTGTGTAAACAAAGTCAACAATTCGGGTTTCTTGGACCTTCTGAAGATTTATCTCCTTAAATTTATGAAGGCTTTATTCTTCCCTATGGGTTTTAATTCCACCAGATTTGGGTGGCTTATCATTTTAAGGTGATGTTTCCCATTTTTGGTTTTGTTCAACCAAAGCTTCCAGATACTAATAATCATCATTTGGGGCTTTGTTTTTAAAGGTTCCATTAAACATCATGCAAATGAGTGGTTTTTTTCTAAAACCAAACCTTCATAGAATATATGAATTTTTTTTTGGGATTTAAAATCCATGGTGAGGTACCATGTTGATTGTGTATTTGAAACTATCCCATGTTTCATAAAATTAATCCTCTTTTTTTTCATTTTTTTTGGTTAGAAATTTTAAGCATAATTATTTTGTGTTTAGGGAAGTATTTTTTGTCGAATTCCATTTTCAATTAGTCCTAAGAGTGGATTAATATAGGTTAAATTTTTTTTAACCAATTATTTTATCTATCCTTTAGTGATAAGGGAAAGAGCCTCATCTTATTTGACTCAAGTTGATGTGGTGTGAACATGGTTTCAATAATTTCATTGAAATCCTTGACATCAAGGTATAGCATTTCTGATTCCACCCCATGGAAGGTTGGAAGGAGGTTTATGATATAAGGGTTAAGGATATAGTGGTATTTTCCTAGGTAATCATTTCTAATTAAAGATGGTGCATTGGTATAGGAAGGTGTTAGGTAGTCATTCATGGTTTGATCGACTACATTCCACAAGTTAGGGGCTGCCTCATTTGGATTTCCATTTTGGTTCTGGCCCGAGTTTATCAGTTGGTTTCATTGAAAACCCTCCATTGGAATGTGCTCAATTTTTTAATCTAAATTATTAGGATGATTGTGATATAATGGGATGATACCCCTTGGTTTTCATGACTCCCCAACCCCATGACTATACACTCTAACTAGACAGTTTGATTGGTCATGGGTATATGTGGACATGCACTAAGAAAAGTGAAAAATAGAAAGGGGAAAAGATAAGAGAAATTGAGGTAATAAAAGGGAAATAGGGGAGAATTGAAAAAGTATCAAGTTGAATTACTTAGGTCCCCAAAAACAACACCAAAATTTAGTCTCTCCAAAATTCACCTAAGTTTTTAGGGTTGAAGCGGTCACTTGTAGTATAGCTTGGGTTGTCGAATCATAAGAGACCTAAGAAGAAACCTAAAGACATATATATTATAAGAGAGAGATTTGTATATGAATTGGATTTTTTTTGAGATATTTTAAATAAAAACTAATAGGCCTAAGTTAATTCAAATTACGAGAAAGGGTTGATCTAGGTTATTAAAAGTTATGGATTAGATGGAATTATTTCTAAATTATTTCAATTTAATTAACTGGAGAAGGATTCATTCAATGAAATCAAAATAACCTCATAAATTACTGGTTTAAAACATTCTGAAACTTATTTTAATCACCTATACACTTGGATGAAAATTTTCATGATAACTCCAAGGTAAATGTTCTTATTATAACATGAAGAGTGTGGTGATAAAATTCAACAAATAAGAGTAAAAAATAAAATCATTGAATGAAAAAATCAAATAAAAGATATGATTAAACATTTAGAGAGTGATAAATAACATCCAATCCATCCCATTTATACTCCATTAGATAAAACCTTGAGAGGTATAGCCTTCTATTTATACAAATATTTTTATGGAAGATGAGAGTAGAATCATGAGGGTAGAATTAAATAATTAAAAATAATTAAATAACTATCACTCCACTTTTGTGTAAAGGATTTCACAAGTGTTGTTGTGAATAAGTTAAAACCTTGAGAAAATAGTGGCTGATTACTCCAATTTATTCTTCAATGGCGCTATAAGGATAAAATGTTCCTTAGAGAATTGGAGACCTTAAAATGAAATATGGAAATAAAATCAATAACATTGGGTGTTTTAGGATGTGTTCAAAAATTTACTATGTAATAGTATATTTTAAGAAGGAATTACAAACTTGTTAAGAAAATAAGTTCAAAATAAAAAATTCAATAGTAAAATTCTTTATGAACATTGAATCACATGAATATTATAATATAAACAATTAATATTAGCCTCTTTCAATAGATAATCACTCCTATTTTAATATACAACTGAAATAATAGAACAAACCTCTAGGAGAGATGATAAGAATAAAATGAAATTAGAAGAGAGTCTTCTAAAATGATAGTAAAATGATCAAAATAGGACAATTGTAGATCTTGAATCTTCTTATTCTTTTTGAGTAAAACATGGAAACAAAAAAAAAATATTCAAGAGTGTGTTCTTAAAAGTTATTAAATGTGAATATACTATTTTTAATATTCCCTATTTCATACTTGAGACCCCCAAATGAAATGAATACAAAACACCTCTTTTAAACATAAAAAAGTATATCCTTAAAATCTAGGATTGGAGTTTTAAATCCCACATTTACTTTTCTTGGAAATACCTTAGAAACAATAATTAACATTAAATTATCCTTTTAACTATTTCATTCTCAGTACTTTCCACTTATTAAAATAATTTTTACCATAAATAGTTAATCTAAAATTTAACGAATGCATGATAGAATTAATTTTTCCTCAAAGTACACCAATGCTAATAAATACCAGGTTTTATATTGAATTATCTGATTAAATATCACCATCTAGAAGAATTTTAAAAAATTTAGTTCATGTATCCAAATTGATCCACATAGTTGTTTTTCACATAGTCGATTTATCGATGTAGCTAAATTTTCCTTGACATCCTTCACGTAGCCAATTTTTTCTCATAACCTTCTTGATCATGTACCCAAATTTGATGTAGATGTATTTAATTACATAGAAATTTGGAACCAAAAAGCCTATTTCACCATGTAATCAAATGATGTAGCTGATTACTCCACATAACCAATTCATGTAGCTTCTTGATCGATATAGCTGATTGGTCACGTAGCCGGTTCATCGATGTAGGCGATTTCCACATAGCCGATTTTGCAATGTATCCATTTCACATAGGTTAATATTTCACATAAGAAATTTATGTATATGATTAATATACATAAAAATTTCTTCATGTAGAAAAAATCCTTACATATCTGATTTCCATTCTTAGAAAAATTTCAGCAAACTTCCATAACTTACAGAGTTAACAGCTGAATAAATTAGATAATAATAAAACTTGATAAACACACTTAAAAACAACAGTAATAAATGAAGGTAATTTTATATTATTGAAACCTAAAGTACATTAGATATTTTAGAACAAAATTATCAGTCCAAAAAATAAAACATATCTTCTTTCCATCATGATTTTCAAAAAATAGAAAGGTTACTCATGCGTATGTATGACCTACCATCTCCATGATTATAACGTAATTCATTTTTCATAACCGTATTTCATGGTTGATTTTAAATGTATAATTTATATATAAAAATGTTAATTATTTCATGATTATTATTTTGGAGGTGATTAATTAATAAACCCTTTGACCTTAGTCAACTTACCAAAGTGATTTTGGACATATGAGTCAAATATCATCAAATAATTGGCATGAACCTAAATGATTAAGTAATTGAATATAACATGAATAAAAAACTTGAAAAAATTCTTAATAAAATAAATAATTAACATAAGTTTATTATTTAGAAAGATAAATAACATTCATGATGAGTTAGACTCAAGGTAAGGGATCTCTCTAAACCACCTGTTTCTTTAGGTTATGACTATTCTCTCTCCAACTCACATTCTATCAATATTTAATGTTATGGAATTATTATAAATTTTGTATATATGTATCTCTTATTCATACCTAGAATATTATCCCTTCATTTGATATGGTAATACATGCCATTTTTTCTTTTCTCAAATGCTTCCCATTTCTTTCCATGGGTAATTTTTATGTTTATGCCTTAAAATTGATTTCCTTTTGTGGCACACATAAGCGTGTACATGTTATGATGGGTGCACCCATATAGAAATCAAATTCATTGGGTAAATATTTTTTCTCATGATGCATTATGTATGGGACCAAAGAGTAAACCTAATCCATTATGGGACTTTGTCCACCATGTGATATTGTCTAGACAGTTAGCCTTGAATCATGTTTATGTCATGTTATATGTTTCATACACACTTCTTATGTTGTTATGAACTTATGATAACATGTTCATTATGTTATTATTCCATGTTATTACTCACTATACGTCTCTTTTATTATATCATGATATAGATTTGATTCACACATTATTTTTCCTTAACATATTTATTTCCTTACTAGGATTTTTAGATCACCCCCTTATTTTATGTATTCCCCAGGTTATCTTATGAATTTTTAGGATCTCAAATGAATTTAAGAGATCATTATATATAATAAAATAATGATTTCATGTTTTAGTTTCCTATTGATGTATTAATACCTAGTCTTCTAAAGACACTAGGAATGATGATCTTAAGGTTTTACTTATTGGATATTTATGTTTAAAAATCATGTAACAATATGTGTTAAAGGAATGGGTAACTATAGTTAGTATCATAGAATGGTATAGTTATTTTTGGTGATTAGGACTAGAATAATTTTGTGATATTCCTAGGGATAAGTCAAAGTATATGATAATATACTAGAATTTTGATGAAGGATAGGGTGATGGTTTCCATGAAATTACATCCCTGTCTGATAGCACAAGTGGTTGTGGCTCTAGAACAGTTGTACCTAGTGGTAATAACTCTAGAAAGGGAACATTAATATTTGAATCAATCATCACTTGGTTCAAAAAAAAGAGGCACTACAAAAAAATTCCCCCATTATAGGGGGTTATTTTTCTGTTTAGAGGGGGTTATAACCCCCTCTAAGTACATTAGTGGTGGTTATGAGGAACCACCACTAATTTGGCCTCCCTATCCTCTTCGGGGTGGTTTTGATGAAGTGATTTTAAAATGAAGTTGAAATTAGAGGTGGTTAAATTAGAGGGGGTTTAAACCCCCTCAAAGTCCTCCCCAAATTCCCAAAAAATAGTTAGATTATGGGCAGTTTTAACTACCCCTATTTCAAACATCAATTTTATTGGTAGATAGAACCACCCCTAATTGGGTTTCAATTTAGGGGTAACCCTTATACACGGGCCCCTAAACTTTTTTTTTTAAATTTTTTATTAATTTTACATCATGAGACAACCCCCCAGCCATAAAACCTTCCTTTGTTTGTGAGACATCCCCTCTTAAACTGTGGTTTGAACCCTCCACCTAGACCCCCCAAACCCCTTTTTCTGTAGGAGACAACCAAGCACCCCTAATATGATCCTATATCTCACACATACACCCCTTTGTTTGAGGGAGACCCCTAGGTACCCCCGAAATGTGCCTGTGTACCACACAGAAAAAACCCCCATGTATGCAGTTCATTTGTCCCCCACACCCTTTATTTCGACAAAAAAATCCCTGAAAAGGGATTCAAACCTAGGGTTATGCAGAAATATATGGAATACCAGTACTACTCTACTGAAGTTGTTTTTAGATATTATAAAAAATAACATTAATTTCTTTAGATATAGAAATATATGATTATATATATATATATATTTGTGTATAGAAATATAAATAATATAATATATTTTTGTATATATATAAGTATATATATTTTTATATATAAGTAATTATATTTACACATATAAATATATATTTATATAGATATTTATAAATACATTTATATTTGTGTGTGTGTGTATTTATGTATTTATATAATATAATTATAATATATATATATTTATATAATTATTTATATATATGTGTGTTTGTGTGTGTAACAGAAATATTATTAATTATTATTATTATTATTATTACACCTATTTTTAGACTATTAAACTTATAAGTCAGTTTTATAAATACTATACATTTTTAATGATTTATATTATACATATATTATATTAAATACATTTATGTTATATATTTATTTATGTAATTATATACATTTATATTATATCATGTATACACACAAATACATATACCCACACAAAATTAAATAAATTCATATAATTGTAAATATATAATATAATTAAATAATATTTTTTGAAAAGGTTGGTACAAAGCCCTTTTATTGAAAGAAAAAAATACATAAGAGGAAAAGGATGAGGCCAGATATATAAAATTTCCCACATCTATAAAAATAGTAACATGCCTAACTTTTTCGAAATCTCAGCTTCAATATTATGTTCCTCATCATGAATAACATTCCAATTAATCCATACACACCCATAGCCATGACCTCTGGGATGATGACCTCTCCTCCAAGTTTTCACTTGTTGGTAGAGGCCTTCAATGCCACTATCCTTTGAGTCAGATCTCCCAACATCTGATTGAGCCTCCATCGACTTAGTTGGATCATCAAGTAAGGTGGCTACACTGCCGTCTGTGATGGTTTTCACCTTATCCTCCTCAACTTTTCCTTCTTACCCATCATTTATAGAATCAAGCACCCCATAAAAATTTCAGGTATTAAACTAAGGTTTACCTAGTGTTATAAGTTATTCTTGTATATTATATTCTAAAACATCTGCATCCATTGGATAATAACACATGAATTATGAAGAATCAATAGCTATTGGGGTAGACGAGTGTATATTCCCAACACTTGACTAAATCAATTCAAAATTATTAGAAGCAATCACCTACATATTGCTTAAAATATAATGTGGTACATGAACTTGAGGTGCCAAAACACCTATATCTAATGAGGATGAGGTCATGTATTCCCTTACGGATTTAGATCACTTAGGAACATTGGTTTCCTCAACCTATCCTATAGAACCTTCCAAAATTTTATATGCTTACTTCATGGAACTAGCTTTAATAGGAGTTTCAACATCCATTTTGTGTGCCCTTAAGGGAATCATCTACTCCTACCTCAGTTGCTGGTCAGCAAGATCCTGTGCATATTCTTCAAAAAAGGATTTATCATCTTTAGGATTATCATCAGGTCCACTATCTAAAGCCTAGTGGTGCCCCATGTTTCCTCTTCCCATATCAATTAGGGACTCCTTATGATAATCCTTCAATCACAACAGGATCCATAAATTTTTTCACATCAATTTTTTCAACCTATTTTTTAATTATAGTGAGTTCTGAACCATGTCCCAACTCCCACAAAGAATCTCCCTGAACAACTAGCTTAGATTTATTTGTGTCAACATTGACAAAAAATTCCTTAGAACTTTCAATATTGATTAAAAAAAACATTCATTCTATCATGAATATCCATCACTATCTTTGTTCTGAGAGGACCTACCAATGGGAAAATAAGACTAGAGTTCCCCTACCTCCACCACCGTAAGTCCCTATCCACTGTTACCAATAACACAGGTATTAACAGAATTATTATGGTTTGCAACATTATTTTCCTTATTTTTTTCCTAGAAACTGCATATTCACTTCCATTATTTAAGAGAAAAGCACGAGAAATATCCCTTCAACCAGATTCAAAGGAATTTCCAATAATTTTTCATTTAGAACAAGATAATGAATGCTTCTCATACACAATTTTCAAATTCAATTCACATATTTCCGTTGTTAATACCATTTTATCAGTTAAGGACATACTGAGGTCCACTTTTATAGGCACTCTAAAAAATACCCAAATATAGATTTTTCATTCACCTTTTCCATTTTTATCAGAACCCCTATATAGGAATCAATATCAAACAGAATATGGGGGTGCTAAAGAATCCAGTTAAGGCCAAATATTTTGACTTAGACTCGTGCAATGGAGTTCCTGACCTCAAGTGAATTGAAGTTGAAACTCCATTCATAAATTCTCAATGCACTAGGATTTAATTAAACCATACTGAATCCTTGAGCATGTATTTTCAATTGCTCATTCAGAAATAAAATTTGATAATATCCCCTACCTATCAAAAAACACTTCCAATTATTGAAACCCTAAATCAGTGACATCCTAAAAATCATATATGGTGTTTTCCAGACATGGTCCTCCTTAGGGAGTAAAATTTTCACGATAATAGAAAGTTTACAGGACTCCATATGATCTTTAATTGCATCATTTCTTGCAAAAATTCATGCCACACCACCCATTTTGACGATTCTATGAGAATTAAAACCCTAAAGTGTGAAAATAACATATGGTTTAGGCTATTACCTTCATTAACAGGCTTCATTGAGTCCCTTTCATCATGATCTTTGGTCCTACCAACAAAATAACATCCACCAACAGGAAGCTTCTCCATTTCAACTAGATCATCCTTCGAGAATTCCATGGTTGATATAGATATTCTTCAAGCCCTATGGAATCTCCCATAGGAAACACTCTCAAGCGCAAACCCTATCTTGCCATTAAATAATATATATATTTAATAAATTAATTTTTAATTAATATATTATAGTACAATATATATAATATAATTATATATTATATATAAATTTATCTATAATAAAATACATATAATAAATTATATATAATATAATATATATAATATAATTATATAAAATATATATTTATATTTAATTTTATCTATATTATATATATTTATATACATAATATAATATAAATGTATTTATACATAAATATATAATAAAAATGTATTTAATATAATATATGTATAATATAAATCATAATTTAAATGTATTGTATTTATAAAACCAAATATAAATTTTATATTTTTGAATAAATATATCTATAAATACATTTATATTATGTATACCAATATTTATATATGTATACATTTTTGTTTATATGTGTAAGTATTTATTTCAAGTATTTATATAATCTCGTTATATATATATGTTTATAATGTATTTCAATACATTTACATAATGTTTTTATGAAAAATATATATATATATATATACACATGCACATTCACACACATATATTATAAAATTTTAATTTATATGATATTTACTTTAAAAAAATAAAAAAATTAAAGGGGGGGGGGTAAAACCCCCTCTAATATAAGGGATTAGTGACGGTTCATGAACCCCCTATAATTTAAGAGATTAGAGGGGTGTTGTGAACCTCCACTATTTCATTAAAAAAAATTCCATTATATATATATATATATAGCCTCTAAAATCCAAAAAAAATATTATATATATATACCGCCTCAAAAATTAAAATGAATATATAGTGCCATTAATTATTAAATTAGCGGTGGTTTTGACATAACCACCACAAAAATCCAACCAAATTTTTAAAAAATAATGCTAAAAAATTTAGAGGGGGTTTTGACCCCCCTCTAAATTCAATGATTAGTAGGGGTTATAAATAATCCCCTTTAATTTTTATAGAAAATTAATTTAGATGGGGTTGTGCATAACCCCTCTAAAACCACTGCTAATCTACTATTTTTTTATACTGAGGTATTTTTGAACACCAGGTTTGATAGGGCTAGGGAATATATTTTTGTAAATTCACAAACTCTTTACAAAAAATTATGAATGAATTGAACAAATTATTAGGTTAGAATACCTTATAGGTAACATTATCATGGATAATCTAGATTGAAACCTATAGACTCATAAGTTAGGATATACTTATCATTTATAATTTATTCCTTCTAAGTTTATAATTTTACTTTTTGTATGTTAACGTATTATCATATTGTTTTTTTATTATTTTTAGTTAATGGTGAGAAATAGAAGAAAAATTCCCAAAAAGAAACATGATAGGTAATGTGATGATTTCCCCAATTATATGCCTAACCTTATGGTAGTTGGAGATAATATATTCATTCCAGTACTGGCTCAACTAGATAATGTTATGAATAATAAATTAAATCCTGAAGAATTACCTCTTCATCCTAAAAAAGATAAAGTTATAGTCGAGTATTTTATATGATAAAGGACTCCTACCTTTAGTTAATATTTTTATCCCCTAATTGTAGAACAATGGATTAAATCCATTGAGAATACATTCTTTGTCCTCTAATAAGCAGAGTAAGTAATAGTTGTTATGGCCATTTAGCACATTTATGTAGAAGCTGATTAGTGGTGGAAATTGATCAAGAACACAAAATAAAAAGATCATATTTATTCCATGGAATGGGAATAATTCAAGAAAATATTTTACAATAAATATTTTCTATGAACTCGCCATCTTAAAATAGAGAGGGAGTTCCTTAGACTGAAGCAAAATGAATATGAGTCTATTAGGGCATATGAGGAAAACCTTAGAAGGCTTGCACAATACATCTCTATATTTGTCATCAACATTGAAAGTAAGTTAGAAAATTTATTTAGTGGGTTAAATCCAAGTCTATGAGAGTAATTAGTGATTTAGAATTTTTAAATCTATTAATATGTTGTTCTTCGTGACCTTAAACTGGTGATGGAGATCGGTGACTCTCATTGGTCTCATGGGACTGGTGAAAAAAGCACAAAATGGATTTTTCCTCAGGAGTATCAATTGATAAATATAATAGAGTAAATAATACCCAAAACCCCACATGAAAAATGTGTGGGAAGAAGAACCCTAGAAACCAACTCAAGTGAACTAGAATATGTTTCAAATGTGGAAAAGAGGGGCATCTAGGTAATCAATGTCGAAGAAAAATGAAGAAAACCATTAATGTGAAGGAAGAAAATAAGGTGTAAATCAATAGTCATCCTAAAATGCAGTGTTTCAACTATAAGGAACATGAAAATTATGCAATATTATTTACTTATCCAAGGGTTTTCAGATAAAATCAACGACAACAACCTCTAAGTCTTATAGAATAGGGAAGGGCATATTCTATCACTACTGCTGAGGCGTATCATGATAATGATGTGGAGAAAAGTTCACAAGTTATTCATTAAATAATAGACAATGTAAAATTTGATTATGGTTCTATAAATTCTTTCATAACTTGTAAGTTTAGTAGAACTATTCAAACACCACCTCAAAACCTGGGGGTTGATCTATCTATGAGATAAAAATAGAGAAATTGTTGTATCCCAAGTATATAACTCATATATAGTCAATGTTTGTGGACTAAATATTCAAGAAAATATCATATTACTTCCTTTAGTGGAGTTTTATGATATATTGGTAATATATTTACTATCCTTATATAATTCTAACATCAACTGTCAAGAGAGGTAGATCACTCTTTATGTCCCGAGTCATCCTCTGATTCTGTACAAGTGTATGGAGGAGGATGAATCTCCCATAGAATCTCCCATTCAGGTGTGGATAATATTGCCTTATGAGAAATCATATTTATCCCAAATTATTAATAAAAAAGAGAGAATAATTCTTAAATACATGCCCATTGTGAGGGATTATACTGATGTATTCCTTGAAGAGTTTTTTAGTCTTCCTCCTAACCAAGAGGTTGAGTTCTCAATTAGTCTTATACTTGAATCTCTTCCCATATAAAAGAATACTTATAGAATGACCACCTTTGAGTTGGAATATATGAAAAATTAGTTACAATATAATCTAGAAAAGGGTTTTATACACTCAAATGCTTCGTTGTGGGGTGAACTGGTCATCTTCATCAAGAAGAAGGATGGGTCAATATGCCTCTACATTGATTATTGTGAAATCAACAAAATCATGATAAAGAAAAAGTATCCCTACCATAGATAGATGAATTGTTAGATCAACTATGTGGGACCCAGTATTTCTCTCAGGTGGACCTTCAGTTGAGATATCGCCAATTAAAGGTGAAGAAATAAGATATCCCCAAAACCTCTTTTAGAAAAAGGTATGGACAATATGAGTTCACAATGATGACTTTTGGACTACCTAATTCCACAATAATCTTTATGGACTTAAGGAATATAGTTTCTAGAGGTTAACTCGAAATTTTTTGGGTAGTATTTATAGATTATATTATGATATACTCTAAAAGAAATGAGGACCATGAGGATACTTTAAATACTATGCTAAAGAGTTTGTGAAAAAAGAATATATATGAAAACTACAGTAAATGTGAGTTATGGATGATATAAGTATAATTATTTTTGGCATATTATCATTAGAAAAGGGACATCTATAGACCCTTCTAAGACAAAGGCAATTGAGGAGTGGCCTAGACCAACATATGTAATAGATATGCATAGTTTCCTTGGACTAGCTAAATATTATCAATGATTTTTGAGGAAATTCTCATGATTATAAAACTAGATAACCAAGCTAACTCAGAAGGGGGTAAAGTTTGCATAGAATAGTGAATGCAGATACAACTTTAAGGAGTTGAAAAAGAGTCTTATCATTGCACCATTTCTCATGATTCCCTTAAGTGGGAAGCTTTTCATGGTATATAACAATTCTTAAAAGAAGGTCTTGGGATATATACTAATGAGTAATGATAAAGTGATATCATATGCCTCAAAGCAGTTTAAAGTCTATGAACTAAACTATCCAATACATGATTTGGAGTTGGATGCAATGATGTTTACATTTAAAATATTGTGACATTATATCTATAGGGAGAAGTGTGAAATATATACGGATCATAAGAGCCTAAAAAATATATTCACATAGAAGGGGATTAATATTCGTTAATAAAGATGGTTATATATGATCAAGGATTATGATTTCTCAAACCATTACCATCTTGGAAAAGTAAACAAAGTGGTATTTGCTCTAAGTAGAAAGGATCCAACAACATTATCATTGATGAGAATTGAGACAGATCCAATATTCTTATACTTTCAAAGGATGGACATGGGAATTATAAAGGAAGGAATATCATCATTACTTTATCAAATGATTGCTCAACTATCCCTTTCAGAGAAGATAAAGGATTCTCAAGTAGATGATTTTTTAATTTATAAGAAAGTGGAATCTATAAGAAAATGTAAATCCTTAGTGTTCAAAATTGATGAGGAATGAATTCTAAGATTTGGGGAATGACTATGTGTACTATAAAATCCATAGGTAAAGAAAGATCTGTTAAAATATTCACATAGTGTTATACCCATATGGGACTTTAGTGAGAGATGCCCTAAGGGGTGGTGGTGATGGGGGGTGAATTAGGGTATGCAAATCATTCACGTTTCCCTACATAACTATAAAACTCTAACTTTCATAACTAATCTCAACCACACTTATTAGTAGGATCAATATTGTGTTCACATATTTCATGATGATTCAATTAACTAGTTCACTTATCTTATCATTATTCAGATAAAATTGATGATCTATAAATCCACATGCACTAATTATCATCTTGGAAAATATAATACAAGTAAGCACACAAATCACAAGAGTTTTACTTGGTTCACCTACATTGGGATACATCTAATTAGTACACACTGAGATTTTTTTGGTGTTCTAAAATCCACTAATCTTCACCAGTCTTGTGGATACAATGATTCAGATATGATCACTCCATGTTAGGATCACTATCTTTACAAGATTTAGGGTTTGGATCATTACCAACCACGGGTCACTCAATTTTATCTCTCCATTTTCACACTACTTCAAGAGGGGATGCTTTTTGGATCACAAGCCAATAAACATATTCATTGTCTAATAGTTGATGCACCAATTAGTGCCCATTTATCTTCACTTATCTCTTTCAACAATTCATTGTAAATATCACCATTACAATAGATTCACTTTCCCTATTGAACTAGTCTTCATGGAATACCGAATCCCTTCAGAAAATTATTCAATAAGTTCCAATAACTTTATGTTTCATGAAAATTAACACTTCCACTAAACCTTTTCATCACTTTCACCAATCTTTCCTCCTGTTCACAAAACTTCATACTTTTAAAAAACTTATAGTCTTTCTCTAAACTTGAAAAATTTCACGAAGCTTTCCAACCCTTTGTGAAACCCCTTGGTCAGATTGAAATAATTACTTTCTTCATCAAACAAATGTTGATATGAATCCTTCATAAAGAAAAAACTTTATTAATACCTTTTGAAAATTCAGAGCCTTTAAATCTTCAATAAATCTGGACACTACAAATGGGAGGGGTAGAAACCTATTTATAGAAATTTCCAACCCTTCACAAAAAATTATCACTCACCGTTGCCTTTTCTCAAACCTTTTCATGCTTATTCATGAAACTCCCTATCTTCATGAAACTTTAGGTAAATTTTCAATTCTCAAAAATTCTCGTAATCATGTAACTTACCACCTTTTTATTTTATGTCTCAAAAGACTTTCATGAAACATTATTTCATGAATCATCAAATCTTTGTGACAAAAAACTTTCAGAAAACACCAAACTTTCATGAATTACATGCCTTTTCCATATTTTTATGAGAAAGACCTGGAAATAAAATTTTCATGAAACTTGCACCATAATCCAAACTTTGGACCCATAAAATTTGGAAAACATTGAGAATCGATGTCGCCTAATACATGTGCTTTTCTATACCACTTTCCGAGATTCCATACATTTTTCTTGAATTGTTGTCAATAAAATTGGTCAAAAATCATGCCGAAACTCTACAAATGACATTTTCATGATACATCCCTATCTAGGTGATCCTCTCTCTTTGATAGCTTCAACCCGTCTCTAAGTATTATCGTGATTGACATTCTAGGATGACACATTTCTTCATACACTCCACCACTTTCCCTCTATTAGGAACATAACCATATCATGTATTATTTGACATCATAAACAATAAATCTAACATGATTCACCACACCATGTCAATGGAAACACTACATCCAACACACTAACTCACCAAGGTTAATAGTGAAAGGGTTAACATCAAATCCAACACAAAACACATGCAAACACTAATTATCATTGGAGTCCAAAACATAGCTCAACCTTCTCCATCCACCTAGGGAGCACAAAGATGTATCAATAACTCACATATCAATATTAGTGGAATAATATGAAGTATAGGATAATAGAATATACATCAAAGTGTATGGTATGTCAGAAAGTAAAGGATGAAAGGAAAAAGTCTAAGGGGATGATATAACCATTACCCATACCTACATGGAAATGGGAAAACATCACTATAGACTTTGTCACTAGTATTCCAAAGATATCAAGAGGGAATAATTCCATATGGGTTATGGTGGATCATATTAAAATGATTGAAAAATTAATTATAATTTGATAGGAATTATCACTCAATCATCTTGCAAGGATATACATCAAAGAGGTGGTGAAGCTGTATGGAACACCTCAATCAATTATATTTTATTGAGATTCAAGAATTACCTATTAGTTGTAGAAGAGACTCAAACATAATTTAAATATTGAGTTGAACTTTATTATAACTTATCACCCCTAATTCATCAGACAATTTGAGCAGACTATTAAGATACTAGAAGACATGTTGAGATCATGATCGATAGACTTCAAAGGAGGATGGGATCAACACCATCCTCTGGTCAAGTCTTCACACAATAATAGATTTCACTCAAGAATCCAAATGACTCCAAATGAATCCATTTATGAGAAGAGATATATAAAACCTATGTTTTTAGATGAATTTGGTGAACACAAGGTGTTGGGACATGAAATGGTTGATGAAATGGTAAAAACAGTGAAGACCATTCAACAACACATTAGGACTGCTTAGAGTCAATAGAAGTACTATACTGAAAATCGTTGAATAGAATTGGATTTTGAGGTTGGGGATAAAGTGTTTATCCACATATATCCATGGAATAAAGTGATGTGATTTATGAATAAGGGAAAGCTAAGCCCCATACACATCAACCCCATTGAGATTCTCGATCACATCAGAGTTATGGCTTATTGACTAGATCTAACACCAAAACTTTCTAAAGTACACAACATATTCTATGTATCCCTCTTAAAAAAGAACATACTAGATCCCTCATACGTAATAAATTTAGAGGTGGTATATTTGGAAAATGATCTCTCTTATGAGGAGAAGCTCATGAAAACCTTAGACAATAGAGATAATTTTTTATGCAACGAGACACCTCAACTGGTTAAAGTACTATAGTTGAACCATAAATACAAAGAGGCCACCTAGGAACCTGAGGAATCCATGAATTATAATTACCCTCACTTGTTTTCATCATAGTGTGTAATATGAAATTTCAAGGGTGAAATTACTTGGGGGGGGAGAATGTAGCACCCCATATTTAAAAAAAAACGTTCGATAGCATATACGACACACAACACAAAGTCTAAATGAACCATGATTATTTAAACATGAAAATTATAACCTAGACATTAAATTTTTTGGTATAAATATGATTAAATAATTTATGAAAAATATATAAAGTTACTAATAAATATAAATGTATTGATAAATTCTTAGAAAGTAAGTACTCTATTTTTAATGAAGACATTTTAGTATTTTAAAAAATATATTTTCTTCAAAAAGGATTTTTGTTACTTTTGTGAGCAAAAATTATAATTAATTTATAGAAATTTAAGAAATTTTATTTGATAAAATGAAATTAATTTTTAAATTTATAACATTAAAATTTAATTAGGGTAATTTTTTTGGATTTTTCTTAAATTATTGATTTTTCATGGAATAGTGAAAATTACCGATTTTTCAAATACTGTCATTTCTTTTCATTAAATCAAGTAATTTAAAACTTCCTGTTATATTTTATATTTGGTATTAAAGTTACATATGAATCATTTTATTTGAAATAATCTAATTAATTTAATTTTAATTATAAATTTTCATGATTTTGGTTTAAGCTTAATTTTATTATTAAAAACACGGTATTCTGTAAACTTTTTTTAAGTGCATAAAATTTATCCAATTTAATTAATTAAAATAACACCTAGTAATGAAATATTTAAAATTAAAATTATATATTATATATATATTTTTATGAATTAAAATTCATATAATGATTATTACTATTCATAGATTTAGTTTAAGATCATCTATTTCTTGAAAATTGCTTTTTCTTAAAAAATCACTTTTTGTCGCATTTTCAGGCTTACTTTCAAATTAAATTATGAGTTTTCTCTGAATTTAATTTGATAAAATGGGTTCTATATTTTCAATCATCATAAATAATGTTATATAATAATTAAAAATTAATTTTGGGTCATACCGAATAGTAAAAATAATAAAAAATCTATCATTACCGTTAAGGTTAAAACATGTTTATCGCAGGGTTAACCTAGGAAGATAAGGGTTTAAATGACCTGAAAATTTATTAAAACCCCATTTTATGGGTATATATATACCTTAACCTTATAAAAATATAATATTATCTATTTTGGATCCATTTTCTGAGATAATGACTTTATATTATTTTAAGACATTGAAAAATTACAAGTGTTCTACTCCCCTCACTTATAAAAGGACACCTCCTCTCATCTCCTATCCACACTTAAAAATAATTTTGGTTTTGGAAATACCTATACAAATCACTTCTTCACTTCCCTTCCCAAATTTTAGAATCCTTGGTTTTATTAGAAAACCACCTAGGAAGGATTTTGGTGCGAACCTAAATAGGTTGTACGAAGAAGAGGTATCTGTTGAAATAGTGGGTTCCCAAGAACTAACTATTCAGTGCTTTTGATTACTATATCATGTGTATAGTTAGTTATACATAATGTATTATTACCATTATAGTTTAGATGTTTCTACATCCACTATATAATGGTAATGTCCATAGATTAATTTTCATGTCGAGAGGTTATAGAAGATCCCATGTTATAATGAGAACCTCTAGATACTATGAAATTAATCTTAAATATATGTTCTATGGTCTAGATACATCTTACTGATCAGACACAGTAGTTGTTTGACTATAAGGTGCTAGGGGATCATAATCATTGATACTTCTTCTCATGAAATTTTCACTTGGTGATCTCTAGTAGTGAGATCATGAGGACAGACCCACCAATAAGAACACCACATGTTTCAGGTGTCATTGGATGTTCCTATCTACGATCATGTGTAATGATCTCTAGACTTGAGATCATTTCCAGTGTATTTCATTTGATCACGTACTTTGATGCAAGACGAAAAGCGTGATGTTGAAATAATGGCGATGTAGTTTGCGTTGGGTGCATCATTGATGGCATGACTTTTCTTGAATGGTAAAGAAATGATTTTTCGCTTCTAGGTTATGGAAGTAATATATATGAGGCCATGTTGATATATATGGTAGTACCTTCATAAGACCATGTCCATGGTAGTCATGGGTAAGACCATCAAATTAGATCAACAAATAATAAAGCAAGAAAACGACGATGACATGTGAGTGCGTTCTTCTTTATGAGATATTAATGACAAAGAGATTATATTACACAGTATCTGTTCGTAGGTTGGTTGTCGCTGCTGTGAAAATCCTTATCTTTTCAGGGGCCATGATGGGTTTCTAGATCTCTCTCTAGATCTGTGAATACTATTCACCGATGTTGAGATAAGGGCCTAGAGGGTCACACACAATAGCATATTCGAAAATCTTCCCTATTCAATTGAATAGGAGTTTTGGACATGGTGGACCCCACCATTAGGGTATGAGATTTGTCCAAAGTTAAACGATCACCATTATAATAAATAAATTCATTTTATTCAAGTTATGAATAATGGGTATTGAATTTATTTATTTATTTTATTTACAAGTTTTTAGTAAATACATGAAAAATATTAATTGAATAATATTAGTTAAATATATTCAAGGTTCAATTAATATTAATGGGAATAAGGAGTCGAGTTAATGACTCATTTATTATCATGTAATATATTTATTATATTACAAGAAAATGATAATATTATTTATGACTTAGATAAGTTGTCATAATATATTATTTATAGTGCGTTAAATTATTCGAGGGCCAAGGTTCCTTTTTGGGTAATTTATTAAACACTCTATATAGAAGAGGAAAGGAGTTTGCCATGTACTATTCATGGCCTCTCTCTCCTACTCCCCTCTCCCACATTCTTGAGAGGGAGGATCTGGATCTAAGGAGCTTAGATCGAGCTCTATCTCAAGCTAAGTAACGCAGTGATCATTGGGGTGTCAAAAGCATCACCAGATCTCCACGCTAGCACCTGTAATTCGATGATCAACGTTCCCAAAGATTTCTTGACGCACGTGTGGATGATCTAGAAGAATATGGTTTTAGATTCTTCAAGTAGTGATCACCAACGATGATCAGACGTCGTGTGTGGATTCAGATCTAAACTAGGTATTTTATGGTTTTATTTTTGTGATTAAAACTCTTCATGCATGATCCTCGACTTAAATCGGGATGCTATTCGGCGATGTAGGCAAGATTACATCAATCGTCAGTGATTTTTGTTTAAAAATCCCACCATTTGGGGCTTCCATTGCATGCTCGGTTCCTTCAAGTGGTATCAAAGGGATGCATGACGATTTTAAGTCAATTAAAAAATTAAATTTTCATTAAGCTATGATGAGGGCATCATTACAGTCCCAACACTGTAGACAGAGACAGAATCAGACGTTGAATGGCCAGTCTGCGGCCATTCAAAGTTTTGAATTTGGATTCGAGACTCAATTCTGGTGATGTTTTGTATTTCAATAGAAAATCATGTGGTCGAAATACTCACTGGAAAATAGTTTTTTAAATAATATTATTTCTTAAAATTAATTGTATTATAATAATAATAATAAAATCATATATTTTTATTATAATAATAATTTTAATTTTATTATAATAATAATATTATAATATTATTATTACTTTTCAAAATCCTAATAAACAGGTTTTGTAAAATTCAATAATGGATGGGGGCTGGACTTCTTTTGGGTGGTGGGTCATAGGCTTATTATGCAAGCAAGGAGAAAAAAAATAAGGGAGCCTGTAGATCTTCCTTTTCATGGTACCACCCTGGTGAGGCACACCCTCCTGCAGCGGCGCCATCCCGCACCACTGACGGCATCCCGACTAGAAGCAACCCGTCGGCCACCCTCTGGCCGCTCCCCTCCTGTAAACCGCACCAGGCACTGCTCGACTGACCCTTCCCCACACCGCCGCAGCGGCCTTGTGCGCCGATGACTGGTGGCCCGTCGGACCACCCTATCCTGGCTCTCCCAAGCATGCCACGCCCTTGCTGCAGTAGTACTCTGACCCCGTGGGTCTTTCCCAAACTGTGAATACCTAGCCCGACTCCTCCCTTATCCGGTGAGGCTCATCCGGTTGCTAAACCAAGCGCTAGCAGAACTGCCATCCCTGAGCCCTCCTTTGAACGCTGGCCAACGCCCCTGCCTGCTCGCAGAAGCAACCCGCAGTGCCAAGGTCCACAAGCTTCCCTCTATGGTGGCCCTCCCTGTTCGGTCTGCGCAGCATCCGCCAGACCAGCGGATCCACCCAGTAGCGTGTGACCCACCAGACTAGCTGGGTCCCAACTCCCCACCTTGCCAGTAAGACTGGCTTCCCTCGGTGGCCAGCAACCCTGCAAAAATGGAACTGGGTTCCATCCAACATCCAATGGATGCACAATACCACTCACCTCATGTCGTTTGGTCCACTATCTCACCATCCTTCATTAGAGTTCACTTTCCAAGACTAGATCCGGGATTCAGCAGCCTTATGGGCCAGTGAGGTAACTGAATGACTGGTTTCACCCCGATTCAGATCTAGATGGGTCTACCCAACTCAGAATGTGTTTGGGTGAACCTTCCCATTCCATAATGCCCTACATGGGGTCAGAATAATCCAAAATGGGTCTACGTGGGTTTGGCCCGACTCGCACAGGACCTACTCGGGGTTTATGGGGCCCAAGTAATTTAAATTTATTAAAAAAATCAATTAATATAATCAATTTATTTTTAATTTATAATTAAATTAATTAAATATTATTTTTTGGTTTAAGAAATTAATTTAATTAAATGCAGTGTAAATTACTTTAATTTGGTGATAATTAAATTAATTACTTAATTTATTTATTAGTTTTAAATTTAAATTAATTAATTGGGACCGAATGACATATATATACTGAATTAAAAATTAGAGTGAAAATTTTAATTCAATTTAATACCCTCGAATTTATTTAATGCATGTTTAATTTTTATTCTTCATTTAGTTTATATAAGCGAGTTAATGCGTATTCTAATCATGAGCCTGATACCGTCCAATGTATGTATGGTGCATTACATTTATTTATTTAATTATTGCAATGGTTTTGTAATAATTATTTTAATTAAAAGGCAATCTACGTATCATCTCTAAGTCGTTATATGTATAAGGGTATATGCTCCCATTCTCAAGGTTGTATTTTTATACTCTGAGACCCCCTCGCCTACGTGCGAGTAATGTTGTATGATGAAAAGATGAGAAACATATATCGTGATGAGTCATGGAGACACACCATACAACAAATTGGATGCATTGGGTGGGTATACATTGCTATTTCAAGCCATGCAACTGAAGGTATTAACTCTAGGGTCAAGGTTTGTTTGTTATTCACTCAACAAATCAACCATTAATACCGTCTCATGATCAGGTCATCATTTTTTTTCATGGTTAATTATTTTTGTGAATGTGTAGTTAATGCATGCTCATATAGAGTAATAATAAATAAGCATGAAAGATAAAATGAACATGTGATGCAATGAAGTTTTCTATTTATTGCATGGTCAGTTGTGAGTGCGATCATATAGTACATGCTTATAAAAATAGAAAATGATTTCTTTCATCACATTAAAAATAATAAAACCCTCAAAGATATTTTAAGTCATAACCATCTTTTGTCATTCTAATTTGGATAAAATCAAGTGTTTGGGGTGACAGTCATGCCATAGATGAGGGTGTCTCTTACTACTGGGGGGTATTTATAAGAGTGATGGGTTGAATTAGCTAAAAATCTAGTAATTATTATCCATAGATAACTTGATATAATTTTAGAGGAAAGCACTGAGTAAATCAATTTCTGATTTTAGAAGCCGGGGCTTCACTGAACAAATGAAGGAACCGCGAGTTCATGTGGTTGGCCGACCAAAATCCTACCTTAAACCCTCCAAGTAGTGGTGTAGCCATACCTTGTAGACTATAAGGGGTGTGGTTCTAGGATCCTTACCACTAGAATACTCTAGCGATATAGTATTCTGATTCTAGTACAGTGGGTTCCTATAATTTGATAAAAATAATGGGAGACATTTAATGCTTTAATTATTTAATCAAAATGTCTAACCCGATAATCCAAAGAAAGTACTAATCTGATAGAATTTATTTTTGTAGTAAAATGGAAAATCATACCACAAGTTTAAACTGTGATAAATATTGGACAAAGTAAATGTCCTCACTGACATGAGTATCCAAGAATAGTACAGGTGCATACGCATAGTACTATGATATAGAAAACTCAAGGTGCGAGTGTCCCCAACACCTGTTAAACTTCCTTAAGAAGTGAGGGTGAAATTACTTACAGGAGACTGATGTACAAAGTGTATGATGGTTATGTGATTATGCTTTGATCAACTTTTGATGTTAGTTTCTGTCTCTACATTATGAAATGGACGATAAAACATGAAGTCTCATCTCTGAGATGTTTTCAAGGAGAAAGTGAAGAAATGATATGAATAAGGTGATGGTTACACTGGTATGTGTAAATTGAAATATGGATCATGATCTTTAAATAGATCCCTTTCTCATATCATTTTCACCCCTTTACTCAAATTTTGTTTAAAGTTTCAAAATGAACAAGTATTTAGTAAATGCTTCATTACCAGTTTAGGTAAGGTTCACCAAGTGAATAAGAATTTCAAAGATAGTTTTATATTTGATTCTTATGGAGAATAAATTGAAAGACAAGGCGAAAAGGCGAAAAGGCAAGTAATGCCAAAGACACATTTATAGAATCCATCAATGAATGAGGTATTAACAAAGGTTATTTTCATTACATATTATAAAATAAAACAATGGAAGTTTAAAAGAAATTAATTGAATTAAATAAGAAAGTTACTCGCTTCTTCTTCAAAAATATTCATCAATTGTAATGTTTTAGTTTTACTACTTGGGTATTCAATACAATATGCTAGTGACATATGTGTATTATAATATAGTAACCAATTATGTATAGAAATCTTATTGAAAGTCATGTATATTCTACAAGTTGATGAGAAAGGGTGATACTTAAGCCAGTGGTGAGAATCACATGACTTCTTTATTACCAAGTGATAGATTCTTGTAGAACTATTATTCATTATAACAAAAACATTTATCTCATGTGTCCTTTTGAAATAAGGATACATTATTCAAGGTTTCTGTAATGAATGTTGTTTTTGGTATCCAATACTCAATTAATAGTTCAGTGATACATGAATCATAGGCAATAATCGATGAGTACAAAAATGTAAGACTTATACCTATTTGTGGAAAGATATTTCTTTGTCAAGTAAAACTAAAGTGGATGTCAAGAATATACCCAATATGGTATTTTGGTATCATTACATCTAAATACTTTTGGTGTTATCGATGTCTTTAGTTTGGAAAAAGGAACCATTAGAAATAAAGGTATGTCACAAAGATTTTGAAATTAGTTCAACAAGTATAAACTATTTCAAGTCAAATAAAGAGGTATATATTTACTTTGTAATATTCATTTAAGTAATTAAAGAATGTTAAAGTGATGTAAGTGCATGGTCAAAATATATGATCTTCTTTAAGCTGTCATGCTGAATAATATCTTGACTATAAAATCGTTGATCATGATAATGTAGCGTCAAGTAATTCCTGAACGCACATTACCTTATACACATCACAATAGTGATGTTAATGACGAGGATCAATGATGAAGTATCACATTTAAACATTTATCCAAAAAATGTAGCATAGGGAAATTCCTAAATACACATTTTATACATCAGAGTATTGATGCAAGTAGTATCAATGTAACAACTTGCAGAAACTTACATTATATTTCATGATGTTCTTTGCAAATAATGGTGTCATCCCATAATGATATTCCAAAATGACAAATGGATATCATACGAGTCATAGTATGATGATAAATCAATTATGTCATATGGAAATGTGTTTGGATTCAAAGAGTTTGTTAGGACATAAACAAACATGCATCAAGTTAAACACATGGTGCATCTATGTAACTATCCTAATAGTCACCTATGATTTTACATAAATACCTAAGATAGAAAAGCAGTAGTCAAGTGATTGACTACATTTTTATAAGGGTGCACATATATTTCGAGACAGGGAGAGCTAAATTGAATTGGATTTAGTCAATGATTCAGATGCACAAATAGTTGGCAAAAGAACTAGTTCGACAAGCGCATGTGGAACATAGTATGTTCCAGTGACACATACTATATAGGAAGGATAAAATCATGGTGATGATTTTTATATTCACCGTTGTCGGTGATCTATTATTCATTATGAATAATATTTTATACATGTAGTGTATGGAAATTATCTAAGATTCACAAGATCAATTAAAATTCAATTAATGGATTCCATGTATCAAAGTGTGAAGGGGATTATTAAATTGAATATTGAGGTCAGTATTCAAGTGAGTGGATACATGGATTGTATAAGTGTGGTACTGATGAGGCTCGATGGTTATAAAAACTCAGTATGCCTAAATCCATTAGAATTTTACTTGTTATAGCAAATTTCTAGGATCATTTTATTTAGCATTGTATGTCATGACCATCATTCATCGAAGGTGTCTATACAATGAAAATAGAAAGGGATGGTCACATCATAGAATGCTAATAAAGGTTACAAGTTACCGAAATCCAGTTAAGGATTGAAGTAAGCAACATGATCATTGATTATTCATTTGGAATGAATGATTTCCATGTGTCTATAAGAGGTTAGTGGGAGCACTAAGGTTTTCCAAGAAATATATGTTTGAATACATATGGAAAATAGATTGGTCGTCAAGTTAGCTAAGACCAGGATGAAATCTATCCTCCAGTGATTGACTTAAAGTTGAAACCTATGTTCTAGGGAACAAGATCTAACAAGGTGGATGTAAAGGTTACTTGGATCTAGTCCATCATATATATAGTGACATGGTATTAAAAAAATACAATTTGGAACAATTCAAGAGATGAATTGTTTCCTACATCACATGGAATAATCTCTCCAGGTTGAAATTTCTATGACATGGGAAGAGATAAACATGATAAGTTAAATATATATGTTGAAGAAATGGATCAATCATATATGCCATGATATATAAAAGAATTGATATTTCTAGTATATATTTTACAGTAGGCAAATATCAGTGATATCTAGGAAAACTTCAAGTGATACAGTCAGAACTATTCATTTGTACATTTACATGTACAAAATGATATGTACTTGGTAAGTGGAGAAGAAAGGATACTAGTTTTCGGGGATAAAAACTAGTATTACATAGATCAACAAGATCTAATATCACATTTAGGCTAAGGTGATGATATAGACAAGCTCATATAAGGTAGTGGTAGCCATTCTTATAAAGAACAAGTACAATGTTGCTTTAGAGGAAGCTAAGAAGCAGTTATTAAATGTAACGATTTCTTCTAATTCTTGGAATCACACCTAGAAATGAAAATATTATCAAAAGGTCAATTATGATATTCTTACTAGCCAAGATATCGTGTTATGATAGTAGAAAAAAGGGATATACTCAGGGATACCATCTCTTGAGAAATTTTACTCAAGGAGATGGTCACTATAACAGAATAGCCACGCAGTAGAACCGTGGTGGGACAAATAGCTAAAGCCATTACTTAGTAGAAACATGATCTTTATCATGTGATTAACTAACAAGTTTGGTTAGAAAGTTGGATCTAGTGAATATGGGAGTATTGAAATAGTGGGTTCCCTAGACCTAACAATTCAGTGATTTTGATTACCATATCATGTGTACAATTAGTTATACATGATGTATTATTACCATTATAGTGTAGATATGTCTACATCCACTATATAATGGTAATGTACATATATGAATTGCCAGATTGAGAGGTTATAGCGGATCCCATGATATTATGAGAACATATAGATACTATGAAATTAATCTTAAATATATGTTCTATGGTCTAGATAAATCTTACTGATCGGACATAGTAGATGTTTGACTATCAGGTTCTGGGGGCTCATAAACATTGAGACATATTTTCAGGAAGTTGTCACTTGGTGATCTCTAGTAGTGAGATCATGAGGACATACCTACCAATAGGAAAACCACATGTTTTGGGTGTCATTTGATGTTCCTATCTATGGTCATATGTAATGATCTTCAAACATGAGATCATTTTTAGTGTATGTCATTTGATCGCGTACTTTGATGCAAGATGAAAACCATGATATTGAAATCATGGAGAGGTAGTTTGTGTTGGGTGCATCATTAATGGCATGACATTGGTTGACTGGTCAAGAAATGATTTGTCACTTCCAGGTTATGGAAGTAATACATCTCAGGCCATGTTGATATGGATGGTAGTACCTTCATAAGACCATGGCTATGGTAGTCGAGGGTAAGTCCGTCCAGTTACATCAACAAATAATAAAGTAAGAAAATGGCGATGACACATGAGTGCATCCTACTTTATGAGATATTAATGAAAAATAGATTATATTACAAAGTATGTGTTTGTAGGTTGTTTGTTGCTGACTTGATCTTTCGTTGAAGTCGGTCAATGTTTAAAATTTATTTTCCTACTAACTACTGTATATGTGGAAAATAGGGTTGAACCCACGGGGAAGGTGAATTTGGACACTAATCTTTTAAAAACTTGGTAAACTCCACTGTTGTCAGTAGTGGAGTGAGTTTTCTACTTTTCACTTTTTATATATATTTTTTATATATTTTTTAATAAGCAGTAGAGTGACAGAACATTAGAAACATGTTTAAAAACTATATTTAAACTAGAGACAGTTGTAAAACATGAAAAAACAGAGGTTTAGAACACTGATAAAATGAACAATCTATTAAAATGCTTTGGGAGAAATCTCTATTCTACTAGTTTTGAAGGTATCTCAATTTACTTATAGGTTGTTGCAGAGTACCACTGTAAAGAGTATGAAATACCTCCCTCGCTAGGATTTGAGTCATACAAGACAAATAATTTTAGAGTTCTCCACTCCAACATTAATCAACTATGAAGTATTTTGAAAATTAACAATAAGACAAACTCACCGTAAGTCTTGAAGACTTTTGAATCTATTATTTTTTTGAAATGTGCTTCCATAATCAGTATCGCTAACTGACTGTGAAATTTTGAGATTATATTCTAGTGGAACAAGCAATTAAATGAACTCAGTATGGATCTCGCCAACCAATACTGAATACATCCAAATGATTAAGTGAAATGATAATTAAAAGTAACCAGTATATTCGATTTTTAACCCCGAACTAGAAGTATTTACCCTATCATCATCTCTATTTTGTATACTAAAAACAATTCAATTACAAAGGAGAATAATTGAAAGATAACAGAGGAAGAAAACTCCCTCTGCTGGCATGAATTCCTGCTCCTGGACCTCGGATCACCAAGGAATGGTTCTCCAAGAGTTTCTCCAGAATTCGCCTCCAAGGTTCTTACTCCGCTCCCATGTATGGTATGTTCATGGAATTAGAATGAGCGTCCCCTTAATTATGCTGCTTTCTCTGCTTTAAGTAGCCACTGTCTTCTACTGCATGTCACCGGAACTCTTCACTGACTTGAATTCATCTTTAACTATTGCACCATACATGTGTGTGTTTTCGCGAATGAAAAGTCGCGCTAGTTTTTCCCTTGTAACTAACTTCTGTTAAGTTAGTTAAATGTATTTAGATGTATACACATCTCTTGAATGAACCTGCACAGATAGAATAGAAAATTAAATTAAAAAACAAAGTAAGAAAGAAAATTAATTATTAAATTAATGTTATATTACTCATTAAAAAGTTAACTTAAGTGAACTTAATAAATATCTTAATTGATAATTATTATTTACTTTTATATTATTTATAAAATTAATCACTTAATATTACAATGGTAAAACATAATTTTATCAATTTTTTTTTAATTTAATTAAGTTAATAAATAAAAATAGTAATTTTTTATTTTATCATTTTAAACTAGATTATGAAAATTTAACATCATAAGTAGATAAGTAATTGGAAATTTCATAATTTAGATTGTATTAATTATATTTAATTAATAATTTTATTATTATTATTATAATTACTATTTAATAAATTAAATTGTTAAATTAATTTATTAATTAGTTTATTCTAATTTAATAATTAGAATTAATACTTTAGTTTTTAATTTTTTTTTAAATTTATTAGAATACTTTATAGTTTATTTAATTATTATTATTAATTATAAATTTATACTCTTAATAGTATATTAATTTATTATTAACTTTTATTATTAATTTAGTTTTAAATTAGTTTTAGTTTTTTTAAAAGAAAATTTATTTTCAATTCATCCCCCCCCAATTCTGGCAGAACCCTAGGGGAGATGTCTTCTTCGGTGCCACAGAATAGGGATGACGACCTCTTCCCCTGCAAGTCACGACGGCTCGGGAGAACTCCACAGTGGCAACTCCTAGATCACCCTCCTCCTTAGGCGAAGAAAACAAACTACCCTGATGTGGATTCAGCTTCCAACTTCATACCTCAATGGTGTTGGAATCTCAGATCGCGACTCCTCACGTAGCGGCACGACTCGTCCTCAACATTGCGACTTAAGTTACTCTAAATGACGGTGCAGATTCAAACTTTCAGCAACTTCAACTCTAGTGGTGAGATCGTGTCTCACTTCTGTGGAGGCTCCAGTTGAGAAGGAAGATGAGAAATGGTTCTGAGGATGATGTGGTGGATTGCAGATCAACCCGTGTAAAAATGATGTCGCAGGAGCACCGCGAACCAAAGAGGCAGAGGAGGTTGGCACCGATAGCAATAGAAATGTGAACTAACGGTGAGTGGAAACGTTAAAAATAGGGGGGAATCAGTGAGTTGGACAACTCACCGATAGTTAAAAAAAACAATAGACTAATAATTTCAATAAATTGACTCACTGAAAAAACAAGACACCAAAAATAGAAAAATGGATCAGTGAGTCATTGACTCACCGATAGAAGAAATAATGGTCAATTGCAGCGAGACACTAAAAGAAGTAAAATTAAAACGAATCGGCGTTAGTTAAAATAAAAAAACATCGGTGAGTCAATGACTCACCGATCTTAGAAATAAATCAGTGTCTTCAATAAAAATAATGAGACACTGAAAGATAAAAATAAAAAAGTATTGGTGAACGACACACCGATTGAAGAAAAATAACGACTCACCGATAATTAAAAATATTAAAAATCATTCGGTGCGATGTGAAACCGATGATGATTTATGATATGGGTGAGTCATTGACTCACCGATAGATGAAAATAAAATAAGATGCCAAAGATATGAGATACAAAAACATATGAAAAGGATCGGTGTGTTGCAACATCGGTGTGTCGCGACAGACTGATGATGTTTCGGTGAGTCATGACTCATCGATAAAATAAAAAACTTTAGTGTGAAAAAGATCAGTGAGACAAAGAATCGGTGTGACAAAG
Source organism: Viscum album (assembly GCA_963277665.1). Classification (NCBI taxonomy): domain Eukaryota; kingdom Viridiplantae; phylum Streptophyta; class Magnoliopsida; order Santalales; family Viscaceae; genus Viscum; species Viscum album. The sequence continues at coordinate 2,028,010,625 of OY728143.1, read as the reverse complement.
AATTGGTGCGTTACTCACCGATAGTACAAATTAAAAACTTTAACAATAAGAATTAAATTTTAACAAATAATAAAATGAACAAACACTAATTAATTAACACAAAAGAAAAATTAAAGAAATTGTATAAGATTAAATAATTAACTGTAACTAAAAACTAACTAAACTATTTAACAAACTAAAAAAAATAAATGCGAATAATTATTAACTATGTGTATTATTATCAAGATTAAATAAATTTCTAACTAAATGAAAAACACAAACTAAGAACCATCTGCAAACATAAAATTTAAAATAATTAAAGATATTAAACAAAAAAGTTAATTAATTAACTAACAAAATGAAAACTTAAAATTAAAAACGCATTATTTTATTAAATTTAATTTTTAAACTTATCCACTTAGTAGAATAGTTGAAACAGTTAAAAAGTAAGGTTAATTTATTTAAATAAATCAGAATTAAATGGTAAAGTCTTAAATTAAAAACTGAATTAGATTGAAGAAAACAAAAATGACAATTAAATAATATTCATTTAGAAAAGTTTATAAGTAAAAAAAATTAATATTATTAAACTAGAAAGTAAGTTAATAATTTGGAATAATTATAAATAATATATAAAAGGACTAAAAACACATATTTAATTATAAAAATGATTAATTAAAATATGTAGTGATAAAATCACAATGTGCCATTATTTATTAAAAAGTGTTTAAAAAATTAATTAAATTGATAAAAATTAAATAAAATATGTGGAAAAACTATGTAAAAATAGAGCCACATCAAATTCTCCCATACTTAATCATTGTTTTTCCTCAAACAATCCATGTTTTATTTTCTTTGAAAACAGTAAAATTTTTATTATTAAAATCATACTATAACATGTTCAGCACTGAAAAACAGAGGACATAAACTGTCAGTATGTTTTTTTTTAAAAATATTCTTTAAATGGTGTTTTTCCTAGAACAAATAATCAAAGAGTAATCAAGAAAGCTATGAATCATCAAGTAATGAAGATTTCATGCCTCATATTTGATACTACTTAATAATTCATTTCAATCCAAGATCATGTTCTAAATTCAAAATTGACATGAGGCAAAATATCAATGGAAGTAAGATCTTAAACAAGGAACTTTATAATTTTATTTTTCACATAGATTCCAAAAATAAATATATATTTTTCGAATCACCTTATTGATACAACCTAAATGATTTCCATATAAACCAATTGTACCCTTATTCATCTAGTGTTCATCATTCCCCTCACCCTAATGAGCTCATTTTTGACCCGAGACACTTTATTTATTTTTCCCAAGCCATGTATCATTGTGCTAAGCACTATACAATTTCATTTATTAAAGGTGAACAGAGGGATTAAAGTTAACAGAAATGCACCCAGCATCTAGGGTCTCAGAGACTCACCGTGGGATCCCAGATGCCCAGAATACTCTGGTTCCAAAATATTTATATCAAAAATAATTTATATTGGCTCATTAAAGCAATAACTTTTAATAATTAAAAGATGAATGAGCCCCCTAGAATCAGAATTAAACTTCCAGTTCCAAGGGTTATGATCATAATTCCATTAAAAGGGTACCCATATTACTCTAAAAATTAGACTCTAAACCAGATTTACACTAAATCACTAAGCAAGACCACTCAGTAATCATCCATTATCACTAATTTCAGATTCAATGCAAATCTGAAATTTCAGAAAGGTACTTGTCCTAAGGCAAGAACCATTTGAATACAGTGTAAAGCATAAAATTATGCAAGAATTTTGAAAAAATTTAACCATTTTTAATAATTTTTTTGAATTGAAGTGGGAATTGATGGGATTTCATTTAAACACAGTTAAGCACAGTCAAGAATTGACCCCTCCCCCACAATTAAAACCCAACTTTGCCCCCAAAGATGACTTCTAAATATAGAAAAGAACAATTTGACAATTTAATGTTCAAATCAGATTTTCAATTTAGTAGATTTATGACATGTATAAAGTTCAAATTAAAGTTCAAAGATATTATTTGCCACAATGAATAAATAATCAGCAAGTTCATTAAAAAGTACAAACATTAACATTAAGTCCAATGACAAAAACATTCAACTTAGTTCAAAAGATACATATAAGGTGTGGGTGAACAATTAATTGGGTGTAAGCATTTTAACAAAGTATGATTAAAATGGATGTTTAATATAACCGAAATATGCATGATAAACACCCTATAGACTAATCAGTTCCAATGAAAAACACAAGTACCAACAAACATGTACCCCCCACACTTAATTTTATGCAGTGGATGATTTTAATAATAATGAAATTCAGTTTCTAGCAGTAAAGTACATGAAGATTTTTTTAATTCAACTTAGTGACATGCAACAAAAGTTTTTTATGCAATATATGCAGTAGATTTTCAGAAAATATGCAGCATAATTTCTTAAACAAGAAACTTTTTTTAGTGAGCAGAATTTTATTAGCAAAAAAAGGAGCAGAAATAAATGCAAAAAGTTGAAGTACTTCCATGACTAAGTTATTGTTAAAAAATGATCATGGGAATTTCACTCCTTTATTAACACAAGCAGCAGCATCCTAGGACAGAACCAAGAAACAATGAACAAGCAGTAACAGGTATTTCACAAAAATAGAGCACATAAGCATCATTTTATTCAAGGTTAAAAAGAAACAACATAAAGGCAAAAAGAACCATGGGTTGCCTCCCATGTAGCTCTAAGTTTAAAGTCCCCAGCCAGAATTTATTCAAGAAGAATTTTTATGCTCAGTGAAGGTAGCCAAGCCCTTCGGTTGTCCCTCAAAATAAAGTTTCACTCTCTTACCATTAACCAAAATGGGTTTATTCTCTTCACCTAAAATTTCTAAAGATCCATTTTTCAGCACTCTCACAATTGTAAAAGGTCCGGACCACTTAGACTTCAGTTTTCCATGAAAAAGTTTAAGTCTAGAGTTAAAGAGGAGGAACTACTGTCCATGTTTAAACTCTTTGTTTTGTATGATAGAATCATGAAAGATTTTACTACTCTCTTTATAAATCCTTGAATTAGCATAACTCTCTCCTAATCTCATCAAGTTCACTCAGCTCAAGTAACCTCCTCTCACCAGCACTCTTAAAATAAAAGTTTAGAGCCTTAACTACCCAATAAGACTTATGTTGAAACTCCACAGGTAAATGATAACATTTCCCAAACAACAGCCTGTAAGGAGACATACCTATTGGGGTCTTGAAAGAAGTTCTATAAGCCCATAAAGCTTCATCCAACTTAAGAGACCGATCTTTCCTAGAGTTTGACACAATTTTCTCAAGAATTTGTTTCAGTTCCTTGTTAGAAATTTCCACCTGTCTACTGGACTGTGGATGATAAAAAGTACCAGTTTTATGAACACAACCATATTTCTCCATCAAATATTTAAACTCACAGTTCTTAAAATGTGTTCCATTATTTTTTTATAAAATCTCTTGGGACTCCAAATCTTGAAAAAATGTTCTTTTTCACTAATTTTATTACAGAATTGGCTTGATTGTTAGGTAGTGCCACTGCCTCAACCCATTTCGAAACACAGTCTACAGTAACAAGTATATACTCATTACCATGAGATGATGTAAATGGACCCATGAAATCTAAACCCCAGACATAAAAAATTTCAACTTCCATAATTCCTTTTTGGGGTAACTCTTGCTTCCTACCAATATTACCTAACCTCTGACATCTATCACAACCAACTACAAAGCTCCTATCATACTTAAAAAAGAGTAGGCCAATAGAAACCAGATTTTAGGACTTTTTGAGCGGTTCTTTAACCACCATGGTGACCTCCCCAAGGTGAAGAATGATATCTTTCTAAAATAGGTAGCATTTCTTCCTCAGGCACACAACTCCTAAGAATACTATCAACACATCTCTTAAACAACAAAGGATCATCCCACAAGTAGTATTTAAGTTCAGAAATGAATTTCTTTCTTTGGTTATTGGACATATTTTTGGGAAAAACACCTGCTTCAAGGTAGTTGGAAAAATCTAAAAACCAAGAAGATTTCCTGATTGACACAGTGAACAACTTATCATCAGTAAAGGAAGAGTTTATCACCCTAGTTTCTTCAGAATGGGTAAGAGGAAGACTAGAAAGGTTGTCAGCAACTAAATTTTCAGCACCCTACTTATCCCTAATCTCTAAATCAAACTCTTGTAACAATAGAATCCATATAATCAGCTTGAGTTTAGTTTCCTTCTTAGACAACAAATACTTTAAAGTTGAATGATTAGTGAAAATGATGACTTTTGAACCTAAAAAATACTATCTAAACTTCTCTAAATCAAACACAATAGCTAAAAATTATTTTTCAGTAGTGTTATAATTCTTTTGGGAATCATCTACCAGTATACTAGCATAATAGACCACACACAACTTCCTATCTTTCCTCTGTCCAAGGACAACACCAACTTCCATGTCACTAGCATCACACATAAGCTCAAAAGGTAGTTTCCAGTCAGGTGTAGTGATGATAGGTGATGTAGTGAGTTTCTATTTAAACATATTAAATGATATCAAATAGTTTTCATCAAAATTGAAAGGTGTATCCTTGATCGGAAAGTAATATAAGGTCTTGGTTAATTTAGATAAATCTTTTATGAATCTCTTGTAGAAACTGACATGCCCTAAGAAACTTCTAACACCTTTGACATTAACAAGAGGTGGCAATTTTTGAATAACATCAATATCCGCAGTATCCACTTCTAGAACTCTCTTAGAAACCTTATGACCAAGCATTATACCTTCTATAACCATGAATTGACATTTTTCCCAATTAAGAATGAGGTTGGTTTCAATGCATCTTTCCAAGACTAACTCAAGATTTCTCAGAAAAGTATCAAAAGTACTACCCATAATGGAGAATTCATCCATGAAAACCTCAATAATTTACTCAATAATATCCTAAAAGATAGCCATCATACACATTTGAAAGGTGGATGGATCTCCACACAACCCAAAGGGAATCCTCCTGTAGGAAAATGTTCCAAAGGGGCATGTGAAATTGGTTTTTTCTTGATCCTCTGGATCAACAGGAATCTGATTGTAACTAGAATACCCATCCACAAAACAGAAAAACTCATTTCCAGCAAGCCCCTCAAGCATTTGGTCCAAAAAGGGAATTGAAAAATGGTCCTTCCTAGTGGCTGAATTAAGCTTCCTATAATCTATACAAACTCTCCATTTTGTGGATTTTATAACTTAGACTTATTCATTATTTTAATTTTTAACAACAGTGAAACCTCCCTTCTTGGGGACAACCTAGACAGGGCTGACCCAAGCACTATCAGAAATGGGATAAATCATTCCAGTGTCCAGCAGTTTAATCACTTCCTCTCTCACAAATTCTTTCATGTTTGGATTTAATATTCTTTGAAACTCTACCCTAGGCTTATGGTCAGGCTCTATAGGAATTTTATGCATACAGAATGAGGGACTAATACCCTTGATATCAGTTATTGTCCAGCCTATGGCAGATTTAAACTTTTTCAACACATTCAATAATCTTTCCTCTTGGTTTTCATTCAGTTTAACAGAAATTATTATAGGAAAAGTGGAGTTCTCACCTAGAAATGAATATTTAAGATGATCAGGGATAAGTTTCAGTTCAAGAGAGGGTGGTTATACACTAAAATGAAGACTCTTAGGCCTAGGAGGTCTAATATCTTCAACATACCTCTTGTAAGAAGTATTAAAAGATGAAAGATTTTTAATTTCATGTTCAAATTCAGAAGTAATAGTGCCACTTTCCATATTTTATAGATCAGATTTCAGTAAGTTTATCAAATAAGAACCATCTATTTGTCTTATAAGTTCTCCCTAAATATCATCAAAGTGTTCATCAAGGTTGGTGTTAACAGAAATACCCTCAAATTTAGTCTAAAGCTCCTAAGTTTATAAACAATGGACTCTTCTACAGCCAAAACTGGACAATTGTCCAGTTCTAGAAAATTTTCTAGATTTGGAGTTTGAGAAAAATTTTCAACTTCTAAAATAGATTCAAAAGTATTTTTAGCTTCGCAGATATTTTCTTCAACAGAGGATTGGTTTTCATATTTTTCAATATTTTCAGATGAGTTTTCTTTCTCTAAGGACTCTAGCATTGAACAGTTTTCAGAAAACATTGGTCCTTTAACATTTTTAAACACATTGAACTCTTCTTGTTGTTCTCCAATTTTAAAAATTAGTTGACCCTTAGAGACATCAATGACCGCACCACCTGTGGCCAAGAAGGGCCTATCCAAGATTATGGGAACCTCTTGATTACACTCCATATCTAAGACTAGAAAGTCAGTAGGTAGAAATAGTTTCCCAACCCAAACTAGCAAGTCATCTATCCTACCCACAGGATGAGTAAAAGATCTATCAGCTAACTATAGTATGACTATGGTGGGTTGAAGGTCACCCAACCTCAACTGTTGAAACAGTGAGTATGGGATAAGATTAATTCCAACACCTAAATCACCCAAACAGTTCAGCTGATCTGAGTTTCCTAGTGTTCAAGGTATGTCAAAACTACTGGGTTCTTTTAGTTTAGGTGGGATTTTCTTTTGGAGTATAGCACTACACTCTTCAGTGAGGCTGTAAGTAGCAAATTCTTATAGAGTTTTTTTGTTTGATACAATTTTCTTATGAGATTTCATATAAGATGGAATTTTAATTAAAGATTGTATGAAAGGAATGTTCACTTGATGTTTAGAAAGGAGACCAAGGAATTGAAGAAGTTCAACCTTGGTGTTACTTTTTGGTTTTAGCTTCTCAGGGAAAGGGATGGGTGGGGAAATTTTTTTAAGGACAATAGGTATATCCCTCACCTCTTCCTCAACGTTTTCTTTTCCTTTATTATTTTTATTTTTAGATGAAGTTTCAGCTTGAGTTTCAGGTGATAACTTCATATTTTGATCATTTTCAAAACTTTTCTGTGAATTTCCAGCATGTGTGCAAAGCATATTTTTATTTCCAGATTGAAACAGATTTTCATTTTGGGTATTTTCAGTTTATTTTTCAGAAACAGTTTGAGTGTTATGCCCACTTCTAGTTACAACAGCCATGGAATTCTCTCTAGGATTAAGTTCAGTGGTACTTGGAAGTATACCTTTTTCCCTAGATGAAAAATCCCTAGCAAGTTGACCTAACTGTGTTTCAATGTTCTGCATTCTAACATCACTTTTGATTTTATCATACTCATATTGATTTTGATGTTTGGATAGTTGAGTCATGTATCATTCTTCTTGAGAGTTACTTTTATTAAAAATTAGATCAAGATTAGAAGAAACATGATTATCATTGTTTCCTTGTATATTTGAAGACTCACCCCTCTGTTGATTTTGAATGTTTGGTCTTGGTTGATTCGAGTAGTTAAGGGTAGTGGATTGTTTGATTAAGACTTGATATTTCCAGGACAGATTAAGGTGGTTCCTATAGCCTTGGTTGTATTTGAAAATGGATCTTCTTTAGGAGGCATCCTAGGACCATAGTTAACAATGTTTGAGTTCTCTTGTTGTTGAGCTGGCATATCAAAATTAGGACAGAAGTTTTCAGTATGCCCAAACATACCACACTGGACACACTGTTCCCTTAAAGATTGATTGGTATTTTGGCATCCTAGTTGGTTAACAGTTTGTTTAGAGTTCTGGTTCATTAAAGATTGAATTTGGTTGGTGATTTCATAAAGTTGATCTTGAGTTTCATTCATTGAACCAATGTTTGGATTAACATTTCTATTGACTCTTTTCCTTCTTGAATTTTTATGTTGTGAATTCAGTGAAAGATTATTTAAAATTTATCTGAGTTCTTCATCTGTTTTATCATTGTAATTACCCCCAGCAGCTTGATCAACTAGATTCTGTCCAGAGGAGGAAAACCCTTCATAGAAAGTATGAATGAGAAGGTGATATGGGAGTTGATGATGGGGACACTGCCTAAGTAGATCCATGAATCTATCCCAAGATTCATGAAAATATTCTCCATCCTCTTGATAAAAACTAGTTATCTTTGTTCTAAGATCACCTTTTAATCTTTGAGGATAAAATTTCATAATTAATGAGTTATACACTTGATCCCAGTTTTCAAAAATGTTCTCATCTAGACTCAGAAACTAATTTATAGCATTACCTTTAAGGAAAAAGGGAAATACTCTCATTATAAGTTCATTTTATGTGAGTCCTAGAAGAGGAAATTGCTAAACAGTGTTATAGAAGTCTCTAATGAAGGTAAGGGAGTCCTCATTAGAGAGTCCATTAAAAGCAGGAAGCAATGAATTATGTGACTATTTCAATTCATAATTTCTAGCCCTAGGACTAAGTCTAATGGAAGATGGATTGCTTGAAACTTGAGGAAGTTGAAACTCCCTCATCCTAGTCCTATCATTTTCATCTAAGAGTTTTGGTTGGTTTTGGTCATTATTAGGTGCAGGAACTCTATTATATAAGCTTTCCATTTCGATTTTGTTCATTTTTCTTAGAGTAGTGAGGTGGTTATCTAATTCAAGGGTTAGAGGCTCTAATATATCACCATAAGTTCTTGTGCTCATGAAAAAAATAGTAAAAACACTCAACAGTTACAGTTCAGAATGATAAGCAACTATTTTTTTATAGTTTTCAAATTTTTCAAATTTTTCAAGATTTTTATATATGTGTGTTTTTAGTTCTTTTATTAGAATAATTGATCGTTCCTTAACCAGAAACAGTGCCAAAAACTTGACCTGAACCGTTGTTGAAGTCAGTCAAAGTTTAATATTTATTTTCCTACTAACTACTGTATATGTGGCAAGCAGGGTCAAACCCATAGGGAAGGTAAATTTGGCCACTAATCTTCTAAAAACTTGGTAAACTCCACTGTTGTCAGCAGTGGAGTGATTTTTCTACTTTTCACTATTTATATATTTTTTTATATTTTTTTAATAAGCAGTAGAGTGATAGAACATTAGAAACATGTTTAAAAACTATATTTAAACTAGAGACAGTTTTAAAATATGGGAAAATAGAGATTTAGAACACTGATAAAATGAACAATCTATTAAAATGATCGGGGAGAAATCTCTATTCTACTGGTTTGGAAGGTGCCTCAATTCACTAATAGGTTGTAGCAGACTACCATTGTAAAGATTATGACTTACCTCCCTCGCTAGGAGTTGAGTCATACCATCCAACTAATTTTAGAGTTCGCCACTCCAACATTAACCAACTGTGATTTTTCTACTTTTCACTTTTTATATATATTTTTATATTTTTTTTAATAATATTTAGAGTGACAAAACATTAGAAACATGTTTAAAAACTATATTGAAACTAGAGACATTTGTAAAATAAGGAAAACAGAGGTTTAGAACACTGATAAAATGAACAATCTATTAAAATGACCAGGGAGAAATCCCTATTCTACTGGTTTTGAAGGTGTCTCAATTCACTTATAGGTTGTTGCAGAGTACCACTAAAAATATTATGACTTAACTCCCTCTCCAGGAGTTGATTCATACAAGCCAACTAATTTTAGAGTTCACCACTCCAACATTAATCAACTGTGAACTGTTTTGAAAATTAACAACAAGACAAACTCACCATAATTCTTGAAGTCTTTTGAATCTATTATTTTTTTGAAAAGTGTTTCCACAATCAGTCTTTCCAACTGACTATGAAATTTTAAGATTATATTCTAGTGGAACAAGAAATTAGATGAACTCAATATTCATCTCACCAACCAATACTGAATACATCCAAATTATTATGTGAAATCAGAATTAAAAGTAACCAGTAGATTTGATTTTTAACCTCGAACTAGAAGTATTTAGCCTATCATCATCATCTATATTTTGTATACTAAAAAAATTCAATTAAAAATGAGAAGAATTGAAAGATAACAGAGGAAGAAAACTCCCTATGCTGACATGAATTCCTGCTCCTGGACCTCGGATCACCAAGGAATGGTTCTCCAAGAGTTGCTCCAGAATTTGCCTCCAAGGTTCTTGCTCCGCTCCCGTTTATGGTATGTTCGTGGAATTATAATGAGCATCCCCCTATTTCTGTTGATTTCTCTACTTTAAGTAGCCACTATCTTCTACTGCATGTCACCAGAACTCTTCACCGACTTGAATTCATCTTTAACTATTGCACTATACACGTGTGTGTTTTCGCGACTGGCACGTCACACTAGTTTTTCCCTCAAAACTAACTTCCATTAAGTTAGTTAAATGTATTTAGATGTATACACGTCTCTTGAATGAACTTGAATAGATAGAATAGAAAATTAAATAAAAACTCAAAGTAATAAAGAAAGTTAACTATTAAATTAATGGTATATTACTCGTTAAAAAGTTAACTTAAGTTAACTTAATAAATATCTTAAATGATAATTATTATTTACTTTTATATTATTTATAAAATTATTCACTTAATATTACTATGGTAAAACATATGTTTATCAAAAAGTTATTAATTTAATTAAGTTAATAAATAAAAACAGTAAATTTTTTAGTTTATCATTTTAAGCTAGATTATTAAAATTTAACATCATAAGTAGATAAGTAATTAAAAATTTAATAATTTATATTGTATTAATTATTTTTAATTAATGATTTATTATTATTATTATAATTACTACTTAAGAAATTAAATTGTTAGATTAATTTATTAATTAGTTTATTCTAATTTAATAATTATAATTAATACTTTAGTTTTTAATTTTTTTTAAATTTATTATAATACTTTATAGTTTATTTAATTATTATTATTAATTATAAATTTATTCTATTAACAATATATTAATTTATTATAAAATTTTATTATTAATTTAGTTTTAAATTAGTTTTAGTTTTTTTAAAAATTTATTTTCAATTCATCGCCCCCAATTCCGATGGAACCCTAGGGGAGAGGTCTTCTTCGGCGCTGCAGAACAGGGACGAAAAACTCTTCCCCTGCAAGTCGCGACAGCTCACGAGAACTCCACAGCAACAACTCCCAGCTCACTGTCCTCTTTAGGCGACGATAATGGACTACCCTGGCACGACTTCAACTTCCAGCCTCAAACCTCAACGGCATTGGAATCTCAGATCGTGACTCCTCACGTAGTGGCACAGCTCATCCACAACATTGCGGCTTAAGTTCCTCCAAATGACTATGCAGATTCAACCTTTCATCAATTTCAACTCCGGTGGCGAGATCACGTCTCACTTCTGCGGCAGCTCCGATTGATAAGGAAGATGAGAAATGGTTTTGAGGATGATGTAGTGGATTGCAGATCAACCTGTGTAAAAACGATGTTGCAGGAGCACCGTGAAGCAAAGAGGTAGAGGAGGCTAGAACCAATAGAAATAGAAATGTGAACTAATGGTGAGTGGAAACGTTGAAAACAGGGGGGGAATTAGTGACTTGGATGACTCCCTGATAGTTAAAAAAAATGAGAGACCGATAATTTTAATAAATTGACTCACTGAAAAAACAAGACACCGAAAGTAGAAAAATGGATCAGTGAGTCATTGAATCACCGATAAAAGAAATAATGGTCAATTATAGTGAGACAACGAAATAAGTAAAATTAAAATGAGTCAGCGTTAGTTAAAATAAAAAAACATCAGTGAGTCAATGACTCACCGATAGTAGAAATAAATCGGTGTCTTTAATAAAAATAATGAGAGACCGAAAGATAAAAATAAACAAGTATTGGTGAACGACACACCGATTGAAGAAAAATGAAGACTCACTGATAATTAAAAATATTAAAAAGAAATCGGCGCGACGTGAAACCGATGATGATTTAGGATATCGGTGAGTAATTGACCCACTGATAGATGAAAATAAAATAAGACGCCGAAGATATGAGAGACTAAAACTGATGAAAAGGATCGGTGCATTGCAACATCGGTGTGTCACAACAGACCGATGGTGTTTCGATATAATCGGTGAGTCACAACTCACCGATAAAATAAAAAACTTCAGTGTGACAAAAGATCAGTGAGACAAAGAATCAGTGTGACAAAGAATTAGTGCATTACTCACCGATAGTATAAATTCAAAACGTTAACAATAATAATTAATTTATAACAAATAATAAAATGAACAAACACTAATTAATAAACAAAAAAGAGAAATTAAAGAAGTTTTATAAGATTAAATAATTAACTTTAACTAAAAACTAACTAAATTATTTAGCAAACTAAAAAAAATAAGTGACTAATTATTAACTATGTGTATAATTATCAATATTAAATAAATTTCTAACTAAATGAAAAACACAAACAAAGAACTATCTTCAAACATGAGATTTAAAATAATTAAAGATATTAAACAACAAAGTTAATTAATTAACCGACAAAATGAAAACTTAAAATTAAGAACGCATTATTTTATTAAATTTAATTTTTAAACTTATCCACTTAGAAAAATAGTTGAAACTGTTAAAAATTAAGGTTAATTTATTTTAATAAACCAGAATTAAATGGTAAATTATTAAATTAAAAGCTGAATTGTATTGAAGAAAATAAAAATGACAATTAAATAATATTCATTTAGAAAAGTTAATAAGTAAAACAAATTAAGATTATTAAACTGGAAAGTAAGTTAATAATTTGGAATAATTAGAAAGACTATATAAAAGGACTAAAAACACATATTTAATTATAAAAATGATTAATTAAAATATGTAGTGATAAAATTTCAAAAGTTCCATTATTTATTAAAAAGTGTCAAAATAATTAATTAAATTGATAAAAACTAAATAAAAGATGTGGAAAAACTATGTAAAAATAGAGCCACATCAGTCACTGCTGTGATAATACTTATCTCTTCAGGGGCCATGATGGATTGCTAGATCCCGCTCTTAGTCTGTGAGTACTATTCACTACTGTCAAGATAAGGTATTAGAAGGTCACACACAATAGTATATTAAAAAATCTACCCTATTCAGTTGAATAGAAGTTTTGGATATAGTGGGCCCCCGCATTTGGGTCCATGATTTGTACAAGGATAAACGATCACCAATAAAATAAATAAATTTATATTAATCAAGTTATGAATAATGGGTTTTGAATTTATTTATTAATTGTATTTACAAGTTTTAAGTAAATATGTGAAAAATATTAATTGATGAATATTAGTTAAATATATTCAAGGTTTAATTAATATTTATGGAAAATATGAGTCGAGTTAATGACTCATTTATTATCATGTAATATATTTATTATATTACAGGAAAATGATAATAATATTTATGACTCAGATAAGTAGTCATAATATGTTGTTTATAGTGCATTAAATTATTCGGGGGATGGGGTTCCATTTCAAGTAATTTATTAAACACTATATATAGAATAGGAGAGGAGTTTTCCAAGTACTATTCACGACCTCTCTCTATCTCTACTCCTCTCTCCAACATTCTAGAGAGAGAGGCTTTGGATCCAAGGAGCTCAGATCGAGCTCTCTCTCAAGAATCACAAGCGAAGTGATTCAGTGATAGTCAGAGCATTGAAAGCGTCATCGGATATCCATGCTAGTAACTATAATTCAATGATTGGTTCTCTCATAGATTTCTTGAAGCATTTGTGGATGATCTAGAGGATTTTAGTTTCGTATCCTTCGAGCAGCGATTGCCAATGACGAGCAGACGTCGTGCGTAGATTCAGATATAAACTAGGTATTTTATGGTTTTATTTTTGTGCTTAAAACTCTACACGCATGCTCTTAGGCTTAAAATAGGATTCTATTCACTAACATCAACAATATTACATTGTTTTTTGGTGATTTTTTTTAAAAATCCCACCATTCATGGCTTCCGCTGCATGCCTAGTTCCATCAGTATCGTTCTTAATTGAGCATTATTGTTTTATTTCTTCTTACAAATCCTTAAAATATTATTAAACCAGGATGCTATAATAAAATAAGTATCTATAATATATTAATATGTTATTATATTGATGAAATAAACTATAACCATATTCTCTTCCATCAAATGGGAAACAAAACAATTATTCGTGTGTACGGCGGACAACCGCCTCGCGAACCGATGCAATTTGTTTTCCATTATCACCTCTCAAAACTATTTATAATTATGGATTTAATATATATATATATGTGTTATATTTATGAAATATTTATATTTTTTTAAAATTAATACATCATATATTTTCTTACCCTTCTATTCATTAAATGATGATAGTGTCATTCCTGCACACGTGTGGATTACCACCTCCATGAAGTGATGTGGTATATTTTTCATTACTCCATCACATGAATTGTATATATAAGTATATTTAAAGAAATAATATGATATTTATGATATAATTATCATTATGGATATATATAAAAACACTTATCTTCCTTCTATCATGATCCTTGAATAATGTAAATGTTACTCTTGCGTACTTATGGAATACCATATCTATGACTGTAATGTAGTTCATTTTTCATAACCATATTTCATAGATAGTCTTAAAATTACAAGTTATGTATAAATTTTTTATTATGTAATTATTATTATGTATATGTATAATTAATAATCTCTTTTTTCCATAGTCAACTTACCAAAGTTATTTTAGACATATGAGCTGAATATCGTTAAAACATACAAAAAAAAACCTAAATAATTAATTAATTGAATATAAGTGAATAATAAACATGAAGAAGGTTTTTAAGAAATTAAATAATTAACATAAGTTTATTATTTAGGAAGATAAAGAACACATGTGATGAGTCAAACTCAAGGTAAGGGATCTTTCTAAACCACCCTTTTCTTCGAGTTATGACCACTATCTCTCTTTTTATGATATGATGTTATACCTTTAACTCACACATTATGTTCCTTATCATGTTTAATGTATTAATGGGATATTTATCTCACCCATATATTTAATATATTCCCCATGTTATCATATGCAGTTTTAGGAGGTCAAATTTATTTAGGAGTTCTTTATGGAGAATAACATAAGGATGTCATGTTTTTGTTTCATTTTGATGTACTATGAACCTAGTCTTCCAAATACACTAGTACACATGATCTTTGAGTTATAATTTTTGGATATTTATTCTTAAAAATTATGTAATAATATGTGTAAAAGGCTTGGGTATCTATACTACTAATACAATCTCTCCTCTTAAAGATTACCTTATCATGAAACATGACTATTATGGCTAGTAGAAATCTAACTACCTCACTAATACAAGGTATAAGATCCCCTTACGATGCTCATTATCTGTCTAATTATTCAATCACTAACCACTTGTTAAGGGTTCCAATATAATCTCTATACATTTATCATCCTTATGTAAGATTGACACTCCATTGGTGGTTGAGGAAACTTACCTTACATGTGACCCTGTCTACTCCACTGATAGCATAATACTTGATTATTGATGAGAGAGGTTGATCCTCTTATCTTGATACTCTTCACACCACTACCTTGATTAAATTTCTAATAATTATGCTTCTTACTATATAAGAATGCACCACCATGTCACCCAGCTGATACTATAAGTCCTCCACTAGAATCCTCCTTCAGGTTCCCCTTATAAATGAGAGCTTGATTTACCACCTCAAAATAATTCTTCAAATAGGAGATATTCCCAAATTACTTGACCTCACATCTAATTCCACATTGAAAATTTTTTACTCTAGCTTCATTGTATCCTATCAACATCAGGAAAAAATGCTATATGTCAGTGAAGTGGTCAACATAACCAAACACTGAGATATTCCCCTTGGTCAAATTTATAAACTCTTTAGATCTCACATGTATCAGAGTTTTTGGGAAGAAATTATCTATAAAATTATCTTAGAAGTACTTCCAAGACATTCCCTATAGATTCTCATTTTGAACCTGAATACACCACCAATTCATCACTGGTTCTTGTAAGATATAACCATCCAACATAACAATTTTCTCTAGAGGAGTCACCAAGTGATCCATAATCGTCTAGATAGACTCAATATAGAACTCAACTGCCTCTGGTCTACCCTCTATAGAGAATTTCTGAGGGTGCTATAACTGGAACTACCTAGCAGGGTTAGACATACTCTACATAGCACATATAAGATAAATATCTATAAATTACATAAATTTGGTGAAGTTCTCATGCAACTACTCTTACTACCTATGACCAAGAACCAAAGGGGGCTCTGATTCCACTATTGGAGGCACATTCTCAGAAATTTCCTCCTGTCATCCTACCGAAAAACACCATCATGGAGGCATCCCTATATACTAACAAACTTTCATTATAAGGAACATAACATAAAATTTACCCAATTACAAAAAAGAGGGCCACAACTTGGTATAAAAATGACACTTTGCATACACTATCCTAATGACCATAACCACAACATAGTTACTACACCCAACCATCTCTATCTAGTGACATTGGCTAACTCAAGGTAAATAAAACTTCCAAATTATATTTTTTTAAGTTTGATAATATTTTAACCATTTAAATTTACATAATTGAATTTTAAATAATTGAAACCTCTTTATTAGGAAATATTTATATAAAATCATAAAAAAAAAAAATAATTTCACTTACACAACCCAATTAACATTCTTTTTCAAATAAACAGACCATAACATGCTTTTCCATGTGTGCCTAATATGATACACGTCACATAAATCCTTGGGTGCCTAAAATGATGTGAGCATGCCCAAATATCATTCTATATCGACTCATGAGTAAAATATAATAAAATAGTAACATCACATAAAAAGTGTATCACCCATGGTGAAATAAAATTTCAACCATAATAAAAAAACATCAAGAACCGTAATCCCACCATGGGAACTCAGGTTTCCCCACACACATGGTTTAAATACTCCCTTTCATGAGCTCATTACCAGGACCCAATTCATCATAGTCTCTTTTATACCTTTCCTAAATAGTAAATCAATATAAAAGAACCACTTTGACACCAATTTGTAACATCTCAGCTCAAATCACTCAAGAAAGTAGCTGGACTAATTTTTCACATGAGCTCAGATGCACCTACTTGTATTCCAAAGGATGATAAATAATAGTGAGGGTTTAATGAGTAACATGGGGAGACTATACCCACTTTATTAGAGTAAAGAAACATCAGTAATAATATGATGTAATGAGAAATAATATCCAACAACAACCATACATCACATGAAAAAAATACCAAACTGGGTAAGTGACCAAAAACCATTACAATAAACATGCTGTGTCATAATAGTTTCATGTATCAAAGGAAACCCAAATAAAGACTCAACTAAAAATACCCAAAAAATATTCTGACATCAATCCCAATCTTCTCATCCATTCCTTATACCATTTCCTAAACCAGTCATCTAACACATGACCTTTTCCCTTATCTAAACCTATAGCCATGAAATCTTCTTGGGTATCAATGAAGATCCGAGTAAGGTGTGAGTACAACTCAATACAACACCACCAATGGAGTCTAAATAATTATTCAGTATAAACCATAGTGTATGATAATATACAAGGGTATAATAAACAAATAAAAAATGAAAACATGTCTCATAAATAAACACTATTCAATTTAACCTCTTTAGCCCTCGGGTTCCAAATAACACTCGATCCAATCAAACATACTTCGGCCCATATCGGTAATATAGACCATATACTATAGGGGTTAAACACTTTAAGTAAAAAAGGTACATTCATTAATCAATTCAATTCATGGTATTAAGGAGAATCAGTCTATGTACCTACCCATGTCAAAATCATTAGGGCTTAGAGCATCAATCCAGTAACCAAGACATGCATGAAATCAGTTGTACCCAGAGCATCAGTCTGTCCTAGAATGAAGATGAGTAGCCCTAGTCAAACATCTTTATCCATACCAATATTAAAAATCCACAAGTTTCATAACCATTTCCACATTTTACACATTAGAATAACAAAGGTGTTGTATTCCAACAATCATTATTCACCATGGTCTAACATACCCAACACCTTTTACCCAATTACCCATTGAACAATTTATACTTTATTCTTATATCTAACCGGTTAAAAGTTCTTGAACACCATTTAAAAATTTAGGAATTCCCCTTTAACCATTTAACTTTTATCCTCTTATCTATCCATAGACTATTTAATTCCCAATCAATGTCAAACATGCCCTTATGCCATGATAACAATATATGAAACAAGTATAGATAGTTTAAACTTATAAATCCTGTATCCCATAATTTACAACCCATTTTACAATTTTCAAGGGATTAGAACACCCCATGGGTGGCCAAAATTTTGGTCTCACAATCTTCTACAGACCCAACAGGATCTGTGAAGGGTTTAACACAACATTTTAAAGTCTAACAAAATATTCTTAAACAAGGAAGAAATATTACATCACATTAGTGAAATAAAATATCATTTACACATTAACAATATCAATACTTTGGGAAATATGTTATAGGCCACCTACCTTATGTTCGTATACCACCACTCATCTAACCCCAACCTTCGATTCAAGTTTAAATTACTGCAACCACAAAAGTGAAGAACTACTTGGAAATAGAGATCATGAGACTTAGAATAAAAGGAATAACAAAGAAATTAATCATCTAGAGAATATAAGTAAATACAATCATAGACTTAACCTATAGAATCCCACCTTTTTATAACATAAACTTTCATTACATTACAGAACACTGAGGATCTTTAAGGTTTAGTGTCTTGGAAACCAGGAACATAATACATTAAAACAACATAAAACATTCTTCTTAAAAACTTGAAAGGCTTCTCCTTAATTTCATCCTAGGTTCATTACTGCATCTCATAACCTGGGGACATACATCAAAAGAAGGGGTGAGCAGAAGACCCAGTAAGGGAAACAAGAGAAACATTTTACATGTGAACTTGAGATACTTCAATAAGGTCAAGAAAAGAACTTTAAGGCATGAGAAAGGAATCATGAGGCATTTCATAATAAAAATAACATTTTTCATAACTTGAAGATGTGGCTACAACATTTAACATATACAATCATGAACATATCAATAAGGTCCATCCCCAAGGTTTCATTTGAAAATTACCAAGGTTATTCACCAAGGTATCGTGAAAATTGTAATCTCTAGTGGTTACATCATTACCCAATGCATTGGAGCGCTATCAGGGAATACCCTTAAATTTTACTTTATTATCATGTGAGACACATATATAATCATCAAACATTTCATAAATAACCCATATAGCATAAAATAAATGGGTTTCATTTCATAATCATAATGTTTTAAAAACTGCTTTAAAGACATGATCTTATTGTCACTTTAAACCCACAGAAAGGGAAAGCAGGTCTCATGTACGTAAATCCCAGAATTTAAAATAGAACATTTTGATATATATGTGAATACCCTTGTAGAAATAAGAGCTTTGAGTATTCAATTTATAACATAAAATAATTTTGAGAAAAGAGAGAGGCATTTTGAGACGAAAATTCTGCAGCATAACGGCTATGTTACAAGGTTTTAGAAAACATTGAAAAGAGAGGGGACATGGGTCACCCACTAATAAATGATCCATAAAATAGTAGAGGGACAGAATATGAAGTATATATGAACATGGTAATGAAATTTGAAAGATTTACCATATGAAATGAATAACCTGAAAGGAAGACAAAAATAAGATTTCTCTTATGAAAATTCGGCAGCCTAACAGCGTCAGTTAAACTTCAATAAAAAAATGATTTGACAAGATCAAATAGAGTCTCTCATCATATGATCATAAGAGATCAGTATGATAGATATATAGATCATACCCCAACATAATAAAAAGGAACTTGAAAGACTTGACATGAAAATCAAACTTGAAAAATGAGATGGGTGAAAAAATCCCTTAAAAATTCGGCAGCCTAACATCGTCACTTAAACTTTCATAAAACGAAATGATGAGAGTAATAGGGGATCTATCATAATATAAAAATGAAAAGGGCAGTAAGATGAATATAAAAGAACATCCTATCACATAAGAACATGGAGCATAAAAGGAATGACATAAAATAGATTACATGAAAAGAAAGAGAGAGGTCGGATCCCTTACCTTAAAACGTAACTCTTAAAACTTAAAGGTTTGGACCTTGAGGGCTTGGGGGAACCTTGGGAGGGATCCTTGGGTGGTAAGGAGACCAGAACTTCGTTGGGGGAGAGTTGGGAGTGAAAACTAAAGGATGAAATGGTGGTTATTTATAGGGAAAGTGAGGGGACAAGGCATTAATGGCCAAGGGACACCTCACAAGTGCTTTTCTCAAAACCATGTGCTCTCCCATGGCATTTACCATGGAGTTAGGCCACATGGGGCCCCCAAAACAATAATTCATCACCTTTGGCCGGCCAACCCTTAAAATATCTCATGACATCATCATGACATGGTTATGATGTCATTAAACATACCGAAACCCTAAAACTGCATTTTTACTATTCACTGAAAAATTCATCTTTCTCAGAAAAATCCCAAAATTTCACCTTAACCAAAAATCGATGCTCTAACTACATTTATGAACTCCATTTTATAAAAATAATTTTTTAAATTTTTTTAATTTAATTTTTAAATAAAAACACTATTCATCGAGAATTCATTTTTTCAGAAAAATCCCCAAAATTACCATAACATAATATCGATGCTTTGAGTTCAAAAATAAAGTCATTTTTATAAAAATAATTTTCTAATTATTTTTAATTAAATTTTTAATTAAAAAACATTATTCACCCAAAAAAACTAATACTTGACTAATAATTTATGAAATCGTTATTTACCCATTTTATTGAATCACATTACTTAATCTAGGTGTCTAAATTATATTAAAACTTTCTTTGAGTGAAATTACTAATCCATTTGGTCACATTACTAATCCTAATCGTAAAATCACTATTCATAATTTACTATTCATCAAAAATTAAGTTGATCTTATTAGACTCCAAATTCCTTACTGAACACTTTTGTAGAAGAACATTTTTTGAAAATCATTACACATCATTAATTATTTAGGGTTTACATAAATATTTTAAAATATCCTTTTTTCAAAATTCATCAATAAAATACATCCTAAAATTATCCGGACATTTGAAGTTTCACAAACAACACTAAAGGAAGAAATATTAATTCATTCATCCCAAAGGATTACACAAAGAAGCTAGGGTCTCATCACATAGCCCCTTATAACACGGACATATGACCTAAGTGTAAGGTGTGCTATGGTGAGAGAATCTGAGGGAGGCTTAGATAACATTGCCCTAGTAGTAATCTCTATTAACTTGAACTTCTCCCGCAGGAGTTTCCGTTCAAGCTTGACACGCTGGAGTTCGGCTTGGGCTTGGTCCAAAGTGAATCCCACAGATGCTACCTCCTTCCCAAGCTCTGATAAGTGGGCTTCATAAGGTTCGAGTCTACTGTATGAAGCCATCGACTCCTCTTTCTACATTAACCATTAACATCTCTATTAAATCGTTAAGAGTAAGTTAATATACTATTTAAAAAGTTTGGGTCGTTACATTCTTCCCCCCTTAAGAAATTTCGTCCCCGAAATTTTATACTTGAGGCCTAGTAGAAAAGGTGAGGGTACTTTTGCTTCATTGTTTCCTCAGGCTCCCAAGTCACTTCTTCATATTTATGATTCCTCCACAACACTTTCACAAGGTGGGTAGTCTTGTTTCATAGAACCTTGTCTCTACGGTCCAAGATCTCCACTAGCTGCTCCTCATAAGAGAGGTCATGTTCCAATTGTACCACCTCTGGGTTCAGTACATGCGAAGGGTCGGGTATGTACTTCCTCAAGAGAGATACATGGAAGACATCATGAACTTGAGCTAGGTTCGGTGGAAGTGCTAGACGATAGGCCATTGCTCCTATGCGATCAAGGATTTCATAGGGGCCAATGTACCTAGGGCTGAGCTTCCCTTTCTTCCCAAACCACATGACTCTCTTCCATGGAGAAATTCGAAGGAAGACTTTGTCGCCAACACCAAACTCCAAGTCCCTTCGACGGTTGTCAGCATAGCTCTTCTGCTGACTCTAAGCAGCCTTTATGTGTTGTTGGATGGAATGAACCTGTTCTGTCATCTCTTGCACAAGATCAGGCCCAAGAAGCTTTCTCTCACCAGCTTCATCCCAACAAGTAGGATTTCTACATCGCTTTCCATATAGAGCTTCATAGGGTGCCATCCGAATACTCGAATGGAAGCCGTTGTTATAGGAGAACTCAACTAATGGGAGGTGTTGATCCCATCCACCTTTAAATTCCATTGAGCATAATCTCAGCATGTCTTCGAGTGTCTGAATAGTCCTTTCAAATTTTCCATCATTTTGAGGATGATAGGCCATACTAAAATTCAATTCAGTATTCAGAGCATGTTGAAGACTTCTCCAGAATTTTGATGTGAATCTTGGATTACGATCAGACACGATGGATAGTGGTACCCCATGCAGCCTCACCACTTCCTTTACGTATATATTGGCAAGTTGATCTAGAGAGAAATCTTCCCGAATAGAGATAAAATGGGCGGTCTTGGTGATATGGTCCACAATAACCCATATCGCATTATTTCCTTTGGATGTTTTCAGGAGACCAGTTACAAAGTCCATGGTGATATTATCCCACTTCCATACTGGTATGGGTAGCGGTTGTAATACCCCCTTGGGAAGTTGTCGTTCTGCCTTTACTTTCTGACACACCAGGCACCTTGTAGTGAAATCAAAAATCTCCCTCTTCATGTTATCCCACCAATAATGATCACGAAGGTCTCTATACATTTTAGTAATTCCCGGATGTATAGAGAAGGTAGATCTATGAGCTTCATCCATCAATTCTTTCTTTATCTCTGGAATAGATGGAACACATAGTCTTGTACGAAATTTCAATACACCTTCTAGATCAATATTGAAATCAGGGAACTTCCCATCCTTTACAGCCTCAAACTTCTCCTGCAGCAAAGGATATTCTTTTTGAGCCTTCTTGATCTTCTCTAGTAATGAAGGTTGAGAAATCATTTGGGATAAGGTTGATGATGTCCCTTCCCTTACAATTCCCATGTCCAGTTTTACTAGATCTTTAATCAAGGGATCTCCTAGGATCCTCATTGTTGCCAGAACAATAGGATATTTCCTTCTTAATGCATCTGCGACTTTGTTTTCTCTTCGAGGGTGATAATGAATTGAACAATCATAGTCTTTAATAAGATCCAACCATCTCCTTTGTCTCATGTTCAATTATTTCTGCGTGAAAATATACTTTAAACTTTGGTGGTCGGTGTATATATCACATTTCTCCCGATAAAGATAGTGCCTCCATATCTTTAGAGCAAAAACAACTGCCGCTAGCTCTAGATCATGCGTAGGATAATTCTGCTCATTAATCTTCAACTGTTGAGATGCATAAGCAATTACCTTGTCATTTTGCATGAGGACTCACCCAAGCCCTTTCAGAGATGCATCGTTAAAAATAACGAATCCTTCTCCGATAGAGGGTAGTGTTAACACAGGTGCAGTAACCAATCTCTTCTTCAGCTCTTAAAAACTTTCCTCACATTCCTTTGTCCAGATGAACTTAACCCCTTTTCGTGTCAACTTGGTTAGTGGATTAGAAAGCCGTGGAAAGTTTTTCACAAACCTCCTATAATATCTTGCTAAACCAAGGAAACTACGAATCTCAGTTACTGTTGTGGTTTGAGGCCACTCTTCCACAACCATTGTCTTTGCAGGGTCAACTGAGATTCCTTCATTGGTTAAGATGTTCCCCAAGAAAGCCACTTGTTGTAACCAAAACTCACACTTGCTGAACTTTCCAAAGAGCCTCTCCTTCCGTAGAGTTTTCAGAATAACCCTCAGATGATCTTCATGCTCCTCACGACTTTTTGAATATATCAAAATATAATCAATAAAAACTACCACAAAGTTATCAAGGTAGTCCTTAAAGACTCTATTCATCAAATCCATGAAAATAGCAGGAGCATTAGTCAATCCGAAGGGCATAACAGTAAACTCATAATGCCCATATCTTGATCAGAAGGAAGTCTTTGGAATATCTTCCTTCTTCACCCTCAGTTGATGATAACCAGATCAAAGGTCAATCTTGGATAAGAATTGAGCCCCACGAAGTTGGTCAAATAAATCATCAATTATTGGAAGAGGGTATTTGTTCTTCACTGTGATCCCATCCAGTTATCTATAATCAATGCATAGCCGCATTGATCCATCCTTCTTCTTCACAAAGAGAACTGGTGCTCCCCAAGGAGACACACTCGGAAGGATAAACCCCTTCTCCAACAATTCTTGGAGTTGTTTCTTTAACTCTTATAGCTCCACATTTTCCATTCTATATAGATTCTTTGATATCGGTTGAGACCCAGGTATGAGTTCAATGGAGAACTCTACCTCTCTTTCTGGGGGAGGTCCAGGTAACTCCTCAGGAAATACATCCATGTATTCCTGAACAATAAGAACATCTTCTATTTGTATGCTCCCTTTTCCTTCTTCATCATCACCGATTAACTCCATAAATAAAGCTATAGGAGGTGCTTCTAGATAGGGATCAGTTCGGGATATCTCTCCTTGGAAGATAACTATAGTTCGTTCATTCAAGACTATTGAGATTTCCTTACTTCTGCATTTGATCTTAGCATTATAATTTGAGAGCCAGTCCATCCCTAGTATAATGTCGAATTCCATCATGGGAATGACTACTAGATTTTCGATAAGATTGTGATCACCAAAGTAAACACTAGAGTCTCTAAATACTGTTGATGCAAGGATAATCCCACTTGGAGTCTTGACTGAAAACTCTACCTCTAGCAGTTCGGGGATTGATTCTATATTCCTTGAAAACTTGGAGGAAATAAAGGAATGAGTAGAACCAAAATCAAATAAAGTACTTGCTAGTTTTGAGAGGACGACAAGAGTACCTGCTACCACATCGTTCAGAACTTCAACTTCAGTTGTTGTGATATCGAAAGCACGACCTTGCTCCCTTGGCCTCTGCTGAGGTTGATGGTGATTCCCCTCCACCACCCTCAGATTTGGACATTGATTAGCAAAGTGCCCAATCTATACACACTTGAAGCATGTGACTTCGGGTAGGTCCAGAACCATCTTTCCTCTGTCATTAGTGTTGGGAAGTTGAGGCTTCACATCACTACGACAATTCCGAGAAATATGACCTTCTCTTCCACACCTGTAGCACTTACCACTTCCGATCAAGCAGTTCCCCGAATGCTTCTTCCCACATTTATTGCATGTGGCATGTTGCATATGCTTTCCACCTCTTTCCTGATCAAAACTTCTTCCCAGTCTTGGTTCTAGAGTTCTCTTCTTCTCATTAGATTTGTGAGACCACTGTGTCTCCCCAAACTCTAATTCAACTTTCATAGCACTTCGAACTATTTCTTCATAGCTATCATAGTCCATGTTGGCTAGATTCTTCCACAGATGAGGTCGTAGTCCACCAAAGAATCTATCAACCTTCCCATTAGGGTCCATGATGAATCTTGAGGTATAACGGTAAAGCCTTGTGAAGTTCATATCGTAGGTTCCAACTGATTCATTCTCCTTTTGCTTCAGCTCGAGAAATTCTTTCTCTATTCTCGTTCTCATCGAACGAGGGAAATACTTATTAAAGAATATTCCCCGGAACTATTCCCACTCCATAGCTTCCATCTCTCCTCGTGGCTTTGTGTTTTTGATCAGTGACCACCACTGATCAGCTTCTCCCTCTAGGCAGTAAACAACAAGGGTGACTTTTTCTTATTCCGAACAATGAAGTACAGAAAAGATCTTTTCAATGGAGCTTATCCATTGTTCCGCAACCAATGGGTCAGTAGATACACTGAATGTTGGTGGTCGTTGACGCATGAAGGACTCAACATAATGTTGTTCCCTTCATGGTGAGATCGGCCTCTCAGCTTGATTCAAGTTATTAATCATAACTTGAGTCAGTTGGTTCATCATTCGCATGAATGTTTCCATTCCAGCTTCCATCGGAGGGCCGTCAGCACATGGTGCATTGCGGTCACCATCTGCACGGTTCCTCCTATTTCCCACCATTTTCTAAAAGAATAAAACCTTAGTGAGAAACTTATTTCATTTATGAATCTTTTAACTAAGACTTCATGCTTAGACAATTATACTTCTATATAATTCCTTCATAATGATTCATAAAAAGCTTGTGATTAACCAAACATATCTTCCGGGAGTGTCGTAACCAAGAGTGCAGCATGACCCGTTATCGTGCACCAGTTCCCGTTCGAGTATAGCTCAAAGCGGTGTTTTCAGGTTTTACCCCTATGTACATCTATTCCAGAGCTGCCTCTACCTGCTCGTATCCAGACAGGGATGTATTTTTTTGATAAACCAATTACTCAATACTTACCCAAATACCAGGAAGTTTTCTTATATTTAAACTTTTCTATAGGGTTCTTCCTAAAGTTTTTATATCTTAATTTCCACAAATAAATAAACCATACTTTGATACCAACTATAGCATCCCGACTTTTTATAACATAAACTTTCATTACATTACACAACACTGAAGATCTTTAAGGTTTAGTATCTTGGAAACTAGGAACATAATACATGAAAACAACATAAAAAATTCTTCTTAAACACTTGAAAGGCTTCTCCTTAAGTTAATCCTAGGTTCATTACTGCATCTCATAACCTGGGGACATACATCAAAAGAAGGGGTGAGCAGAAGGCCCAGTAAGGGAAACAAGAGAAACATTTTCCATGTGAACTTGAGATACTTCAATAAGGTCAAGAAAAGAACTTTAAGGCATGAGAAAGGAATCATGAGGCATTTCATAATAAAAATAACATTTTTCATAACATGAAGATGTGGATACATCATTTAACATAGAAAATCATGAACATATCACCAAGGTCCATCCCCAAGGTGTCATTTGAAAATTACCAAGGTTATTCACCAAGGTATCGTGAAAATTGTAATCTCTAGTGGTTACATCATTATCCAATGCATTGGAGCGCTATCAGGGCGCACCATTAAATTTGACTTTATTATCATGTAAGCCACATATATCATCATCAAAAATTTCATAAATAACCCATATAGCATAAAATAAATGGGTTTCATTTCATAATCATAATGTTTTAAAAACTGCTTTAAAGACATGATCTTAATGTCACTTTAAACCCACAGAAAGGGAAAGCGGGTCTCATGTATGTAAATCCTAGAATTTAAAATAGAACATTTTGATATATATGTGAATACCCTTGTAGAAATAAGAGCTTTGAGTATTCACTTTATAACATAAAATAATTTTGAGAAAAGAGAGAGGCATTTTGAGACGAAAATTCTGCAGCATAACGGCTATGTTACAAGGTTTTAGAAAACATTGAAAAGAGAGGGGACATGGGTCACCCACTCATAAATGATCCATAAAACAGTATAGGGAAATAATATGAAGTATATATGAACATGGTAATGAAATTTGAAAGATTTACCATATGAAATGAAGAACATGAAAGTAAGACAAAAATAAGATTTCTCTTATGAAAATTCGGCAGCCTAACGACATCACTTAAACTTCAATAAAAAAATGATTTGACAAGATCAAATAGGGTCTCTCATCATATGATCATAATAGATCAGTATGATAGATATAGAGATCATACCCCAACATAATAAAAAGGAACTTGAAAGACTTGACATGAAAATCGAACTTGAAAAATGAGAAGGGTGAAAGAATCCCTTAAAAATTCGGCAGCCTAACGGCGTCACTTAAACTTTCATAAAACGAAATGATGAGAGTAATAGGGGATCTATCATCAGATAAACATGAAAAGGGAAGTAAGAGGAATATAAAAGAACATCCTATCACATAAGAACATGGAGCATAAAAGGAATGACATAAAAGAGATTACATGAAAAGAAAGAGAGAGGTCGGATCCCTTACCTTAAAACGTAACTCTTAAAACTCAAAGGTTTGGACATTGAGGGCTTGGGGGCACCTTGGGAGGGATCCTTGGGAGGTAAAAAGACCATAACTTCGTTGGGGGAGAGTTGGGAGTGAAAACTAAAGGAGGAAAGGGTGGGTATTTATAGGGAAAGTGAGAGGACAAGGCATTAATGGCCAAGGGACACCTCACAAGTGCTTTTCTCAAAACCATGTGCTCTCCCATGGAATTTACCATGGAGTTAGGCCACATGGGGCCCCCAAAACAATAATTCATCACCTTTGTCCATCCAACCCTTAAAATATCTCATGAAATCATCATGACACAGTTATGATGTCATTAAACATACCGAAACCCTAAAACTGCATTTTTACTATTCACTGAAAAATTCATCTTTCTCAGAAAAATCCCAAAATTTCACCTTAACCAAAAATCGATGCTCTAATTAAATTTTTGAACTCCATTTTATAAAAATAATTTTCTAAATAATTTTAATTTAATTTTTAAATAAAAACACTATTCATTGAGAATTCATTTTTCAGAAAAATCCCCAAAAATTACCATAACATAATATCGATGCTCTGAGTTCAAAAATAAAGTCATTTTTATAAAAGTAATTTTCTAATTATTTTTAATTAATTTTTTAATTAAAAAAACACTATTCACCTGAAACTAATACTTGAATGATAATTTATGAAACCGTTATTTACCCATTTTATTGAATCACATTACTTAATATAGGTGTCTAAATTATATTAAAACTTTCTTTGAGTGAAATTACTAATCCATTTGGTCACATTACTAATCCTAAGCATAAAATAACTATTCATAATTTACTATTCATCAAAAATTAAGTTGATCTTATTAGACTCCAAATTCCTTACTGAACACTTTTGTAGAAGACCATTTTTTGAAAATCATTACACATCATTAATTATTTAGGATTTATATAAATATTTTAAAATATCCTTTTTTCAAAATTCATCAATAAAATACATCCTAAAATTATCCGGACATTTGAAGTTTCACAAACAACACTAAAGGAAGAAATCTTAATTCATTCAACCCAAAGGATTACACAAAGAAGCTAGGGTCTCATCACATAGCCCCTTATAACACCGACATATGACCTAAGTGTAAGGTGTTCTATGGTGAGAGAATCTGAGGGAGGCTCAGATAACATTTCCCTTGTAGTAATCTCTACAAACATGAACTTCTCCTGCAGGAGTTTCCGTTCAAGCTTGACACGCTGGAGTTCAGCTTGGGCTTGGTCCAAAGCAAAGCCCACAGATGCTATCTCCTTCCCAAGCTCTGATAAGTGGGCTTCATAAGGTTCGAGTCTACTGGATGAAGCCATCGACTCCTCTTTCTGCATTAACCATTAACATCTCTATTAAATCGTTAAGAGTAAGTTAATATACTATTTAAAAAGTTTGGGTCGTTACATACCCGGGTCTTTCAATCATAAGTAAAGATAGTTCAAACACCCTAGAATCAAAGGATATCCACTATTGGGAGAGGAGGGGGTGTTTGGTTCGCACCGTAGGCTACTAGGAGTGAAATGAGTGAAAAAATTATGGGATATTGATATGATATATGGAGAGGAAAAACATAGAATTTCCACTTCTATTGAGGTGCATGGTTTGACCGCATGGTTTTCCAAACCATTTTCCAACCATGTGACCTCCTCTTTCTAAGGAAATCATGGTCCTCATAGTTTTTCAAACTACATGGAATCCATGTTAAAAAATATAGAAAAAATCCTCATGTTTCATAGGCCTACTCAGATGGTTTTTCAAACCATTCTCCCCATTATAAAATTTCACACAATAATGGTTCATAGTTGACACTAACTATGTGCTAATTGTGCACCCTGAACTATGAGCTCTATTTTACATATTTTTCAAGTATAAAATCCCCAGGATGCTTTTGATACATTTCATACTCCTGAGATTCATTCCATATGCCATTTTAAAATATTTAAACAAAAAATAAAATATAAATGTATCTATTTAAAGGGTTTGGATCTTATAGTGGTCACTACACTTATACAGTGTCCATCAGTTAGCCAGTGGCGTCAGGATGTGACTAATAAGTAAGGGTGTAAAAGTCTTTTTATTCCACCAAAACCCATAATTATCCCCATAATCCATATTGTTTGATCATAATCCTAATAGGGATCTTAAAGAATATCCCCTTTGGTATTATTGTCTCCTTTTAACTTCTCTTATTGGAATTTTATTTTGGATCAATTAGATGTCATCGAATTTGTAAGTTTAAATGAACCTCACCTAGTTTTTCTTCATTCTTGGAATTGGTTGTGGATCTATGTTGTACTGATTGGGTCTATTGATTATATGATGTTTACTTCTCCATTTCTTATAGATTCATCATGTGTTTGTTCCCAAAGGATGGATCACTTGTTCTTTATGGTGCGACGCATGTGACCTTTGAGGTATGTGATGATCTATCATCTTCAAAAAACTTATACATATAGAAAAAAAATTATAAGATGTGGTAATTGATGTTTAGGGACTCTTCTTGATTGATTCGGTGTTATATTTTCTTTTGGTGTGTGGATATTGTTATGGTTAGTGTGCAACCTAAGTGTAAGGTAGGTGGTTCCATCACTAGCCTTTTTTTGGTGAACCATAAATAATATTATTTTCCCAATTGGTTTTATAAATGATATTTTTCATGATACTTGATTTTATCGATATGGGTTCATGAGTTGTTTTAATAAAATATTGTTTTATCGCCTTGTTTTGGTAAATGAAATATGTTTTCAAAGAAAAAATTAAATGATTTACGGAATTAGTTTTCAAAGCATGATTTTTATGGAAAGGGTTGTTTATAAATTGTTTATGAATTTATATAAGACATTATAAATGAAAAATAATTTGATATATACAGCACATGAGAGCCTTCGGTACTTAGTTAGGGGTATAATATTGATCATTTCACTTGTTTCCATATGGGGTTCACTCATATGGTGTTCCAAAGTTCCCTAGGGCCTATTGTTATAGGTTTAATCTTAGACATTTTAGGGGGTTCAATCATGGAGTGTTCCACTATTACTTAGGCCTTATTATTCTATTGACTTGTATAGTACACACTACTCTTAATTTTATTACTAAGGCATGAGTGTCTTAGCTAGCCCGAAACTATGTTATCATAAAGGTGATCTCCATTGTGCTTTCGATTTATATTTTTCTGGATTTGATATGATATATGATACATGATTTGATAAATGTAAAATGGTTTAATTAAAATGTGATTTGAAACTATATTATCTAGCTTTTGGTTTTAGAACTATAAAAGGGGGAATGTCTTACCATGATTTTGACAAAAAATTGAGAACTTTTTTTATCATTAAATGTTTTTCATATATTGAGCATTTTTTTATTATTTTACACAAGGTTAGATCCCATTGAGCCTATTTATTTAACACACTACACACTCCCTCAAGGGTGTTTAGACCTTGTTTTGTCTAATGAAGGAAAGTTAAAGGAACTACAGTCAATCGATGAGGTTTATATCTGGTAGGCATGGGTAGTTGGTGGTGAGATGGTGGAATGTTTCATATATATCACATGAAGTAGATATTGATAGTTTGGGTAGTACTTTTTGGATTGATTTTGGAATTGTATATTGGTTGTGGCTTGTTACCTTTCTTGAATAACTACTCCTATTGTTCATTTTTACTATGGTATATTTCCATTCTAATTATATTTCTCTATATATGTTCCAAATATCTTGTTTTAGGTTAGGAAAATCATTACCTCTAGTCTTTTTTGGATGCTTGAGTGCTAGTTACTATCTTGTGGGGATTGGGAATGCCCTTCGAGTCTTGTCACGGTCTATTGAAGAGCCTAGTTAGATTATTTTTCTATTCCAGTTCATAGAATATAAGGTTATGAAATAAATTATTATTGAGTCTAAGTTTATTATACAAGAGGTTAGAGAATGTCTAACAAAGCATAAATCTAAGGTAAGGGTTCTTAATTTCAATTCCAATTCCTTGAGACGTGTTTCGTTTTATTCACCATGTTTTCTTTTATATATGGTGCAATTACTACCCTATTTTATTCATATATACTAAAAATATTTTATTTCATGAGTCTTGAAAGTCCATATAATGATCTCAAATTTTTCTTATTTAGATTCATACAGTGCCAAAGTCATATGTATTTATCATATCAAATTTCTTTATTCAAGACATGTTTCATATCATACATGAGTTTTCATTTATTTAGTTTATATTGTTCTAATTTTACATAATATATCATGATTTTATTTAATATAATTTGAATTTTCTTTTCATGTTCCATCTTTAAAGGGATTTTGAATCAAAGGTTAGCAAATCTATAAGATTTTTTTTGACTCAATTTCATTTTAATTTAGTTATAAACTTTCATAATTGACTATTTTCTTCCTAAGTTTCTTTTGTTATTAAATTTCTCTATTATATATGCAATTATCTGTTTCTCTCTTGGAAAATTATATATTTACATAAAAATCTTCTTCTTTGATGGATCTTATTCTCTAAAAAATATGATGCTGTTAAAAATAATTTCCATCCTTTCTAATGTTTATTTTTTCCTTCATGTCCATATACTTTATAATTTTTTATGAATGTTTTTTCTATACTTTAATTATTTATTAAGGTCATTTTATAACATATTTTCCTTCTCTTATAAATTTTTAAAAGGATCTTTTTAACATTTTCCACACGGGTCCTTTTTGACTTTCTTTAGAAAAGTGAGCAAAGAATCCCATTTTTAATGTTTTGTACATGAACATATTCTTCTAATTTTATAACTATTTTTATTAAATAGTCTTCCTCTTAAAGTTTTTAATATTTTATAATGTAATCTATATTCTAATTTGTTTGTAAAATTTTTGTGTTAAAAATAAAGGTTAATATTTTAGAAGAATAAATAAAGGGATCTTATTCCACTTATGTATATTTTTTCTTCCACTCCCCATTTATTATCTTTAACTTCATTTATTTTCAAGGATTTAATATTTGGATTTAATTTAAAATATAGGCTTTAAATTTCTTCTTTTATCCCCATAAAAGAGATTTTTTAATTAAATTATCAATTTGTTTTTACATCCTTATTACAAAATATTTATTAAAATTCCTTTTATAATTTCACTTCCATTTTCCTCTCAAAATATAAAATATCTATATATTTTGTGTTTATGTTTCATTTATTACCCTCTAAATTCTATTATGATGTTTTTATTTTTGGATATTGAACTTTAAATAATAAATGATCCAATATTTGATCATTTTTTATGTGATACAATTCAAAAATATTGAATAACCCATCTTATTATAATTTTTTCATCTATATCAACATCCTATAATAATTCTTATGATTCACTAGAAATATAATCTATTAATACCATCTAAATTATTTCTCTGGATGTCTTATGATAATGTTTTAAATAAATATTCACGAAGGCCATTTATTTCTTGAGTAAATTATTATTTGATAAAATTATGAATGTTTTCTTATGTGGCACACATATACATGTACATATTATGATATAATGGGTGGGATCAAAATTATACATCCCATAATAAATTAGGTAATGTTTTATATCTCATGAGATGATATTTAAGGGATTATAAAGTAAACCCAATCCACTATGGGACTCTGTCCACCATGTTATGTTTTATTGGTAGTGAGCTTTGACTTATTATTATGATGTCATATTTTATGTTATTTCCAAATTCAAATGATATTATGACCCTATGTTATCTACTTATTTATTCTAAAAGACTTATGTTATGATTCATGAATTATGAGAAATATTTTGTAGTCTATGATTTCTTTATGATGTGTTCTTTTACTATGATTTTTTTTTCTCATACCCACATGTTTATCTTATGCTTTATTTATGATCTTTGATTGTTATTGTTTTTGTTTACCCTTACCGAGCATTTGAGCACACCCTTATTATGTTTTCATTTCCCTAGTATATAAATAAGAGTATTACATAAGAAATTTATATATGTAAATCATACATGAAGAATTTTGTGGGAAATTTTGAATACTCAAGGAAAAAGAAGGAATCTTTAGTTTAGTGGAAAAAATATCCATTTTATGGGAAACATATTAGTTTTGTTAGTTAAAATTTTTTCTCCATAATTCTATAAAACTATAAACCTAAATGGTATTGGATATATAAGTAAATCAATATTTTTTATTAATATTGTAATTATGGATTTTTATGTTTGGGTCACTTCAGTTGGTATCAAATCAAATTTGTAAAGAATATGTTTTTAACACTAGATCTAGAAGTGCGGGTCTGAAGCATCTCAGTTGGCATCAGAGTAGAGTTTAGATAACTTTAGAGGATATGATGTTATCATATGATGATATTTTAAGAGTTTTAAATACCATAATAGGTTACTAATTTTAAGGTTGATTATAAGTTTAATGTTATAGATTCCTCTTTTGAGGTCTTATGTGATTGGATATTAAGGCGATTAATGATAATTTGGGAATTTGTTATAGTTTTTTAGGTAAAAAAGAATATTTATTTATAGATAACCATTTGATTTGATATGGGATTTCTTGTTGAGGTAATTATGATTAATTGGTAAAATGATTTAATTGAATTTGAGAATATAAGTTGTGTAGTATGGATAACCTTAGGGGTTGAAAAGTGATTTGATGATAAGGATTTTTTGGTTATTTTAGGAAAAGGTTAATATATTTTTGAAAGTATATATAATTAAGGTATATTGATTGATATGAAATTATATGCCAATTTAGGATAAAGGGTAATTTGATTTATGGAAGCATAGGTTTCCATGATTTTTACGTTTCAAATATTGTAAGAAAGTTATTAATATTTTTGCGTTAATTATTTTGTGAATTTAAATAGTAATAGTTTGAACTTATAGTTAAAACGAATGTATCTTAGGTTGAAATGAAGGTATTAATGGATAAAGAACTCATAATTATTTCTTCGTATTAATATGTTTATTGATTATTATCACAAAACTTTGGTTTTAGTATTTTTTAGAGTATAAGATAATGAAAATTAATTTGAGAAAGGTATGTATCTAGAAACCACTAAGTATTATAACCAACTAAGTAATTATATTTGAAATAATTGGATGTGACAAATAAAAATATAAAAATATTCCAATTATAAGGAAAAAATGAGTGTATTAGTCTTATTAAATATAGTGAGGTAAATTTCTCATTTTAAATTATATCATGAATTATGGACATATTAATAACACCCTTATATATTTTGATCAGTGAGATAAATTAAAATTATGAGGATAAAATTTATTTAAGGGAGGATGAAACACCCTGAGATTTTAATATGCGTTTCCCTCTAAAAAAATAAAGTGTTGAATAGATTGAATCATACATAATATCGAATTAACCATGATATACTTTAAAATTCCAAAAAAAACATCAATACATCATGAGAATAAAATGTGAAATATTATTAAGAAAATTCCACGAAGAAAAAACCTTGATTAAATAAAAAGATAGTTAAAACTATTTATTTCAATTCATTACATATTACTGTTATTGTTTTAAAAAATGATTTTATGCATTCTAACACCAATTAATTAATTAATATTTAATGGTTATGAGATAAATTATTAATGGTATTTGATTAAAATAAATTAATGTTACAAATGATATCCTTCAAATAACTTTTTTGAAAGTGTTTTGTATTTTTATCATATATAAAATTGATAACTTTTAAATTATTATTTCAATAAATATTTCTACATAAAAAACACTCATGTAATTTTAAATATATATAAAATAAGATTAATAACACATAATGTTTAAAAAATAACCTTTTTAAAAAATTATTTTTCATTACATTTTATGTTTTCATTTAAAATTTAAAATCCAAAATTTTAGAATTTTAATTTTATAAGATTAATTTTATTTTTAAATTCAGAATTTCATGATTATATTAGGATGATATTTTAGTATTTTTTGATAATGTTTATTTTTATATGTATAGTATAAAGAAAAATTTCTACAAATACCATACCTTTTTTGAAAACATCAATATGAAGACCCGAAATTCTAAAGCATGAACATTATATTTGATAGTGTGTATGAAACACAACACCAAACACATAACGTAATGATATACCAAGACTTTAAAATATATTTAATATATTAAATGAATTCAATATATCATATAGCTTGAAATGCATGTGATACCGAGTTATCTTGCATCACATGCAATAATGAGTTTCTCGATTTCTTATGTTACACACAAGGCTGTGTTTTACCAATCAATAATATATTACTAAAATATTTTAATTTTATACAATAATACATAACATAGATGTTAAATTAGTGGTTATTAATAGTATTAAATAACTTTTGAAAATATATGTCCTATAAAAATATAATATGAATTCATTAGTTACCAATTGATTAGAAATGAAAATATAAACCGATTGAATATAACGGAAATATTTTTATACTCCAAAAATCATGTTGTCTTAATAAATTAAATTAATTAAAATTAGTGAATGATATTAATAAAATATATATTTTATATATTCAATCAAATGTTTTAAAATTAATCTAATATATTTTATATTCATAAGATAAGAATGAACTTAATATTACACATAAAAATCTATATTTTTATAAAGGCACTTTTGCTGCGTTTTTATGGAGAACCTAGTTTAAATCTATTTTTTTTGGAAATTTTAATTTTTTTATATTTAAAAATAAAATAAAAATTTGAAATAAAATTTTAAAAATTAGTTTAGGATGATTTTTAGTATGTTTTTTGAAATATTTCTTTTTTTGATGAATAGTGAAAAAATACTGAATTTTAATTCACAACCGGTTTTTCATCTAATTTATTTATAATGTTAAATTAGGTTTTCAAAAAAATATGCGAATTATAAGATATAAATATGACAATTTAATTTTAATATACATATATATATCATTTAATTTTCATTATTTCAATATGACAAAGAAATGGAAGTGACGTTCATGTGTACGCACAACCTTCCATCTTCATGAACGGTGCATTACATTTCTTTTATTCAAATATTATGAATTATTTTAAATACATATATACTAGATATATATGATAATTAAATCGGGTTTTACATTTTGTAGATGATGATATCATGACCTTTTTAAGAAAAACAAAAATAAAAAGTCAAAACAAACTCAAAAAACTAGGCCATTAACACCAAAATAGTGAAAATAATGAAATATTTTTGAAAAATGGGTAATAATATATTATAATAAGAGTATATATAGTATTATAAATATTATTATGGTTTTCACATAAGTTACTGAATTGTTTAAAACCATTATACAAAATTTTAAAGGGAGCTCACCCAAAAGGAAACACATGGCAAGAGATTCTTGTCTCTATTTTCATTCCGTGAGGCAAATGCCATTTTCAACACTTACTTATTTTGTGTGGTGTATCTAATAACCCTATTGATATATTATATCATTAATTATTTTATCTTCATTTTATTTAATTTTTTATTTTAAATTATTTCTTTCATGGGGATTATAATTCCAAAGTTACCAAATAGTAAGGGCCCTCATTTCAATCTCCATTCTTTGAGTCATAATTTATTGTTGTGCCCATGATTTCTAATATATAGTGTACATAATTACAATTTTACATATAATATCATTATTAATTCATTATTCATGATATTTTGTGTTTAAAATTTAATTATTTTATCCAAGCATATTTGAATTAAGTGTTACCAAGTGGAAAAGAATTTCATAACCCAATTTATTTTCATTGGGTTATATTACTTCCCCATTATCGTTAATATTCTAATATTATGTGTGTAATAAATTTTTACTATATAATATTTTATTTCCACCAGTTTTATTTGGATTTACATTTGAAACACATAATATAATCATTTATTGATTCTCACATCAACATTATGGTATTTTCGAGGGTTTACATCATAATCTCATTTTGTTCGGGATTGCTTACACTTGAATTTAAATTAGAGGAAATTATTGGATCATTGGTCAATAAAACATTTAATTCTATTATCATCTAGTTATTAATAAAATTTTTAAGTAATAGTACCATTTTAATACTCTTTTATACTCAAAATGTGTTAGAAAATATTTTTAAGAAAACCCAACTTCATTTCTCTCTTTAGTGGAGAACCTATTTTCTTCTAAAAACTGATTTTTTTAAAAAGGTTTTCAAAAAGGTTTTTAAAAATGAAAAGGATATTTTTTTGAAGATTTTTTAAAATAAATTTTTATATTATTTTCATTCATAAATTAAAATAACCCATTATTTTTACTCCACTTGGGATATGTTGTATTGACACCATCCTTATACTTACTCTTGATGGTTTTTGATAAATTTGTCCAATGACATTATTTAAATTTCCTTCCTTGATTCCTTTATTAAGTCCCCTTAAAAGAGTTAATTTACTATGATCATTGAACATTGAATTTACCCTAATTATCCATATCATCTATTATTGATATGTTTGTTTCCTAAATCATATATCATTTTTACACATGGTGTTCACTTTGACAGTTATTTCATCATCTGGGGAAATTTTGATAAATCTATATTCTTTATTAAATATGGATATTTGATAAGATATATTGTTTACTAATTAAATTTATTAGTCAATATAAATAATTATTTGGACATGAAGTGATGGATGAGGCTGGGAATTTATATATCCCCTCGATGCATCGACAGGTTCTCATGAGGCAAATTAGTTGCATAAATTAAACATGTTTCTAATTGTAGTTTTAAAAATTATAAAGTATAGATCACGACAGTAGAGGTTTTAATTTTCCTGAGACATGATATATAATAATTAAGTATTACCTTCATTTTCATTTAGTATTTATTATCCAAGATATTTTCACTATGATGGAATATATGGATGTATTTCATTCTTAGTTTATTGATTGAATGACAAGTTTTTTAGTGTATCACCTTGATATATTAATTATTCATTATCCAATTATTTAAACGGAATGTGTTTTCATTTACTTACCTTTTCATATTGTTTATTTACTTCCTTCTCAATTTATTAATTACTTATCATGCATTTTCAGTTATTTACGATTCCATAATGATTATTCTCTTTGATTAATTATGACTAGCACTATAATTTACCCTTAATGATCATTTGAGATCACCCATATTTTATTTACTTTACCCTGGATTCCCTAAAGTGTATTAAGAAATATATGCAAGGATAATCTATATGGAATAAAGTTATTATCCTCAAAATAATTATGTTGTAATTTGTGTATTCATTTATAATACAAGACTAATGTATGCGTCTAGTTTAGTAAGCCTAATAAACTATTTGGTCAGTTGGGATGCAATTTACTTGTATATTATGAAAATGTAATGGTATCATGACACTGACTCCAAGATTTCTGGGGTTGGGTCACTACAGTTGGTATCAAAGAAAGTTTAGTAGAAAATTTGGGAACAATATTAAAAAAATAAGTTAGGGAACATAACCATAAGGTAGACTTTTAGAATAAGTATATAAGAACATCCTAGAATTTTGGTAATGTAGATATTATGAGGGTATTACTAGAAATACATCCATATCTATATACTACAAGTGAACGTGGTTCTGGTACATATGTACCTAGGGGTAACAACTATAAGAAAGTCCACTGGGCCTGACTCGAGCGTAATCTGGTACATGACAACTAGCCTTACTACACACGTGTTTGGACACTCCTGGATGATATTCTTAGGATAATTTTCATTTCATTTACAAAACATTATGAATTATTCAAATAGATATTGATAGTGTATGACATAGGTTAAACCTGAGGTGTTTTATATTGAAAATATTATGTCAATATTTAGACAAACTAAAAATGATTAAATAGATTTTCCAATATGATAATTGATGCTCACACTATAGTTTTTGGTTTTAGGAAACTCCCTATTTTAAAGGAAAAAGTCTATAACAAGGAATGAAATATGTTGAAATAAATGGTTGAAGTATTTATGTATTGGTAATGTATTCAAAACCATATTTAAAAATATATTAAATGATTGCATTTCAAGGATTTCCATCATATTCATTTTGTAAATTATATTAATATGGTTTTAGAAAATAAAAACCTATATTTAAGGTGATAACCCATCAATATCAGAAAGTCCGCATTACTTTAACCCATAACTAAAGCATGATAAGGTTTTAACGCCAACCAATGAACTACACAGTGCCCTAGTTAATATATAATTGTTTTTAGTTAAGAAAATTGATGAATAAATCTTAATGATGAACCTGTAATGTTACTTTTTATTTTTATATATTAATGTATTAATTATATTGGGTTTGGAGAATAATTATATACAAATGTAAAGATTTTAAACTATTTTATGGGCCTTACGATCCATTAGACATGTATTTTAGTACTTTAGGAATCAAAATTAATTTTTTGGATATCCATTTCTTGATGTAATGGATAAATAAGGAATTGATCAAAACACAAAGGATAAGAATTGTGTTTATAGAAATTATTAATGTAAGTATATTACCTCATATACCTATGTAGTAAAATAATTACCCAATATAAAGAAAATCACTAAAAAAATGTGTTGCCCTAATACCTTAATTTTTGTTGAACTGATAGTCATCTAAATCCTCAAAGATTTATGAATTTGAGACCCTAAAATTTCCATTGATAATTAACTTGTTTTTGATTTATTTTCTCAATCAATACCTATAAATATTTATGCTTTTCCTCCACATATATATCTCCACTTTCCACTAACTCTCTCTCACTTAGAGACTTAGTTATATATTATTCCATGGGACCTTTATAATTCACATTATCTATTTTCAAGAAGATGTTTTAAAAACCCTTCTCATGATATGGGATTTCAACATAGGAAATATTTAGAAATATATTACCAATATCAAGTTTAAATTTCAAGGATGTAATGTATTTAAGGTGGGGAGATTGTGACGCACCTATATTCTAAAGTAAGAACATTGTATTAGATAACATGTATGACACGCAACACCAAGCACATAATAAAATATAATATCTCGAGACTTTACAATATATTTACTATTTTAAAAAAATTAAAGCTATGATATAGCTCTCAATCCATGCGATATTGAGTTAGCTTCTATCACACACAACAATGAGGTTCTTCGATGTCTTATATTACATGTGGGATCGAGTTTTACCGAATAACCATACATTACTAAAATATTATTATTTAATATAATAAGACATAACCTAGCCATTAAATTAGCTATCACGAATATTACTAACTAAATTATGAAAATATATAGTCTATAAAAATATAAGACGAATTCATTGGTTAAAAATTAATTATAAATGAAAATATAGACCGAAGAAATATAAAAGAAATATTTTTATGCTCCCAAAGGCGTGTTGTATTAATAAATTAAATTAATTAAATTATAGAATTATATTAAAGAAATATATCTTTTATATATTTAACCAAATGTTTTTACATTCATCCAATATATTTTATATTCATAAGATAAGAACAAACCCAATATTACGCATAAAAACCTATATTTTTATAAAGGCACTTTTGCCACATTTTTATAGAGAACCTATTTTAAATTTAAAATTTTGAAATTTTATATATTTTATATTTAAAAATAAACTTCATTTTTGAAATTGAATTTTCAAATTAGGTTAGGGTGAATTTTTGGTATTTTTCCGAAATACTTCATTTTTAATGAATAGTGAAAAACACTAAATTTTAATTCAAAAATGCCTTTTCATATAATTTATTTATAAAGTTTAATTATATTTTTGATTTATTTTAAAGTTTAGTTAGATAAATTATACATCAATTAATCCAATTTAGTTAATTTTAATCTATTTCAATTTGAAATTGAATATAAAAACAAAGCGAAGTTTTGAACATCTTAATTTAAAAACCCGCTTTGTCATCTCATATGTGAGATTAAATTTAAATTAAAATTTTCTAATTATATGACTGTAATTTTGGAAAAAATGGATTCCAAATTTGGAATCAGAATAATTTATATTTTTTAATTAGGTTAATTTTTTTTTGACAAAAAATATTAGTAAAAGTGATTACAATTAATTACAATGATTAAAAGCAAAATTAGCTTAATAAGGGACTAAACCTTAAACTTAAGAGAAAAAATCACCTATAAACTTGTAAAAAAGATATTTTATGGATATATTTATAAACTATAATCCATTTTATTACATTTTTACCATTTTGAAGCCACTTTTCATAGGAAAAATATGGGTGGAATTCCCTTTTCAAAAATCTATAAGATTACCATTCCTCTTTCACTATAAAAAGGAAATCACCCATACCAATTATTTACACATATCAAGACATTTGTCTCACCAAAAATATACTAAAATAATATCCCAATATCTCTCACCTAAACCTATAATCCTCACCTTGTGAATAAATCTAACTAATGAAGTCTTTTGGTATAAACCAAAAGGAGTTACTCGAAAATGAGGTAACATTCTTCGACGATCACATTCGCTTTATTTCCTTATCCACACCCAAAAATCATATTATTACATGATTATATAATAACCAAATTATCTCCAATATACTGATATGTTTTTATTATAAGTGTTAAACCGAATCTTATACACACTTCCATCTAATGGGTAATGAACTCACTGTTTATGTGTACAGTGAACTATCACCTCGCAAAACAATGGCGTTCATTTTTTCTTTACCACCTATCATGGCTGGGAATAATGATGGAAAAATTATTTCTGTATGATATTTATGATATTTATTATTTCCTTATGCTTATGAAATCTTTATATAAAACATACCTTCATGCTTTCCTTTTTTTGAGAATGT
The DNA here is from genome assembly GCA_963277665.1 of Viscum album. Lineage (NCBI taxonomy): Eukaryota > Viridiplantae > Streptophyta > Magnoliopsida > Santalales > Viscaceae > Viscum > Viscum album. The sequence goes on along the minus strand of OY728143.1, from coordinate 2,027,967,842 downwards.
GATATCATTGTTTGTGGAAGTGTGGACTACCACCTCCTCAAAGAGATGTGATTCATTCACATTATACATGTAATTTATTAAGTAATTATTTTAGCAAACATATGTAACTTATAAGAAATAAATATTATACTATAATTTTAATATACATAAATTTCATTTGCTTTTCATTCTTTCAATATGACAAAGAAATGGAAGTAGCATTCATGCTTACGTACGACCTACCATCTCCATTTTTTTCTAAAGGTTGGGACCAAAGCCTCATTTTTATTTTTAAATAAAAGACCTATTTTTATGATTGGGTAGAGGGGGACTCATTACATAGCCCATATGCCCTGGGGCATGAAATCCCAAATACATGGCCCGAAAGGAAATACATCTAATGACCCTTTTGATATATTATATCATTAATTATTTTATCTTCATTGGGTTTAATGTTTTATATTAAATTATTTTTTTCATGTGGATTATAATTCAAAAGTTACCAAATAATAGGGGGATTTGTCTCAATCTCCATTATTTGAGACATACTTTATTTTTGTGCCCCTAATTTATTATATATGGTGTACATACTAAAAATTTGAAATATGATATAATAATTCATTCATTATTCATGATATTATGAGTTTCAAATTGAATATCATCCATAAAAGAGGATTTTAATTAAATTTTACCAATTGGAAAATAATTTCAAAATTAAATTTATGTTCATTGGGCATATTACTTCTTTGTTGTCATTAATATATTAAGATTAAGTGTGTAATAAATTTTTAATATCTGTTATTGTATTTCTTATCTTTTTATATGGATTTAATTTTGAAACACATAATGTATTAATTAATTTATTCTCACATCAACATTATGGTATTTTCAAGGGTTTACTTCACAATCTCATTTTGTTCAGGATTTTTTACATGTGAATTTATATTAGGGGAAATTATTGGATCATTTTTCAATAAAATCATTCCTATTATTATAATTTTGTTATTTATGAAACTTTTCATATAATAATGCCATTTTACCACTATTTTTTACTCAAAATGTTTTGTAAAATGTTTTTAAGGAATCCCGAATTCATTTCTATATTTATTCGAAGAATCTATTTTCTTTTAAAAACCCTATTTTCTAAAAACAATTTCAATTTTTTTAGAAAAATGAAAAGTATATTTTCATTAATAATGTTTTTAAAATATATTTTTATAGTATTTACATTAATTAATGACTATAAAATTTTCTTTTTAGTCTAATTGGGATACTTTGTATTGATACTATCCTTATTCTTCCTCTGGATGATTTTTGATTGATTTGGCCAAAGACATTATTGTCATTCACTTCCTTGATTAATTTTTTAATTACCATTGAAATATTTAATTTAATATAATCATTGAACATTAAATTTACCCTAATTATCCATATAATTTATCATGGATATATTTACTTCCTAAACCGTTTATCATTTTTATATACGGTTTTCACATTTACAGTTATTTGATTATTTGGGGAAATTTTTATAAATCCATATTATTTATTAAATATGAATATTTTATTGGATATATTGTTTATTAATTAAATAAATTACTTTATATGAAGAATTATTTGGACATATACTAATGGGTGGGGCCTGAAATTTATATAGCCACTCGATGCATCGACATTCACTCATGAGAAAAATTATTTGTGAAAATTAAACAGGCTTCTACTTGTAATTTTAAACTATCTGGCGGATAGATTTTGATATTAGAGTATTTCAGGTGCCTGAGACATAACATCCAATAATATAGCATTTCCTTAATTTTGATTCAGGTTTTATTATCCCTGAGTCTTTTACTATGAAAAAATATATGGATGTATTTCATTCTCAGTTTATTAATTCAACGGAATGTGTTTTCAGTTTCCCACCTTTCCATATTGATTTTTCCTTATCCATTTATTTAAATTTAATGTGTTTTCAGTTATTTACCTTTCCATATTGTTTAGAACTTCATTATTAGTTTATTGATTACATGGAACATGTTATTAGTCATTTACCATTCCATAATGATTATTCTAATTGATTCATTATTGTTTCCACTATATTTTACCCTTAATGGTCATTTGAGCTCACCCTTATTTTATTTACTTTCTCTAGGATTCTATTAAGTCTACTAAGAAAGATATGAAAGGATATGCTAGAAGGAATAAAGTTATTATCCTTGAAAAAAATTATATTTTAATTAGTGTATTATTTTTTATTACAATACTCGTGTATGTATCTAGTTTATCAATATAACTAAACTATTTATTCCTTTGGGATAAAATTTACTTGTATCTTATGCTAATTTAATGGTAGCATGACACAAACTCATATCTTTTTGGGGTTGTGGTGATACAATCATGATATAAACTTGAATTAAAAATATATAAAACCTTTTTATTAATAAAATATTTATTTATGGATAAAAATAAAACATTTTAAAATAATATTTTTCATTTAAAAACCTATTATTGATATTTTGGATTATAAGTTATATTTTATTCTAACAAACAAATTTTTTTGGTCCATTTCCTTTAATTGTGTATACACAAGATTATATTTTTTTTGAAAGACTAATCCTCCTTTATTTAATCAGAAACAAGTTAATATCATGGGTATTCACGATTTTCATAGTCATTAGCCTATATAATTATTATTTTTTCTTAAAATAAAATTTTCAAATTTTTTTATTGTTTTATGCGTACTTACATAGAAGTTAATTTTTATCTCCTTTGGAAGTCAAAATCGATAAAATGAATTTCATATTTATAATTATCATAATAAAAATTAGGTAATATATTTAGTTTAATTTTATGGTATAAAAATAAGTTACGATGGAAAAAATTAGTCACCACACTAAATACTAAAATGAGTTAAAAATGTTAGATCAAGAGGCAAAGTCAAAAAATATCACAAAACATCATCTATAAATGGGTGTATGAAGAATTTAATGACCTTAAACTATATTATAATCATTAATTAAAAATTTTGGATATAATTTCCATGAAAATTGATATTGCTTTTGATATTAAGAAATTAATAATACAAAAATGCCACCCCTCTCACTTATGAAATGATCCTTTCACCACCCCACTTCTCTTCAAACCTGAATATTATTATATTGATAAATACATACAAAAAAAATTTCCCAAAACTATTATCCATGTCTTATAAGTTTTGGTCTCATCAAAATACCACACTTTAGAAGCATAATTAAATTAGCAATGGGGTCATCCCAAGGATTAATGTAAGAATTCCTAACCACATTCTCATTTTTATTCCTTTAAATTTTATTCTTCTACAAACTCTAATTCTATTATACTCATCCTAATATAATTAAATTAGTATAATTATTATAATGAAATGCTATTATGTTATTATAATAGAAATTATCTTCTTTCCTCCCATCCATTCGAAAATAAAAACGCCCCCATATTATGGTTGGTGCACCACCACCATGAATAACATGTATTATTTTTCATCACTGCCATACATGAATGGTTCTAAAAATATATTTAATGAATAAATATGACATTTATAACATTATTAATAATATTTAAAGTTAAATCATACATTATATTAATGATATTAATAATAAATGATCATAATAATTTTAATTGACCAAAATGAGCATACTAAGACATATTTCATAATTTAAATATATTTTGAAAAATATATTGATATTTATATATTTTGAGCTATTTTAATGAACAATAATATTTAAATATATAACTACGAATATTATGGAACTATCTGATAACACTTTTGACTATGTTGAATATACTGAATCTATTTTGGAGAAATCGACCGAAAAACCCCAAGTGGCCGATGAGTGCAACAAACTATACTGCAAATGAATGATATATAATTAAAAATGAAACATAAAAAATGAAATATAAATGAATAAAGTTATGAAAAAAGGGATTAATGAGTATTGGTTTATTATATAGGAGGTTTGGGAATGCCCAACTAAGCAGAAATCCAAGGTAAGGGTTCTTCATCTCAATTTCATTTTTAAGACATGTTTCATATTATGCACCATGTTTTATTTATATAGTGAAATTAATGATCTATTTTATTCACATATACTGAACTCTTTTATTTCATTTTATTTTAAATTCAATATCATGATCTCCCTTTTGTTTTCTTTTGTTTCATACTATACCAAATTCATAAGTATTTATATCATAGATATCCCTCATTCAAACACGTTTTATATTGTAAACCTATTTTAATTAATATGGTGTATATAGTGACACTTTGTCATATTATATCATGATTTTTTATTCATGTTATTTGAAGTTTCATTTCATATTTTTTCTTTAAAAGTATTTTGAATCAAATATTCCAAAATCCAAAAGGGTTTTCTAACTCAATTTTATCTTCATTGGGTCATAAAATTTCTTCATTGACCATATTCTACTACGTTTATTTTATTTTTACATTACTCTATTATATATGATATTTTCTCTTTTTTATCTTGTGAAATTAATATTTACATCAAAAGTTTCTTCTTTTATGGATTTCATTTTCTATAAAAACCTAATGTTATTAAGAATAATTCACATCCTTTATAATGTATATTTTCCACTAATGTCCATATTCCTTATATTTATTATGAATATTATTTTATATGCTTAAATTATTTCATAAGGTCATTTTCTAATGACTTTAAATTCCTTTAATAATGTTTAAAAGGAATATTTTTATCATTTTCCACATGGTTCATTTTTGAATTTATTTATAAAAGTGTTAAAAGAATCTAATTTTTAACATTTTCGACATGAATATATTTTAATACTTTTATAACTATTTTTCTCAATGAAAACTCCTCTTAAAGTCTTCATGATTTTCCAAAGTAATCACTATTCACATTTTTTTGTGATTTTTTTATTTTAAAAATAATGGTTAATATTTTTGAAGAATAAAGAAGGGGATTCAATTCCACTTATGTATATTTTAATATTCCACTCCACATTTTTTATCTTTGAATTATTTTTTTCAAGGTTCAAATATTTTGAATTATTTTAAAATTATATTTCTCAATGTACTATTTTCACCCTTAGGAAATAAATTTTTGAAGTGACTGATCACTTTGTTTTTATAGCAACGTTAAAAAAGTTATACGATTTTTTTTATAAATTTCATTCCATTTTACTCTAAAAAATTAAAATATATATATATTTCAGAGAAAAGTTTCATATATTACCCTCTAAATTCCATTATGATGTTTTTATTTTTGGATATTGAACTATTAGTATCAAATGATCCATTTTTTGATATCTTTTTATGTGATATCATTAGAAAGTATGGTGTAACCCATCTCCTTATAAAAGTTTTTCTCATCTATGTCAACCTTATAAAAAACTGAGTTAGTTTAACCTACCATGTTAAATAAACTAGCTCTTTATAAGGCCCAAAGTATGTTATCAATCACTATGATTCGGTGAAGAGCACCACAATATCATGATTAATACATGAGAATGCTTTCACCCTCGAATCCATATTACCAAATCATGAAATTACCACCAAAAAATTTAGCATGACCCATCCATGTATTTGATATCCCCACCAAAAAGTAAATAGTTATCAATAATAAATATTAATAAATAGATTATATTGTAGTATAAATAGTAATCCATCAACGTCCTTAAGATTTAAGGAGAAATCAATAAGTAAGCATAATACATATATGAACATGAGTCTCAAAACATGTTCGAGGCCGATTAGTTTAATATAAGATAAGAAAACTATTAGGATCCAAAATATCCTATACATGATATATTTATGTAGACCTTGACACCACCAAAATCATAATATAGAAGGCGACAACATATCAAGAGGCTCCACTATGTGATGTGGCACATATTCCCTTACATATTTTAGATAAAACCAAATACGTATAAACCAAAAGTCATATGCATGGTGTGAAGAAAATATCATTAGGATACCGCCATGAATCTATATAATTTTTTTCATTATAATCCCTTGGTTCTATTATGAAAACTCTCTTCAAACATATTTCCATTTTTGAAAACATTTTCATAGTCCCTTTAGTTTTATACACAAAACTGCTGGCATCCTTTATGAGGGTAAATAAAACATTTAAAATGAAAAAGTTAAATAAACCATAGTCATATAATCATAAGTGGGAAAAAAGTGGGCAAAAATAATAATTATTAACTCAATCATAATATAAGAAACATAGGGTATCTCAGATGTATTGGTTTTGAAGGTAACTAGGACTTGTTCAAAGAACACCACCTGAACTGTATGATCCTAAAAATTTATGTTAGATCAGGACCTTATGAGGAATCAATAGAAATATCCCTAAGTATATCATTCCTAAAGATAGGGAAACACCCATATGGTCACCCACTCACCCAAGGTCTTATTTGTTCCAACAAAATCAAACCCTTTCCAAACAAATATCCTAGTTAACAAAAATTACCTACAATCAATAATATATATTGAAACCAAATTTCCTTTAATATATTATTTAAAAACTAATTATAAATAAGAAACTACTTTGAATAATTTTAAAAGACACATTGTAGGTATAAAGTCTATTTTGTAATGAAAAATCTTGATAAACTAACATTTGTTCCACAACAATCCAAACCAAAAAAGAAAACACACCCAAAAATCTCTAAAAATAATTTATAATTTAAATTGAATCAATAAACCAAGGAAAAGCATAGTAACAATAGGTATGATATTATAAAATTCAAGTTATATAGAGACACCTACATTTGATTTAATTTATACATATCAACTTTGAAAAAATAACACCAAAGATGAAGATAATGGACCATCACGAACCTAAAATACAAATATTCCCCTCATAACCCCATAATAAACCCAAATTTTGGACCTAAATGTATTTTAGGGTTATAAAGAGATGAGATAAATTAAAGAATCTGGATAAAAATAAGAAATATGGAGAAAAACATGAAATATTGAGGCTTACAATGAATAAATCCACCAATGGAAGTAAGAAATCACCCTAGAGAAAGGGGGAGAAGGAATATCAATTGGAGGATGATTAGTAAAATGAGGGGGATAAATGAGGGAGGTTAGAGTTTAAAAATAAACAGGTAATGAACGTAATTTCATATATTTAATAAAATAGGTTTGGCCACATAGTTTGGCTGTATGGTTTTCTAAACCATGCGCTAGCTATACTGGTCACCCATATTTAAAAATATAAACCACATAGTTTTCCAGAAGGTTTTTCATTTCTGTTAGAACCATGTGGTAATTTTATAATACAAAAATGAAATAACTCACCCCCTCTCACATGTTTTGGGGTATGATTAGTACTAATAGAGTGCTAATCATGAGAACTGGATTTCTTTTTCCAAATTTTAATATTTTTGACACTGATTTCCTAAAAACTCCAAAAAAAAAGAATAAAATTAAAAATTTAAATTAAATACATACCATTGACCTGATAGGCACCATAATTATCCCTACCATGCCATTTTTACCACCATAAATTCCTAATGTCTTGGAATCAGAAAATAGGTGAGGATTCTATTCTCTCACTAAGGCTTTAATCTCCCATGTGTCATAGATATCTTGGACTTGATTCTATAACACATAGGATAAAAGAATCAAAATTCATCACATAAATTTGTCTCAATGATCCATGATTGGTACTTAATTCTCAATTAAATAGTCATTGGGTTCAAACTCCTAGCATCCCCACTCCATTATATAGGAAAACGTTGGGTGATATCTCTTTATATGGGAAAGAGGAAAAACATCGCGAATCTCCATCATCTAAGATGGAATGTATAAATGATAATCCATCTTAAAAAGGCATTCCATGATCTCAAATAATCTAACATATAAAGGTGTCAACTTTCCATTCTTCCCTAGGTTATGATGGCCCAACTTATGAGAGATCTAAAGAAACACCTAATCACCCGTGGATAATTCTAATGGATAACAATGATGATCAACATAGGATTTTTGGTGAATCTAGGCCATCATGATTCTTTTAAAAATTAGTTGAAATTTAATTTTCATCTCTTGAAATAATTCCCAGTCTTAGAAAGGATTTTTCTCCCAATTCTTCCCAACATAGAGCAGACCCACATGACTCTACCTACAAGGCTTCAAAGGGATCCATTTTTAATAAGGCCTGATAACTATTATTATAAGAAAAATATTCTAGTGATAAGTGATTTGATTAAGATCCACCAAAATAAAGAATGAAATCCTGAAGAATATCCTTAATAATTTAGATATCCTGCTCCATCTAACCATCAATCCGGGGAAAGTATTCCATGCTTAACCTTAACTGAAAACCCATCGATTCTCAAAGACCCTTACAAATAAAGAAGTGAAATAAGAGTCTTAGTTAAAAATAATGGATGAAAGAACTTTGTAAATCCATAATTATTTTATGTTTTTTTTTCAAATAAATTAATTTTATTTGATGTCTTGTGTTATACACTACACCAAGTTAAACTTACACTATACACAACATCGACTTAGCTTATGTTACACACAACACTGAATTTCTATGAAAAATAATTTTATTATTATAATTATATAAAAAATAAAATTTTTAACTAGCTGTAATAATGGAATGTATGAGAACTATTAACCAAATTTTAAAATTATGGTTTACACATGTAAACCCTTCTGAAATTTAAAGGAAATCTTTTTCTGAAAAACTATTTTAATGTACACAAATGTGTTTTATAACAATGAAACAAACAAACCAATATTATTGGATTAAATTAATGATATATATATATATATATATATAACATTAAATATAATTTTTAACATTTATCTTATTTTATGGACATGATATAGATATAAATCGAGTTTTATGCTTAAAATTTGCATTTATCTAAAAAGAAAAATTTCCACCATTTGATGGATCACTTGTTTTAAATATAGTTTTTGATTTTTTTTAAATTTTATTTTTAAAAATAAAATTCTTATTTGAAATCAGGATATTAAAATTTACTTTGGTTTTATCTGAGGTATTTTTCTGATAATTTTCATGTTTTTATGAATAGTGAAAATATTGAATTTTAATAGAAAATAGTTTTTTCATCTAAATAATTTATAGTGTTAAATCATAATTTTTTTGTTTTTAAAGTATAATTTTATAAATTTTATATAATTTAATCCAATTAATTTCATTGGAATCAATTTATAATTGAATTTAGATACAAAAATATTTCAATCTTTTAAACATTTTCACTTTAAAAACCCATTTTCACCTCATCTACAAGATTAACTTTAAATTAATTTTATCAATATAAGTGTTTTGAATTTTTAAAAATGGATTTAATACTTGGAATAATAATTTAAAATTTTATTAATAAGTCATTTTTAATTTTGAAAAATATGAATAGTAACTTTAGTAAATATTATTACCACATTTAAGGGTAAATCAGGCAATTAAGGGTAAAAATAATGTTATAAATATTGTTAAACTACCGTATTACTTTCCAAAATTTTATTTGAAGAATTTAATTCATCCCTTAACACATAATTTTTAAAATCAACAATTTAATGGATACTTTTCCATGAACATGACATAAATATTATTCTCATCAGAGAGAGTGACAAAATGCCACACTCTTACTTTTAATAAGTACAATATTTTAAATATGGGGTTAAATACAAGATATTCTTGAATATATATATTATTATGAAATATAAATTTTTATATATATTATTTATTCTTTTTAAATTTTTGTAAATAAATAATTATTGTTATTATTTACATAATGATGATGTCGTAATTATTCAATTGATCAAAAACTCAATTAAGTGATATTAAAAATGTTAAAACAAAAATAATTTTAAATACTTAAGGTTATAAACGAATTTTATAGGTGAATATGAAATAATAGGGGTATATTAATTTAATTTTTTCAAAGTTATCTTGATTTATTGATTTTCATAAAGTCAATGTAATGAATAGTGTCAAAATTGACAATAATGATATTTTATGAAAATAATATTTTTTTTAAATTAGTTAAAAATCATAAATATCCTAAATAAGAAAAAATGTGTTATATTATGGTAAAAAATATCATTAATTTACTATTTATGGTTCAATTGACACCTTATAAGTAAAAATATATACCTTTTAATAACGAAATTGTTGTTACCATAGTTTAAATTAAAATAGGTTAACTAAAGGTTAATTAAAATAATAAGGTTTAAAATTAAACCAAAACATGTAAAAAATATAATGGTTGATGGTATTACCACCATAACCAAAATTATCATATAATATATTTACATTTTGTGGAATTTATATTGAGATTTAATTTATTATAATTTAATCTTTTGAGAAATTCCAAAAGTGCCCCTCACCTTCATTATAAAAGGACACCTCATCCCTCATCTCATTTCACAACTTTGAGTCTTATATCTAGAAAAAAATTTAAAAAATTATATTATAAACTTCTCTATACACATTCTATAGGTTCTGGTATTTGAAAAGGAGAAACTCTAGAGTCCTTTAGAGGAGATCTACGGAGCTGTTTCGAAGAAGAGGTAACCACTTTAACCGATCACTCTCTTTTTCTACTTTAATATACCTCATATATATCTATTATATATATCATAAAATAATAAATTCATAATACTCAATATTCTTAAATGTTATTATGATTATGAACACACCATTATACACCCCCTTTCCCATTGAATAATAAGTGAAAGTATCGCTCGTGCGTACATTCGGCTTACCATATCCACGTAGTGATACAATTCATTTTTCATCACCATATTTTACGAGTGGTAATTATAATGGTTTTAATGTTTATAAATTATATTTATGAAATAATTATACTTATTTAATAATAATATCATATCTACCATTTTACCACCTAATCTTTTGAGAAATGAAAATGTTGCTCATGCGTACGCATAGCTTACCATATCCACGATGCGATGTGATTCATTTTTCATATATATATTTCACATGGGTGGTAATAAGTATGAATTTTATTAATATATGTGATATATATAACATAATAATTATTTTTTAAATTAATGTATCATGATCAAAGTGTAAATATTGGTACTGCCGAACTAAACCATGCTTGGAAAATGAAGTAGATATCACCTAGAACAATGATTTTAATCATTAATAAATGGGTGATAAGATGTGAAAAACAAATCATAAATGGTATAATTTATATATGGTTGTGTAATACATGTATAATAAATCAGTATTAATTATATAGTATGTTTTAGTGTGAACAAGGAAAAGGGAGACTTTTGGTAAGATATTTTTGTCTAACTTTTATTTCTGTAGGACACATGCCATATACACTACTTATTTTTATACACGGTGTATGTAATTCCAATGAATTTATTTTATGAGTTTTCTCTTAAGTATTATGGTATTATAAAATATATTTAATTTCATTTCTTTTACAGGGAATATGATTAAACTGATAATAAAGCGGTAAGTGTTAATTTCAAAATCTCATTATTATTTGGGATAGTTTATACATAAGTGTCTACTGGGAAATATTTATCATCCATGTCCATGTTTATTAATATTTTTTTCCAATTTTCTTACTATTATTCTATAATTTATAAATTTATTTTTACCCATGTTTGATCTTTTAATAAATGGTTTGAAACAAATATTTTCTTCGTTTTTCTTATTCTGTACTTTGTGGATTTTCCAGCAAAAGTACGTAAGGAATTATTTTTTAACTTATACAGCATGAATGAAATTTTATTCCATCAAGATGCCTTAATGATTTTAAAATTAATTTAAAATCATATAAGGTTATTTTGAAAGAAAATTGTATCCTTTATAATTGCAGGACTCTTTAAAAAATTATTCCATAAAGGAAGGGTTATTTTCCTTAAGAATTATTTCAAGTCATCTTAAAAAAAATTCATTTTCCATCTAAGATTATGTTATTTACTATTACGTATGATTTAATGGGGATATGAACCAATTATAACATTATTATTCTTTCTATGAATGGTTTATTTTAATGAAGGAATGATACTTACGAATCCTATTTCATTTCCATGAGTTATGTTATAATGAAGTGTTTATAAAACTCATTTATTTAAATGGGTTATGAGATGCTGAATGATTTATGGTCTTATAATAGAAATATTTATCATTTTCATTAATTAATGGATGGGAACTATATCTCCCTATAATTCATTGGGTATTAAATTATATCTCATGATATATTTAAGGGAAACAAGTCAATTTGGTTGATCCATGATGGGAAACAAGTTGATGTGGATGGTCCATGATAGGAAACAAGTCAATGTGATTGATTATTTAGGGGAAATAGGTGATAAGGTCTAATCTAAGAGTCTTGGTAGTTAAACTTAACATATGTAATGATTTTATATACTTATGATGATTCCACACACATTTATGATTTGAACACATGGTTTAAGAATGAGTTATGATGAACTTTTATTCTTATAGTTCATGTTAATGTTTTAGGACATAAGTTATATTTATAATCTAAGAAAGTTTGGGTACGAAATTTTTATGTTATTATCACGATCACATACCCAGATTTATTGTCTTACACTTTAATAAATGAATAAATCAATATCTTCCTTGTTTACCCTTACTAAGGATACGAGATTACCATTTTCTTATGTTTCCTTTACATAGGATATAAGGAAAGGTGTTAGGTGTGATATGCTAAAAGGGATATAATTATGAAGAAATAAGTGAGATATGGTGTAGATATTTTATGAATTGGTTTTTTATGTTTTTGATTTTACAAAGGCATTAGACCTATATTATCCTCAAACCTATATTTGTATAATGAAATGAATATTCATCTAAAAAGATGTAATATCTATGTATGAAAAGTTTGGGTCATTATAGTTGGTATCATAGCAAGGGTTTAGTTAACCTTTGGAAACAAGGATGAGAAAACATTAGTAATAACCCTAAGGGTAAGTCTATGTATAGGATAAAATCCTATAGTTTTGGTAAAAATTATGAATGACCTAGGCTAAAACCTATGGTTTCATAGACGGTGTCATGATTTAAGACATTTTATAACTTCCTTTTCATGATTCCTCACTATGGTTTTTATTTATCACAATATGAATTTTGGTTTTAGTTAATGGATGGAATCCGAATGAATCGTGTTAATGCTGAATGTGATGGACAATGAAATGATTGTCCACCCGAGATTCTAATGTTATGGGAGTTAGAATAAAAAACATTGATTCCATGCTAATGAAACTTAATAAGGATATGAATCATCCTGATTTTACAAATGATCATTGAAGGGAACACCGTACTATTGAATATTTCATGAGGAAACATTCACCATATTTTAGTGGATCTTCTGATAGATCAAAACTATTCAGAAAATATTTTCTACTATTCAATGCTCAGAACATGAAAATGTTTTCCTAGCTATTTATCATATGGAAGGAGAATAATATCAATTCTGGAATCTTGTCTAGAATATGAGGAAAGACGAAGAAAAAGAACTCATGAAATTGGATGAGTTGAAGAACTTATTTTTCAATAAGTACTTTCCTCATATTTTTTATATCAAGATATAAGAGGAGTTCCTTGAGCTAAATAAAAAGTATAATGAATCTGTTGGTACCTATGAGGAGAATTTTACAAGACGTTCAAGGTATTATTTTGGTATTGTTATCAAACCTAAAAGTAAGATTGACCAATTCTTCAATTTATTAAAATTAAGTCTCCTAAGGGAGTTATCCATAAGAGACATCAGTATCTATGAAGAAATTATTCAATATGATCTTATGGTGGAAATGAAAATTGGATATACCCACCGTTTGCATGGATTTGATAAGAAAAAAAGATAGTATATCATGAAAAAATAAATAAATAATATTGTGTAATATAATTCCAGCCATATACATTCCATAAATTTATGAAGAAACATCAAGGGAAGTTTTTAATGGAAATGGAAGGTCCTTTAAAACTAGAAAGGTAGGTCATATGGCCCATGACTGTCAAAAGTTAATGAACATGCCAATTAATGCAATGTTGGAAAAGAAGATGCAAAATGTTGCACCAATCACTTTCTAATTATATAAATGCAAAGAGTATAGAAATTATGTTAATCAGTGCATAAATCCGAAGGTTTTTGATGATCAATGAAAAAAACTTCTAAAACCCAAAGCCAAAGGGATATCTCTTGTGATCATGGCTGCTGAACTAGGTTAAGAGAAGGATGTGGTAAAAGGTAAAATTATCATATAATCTAAATTAGATAATGAATTATTTGATTCTAGATCCAACCAATCTTTTATTTCTAATGAATTTGGTAAGGGTGTTATAGTATCACATTAAAAATCAGATGTTGAGTGAGATGTAAAGACTCCTAATGGCACAAAAAATAATATTATAGTTACAGTTCTTCTCTGATTTAAGTTTGTGAGAATGTAATTCCTAAAACTCTCATGAATCTCCCTATAGTTGAATTCAATGAGATTCTTAGCATGGATTGACTTTCTCTATATGGATCTCATATTAATTTCTGAGGAAGGGAAGTCACATTCCATATTCTGAATAAACCTATAATCATTTATTGATGAATGGATAAATATGAACTTCCAATGGAAATTGCCTCCATATTGTGGGTCTTAATTCACATACATGAAGGTTATCTATCTCATCTAGTTGGGGAGAAACTCAATATTAAGGAAACACCTATTGTAGTATATCTTATTGATGTTTTTTCTATAATAGTTTATAGGTCTTCCACTGAATCTTAAAGTTGAGTTTTCGATAGAACTCATCCCTGGTTCTATACCCACTTCAAAGAACCCTTATAGAATGGCCCCAATTGAGTTGTAGGAATTAATGAAGCAACTCCATCAGAATATTGATAAGGGGTTATTATTCCCTAGTGCGTCACCTTGGGGCACAACTATTCTATTTGTTAAGAATAAATATGGTTTAATTCATATTTCCATTGATTATTAGGAGCTTAACAAAATTATAATCATGAACAATTATCCTATTCCATGTATAGACGATTTATTTGGTGGTGGGGTGGTAAGGGTTTGGGGGGGGGGGGTAAGGGGTAGGTCATGGGGTCAAGTCCCTATGCCCGTGATTTAATGAAATTTTCTTCCTTGCATTGTGGTCCACGATGGTGGATGTAATTAACCTATTATATTATCAATTGAGGGCCAGGAATGAGGATATACCCCAGATAAAATTTCAAACAAGGTATGGACACTGTGAATTTATAGTGATGCCTTTTGGTCTTAGTAATTCCCCCACTATCTTCATGGACATAATTATTAGAGTATTTAGGGACTATCTTGATCAATTTTGGTTGTTTTTATAGACTATATTCTTGTATATTCAAAGATAAAGGAAGAATAAGAAGATAAATTAATAATTATGATTAAGACCATGATAAAAGAGAATATTTTTGAAAAACTTACCAAGTTTGAATCTTCGATTTATAAAGTTTCATTTCTATGACATATAATCTCAATTGAGGATATATCAGTAGATCCTTAAAAGGAATAATTTAATGAGAAATGGCATATACCAATCACAATAAGTAAAATATATTGTTTTATTAGGTTGGTTGGATATTATCACAACTTTGTTTAAATTTTCTCTTGACTATCCAATCCACTCACCAAGTTAACATAGATGGGTGCTAAGTTCCTCTAGATGAATGAATGTGAATAAAAATTTAATGAACTAAAGATAATATTAGTAAGTGCCCATATTATTACATTACCATGTAGTGGAGAAATGTTTTCAATTTATAGTGATTCATCCAAGAAGGTATTCAAATTCATTTTTATGAAAAACTATTTTTTTTATAGATTATGCCTCCTGAAAAATGATGGTTCATGAGAAAAATTACCCCAACTCATGATTTGAAGTTAGATGTGGTAATATTTATATTAAATATATAGATTCATTTTATTTATGGAGAAAAGTGTGATATATATACTAATAAAAAAATATTAAATCATATATTCACACAGAAGGAGTTAAATATGCACTAAAGAAGATGGTTGGAACTAATTAGATATTATGATTGCTGAATACACTACCACATCTGGAAAGCGATTATGTTGGTAGATTCTTTGAGTTGAAAGTAACATTCTAGATAATCTATGATGAGGATAGAAAAAGAATCAATATTTATATATTTGAAAAGTATGTATATGGAAATCATAAATGAAGGGAAGAAAAATCATTTAGATCAAATGAATTTTTAACCATCTATCCAAGTAAATATTAAATAGGCATGGAAGAAAGACATGGAGCTGTAAAAGAAGGAGAAAAATGTTCTTGAGTTAAAACATGATTGTGATAGAATAATAATATTCAAGAACCGTGTATGTGTTCCTACTATACCAGATTTGAAGAAGAAACTACTATATGAGGCTGATAGTTCATCATTACCTATTAATCAAGGAAGTAAAAATATGTATAGAGACCTGAAAGTTTATTTTCGATGGAATGGAATGAAGAGAGATATTTTAGAGTATGTTTCTCAGTGCTTGGTTTTCTATAAATTTAAGGCTGAGAGATAGAATTCTAAGGGTATGTTATAACTATTAACCATACCTAAATAGAAATGGGAAAACTTCACCATGTATTTTGTCATCATAATTCCCAAAACTTCTAAAGGCCATAATGTTATATGTCTTATAGTAAATTTCCTTGATATTAGAGAAGACTTCTCTCTTGAACAACTTTCCAAAATATATATGAAGGAAGTGGTAAGATTTCATGGATTACCACTTTCCATTATATCTGATTGGGATCCAAGGATTACCTAGAAGTTCTAGAAAAGTCTTTAGCAGAATCTAGATACAGAGTTATGTTTTAGCAATGCTTACCATCCTCAGTAAGACAGTCAATCCAAGAGGGAAATTAAAACTCTAGGATATATGTTTAGATTTTTATTTATGGATTTCAAAGGATTTTGATATCAACACATTTCTTTGGTATAAATTTCCTATAACAATATTTTTCACTCCATCATTTAGATGGATCCTTATGAAGACCTCTATGGTAAGAAGTGTATAATCCAATGTGATAGAATTATGTTGGGGAAATAAATATATTGGGACCTGATCTAGATGAGTAAATGGTAGAAAAGTTTAGATCCATTCAACAACACATAGGAGTATCTCAGAGTCAAAAAACGTTATGCTGATAATCATTAGAAAGATCTGGAGTTTGAAGTGGGTGATAAAGAATTTCTGTTAATATCTACCAAGAAAATAGTAATGAGATTTGGAAAGAAGGGAGAGATAATACCTAGGTATATCATTCCTTTTTAAATTATTCATCATATCAGGATGGTAGCTTATTTACTAGAACTTCTACCTAACATCTCTCAAGTTCCTGATGTGTTCCATGTATCTCTCTTGAGGAAGTACATAACTTATCCTTCACATGTACTAAACATAGAGGTAATACCCCTTGAACATGATATTTCTTATGAGGAAATATCTTTATATTTTTTTAGATCATATATATAAATTTCTATGAAACAATACCACCCATCTAGTTAAAGTATTGTGGTGAAACCCCTATTTTGGGGAAGATACATAGGAACATGAGGATGTGATGAGGTAGAGGTATCCTCATATGTTTGTATATGATTGATAATATTTTTGAGATAAATAAATTTTAAGGGGGGTAGAATGTAAATCCTTAAGTTTTTTATGATTTTTTTTCAAATAAATCAAATATCTTAGATGTCTTGTGTTATTCTATACCATAAGTTAAGCTTGCACTACACACAATATCATCTTAACATTAATTATATAAAACATTAAGTTTCTATGAAGCATAATTTTATTATTATAATTATCAAAAAAAATTATAACCTAGATATTATAAAGGTGGGTTTTAACAAAATTAACTAAATTATGAAAGTATGGTTGACACATGTAAAACCATTTTGAAATTAAAAGAAAATATTTTTCTAAAAAACTATTTAAATGATCATAAGTGTATTTTATACCAATAAAATAAAAAAACCAATATTTTTGGATTATATTAAGGATATATATATATATATAATATTCAATATAATTTTTAATATTTATCATATTTGTTTTCTAGACATGATATAAAAATAAATCCAGTTTTATGCTTAAAAATTGTATTTTTATAAAAAGACAGTTTTTCTACCTTTTGATGAAACAAATGTTTTAAATCTAGTTTTTGAAAATTTTATAAATTAGATTTGAAAAATTAAAGTTATTATTTGAAATAAGGATATAAAAATTTAATTTGGTTTCATTTTTTTTATTTTTTAGATAAGTTTTATGTTTTGATGAATAATGAATAATACTGAATTTTAATTGAAAATAGATTTTTCATCTAAATAATATATACTATTAAATTATAATTTTGATTAGTTTTAAAGTGTAATTATATCAATTTTATATCATTTAATCCAATTTATGTCACTTGAATTAATTTCATGTTGAATTAAAATATAAAAACATTTCAATCTTTTGAACATTTTCACTTTTAAAACATGTTATATCACCTCGTCTATGAAATTAATTTTATCCATTTATGTGTTTTGAAATTTGAAAATTGGATTAAATATTTGGAATCATAATTTTAAATTTATTAAATATGTCACTTTTAATTTTGTAAAATATGAATACTAACTTTTTTTTAAAATTTATTACAATAGTTAAGGGTAAATCGGGTAATTAACTGTAAAAATAATATTATAAATATTATACAACTACCCTAACACTTGAAAAAATGTTATTGGATGAATTTAATTATACTATTATCACATAAGGTTCTAAATTAAATAATTTAATGGATACTTTTCCATGAAAATGACTTAGATATTTTTAAAATCATAGAGAGATGAAAAGTGACACACTCTTACTTTTAATAAGTATAATATTTTTATTATGGGATTAAATAGAATATATTATACACTATATATATTTTTATGAAATATAAAAGGTTTATATACATAATTTAATTTTTTTAATATTTAGTGAAGAAATAATTAATATAAAAATTTACATAATTATGATTCAGTAATTATTCAATTGATAAAAAAATCAATTAAGTGATGTTAAAAATATTAAAAGAAATATAATTTTAATTAATTAAGATGATACGAGAATTTTATAATTTAATATTACACATTATGGGTGTATTAAATGAATTTTTTTGAAGTTATCTTTCTGTAATTACATTCTTAAAGTCAATGTAATGAATAGTGTCAAAATTGACACTAATAATATTTTATGAAAATAATAGTTTATTAAATTAGTTAAAAATAATAAAAACCATAATAATGATAAAGGGGATAAAATATGGTCTATATTATCATAAATATACCATTTTTGATTCAATTTACACCTTATAATTAATAATCTCCACCTTTTAATATTGAAAATATTATTACCCTAGTTAAAATTAAAATAGGTTAACTAAGGGTTAATCAAAATAAAAAGGTTTAAAATTACATAAAATCTTGTTAAAAATATACTAGTTTATGGTATTACCACCCTAAACCGAATTATATTTGAATAAATTTCCATTTTTAGGTATTTTAATTGATATTTAATTTATTATAATTTAATCTTTTGAGAAATTCCAAAAGTTCCCCTCACATTGATTATATAAGGATACCTCATACCTCATCTCATTTCAACACATTAATTCTTTTATATTTACCAAAATATAAAAAATAATCTTCTCCACTTCACTATCTATATTCTATAGGTTATGGTTTTCCCAAAGGACTAACTCTAGAGTCCTTTAGACGTAATATAATGGACCCATTTCAAAGAAGAGGTAATCAGTCTAACCGACAACTATATTTTTATACACTTCTATAAATCTTCTGAACCTATGATATATATCATAAAAGAATAAATTTATCATCCTAAATATTATGAAATTTTATTATTATTATTAAAACACCATTATACAACCCCTTTCCCATCTAACAAGAAGTGAAAGTATCACTCGTGTGTACTTATGACTTACCATCTCCATGTAGTAACAAAATTCATTTTTCATAACCATATTTTATGAGTGGAAATTATGAAGGATTTAATTTTTATAAATGATATTTATGACATAATTAAACTTCTGTAATGATAATATCATGTCTAACTTTTTACCACCTAATCTTTTGAGAAATGATAACGTCGCCCGTGCGTATATATGGCTTACAATCTTCACGATGTGATCTGATTATTTTTTCATATATATTTTACATGGGTGGTAATAAGGAAGAATTTTAAGAATATATATGATATATATAACATAATAATGATGCTATAAATAATGGAACCAACATCAAAGTATAAGTACCGAGACTACCAAACTGAAACATTCTTGGAATACAAAGTAGATATCACCTCGATCAATGATTGTAATTATTAATAAATGGGTGATAAGATGTGATAAAAAAATCATACATGATATTAATTATATATTATTACTTAATACAAGTATAATAAATCCATATTTATTATATAGGAGGTTTTAACATGAATAAGTAAAGGAGAGACTTGAGGTAATGGATTTTTGTCGCACTTTTATTTCTATAGGACACATGCCTTATACACTACTTATTTCTTCTACGTGGAGTATATAATACCCATGACTGTATTTTATGGGTATTATCTTGAAAAATATGGCATTTTCATATCTATTTAATCTTATTTCTTTCATGGGACATGTGATTCTAATTATTATAAAGTTGTAAGGATTAATTTCAAAATCTCATTATTATTTGGGATTGTTTATATGCAAGTATCTATTGGGTAATATTTATCATCCATGTCCATGTTTATTATTAATATTTTCCAAAACATTTTTACTAATCTTATACATTTTAAAACTCATTTTTACCCATGTTTTAATTGTTACTAAACAGTTTTAAAGGAATCTTTTGGTCGTTTTCCTAATGAGGTAATTTGTGATTTTCTGGAAAAAGTATGAGAGGAATGTTTTTTAACTTATAAAACACAAATGGAATTTTACACAATCATGATGAATTAATTATTTGAATCTTACTTTAAAATATTATAAGGTTATTTTCAAAATAAATTGTTTTCATTTATAATTTCATGACTCTTTGATAAAATTATTTCATAAAGAAAAGAATATTTTACTCAAGAATTATCTCATGAGATCTTTCAAAAAAAAATCCATCTAAGATGACATTATTTAGTTTTACTTATGCTTTACTAGGGATATTACCCAAGGATACCATTCTTATTCTTTCTATAAATGGTTTATTTTAATAATGGAATGATACTTATGAATCCTTTTTCTTTTACGTGAGTTATGTTATGATGAAATGTTTATGAAAATCATTTCTTTACATGGGTTCTAAGATGGTGAATTATTTATGGTCCTGTGGAAATGATATGTACAATTTTCATTAAGTTATATGTGGGAACTTTATCATCCTTAAATTCATTGGGTAATGAATTATATCTCATGAGATATTTAAGGGAAACAAGTTGATGTTCTTGATCCATTATGGGAAACAAGTTTATGTGCTTGATCTGTGATGGGAAACAATTCGATGTTCTTAATCCATTAGGGGAAATATGTGATAATTACTGATATGAGATTCATGGTAGGTAACCTTGACATATGGAATATTTTTCTATATTTATGATGATTCCACACACATTTATTACTAGAATATATGGTTCAATAATGAGTTATGATGAAGTTTCATTATTATGGTTCATGTTAATGTTTTATGCCATAACTTGTGTTTATGATCCATGAAAGTTTGGTTATGAACTTTTTATATTATTCTCATTATCACATACCCATATTTCTTGTCTTATTATTTCATAAGATAATAAATTGATATCTTTCATGTTTAGTGTTATTGAGCATCTGAGCTCACCCTTTTCTTATGTTTCCTTTCCTCAAGATATAAAGAAAGGTGTTAAATGTGATATGATAAAAGGGATATAATTACTAAAGAATTAGTGGGATATGATGTATATATTTTATGAACCATTTATTTATGTTTCTGATTTTATAAAGGCACTTGACCTTTACAATCCTCAAACGTGTATTTGTATAATGAAATGAATATTCAGCTAAAATATGTAATATCTATGTTTGAAAAGATTGATTCATTATAAACTCCATGAAGCTGCACAATATATTGGACTTACAAGCATATAAGATTATTCATCTTCAACTATTACTTAATGAGAATATATAAATTAGTTTTTTTAATGATCAATATCTACCCAAATAGAATCCCTCCTACTAGGAGATTGTGGTAAGCTGGTGAAAAAATTCATAGATATCTCATCACACTTCACATTGGGATAGAGAGAGGATATGATAAGACCACTAGGTTTTGATGCTTGTATTTAATTCTATAACATGAAATGCACTGTGAAACAAAATTAATAGTTTTTTGCATCATCCCGAGCCACCGGTATCAGTGATTTAGTTCATAATACATCTTGGTAGCCTTGGGATGTACAAACCAGCTAGAGTGGTTCCAACCACTCATCACTTATTTCCTCATGGATAATATAACCACAATATTTTATTTTAAATGAATGGAACCATCAAGTGACTAAGAAAAATCATCCAAGGTCTCCCCACTATTTATAATTATTTTATTAAGTGGCATTCAAAGTCTACCAATTACTTACATAGGATCTGATCATAAAGAGAGGATATGATCAATATGTTAGCTAATAATTCCCATTAATCTTCCTATATCATATCTAGATACAACTTGATAAAAAGGATCATTAAGTTCAATTCCTCTTCTGATTCTCTCACTACCCAATTTTTAATGTTTTTTCTTAGAGAGTTTTCCACTATGTTCCCTTTACTCGGGGTATAAACCAAATCAAAATAAAAAGTATGTAAGCACTCCAACAATATTCTATACCTCAAGTTCATATATTTTTTAGTGAAATTATAATTCAGACTTTTATGGTTGGAATATATGGTAAATTTATCCCCAAAGAGGTAGTGGAACCACATATTTAGGGCATGTGTCACCGCCGCTAACTCAATGTTTTAGGTGGGGTAATTATTTTCATGTGGGAATAGTTATAGGGATACATATACAACAAAATTATTGTCTTATATCATTTCACACACCAAACCAATACTTGAAGTATCACAATAGACCGCATAGACCATACCCATCTCAGGAAGGATCAAAACTGGGGATGGATTCAATAAGGATTTAAACTCCTAAAAAGACCTCTTACACTTCTCATCCCATTAAAACTTTACAAAAAATCATGTTAGCATTGTCAAAGGTGATGATAACCTAGATAATTCTTTGAAAACGTGATTATAATATCTTACTAGGCCTAATAAACTTATGATATTTAACATATTTGAGAGTTTCTCCTAGGACATCACAAACTAGAACTTCTCTATGTCTACCATAACATCCACTTTAGATACCACATGACACAATAATATAACCTCATGGATCTAAAACTAACATTTATACAATTTATCATACAGACTTAGGTCCCTTATAATTCCCAAAACAATGCTTAAATGGTCTTCCTGGTCGTATTAGGTCTTGGAGTAATCCAAGATATCGTTGAAAAACACCCCAAAAAATGTATCAAGATATCGATGGAATATTTTATTAATTAGTTTCATAGAAACAACATGAGTATTGGAAAGTCCAAATGGAATAATAAAATAATCATAATAGTCTTACTTTATATTGAAATAAGTTTCAATAAAGTCCTCTTTCCAAACTCTCAAATGAAGGTATGAAGACTTTAGACCAATCTTTGAGAACCATCTTGTTGGTTGGAGTATGATGCTGAAGAGGGGGGGGGGGGCGTGAATTGAGTTACTATAAAAATTTCTATTAAAAGTTCTATTTAAAGAGATCCACCAATTAAAAGAAAACAATTTAGTTAATCAATGTAATAAAATTATAATAGTTTGACTGGTCAACTAGTTTCTCCGAAGATTGATTAATTATCAATTATAACAATATTAGATATTAATAAAACTTTTTAAACTACTCTAATAAGGAAAAAAAGTTATAACTACCATCCAATATTAACTATCAAAGTAAAATTTAGCTTTATGAAATATGAGTTAAAATAGAGAAATACTAAATTGAAAAACATAGTAGATAAAACAAGTGGTTCGGTCTCAAGTTGGGACCTAGTCTACTCCACTTGGTGATGAACTACCACCAAGAAATATATATATATATATATATATATATATATATATATATATAATATTTTATCCACACCCTGGATTTGAGTTAACAATAGTGCATAGGATTTTTAGGTCACAATACCTCTCCAACTATTTTGCATGGGAAAACTGACAACCAAGTCACACATGACCTCTTCCATAGTTATACGTGGGTGAAACAAGGTGTAAAGGATATTTGAGTGAGGTTATCTTGTATCCTCTAGTTTAATACAGGAGACAATGTGTGTTTTCATATACAATTACACACACTTCTCAAAAAGATTAATAAAATAGTCCACATTAGAGAAAATATAATACTAAAGGATTAGAAATTCTTTGATTGTTTTTCTTGGAAACTATGGATTTATAGGATGTAGAATATGTGATTTCAAGTCTTCTTGTTAAAATAGAGTATCGCAAGTCTCATGTTCTAGTATCCAGTTCAGTGAGATGTGATTTTTAGCTCTTGTTCTTATTAGAGTTTCTGCTAGAAGAATATTTGAGGTTCTGATCAGCTATCCAGCCACCAGGAATTGAGAGTTCTTTGTGTGTTCTTTGGTGTGTGGATTTACTTTTATTTTACACACAGTTCACTTCACAAACTCTGATGATCCAGTTCCACACTATTCTTTTTTATTTTGGGTTCATGTGTTGGAGTCAACATGATGCACTATCTCCACATAACCTACCTCATACTATATATTGATAGGTCTTAAAAAGATCATTTATTATATCAGTGTCATTAAATGAGTAAAATATGACCATTAGAAATAACTTATAAATTTAATTGAATATAACAGAAAAATGGTTATGTATAGAATGGTGTCACATTTTTTCTAGAAACGATGTCACTAAAAATGGTGTCTTATCCTTTACCTTTGATCGGTGAGAAAGTCACAATTCTATAGTTGTATTGAGATATAAAACCGGTTGCATGTTGTAACGGTAGTAAAATTACGGTAGAATATCCTTTGAGGGATTTGAAACCAATATCACAGTCATGGTGATATTTGGAACAGGTAGTAAGAATATGGTGTCTGGGTTACGATGTGTGGTCCTTTGAAAAAATTCTGAACAATGTCTTGTTACGGTAGTAAGGAAATAGTGTCACAGACTTTGTGAAATCTGGAACTGGTTATGGTGTCTGAGTCACAATGTCAGGGTTATGGTGTCAGGGTTACAATGTCAGGGACTTTTCCAAAATCCAGAACCGGTGGAAGACTTACGAGTTCTAAAACTTAGCTAAATATCTGTAAAGTGTCTTAAGAAGTAATATTCACAGAATGGATTAAGATTAAACATAATAATAATGAAATATAATAGAATAGGATTAACTATATTTTACAAGATTCATACATGATGTGTGATATGTTAAACATGATATGTGAGCATTAAAAAATGATACATGATTTGTGATCATTAAAACATGAGGATTCCAACACATATCACTCATCCATGATGATAAAAAAGTTATTAATATATGGGAAATGGTATATATTATTAATGGTTATTTCATTATGCTTTCTATAATAAAAAAATCAAAAAAATTTAATCTTCCTTCTTAGTGAAAAGGATTGGTGATGCCCAAGGAGATAAATTAGGTCAAATAAAACCATTTGTATTAAGATCCTCCAATTAAATTTTCAACACTATTAGTTTAGTGGGAGATATTCGATAAGATGGTAATAAGACATGACTCATCCTAAGGAGTAGATCAATTGTAAACCCCACTTCCTGATTGGGAGGTAACCCATAGAAATCATCAGGGAGTATCCACCACACATGGAATCTGATCATCTGATCTCTATTCAAAAACATCAAGGATCATCCTGGATATATGATAAGAGAAGGACTCCAACACTGGGATAACATACCCTACCCTACATGTCCTTTGGTCCCACTCACCTTGGGATATATGAGTATTCCAGTATAGCATAATAAATAATAGCAGTTGATGGAATCAGTACACCTGATCCTCAATGTTCACTATCCAATCCATGCTAGATACATTTTTAAAGATATATAGGTTAAGAACTGATAAATCCAAAATGACATCAGCATCCAAGACAATCATATGAAACTCAGAGCACTTGAATCCTTTGTTTTTTTCACAAGGGAGTGGAAAGGTCTATCACACATGGGATAAACTCTAGTTACATTCATATTGAATACACCAATATTAATGAAATGAATGAATGATATGAACCTATTTCAAATAAATCAAGATATATTTATGAACTAATAAACATTGTACATCAGACAATAGCTAACCTGACCTCTAACTCCATTAGAACATGACATTCCTTGTATAAGTGGACAGATTTGGCCCCACTAAGAGTTTTAATAATATAATGGGTATCCTTTTTCCTAAGGGAAATAACCCAATCGATTTTATATATATAACTACACTTGGGAACTTTTGGTATGAGAATATGCCACCCTACTACCCTGAGGAAGGAATCTGTAATAATGATGAAGATTCCCTACGCATCCACACCTGTGTCATGTATTCAAAGCCTCTAAAAAGAATTTTTGGTATGTCCTACATTCCCATAGTGATAACATAACACTTTCTTCTATCCGAAAGATTCACCATAAGATAGATTAGGATAACACACGTTTCCTCTATTACCTTGTTGAGCCTCCTCACATTTCATCTTCCGACCCAAAGAATAATTTTGTCTGCCTCCCGCTATAATGGGGGAACAAGTCACATCATTAAAATAATCTATGTTTAAATCAGCCATTACTTCTCTTTACCCCACTTGTAACACCCCAATATTTTAGAATTTATTTTCTTTAAATAATATATTTTATAGCGTGCGTTATACAAAACATCAAGCTTAAACAAACCTCAATATATTATTATTTAAATATGGACGTTATGACCCAACCATTAATTTGGTGGGTATGAATTGGAATAACTATATTATGAAATACATATATAAATTTTATAATAAATAAATAAATAATAAATAATATATTCATTATTAATTGGTTTAAAATGAAGATAAAATCTTTTGAAGGTAAAATGGATATTTTTCATAAAACTGTTTTTATATGTGCAATGTATTTTTATCTTAATATAATAAATTTATCATTATTTAAAAACTATTATAATGAAATAATTATATCATATATCCAATTTAATTAATTAACATTCATTTAATTATGGTTATTAGAAAATTAATGAGAATAAATCCATTTTATGTTTTAAAAGTAAATTTTCTTCGAAAATGGGTTTTTTTACATTTGTGTGAGGATATTATAATTAAATTTTACTAATTTTATAAAATATATTTTAAAAAATAGGAATCATTTCTGAAATAATAATTTCATAATAGGGTTAGGATTAATTTGTCAGATTTGTTTTCAAAAGATTGATTTTGGTGTGAATAATAAAAATACTGATTTTTACCAAACTGTCATTTCTTTTCATAAAAATTAAAAAGTCACATTATGTTTTAATTTTATCTCAATGTAACATAAGTATAATTTAATTATAAATAATAAAATTAATTACATAGGAATTAACATTATACTTTATTTTGGCATAAGTTCATTTTGGGGCTTAAAAGTACATTTGCTAAAAACTATTTTTCATTGTGTTTTACCCATTTACATTAAAATTGGTTTCTAAAACTTATAGAAATTTATTCTTGAAAGATAGATTAAATATTTGGATTCATGAAGTTCAAATTTGGTAAATAATTATCTTTTATGTTTGGTCATTATGAATAGTACCACGGTAAATATTTTTCAACTCAGTAAAGGAAAACCACATAAAATAGGGTCAAAACTCTGGGATAAGACGTAAAAATATCCATAACACTTGCATTTATCCTATTTTATGAGTTGTGTTCAACCAAAAAACATAATATATATGAAAATATGGTAATTTATTACCACTTACATTTGACTATAACATTTATATTAATTTAGGAAAAGGATAAAAACAAAATTTCACTCTCTTGATTTTAATTTATATTATATATTTTCATAGGGATAAAATGATGTTATGAATAAATATAAAAGTTTATTTTAAAGATAATAAATTAATTTTATGATGGTAATTTATTTTTTAATTTTTGGTGGTGGTATAATCACATTAAATGTTTACGTAAGATTAACTCAGTGCTTGTGAAAACATTAGAAAAAAATATAACAAATGATTTTAAAAACATTACAAGAAATGCAATTTTGATTAATTATGGGTTTTACTGATGTTTTATGGTCAATAATATTATATATGTAATAAACTAGTTTTCCACTCAGGTATGGATCCTTTTAAATTTGTTTTAATCCTTTATTTTGGACCTAATAAGGATGCCTAATGAGTTCTCGACGGTTTTGTGGGTGTCTAGAGCTTGTTCAGAGTTCATAACCCTAGATGGTGTAGAAAATAGGTTGGCCATATGGTTAGTAGAAACCATGTGGGGAAGGATTCATGGTTAGTTCTAACCGTGTGAGGTTGGAGAGTGGGCTGAAGTAGAGTGCATAGTTTTCCCTAACCTTGCGTCCGGGACCGCACAACCATGAAAAATACTACATACATATTTCAGAGGTGTTTTTCACTTTTGGAACACAGTTTTCCTAACCATGGGGGTTAACCATGAAGAATTACTCTCCCTAAATCAAATAGTGCGTGGTTTGGAAAAGCGTGCGACCAAACCATGTGATGCCTATTTTTGGGTGATTCTATTGAAACTCCATTAATGATTTGTTAAAACCTCAACCCTCCATTGGTTTTATTATTTCCAATGGAGGAGAGTTCATCATCTCCATTTTTAGAGCCATCTTCAAGAATAATCTTGGAATTTATCCCAAGCATTTGGCCAGACTCCGATCGAAGCAACGTTTATCTCATTGCATCTGTACTGGTAAGATATTAATTTTTTTAGTCATTCTCCATTATTCTTTCTATCGAAGATTCTATTTAGATGTAGGATCATATGCCCTATATTTAGTGTGTTGAATAATTCTTTAGATCTCTACGAATTTAAGAAAAATTAATGGTTGATACAATATGAGGAGAGTCATACGAGTATGAGGTAGGTGGTATATAACTCATCCCTCAATATTTGTTGTTTTATAAATTATCGTGTGTGCGCACTGATTTCAGTAGGCCTTGATTGTTAAATTGACGTGTCATGCTTATATTCATTAGAACTGTATTCTAAGGCTCTCACAAAATATGTTATTTATTGTTAGTGGATACATCCACAATGATGACCATCCCATGTAGGGTGTTTTCCATATTTGGGCTTTTAGTAGTTTTACAGATTCATCTGAGCCACTATTTGGGTGCACCTAGGCTTAACCCTTATAATGATATTCCCTTACTTAATTAAATTACCATTGAATTGATTTTTGACTATCCTTGTGTATGTTAGAACCAATTGAACCTTCTAAGGTAAGTGTTTTAAATTAATAAATGAATCATAAATGGTAATTGGAATGTATATATATTTGATATCACTAAGCCTAAATTATTATAAATGAATTACATGTGGTTGATAATCCTTACCCTTCCTTGTCATATTTATGATAGGTAAATGATCGAACCAAGTAATTAAATATGAAAAGACATAAATGGTTTCATTCCCCTTTAGCCTCATCACACTAATGAGAGACAATATCTTGAACCTTCATTTTAATTAAATGACTATGACATATATGAATTAAAGAATGGTTTCATTTTCTTGAGATGCCTTGTCACTTGTATGAAAGGCATGCAATGAACCCCTTGACTAATCAAATGGAATTACTATTACATGGCCTTAATTACTTAATGAATTAAATGAAAGGTTCTTCTTGTTTATAGATCATGAAATTGCAATGGGAGTGGTCAGACTCGAGTTAGCTTTTGAATTCCTAAGTTAATTCCTTGAGAACTCATGGACACCATTCCAATTTAAGGATATGAGTTACCTTGGTTGAGACCCACCATAGAAACCGATCATAGTATATCAACATTTTCTTGGTATGACATCATAGGATACATTATTTATCATTTTTAGGATTCCTTGAATACACTCCTTGGATCCAACGTGAGTTCTATGGACATAAGATACCTCAGTTACACCCTTGGTCCTAGTCACTACTTATCCCATTTTAACTTGTATGTTTTCCTTAGACTCAATTAGTTTCATTATTGTATAATTCCTTGGATGATTATCCATGGATTACACTCTTACCCCTATATCTAGTCTATAGTTATTACTAGAGTTGGCTCGACCCTTGAGGTCATGGTTGCCTTGGTCATCACCCTAAAACCTCTTCATTATTAAAATTATAAGATGCCTTTCTATTAATTGTAACCTTAACTATTATCATGTAACATCCCATCCAGAGTGACACACATCGGTTCTTGAGCTGGTTGGCCACACGACCTTAGGCATGCCTCCCCATACGCCAAAGGCTACCGACTTGCATCAAGGGTCTAATATTGATCATAGGGAGACTATACCATCTCTTTTTCTAAATCAGAGTAATACACTAGCAGAAATAATAAAAATAACGAAAATGACATAACAAAACCAAAATAATACCAATAAATCTTGATAACCAATGAAAGAAATACAATGTCAAAGATGAACAATAAATATGTCATGTCAAAGTACCTGCCAAGTGCCAAAATGAAAACCTAAAAGTAAAGACACTAACAAATCCCAAGAGGGGCCCAAACTATGTATAGGCCCCGCATCCATGATCCATATTAAATTATCCATTTAACATAGGGACTTTTCCCTTAATCTATCCTACAATCATGTACTCTCTTCGGGTACCGATTAGACAACTCGAGTAGGGTGTGAGTACAACTCAGTAGGCCACCACTAATGTCTTCTAAAACAATATATATTCAAATAAAAGTGCATGTAGTTGTATAAAGAAATAATTATAATGAATAGGTAAAAAATTATTACATTATAAATAAATATTCATTTAACCACATAAACATCTGAGTTCCCATGGTTACCTGTATATCAATACTTGCTTCAGCTCATACCAGTGCCTGAAGTATTCCTTGGTGATATCATATCTCAATACCTACTTCAGCTCATGTTGGAGCCCAAATTATTACCAAGTGATACCATATCTCAATATTCCATTGTTACCATTATTTAATTAATACTAGAATTCCCATGTTACCATTCATACTTCACACAATAGAATAACCATGTTCCCATTCTTTAATTCATACTTGAATTCCCATGTTACTATTCATACTTCACACATTAGAATGAACATTCTCCCATTATTTATTTCAAAAATAAATGAACATGTTACTATAGGGTTCTGAAAATCAAGAAAAGGAAAAGAAAATACTCCTCCAAGTGGGGATAAGCAAATAAATACATGATTGGATTGTAAAATTGAGGAGAAAAGAGAAGAAATTAGGTTTAGAAGAGGACTCAAGACTATCCATGCACTGATTTCTAGGAAAGGTTCACAAAAGGTATAAACCACGAACCACTGGTACACAAATGGCCTATGAAGAACTGGCTCACGAGGCATTGGCCAGCGAACGAAACTATTTGCGGTGAATTTACACCCATGAACCGAAGCCTCCACGAACTGTTTTTGCTGGCAAGAATCTGATAGATGTGCGCCGCACACACCATACCATGTGAAGGATGTGGTTTGTAGATGAGGAGAAGCTGGAGTAATACCGCACCTCCACAAATCACGGTTGATAGAGTCATCTGTGGGTCAGATTTCCTCCATGGCCTTCCACAAAAGGTGCCACTTAAATTGCAAATACATCTTCCCTTAAGATCTATAAAAGGAACATAAGGGGAACTGAAAAAATGGAGAGAGGGGGGATGGGTTGAAGAAGATGGATAGAGATCTCTAGGATGGGAAAAAGTTGACGAAGAACATAGAGGGTGTGAGATAAATTCATACCACACTCGAAGAAGTTTACGGGAATCCATCCCGCATCTGAATCTATTCATGGATACCATTCCGCGAACCATATGAAGTTTGGAGACTCCACCCTCTAAACCATATTCGAGTGTCACTTCATTGAACTCCTTCCCATGAATCGTATTCGGAAGTCCCTCCGCAGCCAACTAGCACACCAATAAAAAAATATAATAAAAATGGTAAGCAGACTCCCTATGAAGAATGTAGTTCACAACCTGCTCTTATCTGGACAATGGTTCATGGAAGTCCCTATGCTGAAAATAGTCTATGTACCATCCTATGTGGCTATATAATTCTCGAACAACATCCTTTGCAGACAGACAATTCACGGCCAGCTCCCATGCAGATGCTCCTACGTGTCCAACTCATACATGAGAAACCCTATGTGGAAAAACATTTGTTACCACCATTCCATACC
Source organism: Viscum album (assembly GCA_963277665.1). Taxonomy (NCBI): domain Eukaryota; kingdom Viridiplantae; phylum Streptophyta; class Magnoliopsida; order Santalales; family Viscaceae; genus Viscum; species Viscum album. Next base: position 2,027,935,268 of record OY728143.1, on the reverse strand, counting down.
CTAGGGGCTATGCCCCTACCCTCGCTTGGTATCAATGTCGAGTTGAGATCCTGACCCTCCAGGCCGATCCCTTATCTACCATCACTAACCCCAAAGAAAAATGGAGGGTCTCACCATTAGCTTCTTGGGATGGGTCGATGACATTTTCCATTACACCCTTATACTGCACAAACATCCTTATCTCAAATACCATGAGAAGAGAAATTCCTCATGAACCTCCTGAAAACCCAATCACCTGGATCCTATGACAGGTTGACCCAGAACTCCATGGAAAATCATAGCCTGAATGTTTCTTAAATACCCAAACACATAATTTCTATCCATCAAACTCTGTGCCTCTGGTGATTTTGGATCCTAATAAACCTTCATGGCCATCAGATATGGAAGGAAAGTGTCCTACGAACACCTTTTTTTGACTATGAAAATCATACCCTAATGCCTCTGCATATATTTCCTACAAAATGGCCATCAACCACAAAAAAAATCATCCTCAGGAGATTCCTTTCCTACCTTTGTAAGCCTCAATGGATTCCATGCCCCATATTATTTCTCCTGATCTGAGAATCCCTAGAGCCACGGTTTACACTTTTCTTCCCTCTCATGTTTGAGGCATGCCATAACATCCTAGCTTGATTATCCTATAACTAATCCTGAATTCGATAACAAATGGCCCAAACTCTATGACCCAAAACTATGAGTCATCATCCAAACCACATGATGTTAAACTATATGGTATTAGTCCCTACAACATGACATTAAACTGTGATGAAATTTCCAAGCTATACAAATTTAAACTAAATTATAATGGGTTAATTAAGATCTTTATAAACCTCCCCGACCATCAGAAATGGAAGGTCCGTGTCCCGAGGACACCTCTACATGACTATGCACACCATTCCCTGGTGGCTCTGCATATGTTTCCCACAAAAATGGACAGTCAAAAAGTAAAAATTCATCCTCAGGGGAGGCCTCTCCTACCCCTTTATTCCTCAATGGCCTCTATGCCTAGTATCATTTCTCTTGATCTAGGATCCCCTATAATCAAGGTTTTCACATTCTATCCATCTCATGTTTGAGGCATGTTAGAATATCCAAACATGATTTTCGTCTAGTAAATTATGGAATTTATAACAAGTGGTCCTTGTCATATAACCCTAAACTACAAGACCCCAAATAGTCCTATCCGCATGACATTGAATAGTATGGTTCTCATCCCTACAATACAAGATTAAACTGTGATGCCATCATCCAAGATATATGACTTTAAACTGTATTATACCTCATATGACATTCAAAGGGGAACTCCAACTAAGGTAAGTCCCTAATCTTTTTAGATGTGAGACAAATTAACCCCAATGTCATCCCACATGGAAAGGCTCATCACTTTTCACCATCTCCCACTTTTTCTTCGACCTCTTCCACCATAGCCCCACCCTCTCCCATCAATAGGAGAGGAGGTGTGTGGTTGGTTGGATCTCTCACATCCTCTTGTTTCTTACACTAAGTATGACTCATGTGGGATTCTAGATTTGTGATGATCAAAACATCCACACAACCAACTCATCTAAACTACAATAACTCTGATTCATGGTTAAACTAGGATATATAGGACGTTCACTTGAAGGCCTGAGCTCAAAAGGGGTTCCCTTCCAAAAGGGTCCACCCAATCATGTTACTCTTAAATGGGAGGTTTCCACGCATAATACCCAACCCATTTAAACTACAAGAACTCTAATTCTTGGTCAAACTAGGATATGTAGGGTTCCTTATTGAAGGCCCGAGCTCAAAATGGGTTCCCTTCCAAAAGGGTCCACCCAATTATGTTCCGCTCAGATGAGAAGCTCCCATGCGTAAGTCCTAAGTTTCCTGAACTACATGGGCTCTGATTCCTCTCATAAGGATACATAGGAAGCCCATATTATGGGTACAATCCCAACATCAAGTCACCTTTCATCCCTCCTAGATGATGATAAACTCCATATTACCTTATTTCATGGCTTAAGTCAGCATTGCCTCCATAGCATCAAATCCATCTATGCCTATGACAATCCTGAAAACCATGTGTAGCCCATGTACACACTCTTTTGGAATGAACCAAGGATTCACGAACATATGAAAATGAATTAAATCTATAAGAGAGTCTTGGAGTAGGCAATAATTCCCCCCAAAAGGGTGAGATGAGCCCGGCCTCCCATCATCTCGACTAATGGAGTCCTTAAGTGTCGTTGGCCAAATAATCATCCAACGAGCACTGAAATTTGGAAAGTAGGTCCATGAATCATGGATACTAGGGCCGTTGGGTGTTTCTAGATCTATGAATAAATCCATTGGAGACTATATGAGGAAGTTATATCCTAAGAGGACCAATTGCACAAATACTTGACCCCATGCAATCACCTGTTGGGAACATTTGACCGTGGAACCTCCTTCACAATACAGAATGGATAAACTACCCAGTCCCCATGTGATCAATCCAACCCCACCTTAAAGGATGAAAATTAAATTCGGTTCGAAACAAATATGGTGACGTGAAAGTTTCTGTAATAATGGACAAATGCTTGTCACCCGTCAGAACATTTTGCATTTTCCAACGCCGTGCACCAACGTTGCCTTGAGGCCGAAACAAAAATGGTGATCCCAAAGTGAATCCTTAAACAGGGTGGTGGTCTTACCCCACTCAAGCCCCTTTGCCTCATAATAAAAGGTGGGGGGAGGCCAAGCTGAATCATCAAATATGCATATGTTTAAGAGATGCTACTTTGACGGGGTTTTGTTGTATGTATACATCACACACACACACACACACACACACACATATATATATATATATTATAGGTTCATGTAGAGAAACCTTTGATCCAAATGACATCCCAAAGACCAATGAATACACACACCTCGGAGATCCCATAGGCAGCTGAGGCCTCGATGAAGAGAAGGACCCCTTTGCTAACCTAGTTTCTTCAACACTGGGTATACAACATGCTGATCAAAGGGTACCACCAAAATGGTACTCTCCCCATGGTGGAGGCCGCATTGAAAAGACCTCTAGTATAAAAATATCTCCAGCCGCCTCCTCAGCCATAGCCGACACCCCAACACAAGGTAGCCCTGGTGGTCGTCTCGAACCATTTCAGGAGCCTATCCCTGGAACATGATAATGAGTACCTACATTATCTTAGGGAGGCATATAAAGTTTATGCTAATGACTTCATCTCAACTGAATAGAGGTCCTACTCATGGGCGCCTGTTAGAGAGAGTCTCCACCAACACTGGGCGACCAAGTCTCCTCACTCTGAATATAACCTTATTCTGAGGGCACATACTGAAGTCCAAGAGACTCCGGCCCCTCGGGCTGCCCATTGAGGGTGGAAAATATATAATCAGGAATAGACTATCACCCTGGTTCCGGAGGAGAAAATTTTCTATTCAAATGTGGTGACATTAAATGTGTAGACATACAACTATGCCCCCTCTATCCCACCACAGAAATAGGATGTCATAATATGAGCACACACACTTTCCTGCTAGTGTTCGCCGGTCTTGCCGTGCAGACAGAGTGGAAAATTATAGGTAGATGCAGACATCTGCCGATGAATAAGAATCCTATCATCCAAATAGAATGAAAACCAGCTACACACAATCACAAATACCTGCTGATGTATATCAATCCAACCATTCAAATAAAGTGTCAAGTAAATATGAGTAGAGTTAAATTCCTGCGGATGCATACAAAGACCATGAGACAAATACAATGGCAAGCGAGCAGATGAAAATTCCCGCTCATGAATATGAAGCTCACTAGTCACGTACGGTGGCACCAAGAGAAGAAAACTGGTGGAATACTGTTTCTCTATCCCGACATAGGAGAACTACCAGTATCAATTGGAAACCCATGGGGGACCAGAGTAGGCACTAAATACTACCCCAACATCAGAATGGGCCTTCATACACATTCCATAAAAAGATCTATCTTAGTACATCATGACAATGATGGAAGATATATGTTGATTCCAGAGCATATCCTCCAAACATGCCAAGATATCATTGCATCAGCGGAAAAGGTGAGAAACCAGGCCCACAAATCGGTTTCCTTGACCGGAATGACTTACTAGAAAAATGGGTTAGTCACTCCAGAGAATTTATGCATCCCTACTCCAGTCCCGAAGGGTCGATGATAATATCCTGCGATACACAAACAAGTGGATCAGGAACAAATACCCATTCCAACTGAGGAAAGACAGTCCAATGTGGTGGCTGCTCCAGGGAAAGCATATATCCCTACCAAAACTGAAGATGTTTTTTGACATATCCTAATGGAATCATGAGACCCAACAAGATAGGGACCCATATATGAAGGCTGTTATAAACGGCAGGTAGCCCCAGTTACCTGCAAGAGAGCTCTCAAAAATGAAATGAACCAAAGGAAACTAGAAAATGAAGAGCACATACATGATCCCACTCTAATGGATTCTGGGGTTCTTTATTCCCTTGATTATATATAAATAAAGGCTTAAGACCATGTCAGTCCATTTCCAAATTATGGAAGTGGATGTAGATGTTGTGAAGGCCCTCCCCATAATGTTGTTACCAGCATATCTGAAGGTCCTCCCCAGAGCACCCATGGGGGATTACTCTATGGGCTAGGAATGATCGATCATGATAGACTATCTCCTGATGCATGTCTGGGTAGCCCTCCCCTTGACCTGAATATCAAACAACAAGAAGTCCATACCCTTTCTTTCATCCGCCCTGATAGTCCTCCCTAGGGTATATGCTGTAGATATGCTTCTCTCTGTAGTCAGACGTCGATTCATGATAGTTTTCCTCGCAATGATGACAATCATTGAACATGACCTCCCTGAAATGATAGTTTCTGTGAAGGCCCTCCCCTGAGTAACATGAAGAAACAAGATGGTCCTCCCATCATTACAGTACATCCTGAAGGCCCTCCCCAGGATATACACTTCAAAAATTCTCCCTAAATCCAGGTATAAAATGTGATAGTAGTTATCACCATCATAGCAGTCATCGAGAAGGTCCTCCCATCACTGAAATCAAGTAGCAAGAAGGTCCTCCCCTTGCTATATATTTCCCTAAAGGTCCTCCCCAGGGTATACACTGTAAAGACATTACCAATTCCATTGCAACACCTATTGTGAAGGTCCTACCCACAATAAAAATTCATACAGGCAAGAAGGACCTCCCCTTTCTGAAAAAAATGTGAGAAAGACCTCCTATGCTGATGTTCTCAGAAAGATAGAGTCACTCATATCAAATAATCTATCTATGATGAGTGATATCCTTTCTCAATCAGAGGATGGTCCAGGTCCACACTCATCTTCTGAGCCACCCTCGTGCCATTCACATATCAATGAGGCTCCCACCAGCTCAGCTGCTTGGAACAAAATTATTAAGAAGTAGTAAATATGGACATATCAAGTAGACGAGTCTCTATAAGAACAACAATAGGATATGTTTCTCATGAGAAGACAACTAGATAATAATAATATAGCAGGGACATATTAGGTTATGACCACTTCTCACTTCGACATACCAAGGGAGTTGTTTGAGGAATGTATGAATGAAATTCTCCTCAATATCTAGACAACTCTTCACCAGCTAAAAGAAAAGTTCTCAACCTACGAAGGGTATGCAGACCATATCAAAATGTTAGGGGAGGTTTTCCATATAATTGAGCTGGAAGCCCTCCCATAAGCATGGAATCCACAATCATAAAGGTGAAAGAAAAACCTTTAATTGGCTTTCCTCCATGCATTGCACAAGTTGCATTGCCTCATTGGCAATGCCTCGAATGGAGTTCATATTCGGGGATGGGGAGAACACGAATCTCTAACCTTAACCCTAACTCCCTTCCACCACACCTCATCGGATATCACATCTTCCAACATCATTACCCAAACACAACAATTAAATGAAATCCCTACTCAGGAAAGGTGGAATACTCAACAAAAACCAGTTCAAAGTAATTCTCAAAAGAATTAGGTCTGAAGAGATCAAGCAATCGAAAAGCTTATGATCTAGGAAACCAAGAACATAAAACATACTTCTAAGGGAATTCAAATAGAAATTAGTGATCATTTATTTAAAAGCCTATAAATCCCATGCGGGTCTTGTGCCATACTCAGCTCACACCCACATGGGAGGGTGTCGAATAAAAAAGGTGGAAATAGTAGTGGATACCACCACAGAATGAGAAAATCCCTAGCCCGTAGGGATGTGGGTATTTTTTACATAAAATGACCCCATAAGACCAACAGATACATGCCGTGATGCATCAATGGGAGACTGGGAACAACCCTAGCCTGTAGAGTTGTGGAATTTTTTCCTCAAGTTCCCACACAACGGACGTCTGTCTTCTCTTGTCTGGGAATAAAGATGAGAAGAGAAGTGACTCATTCCACACCATATCATGGTTCATACCATCCAAGATGAAGGAACATTATAAGGTCAGATCAAGGCTACCTTTGAGTCAATATTCTCCAAGAAACCCGAAGAATACCATAGAATGGAAGGAAAAAAATCCAACAAAGGATGCAGAAATATTTCCTACCATTCGACACCGGGTACACAACCCCTAATGCATTATGAATTAGTGAATGTGTTAAACGTCAACCACAAGGATCTCATAGGAAATGATACAAAGGGATAAGAACCAAGGGAAGATGGTTCCCTCCTAGAGGCATCCCACATTGAGCCTGATGGAGTGAATACCCGAAACTAGAGAGCGACCCTAAATTTTGGTGCCCCCTCAGTTAATCCTTCATTACCTCCCTCACAAAACACCAAAAAGGAGAAGAATAAATCCTAGGTCATCTTTGAACCACCACCTCCTACCCCTAAGAATGTTTCCCTCACACTCAAGGAAAGATTTTCCAAGAAGGAGAAATAAATAAAAGAGCTCAGGGGAATTAATGTCGAGCTACATCGAGGGATCTATCTTGCTAGATGTGTTACCCCTATGGAACGTCAAAAAGTGTTCCTAGAAGAGTCTCCCTTGCCACAGGAACTCATCATGGTGAATTAAGTCAAGATCAGAGGCCCTTATAACCTAGCACCAAGATCGTTAAACTACTTAAATCTAGTCCTGTAAGGACATCAAGACTTCCCTCCACTGTGAAGGTAGCCAAAGTATATTCAGGATAACCCAAAAAGGATACCCCTAGCTGAGTATCCACCCCAAATTCTAGAAGCACCGACATGTCTATATTTGGGCCCTACTACACCTGACCGAGCACAAGTCTGGCAGGATATTCATCAAGGGATCTTGAATACTATCGTGCAATTAATGGCTCGACTAGAATCCATGGAGGGGCAGTGTGCTCCGATACAACTAGAGTGAAAACCCTACCATGATTAGGTGATCAATTTTCCTCCATTTCTAAACTTCATAAACCCTGTATTCCCAGTGTTCAATGGCTCAGGGGACATGAAATAACATCTAACGCACTATTCCTTTTACTATGACCCAATAATGGGCACTCCAGAGCTACAAGATGCGGTAAAAATCAGGTGCTTTGTGCGAACCCTATAGGGTTCAACCTTAGTATGGTATACTAGAATTCTAGGTAACTCGATCACAGGCTGGGAGGACCTCCAACGATTTTCTCTATTATAGTTTAGATAGACATTGCCTAAGACAATGGTCAGTGATCTCATGAACTGCAAGCAGCGAGTGAATGAAAGGGTTTTAAACTTAATTTCCATATGGAAAGGCCTAAATTATTCCCTGAACTGACCACTCCCCCAGGATGAAATACTCGCTATGTGAATCGATAACCTTAATGATTAATTGGGAACACCACTCATCCTAGTAAAGTACACAAGTGGGTTCCTAGATTTCTATACCATTTCCCAGAGGATAGAAGACTCCTTGTATCAAAACAATATCAAGTCCTGAGTGGCCCCATCAGCCCTAGGAAAAAGAGAAGGAAAAGATGAAGCAACTTGTATCACGCTTAAGCCACCCCTGTCACTGGTTCCAGCTACGAGGACTCCAACAAACCATATGGGACCCCCTAGATGCCAATAGACACCCCACATTGGAAAGATGAGTGAAGGGGTGTTAAAATAAATTAGTTCAAGGAGTGAAGAACAAAAGTCAACATGTTCTGAGATGACCAAGTCTGCGGCTACTTCAAAGACACCATGAATTGCAACTTGCTCTGACTACTAGAGTCAAAGCGAGCCGAGGAAGTGGGTCTCGACGACCATCCCAATTATTTCCCCTATCACCATATACTGGGAAACTCCATTGAAGAATTATTCATTTTCAAGATCTCCAATAAAATATGGTGGATTCTGGGAAAGTCGTGTTGGGTTTATCACTAGCACAAGTGGAATATGTCTCCCCCTTATACCCAAGAGAGGAGGAGGAATGGAAAGCAGCCACTAACAAAAAAGATCAAAAATTTAACAATTAGATGACCTAAAAAATAGTCAACCAAGATCATTGAATCCTCCAAGGACAGTTGAAACAACCGAACATGCCCCCAATAACTCCTGATGCAACACAACTGTCATCCTCAGCCCCACAGTCCTTAGGGGGAAAGAAGGGAAGAAAGCAGGAGCAAGAAGATGAACTAGCACCAAAGCCAAAGACATTCTTGAAAATTTTGGACTTCATTCTGAAAAATGGTACAATGGGAACCTCCCCACCGAATGGTACAATGGTAACCTCCCCACCAAATGGCACCATCAGAAGAAGACAGTCATACAGATGCATTTTTGAAATAGAGATGATCTTAGGCTCCATTAATGTTATTCAATTGATGGACTCTTTCTGTGATGGAGATTCAGACCGTGTACATGAATTCCCTGTGTCCAATCGGAGAGTTGTAGGAAAAGGATGCATAGACCGAGGGTGTCTTGGAAGGCATAATCGTGGAAGGATTCAAATTACTTACCATTCCATAGATCAAACCTTTAACATTGTGGAAACTCATGGAAGGACCCTCTGGAAGACACAAAAATAACCAGAATGTTTCTCCTCCCACATTAGAAGAAATCTGAGCCCAGTCATCTTAGAATATCCATAAGAAGAAGAAAAAATATCCAATCACCTAAGGCATATAGGAAGACTATTTTATCCAAAATCAAAAAGGACCACAACACCACCAACTCTGGTCACAGAGGCTGGATCATATGTGTCTAAAGCTCATGCCCCTAATGTTTCCATGAAAGAGCATCCTCGATCCAGAAAGCACCGACCTTTAGAGCAGAAATACGATATTATAAAGCATATATCCCCAGTACTAGTGAAGCAATCAATCCTAGATGCCTTGAGTCTATCTATAGACCTTAGGAAGGAACTCATAAAAGCCTTACTAAGTCCCTAGGAATTCGAGGCCGAAGTAGCAGCGACCGAAGTCTATAGAATGAAGACCAATCCCGAAGAATTCCACACCATCATATCCTTTAAAAACAAGGATGAAGACACCATTATTAAAAGGCACATCAAATCCTTATATGTGTCTAGAAAGATAAATGTAATTGATGTCTGAAGGATTTTCATCGACAAAGGCTCCGGAGTCAACCTCTTCCTGCTACGAACACATCATCGGTTGGGCTATGATGATGATAGTTTGACACCTTACACCACAACTCTACTAGGGTATGAAAAAATTGAGTAGATGATGTTGGTATGGATCATGATTAAAACTTGTCTTTGAGACCTCATGTTTGATTCTGAGTTTCTGGTAGTGCAGAAAAGTACGACCTTCAATGTCCTATTAGGGAGGCCTTGGCTGCATCAACACACTACAATTCTGTCATCATACCATCAGTGCGTCAAGTATTGCACTTATGGAAAAAATGGGACATTTCATGCTGATAAATCCACATTCAAATCCTATGAGTTTCATTACATCAACTTAGGGTTCTATGAACCGAAGGAGAAACCATATTTGGATAACGATGTTGGTTAGATCACTACCCTGAATGGATTGGAAATAGATCCCACTGATCCCCTCCAACATCTTGGGGAAGAGTATGTATTACCTATCTACCAAATTGAATGCATAAGTTCAAGGTCAGATATAGAATCAGTCACCTTCATGATTTCTTTTATGGTCTCTATGTACAAATACACCGAAGAGTGGGATGACTCCTATGTTATCAGAAAAATCCCTAAATAAGATGATCTCGACCCATCCTTGGGACCCCAAACTGTTCCCACCTTACTCACTAAGGAAAATGGAAATTTTTGTCCCAAAATTGGAGAGTTCATCTTGAAAATCATCCCTTCATTGGAAGAGTAAGGAGATGATGAATAGGAAGAAGAAGAATAAGAAGACCTCAAATATTCCCATATTCGAAGAAGGTGTCTCCACCACAATCAATGAAATTAAGGAGATAAAACTGGGAACCAAAGATGACCTGCGACCCCCTTTGATTAGTGTGGGTATGACTCTCGAGGATCAAGAGGCATATACCTCTTCCTGAAAAAGAATCAAGATGTGTTCACTTAGAACTACACAAAAATTCTAGGCCTCGATCTTGAGGTCGCCACTCATCATCTAGGTCTACCGAAAGACCACCAGGGCTATATGTAGGCAACTAGAAGGACCCAACCAATGCATTCTGCCAAAATAGATGCTGAATTTGACAAACTAATAAAATCCAACTTCATAAGGGAAGTCTAATATCTGATCTTGATGGAAAACATAGTCCTTTTAAAAAAGAATAATCGAAATATTAGAGAGTGAATCGACTTCAGGGACCATAATCGACACTACCTGAAAGATGATTTCTTGGTCCTGATAACTGAATTTTTGATCGATGTGACCACTAGATATGAGGCCCTCCCTTTTATGGACATCTATTTGGATACAAACAGATCTAAATGGCCTGAGGATATGAAGAAGATACTCCTTTCAGGGCCCCTCATAGAGTGTTCTGTTATAAGGTGATGCCCTTTGGTCTAAAAAATACAATCACTACATACTAGCATTCCATGCATTTCATTTTCAATCCATTCCTAGGAAAATCCATCTAGTGCTACATCAATGATTTGGTGGTTAAATAAAAAAACACTCAAACCACCTAACCGATCTTGAAGCTTTCTTCAACAAACTGCAATAACACAATATAAATATGAATCCCCTAAAGTGTGCCTTGGACGTTACCTATGAAAAATTCCTCAGCTTTGTCATGTGCCATCACGACATCGAAGTAGACCCTGAGAAAACAAAATCCATCATTGGAATGTCTCCACATCACAAACTCACCGAGTTGAGAGGTCTCCAGGGGAACCTGACCTACATTCAGCACTTCATAGCCAACCCTATGGGTAAATGTTTACCTTTCACTAGGTTAATGAAAAAATGGGTCACATATGAGTGGGATAATTATTTTCAAGAAGTGTTCGACAATCTCAAAAGATATATCATAAGGCCACCGGTGCTGATTCCTCCAGTTGAGGGGATACCACTCATTTTTTACGTAACCGCCTTATAATGGTCATTAGGTGATTTCATCAGATAGATGAATGATGTCGACAATGAGAATAGTCTCTATTACCCCAGCAAAATAATGATTGATGCTGTGACTTGATATTCAAGAATCCAAAAGAATTATCTAGCCCTAATTTTTGAGGTTCATAAATTCAGGCATTATCTACAGCACCACGAGGTCCACCTGGTCTCCTACATCAACCCGCTCAAGTATATACTCAGCCGTACCTTGCAAAACAGATACCTATCACAATGGGCAGTCATCCTACAATAGTTGGAAATATGGTACATTCTCCAAAAGGCTATAAAAGTCTATACATTAGCAAAATTACTGGTAGAGCACCCCTCGGAAGAAACAACCCTGTTGGATGATGAAATTCTAGATGAAGAAGTGTTCTCCGTCCAAGAAGGCCCCCAGGCTTGGGGAATTTACTTCAACGGTGCTTCCAGAAGCCCAACAAGGAAATGGATGGAGGATCCCAAGCTCAACAAAGTGGGGATGGGAGTTATACTCATATCCCCTAATAAGATCATTCTTCCTTACTCCTTTCTGCTTTTAGAAGGATTCACAAATAATGAAGTAGAATACCAGGCCCTCATTGTGGGCCTAGAGCTGACACTTCATGTACGACCCGAACACCTAAAGATAAAAGGTGATTCAGAGCTGGTCATAAAGTAGGTAAATGGTTACTATGCCATTAAGAAATAAGTATTGCCCCCCTTGATGAACCATTTTCAAGAACTAATGTAAGAATTACTATCAGAACAAATGTTGACCTATGTCCCCTGATTGCAAAATTATCAAGATGATGCATTGGAAAATGCAGCCATAACCCTGGATAATACAAAACGAGATGAAACAATCATCAAAATTTCCCACCGTAGGATGGTATTTTCATTTATTCAGAAAAATACAACGGAAATTGATGAGATTAGACCTGTTTTTGGGCCTTATAGTCACACCAATGGCTGGATGACTCCCATTGAAAATTACCTATGGAGAGGGGATCTCCAACCAGATAGGGATAGAATGGAACAGATCTGGAGGCGAGTAGTCAACATTGTCTTATACAATGGAGTAAACCAAGAAAATGTTCTCTACAAATTATTCCTTGATAGAGTCCTTCATAGGTGCATCAATGGAGAAGAGACTGCAACCATCCTAAAATAAGTGAATGCCAGAGCCCATGGAGCACACCAGTCAGAAAACAAGCTCTCCGATCACATTCGAAGGATTGGATACTATTGACCCACTATGATCCAAGATTGTGCCATTTTCACTAAGAAGTTTCATTCCTACCAAGTTCATGCCAATTTTATTCACCAAACCCTGGATCTACTTCACACAACTAAGTACTCTTGACCATTTTCCACCTGAGGGATTGATGTTGGGGGACTATATCCCCCCGCCACAGCCAGAAAATTCAAGTTCACTCTCATAGTAACCGAATTATTTTCCAAATGGGATGAATCCATACCCCTTAAAGTGGTCGGGGTAAAAAGCATTGTTAGATTTGTAAAGGCCATGATCATTACCAGATTTCGTGTCCCTCACACAGCACTAATGGAAAATGACACCAACTTCTGCTCTGCTGAGTTGGACAAGTTATACAAGGAGTATAGAATCAAAGCCAATCATTCATCCCACTACCATGCGGCGACAAATGGGAAGACAAAGGCTATCAACAAGACTCTATTCAACATACTCCAAAATATGGTAGATAAGGATAAGAAATCATGGCCAGACAAGATTCTTCATGCTTTATGGGATTATTAGACCTCAACCTGCACTACCACCTAGGAAACCCTGTACTCACTGGTATACGAGGTATAGTTGGTTTTGACAATCAAAATTAAATTTCCATCACTATTTGTGGTCATTTGAGATCAAATGTCCAAGGATGAGAAATCCCCAAGAAGGTTTGATGAGTTGGAGAAGCTTGATGAGAAAATGTTTCACACTTTTCACCATTTGGAATTCTACCAAAATCAGATCACACAAGACTTCAAAAAAAAGGTTTTATTTCAGTATTTCCTTGGAGGAGAGATGGTGTTGGTCCTCAAAACCCTGCTGATACTCAAGAAGAAGCCTCCAAAACTTGTGACAAAGCAGGAGAGAAAATAGGTCATATATAAGTTCTATTCAAATAGATCATATTCCTTGATATCAATGGATGGATAGCTCATCACAGCTCCCAAAAATAAAAGGTTTATGAAGAAGTACATCACCAAATAGTGACGCCCATTTCCAGTCCAAAGTCTAAAACCCTAAAATAAGAGTTATCATCTTGACCAGATAACATTAAACTATATGGTATTAGTCCCTACAACATGACATTAAATTGAGATACTGATTTCCACACTACATGACTTCAAACTACACAACATAGCATCCTAGCTACAAGACATTTAACCACATATCATAAATTTTCCTAATATCATGACAATAAACTGCATGATTCCTATGATAAATAAGTATAGATTTGTTCCCATTCATCAAGTGGGATACATAGCAATGCCTTGACCCTTGATCTTGGCCCACCCCCCCAAAAATTCTTCTATCATATCCTCTATCTTCCCATATTTATGAGGTAAACCCTTTTCACTCCTTATTTCTCACATGGAGTATAACTCACATGAACTTAGGATCAGTGGTAAGGATTCTATTATGTAAAAAAACTATAGAGAAATATCGTAGACCTGACACCCATAACAGATGAAACCAAAATTACCCTACTCCTATGTCTGAGCTAGATCAGTACAGGGAATATTCAGAACTACTTATGGCTTGATTCCTGCCCTCATGTGATACGTAGTGACACCCAAATTTGGCATCCCGGACCAACCACCAACGAAAAATTCCCTCTCATGTCCCTACGTGTGGACCAAACATTTGTAGGGAACGTTTAGAACTATGTAAAAATTCATTTCTGCCCTTATAGGATACATAGTGATGCCCGGATCTAGCATCACTATCACAACCCGTCCCAGTGGGGCCTACATCGTGACTCCTCAAGCCCGCCTCCAATAGGCCAGGGGCTGGCGACTAGCACCGAGTAGGCATATTACTAACATGGGAGGAATTGCCTAAGCACCTGTACACACGCACACATCTCCAAGCCCACAAATGCTGAAATTTAAAAACACTAAGGAACAAAATGCATGCTTACCACTAAACCCAACCAACAGAGTACGACGAAAGGTAAAGTACTAAAAGTAAACTGGGCCAGAATACCATCCCACACAAACAAGAATCTGGAAACTACAAAGTCCAACCATTAAACACAAAAGGTACTGGGACTACTGCTCAAATTCATAGGAATGCCTCGGCCTGTAGGAAACTCAGAAAGCTCGGTCCTGTCCTGGTCCGCCCTAGACTCTTTCAAACGGCTACTCATCTGCACAAGACACGATACGTGCAGGCAAAGCCCATGCAGGGGTGAGTATAACAATACTCATTAGAGGACCCCGAAAACCACAAAGCAGTACACAGAGTAAAGGTATAATAAGCTATGCACAGTATATGTCTATAGAACATATAACACAAACCAAATATACTCGAAATACAAAATCGTGGTCTATAAACAAATCACACAACCACATGCCCCCCTTAGGGGTTCAGTTTGAAGATTCCACGATGCACTCATTCTGTTAGAACACACTCCATGAGTCTTATAGCTCTGATGATGTCCTTACAAGAAGTACTATTCATCAGGAAGCATCATGAGAGGTAGTTACACTCATTACGGGAGACACACTCTTGAGTGGGAAGGTTACGATAGATAGATGTACTCATTACGGGAGACACACTCTTTAGTGGGGAAGATCATGATACACAGATGAAGATCATTTCCAGGGACATAGAGGATACCACAACTCATCCAGAATTCACCAGATATATAGAGGATCGATGCCCGGTGGAGTTGGTCATGTTGATGCCTGACTCTACCTAGGGTCAAAAATGGATAGAGTATCTCAATCCGGGCCTCTTGGATGGATTCCTGACTCTATCACAGAAATTCATACTGAAGGAATCATATGCCTATAGGAGGGAATGATGCCTAACCTTCAGGGGAACGAGAAGAAAGGGGAGCTAACCCAAACAAAATATGTCTAAGTTATGGTGAACAAGAGGACCATGCCGTTTTCCAAAAATTACACAGCATGTAGAAAAGTTACACGCCGTGTTGTCTGACCCCAGGTACTTCCGGTGTATAACGTCCCGTGTTGTTAGACTGGTCGTGTATAAAACTGAGTAGACGGCATGTAGTACGGTGTACACGTCGTGTTCGAGTGACTGGGGTTGGCTCCGTGTACGCTGGACATGTGCCCTTACACGGTCATCAACCCGTGTACTCCAACACATGTAATCGGTACACGGGGTGACCCGTGTTACTGGCCTCGTCTGGCCATGTGATGGAGTACACGGTTGTGTACTCCATCCCGTGTCCATGTATCCCCGGGATACATGCCGAGTCCCATGTAGCTGCCTCTGCCATGCTGTACACGCCGTGCTATGAAGCCATGTAGATCATCCTGTGTCCGTGTACTTCTCAAAATACACGCCAAGCTTTGGGGAATGTCTAACACACCGTGTGACCAGGGTCACACGCCATGTGATTCCTCTCTGACCCCCGAAACCCTATTCGCTGCCGCCAGCACTACACGTCATGTTTTTCAGAAGTGCACGCCGTGTATTTTGGAAATTTCTAGAAACACGAACCTCCACCATCGTGCCTTCCGTGATGCTCCGTTTGTTGATCCGGCCATCTGATCCCCATGAAACTCCTAGGTTTTGGTCACCCCGACACCACAAAGCTGATTCCGTTGTTTTAGGACCTCCGATCGGCTCCGAAAACATACAACGATATATCTGTGCGAAGAACCTTGAAAGAAAAACCCTTCCAGATCCGGTCCGATTCGTCGTCCACCATTGCAGTCGCACCTCCACAATGTTTTTTTAGTGTCGATTCTTCTATTTGGGATCGTTTCATCATAGAATGGATGCACAATGATCCTTTGTTCATCGACCCACGAAGAACGTGAAGAACACACAAAAGAAAAAGAAGGAAAAATAAATCCAAAGAGAATCGACGAATGAACCTCCACCGTTATTCGTCACAGCATTGATCTGCTCCTGTTAGTAGGCTTAAATAGAGCAGAATCAAACAACAAAAAATAATCATGGATCAATTCCCCGAATCATCCCAAATAAAACCCTCCCTCAATAACGTACGAATCTGTGGATCACCTTGTTCGTGTTTGATCCATGTTCATCGTTTAAAATCAAAAATGGGGAAAGGAGATTTGAAATAACAACCCCTACCTCAAGAAGGGATCGATCGCTGACGAAGAGGGTTGTGCTACCGCCGTTGTCGAGATCCTTCAACTTTTTTGGCATAACAATTCAAACCTTCGATCCATCGTCGTTCGTTGCTGAGAGTTCTCTCCAGAGTTCCCTCTCAATCTTCACACAATGATCGACGTTTGATTACCCCAATAAAAAGAGAAATGAGTTTTGGCATTCAAAAATACGATGTGGTATTAATGAGTCCATATTTCCATTCTTGAGTCATTATGACGTGCCATTTATTAACGAAACAACTGCCCCATCACCGCGCTGCAGTGGATGTTTCTATAAAATAAAAATAAACATTGCGAATTTATTTTTTTACTAAAAATCGTCCGAAAATTATATTTTTTCCTCAACCCGTGCTGGTCGAGGTTAGGCTTGTTCTTAGGTAAATTCATCATCCTGGACTCAACGGTGCCCTCAAATTTTTAATCCAGACATCTGTTTGGAAACTACCACAGATACGCACAAGTGCTGACTCTCTTAACTTAAAAAAGTTCAAACCACCATTTTGGGCTCACTAGGCCTTGGAATATTGTGTCGTCTTTGTGCCTTGTCTCAAAATAATTCCATATAATATTTAAAAAGAATAATACATAGAAAATCTGAGACATTACATTCCCCCACCTTGGGGATTTACGTACCTGAAAAGAAAAAACAAAGGCTACTAAAAAATATGTGGGTACTGGGCACAGATCTGGACCTCCCGCTCCCACATGTTCTCTTGAATATTCCCATGCCGCCATTGGACACACACCAAAGGAATCGATCGCCCACGAAAAATCCTCTCCTGCTAATCCTCGATCTCCACTGGTTACTCAACAAAGGTCACTCCATCCTCGATGTCCAGCTCTCCCTAGTCGATGATGTGAGATGGGTTATTCCTGTACCTCCTCATCCGTGTCATGTGGAA
Source organism: Viscum album (assembly GCA_963277665.1). Classification (NCBI taxonomy): domain Eukaryota; kingdom Viridiplantae; phylum Streptophyta; class Magnoliopsida; order Santalales; family Viscaceae; genus Viscum; species Viscum album. Next base: position 2,027,917,531 of record OY728143.1, on the reverse strand, counting down.
GAAATCATGTATCCGATGCAACTGTGGTAGTAGAGCTAAGCGGTACGCCACCTCGCCAACTTTGCACAGTATCAGGAAAGGTTTGATGAACCTCAGAGATAACTTTTTACCCCGACCAAATCTCCATAACCCTCATCGAGGTGAGACCCAAAGAAATACGTGGTCTCCCTCTTCGAACTCCAAAGGTCTCCTTCATCTATCAGCATAAGACTTATACCGGCTCTGTGCAGTCTTCATCTGCTCTCGGATGATCTGCACCTTCTCGGTGGTAGCTCGCACCAACTCTGGACCAATGAGTGCTGACTCTCCGGGGTCGGTCCAGCAAAGCGGTGATGGGCAGGGTCTCCCATACAAGGCCTCGAACGGTGCCATACCAATGGTGGAGTGGTAGCTATTGTTTTACGCAAACTCCACCAGTGGTAGGTGGTCCTCCCAACTGTGACCAAATTCCAAGACACAGGCTCACAACATATCCTCCAGAACCTGAATAGTACTCTCCGTCTGACCATCTGTCTGGGGATGAAACGCTGTGCTCAAGCATAGCTAAGTCCCAAAATCCTCCTGCAATCCCTTCCACAATCAAGATGTGAAACAGGCATCTTGTTTCGAGACTATTATTGAGGGGACTCCATGAAGAATAACTATCTCTTGCATGTAGAGGCGTCCCAAACTCTCTACAGAACTTTGCTCCCTGATAGCTAGAAAGTGGGCCGACTTGGTGAGTCAGTCAATGATCACCCAGATGGAATCATGCGCCTTGGATGTCTGTGGAAGCCTGCCACGAAGTCCGTCAATATCCTATCCCACTTCCACTCTGGAAATTCCAGGGGGCGGGCTAATCCCACTGGAACCTGGTGCTCAACCTTCACCTACTGGCATGTGAGGCATCTGGAAACAAACTCTTCTATTTTCTTCTTCATGCCCGACCACCAGAACTGTCATCGGAGATCCTAGTACATCTTTTCCACTCCAGGATGTACCACCAAGGGGGATGTATGAAACTCTCTCAGGACCTCCTCTTGCAATGACACCATTACAATAGTGCGTCTTATTAAAAGAAGTACGTGCTCCCCACCTTGTGAATATCCATCAGGGTCATGTCCTATGGATAACTGAGCACGTAAAGACACATAGTTGACATCTCCTAGCTGCGCCTCCCTAAACCGATGTAAGAGTAGAGGGGTGAAAACCATTGAATGCAGGTAGGCTACATCTTCTCCGTCCATGAAGGAAAACTGCAATGTAGCTAACTGCTCTGTCGCCTCACTCAACAGCTTTGAGCTCGACCTTCTGATCAGAGAATCCAACACCTTGTTCCCCTTCCCAGGAGTATAGATGATCTCAAAATCATAGCCCTGGAGGAACTCAATCCAACACCTCTGTATCATATTCAGATCTTTCTGCAAAAAGATGTACCTGAGGCTCTTGTGGTCAGAGTAGATGATAAATCACTCACCCATAAGGTAATGTCGCCACATCTTCAATGCGAATATTACTGTAACCAACTTCAGATCATGGTACACATAGTTCTACACATGTGTCCTAAGCTAGCACGAGCCATAAGAAATCACTGCCTACCTCTGCATCGGAAACAACCAAGCCTGGCCCCTGATGCATTGCAGAAAACTATGAACTCGACACTCTCCTCCAAAAATCTCAAGACTGGGGCGCTCGTCAAACTCTGTCTCAACTGCTCGAAAGCCTGCTGGCACTTCTCCATCCACATTAATGGTTTCCCCTTCCTAGTCAATGCTGTCATAGGTACTGATATCTAGGATAAATCAGGAATGAATCTTTGGTAATATCTTGCCGACCCAAGGAAGCTCCACACCTCCATCACGCTCTGAGGTGGATCCCATGATAACATAGCCTCTACCTTTGATGGGTCTATAGCTACTCCATCTTTTGAGAAGACATGTCCCAGAAAGTGGACCTCCTGAATCCAGAACTGGAACTTTGAGAGCTTCCCATAAAGATGATGCTCCCTAACTACATCTAGAACCATCCGCAAGTGTCTCGTAGTCTCCTCTTATGACATAGAGTACACAAGGATGTCATCAATGAAGAACACTACGAACCGGTCCAAGTAAGACTGGAAGATTCGGTTCATCAATCCCATGAAAACTGCAGGGGAATTTGTCACGCCGAAAGGCATCACCAAGTACTCATAGTGACCGTAGTGACATCTAAAAGCCATATTCGGTAAATCCTTGTCCCTCCCTCGTAACTGGTTATAGCCTAATCGAAGGTCAACCTTCGAGAACCACTGTGCCCCTCTTAGCTGATCAAAGAGGTCATCGATCCTTGGAAGTAGATACTTGTTCATTACCGTCACCTGGTTCAGGCACCGATAATCCACGCACAACCTCAAACTCCCATCTTCCTTCTTGGAAAACAAGACTAGAGCCACCCAGGGTGAAACACTGGGTCTCACGAAACCATTGCTCTGCGAATCCTCCAATTTCACCCTCAACTCACGAAGCTCTGTGGGAGCCATCCGATACGCTGATGAGGAAATCAGTGCTGTCCCACGGTGTAAGTCGATGCAGAAGTTGATTTCCCAGTGGGGAGGTAACCCTGGAACATCTTCGGGAAAGATTTCCTCATACTCTGCAACTACTAATGGGAACTGGGTGCTCACAACATCCACTGCTCTGAGGGAAATTCTAGCCAACTCATGAGCGATTGGCTGCACCCTCCTATACATAATACCATTCGGCGCTACCTGGGTTTTCCTTTCTCCAACAAAGGAAAACCTCATCCCATCATGGCAGACACACCGCATACTTCGCCTAAAATAGTTAATCTGGGCATGGAATGAAGATAACCAGTCCATACTGAGAATGACTTCGTAAGGCCTTGACGCTACCGCCAAGAGGTTCCAACCGAAACTCTCGCCTCCAAGGGTAAGATCACACTGTCTATAAATGTGTGTGATCATTGAGTCTCCTCCCATAGGTGTCTCCAAGCGTAAGGATCAAGTCTACAGTTCTACTGGAATCTCGAGGTTTCGGGCAAGACATATTGATATGAAGAATGACTGGAACCTATGTCTATAAGTATGGAATCTAAGGTATAAAAGATATAGATCGTACCTTTAATCTTCCCTGGAGTCCCTGGGTCGTACGCCTCGACCGCATGCAGTTGTCCCCATACCTGTCCCCTAGCTCCATGAGCCTAGTGTGGACCTCCTGAGGGTGGTGGTGGAAATAAGGCAAAGAGTCTGCCACCACCCGTAGCACTCCCTGATCCTCTGCCACATCTGACACATGGCGAGTCTTTCTTCTCCACTCTCTGCCTCTGCCTCGGTGTCCCATCCACCACTTCATTGTTAGCAGCTCGATGGGTTGGAAAATCTCTAGTGAGACGTCCTCTACCATCGCACGCGTAGCATCGCTTCTCCCTAGGATGACTGGATCCATCATGAGAGCCCTGGACTGTCGATCCTCTACCCTGGGTCCTCCTATGACATCTCCCGCGTCCAGATCCCTGTGTCTGATGTCGGCTCCCTGCTGCCGGTGTCTCCGCACCTGTCTGCCTGCTGCTGACTACCGTCGGCTGTGTCTACTCCTCCAAGAAGCTCTCAATCACCAAGGCCCGCTCGAGAACTCCAGCATAAGTCAGTATGCATAGAGTCATTACAATAGCTCGGATGTCCCATCATAGACCTCGCTCGAAGGTCTGAGCTCTGAAGTACTACTCCCTGACCATATCTATCGTGTACCGGGTGAGGTTGGTGAACCTCGATGAATAGTCAGATACTGTCATACTGCCCTACTAGAGCTGAAGAAGATCCTGGATGCATACTTCTCTAAGCGTAACTAGAGAGAACTCTTACCTGAAGAGTCACTCAAACTCTGTCCATGAAAGAGTCTCCTCATCGTGAGCCTGTGTGGTTAGACTCCACCATCATCATGCCAAACCCTGAAGAACTCTTGCTCCTAGGATCACCATCTGGTTTTCTGGTGTCCTCACTAGATGGAAAACTTTAGTCACCGCCTCAAGCCAGTCCTCAGCCACCTGAGGGTCGGGCTCGCCTCAGAACCTGAGGGGTCTTTGTCTCTAGAACTCCTGGAGCGCGCTCATCCTGCACTCCTCGTCAGTCGGTACCGCAGGTACCACAGGCTTCTCTACTGGTGGTGGAATAACTGGTGCACCACCTAGTGGAAATGCCTAGGGAACTGGTCCTTGTATCTAAGCCTCTTCACTGAGGGGGTTGTCCTCGTGATCGCGCTGCTGAATCCTAGCAGGTATGCACCATAGAGGCATCCTGTAATGAAACAAGATGTACCATGGTCAATGAGTTTATCTAGATATCTGAGACAAAGGATATGGAAAAAAACAATCCATTCCTATATGATTCATGTACCATTATTCCAAAACCAGTGTTTTCGTGTACTGAGTCGAAAAGAAGGTTATCAGAGTCCTGGTGTATGGATACGTTGGCCGCCACACTAACACTGGAGTCTCTGGCCTGAAAGAGGAACTCAAAACACTTAATATTGTTTCCCCAAACCAATCTCACAGAATCTTGGTCTAAAGTATAAATGACCTACTCTGATACCACTGTTTCACGACCCACCCCAGTGGGGCCCGTGCCGAAACTCCCCAAGCCCACCTCCAATAGGCCAGGGGCTGGTGAATAGCACTGAGTAGGCATATTACTAACATGGAAGACATTGCCTAAGTAACTGTACACACGCACACATCTCCAAGACCACAAATTCTGAGATGTAAAAACACTAAGGAACAAAATACATGCATACCACTAAACCAAACCAACATAGTAAGACAGAAAGTAAAGTAATGAAAGTAAACTAGGCCAAAATACAAGCCCACAAAAACAAGAGTCTGAAAAATGAAAAGTCCAACCTGTAAACACAAAACGTACTGGGACTGCTGCTTGAAGCTATAAGAACGCCTCAGCCTATATGAAACTCAGAAATCTCGGTCCTGTCCTGGTCCTCCCTGGACTCTTTCAAAAGGCTACTCGTCTGCACAAGACATGACACGTGTGGGCAAAGCCCGTGCATGGGCGAGTATAAAAATACTCAGTAGAGGACCCCGAAAACCAAAAAGAAGTATAAAAAGTAAATGTACAGTCAGCTATGCATAGTAGATGTCTACAGAACATATATCACAAACCATATATACTCAAAATCCAGACTTGCGGTCTAGAAACAACTTCCACAACCGCATGCCCCCCCTAGGGGTTCAGTTCGAAGATTCCAAGATGCACTCGTTCCGGTAGAACATACTCCACGAGTCTTATAGCTCTGATGACGTCTGTCCGAGAAGTACCATTCATTGGGAAGCGTTAGGAGATGTAGTTACACTCATTATGGGAGACACACTTCTGAGTGGAAAGGTTACAATAGATAGATGCACTAATTACAAGAGACACACTCTTGAGTTGGAAAGATCACGATACATAGATGAGGATCACTACCAGGGCCATGGAAGATACCAAAATTCATTCAGAATTCACCTTCTTGGTAGAGGATCGACACCTGGTGGAGTTGGTCACATCGATGCCTGACTCTACCTAGGGTCAAAAATGGATAAAGGATCTCGATCCGGGCCTCTCAAATGGATGCTTGATGCTATCAAAAAAATTCTTACCGAAGGGATCATACTCCTGTAGGAGGAAATGATGCTTTACCTTAAAGGGAACGATAAAAAGGGGAACTAACCCAAACAAAAGACGTCCAAGTTATAGTGAACAAGAGGACCATGCCTTTTTCCAAAAAGTACACGGTGTGTAGAAAAGTAAAATGCTATGTTCTCTGACCCTAGTTACCGCTCGTGTAAAACGGCCCATGTTGTAAGGCTGGTTGTGTAGAGAACTGAGTACACGGCGTGTAGTACGGTGTACACGCTATGTCTGAGTGACTGGGGTTGGCTCTGTGTACACTGTCCATGTGCTCGTACACGGTCATCGACCCGTTTACTCCAACCAGTGTAATCGGTACACAGGGTGACCCATGTTACTGGCCTCGCATGGCCATGTGATTGAGTACACGGTTGTGTACTCCATCCCGTGTCCGTGTATCCTTGGGATACATGCTAAGTCCCACGTAGCTGCCTCTGCCATGCTGTACACACCGTGCTCTGAAGTTGTGTAGATCATCCCGTGTTTGTGTACATCCCAAGATACACGCCGAGATTCGGGGAAAGTATAACGCGCCGTGTGACCAGGGTCACATGCCGCGTGATTCCTCTATAACCCCCGAAACCCTAGCCGCCGTTGCCAGCACAACATGACATGTTCTTCGAAAGTACACACCGTGTATTCTGGAAATTTCCAGAAATGCCAACCTCCACCATCACGCCTTCCGTGATGCTCCGTTCATCGATCCGGCCATCCGATCACCATGAAACTCCCAGGTTTTGGTCGCCCCAACACCACGATGCCGATTATGTTGTTTTTGGACCTCTTATCGGCTCTGAAAACATACAATGATCTATCCGTGTGAAGAACGCTTGAAGAACGACCCTTCCCAACCCGGTCCGATTTGTCATCTGCCATCATCATCACACCTCCGCAAGGTCATTGTGGTGTAGATTCTTCAATTTGGGATCTTTCATAATAGAAAGGATACACAATGATCCGTTTTTTGTCGCCCCATGAAGAACGTGAAGAACGCGCGAAATAAAAAGAAGGAAAAAGAAATCCAAAGCGAATCGAGGAACAAACCTTCGCCGTCATTTGTCACGGAATTGATCCACTCCCGTTAGTAGGATTAAATGGAGAAGAATCAAACAACAACAAATAAACATGGATCAATTCCCCAAATCATCCCAAATAAAACCCTCCCGCATGAACGTATGAATCCGTGGATCAACTTGTTCGTGGTTGATCCGCATTCGTCATTTAAAATTAAAAACAGGGAAAAGAGATTTGAAATAACAACCCCTACCTCAAGAAGGGGATGATCACTACCGCCGTCATCGAGATCCTTCAACTTTGTTGGTATAGTGATTCACATCTTTGATCCGTCGTCGTTCATCGCCGAGAGTTCTCTCCAGAGTTCCCTCTCAATCTTTCTCCAACGATCGACGTTCAATTACCTCAATAAAAATCGAAAAGTGTTTTGGCATTCAAAAATAAACTATGGTATTAATGAGTCGAACTTTCTATTCTTGAGTCACTATGACGTGCCATTTATTAAATAAATAGCTGCCCCATCGCCGCGCTGTAGTAGATGTTTCCATAAAATAGAAATAAACATTGCGAATTTATTTTTATTTTATTTTTTTACTAAAAAACGTCTGAAAATTTACTTTTTCTGTTGACCCTCGCTGTTCAAGGTTAGTCTCATTCATATGTAAAGTCATTGTCCTAGACACAAAGGTGCCCTCAGATTTTTAATCCGGGCATCCGTTTGGAATCTACCAGAGTCGCGCACAAGTGCCGACTTGCTTAACTTAAAAAAGTTCAAACCACCATTCCGGGCTCACTAGGCCTTAAAATTATGTGCCGTATTTATTCCCGGTCTCTAAATAATTGCATATAATATTTTTAAAAAATAATATATGGAAAATACGAGACATTAAAATCATGGTCCAACCACCATAAATAATTCACCTTCCTTTGTACATAGGTCAGACTTGTACTAGGGAATCCGTGAAAGGTCCTAACCACTTAACACTAAACTATAAGGTTTCTCAAGAGTCATGTGTGACTAAAATCTCAACATTACGAGATCCTAAGAATTCCAAAAATTTCATGAAAAAAAAATTCAAAGAGATAATGGAAATTCCGAGTCTAAACTCCAACACTTAGAAGGAGTCAGAAGATCATGCCTCCTACATATGGGTTAGATCCATGTGGAAGCTCTAGTAGATCACGACTGATCATGGTATTGTTATTTCTTACATTCCCATACAAACCTTTCCTATTTTTTAAACTCCATACTCTCAGAAATCTTGGGTCCCCATAAAAATTCATGGCCATCAGAGATAGAAGACCAGTGTCCTACAAACACCTTTGTTTGAATATGCACATCATGCCCCGGTGGCTCTGCATATGTCACCTTCAAAATGACTATCAACCAAAATAAAATTCATCCTTAGTAGAGTCTTATCCTACCTTGGTATTCCCAGTGGATTCTAATCCCCATGTCATTCTTTCTGATCCAAGTTTCCCCTGAGACTATGGTTTACACCTTCTATCATCACTCATGTCTATGGAATTCTTGAATATCCTGACCACGATTAACTCAAAGCTATTATTGGTCTTTGTGAGATAATTTCCTCCTTTCATGACTCTAAACTACACAACATAATTTCCTCACCACATGATGCTAAACTACAAGGCTATAAATATCCTTTCTATATGATGTTAAACCGCATAGCATTAGTTTAAGCCTAAAGTGCTCCCTATTGTTGATTTTTCTATCCTTAAGGGGTGATCCAGAATCCTTGTAATCCCTTTTTTATCACAGCAATCATAGCTCACATGAGCTTAGGGATCTCAATGAGAGATCCACCATAAAATCATGGAAAATCAGTCTAAGAATCTTGTCTTAGCAGCATGACCTCAAAGGAATGATACAGTTCTCTTCCTCATAAGGAACTCTACATCATAGCCATATGATGTTAAACTATAGGGTACTCCAATGATGGGACAAATGCCTCACCCTGCATATGAGCTAGATCTATATAGGGGATACCTAATCCCGTGAGTGAATCACAGTCCGAATGTTTCTAATGTATCAGGATACACTCCTGCCATACCTCAAACTCCGTGCTTTGAGTGATCCTGAATCCCCATAATCTTGCATGGACATCAGAGATGGAAGGCCAGTGTCCCATGGACACCTTTTTTTTGACTATGGACATAATTCTTGGGTGGATCTACATATGATTCCTACAAAAATACCATCAATCAAAGGAAAAGTCATCCTTTGGAGAGTCCTCTTCTATCTCGGTACATCCAATGGCTTCCAAGTCTCGTGACATCCCTCCTGATTCGAGAACTGTCAGAGTCATGGTTTACATTATATTTCCTACCCACATCCTGGTTATATCAGAACATTCTATCATGATTCACCTCTGGTATCTTATAAGGCTTTGGTAAAACATATATACCACATCTATATGGGTGAAGTTGATTCTCATATGAAACACAAATTACCCCAATTATTTCTAGGTTTCCCAGAGAAGTTCAACCAAAAAATATCCCTTATCATGCTTAGGAACACCCCTTCTTAAGAGGTAATCTATAATGTCTAGAAAGGTCCCCATATCCATAACCCTTCATTTCCATTAGAGATGGAATACCAGTGTCCTACGAACACCTTTGTTTGACTATGCATATCATTCCCCTGTGGCTCTGCATATGATGCCTACAAGAAGACCACCAATCAATGGAAATTTCATCCTCAGGAGAGTACTTTCTAGTTTCAATATGCTCATATGACATTCATGTCTTGTATCACCCATCATATTTGGAAAACCCCTCCAGATAATAGCTTACATATCATCCCATCTCCAAATTCCCAAACATGAAAAAAATTTCTAATTGAATTGACCATTCACCAGCTCTCCCTTATGCAAGTAAGAATCTTGTGGGGGATTTTTCCCATAAAAATATGATAAAAATGTCCCTAATACTTTTGGAAATCATCCCTCAGACAGGCCACCCACTGTCCCCCCAACCCCAGAACAAATTCAAAGTGTTGTAAATCATTTCAAGCCATCGAAGATGGAAGGCCAGTGTCTAATTTGAACATTTTTTTTGACTATTCACACCATGCTTTGGTGGTTCTGCATATGATTCCTATAATAAAACCATCAATAAAAGGAGAATTATTCCTTCGGAGATTCCTCTCCTACCTTCATATGCCTAAAATGTCTCTCAAGCCTCATACATATCCAAAACTCACAAATCTAGGGTGAATAAAAATCCCTCATTCATGTCTGAAAGTTATCAAGAAAATTTTAGCTAATGAAAACTAAATTGGCCCCCCTATGCCATCAAGTTTGTTCAAAGATTATTAACCTAAAACATCAGTAATAAGGCTGATTTTCAAGACTATAAACCACTAGTGAAAATGACATAATACTCTCTAGAGTGAAAAACCGCAAAGGGAACTCCTCGACAAAAGATGAGTATCAGTTCGTTAAAACTATACTGTGTATGGTTTAGGAAAAAATAAAATGTTGAGCTATAAAATAATCAAAGGAGACATAAAATATTGTTAGGATGAAAACCCTCAAAAGGATGCCTAGGAAAAAGTCAAGTTATACCCACTAATACCATATCAAACAAGCTTTGGAAAAAATCAGGGTGATAATGAAAAAGACCCAAAAGTTCATGAGGGTTTCCATATAAACCCAACAATAGTCGAACTACGATCATTGAGTCCCTTGGATTATGAAACAATTAGAGCATTATCTTACCATTTATATCAGTACCACTTCTATATTGAAATAGCCTCCTCTTCATTCTGATCAGACCCCATTTCGATGGGGTGCATTTTTAGGGTCTCAAAAATTTGGAAAAGGTAAGAAAAATACCCCTAAAAGTTTAGAGAAGAAAATAAATACATGATTGCATTGTAAAATTGAGAAGAAAAGTGAAGAAATTAGGTTTGGTAGAGTACTCAAGACTTTCCGTGCACTGATTTCCAAGAAAGATTCATGGAATGCATAAACAATGAACCACTGGTATGCGAATGGCCTATAACACGCAGGCCCATGAGGAATTTTCCAGTGAATGAAAATGTTCGTGGTTAATTTCCATCCACAAAATAAAGCCAACGAGAACCATTTTCATGGCGAGAATATGAAAGAGGTGCACCCCGCACACCATCCTCATGAATAATGTGGTTAGTAGATGAGTAGTAGACGATGGCATAATACACCTCCACAAATCATGGTTGATCGAGTCATTTATGAGCCAGATTTCCTCCATGGACGTCCACAAAAGGTGCCGAATGAATTGCATATATATCTTCCATGAAACTCTATAAAAGAAACATCAGGGGAACTAAAAAATAGAGATATGGGGGATGGGTTGAAGAAGACCGAGAGAGGGCTCTAAGATAGGTGAAAAGGGGATGAAGAATATAGAGGGTGTTGGAGAAATTTCTCCCACACTCGAAGAAGTTCGCGGGACTCCATCCCACATCTAAAGTAGTTTGAAGATTCCATTCTATGAACCATATTCAGTTTGGAGACTCCATCCTATGAACGATATGTGGGTATGACTTCATGGAACTCTTTCCCATGAAACATATTCAGAAGACCCTCTGTAGAGAACCAACACACCAATAAAAAAATATAATAAAAATTGTACGCAGAATCCCTACGTGGAATGTAGTTCATGACTAGATCTTATACAAACATCATTTTATGGAAGCCCCTATGCTGAAATAGTCCACGTACCATCCTATGCAGCCAACTCCTTCTCAAACAACACCCTTCATGGACAGACAATTCACAGCCATCTCCCATGTGGATGCTTCTATGAAGCTAGCTCATACATGAGAAACCCTATGTGGAAAACCATTCACACCCACCATTACATACTGTGGGGGCTACACCCCTGCACCCCACTTGGGATCAACGCCAGGTTGCGATCCCGACCTTCTGGGACTGTCCCTCCGGGCCTGTCCCTCTGCTACCATCACTGACCCCCATGAAAAATGGAGGGTCACACTATGAGCTTCTCGGGTTGGGTTGATGACATTTTCCATTGCACCCTTAGGTCACCCAAATATCCATCCCTCAAATACCATGATAAGAGACATTCCTCATGTACCTCCCGAAAACCCTATCACCTAGCTCCTATGCTAGGTTGGGCCAGAACTCCATAGACAATCATAACCTGAATGTTTCTTAAATTTCTGAACACATCCTTTCCATCCATAAAACTTGGTGTCTTGGGTGATTCTGAATGATCATAAACCTTCATGGACCTCAAAGATGAAAGACCAGTGTCCTAGAGACACCTTGGAATGACTATGAAAATCATGCCTCAGTAGCTTTGTATATGTTTCCTACAAAATGGCCATCCACCACAGGAAAATTCATCCTCAGAAGAGTCCTTCACTACCTCTGTATGCCTCACTATCTTCCACTACCCATATTATTTCTTCTGATATGAGAATCCACAGAGTCACAGTTTACACTTTCCTTCCGTATCATGTTCGAGACATATTAGAATATCCCAGCCTGATTATCCTACAACTAATCATGGATTCAATAAAAAATGTTCCAGACTCTATGACCCTAAACTAGGATTTATCATCCTGACCACATGAAATTAAACTTTCTGGTATTAGTAATTGAAAAAAACATTAAACTGTGACGCCATTTTCCAAGATATATGACTTTAAACTGTAGTATACTAGATGATTTCAGATCTTCATAATCATCCCCAACCATCAGAAATGGAAGGTTAGTGTCCTAAGTACACCTCTGCTTGACTATACACATCATACTCGGTGCCTCTGCATATGTTGCCCACAAAAATGGCCTATCAACAAGAGAAAAATTCAGCCTTAGGAGAGGCCTCTTCTACCCATATACTCCTCAATGGATTCTATGAACCATATCATTTCTCCTGATCAGGGATCCCCCTAATCATGGTTTGCACATTCCGTCCCTCTCATGTTTGAGGCAAGTCAGAATATCCAAACTTGATTTTCCTCTAGTTAATCACGGTCTATATAACAAGTGGTCCTTATCGTATGACCCTAAACTGCAAGACCCCAAATAGTTTTATTTGCATGACTTTAAACTATATGGTGCTCGTCCCTACAATAAGACATTAAACTGTGATTCCATCGTGCAAGCTATATGTCTTTAAATTGTAGTATACCCAATATGACATTCAAAGGGGAACTCCCACTGAGATAAGTCCCTAATATAATGAGATTCGAGTCACACAACCCCATTGTCATCCCACATTGAAAGGTTCATCACTCTTCACCCTCTCCCACTGTCGCCTTGGCCTCTCCCGTAGTAGGCCCACCCTCTCCCATCAACTGGAGATAAGGTGTGTGGTTGGTTGGATCTCTCACATCTTCGTATTTATCACACCAAGTACAACCCACGTGGTCTTATAGATTTGTGATGATCACAATGTCCACACTAAAAACTCATCTGATCTATGATAACTCTGATTCATGGTCAAACTAGGATACGTATGATGCCTGCTTGAAGGCCCAAGCTCAAAAGGGTGCCCTTCAAAAATGGTCCACCCAATCATGTTTCTCATAAATGGGAGGTTTCCACATGTAAGCCCCAACCCATATGAACTATGAGAAATCTCATTATCGATCAAATCAGGATACGTAGGGAACCTTCTTGAAGGCCCAAGCTCAAAAGGGGTTCCCTTCCAAAAGGGTCCACCCAATTATGTTCCCCTCAGATGGGTAGCTCCCATGCGTAAGTCCCGAGTTTCCCAAACTATGTGGTCTATGATTCATCACATGAGGATACATAGGAATCCCATATTATGGGCCTGATACCAACATCAAGTTAGCTTCCATCCCCCTAGATGACGATAAAATTATCAGCACTTTATTGCATGGCTTAAGTCAGTATTGCTTCCATAGCATCAAATCCATGTATTCCTATGAAGATCCTGTAAACTAGGGGTATCCCATGGACATAATCTTCGATAATGAACCAAGGATTCAAGAACATAATAACGTGACTTAAATCTATAAGGGTGTCCCAAAATAGGAAAAATTTCCCCCAGAAGGGTGTGATGAGCCCAACCTCCCATCCTTTCGACCAATGGAGTCCTTAAGTGTTGTTAGCCAAATCATCATCTAATGAGTTCCTGCCTTAAGAAAGTAAGTCCATGAATCATGGATAATAGGGCTATTGGGTGTTTTTGGATCCATGAATAAACCCATTAGAGACCATTCTGGGAAGTTATATCCTAAGAGGACCAATTACATGAATAGTTGACCCCATGCAATCGCATGTTGGAACCATTTGACTATGACACCTCATTCACAGTACAGAAGGGATAGGCTGCCCAGTCTCTATAGGGTCAATCCCATCCCACTTAAAGGATGATGACCCAAATCGATTCAAAACAAAGATGGAGACCTGAAAGTTTCTATAATAATAGATAAATGCTTGTCATCCTTCGAACCATTTTTCTTTTTCCCAATCCATGCACCCACGCCACCTTAGGGCTGAAACAGATACCATTCATAAATTCACAATCAAATGACCATGTTACAATTCATGAAAAAATAATTAACTCAATAGGGCTTTCAGGCCACCTTTAAGGCCAAGGACTTCGGGTCAGTAGGGATTTCGGGCCACCTTTAAGGCCCTCGGGCCACCTCAGGCCTTCGGGCCACATGCAGTTGCCCCAGACACACTACAAAAAAGGAGAAGCCCCAGATGAGGATTCAGAGCAGGTGCACTCACCAGAGTAGAACCAAATGGATTTTCAGAATGAGAGGGTATGGCTATGCCATCAGTACTAGTCTGTGCTTGCACAGGAAGCCTAGCCAGACGACCATACAAAGGTGGAGAGCTACTATCATGACGCAGATGCTGGGGAGGGGCAGTTACTTGTAGATAGTCTGGTTGAATTCCCTAAGACCTTCAGTTCATGTAATCTCATAAGCCTACGAGCCTTGTAATCTCTGAGCCTATGGGCCTTGTAAGGGTTCCCCCTCATCCCTTGAAAGGGGGTTATCAAAATCAATAAAAATGAAGGCCTTTGGGCCATTCGGGTATGGTTAATTCAATAATTAACCAATCACACCAATTTCACTACTAATTAAATAATTATTTTTTCACATAAATCACCTTAATTAATTCCCTAATTAATTAAGTACATCAATACCATTAATTAATTCATAAATTTAGTAATCAATATCCATAAACTCAAAATCACATAATTAATTCCACAATTAATTATCTCATTCACAATCTCAATATCTCATAATTAATTCTATAATTAATTATCCTAATCAATAATCTAAATATCTCATAATTAATTATACAATTAATTAACTCAATCAATAACCTATTAATTAATTCAATAATTAATTAATCACATCAAACTCATCAATTAATTCAATAATTAACTGATCACAAAAATTCCATTAACTAATTAAATAATTAATTAATCACATTAAACTCCCTCAATTAATTCACAGATTAATTGTTCACATTAATTTCCATTAATTAGTTTTACAATTAATTAATCACATTCAATCCTTTCGGTTAATTCACATCAAATTCCATTAATTAATTCACAAATAATTAATCACATTCAATCCCTTAAATTAATTAACCAGTTAATTATCTATGTCAATACCATTAATTAATTCAATTAATTAATCCCATCAATCTGATTATTCAATTCAAAAATTATATAATCACATTACTCAATTAATTAATTAATTAATTAATTAATCACATCAATCTCATTATTTAATTAAACAATTAAATAATCACATTACTCTATTAATTAGTTCACCAATTAATTAATGTCAAAAATCCTAATATTTAATTCAACAAATAAATAATCACATTACTCTATTAATTAATCAATCAATTAATTAATCCCATTAATCCCATTATTTAATTCTACAATTAAATAATCACACTAATCCGTTAATTAATACATAAATTAATTAATCCCATCGATCCCCTTATTTAATTCAACAATTTAATAACCACATTACTCCATTAATTAATTCATCAATTAATTAATCATGTTTGTCTAATTATTTAATACAATAATTGAATAATCACATTACTTCATTAATTAATTCATTAGTTAATGAATCGCCTTAAACTCCCTTAATTAATTCACCAATTAATTGTTTACATTAATTTTTGTTAGTTAATTCCATAATTTATTAATGTCATTCATTCCTTTAAATTAATTTTCTAATTAATTTCCCATGTAAAATTCCACTAAATAATTACCAATTAATTAATCAGATCCATTCCCTTAAATTAATTCACTAATTAAGTTTCTATAAAAATTTTCATTAATTAATTCATAATTAATTAATCACATTAAATCCCTTCAATTAATTTTCCAATTAATAGACCATGTATATCACATTAAATAATTCTAAAATTAATTAATCACATTAGTCACATGAATTAATCCAACAATTAATTAAACCCATAAATCTCCTTAATTAATTCTTTAATTAATTAATCCCATCAGTCAAATTAATTAATCCAAATATTAATTAATCACATCTATTCTCTTCAATCAATTCACCAATTAACTATACTTGTCAGTTCCATTAATTAATTTAAAAATTAATTAATCAGATACACAATAAAAAATTACCATAGTTAATACATCAATTAATTATTATAACTTAAACAATTCAATAACCCCAATTAATTCATCAATTAATTGTTCTATCATAATCAATTTAATAACCTGAATTAATTACTAAATTAATTGTTCTATCTCAATAAATTCAACATCCCTAATTAATTCCTCAATTAATTTTTTTTCTCAATCAATTCAATATCCACTAATTAACTCCTCAATTAATTGTTTTATCTTAATAAATTCAATATCCCCAATTTCAAAACCCATTAATTTATTAATATACCAAATTAATTAATTTAATGTAAGAAAGATTAATTGCTAATTAACCTATAGAAATTATAAAATTACATACATGTAATTGAAATAAAGTCTTTGGGATTTGAATTATAGACCACCTACCTCAATTCATTGATAAGCGACCACCCAACAGAAATCCCAAATTTGAACTAAACAATAATGTATGATAAGATCTAGATTTGAAACCTAAATCCAAAATAAAACGAGTCAGGATTCAATAATCCTAGATCTAGAACCTTCAAAACAAGATCTAGATCTAACACAACAAAGGATAATCTTCCCTTTATGGATGATAAACAATTGGGAGAAGAACGGGAAACCAATCAGGAATAGGATTTATTACTGGGAGAGGTGCATATCTATAATCCCCCTTTTAATTTCCCAATAATGGAGGTTGGGAGACCTATGAATCTGTTTAGGAACCTCAAAAAATGAGATAATTTGATTTGGGTTGAGCTAGGGTCGATTTGGGGTTAATATGTGGGAATTTATAACTTTATTTACAATTTTCATAACTTTAATTACCATTCAAATAGTTTCTTGGGACAAGTATCATGGTTAGTACTAACCATGCACTTTAACCATGAAACGTTGCAAACATATGCTACACATTAAGTTAAACCATTCACAAAACATCCAACTATGCTGCACACTTAGTTTAACCATGTGCAAACCATGCAATAGGTTGGAATACTTTGTTTAACCACACACAAACTATTGGAAAACCTTGCAACCCATGTTCTACACTTTGTTTAACCATGAGAAAAACATGCATAAACCATGAAAAGCCTCTCCTCCTTCCAAAATTTCTAAAATTTCACCTAAACACACCCCATGTTAAGACCCAAAAAAGTTATACTCAAAATAAGGAAAAAAGAATACCTCTAAACGAGCCTATGAAATATCCAGAAAAGGTTGGGATCTTATAATATCCACACCTTATAATAGCTTGTCCACAAGCTGTTCTCCCAAGCATCCCTAAGAATCTGAGTCAAGAAGATCAGGCCATTGTGCACTCATATTCGCTTCTCTCTCCCATGTTTCCTCTTGAACCCATCCATGTTTCCACATTACATGAACTATCAGTATGATTTTTCCCCAGAACACTTTATTACTATGATGTTACAAACTTATCAGATGCTCCTAAAAGGATAAACGAGTCTCAAACTCAAATTTCACAACATACCCAATGCATTTCCAAAATAATCATTCACAAAAAACCATAAGAACACCATCCAACATTGGCACTTAGCCATTCCATCAAAACCTGCACAGAAAGGACGTATATCCACAATCTCCAAGGCTCGACTGGACTTTCCCCAAGGACTTTAAACATACTCCATACAGGTTCATCATTTGAATTCTGATGCTACCACTTCCAACCCTGGATCTTGATCAACGAACCTACTTTTGACACATCACCCTCCACCTTTGGAGCTTTTTAACACCACTTTTTCAAGAAAATCATCCACCATGGTATTCATCGACCTACAGTTCATCTTGAGAACCACATCCGTAAATTGGTGATGGATTACCTTCCACCATCCAGCTCCACATATACCACTTCATCAGCATAACCTCTAAGAGGCCCCTTATCCAACCAAAACAGATTCATGTAGCTAAGTGTAAATCCAAAATCTTTCTCATCATACTCAAGATGATATCAATGCAGGGGACATGATCATCCCTAATTAAAAGTATGCTAAGAAGTTTTCTGTGAACACCCCCTCAAATACTCCATCACTGATACTACCTCCCACTATGAAAATATCTTAACCTATTGAATGTCTTGGGCTTCCATTCACAAAAATATGTCACCACACCGATCCAAAAATAGATTGTCCCCCGCACAAAACCTACAATTAGGTTCTCAAACTTGGGTATTATCACTACCCAAACCACCCACCTCAACATCCAAATATTCACCACAAAGGATTATCATTTCATAATATAAGCACATTTAACAATATGGATTTACACAGTACCATAATAAGTCTTTCCCCCTTCTTCCCGCTACACGGTCAAAAACGAGGGACTATCTCTACCATTAACCATCCTACATCTATGTCATGGTTAAAAAATGTTAAAAATGTTCTCAAATAATGTTTCTCATTAAACACTCATTTATTCACATATTGCACTATTTTAAATTTTTTCTTAATTCACATTAGGCACAATTTCATCTCAATATGAAAAGTAATGAAAAAAATTTCGAGTTCAACAACGTACCTAAAACCCATTTTACATGTGTTCCTAAAATGATACATATCAAAAAATAACCCTAAGTTCCTTGAATGGTGCATGTATACTCAACTCTCGTGCCTTACTGGGCCACGAGTCAAATCTCAATAAATATTTGAAACAATAATCACATCAAAAAACAAGTGCATCACCCAAGGTGAAATAATATTCAACTGTAATAGAAAACATCAATAAAAACAATACCACCCTTGGTATATGGGTTCTCCCCCATACATGGGTTAGCTAATCCCATACATGAGATCATAACCAAGTCCCGAATCTTCCTAGTCTCCAATCCACCTCTCTCAAAAATTAATAAAAAAGAAAAATAATAGAGAAATGGGTTTTAATACCACTTTGTAACATCCTATCTTGGGTTCCACACACCGATGCACTGAGATGATTAGACACATGACCTAAGGCATGCCTCCCCATACGCTAAAGGCTACTGACTACCAATGAGGGTTTTATATCGATCATGGGGAGACTACAACCTCTTTTTTATAAATTAGAGTAATAAACCAATGAAAATAATAAAAATAACCAAAATAATATTACATAACCAAAATAATACAAATATTTAATGATAACCAAATAAAAAAATACAATATAAAAAATGAATAATAAATATGTCATGCCAAAGTATGTTCCAAGTGTCAAAATGAAAACCCAAAAGAAAAGACACTAGAAACTCCCATGTGGGTCTTAAACCATGTCCAATTCCCTCATCCACAATCCATCCCAAATCATCTATCTAACATAGGTCCTTTTCCATTAAACTATCATGCAATCATGAAATCTATTTGGGTACAGATCAGGTAGCCCAAGCAGGGTGTGAGTACAACTCAGTATTCCACTAGTAACAACATCTAAAACAATATCCAGTCAAATAAAAGTTTAGTTAGTTGTATAAATAATTAAATAAAATGGATAATTAAATAGTTATCACATTATAAATTAATATTTATTTAACCTTATAAACCCCTGATTTCCAGTGGACGCCCATATCTCAATACCTGCTTCATATCATGCCATATCTCGAAGTATTCCTAGATTATATCATATCTCAGTAGCTACTTTGGATCATGTTAGAGCCCAAATTCTTCCCAAGTGATATCATATCTTAATATTCCATTGTTACAATTATTTAATTCATACTTGAATTCCCATGTTACCATTCATTCTTCACACAATATAATGACCATGTTCATATTCATTAATTCATATTTGAAGGGCCTATGTTACCATTCATACTTCACACAATAGAATGACCATGTTATCATTATTTAATTCATACTTGAATTCCCATTTACCATTCACTACTTCACAATTTAATGATAATGTTACCATTCATTATCACATAATTAATTAAACAATTAATTATCCACATCAATTATATTACTAATTCAATATTTACTTAAACACATCAATTCCTCTAATTAATTAAACAATTAACTAATCACACCAATTTCACTATTTAATCAACAATTATTTTATCACATAAATCCATGTAATTAATTACCCAATTAATTAAGCATGTTAATCAAATCAATCAATCAATTAATTAATGAATATCCATAAACTCAAAATCCCATAAATAATTAAATAATTAATTATCTCATTCACAATCTCAATATATCTTGATTGATTTATCTTAATCAAAAATCTCAATATCAAATAATTAATTATAAAATTAATTATCTCAATCAAAAATCTCAATATATCATAATTATTTCTATAATTAATTATCTCAATCAACAATTAAAATATCTTATAATTATTTCTACAATAAATTATCTCAATAAATAATATCAATATATCATAATTAATTCTATAATTAACTATATTAATAAAAAATCCATTAATTAATTAAATAATTAATTAATCTCATAAAACTTGTAAATTAATTCAATAATTAGTTGATCGCAACTATTCCATTAATTAATTCAATAATCAGTTAATCGCATTAAACTCCCTAAATTAATTAACCAATTAATTTTTCACATCAATTTCAATTAATTAATTCCAAAATTAATTAATCACATTCAATCCTTTGAATTAATTCTCCAATTAATTGTCCATGTCAAATTCCATTAATTAATTCAAAATTAATTAATCACATTCAGTCCCTTCAATTAATTTTCTAATAAGTTGCCTATATCCATTCCATTAATTAATTCAGTTAATTAATCCCATATATTCTAGTATTTAATTTAAAAATCATATAATCACACTACTCAATCAATTAACTCATCAATTAATTAATCCCATCAATCCCATTATTTAATTCAATGATTAAATAACCACATTACTCAATTAATTAATTTATTAGCTTATTAATCCCGTCAACCCCATTATTTAATCCAACAATTAAATAATCACATTTATCTAATAATTAATTCATCAATTAGTTAATTCAATCAATCCCATTATTTAATTAAATAATTAAACAATCACATTACTCCATTAATTAATTCATCAATTAAGCAATCACATCAATCCCATTATTTAATTCAATAATTAAATAATTAGATTACTCCATTAATTAATTCATCAATTAAATAATCCAATCAATCCCATTATTTAATATGATAATTAAATAACCACATTACTCGATTAATTAATTCACCAGTTAAATAATAACATTAAACCCACTTAATTAAGTCACCAATTAATTATTCACAACAATTTCAATTAATTAATTCCAAAATTAATTAATCACATTAAATCTTTAAATTAGTTATTTAATTAATTTTTCATGTCAAATTCCATCAATTAATTCACAATTAATTAATCACATTCAATACCTTCAATTAATTCACCAATTAATTATCCAAGTCAATTTCCATTAATTAATTCACAATTAATTAATCAGATTTAATCACTTTAATTAATTTGACATTTAATTGTACATGTAAATCCAATTAATTAATTATAAAATTAATTAATCACGATAGTCTCATTAATTAATCAAAAAATTAATTAATCATGTCAATTTCATTTATTATTCTACAATTAATTAATCACATCAATGTAATTAATTAATCCAAGAATTAATTAATCACATCTCTTCTCATTAATTAATTCACTAATTAAATGCACATGTTAGTTATATTAATTAATTTGAAAATTAATTAATCACCTCCAAAATAATAAAAATTCCCATAATTAATTAATTAATTAATTATTCCAACTTAAACAATTAAATAACCCCAATTAATTCTTCAATTAATTGTTCTATATCAACCAATTCAAAAACCCCAATTAATTTATCAATTAATTATTCTATCTTAATAAATTAATTATCCTCAATTAATTACTCAATTATTCTTTTTATCTCAATCAATTCAATATCACCAATTAACATCTCAATTAATTATTTTATCTTAATTAATTCAATATCCCCAATTTCACAAATCCATTAATTAATTAATCTACTAAATTAAATAATTCAGTGTAGGAAAACTCAATTCCCAATCAACCAATATAAATTATAAAATTACATACACATAATCGAAATCAAGAATCTGGGAATTGAATTATAGACCACCCACCTCAATTCATTGATGAGCAGTCGCCCAAGGGAAATCCCCAAATTTGAATGGAACAATGATGTAGAACATGATATAGATCCGAAAACTAAATCCAAAATAAAATGAATGAGTTCCCAACAATCCTAGATCTATATCCTAAAAAACTAGATATATATCCAACACAATAAAGGACAATTATCCCTTTAAGAATGCGAGAAGATTGGGAGAAGAACAGAAAACCAACTAGTATTAGGATCTCTTACTGGGAGAGGTACAAATCATTAATCTTCCTTTCAATTCTCTAATAAGAGTAGTCAGGATCCCTAGGATTGTGTTTGGGAGCCTAAAAAAATGAGAGAATTTGATTTGGGTTGAGATAAGGTTGATTTGGGGTTAATATGGGGATTTTTAGGACTCTAATTATAATTTTTGTAACTTTAATTACCATTCGCATGATTTCTTAGGTCAAGTTGCATAGTTATTACTAACCATGCACCATAACTGTGCAACATTGCACACTTAGTCTGCCCACTTAGTTTAACTATGCATAAACCGTGAAACTAGGATGCACACTTATTTTAACCGTGCTCAAACCATGCAACAGGTTGCAAACTTTTTTTAACATTTCACAAACCATGAAACCCATGTTTCACACTTTGTTTAAAAATTATAAAACCATGAAAAAACTAGAAAGAGCCACTCCTCCTTCAAATATTTATCAATTTTTACCAAAATGCACCCATGTTAAGTCCCAAACAAGTTATATTCAAAACAAGAAAAAAATAATACCTCTAAACGAGCTCGATAAATCTCCATAAAAGGTCAAGATCTTACATATCATGTAAAGACCCTAATTTTCCATGTAATTTTTTTAAATTATATGGAATATTACGAGACCTTGAAAATTGATGACGTGTGATTCTGAGGCTCAGAGTGTTCGGAATGAATTTCTGAACTTTTTTTAGGTACCTTCAGTAAACGTACGAGTGGATTTTTGTAACTTTTAAATCGGTTCTCGGAATTAAAATCTGAGGGCACCATTGAACTCGCAACGCTGGTATTTTTTTAAGGAGACCTACACCTCGACCGTAGTAGACTAAGGGTGAAAGTTAGATTTTGTGATTTTCGTAGAAATAAAAATAAAATAAAATAAACTTTTATTTTATTTTTATTGAAACCTCCCATATGGATGTTATAGAGGTGGGGGCCACCCGAACTAAAACCCCCCATTTTGAAATTAATGGAGGGGACCACCCGAACCCCCTTTAATCGGGGGAAAACCTTTCAAATCCCCATTTAATTGTTGGAGCCAACTAAAATTAATTAAATGTGTAAACATTTAATTTTGCCAACATAAATTAATCTACTTATTTTAATTTATATTGGAACCTATTTTCTTTTGAGATGATTTGTTGAAGAAGTGTTATAAAAGTGGAGAATTGGGGGAACTTTGGAGGAACTCATTAACCAATGAATAAATTCTCCTCCAAACGAGGAACACCATCTCCATAAAAGAACGTTCTCGGAATCAAGAAAGAGGACGACACATGAGCCTGGCTTCAGAAGCGGATTGCGGAAGCAACGATCGTTGACAACCTCTTCGCCTTCACCGATTTCATCTTGCGACACATCAACGAACCTTAGAGGTAGGGGTTTTGTGGTTCATCGTGTTTTGCATTGAATTAATCCTCTTGATCCCCTGCTACCAAACTAATGCAGAGGGTGCAAGCCAAACGAACATGGCCTGATCCCTCCGCTGTTTTTCTTGGTTATTGTATTCTTCGGTGCGGAGAATGGAGGCGGATGCCTCCCAGGATAGCCGCATAGAATAGGGGAGGCGTGCATCCGCACCACTGGTAGAGGAAGACGCAGCGTAGAGGCTGGAGGGGGGCCGACTATTGCCGGCCGCGACAGTGGACAGAGGGTGGCCAATGCTTCGGTCGGCCACGGAAGCACGGGCGGCGCGACCGCGCGCCACCGTCAGAGCAAGAGGCCACACCCCGCCTAGCCACAACGGATGGTAGAAGGCAGCCAACATTCATCTAGCCATAGAGGGGTGGGGCACGACACGCTGCTAGGAGGAGAAGGGGCCATCCATTTTGGTTGGCCGAGCTGGACCGAGCGGGACTTGCGGTGGGTCCCGCATGATTCCTGGTGACCGAACAACTACGACTATTCAGTGATTAAGGGCGGGGGGCATGTGACTCCCCCCACATGTGGTCAGGATGGACCGTCTAGCATAGGCTGGGCCAGACCCATCAGTCAGGGTCAGACCAGACTCGGACCAGTTTCGACCCATTCCACACTTTCAACCATAACTTGAGTTACAGGCGTGCATTTGACGAACCATCTATGGTGCTAGGAACCTTGGAGCGAGATGGTCCTTTTGGTATACCGAAACTGAGATTTGGATACATATGGGGTATGGTTAGGTTTCATCGATCACGAATACAACCGGGACCTCGGGAAAAAAGGGCCAATAACTTACAAACCAGGCGTCCGATTGACGCACCATATGATGCATTGAGACCCCTTTTACATGGAGGTCCTTTGGAATACTTCTTCATGGGTCTTCATGGAAGTTGGAGTTTTGACCAGTGACTTGAGGAGAAAACCCTTCCGGAGACAAGAGAGCTTAGTGTGGCATCCATGTAGCTGGAAGAACATTAGAAAGGGATCCTATGTGGGTCTCTATTGTGGGATCCTTTGTGGGTATGTGATTGAGGGTTCCACATGGATCTGCTCTAGGAATCCATGTGAGACTACTCTAGGATCCGGTGTGGGTCTGATGATGTACTAGGATCTTTTGTGGGTCTGATGATGATTTAGGATCCTACGTGGGTCTTTCTCTTAACAGATTAAGATGATTCATTAGTTACAACTAATCATATTTACTACCAAACCTATGTTATACCTGGTGTGAGCTAAGTCTTTACCTTGTGGTAATCTTCTGTGTGGAATAACTTTGTGTTACTTGCCTTTGTGGTGATACCTTTGTGGTATTCTCTAGTGTGGCATTACCTTTGTGGTACTTACCTTAGTGGGGTTACCTTTACGGTATTCCTTCCTTCATGGAAGAGTTGAGCTTTGGGCTATTGTGTTGGGCCTTGTGTTTTCTCATGAATGAGATAGGTATACCTGATAACTTAGGTATATGTATGGGAATATACCTAAGTATGGTTTTCAGTTGTTCTCATGCTTTGTGGTATATCCTTTGTGGGTTTTGTGAGATCTGTCAGGGTCTTGGGGTCCCTACTGAGTATCGTTATACTCACCCCTGCACGGGCTACGCCTAAACCATGTTGTGTTGGGTGCAGATGACGGAAAACAATGACTGAGGACGAGAGTACCAGGACTGGAGGTGGCTCGGAGGTGGACATTAGATGCGGCCTACTAGAGATACGACCATTCGAGAGTTGTACCTACCCTTCAGGTAGGATCCTAGGCGGGTGTTCATAGAAGTTGTTCCATTTTACTTGTAATTTCCATTTTTCTTGTACTTTCCAGTTGGGCTTGTATTCTGGCCCCTTTTTCTTACTATACAAAATCCATTTACTATTCAGTTTACTCGTGTTCATATCTTACTGTGTGCTTGGTTGCGTGAGTTTACAAGTTATAAAGGCAATGCCTTCCTAGTTTTAGGGAATATGCCTTCGGTGCTAGTCGCCAGCCCCTGGCCTATGGAAGGCGGGCTTGGGGTAGTCACGACATGGGTCCCAGGGGACGGGTCATGACAAATTGGTATCAAAGGGAGTAGTTCTACTGTAAAACATTAGACTATGATATCTTTTGAACGGAAATAGTGTTATGTGTAGTGAGTGTGGTTATTATTTTAGGGAATCCAGTGTTGGTGCGGCGGCTAACCTATCCACACACCAGGACCCTAACCTTTGATTTCTGACTCAGTGCACAAATACACTAATTGCATGTGTGTTTTCGAGAGTTTTCTTTGTAATCTTTTTGATTCAGATCACCAGGTATAACTTATTGACCATGGCACACCTGTTTCTTTTCAGGATGCCTCCACGCAGACAACTAGATAGGGTTTCAGGTATAGTACGCACTGATATCCCAACGAGAGACGAGGCCTCGGTATGGGGACCTATTCCAGTAGAGGCACCGGTAGTACCATTACCCACTGGGCCACTGATGCCACCAGCCCCTACAGTAGAGAGTGAACACTGCTTGAGTGCGTTGCACGAGTTCCAGTACCAGAGGCCACCCAGGATCAGGGGTGAGACGAACCCACAGGTGGCTAAGGATTGGCTGGAGGCTGTGGTGAGAGTCTTCTGATAGGTAGGGACACCATCTAACCTCATATTGAGTAGGGTTCAATGTTATTCATGGAGTATTCGTCATGTTTTACTGAGTTACATCACTTTACGCTACTTCTAGCTAGTGATGAGATTTCTCATGCTATATGATTTGAGGATAATATCATGCATGCTATCCTTACTTAGGTGAATGTCTTTAACCTACATACTTTATATGATTTATTCAATCATGCTCTTATCATTGGGCGCAACCTGAGGAATGGTGATAGTACCTGGAATAGAGGATCAGTTCCACAGAAGGATAGTAGTTCTTTCGATAGCAGGAAGCGATCCCAAAAGGTTTTTCTTAAGGGAAGTGTAAGACAAAATACCCATAATGGTATCTTTATAGTATTACATACGTTGAGACGATAAAGCCATTTGAATCCTTAGTGTGATAGATACCCTCTAAAGTACCAATTTTTGCAGTCGTATGAGGCACCTTCAGAGATTCTGTCAGACATTTCCATCAGATTCTAGTGGAAGAGGATCTTCACCCAATCCACCTTTTGGGGAAGGTTCTTTTATGCCTCATCAGGTAGGGAGTTGAAGTAGCACTAGCAGGACTAGATGATAAAGAGGTCATGGTCATGTTATCCAGACTTTAGATTATCAACAACACCAACAGATCGGTCATGATCATGGTAGCCCAGCTGTTGCACATGGCTATGGATCATGTTATTTGCATGAACTATGGCTGATACCCAATGGTCAAGTTTCATGGTTGTCTACAGTATAAGGTACTATTCTATTAGCCTCCACTATAGTATATGGTTTATTTTATACATATTATTCATACTCATTCATCTCCTAATATACTATGAAATGTCTTGGTTTGGATATATAGTATTAATGTGGTGTAATGACCCTAGATACACTATTGGGAGTATGTTTAGAGGAAATATGACAATGCAAGGACTGCCCCCTTGAGGAATATAGTTATCCCTTCTTATAAGACCACTTTTTTCTCAAAATTATGGACTTCAATGTCCTTATTGAGGTAGATTGGTTGGTTTTGTATCACAACTTTGTAGAATACTATCGTCATTGGGTATCATTTACATCACCAGAGGGAAGAAGTTATCTCAACAAGGGTGATTGGGATGTATAGGCTAGTAGAGTTGGACCAGATCATCATGGTCTAGGTGGATGGACCACCCATATTAATAATCTTTTTGTGGAGGATTAGCGTTTACATTAGACTAAATTCCCTCTGGTAGTAGTTTTTTTAGGGATGTCTTTATAGATTATTTTTCTATATTACCACCTGAGAGAGAGGTAGAGTTTATGATTGAACTCATTCTAGGAGTATCTCCTATGTCCATTCCTCTATACAGGATATAACCTACTGACATCTACTACTAAGAATAGATGAACTCTTTGACAAGATCTGAGGAGCTAGGTTGTTTTCAAAGATTGACCTTAGATCGGGATATCATTAGGTGTGAGTATTTCTATTAGTCATACCTCATATAACATTCCTCATAGGTATGGTATGTACGAGTATCTCATTATACTGTTCGGTATTACGAATGTGCCCACCATTTTCATGGATTTTATGAATAGTGTGTTCCACCCCTATCTGGGATCTTTTATCATGGTGCTTTTGGATGACATTTTGGTGTATTATCACACTCGTAGAGACCATGATAAACACCTTGATATAATTATGATTACACTAAGAGAACATTAGATTTATTCTAAGCTTGATAAGTGTCACTTATGGATTGAAAAAGTTCACTTATTGGGTGGTATGATCTTAGAATCTAGAGTCTTTGTTTACCTATAGAAGGTTAATGCTATGGTTTCTTAGGATCATCCCAAGAACGTTTTTGATATATGGATTTTCATTGTGATGGATGGATATTAAAGGTGTTTCATATAGGAATTATCATGAACTGATTCATCTCTTACTCATCTTAATAAGAAGGGTGTCAAGTTCTTGTGTTCATAAGAGTGCAATAAAACCTTTTGGGAGCTGAAAGGAAGACTTGTATCAACACCAATTTTGATTCAGCCAGATATTGGAAGTGGAAATATAGTGTTCTATGATGCTTTCAAATTCGGTTTAGGTGTAGTGATGATGATGGAGGACAAATTTTTGTTGTGTAAAAATCACGATAGTTGAGGCCTCATGAGAGAAATTACCCTACACACGATCTTTAGCTAGAATCAGTTTTCCATGCCTTACATTATTGGAGACTCTATATGATGGGTGAGAACATTGTGGTTTATATAGACCACAAGAGTCTCAAATATATATTTTCATAGCATGAATTGAATCTCAGACAAAGAAGATAGGTCAAATATATTCAGTCCTTCGACTTCGAGCTTGCCTATATACCTAGAAAGGGAGATGTAATTGCTGATGTGCTGATCCAAAAAACTTATGCACATTCCATACAAGAAGACAATGATGAATGGAAATTAATGGAAATATTTTATGAGATTCATTTAGAGTAGTATGATAGTCATGATTAGTCATATCTCTCAGCCTTGACATTTACAACTACCCTCCTTGAGAAGGTGAAGAATATGTAGTTTTGAGATCATGAAGGTTTGGTTCTCTGTGGGAGTATTTCAGGAGACGACCCACCTATGAATTGGTTTTTAGATTGAAAAAACATTCTATGTAAACATGGAAATGTCTGGTTTCCTAAGGATATGAGAGAGGAACTAGTGCGGGAGGGCCACACTTCTCAGTGGGAAGTTCATCCAAGCATCTCCAAGATGTATCAAGATATACGATGCTAGAATTGAAGGCATGGGATGAAATGTTAGATAGAAGGATTTATTACTAGGCGTTCCATCTATTAGTAGGTGAAGGAAAAGAACCAGATACCTGATGTCTTATTATAGTTACTTCTAATCCAGAAATCAAAATGGGAAGATGTTTCCATGGACATTATAGTATGCTTACCAAGGCCACCTAGGGGCAGCGATGCTGTATGGGTAGTCATTGATCGAATGACAATGGTAGCCCATTTTCTTCCTATCTAGGAGACTTTCTAAGTTGATTATATAAGAGGATTATATGTCCCTAAGATCATTTAACTACATAGCGTACCTCTTACTGTCATTTCTAGCAGGGATGCTCATTTCACATCACATATTTGGCAGGGGTTACAAATGTATATGGGTAAACAGGTGCTTTTGAGTACAAATTTTCACCCCCAGACTGATGTATAGTTTGAAAGGATGATATAAGAACTAGAGGTCATGATCTAGGAATTCACCCCTCATTTCAGTGGTTCTTGAGAGAAGCATATCCCTTCATTGAGTTCACCTAATGTAATTTCTTTCAGGAGACAATTCATATGCCTCCTTTTGAGGTCATGTATGATAGGTCATGTCATTCAACCATGTTCTAGCTAGAGGTGGGAGAGGCAACACTAATAGGTCATCATCTCATGTAAGAGACTTCATAGAAGGTTTAGTTGAATAGAAATCATATGTCTACCACTCACTCTAGATAGAAATATTATGACGATCTCCCTTGATGACCTCTAGAGTTCGAGGTCGGGAGTCATGTATTCCTATCGGTATCTCCCAGGCTTGAGAATATATAGACACTGAGGCAAGGGAAGATGTCGCAACACTTTTTCAAGATGTTTGAGATTCTAGAGAGAGTAGGGATGGTAGACCATTTGTTTATATTACCCATGAGGTACCATTCTATGCACTACGTCTTCCATGTTTCACAGCTTCACCAGTATCATGACGACAAATCTCATACTTGTGATCCTAAGGAAGTTGAGTGAGATGCTGATGCTTTATTTGAGGAATATCCTATACGCATCATCGACTAGAGAACGAATGATCTATAAAGGCGATATATACCTCTAGTATAGGTGATATGGTAGTACAGTTCTCTATAGGATGATACTTGGGAACGGTAGGCCAACATATGTGTATTGTGGACAAAATTGTTCTTGGATAGTGATTCACCACCCTTGTAAGGTGAACTCGGGGATGAGTTCCTTTATGGAGGAAGATTGTAAGAAATCATTTTTTCACTTGGGTATGGATCCTTTTAAAAATTTTATAATAATTTATTTTGGAACTAATATGATGCCTAATGAAATAAATAAGGTTTTTTGGGTTTCCAAGACTTATTCAGGGCTCAGAATCCTAATCGATGGAGAAAATAGGCTGGCTGCATTGTTAGTATAAACCGTACGGGGTAGGCAGTATGGTTACTTTTAACTTCATGAGGATGGAAAGTGGGATAGAGTAGAGTGAAAAGTTTTCCCTAACCATGCACCAATGACCAAACGACCATACAAAAAAAAAATAGACAAATTGGAGAGGTATTTTTCAAGATCGACACATGGTTTTCCTGACCGTTCAACCTAACCATGTTGAATGCCCATCCTTAGAGCATATTGTGCACAATTGGCGCACAATTTGAAAAAATGTGTGACCAAACCATGTTATTCATATTTTTGGTTGATTTAAAAAAATGAACTTAATGATTTGTTAAAACCTTACACGTCACATGGTTTTCTTATTTCCAGTGGAGGAGAGCTCTTACTCTTCCTTCTGGAGTCCTCTTTGAGGCTAATCATGGAATTGGTCCCAAACATCCATTTGGAGTCCTATTGAAGCATTGTTCATCTCATTGGATCCATATTAGTAATATATTAATTCATTTTTAGTTTTTCATCATTCTTCTTTCTATAAACAATGATATTTAGATGCAGGATCATATTCTCTATTTTCTAGGCATTGATCCATTCTTCACATCTCTTCCAATCCAATCCAAATTAAAGGCTGATACTAGATGAAAGTATGCGGTATGTGGTATATAAATCATCCCTCAAGATTCTTCATTTTATAAATTGTTATGTGTGTGCACTGATTTCATCAGGTTTCACCTGTTAAATTAAAGTTTCATGATTATAGTCATTAAAACCATATTATAAGGATATCACTAAATATGTTATTCATCATTGGTGGTTACTTCCACAATGATGACCATCCCATGTAGGGTGTTTTCCATATTAGGTATTTTAGTGGTTTGACACATTCATATGAGCCACTGTTCAGGTGTTCCTAGACATGACCCTTCTAATGGAAAGCCCTTCCTTAATTAAATGACTATTGAATTAGTGTTTGACTAGCCTTGTGTATGTTAGAACCACTTGAACCTTACAAGTTGAGTTTTTTTTAAATTGATCAATGAATCATAAATGGTAATTGGAAAGTATATATATTTGATATAAGTTGGCCTATATTATTCTAAATGAATTGTGTATAGTTTCTCATCCCTATCCACCTTTTCATATTTATGAAAGGTAAAGGAGGAAACCAAGTAATTAAATATGAAAATACTTAAATGGTTGCATTCCACTTTATCCAAATCACAATAATGAAAGAAAATGGCTTTAACCTTCATTTTAAATAAATTACTATGACATATATGAATTAAAGAATGTTTTCATGTCCTTGAGATGCATTGTCACTTATATTAAAGGCATGAAATGAACCCCTTGACTAATCGAATATCATGAATTTTACATGTCCTTAATTAATGAATGAATTAAATGAAATGTGTCTCTTTTTTATGGAACTTGAAATTTTAATAAAAGTGGTAAGACTCGAGTAAGCTTTTGGATTCCTGAGGGAATGACTTGATCACTCATGGATTCCATTATAATTCAAGGATGTCTATTAACTTAGTTGATACCCACCTTGGAACCCGATCCTCGTCTATTAGTGGATACCCAGTATGCCATCGTAAGTTCCCTTATTAATCATTTATAGGATTCCTAGGATAAACTCCTTGTATCTATTGTGATTTTATGGACTTGAGGCATCTCAATTACATGCTTGGCCCTAGTAAATGCTTATCCCATTTTACCTTGGACTCAATTAGACTAATTATTGTGGAATGAATTGGAAAATACTCCTTAGATTACACTATTACCCCTATAAGAAGGCTAGGGTTATTACCTGAGTTGGATCAACCCTTGAGGTCATGGTTTACATGGTCATCACATTGGGACCTATTAATTATTAACATTAAATGATGGTTTACTAGGA
This sequence comes from Viscum album, assembly GCA_963277665.1. Taxonomy (NCBI): domain Eukaryota; kingdom Viridiplantae; phylum Streptophyta; class Magnoliopsida; order Santalales; family Viscaceae; genus Viscum; species Viscum album. The sequence goes on along the minus strand of OY728143.1, from coordinate 2,027,884,808 downwards.
CATGGATCCTTCACTATTATCATGTCATGGTGTCAGTTCTAGTAATACCTCACGTGAACTATTTATATAAATTGGAACTTAATTAATAAATAAACTGGTTAAATATTCAGACACCAGCTGTGGAATGGAGCATGTACTTTGGTATTTATGTTAATATACTGATTTACTTTTATATATTCATTATTCCACACTGTTTCAGTTTATATTACATAGAAAATATTTTATAGACATAATTGGTGGTGGATTACTGAGATTTATCTCACACACTATCCCAGCCACCAATGGAACCAAGATAGACTACATGTATGCAAGTGTTGACAAAGGGAAGCGTACTTATTCAGCCACATGGTTTCTTAGGATAAAGCTAGCAGCAGATGAATGAGCTGGATCTTGGGATGTTGGGGATAGATTTTTGGTTATTTTTTCTAATTTTTATAGTATGTATTGTCTACTGCTTATATCCATGTTTTCTAAATTTCTAGATACATGACATATATCATCATCAACTTTGTATATTTATATTAGTTGCACCTATTGTATCATTATTCAGTATACTTATATTGTTCCATCTGCTAGTTTCAGCTTCCACTATTTACTTGTTATTATATATTTACACTGTTCTACACTCTGTTAGTGAACACACAATCTCCCGTATGACACACCCTATTCCCTCGTTGCTAGTCTATAGCCTCTGGCATTTGGGGAGATGTGCTTGAGAACATGTGGCTAACTTGGATTGACACAAATCTTAGTAGAACCCATGATAGGGACATCACAATATAATTTATGGTAAAATATTTTAGATTTGAATTACACTGTAATCTTGATGAATTAAAATTCAAATTAAATGAATACTATTAATAATTACATTAACGATATTTTATGTCAAACAATATTTTATTAAATTATTAAAAAATTATAAAAATATTGAAAGAGGAAAAGTGGGATGGTAACTGGTCTAAAATTTCATCAATTTACCATTTTTATCCTCTTTTCACCTTATAAGTAAATTTATAACCTGTAAAGGATAAAAAATGTGTTACATGGTTAATGTTAGGAAGGGTTAACAAAGAGGTTAAACCAAAATATATTGTTAAAATGCCACGAAAACACGTATATAATTTTTTAGATGAAGATAGTTAGACCTTATAATATTTTTCCTCAAATACCTATCCATTTGAATGCATTTTAATTTAAAAAGAAAATAATTATATTTAAATATTTTATGTAATTCCATTTGTGTCCTCTCCTCACTTATAAAAAGGAATATCATATCCTCTTTTATTTACAATTTGTTAGCACTGTATATCATAAAATACCGATATAAATCTCTCCTGAAAATTCCTTCTCACATTCTATAGGTTTTGGTCTAACTAAAATAATATCCTAATATGAGTTAAGGTGTATGAAAAGGGATGTTTTCCAATGAAGAGGTATAATTATTTATCGAGTGGTTCATGTTAATTTATTTTTATAAATACTTAAAATCCTCTTAAACCATGATGATATAATAACATCAAAATCTATACTATACTAAATTTTATTATATTCATGGAAAACCCCTTTATCATATCTTTTTCTATAATATGGGGAACTAAAATATAATTCATGTGTAAAAGTGGAAAACCATGTCTACGAAGCGATGTGTTTCGTTTTTCATCACCACCTCGCAAGGATGATTATTATGATTGGTTTTATAAATATATATATTATTCATGGATATTTTTTATTATATAAATTTAATATATTACTTACCTTCTTACCCTTCATCCTTCTAAAAAATGATAATGTCATTCATGCATATATATGGAATACTACCTTAAAGAAGTGATGTGATTGGTTTTTCATGTCATAATTTCATAGATAGTTATAAAATATTATTTAAAGTATAAAAATTATAATTTTTTTTCATGATAAATACTTTATATATTATGGGATAGTGACCCAATTTACATTGGTAAACCCACCGAAGTTGTTTTTGGGATTATTAACCAAACATCCTCAAAACATGCAACATGAACTTATTCGATTTAGTTACTATATAAGACATGGTAGTAAATAAAATAAAACATATTATGATAATGGAATGCACTTGAATTTTTTTGAAGCCATTATAAGACTAATATAATTTTATTATTTAGTTGTTATATAATTTACGGAGCTAGATGAGACATAGGGTAAGTGTGTTTTTCATTAAAACCTTATTTTAAATTATTTCATTAAATTATCTTTCCTCTATATTAATGTTCATAAAATTCTTCAAGAATGTTCTTATTTATGTTTAATTTTTTTTTTAAAATTCATTTTCAACTACTTCTGATTTTACTTTTAAGCTTTTAAAAACAATATTTTAAATATTTACCGAATGATTTATTTAGACAAATTTTACCAAAGTGCAAGAAGAATGCTTTAACATATATTCATTGAATGATTTTTACCACAATCACATCCATTATTAATTATCAATATTACTTTAATAAATCCGAGACTATTTTTTTATAATACCCTTTTCTCAAAAATCTATGAATATTTAATTTTAAGAAGTTTTCCTAAAGAAACATAAACTTTTTATCATCTTTATGAGATAATTAAATGTGTTATTTGTGAATTCCATTTAAAATAGGTTTTACTATTAAATTTAACAATATATGTGTTTTATTCATAATTTGGTTCTTGGAAATTTTATATGAATGATGGGTGTTCCTTATATAGCTTTAATGAGGTATGAGCCCAATATAGCACTCCAAGGCATTGGGTAAAGTGACAGAGTTTACCTGTTATAGGTTACTTAGAAAGGATATGTAAATTATCTTATTAAGAGATTAATTTTTAGGGGTTATTTTAATGATAAATGTAAGTATACTATCCCAAGGTACCTAAAATATATACTTTTGTATGATTTATAGAGTAAATATTTTTATTTTCAAAAGGTAAGAAAATGATCCAATGTTTTTTAGGAATGTTTATAACCTTTTTTCAAACTAATGGTAAAAGCATTGTTTTCCTAGAAAGGTATTCATGGGTTTTCCTATTCTTTACGAAATAATTATTATTATGATTTATCATTTATGATTTCATATGAATTTTTTTATGGAAGCTATTAGGAAATTAAATTTTTGACATGAAAAAGTAAATGAATATTTGAGGTCAAATGTTTATTTTGAAAAAGGAAAAAATTATTATGATTTTTTTAGATTTACAAATGAAAAAAAATTTCTTTTATTTAATATCATTTGATGAGATTTTTTTTCTCATCCCATGTTTTCAAATTATTTTTTTACAATAATTATGTATGGGTAGAAATGTTAATAAAGTCATAGGTCTAGATATATGAGTTACCTTGAATGAAGAAAGTGTGTCTTTATAAAGAAATTATTTTATAGAAAAAATGGATGCTATATGGAAATGTACTCTTTGTTATATAATGTTTTATGTAATTATCTAATTCTATAAAATAAAAAAAACTTGGAAATGTTAGAATTTGTAACCCTTGTTATAAATAATGTAATTATAGTTTGTTTAATGTTTGAGGTGTTATAATACTTCTGCATAGGTTAGAAAAAATAAAGGTGACCCTCAAATTAATCTACAACTTTAAAACCATTTCAAAATGACAAGTGTTCAAATAGAACCCATGAGAAGCTTAGGTGAAAGAAGAACTAACTTGGAAAATTGAGTGTTGTATTCCCAAATAAAATTGTATTTCTACTTGAGCATCATGAACTCCCAATATTTTTCCACTCTTAAAATCACTGGGTAAAATTATTATTTGAACAATTCATTAAACTTTATCCAAGAAAGGACCTTATGGTGATTATCTAAAATGATTGAGTCTTACCATTTACAACTATGTCCCTTTAAAATATAGGTGTAAAACCAACCTTCCATGTTTTAGGGGTTCAGAAAAACTGAAAGATACACTTGATCTTATCCAGGCAATCATCTTGTTCTAGAGGTCCTTAGTCACCTCATAACAAAGATTGATTATAATTATATAACTCATGAGAATATTCCACTATTTGAGATTTCCCTACCTCATTTACCTACCCAAGAGACTAAATGGTTTTTATTGCTGACTCAACAATATGTGATTATATTAAAGGGTTGGATTTTGGTGTATTATCTATAACTTTATATCTTTAATTCATAAGATCCATTATAGGAGGCATAATATATAGGTTACAGAGATAGTAGAAGCATGCGATGGGTCATGAAAAACTTTTATTTTGGTAATGATCGATGATGAATCCAATATTTGCATGTTGATAAATGCCATGAACAATGAAATTGAATCAAATAAAATAGAAAATGGATAAAATTTAGAAACTAGATCACATGATCATCAAATATTATTTATTATTAATTTACGCAATTAATAAATTACCTTGTGAGAAATTATTTCTTCGTTAATGGATCTGAAAATGGGTCTGTTTTGTATTATCACTTCATTGTAGGAATCAAGAGAAGATCCCCTCTAGTGGAGATCCACATGTGTTCCACAAAGATCCGAACATATCAATAGGAATCTCTAGGTTCTGACATGGAAGATCCTATCACTTGCATCATTCACATTTGATCACCATGAGAGTCACTTCTAAATAATTATTATTGATCTCTCTAGAATCAATAGTGGAATATGGAGGAAGATCACACTATATACTTGGGAGCGTTCTTGTTGAAGGAATCTCTCTAGGGCTCTGAGGGGATTCTATAGATTTGTTGTGTATAACAAATGAATTGGATCTCCTAAAAATAAAATAATTGGGTTTATATACCACTAGGGATTAGAAATAAATATTTTCATAAGTTCCCTTTAATATTTATTTACTCCCTGTGGAACCCCATATTGATAATAATAATAATAATTTTGTTTCTCAACATGCACTTGAATTGAGAATTAAAATTAAATATTATTTATTCAAATAATATTTAGTATATATTATTTTGCACTAGAACATTAAACCGATCTTCAATTCCTCCATAATATTTATCAGGCCTTGAATAATATCCATTTAATTATTCAATAATTATCACTTCATTATTCACTAGTAAATAAATAAATATTATATTCACTAAATAAAAAAAAGTATTTATTAAATATTCTTCTCACATAATATTCTCTCGAATAACTGGTGAAAAAATTTATGTAATCAAGGAAACATGAATAATTATTAATCTATATGCATGAATAATATTTATTTAAATTTTTAAATAATAAATAATAAAATTTTATTTAACTGAAATTGTAGATACACATAGTTTGTGACCATATATGACTCTTTCTTAGAGTCATTAGGTAAATCAACCTAAAGTCCAAGGTTAGCATCTAGAAACACTCCAAGGAACATATAGAGTAATAAGTTAATTCCTCAATAACATAATAACTAATATGAACACTCACTATGTCATATAATCCATTTATCTAGATATCTCTTATCAATAAGGTTTCACGCTGGTGCCATCACCTATGTGCTCGATGTCTCTTTCTTTGAATTTCTGAATATAAAACTTTCCTATAGAACACCATGGCCATGGATTAATTTAGGCTATATAATTTCAATCAAAGGTCTTGTGATATCAACTTCCATTAACAAATAGAATAAAAAAATCCTTTATCTCATTATTAATTAATTCAATATTACCCTTGATTCACCTAATATATCATACCTTTATGTGAAATTATGTAATCATGGTTTTAGTTTATACATCAAATTACATGACTTATAATACTCATTAATAATAATATTAAATTCTAAGGATCAATACACACATCCGAATATAGGAACATCTAATGAAACATATAAATTTGGACTTACTTTTGGTAGTCCTCATTCTCATAATATCATACACTAGATATTAATAAGGGTGTACACCATGAGAAGGTGTCTTAAATTTCTATGAGTTAACACCAGTAATATTTTGTTTCATTTGTGTCCCTCAAATGATAGCATCTAGCTATATAATATACATTTGTAGCACTTCTAGGTTCTTGTAATAGCATGGAACTACAATGAAATTTTAGTGAGATAACTACACTTTGGACATTATCATATACTATGTTGCATATAAGAACAATCATGATGTGATAAGTAGTTTTTTTGTTCAAAACTATGAATACAAGTTATCATAAATTACCTAAAAGTTGGTTCTAGAGTACCAACTCAAACAGACTCCCATTTTCACTAGAGCCAACTACTATTAAACTTTAGTCTTCTTTCTATCACATGATACTCATGCTTTTTCTGTGATATGCCTTTAGTTAAGGGGTACACCATGTTTTCATCTTTTGAAAATCTTCTTATTGCAATTTCACCCCTTTGATAAAAATCCCTCAATAGATGATTCTTCCAGAGTATATGCTTTGTATGTTCGTGTGACCTTGTCCCTTTTACAGGAGCCACAATTTCAATATTATCACAATACAACATGATAGGGTATTTACTGCTAGGTACCTCATCAATCTCATTGACAAAGTTACATATCCAAAACAATTCCCCAGCTACATCAAAAGCCACTATATACACAGAATCCACTGTAAAATTAGTGACAAATGGATTCTTTGAACTCTTTCAGCTCACAAGTCCTCCATTGAGATGGAAAACGTATCTATAATATAAATTCATATCATTATGATATGTTTGAAATCTTGCATCTGTATAACCCCTAATGACCATATCCTCATCTCCTCGATACACCATGAACATATCCTTAGTTCTTATTAGATACTTGCGAATATCCTTAATAGCAAACCAATTTTTTTCTACTTGATCTTCTTGATATCTTCCTACCATGATCAAACCATAGGAAACATCAAGTCTAGTACATAACATCCCATACATGATTGATACTATTTCTGAATCGAATGATATCTTACTCATTATCTCTTTATCCTACTGTGTATGGGGATACATTTTACTAGAAATATTTATACCATGTGACACTGGAACCAATCCCATCTTGGATTGTTCCATAGTATATCTCTTTAGTATCTAATAAATGTATATACTTTGACTTAGTCCATGAATCCAATTATATCTATCATGAATGATCTTAATCCCTAAAATATAGGCTACTCCACCAATGTCCTTCATGGGGAAACACATTTTTAACCAGTCCTTAATAGACTTTAAGACTGGTATGTCATTTCCACTAAGTAATATTTTATCAAAATATACTACTTGGATAATGAACACATTCTCACTAAACCTCTTTGAAACACATGGATCAGAATATTTCTTAATGAAACCAAAGTCTTTTATATCTTCATCGAATCAAATGTTCCATGACCTAGATTTTTCTGTAATCTATAAATGGATCTATACAAATTTAAAATATTTTTGGAATCACCTAAAGTCATAAACCATTTTGGTTATGTTTTACAGACATCTTCTTAAAGGTTACCATTAAGTAAAGTAGTTTTTCCATCCATTTGAAAAATCTCATAGTCATGGTAAGCTACTATATAATATAGAATTATGATATATTTAAACATGGAAACTGGTGAAAAGGTTTCATCGTAGTTAATTACTTGACATTATTTAAACCCTTTATCCACTAGAATTTCTTTATACATATTTACTATACCTTCCATGTCTTGTTTTCTAAAAAATATCCATTTTCACCGTATAGAATTTACATAAACTGGCCCATTGACCTGAACCCAAACATGATTTTGATACATAGACACCATTTAAAAATTCATGGTTTCCTTCCATGTTGCAGCTTATAAGATCTCTATTGCTTCTTTTTAAGAGAGAGGTTCATCATTTTCAACCAATAACTAGTCCACATATTTGGTGACTAGAAAACTATATATCTTTGGTTCTCTTACCTCTCTGGTGATCCTATTCAATACTTGTGTTTTCGGAACTAATTCAACTATGGGGATCTATTGAATCTATTCTTGTACCAACTATTGTGTATATTGAGCATCAACTTCATGGAAGTCAATATTCCCCCACTATCCTTTTTGAGGATGTGATCCCTCTAAAAAAAATATGGATTTTTGGAAGCAATCAATTTATTTTCAAAGGGGTTGTATAGGTAGTATCCCTCTATTTCCTTAGGATAACCTATAAAGATACACTTATTTACTCTAGGATTCTAGTTTGTTACCTGATAAGGCCTGAACAAATTCCTTGCCACCCCATACACGTGTGTTAAAAAAATGGCTTCTTTCCACTCCATAACCTAAAGGGAATTCCATTTTATGATTTAGTTGGTACTCGATTTAGTGTGTATTCCACAATTTCTAATGAATCTACCCAAAAGGATAATAGAAAATCTATATGAATCATAACCAACCTTACCATGTCTAACAAGGAATGGATCCTCATTTCACTAATCGTTCCACTATGGTGTATAAGGTGGAGTGAGTTGAGATGAAATCCCAAACTCCCATAGAAAGTTGGTAAACTCTCGGTTAAGATATTCACCTCTTTGATCTGATTAAAGATTCATTATCTTTATGACAAGTTGATTCTATATTTCATTATTTAATTCTTTGAATTTTTCAAAGGACTAAGACTTATACCTCATCATCAATACATAACCATAGCTCCTTAAGTCACCAATAAAAGTTATTAAGTAAGACTACCCACCTTTATCTTCTTCTCGGAATGGCCCACACACATTAGTGTATACCAATTCTAGAATCTCTATGGTCCTATCACCATTTCCACAGAATAGTGGTTTGGTCATTTTTCCTTGTAAAAAATAATGACATTTTTCAAGAGTTTTTAGCTCAGAAGAGTCTAAATTACCATCTTGAAAGATATTTTTCAAATGATTCTCATTTACATGAACAAGATGGTGATGCCATAGTTGGGTGTTATATGAGTCATGTGAACACGATTCTTTATCTATTAGAAATGTGTGGTTGTAATAATTTAGTACATAACGAAAATTATTTATATGTTCCATACTATAACATATGTTAACTTTATAAAAGAAACAACTTTTATTTATAAACTTTAATATAAAACCATCTGCATCTAGGAATGGTACATAAATAATGTTATTGGTAACAATAGTTACATAATAAAAATCCAAGAAAACCAATATCATTCCTCTTAGAATTTAAAGGTAGTAGTCACCAATCACTAGAGCATCCAGCCTCACACCATTGGCAGCTCATATATCCACCTTTCCTCTAGAAATATTTCCAAATCTACTTGGTTCGTACATTTGGATATAAATGTGAGAACCAAATGCTGTATCTAATAAAAAATGTGTAGATATTGAAATACCACACTCAATAAGGAATGCACCTTTAGCTTCCCCTTTCTTATGGGTTCGGTTCCTCTTCCAATGACCTTGCTTTCCATATGCAAAACATAATAACTCCGTTTCCTTTCCCTACCTCTGGATATTTCTCTCCTTGTAAGAAAGGTTCTCGGGAGATTTAGACTTGTTATGAGTCTTAAGACCCTTTTCCTTGTTCTTCCTTTTCTTATTCACTATATGTAATGAGAGTTTTTTTGCCTTATGTCATGATCTACTTGGGGAATTGAAGTAATAAGTTTAAGATGATTATTATAATTAATGATCATATTATAATTAATAATAAAATTGAGAAGGTCATGGGTAGTGATGAAAGTATGATATCTATGTGAAACTAATATATGAACTTAATCCCTAAGATGTATAAGGATTCAATGGATCTAATAATATTAACTACATATGGCCCATATGGCATATAATATCCAATCCTAGTTGTAAAAAAAGAATTTGAGATCTCATATATATCTTTTATCACCTTCTCTTGATAGAGACCCAAAATGTGAGACATCATGCTATATGAATCCATGTCTCTATGTTGCTTCAAAAGATCATTGGTCATAGATGATAGCATGAAACACTAAACATCTATAGAATCATTCAAATGTTTCTTATATAGAGTTTACTTTTCATCACTAGCCTCATTACTAGGATCATTAGGAATAAGTTCCTCTAGTACATATAATTTCTTTTCACGGAGTAGGATAACACACAAGAACCTTTTATTCTATTAGAAATTTGTTCTGGGGAGAAAGTAATTATTCTCAAGTATAGATCACATTTATATGGTTGAATTAATTTTATTTATGTTTCTATAAATAAGATGATTATAGATTTAGTAATTTGTCTAATAAAATCTAGAAAAATTAATATATATTATGTTTATTAATCTCCCACTATTTTAGCAAAACCCAATATCCCTTAAAATTGGCTTTGGAATATCTTGTTTCTTGGATATTTTGGTGAAAATTTTCTGTATTCCTCTTTTGATTACTCCAACTTTTATTGGTTAAGAAATTTTAAGGGTTTTAGGTAGGCATTCCAAATTCCAACTACATTAAATCACAGTTCCTTGATCTGTTGAGTGGACTTCCCAATCCTAAAATATTTATGTTGTATTTTCTCAACCCTTTCCTCTTAGTTACACCGAGTCCTTCTTTATCAGTCAAACCTGAATGTGAACTAAGTTAATTCAACCCAAAACTTCATGTTAGAATTTTCTGATAATTGAAAGGACCCCAAATTTGGATGGTCAATAACTTTGAACTATGGTTTGATTTTAACTAAAGTAGTGGAAGGATATAATAACTACATATATTTAATTGAGTAATTGTCTATTTTTTTGCATAAATTTACAATTATTATCTTTATTACATATGAGTTAATATTAAGTGGATTTACTTATGTGATTCACAATGTCTTAGATAATATTTATGCATATGCTAATTTCTTTTAGTTCTGTCTTGGATGATTTTTAATTCATTAATTCATGTGATCACAATAAAACATCCATAAATAATTAATTATGAAATTTGATAGAAATAAAATAATAAGGTGGTATGATCATGAGATTTTACTAATGGTTAGTTTAATTAGAGGATAATAAAGTAATAATTGACCTAGGTAAAAAACACCTTGAACTATTTAAGGATTATGTTACCACTTTACACTTGTCCACCTTTTTATCTCTCTTAGATTGGTTTTTCCTTGGATCCAAACTTGAACTTCCTCCACTAGCTTGTAAGTTCTATCCCTTACATATGATTTTACTCATACAAAATAGAGTGGAAGGAGTTTACATAATAGAAACCATGGGAAGGAAGGACCTTAAATAATATAAGGATATATGGGACACATGATAAAAAATTAATTTAATAATAAATTTAACAAAAATAATCACATACCAATGTATAGTCTAATCTCATTATCATCTGCATTCAATGAATTATGCATTTAATAAAATTAGCATTAAATTCTAGTCATTCTTATTTATAATAAATCATGCTCAAATAAATTAATTATCTTCTTTAATTAATCAAATATTTTATTTTAATTCTCCTAAAAATTTCTTTGAGATTATCATCCATTATAAGTTTTTAAAAATTAAATAAATTTAAATAAAAATAACTGTGTACATAAATGTACCTTGGAGGAAACACAATGAATTCCCATTTGAATCTACCTAACATGTATTATACTTGTATGCTATTTACTCTTGTGTTATTTGGAATACATGACTTATCATGTTATTTAAAGATGTGTACTAACAACTTAATGACTAAAAATATTACATGATTTTCCTGTCACATGTTATTCTTCAATGAATGCAGAGTAATAAGTTCAATACAACTCATGCATGATATGAATATTCAAACATTACACAGAAATTAATTAAAAATATATATATCTATTAAATCCCATCACATGTAATGTCCTATAAACTTAATGACCACATAAAAGTATATACTGATAATATTTTAATAGTATAATAAATTAATATCAATTCTTCAAAATTTGGTAAAATCACACGACATGTATATTTCAGAAACATCGCATGTATGTTTCCTCACCTTCTATTCATAGAACATGCCTAGGGAATCGACTTGTAAATATTCCATATAAAATGTTGGAGTATATGGTGTGTACATGGACCACATGTCATGTGGTCTCTGAGTTACACATTCACCAGCCATGTAGGCTGTTTAAGAAGATACAAGACCCATCTTTGACTAATGAACTACACATAATGTATGAAAGTTACATAGCGTGTATTCTAGCTAACCTTTCACTAGGCTAGCCCAATAAAAACAATGTATAATTAAATTCACCTCATCTAATAAATGAAAACTCCTTGAATTATTTCCAAATTAATTCTTGGTGCAGTGAAGACTAGTACATGGTGTGGACCTCCAGGTTACATAGTGTGTACTCTTGTGTTATCAGGTCAGATTCTTCGGCATCTCCAAATGAGATCCTTGATTTTTTTTCATCCATAAAATTAATAAATTCAATTATATTTACAATAAATTAAATAGGAAGAATTATATCTCACAATCAATATTAAAGAACGATTAAACTTTATTTGTAAACTAAATGACAAATTCATAAATCAACCAATGATCTTTAAATAATTATAAATAATTATGTAACCCATACGATACCACTTGTAGGTTCCAGGTGTATCAGAAGCATGCAATGGGTCATAAAAAACATTTATTTTTTCATGATCAATGATGAATCTGATATTTACATGATGATAAATCTCATGATCAAAAAAATTGAATCAATGAAATGAGACAATGGATAAAACACTGGAACCTGGGTGAAGAATCATCACATATTATTTATAATTAATTTACTGAATTAAAGAATTAACCTATGAAAAATTATATATTCTTTTATGGATATGAAATGAATATACATTGTTCCATTATTTTTTTATTAGAATAAAGTTCAGATTTCCTCTAGCGATGATCCATAAGTGTTCCACAAATCTCTGAACATTTCCATATGAATCTCTGAGTTCTAGAATAATAGATTGTATCACTTATATCATTCACCTTTTATTACCATGAGAATCACTTCTAAATCATTCTCCTTGATCTATCTAGAATCTAGAGTGGAATATAGATGAATATTTCTCTCTATTCAAGGGAGAATTCTTGGAGAAGGGATCTCTCTAGGTCTTTGAGAGGATTCTATGGATTCATTGAGCACACAAAATTAATTGGATCTCCTAAAAAATAATATAATTGTGTTTATATATGCTAGGGTTTTGAATTAAATATTTTCAAAAGTTAACTTTAATATTTATTTAATCCCTAAGAAATCCCATGTATATTACAGTAATAATAATATTATTTCTCGACATTCTCTTAACTTGTGAATTACAATTAAATATTATTTATTCAAATAATATTCAATACATATTATTTCTCATTGGGCAATAAAACTTATTCCTATATTCATCCATAATAATTATCAATCCATGAATAATTTATATTTATTCATTTAATAAATATCACTAAATTATTCACTAATAAATAAATAAATACTATATTCAGTAATTTTAAAATAAATATTTTTAAATATTCGGCTCATATAATGTTCTCTTGAATAACTGATGATGAAATATATGCGATCAATAAAACATTAAAAATTATTATACAATTTTTTGGAATAATATTTATTCATATTTTTTAATAATATATAATAATATGTTATCTAACCGAGATTATGGATACACTTAGTGTGTGACCCTATAGTCCTCTTTCTTAGTGGCACTAGCTGAAGTAGCCTAAAGTCCAAGGTTAGCATCTAAAAATATTCCAAGGCACACATAGAGAAATAATTTAATTCTAAAATGATATAATACCTCTTATAGATGCTCATTGTGTAATATAACCCCTTTATCATGATATATCTAATCAAGAAGGTTTCATGTTCGTGCAACCAACCTATGTGCTCAATGTCTCTTTCATTTATTTTTTTTAGAAATCGAACTTGCCTATTGAACACCATGGAAATAGATTTATTTAGGATATATAATCTAAGTCTAAGGTCCTATGATATCAACTTCCATTATATAATATAAGGGACAAATCCTTTCTCATATTTTTCATTAATTAAATATTACTCGTGATGCACCCAACGTATCCTACTTCTCCACGATCATATGTCATCAAAGTTTTTTTAGTACATCAAAGTACCCAACTTATAATACTCATTAATAATTGTATTAATTTATAAGGATCAATATAAATGTACATAGGTAGGAACCTCCAATGAAATTTATAAATTTGCATTTTCTACTAGCAGAACTCTTTCACATAATATCATACACTAGATATTAGCAAGGGAGTACACTGTAAGAAGGTGCCTCAAAGTCCTATGGGTCTCCACCCTTGATAGCCTATATCATTTAAGTTCCTCAAATAATATCATTTAGATATAGAGAATTTTTTATGAATACTATTGTGGAACTTATAGGTTCTCATCATAGTGGGTATTGCTATGAACTTTTAGTGCAACAACTACTATTAGGACATTATAAAAAACTATGCTATGTAGAAGAACAATCATGATGAAATAAGTAGTTTATTAATATTCAAAACTATGAATATAGGTTATCATAAAGTACATATAAGTTTTTTCTGGGGAACCAAATCCAAAATGGTTAATAGAACACAAGAAATAAGACACAATAAATAAAAAATATTAATTCCAAATACATCAATTAAATCATAAAAACCCATTCAATTACTCTTGAATAATTAAAAAAATAATATCAAAAATTTTAAATATAAAAGGATAAAAAGTCTAAAAACTAGTACATTTCCTCACTACACATGGTTTAAGCTCACAGTTAGGAAAATTGTGTGCCAACCATGCAAGTTCCCTTAGAAGGTATTTAGACCCAGCTACATGGGTGATTCATGGTTTCTACAAATAGTGTGCCTAAACCATGCACCTCCAGCTTCCTTCCCCATTTCACCCTAAAACACAAAATCTATAAAAATGATACATGATTTCTTACTGAAACAAATTATCAATGGTAAATAAAAAAATCATAAAAACTAAAACTTGAGTTTAAATTTGAGATATAACCCTCAACAACCCATGGTAACATGTGGTTTAACATGAAAAAGAGATGGCCAGGTTCTCCCCTATGACCACCAATTGAGTTTTGATGATATGATATTCATACCACCTTTATACCCCTAATACAAAGATTCATATGATACCATTTTTAATGAAATAACCTGAGTTGACTTGTCACATCACCTGAATTGGATCTATATAAGTTCAGAAGTGCATTTTTAATCACTACGACCTGATGCAAAGCACCAGGGTATCATGAATAACATGTGGGAATGGTTTCAACCTCAAATCAATATAATAAAATCATGGAATTCCCATATTGAAATATGGAATGACCCTTAAAAATATTTTATTTCCCCATTAACTAGTAAAACAATATCAATAATAGACATTAATAAATGAAGTAGAATGTAACATAAAAAGTAATCCATGACCATACTCAAGATGAAAAGTAAAATTAATAATAAACCAAGATACATATATAAACATGAGTCGTGAAATCTGTAAAATCCTTGTTAAGATGATACATGGTTAAAATATTAAAAAAATTCAAGGATACCAAAATTCTCAGACAAGCTATCTCCACGCGGACCTTAGTAACCACCAAACTCATAATCTAGAAGGTGATAACATGTCAAGAGGCTTCTATATATGATGTGAAAATTTTTACCTTAATTGTATAAGATGAAACCAAATATTCTTATTCTTAAACACATATGCAGGGTGAGATGAAAATCCTATTTGAATAAGAATGTGAATCTGTATAGCACATTTCACATTTTACACCCCTTGATTCTAGTTTAAAAATTTTCATGAAATAAAATTTTATTTTTGAATGTTTTCATAATCCCTTTAGTTTAATATGAAAAATATATTTCACCATTTATGATTGAAAATAAAGAAGTTAAAATTATAGGAGTAATCCATTGTGACATCATCATAAGTGGGATAAGTGTGGGAACAAATAACATGCCTCAACTCAAGCATAATATAAGAAACATGGGGGAGCTCTGACCTATAGGTTACAAATTTAACTAGGTCCCACTCACAAAACATTGGTTAGGCTATGTGACCCTAAAAAAGTATTCAAGTATAGGGCCTCACATAGACTCATTGAAAATTACCCCTTCTAGTTTATTCCAAAAGATAGGATATCACCATCCAGTCACTCACCTATCTATGGTCTCCCATGTGACAACACAAATAAACCCATGATAAATCAATATACAAGTAAACAAAAACAACCTACAATAAACAATATAACTCAAAGACACATTTCATTTAAAATATTATTTTAAAACTAATATAGAAATAATAAACACCTTTTAAGTATTTTGACAAACAATTTATTGGAATAAAATTTGTTTTTCTTTGAAAAACCATGAGAAACTAACATTTATTCCACTATAAGCCATAAAAAAACCACTCCCAAAATCTATAAAAAAATTATAATTCAAATTGAATCAATAAAGTAAGGTAAATTAGAATAATAATAGGCATTGTAATGGAAAATTAAGTTATATAGAGACACCTACCCATGATTCCATGGATTCTTGTTGACTTTTCAAAAAAACACAAATGATGAAGAGAAGGGACCCTCATGAACAAAAAATCCAAAAAATACCATCAAAACTCCATCCTAAACCGTAAGATCAACCATACATGAAATTTAGGGTTAGAATAAGAATATAGAAATAGAATAACAAGGATGAGAAAGAATAATGAAGGAGAATATCATGATGAATCTATTCTTACATTATATAAATCCACCAAAGGAACCAAGAAATCGCCAATGCGAAAGGGAGAAATACTCTCTTATAGAGGAGGATTGGTTGAATAGGGGGGATAAATAAGGGATGTGAATGTTTTAAAAACAAGTAGGGTATAAAATTAATGTCATATTTCTAATAAATCATTTAATACCACATGATTTTTCCACATGGTTTTCCAAATTGTGCACCAATCATGCAGGTCACCCTTTAATTTTTTTTTAACTATATGGTTTCTTATGAGGTCTCTCACAGTTTTGGTGAACAATGAAATAACTATTAAAAACAGCACTGGAAACCCTCACCCTCTTTCATACGGTTTAGTTTATGTTTAGTGCTAACTTTGAACTAATCGTGTGCACTAGTCTACTTTCACTAAATCTCAAAATTTTAACCCGTATTTCCTAAAAAATCCAAAAAACATAGAATAAAATTAAAAATTTATATTGAATACGAAAAAGGGGCTTAAAATGTGTTATAAATACCGTACAATAATTCATATGATTGATTGGGGATACGACCTATTAATACCATCCATATTCTTTCTCTAGATGGATTATGATCATGTTTTGTATAAATATTATTAAAAAAATTTATTTCTTAGGTTTATTATTATTTAGTGGGATTATGAATATTTTCTTACAGAACACACATATTCATGTACATATTATGATATGGTGGGTGGGTCAAGAATTATACAACCCCTAATACATTGGATAATGTTTTATATCATATGAGATGATATGTAAGGGACTAGGGAGTAAACCCAATCTACCGTGGGGATCTTTCCACTATGCTATGTTTTCTCGATAGTGATCCTTTACTTAAGCTTATGATGACATGTTTTATATTGTTTCCACATTCTTATGATTCCATGATCCAATGTTATCTACTTTATTATGAAACAATCTTTATATTTTGATTAATTACTTATGATCTATGATTTATTGGATATTATTTCCTTATGATGTGTTCTTATACATTGATTATTTTATCATACCCACATTTTTACCTTATGATCACTTATAATCTTTTGATTTCCTCATTTATGTTTACCCTTATGAAGGATTTTATCTAACCCTTACTATGTTTCCATTTACCTAGGTTATAAAGAAGAATATTACATATAAAAATTATAGATGTGTACCATGCAATGATAATTTGTTTGGAGATGTTAAAGCCTTATAGTAAAAAAAGGAATCCTTGGTTTAGTGTAAAATTTTCCATTTGATATGAAATATATGTGTTTTTTAGTTAAAAATTTTTACCTAATTTTCTATAACTCTAAATATAAAAGGTAATAAGTATATAAGTGACTTAATATTTATTAATAATATTGTTTATATGAATCTTTAATTTTGGTTCACTCTATTTGTTATCTGATTGTGTTTCTAAATAATATATTTTTAGCACTAAATTGGGGAGTGCTGGTATGTAGAATCTAACTTGGTATCAGAGTAGGATTTAAATAAATTTATATGTTAGGATTTTATCATGTGGGGATTTTTAAGGGTTTGGTATACCATCATTGGTTAATAATTTGAAGGACTATAATAAGCTTAATGTCATAGCTACCAATTTTTAGGTCATATGTGATTAGGTATTAATGTGATTAATCATATTTTGGGAGATATTTGTTGAATTTTAGGAAGAATACATGATTGAGGTATAAATAACCCTTAGGGTTGATATGTGATTTGATATCAAAGAAATTTCGTTCATGAATATAATTTTATCATTATATATAACCTTGAGATTTGAAAAGTTATTTGGTGAAAATGAAATTTAGGTTATTTTAGGAAAGTTTAATATTTTTTGGGAGTATATATGATTGAGGAATATTTATTGATATGTGAATTTATGTTGCTTAAATATAAAGTGGAAGTTTATTTCTAGGAGCATAGGTTTCCATGATTTTAGGGTTTAAAATATAATAATAAATTACTTGATAAATTTGGCATAATTAATTTTTGAATTGAAATAGTTGTAGTTTGTAAATGTAGTTGAACTGAATGTATCTTTGTTTTAAATGATGTAACCAAAGGATAAGACACTTATGATTGTTTTTTATATTAATATGTTTTTATATTATTATCATAACCATTTTGGGTTTAGTGTTTAGTTGAGTATAAGATCATGAAAATGAATTTGGGAAAGTTTTGTCTCTAAAAACTCTTAAGTCTTCTAACCAACAAAGGAATTATATTTGAAAAAATGGTTGTAAAAAATGAAAATAAAAACACAATCCTATTATAAGGAAAAAAATGAGTTTTTTTATTATTTCCAAAGTGAGTGAGGATAATTTATTACTAGAAATTATATCATGATCAATTACTATATTAAGAAAACCGTTATATATTTTCATCGGTGAGAGAATTAAAATTGTGAGGGTGAAATTTATTTAAGGGGGTAGAATGTTACACATTGATATTTCAGTATGTGTTTTTATTTAAATAAATACTATATTGAATATCATTTATTATAAAAAACATAAAACTAACTATAATATATTTTATAATTTAATATAAACATTAATACATCATGTTAATAAAATTTTAAATATCATAATGAAAAATAAAAGAAGAGTTAAACCTTAAGAAAATAAAAATATAGTTAAAATGATTTATTTTAATTACTTATATATTATAATTACTTTTTTGAAAAATTATTTTATGTGTTCTAATACAAATTAATTAGTGAAAATTTAATGGTTATAATATAAATAATTAATGGGATGCGATTAAAATTAATTGATGTTAAATAAAATCTTTCAAAGAATATTTTTTTAAAGTGTCATGAAGTTTTATCTTAAATAAAATTGATCACTTTAAAATAATTATTATATTAAAATTTTCACTTTAAAAAAAATTGACACTCATTATATTTGTATTTGATATGAAATAATATTAATAACACATAATGTTTAATAATTTATTTTTTAATAAAAACCATTTTTTCATTATATTATTTGTTTTCATTTGAATGTTAAATTATTTAATTTTAGAATCCTGATCAGGTAAAATTAAATTATTTTTTTGATTCAAAATTTTATGATTATACTAGTAAGCATTTTTGGTATTTTTCTGAATCTATTGGTTTTTAGTTGAATATTACAAAACAAAAGTTTTACAAATACTGTAACTTTTATGATATCATTAAGATATAAGCATGCATTAAAAATTTAGAAAACATCTTAATCAGACGAATATGTATTTGTGGAGTAAAATTTAATATTTTAAAAAATATATTTAATTTAAAAACATATGATTTACATTTTGGAACCTAATTTATATTTTATTCTAATAAAAAACTATTTTTAGTTGTTTTCCTTTAATTAAACATTTACAAGATTTTATTACGTTTTAGCTTGGTTTGAAAATAGATAATGGTAATTTATTTAATAATAAATTAATAAATATCATGGTAATTAGTGATATTCATAATCCTTGTCCTAAATAACTATTTTTATACTTAAAAATATATTTTTATACTTAAAAATATATTTTTATAATTTTATTATTTTTTTATGAGTACTTATATTGATTTTAGTTTTTATCAAATTGAGAAATTAAATTCAATAAAATAGTTTTCATATTTTAATTATCATAATAAAAATTCGGTAATAGTTTTAATTTATTTTTATGTCATAAAAATATATTACCAATGTATAAATTTGTCACCATATTAAATTCTAAAATGAGGTAAAAGTGTTAATCAAGAGGTAAAGTCAAAAAACATCACAAAAACTCATTTAGAAAAGTTTTTATGAGGGTTTTAAAAGCCATAAATTATATTATCCTAAATAACTATCAATTTTTGATCCACTTTTCTTGAATATAACATTATTATTTACATTAATAAATTTATATTTAATAAAATTCTACCCCTCTCACTTATAAAAGGACCCCTTCACCACCCTACTTATCCTCACATCTAAAGTTTCTTAGATAAAAAAACATCTAAAAAAAATTCCCAACACTAATATCCAACTCATAGAGTCTTTTTTTTCATCAAAATACCACCATTCAAAGGATTATTCCAATTAGCAAAGAATTCGTCTCAAGGTGTAAGGTAAGAAATCCTAACCATTTTTTTATTTCTATTACTTTAAATTTTATTAATCTACATATTACTATTCTTTTATATCCATAAAAATATAATAAAACTATTATAATTCGTATATTGAAATGTTATTATGTTAATAGAATAACCATCATGTACCTTCTTCCCATCCATTTGAAAAATGAAAATGTTTCCCGTATAATAGTCGGTTCACCGCCCCCACGAACAGTGTATTTTATTTTGACTAATCTGGATTTTTATAAAAATATATTTAGTGAATAAATATATAATTTATTACTTGTTTTAGTTTTTTTAAAGATATATTTTCCATTATATTAATGGTATTAACAATAAATTATCAAAGTGATTTTAACCGCCCAAAATGAGGATAATGTGACATATTTAAATATTTGAATATATTTTGGAAAATATATTGAGATAAATTGTTTTGTTTTACTAGAATAAAAAACAGCCTATAACTATATAATTATATATATTGTGGAACTATATGATAAAACCTTTATCCATGTTCGATATATCAAAATAGTTTCGGAGAAATCGACCAAACAACCCCAAGTGGCCAATGAGCACAAAAATATATACAATAAATCAATGAAATATGATAATAAATACAAATTTAAAAATCAAATATTAATTAATAATGTTATGGAAAAAATTAATTATGATTATTTTTTTTAGTATATAGGAGGTTGGAGCATTTATGACTAAGAGAAAATCCAAAATAAAGGTTATTTGTCTTAATTTCATTTCATTAAGACATGTTTCATATTGTTCACCATGTTTTATTTTGTATGGTAAAATTGCTAACCTATTTTCTTAAAATATAATAAAAATATTCTATTTCATGAGATTTTAAAGTACATTCCCTTTTTTATTCCTTTTATTCATACAATACTAAAGCTTTAAGTGTTTCTCATATCAAATTTCCTTACTTGCAACATATCTTGTATTATGCACCTATTTTCATCTATATAGTGTATATAGTTCCAATTTGACATACTATAGAATTATTTTGTATATTCATGGTATTTGAAGTTTTATTTCATGTTATATATATAAATGGATTTTGATTCAAAGGTTACCAAAACCCTAAGGGTTTTGTCAACTCATTTCTCTTTTCATTGGGTCATAAGAATTTTTCATTAGCTATGTTATAATATGTTTCTTTTATTTTTCCCTTTATCTATTATTTATAGTACTTAGTTTTTCACTTTGGGGGAATTATAAGATAAATAATCTTTTTATTTGATGGATTTCATTCTCTATAGAAATGTGATATTGTTAAGAATCCCATCCTTTCTAATGTCACTTTTTCACCATGTCCATATTATTTATATTATTTTATGAATTTTCTTATATATAATTTAATGATCTATTATTTTTATTTTATGTTTAATTTTACTTAATTTAAGTTTTTTAAATTTAATTTCTTTAACATTTTTCACATGAGGAATGTTTGATTTTTTTAGAAAAGTATGAAAGAATATAATTTTTAGCATTTTATTCATGAATGTATTATCCAAATTTTATAACCATTTTTCTTAATGATGTTTCCATTAAAGTTTTCATGGGTTTCAAAAGTAATCACTATTCCATTTTTTATTAATTTTTTATTTTTGAAATAAAGTTTAATATTTTAAAATAATTGATAAAAAGTATTTCATTCTAGTTATGTATATTTTTATCTTCCACTCCACATTTATTATCCTTAACTTAACTTATATTCAAGGTTTCAATATTTGAAATTATTTTAAAATTGTGGTTTTCAATGTCCACTTTCACCCTATTGAAATATATTTTTAAGGTACTTGTTAGTTTGTTTTTATAACCATGTTTTAATAGATTTTTGAGAATTATTTGATAATTTCACTTCTATTTCCAACTCAAACTCTAAAAATTTCTCCAATTTGGAGTTATGTTTCCTATATTACCCTTTAAATGATCCTATGATTTTTTTATTTTGGTATTTTTAACGTTTTGTATCAAATGATCCAATTTTAGATCTCTTATCATGTGATACCATTTGAAATTTTTGAGTAACCCATATTCTTATAATAATATTACTCTTCTATGTCAACATCATTTAATCATTATAATTATTCACTTAGTATATTATATATTAATACCATCCATATTATTTCTTTATATATATTATTATCATATTTTGTATAAATATTCATGAAACCAATTTATTTATTGGGTTAGTTTTTCTTTGATGAAATTATTAATGTTTTCTTATATGGAACACATATACATGTACATATTATGATGTGAAGGGTGGGCCTAAAATTTTACAGCCCCCAATGATTTTGGTAATATTTTATATCTCATGAGATGATATGTAAGGGAATGGGGATTAAAACTAATCCACTATGGGACTCTTTCCACTATGTTAGGTTTTCTTGGTAGTGAGATTTACTAAAACTTATGATTTAATGTTTTATGTTATTGATACATATTTTATGATTCCCTGATCCTATAAAATCTACTTCTTTATACAAAAATGATTATATTATGATTCATGAGTTTTGATATATGTTTTATTGGGTATGATTTCTTTATGAATTTTTCTTTTACTTTGATTATGTTCTCATATCGAAGTGTTTTATTATGTCCACTTATGATCTTAATGTATTGTCACTTATGTTTACCCTTATTGTGTGTTTGAGATTACCCTTCTTATTTTAACATTTCACAAGGTTATAAATAATATTATCACATAGGAAAGTTCAATATATAGATTATTTTTGGAAACTTTTGTGGGATATTTAGAATTGTTATGGTAAATAAGGAAACCTTGGTTTAGTGGGGAAAAGTTATATTTTATGGGAAAGATATAGGTTTCATTTGTATAAAGTTATTTTACTTAGTTATCTAAAATTATAAACCAAAAATATATTGGGTATGCAAGTGAATAAATATTTTTTATTAATATTACAAGTACCATGATGAACAATGGAAGCATATAGACCAAGGATTTGAAAATATTTATCTATGATCGATGTAACTACATCATCTCCAACAATATGGAACCTGATAAAAAAGATAAGGATCCCACTTGAAGAATTTAAGAATGGAAAATAAAAAAATTACCTTTTTTGATTTGAATATGTGTACTACAGTCATTTAGTACCTATGTCCATTTTTCAATGGAACTGAAGAAATATCCCTCTAGATCATCCACACACTCTTCAAAAGTTAGCAGGAGCATCGGTCATCAAAATCTGGGTGCTAGTACAGATATCAGAGAATGCCTTTAACATCCGTATGATCACCATAGTGGTGATACTTAAATACATGAAGAATAAATCTGATCAGTTGCTTATATCATCCACTTTTATCTCTAGGAAGAGGGAGAGTGGAGTGAGAGGCTCTCAAAATCATGCAATGAATAGTTACCTAAATGAGAGCCCACACCTCCTTATATAGAAAGGTTTTAAATACCCAAAAGTGGATCCTCAGTCCCCAGATACTTATTACCCACTAAATAATCTAAAAACTAATTATTATGACATAATTATTAAGTTATGAATATCATTTAATTTTTTTCACTTTATTTTAATATAATAAATATATTACATGATAAAATCAAGTAATCTAATTTGACTTGTTGTTCCTAGAAAGATTAAATGAACCTTGAATATTAAAATAATACTCATTCATTAAATATTTTCCATGTGTCCATTTAATATCTTGTGAATACATTTAATACATAAATTCAGTTCAAATTATTCAAAACTAAAATTATATGAATTTATTTATTTCATGGTGATAATATATTCTTGAACACAACTCCTAACCCGTGGAGGGGCAGACCATGTCCTATAATCTTATTCATTTGAATAAGATAAACTTTTGAATACACTAAGTTTATGACCCTTTAAGCCCTTATCTAAATAATAGTGAATATTATTCACATCTGTGGAGAAGAGTCTAGAAACCTATTAAGGCCCCTAAAGAGATAAGGAATAATCATAGTGTTGAAAAAATCTCTTATGAACACACACCATGAAATATAACCTCTTTATCTCAAAATATATCATAAAATAAGATGAACATTTCCTATCATCACCCTTTTTTGTTTTATTATTTTTTAACTGACAAGAAAAACATACCTTCTTCAATCATGACCATGGATTTAGTGAAGGTACTACATTCCTAATCAATAAGGTCTGAGATGTCACTTATTTTGAGAAGAAACATGTTCCATTATAATTTTCAACCAATTCCATACCACCAGTGGTGCACGCAATGCAAGATAACTCACAAAAAAATAAATTTTATGGGTTTGTCCTTGTATTAATGTACATGAACAAATAGTATACAATGATAATAATCTCAATCTAGGAGACCATTGCACATGTTTTTGGATATGAATAATCGATGACACATGAAACTTGTGGTGTTCCTATTAGTGGGTAAGTCCTTATGATCTCATATAACCGAGTTTACCAATTGAGAACTTTGTGAGAAAAAGTCTCAATGCTTATGAACACCTAACAACTGATATTATAAAATCTTCTTTATCAAGTCAAGATGATATTTCTCAGAAATAAAATATATGTTGAAGATTAATGTCATAGTATCTCAAGGTTCTCATTACATCTTGGTAACTACTATAACCTTTTGATATGATAAATAATCTATGGAAATTACCATATATATAGTGGACGCATAAATAACAATATTATTATGGTAAGTTTACATCATGCATAACATTCTGTATACATAGTATGGTAATAAAAAATGACCATTCAAGTTGGGTATAGATAATCCACTTTTATTATATTCCCACTTGTTATAGATCCAACTTTATAACTAATTTTTTTAGTTCTAATATGTTACGATCATGATCTATTGAGTTTATGGGTTTAGTCATTGGGCCTGGCATGTCTTTGCTGCATGGATATTCAGGTATCTATGACCTCAACTCCTTGTAAAAGTCCTCCCAAGAGATAATATCAATGGATATATTACTTTCATCCACTATAAAAACATGACATATTAAATAGTACTATTAGTATAATTATAATAATTTACATTATGATAATTTTTTTACTAGGTGTGATTCCAAGAAATGGAAAAAATCATTACATATTTAACAATACTTCTTCAATAGCATCAGAAGCTGCAACACACTCGGTATTTATTGATATGTATACTAATGGATTGAATGATCTTTTACTGCTCATTAACTTAGCCTAACTATGATATTAGACTATATTTATATAATGTAAAACTAGTTTGTGTCCAATTTTAATTAGTGTACCTTCCTCTCCAAGCATCCGGAACATATTTCTTGTACTCTCTCAAGTATAATCAGATAGGTTTGACTGATTTCAAAGTAGTTATACTAAATACAACTATATATTTTCCTATTATAAAATATATTTTAGAAATATCATATATTATCATATAATGGTGCATGTGATTGATCCATCACAAAATCATATGAAATTATACTTACCACATTAATCTCCTCTTATGTATCTTAAATGTATTTATGGAGAGATTTATGCCATGTAAAAGTAGAAAAAAATTCTTTATTTAATTGTTTTAACTTTTATTTTTCAATACCTTATTAGTATATATAGTTCAGTATTTGTATATGAAACCCATTAAATCTACCAAAGTAGATATTATTACCTAAAACTTAGGTTTTAAATTTAAGTCAATATCTAGAGGGTTATTTTCATTCCATTATTACCTAACTACAAGTCCAATAACCATTTTATATATGTTATCATACATATTTTACTTGGAAAATAGGGGCACTCCCACCAAACTCTTATATACACATGGAAAAAATTCATTTCAAATGAATATTCTATGATCTTGTTACTTACTTAAATCTAAAACTAGATTTTAGTAACTTTCACCCCTTATTGGAATTATTTGGTGTCATTAAATATTTATGGTTATATCTTATATAATCATCCCATGAAAGATGGTATGGAAATAAAATTCCCAATATGATGATTATAGAAAGTATCAATGAAAAGTAGAATATTATAAAGGGTTTAGGCATGATGACTGGCTACAACCAATCGAGCCTTATTGGTAGCATGCTTATAGCACCCATGTATAGTCCCTCTTGAATATCCACCACAGTATCAATATTTGAGAAATTATAAATACTAATAACCTTTAATTTTATTCATGGAACCCATTATATAATTGTAATATAACTTTTCAATATTATATTGTTTACATTTATTTCTTACTAGTAGGATCTATTATTCTTATTTTATAATATATCACTTTCCATAGTGAATATAAAACTACCATTATGGTTTTATATTTCCTCTATTGTATGTACATTTTGAGAATTCATCTTTTATAAGTTTTTTTGTATGTAGTTCCTATGACAACCACTTGTTCATCTTCAACGTTGAGTAAAGAAAAGTCAGTTTTCCTCATATTATCTCAAATAGAGATGTGCACACTTTTATAGAAATACAGTATATCACTTTACTAAATCTTTTCCATCATAGGGGTTTTTAAACATCCTTAGAAACATTTAGGAAAATTACTTTATATTCACATTTTTCTTTTATTGATGAAATTTTATTTATATCCTTAATAATAACCTTTCATCTAAATACACGTTCTTATGAAAAAATGGATTTATATCAGACTATAACTCATATGATATCCATTTTTCATTATAGTTGGTATATAGTTATGGGAAAACCCCACTATTTTAAAATCACATCTTGAAAACTAATGGAATTTTCTATAATATATCTAAGTCTCAACATTGATATTACTTTTACTTATATCATAACTTTGATGTGTATAGAGAAATGTGCATTTAGGAATGGATCCATGAAACATTTTAATGATCAATTCTTACATGTAAGACTTAAAATTTATCCTCCTTACCAAAATCATACCTTTGACGTGTATAAGGAAATGTGAGTTCAATAATAAATACACTCTATATATTCATTATCGATGAATTATTGATCAAAATATTCATGGGAATACAAGCCCAATGAAACTCATATATTCTAACGATGCGTATTTTTTAAGTAAATTTTACATTCCTTAAAACTATTAAAGGAACCTTATAAAGAATATTTATGACTATCCTAACCTTGGAATAGTTCAATATATATATTTGAATTATTTCTGAAACATATGTGGTCTATCTTTATTCCTAAAGGTTTCTTTAACCCAAGATAAAAAATAAACATATCAATAACAACTATGGTCTTTATCTCCATTGAATCTAAAACAATACTGAGTATATCTTTGAAAACTACATTGTTTTACTAGAAAAATAATTATATTATCATAAATGGGTAAAATCGGGTATTAAATGTTATATTAATAAGTTATTTATAATGAATCAAGAATTAATAAACTATTATTTGAGTATTATAAACCACAAAAAAAATTTATTGCATAAAATAAATAATTTCACATTATGTCCAACAAAAATAATAAGTAAATGTTTTAGTAATACTTAAAAAAAGTTCAACCAGATCCTTATTCTTAGAAATTAGAAGTTGTGTACTTCTAACTTGTGAATTAGAAATCTCCCTTTATCAGACGCTTGGAGAATTCAGTTTACTTCTTGTAATGTTTCTAATTTATTTGAATTATATATTTGGATAAAAATTCATATAACACACTCAATATCTAATAACCAAAAATTACAATATAAACATAACTTATAATTGATGAATATACACTAAGTGGAATCCTATTCTTTCTTCTACTTCAATTCATTAAATTTAATCTTCCATAGATTTCTCTCATGACATGTTAAGTAAATAACCTATTATATTATGATCCACCATAGTTCTTTGAAGGATGTTTTTAAGGTTCCTTTGGCATCACAATTTAAATTGTAATTTCACCTTCTCTTTCATTATAGTCACCATAAGAAGTAAAGATTAAACTTTCATTAAGTTAATATCAACTTAGAAAACCTTTCCCAAAAGGTAATGGAGTGGTTTTCTCCATACTTTTTGTTTGATAATACAAAATAAAACTAGATTAATTAAGTGATAAAGATAATATAATGGGATATTTTGAGAGATTATAACACATATTTCAATTTATAATTGTTCAGTTTAATCATAATCTCACTCATATCTTTCTTCACTTTATCCTTGAAAGCTTCTCGGAGATGAGACAAATTGTGAAATCATCAATTTACTGATTTTTTATCAGAAATAATTGGTCATTGATGATAGAATTATGATGTAAACTTAAAAACCTTCATACTTGAGT
Organism: Viscum album; assembly: GCA_963277665.1. Classification (NCBI taxonomy): domain Eukaryota; kingdom Viridiplantae; phylum Streptophyta; class Magnoliopsida; order Santalales; family Viscaceae; genus Viscum; species Viscum album. The sequence goes on along the minus strand of OY728143.1, from coordinate 2,027,855,832 downwards.
CTCTTTTAAGAATATTTCACTCCCTTTCTTTCTAAGGTAGCTCAATATGTAGTAGAGAATCTATCACTTATAATTTCTTTTCATTTAATAATACCTTATTCAAGCACATATACTACACTTGAAAATTATTTACCATTTGGAAATTTTCTTCTTTCAGAACTAATTTCACTGAACTTGTGGTATTACTTTCCATTTTCTACAAAAATAAATTTAAGAAGATTAGTATCTTGATTACTGAATAAACATTAAGGATTAATTAATTCATTAGATGTGTCCCACTATTTTATTGAAACCAGGTATCCCTCACTACTAGATTCAAAATACTCATTTACTTGAGTATTCTAGTGGAAAGGATTCTTAAAAAAACTATTTATAGTCCAATTCACCACTACTCAGAGAGTTTCAAGGTAGGAATTTGACTGAAAAAATGCATTAAATCATGCATCCTTCAACCATTGAGTGAGGACCCATCTTCTATAAATCATAAAACTGATTTTCACAATACTTTGTCTCTAGAGATGCAAATATTTAGATCTACACACTTCTTTTCTTCTATCTTTAATTAAGTTAACCCATCACTTTCATATAAATTCCCCAGTAACAGGAGGCACCCTCAACTAGGGATGATGAGTACCCTGTACACCTGATTTTTCTCAAATTCAAATGATGGAAGGGATTGTGAACTAACATTTCTTTGAGAATTTTTATTATTTATCAACTAATGAATTCATTTTCAATATTATATTCACATATTATGTGATGAAACTCACAACTTCAATATGCAGTAAATAGAAAACATTCACCACATCTTAATATGATTTAATTTATAAATTATTTGTTTATTATTTTATGTGTTCACGTAAACTTATAGATTTGTAAAAATAATATACTGTGCATAAATTAAATAAAAAATATGATTTATCTTGATCCTTTGTTATTGGTTGATCCAATTATTCTCAAGGGATAAAATATGACCCTAGGGGTAAAATACCTGATTCATTTCTGACTCGTATCACAGCTCACACCCTGATCCGATATATCACTTTCTCATTTGGAATGCTACATCATATAAGCATGGTTTAAATCTTATAACATCCTCTGTATAATACATAAATACTCTCACATAGGCGGGGGGGGGGGGGGTCATAAATTCACAATACACATGAAATATAACTTTCATAGACACATAATCTATTATACATATGAAATGAGGAATATAGATGGTGCATAAAATATATATTTTATTAATTAACTACTATAAATACAAACATAATTCAAAATTAATTAATTAATAAAATATAGACTAACATTGGTTGATCAACAATCATGATCAATCAACAAAAAAATTAAACGCATAATAAAAAATTAAATATGTGATAATTTTTTATTGAGGGAATTTAATTGAATTAAATTAATTTATTATAATTTTAATTCAATAAAAAAATTCACTCAGTATAGAAATTTAATTTAATTATATTTCAAAAAAATTAACTTAATTTTTAAATTTTTAAAATTTTCCTAGCCCTCGACTAGCCTGAAAAAGGTATGAGTGGGTCCGTCAAGACCAAACATTGAATAGTTTAGGTTGGGAAAACCCTCTTGGAGTTTGGATGGTGGGTGGCCTAGGAGGGAAAGGTCAATCATAGGAGGGAAGTGCTAGTGGGGTGGTGGTGCTGGTTGGAGGCTGGGCAAGGGTGGGAGAGCTAGTGGGAGGTCCGGTCAGGAAGAGACACACATGGAAGGACCTGATTGGTAGGTGGACCGTGGAAGAAGACTGTGTTGGTTGGGGAAGGGAGGTACATTGTATAGGGGCCAAAAGGTATGGTCGGATGGAATAAATTCAATGGGAGTCCTACAGGGGGAGGCTGGAGGTGGGGGATGTGTGATGAGGGGGAAATAGTGGGAGTCAAGGCGGGATGTTGGCATGATGACGTAGTGAGATGGGCTAACAACATAATGGTGTAGTGATGGGGGTGGTCTATTGGGGGAAACATTCCATTTTTCCACTTATCCAATTGCGTTGAAAAAAATTAGGTTTTTAATTTTTTTGTTTCTTACTTTTCACCTATATAGAAACACGCCTTTTTTCACTTTAAAATATAAAATTTTAATTTATTCAATAGCTAGGTGCCACCCCCAAACTCATTTTTTCAACTTTTAATTTATTTTTTTCAAAATCATAATGGAATGATTTTTGAGAAACCAAAATGGTATTTTTTTAATGTTTCCACATGGATGTGTAACATTTGACCATTCTAGAATTTATAATCATTGGAAATATCCACTGACATCTTCTTTTGGGTAAAAAAATAACAGACACACACACAAACACACACCCACACATCTATATATACATGTTTTTTTAATTTTTAATCTTGAAAACACTAATTATAATCTAATTTAATTATTATAATGACAAAAATTAACCATATGATGTCATATTAAATCATTTTTTGAGGCAATGAGACTGTAACAATTCCCCCTACTTTGATTTATGTTATATTTATTTTTTATTGGATTAAAAATTTTACAACCCCCATATGATACTAATTTTAGGTAACTAAGAACAAATATAATTTATATTGGATGACTATTTTAAAATAATTGATATCAAATTGGAATAAATACATCATATTGAGTGATGAAAACTCGATATAAAATCTTTGGATCTATTGTGAGTAATTTAAGCATGAAAATGAAACTAAAACATTGCCTCATTTTATTTGATGAAAATTTTGAAAACCATTAAATTTTGAAAACTGTTTCTTAAAGGAACTGAATCCAGATCTATCTAGATCATCCACACATTTGTTAAAATTCCATGGGAGTGTTTATCATTGAAATTTGGGTGCTAGCATGGAGATCTGATGACACATTCAACGTCTTGATGACCACCATAGTGACAATCATTTGATCCGTGAAAAAGTACTCTAATAGATTTCTTGAGTATGTAACTTCTCCCTCTAAGAAGAATTAGGGAGGAGAGAGGGAGGATCTAAAAATCATGCAGTGAATAGTTACTTGAATGAGAGCATCGTTCTTCCTATATAGTGAGGTTCCAATTACCCAAAAAAAGGATCTCGAACCCGGAATATGTATTACCCACTAAATAAGTTATAAAAAACTTCTTATGACTATTTTACTGAGTCATAAATTTTATTTATATTTTTATCACTTATCTGAAATATAATAATTCATTTCTTCTTAAAATTGATACATTTAATTCAACTCATTGTTCCTACAAATACTAAATGAACCTTTAATATTAATATAATATTCATTCATTAAAATATTTTCCATGTATTCACATAAAATCTTGTGAATAAATTTAATAAATATATTCAACATTAATTATTCTAAAATCGAATAATATGAATTTATTTATTTCTTAGAGGTCATATATTCTTAGATAGAAATCATACCTCATGGTCGTGCCCACCAAGTTAGATACTCCAATTCAGTATATTATGCAAAACTTTGGAATACGCTCAGTGTGTGACCCTTGAGGTCCTAATCTTGATAGTAGTAAATACAATTCATAGAATAGAAGAGGATCCTAGAAACCCATCAAGACCCGTAAGGAGATAAGGAATAGTCATAGCAATGATGACCTTTCTTATGAGCACACATTGTGTATTAAAATCTCTTTGTCTTGTGATATCTCATAAATTAGAACACACTTTATTTCATCAAAATTTATTTCATTATTATTTATTGAAATAACTGAAAAAACATAACTTATTTTAATATTTCCATGGATTTAGTGAAGGTATTACCATCATAATCAACTGGTCCTGAGATATCATACCACCAATGGTGCAGCCAATGTAAGCTACCTCTCCATGACATAATTTTCATGGTATTTATCTTACATCAAAGTATGTGATAAAATAGTATACAATAATGATAATATCAATCCAAGATACTATTTCACGTGTTTTCAAATAGGAATAACTAATGACAAATTAAACATGCGATGTTCCTATTAGAGGTTAAGTCTTCATGATCTCATCTACTCAAGATCGCTAAGTGTGAATATCATGAGAAGAAGTCTCAGTGATTCTAAGCCCCCAACACTTGATAGTAATAAATAATCTATGTCTATTCAGTATAATTTATCTATACAATATGATTTTTTAATATTAATTTATTAGTATCTTGAGGTTCCCATTATAGCCTAGTAACTTCTATAACCTTTTGATGCAATAAATAATCTATAAACAATACCATGTAAATTTGGTATATAGAAATACCAAAAATATTATGTTAAATTTACATCATGCATAACATATAGTATATATGATATGGTAATATAAAATTATTGTTCAATTTTGGTTTATAAAACCCAATTTTATAAAAGATATTATAATTATAGAAGTTTTAGTTTGGGTCTCTTAAGTTGGCATCAAATACAGTTTGTAAAATATAAGTTTTTCCACAATATCCAGGAGTGAGGGTCTTGGGTAACTTAGTTTTAGTTTGTATTTTTTAATTCATACCCTATTAAATGTTTCCTATATTGTATAATACAAGGAATCAAATTCTAATCTTAAAATATTATATCTTTGTAAGTGTATCTTTCTAGATATCCAGGATCCAATAGGAAACCTCTACTTCCTTACTGATAAAAAAAATTATTATTAGATAATAATCTTAAAAGATCATATATTTTTAGCACTAACCCATTAGAGTTAAAAGATACAATAAATAATATGTGTTTTCTTATTGATAATCAACGTTTGGTATCGAAACAAATTCTTTAGATGAATTACCTTGTTTCTTATCCTCTTAATACTCCTTAAATTTTTGTTTGAACTAATTATTATTATTAGAATGAAAATATGGAATATTTTTTTATCTATATAAGTATTACCAACCATATTAGTGTTATTAGATACTACTATATTCCCATGAAAGTGTTAAAATGTTTTTTCTCATGAGGAAATTAAAAATATTTATTTAATTATTTTTAGTTCATGAAATTTTTATATATAGTATGAATAGAGATATGAAGAAAATTATTTCATCATGTTACATTCCACATAAAATATATAATTTTATTGAGCTTACCTTTTACACATATCTACTAGTGAACAATTATTTAAAATATTTACCCCTTATAAAGAAGTCAATTGAAAGCTTGTTTGAGAAGACTCTATCTGATGGAACTTTTGAATACTCAGTAATGGAAAAAGATAAATACCTAATAGACTCAATAAAGAATAACCCATTGAAACATTAATCGATGAAATATGTGAATCACAGTTTTATTCTTCAAACTTTCTCATTACCACATCCTTCTAAATATTTATGTAAGAATAATATTAAATGAGATTATTTACTAATTTATTCACTATAATTCATAAAATGACTATCCTCAAAAATCCTCATTGAAAAAGAAGAATATCTTCCAGAATATTTTTCCTATAAATATTTTGATTCTAAAAAAGAGTATTTAAGGTCCATTGAGTATATTAATTTTGATGATTAAAATATATAGGAAGAAGAAAAAAAAAACACAAGAGACATATATATAATACTCATCCACTGATGAACAAGGTGATCAAGACCCATGATTTTATTTCTTAAATCTCAATAGATATATACTTGATCAGCATTCACAATTAAAAAATTGAAGGATATTAATCTTCATCAAAAGAATATTTGGAATTGAAATTAATAAAATCTTTGATTCATATATTGATCTAATTACCACTCATATAAATATAATTTTTATTGATTAACCATCAAATTTAGAAGAATCAAAATTTTTCAAAAATATTCAAATGATAAAATATAATATAAATACATCCTCTAAAAAGAAAGAAGTAAATAACTTGAAACCTGAAAATAAAATCTATAGTGCAATTTGGATAATTTTTTGGATAAAAGAAAAAATTAAAAAAAACACTTTTCAATTCTAGAAACCTGTAAATTTTTTATATGATATCAAATTTTTGAAGGAAAGAAGGAAATTATACCAAAGTTAATTTGTATCAAGAAAAAAAGAAATAATGGGTTGTGAACACTTCCACCTTTTAGAAAATTATGCTCACAACTACTTAATGATGACAACTTAAAGCCTTAGTATGAATTGATCTTTCTTATCTAAATAACTTGAGAAAGTGGACAATAATTATTAATTAGATATATAAAATTAAATTTTAGTTTTGAAATAATTATGTGCTATAATAACTGGGCCTAAGAAAACTTTTGTCTTAAAATCCAAATTTTTGATCACTTATCATGAATAACTCTCAGATAGAAAAATTCTCACATAAGATAATAATTATCATAAAATAATTAATATCAATGATGAATAATCACTTTCCATAAATTATTATTTATTAGGTTTTCTTGAAACTCAAAATCAATGAGGTAATAGTGAGTCAACTACATAATTATCTTTTTTAAGAAAAATTTTATTTATATTTTTAGAAACCACACAACATTACTATTTTTATTCATTAATAGATATCCAATTATTGAATTTAGTGAAATTATCTTGTGTGGAATTTCATTTTTCAATGCATTAATTTATTACAATACTTTTTCAAAGTTCCTATTCTGAGACGATAAGAGAGGAACTAACATTTATTCAAAGTAAAAAATTAAGTGTATCTTAACTCACTCTATATTCATGGATGTTTTTAAATTTTTACCTCAACAAATACATAAAAAAATATCTAGACTAAAAGTTCATATTCTTTTAACTTTAATATAAAATTATTTTTAATCCCATTGGAATGTAATTTTCTATTCTTAGGTTTGGATAGTCATAACAAACCCATGAGAGTAAGGACCATAAAGTTTATTCTTATAGGAATAATTAAACATCCATCACATGAAAAATAATCTATCAAATATTATAGAAACATTTAAATAAAAACAATGAAATACTGATACTCAAAAATAACACTTTCATAATATTATCCTTTGAAAAATAAAACATTGAACCACATATATAGAAAATTTTATATCTAATTAATGATCAATATTCTTATGTTCTTAAACATATAAGTCTAGTAAAATCTAGGAACTATTATGGTTATTGAAGTACTATTTTTTGTTTCCTTCCAAACCCCTTTTCAAAAATTTGTTTTCAAATAAGTGTTGAGTTCCTTGATTTCTATTATTTCTATAAAATTAAATATTTCAATTTTATTTACTTTTAGATCTTAATATATGACTATTAGTAATATTATTATTTTTTAAATATCAATAAAAACCAATCAATATTTACTTGTAGAAAAGATTTATATATACTTCCGGGTGTTTATTTTTATAGGGGGGGCATTTATCTATTCCACCCATCATTTTAAGGCCATATTTTCTTTTTTTAATAGGGGAGAAATATTATTTATTTACACCGAAGTTGAATTTATATTAAAACCTCAATTCATAGATATAGATAGTACACCTTTATTAAATGAGGGGAGTGTGTTCAAAAAGGGGAGAGTCATATATATTTGTTATCTTCAATTTAACCATTTTATGAAAATCACTAAGGGTAAGAATGTGAGTTGAAACCATCCTATGGAGATGAAATGAAGGATACAAGATTCCTTATCTTTTATTTTTTAACATGTATGAGAACTTTTCAATATAAATAATTGAATTTTTTCATTCTTAATTTATTCTTTAATTGTATTGTGAAAATAAAAAATAGGATATTGTTAGGTTACCTTCTGGATACAAGAATTCTCATCCTTTAGAAAAATGTTTTTTAATGATCAAAATGAATTAATATATTTATATAATATATTTTATTTTATGTTTTATATGATATATATAAAATAATGATAAAATTAAAGTTGTATAGCCAAAGAGATAAAATATCACAACATTCCAAATTTTATAACTTTTTGTTGACACAACAAGGAAAAAAGATGAAAAATAGATTTAATGAAGCAGAAGTAGAGTGAAGAATACCATAGAATAAAATTTTTTATCTGAACTACACTTTTTGAAATAAAAAACCAAGTCTAAATTATAAAGTAATTTATTAAGAGCATCTAATTAATTCATGTGATACTTTTTTACAAAGTTTGAGTCTTAATAGACTTTAGAAAATGGACTTCTAAAGTGAAAATATATTTTTTCCATATCTACATAAACTCCAATGACCATATTTTCACATTATTATAAGTCAATGAAGAAACTTTTTATTAACCTAGAAAAATAGATATAAAAGAAATGACTTTGAAATTATACATGTTAATATTAACTATTAAATTGGTGAAAATCATAAGAGAATCCAACTTATCTACAATGAATATATTTTTTTATGGAAAAATTTCTAATTATATATAAATTTATATTAGGGAGATCATTTTGAGTAAACATTAATAGGTATTGATACTTCGCGTACCAGGTTTTATAATAATTTCAAAATATCACAAGTATCCCATCTTGTTCTTTCATTATTCTATCCTGTAATATTCTGATAAAAAAGGCCCAGAGATAGGTAATTTTTATTTTCTGATCATCACATCAAATAATTCCCATGAATAAGGAATTATTTATTAATCCTAAAATAGATATATAAAATATAGGAGTAGTATTTCATATCCCATACATATTTAACATTTTGTGTGTTATATTTTTCCAAACATTGTTTTAATTTTTCTATCTACTTTACTTTGTCCTAACTCAATGTTTATTTAAATTATATATTATTTCCAAATCATGTAAAAGATGAAAATTGATAATTTAGTATTCACTCATCATCATCTAAACATTCCTTAAATATCTATATTTTTTTTTTCAGATATTAATCTTTAATGGTACTTATTGAATTTGTAGGAATGTATTTATTTATATTTGTAAATTCATTTCAGTACATTATTTGTTATTTTAATTTATTGGATTATTTTTCTCTGAAGAATTTTTTATTTTACACTTTAATTTTCCACCATTAATGAAATTTTATTTTCCAATACTTTTTAACTAATGTATTAATTTTATTAAATCGATTTTCATTGGTTCTTTTCAATTAAACCAATATTTAGAGTTTTACATACTGGATAATACAACATTCATGTTTTATTAAAGTAAAATTTTAGTGAATTTATTATTATTTTAAATGGAATATTGGTAAAGTAAATATTTTGTGATTTTACTAAGTTAAAAAATTTATGGATTCATTAGTAAATTCATATCTAGTGGAAAATTATATGTGAATATTATATTATTTGGTTGTTGTAGGATATTTTGTAATGATTATGGTGTAAGTTAATTTAAATATTATCTATATGTTATAAATTTTTAAAACTCGGACACAAAATATATTGATATATTAAGGTGTTATATAGAAATATTATATGCTCTTTTAATCATTAAAACCTTCAATCATCATTATAATCTTCCAAATCATTATGTGTTCCTCAAATAATTTTTTAGTCTTTCTTATATTTTAATTTCCATTATTATTTGTCAATTATTGTAGAAAAAATGATCATATAACATAGATTCTCACATATTATACCACATAATGTATGTTCAGTGGGATTTGATGAAAAAACACATGTTATGTAGGATTTATAATCAAATAATGATATCAAACTTTGATTACCATGACAATATTCTATTTCTTGATATCATAATAACTTCAAAATATACTCTTTCCAAACCTTTGAAATTGCACTTCATCTCTAAATATTTTACACACTTTATATCCGACTTATCCACGAAGTTTCATAATTTATTAATGTGTTTATTTGAAGAAATGTTCTTGATTATATCCCAGATTTCTTAGTCCTGATCAATATATATTACTCTTTGAATCATTATAGAATCACAATATTTCTGCACTAATACTCAAATAACTCAATCAACATGATTAACATGACATTTTCTCATGTTTGATAATAGTTTATACAAATATTCAATATCTAATTTCATTAATTTTTTTTATTTTAACATTTTTATCTTTGATCACATTATTTTATACATGAGGAAAATTTTAGAAAAATATAATTTCTTCATGAAAACATTTTCTTTGTCTCATGTTTTTTACAATAAATAGTTTTTTTAAAGATTTATTAGATATTATACCTAAAATTAATTATTCTAAATTATTATTATTAATGAAATAATTTTATTAACGGAGATCAATCTATTGATCCAAAATATAAATAAATTTATAGATAAGTTCTAGAAAATTACCATTCAGATTAAAGATTTAAACTTTTCAAAATTATATTTAATACAAATTTTTCTTTTACCAACCCATGATAATAATCTCAATTTTTAATAATGTAAAATAATAAAAACATAAAATAAATTTAAAAAATGTAATTAATCAAAATATTGTGAATTTACTTGTCATAAAAAAAATAAATAATCAAAGTAAAAAAATTGATATATATATATATATATATTATTTTTAGTGTTTCTATTTTAAACATAATATATGTTTTCTAATAATTTTTTAAATATCATTATCATTTTTTATATTTTAAATTGGAAAAATATATTTTAAGTGAATAAAACATGAATGAATAAATAGATAATGAGAAACATACTCCAAAATGGTATATTGGAATGTGGTTATTGAATATTATTTTAAAATTGAATAATTTCAATTTACTTTTTTGTTTCATAAATGTTTTACATATTTGGACCATAATGTGGTTGTATTGACCACTTAATGGTCTATCATTATGTTCACCATGACATGGTGTAAGAAATAAAGAGATGGTGGCTATATATTATATTATCATATTATACAATAATGCTTTATTTTGCCACCATATTCTCTACCATCTATCATACTCATTTTATAGTTATATGATAATTATTTTTTGGAGTTTGAATGTGTTTCATGATTTTTTAAAGTTAAAAAATCAATTTGGTTATTAAGTTAAGTGTTTAAAGTGTTAAAATATTGGATAACATTTGTGAAATTTTCGTTCAACGTAGTCGAAACATTTGAGGTTTTTAGAGGAATATACAAATAATTTCAATACTCTTAAAATGTATGGATATCCATTATGTTAAAATACTGTGTAGTACTCCTCAAAATTGAGATCATTACATAGATCATGTATCTCTCCCACCTTTGAACTTAAGGTTTTATCATAATATATCATTGAGAGAGATCCTACCCGAATGTAGAGTGATTCCCATGATTTGTGGAAACCTTTAAACGAAAGAGTATTTTTTTCCACTTCTTAGTGATCTTGATCAACTGCCTATTTGAAGCTTCTATAGAGCATATTAACATGGTGGAAGGTACATTTAACATCCCACTCCTCCTCATTTTCTTTATAGGGTGGTGAGATGCTATCTGGCCTTAGGAGACATCCCCAAGGTGCTAAAGGCTAGCAATAAATTCCAAGGGATTCAATAACGATGGGGGTTAATTTCTCATTTGAAATAAAAAAAATACATCCAAACATTCTATAACCAACCTAAAATACATGATTCATGTCAATAATGATTCGAAATTTAAAATTTCTTAAAAAACAATACAACCAAACCATAATAAACAAAAATCAGAGTACCAATCGGAAGACTTAACAACACAACCCAAAGAAGCTATGAAAAAACTCCACAACTCCACACCAAGCTCCCATCACCACAAGACCATACAAAAATTATGATTAACCAATAAATAAATGAGTTTCTTTACCTTTACCTATGTCTTGGAATACAATATCTTCAAAAGAACCAGGGTGACAAAGGAGGGGTGGGTAATAATAATCACTAGGTTTTACCCAAATGAATTCCCTACACACACCACTAGGATAGAACATTTTTTCACAATTTATACAAAACAGTTTATATAAATCCATTAAAATAATTCAATAATTAACCATAATACAAACACATCATTACCAAAATAAATTCACCCAAACCAACACAATTCCATGGAATGAAACCAAACATGTCCTTAACCATTCCACATTGGCCTTATCAAGTAATCCCATGTGTCTGAATGCCTACCACAAACATACTCATGCTTTTACACACGAGCTCAGTGTCACCATTGATGGTGGAACTTCACGTCTGACCCCATCCCCTTTTTATAGTGTTACTTCACACCCACATTACAAAACTTGATGGTGGTCCTTCATACCTAATATCTATCCTCTCCATCACTTTCTTACACCACATAATCCAATAATCAAAAAATCTATAATTACCAAACCATATCAATGCAGAATTTCCAAACCAAACCGTCCCTTAAGCACATAAAAAATTCCAACATAGCTATAACCATTTTAATAAATCAATATTTATTGAAAATGAGATTAAAACACATCCATGAAAAATTTAATTTCAATAAAAACCCCTTTTATTAAAAACCATTTTTGGAAACCATTTCCCAAAATCCACCAAGCCAATGATTTGAAAATCTTCATTTTAAAATCCAACATGAATCACATTGCACTACAATAATCCATTTTCCCCAAATCCAAAAAACCTCACCAAATGAGTGTCAAACAAGATTCACAGATCAGAAACATTATCTATTACAAGAAACAACCATTAATTTGAAATTAAACCCTTCTAGTTATATAAAAATTGGGATGAGAGTGAATGCACCTACCTTAAGGTTCCAGTGAAATCTACCAACGCACAACCACACCACAAATTCAGGTGAAAATTCCACAAATATGCCTTAGAAATATTTTCTTAATATAAAAAATCCCAACTCTCATCATTTTAGGAAAAAAACCCCTATATATACATGAGATGGGTGTAGATCTAGAAAATCAATAGAGAGGGGAAGCTAGATCTAAGGTAAACCATGGAACAACCAAGAGAGGAGACTGAACAGAGAAGAACTACCTTTACTAAACCTTGAAAACCATTTAAATCACCTCCAAAATGAGTGGGAAATGTACCCTAATCCTCTAGGAGAAGAAATCCAGAGTGAGTATTGAGTGGGATTAAGTTTGGGGTGTTTTAGTTTTACCTAGAGTGGTATCATATTTAAAAACCTAATTTTTAATGTTGTGCACAGTTAGCTTGCACTGTTATACAAACCATTCACTAACCATACTGCTGCTACTATCCAAAGGGATCCTCACATGGTTTCCTCAAACATTTAGTCAAACCATGTGAAAATAATATTAATCCAACTAACTCACATTTCATGGTTACTTAGGGGGTTATGCATGGTTTCACCTAATTATTTTCAAACTGTGAGCCCTTAGAAATGCCCAAAAACCATTCCAAAACCATCCCAAACTCTCCCAAACATTACTCAACCACTTTTCCTACAAAAAAAGACATAAAAAAGGATCAAATACCTCAAACTCGGGGTACTACATTATCCCCACCATTGGAATTTCTGTCATAAAAAAGTATAGAACCATCGCTTTGAGAAAGAGCTCGGACCATTGCTCGACCATCTATTTCTCCCGGCCGCAAGTATCCTCTTGAATATGACCATGTTTACACAATACCTAAACTAGACCAATTATACTACCACAAAATTATTTCTATTTTATATCTATAATATGCATGAGCACATGAACTAAAGAAACATCTGGCTATAGATCAACACGATCCCAACAAATCACATGGCCATGACCCGACTGATACTTTTACAACTACGAGACATGAAAAAAATTGTGCATCACACTAAACTGTGGTTGAAAATCCAACCAATATGCCACCTCTCCTACCCTCTAAATTATCTGAAAATGACTAATATACCTTAGATATAACTTTCCCTACATCCAAAACCAATGATGTCCCAATCTCAGAGAGATTATCAAGAACACATGACTACCCACCTCAAATGAAAACAATAGTCGACGATGGTCCACATAAGATTTCTGATGAATCTGAGCCATCTCCATTATCTTTATGATCAGATTAATATTATCTATTGTCTCATGGACAAGGCTCATCCCAACCATCAAGGTCTCACCTTTTTCCACCCAACATAGTAGAGAATAACACAAATTCCCATACAATGCTTCAAAAAATCCATATGTATAGAGTCCTGGTAACTGTTATTATAGGATAAATCCACCAAGGATAAGCGATATTACCATGAGCCACAAAAATACATCAAACAAGCCCGTAAAATATCTTATAATGTTTGTATCATTCTCTTAGATTTTCCATCCATCTGAAAATGATGCGCCATAGTAATTGTTAACTAAGTCATAGGGGCTTGTTGCAAGGGTTTCAAAAAATGAGGCATGAACCTAAAATCATTATATGATACAATCAAAACTGGTATTCCATGCCTATTTACCACCTCATGGATATAGATTTTGGATAGATCATCGACAACGTAAGATTCAAAAAAAGGGTTGAAATGGGATGACATTGTGAGCTGATCCACTATCACCCATATGCCATCGTTCTTTCTGAATGTTCTTGGGAGACCTATTTAAAAATCCATGACTATATGATACCACTTCCACACAGGGATATGTAAAGACTAAAACATACCTGCTAGTGACAGATGCTCCACCTTGAATTTCTAATAAGTCAATCATCTTGAAAAAAACTCAGCTACTTTCATTTTCATACTTACCAACTAGAACTAGGCTTTCAACATATTAAACATTTTCTAAATTCTAGGATGGAAAACCCATCTTGAATTATGATAAATAGTGAAAAGTTTATCTTGAGAATCAATTGATATAACCATCCAATTCTGAATGATCAAAAATGAATTCCCATCCAGTTTCCATCCCTCAATAGTGTCCCCACCATTGAGTTTCGAGCTCATAGATACACACTCTGAATCATTTGTCTTTACCTCTCTAACAAAACATACCAAGTCAAGAACCAACAAAATTAGAGAGAAAATGGTTACATCACCCTGGTCTTCACATTCCAACCTCACTTCAGTTAAAACCGACATCAACTACCACTAAACCGTTTCATATTTCACCAATTGAGCTTATGAATTTCTGCTTAATGCATTTGCCACCGAATTTCACTTACCCTGCGTGTACATCAAGTCAAAGTCAAACATATAGAGGTACTCCATCCATATCCACTTCCTTAAATTCAAATATCTATATGAGAATATATGCTTTAATATAGTATGATTGTTATACACCATGATTTCTCACTGAAGAGATACTGACGCCACATTTTCAAGGTTTGCACCATTGTTTCCAACTCCAAATCATGTTTTAGGTAGTTCTTCTCATGAAACCTTAACTGTTCTGAGTTATATGAAGAAAAATGATTCCATTTAATGAGATCAAAACCTAACCCTGATCCCAATGCATTATAATACACAACGTAACCATTCTATGGATTTGGAAAAATCAAGATTGGTGCTGATGTAAGGAGATCCTTAAGCTCTTTAAAAGATTTATGGAACTTCTCTTCCCATTAGAATGAAACATTCCTTATTATCAAAGCTATCATATATGAAGTTAATTGTAAAAAGTCATGAAAAAAGTGTCAACAACACCTAGATAGATCAAGGAATATCTAAATCTCAAAAACATTATTTGATAGTTTCTAAGATATAATAACCTCTATCTTTTTTGGATCCACTAAAATACCTCTTTTAGAAATAACATGGCCATGGAAATGAACTTATTGTATCCAAAAGTCACACTTTGATAGTTTTACATACAACCGAAGATCTTTCAAGATCCCCAACACCTTGTTTATGTGTTTCTCATTCTCTAACCTTTTCCTTGAATACACCAATATATCATCCATAAACACCACCATGAAAGAATCAAGATATATCTGAAATATCAGATTAATCAATTCTATGAACACTGCTAGTATATTTGTAAGACCAAAGGGCATAAATATATACTCATAATTTCTATATCTACTTCTGGAATACATTTTTGGGATATCCTCCTTTAGTACCTACCATTGATGATATCTTGATTGAAATTCAATCTTGGAGAACCATTGAGTTCTCCTCAACTGACCGAACAAGTCATCAGAGCATGGAAGTGGATATTGATTCTTAATCAAGACTTATTTAGGATTATGATAATCAACACACAACCAAATAGTTCCATGTGCCTTTTTAATAAAAAATTTGTAACTTCTCAGGGAGACGTGATAGGCTAGACAAACCCTTTATTTTCTAAATCATCCAAATGCAATTTCAATTCCCCCAAATTCATTGGTTCCATTCATTTAGATGGATGTAAGATATAATTTGTCCCTAGAAGGAGATCAATCATAAAATCCACTTCTATGAAGGGTGGGAACCCAGACAATTCTTTTGGAAATACATCTGTAAAATGATCATCAATTGTTAGAAAACTCTATCTCCTAAACTCTTCCATTAATGCTAAAGACAAGGATTCTAGATGATACAAGATCATCCCAGATGCTAGTTCCAACAAATCCATTTAACTTACCTTCACATTTTTCTCTCATCTAAAGTGATTCTCGATGCCATCCCCCATCATAAAAGTAATTGTTCATTCAAAACAGTCGATGTGGGCCTTAAAAATTGTCAACCAATATATACTAAGGATTAAATCATACACATACATCTCAAGCATCAAGAAGTCCCACATCAACTCATCCTCATCCAAAACTATACAACATGTTCTACACAAGAAGTCTCAACACTCTCTTTGACCTAGAGGAGTTCGATGTTTTAAAATAGTAGGCATCATTTCTACACTTAAACCAAGAAAATCAATGACACAAGAAGAAATGAATGAATGAGAATCACCCATATCAAACAAAACTTGCATAAAGGTAAAATTCAAAAGAATCATACCTCTCACCATGGATGGTCCCAGCTGATCATCCACCATAACTAGATCACCTCAAAACACCTACTTACTGGATATACTCTGATCTTTATTACCTTACTAAAACTTCTCCTATTGAGGAGTCCTGGTATTCATAGAATCACCATGACTGACGCAACTCTACTGATGAGGAGTATGATGTTTCCCCCATCTTATAAAGGCATTGGACGCTTGTGACCCCAGAGGGGTGTCGCGAACACCCAATCTCAGAGAATTAGGACAATAATGTTGAAGATGACCCATCTTCTTGCAGTTTTGACATGCTCGAGGCTGTTCCATACAGTCCCGCTTCATGTGGCCTATATAACCACATTGAAAACATCCAGTCTTAATCTAAGGCTTCATAAGTAGATTCACAGATCTTGCCTCAAATTATGAGCAACAAAATTTACCCCAGAAATTTGTTTCCCAATCGACTTATTCCATACATTAGTGTTCCCACCATTCCCTATTGGTACACACATTATTCCCCTACCTGTCACCCCCAAGATATCACTTTCATCTATTAATGCTCTATTCACAATTTCTGTATAATTAGTTATACATAGAACCTCAATTTTGCGGTGAATTTCTTTCAACAATCCAAATTCAAAAACCTATGGCTTCAAAGATACACTAGCCACCACCTCAGGTGTAAACCGCAATAAGTTCATAAACATAGTTCCATATTCTATTACCAAATTTTTCTCTTTCTTTAGGATGAATAAATATGTTGTGTGCTGAATTTTGAAGGTATGAGGGTATAATTGTTTATTGAACAATTCCTCAAAACCTCCCCATGTTATAACGCAGTCTATTCCAGCCTGGGCTACCAACTCCCACCATTGACATGAAATATCTTCTGGCATGTATGTTGCTAAATTCACTTTTAACTATGAAATTGTTCCCAAGAGATTGAATATTCAATTAATCCTGTTCAACCATGCATCTGGACTTTATGGATCTGAATCACCACTATAAAATGGGTTGATTTTAATTTTGAAACTGAATCAAGTGATCCACATGCCTCATCTCATATCTTATATTCCCACTTTCCACAACTTGGAAAGATTTCACTATGCTCTGTACTAGCTGATAGTTCACCTGTGGATCAGGTACGACCACATTTTATACAACATCCTCCATTTGGTCTCTACAATGCCAACCTGGTGCCATTTTTATTGACACAAGAATCACCATAAGTCTCACTCCCTTGGAACTAAAGGCTTACAATTTCAAATTATATCATATTAAGGCTATCACAAATATATGTTCCAAAATTTACATTTTCTAATGTTCAACCATTTTTAAAAATCCATTATGTTTTGAAAATCAACCAATTTTCAAAATACCACAATTGTTCTATTTCCAAAACCGCTAATTTGAAATCCATTACCATATTTTTCAAAAAATAACACTACCATATCACAACATATATCACTATTCGAAATGAAATATGCAATCCTAGTGGTAATTCATTTATACCATGCATTCCATTATTGTCTCATTGGCTACACCCACGACAATGAGATTACACTCCTATAAGTGTCTCCAAAACACTTATGTACCCAACTCCTTAGTAACTTGAAGTTCAGTATAAAAGGGTTAGCTACATCCTTTTATGCTATACATTTCATGTTTTGAAAATCCTATGCCTTGATAACATCTCAACATGAGGAATAATCCAAGAATTAATGTCAACTCCAAGATCGAAAATCAACACCAAGGAAACAAACAAACATAGAAGTCAAGGAATTAAAACAATGATACCACTTGGAACATGCCACCCATTCTTATTGGATTGAGTGGGTGGTGAGATTCTACTTAGACTTAGGTGAAATCCCCTAGCTGTGAAAGGTTGGAAATGAATGCCAAGGGATTTAAGAAACTTTGGGTATGATTTTCCATTTGAAAGAAAAAAACCACCCAAACATACTATAATCAACCACAACAACATGATGCATGTCAATAATGATTCAAAATTCAAAATTTCTAAAAGACCAATACAACCAAACCAAAATAATCCAAAATCAGAGTACCAAGAGAAAGACTTAACAATAAAACCCAAAGAATCTATGAAACAACTCCAGATCTCCACACCATGCTCCCAGCACCACAAGACTGTCCAAGCATCTTGATAAACCACTAAGGAAATCAGATTCTTTACCTTTACCTATATCATATAATACAACATCTAAAAAATCACTAAAGTGCCAAAGTATGGGGTGAGTAATAATACTTAGTATGTTTTCCCCAAATGACTTCCCTACAAACACCAAAAGGATAGAACACGTTAACACAATTTATATAAAACAGTTTATATCAATCTATTAAAACGATTCAGTAATTAACTGTAAGAAAAACATATCATTACCCAATGAAATTCACTCAAACCAACATAATTCCAAGGAAAGAAACCAAACATATCATTACCCATTCCACATAGGCCTTACCAAGTAATTCCACATGTTTTCACGCCTACCACAATCGTACTAACACTTTTACACATGAGATCGATGTTATCAATGATGGTTGAACTTCATGTCTAACCCCAAGCCCTTTTATAGTGGTACTTCACACCAAAATTCCAAAACATGAAGGTGGTACTTAATTACCACTATCTATACTCTCAAACCCATGCTTATACCACATAAGCTAACAATCAAAACAATCAATAATTACCAAACCATATCGACACAAAATTACCAAACTAAATAATCCCTTAAGAACATCAACAATTCCAACAGAGCTCTAACCATTTCAATAAATCCATATTTTTTGAAAACACCATTAAACCATATCCATTCCCAATATCATCTCAATAAAAAACCTATGTATTGAAAACCATTTTCAAAAAAAATTTCCAAAAATATTCCATTCCAATGATTTAAAAATTATTATTTTAAAATCAATCATGAAGCACATTGCACAAAAATAATCCATTTTCACAAAATCCACAAAACCACACCAAATGGGCATCAACAAGCTTCACACATTAAAACATCATTAATTACAAGCTACAATAATTAATTTGAAATTAAATACTTGTATTTATATAAAAATAGATTTGATAGTGAAGCCACCTACCTTAGGGTTTTTGCAAAATCGACCAATGCACAACCACACAACAAATACGGGAGAAAGTTCCACGAAAATGGCATAGATGTATTTTCCTAACATCAACAGGCCCAAATATCATCATTTTAGGAAAAAGACCTATATCAATATGATATGTGGGTATATCTAGAAACTAAGAGAAAGGGGAGGCTAGATCTAAGGAAAACGAAGGAAAAACCAATAGAAGAGACTTAATAGAGAATAAATACCTTCACCACACCTTGAAAACCCGTCAAATCAACACTACAATGAGTGGGATAGTTGTGATAACCCTTGAGAAGAAGAAATACCAAGTGATAATTGAGTGGGAGAATGTTTGGGGTATTTTAGGTTTGTCTTGTGTGGTCCCATATTTAAAAACCCAATTTTTAATGTCGTGCACGGTTAGGTCACACGGTTATACAAAATGTGTGCAAACCTTGGTTCTAATACTATATAAAGGATGCCATAAAAATTTTCCTCACATGGGTAGATACATAGTGAAAAAACTATGTGAAACCCACTGCCTCATGGTTCATGGTTACCTGGGGGGGTCTGCATGGTTTCACTTAACTGTTCTTTAACTGTGCACCCTTAGAAAATATCCAAAACCATTCCAAATGATGTTCATCATGGGATATTATAGGATTCCATAAAGTATTAATTTTATCGTGAGTAGAATTTCATATAGAGATTTAGAATATGATTACAAGGTATATAATAAGATATTTACTCTGGATAAACCACTAGGTATATACCACATGGAGTGTCATATACAAAGTATTTTGTACACTAGGGGTTCATGTTTCATATTGAATCCTCATAGATGAGGTTGGAGAGATACATAGAATAATAAATTTTATACATTAATAACTTTATTATAAAATCCTTGAGGCTTATCTCACCAAGGGGTGGATGGATATAATTCTGATCATGTTGTCAGTTAGAGATTAACCATGATAGGATTTTTCCACTTTTATGAAAATTATAACATCCCAAAACTCTATTGAGATAGAGTGAGGAAGTGAACAAATGTACCTAGATAGTACTATTTTCTCAGATATGATAATAAGATAACCTAAAATAGGGGGTTGGGATGAATTTTATTCTAAAATACAACTATTAATTTTCTTCCACCTCAAGTTGTAAGACTATCAAAATTTATGATCTTTAGGACAACCAATAGTTTATTAGATTAAAAATGGAATACTTATAAGTATACTGATTAAATAAAATTGAAATTCAACAATCATTAAAATGGTATAAATTCATTAGAAATATAAACAATTATAAAGCTTTTAAATATGAATTAAATTTAGATTGTTAAATGTTAAGAAAAATACGACAAATATAAGAATATAAAATATAATAAATAAAAAAATAAAAAAATGTTGAGTATCTGATTATAATTTAAATACACCTATAAAGGATATTATAAAATATAGAATTTTATCATGACACCCAATAGCTCATTGGTATGTGTTTATTTCATTTTTTTTGTTTCATTTTATTTTTTTTATAGTTCCTAAGAGTATGGGTTAAAAATCATTAAATTTGGAGGGGTGGGGGCATACCCGGGTGTAAGGTTTAGTGATAACCCTGCACCCAAACTGTAAAAATAGACGGAAGGTTTATTTTATTATTTAATAGGGTTACTTAATTATTTTTATAACCATGTCTGACTTATAGAAAAACTATAAAACCACTCTTTGGGTTTCTAGTGATGATCGTATGGTTACCACATAGTTTGGTAAATTGTATGCGTAAACCATGTGAGTATACCCTATAACCTTCTCGGGTTTGGTTATTTTTTACATTTGGCGTACTTTTAAATTATTTATTCATCTATCTCTACCCCACTTTTAACCCAATGTCACAAGATCCTGTCCCAACATTTCATATCACTTTACTCTCCATCCTTGGTATATTTTTGGTGGTTTCTTAGTGATTCCTCCACCAAAACTCACGGAAAGGTTCTTGTTCTTCTTCTCTTTACCCTTTATCATGGTTTTATCCATGTTTATAAATTCCTACCCAAATATAGTGGCTATATATAATGAATATGGAGAAAAGGGTTGTTTTAAATTTGTTTTTTTATTTCTAGGTATTGTGGAGTTTCTCCTGAGAAACATTCTAGTGAATTTTATTGAAGTCAACATGGTTACATTGGTTGAGGTAGGTGTTTCTATATAAATCAAATATTGTTAAATTTAGTTTTAAAATACCATTCACTTTAATTAAAATGTTTTAATAATGAATCATTTAAATATACACTGTATGATTCATTTTGAATTTTATTTACCAAAGTATAAAAGAATGTTTTCAACAGAAATATCTTGAACACCTTTTTTCTCCATCACATCCTTTACTCATTATAAATATTCCTCTAAAAGTTTAAATGGTTATTTAAAGAAGATCATATTCTATTTCTTAGGGGAATATTTATCTTAAACTATTTTCAAAAGAAAATGAATTTGTCCACTTTTTTATGAAAAAATATAATGTGATTTTGCTTATAGTTTCAAATTATTTTTTAAGTGTTTTATGATAAAAATGTGTAAGGTTAAAAATAACATGTTCATGATATATTATTTATGAATTATAGACAATGACAAGTGATCCTGATATAACTCCTGATGATTGGTGGGTACAATATATCTCTCTAATGCATTGGGTAATGATTATTCTAGGAAGGAATAAAATTAGGAAGATAACATGTTAGATTACTCCAATAGAATTAAGTTGGGTTTAGTTATTCTAAAATAGGTTAAACATAAGTGAACTAAATTTATGAACATGATGATCCAAGATACTTATTTCACTCTTGTAAAAGGGTTGTTAGGGATTTTTCATTATTTCACAAGGAAAGAAAATTTTATGATCTTTTAAAGGGGAATAAACTATTTTTCAAGGAACGTTTTCATGTATTTTCATATTAATAATGTTTAATTCATGGTTTTTTTATCTTTATAATGGGTTTAAAATGAATTCTTTGGTCAAAGGTTGATTTTGTTTTGTGTATATGTTTTATTTATTTACTCAAAGTTTTATTCTGAAAAAGATAAATATTTTTTATGGGTTTTTTTTGTTTTTCCCTATATGAATAGGAATAATTTAAGTTTATATCCCTTATTGATGATTTTTTTTCATAAAAAGTTTTAAAAATGTTTTTGAAATGGTCTAAGGATGTGTAACAAATAGAGCAAAGTCACAATTTTTACTTTGGGATCATCTTAAAAGAAGCAAAAGTGTTTTGAATAACATATGGGTATAGACTTAAAACCTGATTTTTTAGAAAACAATATACACTATGCGGAAGTGCCTACTTTATTATGCAATGTTTTTTCTAATTATATAAAACTATAAACCCAAAAAATCATGGTAATATAAAAAATTTCAACTCTTATTATAAATCATGTAATTATGGTTTGAATATGTTATGGGGTGTTATAGTTGGCATAGAAGAAAAGGTTTAAATAACTTTAGAGGAATAATTGACTTTAATTGAAACTTTATAGAGATTATATTTTATGGTAATATTATAATGAGGGTGAGTTTTAATATTTACATATTGTTTCATAAAATACTTGTCTATTTAGAATGATTTCCCATAGGGGATATAAGACAACTAAAGAATTAAGGCATCTAGGGGACAATGAACTTCTAAATCAAAAACCTATAATGGTTAAAATAGATTAGTTTGTGATATTTTTAACTTAGCTGACATATGATAATAATATTGGTACCAATTAAAGATATTGATTGAATTATCTACAAATGAAACTGAATATAATAGATAATTTCATGAAACAAAACCCTACATATTTCAGTGGATCTTCTGAACTAGTGAAATATAAAAGATAGATTAATTTATTGGATAAGATATTTTATGTCTTGGGATATAAAGAATATAAAAAGGTGTCTCTTTCTATTTATCATATTGAAGGTGAATTTGATGATGGTTGTATTTGGTTATGAATACTAATGAAAATTATAATATTGATTCCATTGTGTTGATGGTATTTAAAGATATTTTTTCTTGAGAAGTATTTTTATAAATTTCTTTAACTTATAATGAAAAATAAATTACTATATTTTAATAAAAAAATACTTAGTGGCCACTTATGTGGATAATTTTACTATATTGGTTATGTGTGAACCAAATTACATTGTAGACTATGAAAGTAATTAATATATTTTAAAATGTTTTGAAACCAATTTTATAAACAGTATTGGACTATAATGAATTTTAAAGTTATAAGAAAGTTTTTTTATGATGATAAAGTTGAAAAAGGGTTTTTTGACACTTATTCACTCCATTAAAATAAGAAAAATAAGTAATCAATTTGGTAAGAAATGGACAAGCATTCAACAAATAAATCTAGAGGTAATATCCCCAAGTGTTCAAAATGCGGTAAAAGAAAATTTTAAATAATGTTTAATAGGACTAAGAAAGTGTTACAATGTTGTAAGATCCCTAATTTTTCTCATGACTATGAGGAAAAGATTTTTTATCTTAAAAGTAATGAGAATATAGATATCCATACAATAGTGAGATGTTTTGATTTAAATGAGTTGGGTCATTATGATAATTCATGTATGGAATTAGTTAATCAAGGTGATAATCATAAATATTAGAAGAATAAAGGTATGCAGAAGTCTTTTGTTACCACTATGGATGATGTGGGCCCATAAAATAAAGTGGCGATAGGTGCATTACTTGTTTATTTATATTATTCCAATATTGTTTTATTAAGGATCCCCACAATGTTTTTTGGTAAAACTTCAAGTAGAATGGAAATACTAACTCAAAAAATGAAGTAAAAACTATTGGTAAAAACTATTAGGGGTATTTTGAGGACAATAACAATTTATAGAGATATTTATGTTCTCATATATGAAATGGTGTTTCTTTGAAGCCTTATTGTCTTACATTTAACAGAGTTTAAAGTTATTTTGGGCATGTATTGGATTTTAGTTTATCATGATAAGATAGATTGCAGAGTTAAATAAATTATTTTTCAAAACAGGTTTTTATTTGTATATAATAATGAATTAAAACCTTTGGAAATATATCAATTAGATGAGAACCTAATAAAATAATGAAGTTAAAGTTATCTTTAACATATCATTGAAAAAAAATAAAACTATTAAAATTAGTGATTTTATAGTAGTAAATGAATATATGGATATATTTACTAATTATTTTTTTAGTATTATTCATGATCAGGAGGTTGAATTTATTGTCAACTTATTTAGTGATTCTAATTCAATTTTAAAACTCCTCTATAAAATGGATCATGTATAGATTTTGTAATTGAAAAAGAATTTACAAGATTTATTTGATAAGGGTTTAATTCACATCATCACTTCACCTCGGGAAGCTTTTATTTTTTTTAAAATAAATATAGTTATATGTGTCTTTTTTTTATTATAGAGTACTTAATAATATCACTGTTAAGAATAAGTATCCATGGACTCATATAGAATACTTGTTTGATCAGCTTTAGGGTGCTTAATATTTGTCAAATATTTATCTCACATCTGGTTTTCACTAGCTAAAAATGCGGAAGGAAAAATTTTGTGGATGACATTACATACTAGGTATAACCATTATGGGTTTGTTTTTATTCCTTTCAGGTTAATGAACGCACCCACTATATTTATGGATACTATAAATATAATTTTCCATGATTATTTGGATAAATTTATTATGTTTTTCATAGATGACATTCTCTTATATTCTAAAAGTTATATGGAACATGATAAATGTTTAAGTATTGTTCTGCATACATTAAAATAAAATAATTTGTTTTGAAAATTTAGTAAATATGAATTTTGATCATATAAAATTTCATTCCTTGGGCATCATATTTATAAATATGATAAAACTATTGATTATATTAAAACTAAATTAGTAGAAGAGTGGAAAATACCTATAAATGTCACTGAGATTTGATGTTTTCTTGGATTAGAGGGTTATCACCAATAGTTTGTTGAAAAAATTTATTGGTCATCTAGAACACTAACAAATTTTACTCAAAAAGGAGTTACATTTGTCTATAGAATGTAATGTGATGAATGTTTTCGGTTATTTAAAATAATATTGATTAATGATCCAATGTTGGAATTTCAAATAAGAAATGGTGATTCTGGTATATACAGGGATGATTATTTTAAGTGATTTGGTTGTGTCTTGGTACAAGATGATCAGGAAAATTTTTATAATTCATGTTAATTAAAAACCATGAGAAATATTACTCTACACATGTTCTTGATCTTATAGTGGTGGTTTTTATTTTATAAATTTAGAGGCATATTTTATACTGGATTTTTTTTGAAATATATATTGTCTATAAAATTTTAATGTATAATTCATTCAAAAAGTTTTGAACATGAGGAAAAGAATATGGTTAGAATTAATAAAATATTATAATGAATGATTCATTATCATCTAGGTAAATAAAACAAGCTATATGATTCCGTGTGTTAACAATATAAAGTATCATTAACTATGCCACATTTAGATCTTGATACTTTGGTAAATTATTTTTTGAATGTTGACCTAGAAATTGTGCATGTATGAACTCCCTATCAATTTGTTCAAATTTCAGTGTTGTTATCTTTTTCAGACCGAATTAAGCATGCTCAAAAAGAAGATTGTGATATACAATAAATAGTAGAATTGGTAAATAATGGAATGTTTCTCAAATTTAACATTTAACCATAAGGTGTTATGATATTTTTGTAGTGGTTGTTTCTATAAATTGATTTCTAATTTAATAAGGAATTATTAAGTAAATCTCATAGATCTCTATTTTATATTCAATTTTGAAACACTATCATGTATAGAGACCTTTAGGATTATTTTTTATGGTGTGTAATGGAGAATAGTATTATAAATTCTTCAATAAAATGTTTGACTTATCAACATGTTAAAGATGAATGAAAAGTAATAAAGCATATGCATCATCATTTTCCAATGCCTATATAGAAATTGGAGAATATATTCATGGATTTCATGGTGGGATTATCAAATACACCTAGAGATAATAATACAATATCAGTTAATGGTCATCAATTTACCAAATATGATAATTTTATTCTTATTTGAGATACTATGTATTTATATCAGCTTGATAGACTTTATCTTAAAGAGATAGTCAGATTACATGGAAAAATATCCTCAAACCCACACTCTCAGATATAGGGATAAAAACATAATATTTATATGTAAAGATTTGATACTGATAAATGTGAACCAATTTTATCCATATAAAATGTACATCAAAAAAATAAATATTGGATCACTTGTATAACTAAAGACCTTTTAGGTTTAGAGTTTAATAGAAATAGGAAAAACTCATACATAACATTAATCATGTATTTAAGTAAGAATTTATCCCAATATACCTAGTTTTTCTTATTCCATATTATGTGTTCATCATCAACCACATTAAACGCATCTTGATATATCTTACTTAACATATTTATTTATAACTCTAGGAAAAATAAATATAAAATGGTAGAGCTCAAATGGTCATTAAAGGTATACATAGGCATTCAAAAATGAATATATTTAGTGAGAGAAAGATGGACATAGAGGTATGAGAACATATTAAATGTTCATAATCATTACACTAGAGAATTCATACCCCTAAAAACCTATATCAATAACCACGTGACATGGAATAAAGCATTAAAAAAGGAAAGAGTCATAAGAATCAATAATCATGAGATATATAATGTCAATATTGATAAAATAAATCTTATAAAACTCACAGAAATCTTAAATAAAATGTGTTGGTATCTTGGAACATTATATTAATTACCCATGTTCACTCACATAAAAAATAACTATATCCTAGCTAAATAAATTGCATAAACATACACGGTTAATTTCCACTATCATACCTTTAATGATAAGGAAAATTACCCAATTCTTTGAAGAGATATTTTAGGATCACCCATTATATAAGCTATATCAGGCTCACCCATCACCATGAGCTATATCGGTCTCAACCTTCATCAAAAATAATTTCCAAGTACTATAAATAAACACAACACATGGAATATTGAATTTTCATCATTAAACTTTTAAAAACAACTTTCACTCCTTTATATCTTGATTTAACCATGGAAAAGAAATGGGTTACAAGATAATATCTTTAAAACAATCATTGTAAAGTATCCTGAGAAATAAGATGGATGGTATCATAACATATTATTCCCAATTAATAAGAGGAATATTTAAAGGATATTTATGTTGATGAAAATGGTACTAAAATTATATTTAAAACATTAATTTGAAAATAAGGAAAAATATCTTTTTTTTTCAGTACCTTTTAAAACTAAAAATTTAAAAAATATTGATAAAATTATTTTATTTTAAAATAAACATGAAAGATCCTTTTCTTTAAGTACCTTTCATAATATATTATTTGAAAATAACGAGCGATGTTTTTAATTTTCGTTGGATGGAAAATAATGACATAAAAAATATTATCTTTTAAAGACAATTATAATTTTATAAAAATCAAATAATAACATTAACACTATCCCCATGAACTTCTATGAGAGGTGGTTTTTGAAAAATAATACATTGCAATATAGAGATAGTGGTCTGTATGTACACACATACGATGATTCTATTTTTATCGATTGGAATGATATGAATGTAGATGATATATTATATTTATAGAATTAAAATTTTGTCAAGAATATAATATATAAATAAATTTAATAAATAATTATAGATATTCACAAGATTCAGTGATGGAAAATGAAACACATCATTTTATGGAGGTGGCCGTCCGCATATACACACAAATGGAGTTTTCATTCCTCAAATGATAAAAAAAGAGATTAGGAAGGGTTGTATCAAAGTAATATTAAAAATTTAGTATATTTTAGATAGTAATTCTAGTATATCATCATGTTTTTAAAAAAAATTATGGAGGTAGAAGAACATGTAAAATGAAATCACCGTGTTAAGAGTTATACCTCTTATTCAAAAAACCACATTTGGATTACAACTTAATCCTTCTAGGTTTGGTATTTTTATGAAAACATAGAATGTAGGTAATATATATGAATATTGGAAAGTTATTTGTGTTTGAATTTTCTAATATACAATTCTAAAAATGTGTGAGGAAGAGAGGAGAGGAGGTGCCCATTTATATGTGAGGGGAGGGGTACCCTTGGAATTACATAAAGCATTAAAATAACATTACTTAATTTTCATGGAAATGTAAAAATTGATATATTTATAATATTGGTTTAAAATTAGTTGAAATAATATCTTATAATAAAATTTATATGGGTTTATGTTATGTTTTAATCCTTATCTATTAGTTTAAACTATCCATTAACCCTTTTGATGATTATCGCAATATCAAATTTTTTACTATTTAGGGGTCATGAAATTTACTATAAAAGAAAAAAGTGAAACATAAGTTGAATATTATTGATATTATAGACCATATCCATCTAAAATTTACAAATATAAGTTATCTATGAATCCTAAATCATTTAATAAAACATTATTTATCATAAAATACCCTTAAAGTCATATTTGATACTATTCACATAATTTGACTTTACAAAAACAAAGACAGTAATGTAATTATAATATAAATTTATAAGACATATATAATAAATTATATTTATCTAAAAAATCATTTAACAATATAAATCACTTAAAAAATATTAATTTTATAATTTTTAATACCATTTACTTGATTTTTCTACTAGTCTCACAAACACTGTGTTAATATTGCATAAGAATTTATGATAATTATCTCCTTACTAAAATAAAAAATAAAATAACCAAATAAAATAAATAATTAATATTTAAAATAAAAATTTATAACTTAAAATAACCTCATTTTATGCCTATGAAAAAATAT
Source organism: Viscum album (assembly GCA_963277665.1). NCBI lineage: Eukaryota > Viridiplantae > Streptophyta > Magnoliopsida > Santalales > Viscaceae > Viscum > Viscum album. The sequence continues at coordinate 2,027,826,119 of OY728143.1, read as the reverse complement.
CAGAGATATTAAATCAAATAGAGTAACATTTTGTATTTATTCATTACATAAAATATTATTATAGTAATTATCGAAGAAAATGGAACCAAGTTGGAATATATTTGAATATTAAATGGGTATGGTAAAAATAAACTCATAAAATAAAACTAATTTAGGTGTTAGATAAAATTTTAAAGTCTTATCACAATATTTTTAACATTAATTACCCGATTTACACTCACAGAGTTGGAAAATATTTACCATGATTACTATTTATAATGAAAAAATGGACATATTTACAAAATTTAAAAATAAGAATAAAAAATATGGAATTCATTTTGTCAAATTAATTTATTTTAACTTTCAAAAACTAATTTTAAAATCAACCCGCAAAAATGATAAAAATCAGTTTTTCTAGAAAAATTCATTTTTAGTATAAAAATGTTTTTGTACCCAAAATTAAGAATAATATTGATTTGAATAAAATTTATTGGATTATTTTTAATCTAAAGTAATTAATTAAATTTTAAAATCAGCTCAATTTAAAATGTTACCATGTAAATTCTTGAAAAGAAAAGATAGTTTTCTAAAAAATCGGTATTTTTACTATTCATTAAGAAAATCAATTTTTTTTAGAAAAATTCCAAACTTTCACCTAAATATAATTTTTATATTATTATTTAGAAAATGATATTATTTTTATCAAATAAAATGTAAAATTTTTATAAATTAATTGTAATATTTTCCCAGAAAAATTAATAAAAATCAGTTTTAAAGAAAATGTATTTCTGAAGCATAAAATGACTTCACTAAACAATGAGGGCTTATTTACTAAGAATTAATCAATAAATTTGTATTTAATAGGACTTTTATACATATATTTTACAATTTGGTTAACTCTATTCATATATTCAAATTCAAAAACTATTTTATAATAATCATATTTAAATAATAATATTTCACTTTTGTTAAATCTTGTCGTTGCGTGTCATGTACACATTGAAATATAGTGTTTATTTAAAATAATGTAGTTTTTGCTTCTCCCCACATTAATAAATTGAAACCTATTAATTTTATCATCACCTAGGTAATAAATGGTTTAACATTTGAAAAATACCTTTGTTTAAAAACCACAACCTAAAAGGGTTAATTAAACTTCCTTTCAAAAAAAGGAAAAGGGAAATGTGAAGGTCATCTTTAATAACACATAACATGGTTCCAAAATAGTAGATTATTCATGCAAAGTTAAAATTTAGGCAAGTATAATAAAATTAATTTCTAAATAATGATAGAGAGTAATAGAGTATATTGATCACAAGAAAATGAATGACCATGAGAAAGTCAATGACTAAAAAACCATAAATCAGTAAGGAATTATGAAGAAAATTAATTCATGAATAATATTTATAAGAAAAGAAAACATTTTCATTTTCAATATCATTTATATAAAGGTGATATATCCTTTTTTTATTAAGGTAGAGAACATAAAAAATATACTTACTTTGTTTTATTTAAATCCATAAACACAATTGCATCATTTGGTTAGGTGTTTCAATTAGTTCAAAACTTTATCCCATCTTTTAATACAAATTATGAGTATTTATATTTAATGATTGAAGCACTGTAATCAATTTATGATTGACCATCAGGTATATAAAAGGATAAAAAACTATTTTTCTACTCTTTACAAAAACCAAAATGGTTATCCCATGATAAAATAATTCCCAAATAAACCTTTATATGAATAAATAATACATTTAACTCCAAAATTTACATAATAAAACCAATGGTTAAAAATATATCATTCCATAAATAAATAACCCTATATACCAATTAAAATTAATAACCCTAACCATAAATAATATTTTAAGCATAAAGGTTATCTGATACCATTTGACTTGAATCCCCAAAAATGTAATGGAATTATTCCAAAATAATCCGTCTCATTAAATCACATGATAAACTTAAGGGTTACTTGTACCTCAACCCAATAAAAAATCTCCAATAATATCATCAATCACCTTAAAATCTCATCATTTAAAACCTAAAAGGGGTATATTTTCCTTTGAAATTATAATCAAACTTAAACTTATAAACCCATGATATTATCTATAACTCTTAAGATAACCTCTCATGAAAACACCATAATATCCAATGCTATCTAAACTACTCTCCAATACCAAATATAACAGCCCTAAACCCATACTCCCATACTCCCATATCTAATGATAAATACATAAAATTTAAATTTTTGGTTTTGATACCTAAAAACATAACCCAATTTCACCCATAAAAAACATACAACATAAAATGTAAATATTGCATCACTTATATACCCAAGGAACTTTTAGGTTTAGAGTTTTATGAAATTAGGAAGAACTCTTACATAACATTACTCATGTATTTAAGTGTGAATATTTCCCAATATACCTAGATTTTATTTTTATATATTATGTCTTCATAATCACCCACATGAAAACCTTACTGAATTATCTTAATTAACATATTTCTTTCTAACGTAGGTAAAAGAAACAACAGAACAGTGAGATCAAATGATCAACAAGGGTAAACATAGACATACACAATTGAATATCTTCAATGAGTATAATATTTTCATAAATACACGAGAACATAATCAATATGCATGAGAATTAAATTATATAATTAACACTGATCAAAACATGGATCCTTAAAAATGTGTCAGGTCATAAAACATTAACAAAGTCAAGGGTCATATTAATCAGTAATCATGAGCTATATGATACCAATCTTGATCAAATAAACCGATAAAACTCAAATAAAGTGTACATAAAATGTGTTGATATCTTGGAATATTATCTTCATCATGTATGTACACTTGTGTGATAAATAACTGGAGCATAGTCAAATCCATAAGAGAAACATCCTCAATTAACTTTATCCTTCTTATCTTTAAATACAAGGAATATTTCCCAATTCATTGGAGATATTTATTAGGCTCACCCATCATATATTATATACTAGGCTCAACCATCACCATGAGCTATATCAGTAATGTTAAAGAACTGTATATGAGTATAACACATGGAATATTTGATTTTCATCATCAATCTTTTAAAAACAAATTGCATTACTTTATAGCTTGATTTACCCATGGATAAGAAATAGGTTTTGTGATTCTATCTTTAAAAAAATCAGGAAAATAGGTCCATAGAAATAAGTTTAATGATATAATAATATCATATTTGTAGTGAAGTAGATGAAACATTAAAATATATTTAAAAAGATGAAATACCTTTAAAAAATAATTTAAAACATTTTTTTTGAAAATAGAGGAAAATACACTTTTCTTCCAATACCATTAAAAAATAAAAATTCAAAAAAAATATTTATTTTTAAAACATTGTAAATAATGAAACTGATATGAAAATTAAATTCTTAAAATATATAAATTATATGTAGTAACATTCATAATTTCATTAAGAGTATGGACATGGAAGAAAAAGTTCATTGAAAAAAAATAAGGTCAGATTTTCTTTGAAAACATTTTCTTGAACATTTTAAATACCCAAAGAGAGAAATGTAAAAAGATCATGTAAACCTAAAAAATAAAAAAATTATAAAAAGAAATTATATTATAACATAAATCCTTTACCACTTTGGTAACATTCAAATCAGAATTCATTGAATGATAGACTATGTTATGGTTCTATAGATACCCTAAATTCCAGGAATTAATTTTTAAACATTAATTTTTTGGGGTAGTAAATACACCATATAAATAAAAAATGGTGCACAACATGAAAAAAGTCTCAATAAAATGATATTGAGATAAATAATCCTTTCAAATATTATATCATTGAAGTTAAAATTAATAAATAGAGTGATTATGTGTAAAAAATTTAAAACCAAAAAATAAAAAAGTGGAAATACAACATAATACAATTAGATATCACTTCACACATAATATTATCATAACATAGTTAATGTAACCAATGAATGAATATTGTGTTAAGAAACCCCTTACCTCGAGTCCCTACTTGATATGTATGTATATAAATCTTGAATAATAAAATTATAATAATTATTTACTTGTTTAATAAACATTTAAAGGGTCATTAACTTATCATTAAATAATTCATTTCATTTATTTCATTGACATATTTAATTAATTAATCAGTTAAGTCCACATTGGGTTTTTGAGGATGTTGGTTTCATAATTGCAAAAACACTCTTTGTATGTCGACCATGGTCAAAGAGTTCATTTTTCCATCATCTATAGAATAATAATAAAAAAATAATTATGATTTTTATACATCAACTAAAATTGTATTGTCATCAATGAAATGTTTATATGAAAAAATACATCAACTTGTGAGGTGGTAGTCCTCACGTACACATGAGCAATGTTTTTTTTCTTTTACTAAATAATAAATAATGAAATAAAATAAAATATTATACTTATAGAATCATTATTGTATTATAAAAATAAACTAAAATCATTAAATCCATCCTGGTTACCTTCCAAGAGTGTTTATTTTTGAAAAAAATAAGAAAATCGCTATGTAGACATGGTACTTCATATATACGCATAAGAGATGATTCTATTTTTAACGATTTGAATGGAATGAAGATAGATGATATATTATATTTTAAAAATTATAATTATGTCAGAAATAATATATATATATATATATATATATATATATTTATTAAATACATTATTATAAACACCCATGGGAGGTAGTGATCAAAAATAAAACACATCGCTTTATGGAGGCAGTAGTCCTCACTTATGCATGAAATATGTTTTCATTCTTTATTTAATGGAAGGAGATGAAAAGGGTTATACCATAATCATAATAATAATTTAATATATTTTAGATAATTATGGAATTATATAATCATGGTTTTAAAATATTTCAATTAGGTAGAATAATATGTGAAATGAAAATATTTAGTTAAGAGTTATACCTCTTATTTATAAAACCACATTTGGAATACAAGTTAATCATTCTAGGTTGGTATTTTTATAATACCAGAGCTTCTAGTTCATGGAAATGATTTTTGGGAAGGTATATTTGTAGTGATTGGTTGATATATTGTTCTAAAAATGTTTAAGGAATGGAGGATAAGAGGATCCCATTTATAAGTGAGGGGAGGGGAACCCTTGGAATTATTTAAATTATTAAGTTAATATGAATAAATTCTCATAGAAATGTGGAAAAATTGATATATTTTTAAATTAATATGATTATGATTCTAAATAATCTAATTCATTATAATTTATACATGTTTTAGTGATGTTTTAATCCTTATCTATTAGTTTTAACCCTCATTAACCCTTTTGATGATTACCAGGTTATCAATGTTTTTTAATCTTTAAGGGTCATGAAAGTTACTATAAAAGGAAAACAAACCCATAAGTGGACAATGGTTTATATTATAAAACATATCCCTTTAAATATTTCAAATATAATATTTTATTAATTTTAAATCATTTATTAAAATATAATTTAACATAAAATATCAGTAAAGCCATTTTTGTGACTATTCACATAATTTTACTTAAAAATATAAAGTTAGTAATGTAATTCGAAAATAAAATTTTAAAAAAAGAATAATACATTATATATATCTAAAAAATTATTTTAATACCATAACTCCCCCCAAAAAATCTACTTTTAGACTTTTTAATATTATTTACTTGATTACTCTTGTATATAAATTATTCCTGTGTTGCGTAAGCATTTACCGTACTTTATTTCACTAATAAAAATTAAAAATAAAATAACATGATAAAAAAATTCATTAATGTTTTAAATAAACATTCATAACTGAATATTATTTATTTTTTTCCCTATGAAAAATTTTAGAGATATTAAAAAAATAGTGACATATTTTGTATTTATTCTTTACATAAAATAATATTATTGTCATTATCGAAGAAAAATGGAACAAAGTTTCCAAATATTCAAATATTGGAAGATTATAGTCAAAATAAAGTCTTAAAATATAAATAAGGATGGTTTCAAATTTATTTTTAAATCCCTATAAAATTATTTTTAATCATAACTACCTGATTTACCCTTATAGAGGTGACAAATATTTAGCACAATTAATTTTCATAGTGGAAAAAAATAAAAGGGAACTTCTTAACAAATTAGAACTCAGTTATTAAAAATAAGAAATCAATTTTATCTAATTAATTTAAATTAAATGGAATAATTTAATTTTAAAATAAACCTGGAAAACTTGATGAAAAAGGGGGTTTTTAAGAAAAATTCATTTTAAGTATTAAAATATTTTTTATACAAAAAAGTAAGCATAATTTTCATTTAAAAAACATTAATTGAAACTTATTTAATAAAAAGGAATTAATTAAATGTTAAATCCATTTTTAAATAAAATAGGGCATTTTCAATACTTGAAATTAAAAGGTTGTTTTCTATAAAATAGGTATTTTTCATTATTTATTGAGAAAATAATTTTTTAGAAAAATCCCAAAATCTCACCCTAAGATAATTCTAATATGATTTTTTAAAAATGATATAATTATTATAATATAAAACTTCGATAAGTGGAATCATTTAATTGTAATATTTTATTATAAAAAGAAATAAAAACATTTAAAAAAAATGTATTTTTGAAGCATAAAATGACATCAATAAAAATTGAGTTTTTTTCCTAAGAATTGATCATTAAATTTTTATCGAGTAAGATAATTATACATATATTTTAAAATGTTATTACTTATATTCATATCCTCCAATTCAACTGTTGGGTTATAAAAATCATATTTAAATAATAATATTTTGCAATCATTAAAGCCCGAAGTTGAATTTCATGTACTCTATCAAACATAGTGTTATTTTAAAATCATGAGGTATTACATATGTTTTGTTTATCACTATTTATTTTATCATGATCCCTAATTAACCTCAAATTTTTGGAAAAGAATTTACAAGTTGTCGGGTGCTGAATTAAATTTTAGCACAACTTTTTATCCTCAATCTAATAGACAGTCAGAGTGAAAAATTTAGAATTTCGAAGATATGCTTCGGGCTTGATCATTATATTATTAGGAAATTTTAGATCAATATATTTCATTGGTGTATTTATATTATAATAAGAGTTTTCATTCTAGTATACAGATAAAATCTTTGAAGGCATCATATGGAAAGAGATATTCAACTCCATCATATTTGAATGAAGTTGGAGAAAGGAAGTTGTTGGGATTAGAATCGGTAAAATAGATAGTTGAGAATGTAAATATGATTTAACACCAAATGAGGGTAAATTAGAGTAGGTAGAAATGTTATAAAAATAACCATAGGAAAGATCTCTCATTTGAGGTAGGATGTCATGTTTTTCTTAAATAATCTCCCTGAAAAAGTGTTATATGTTTTGGAAGGTAAGAAAAATTTAGTCCATAGTATATTAGTCCATATAAAATTCAAGAAAAAGTGGGACCAGTTTCATACCGAGTGGTCTTACCTATGAGTTTATCTCATATACATGATACGATTCATGTATAGTTTTTAAGGAAATGTGTACCTTATGAATCTCATGTATTATACAGGAAGTTATTCAGTTGGAAGAGAATAATTATTATAAATAAAATATAAATCATAATATATAATAGATAGATTATATTTTTGGACAAAATGCGAATCATTTTTTTTATGAAAAACAATATGATTGAAGGAGAAACATGGGAATTAGAAAATTCTATGAGGGAAAATACTATCTCTTATTTATATAATGAATAAAAATTCAAGGGTAAAATTTATTAATTGGATAAGAATTAGAACCATTAGTTAATAATAATAATAAATCATTTTTAAATCTTATAAATATTAATGATTAGGTTATATAGAGGAATATTCAATATATTAATTTTAAGTAATCATTCAATTGAAATAGAAATACCATTTTCTAACAATTTTTTAGGAATTATATGGTATTATTTAAAAGTTAAAAATCTAAATCTTATGAATTTTATTTGATAAAATGGAATTAATTATTTATATCAACCTCTCAAATTTATCTTCGGGTGAATGTTTGAGATTTTCTAGAAAAAATTGATTTTTGGGTGAATTGTAAAAAATACTGATTTTATGACAATTGTAATTTTTTTAGGTATTTAAAAATTAAAACTATGTTTTAAATTTTGAATTAAAATAATCCCATAAATTTTATAGTAATTGAAATTACACTTTATTTTGGTTTTAATTCTTTTTAGGCTCAAAACTCATTTTTCGGAAAAAATATTTTCATTGCATTTTGGATTCTTATATTAAAATTAATTTCTAAAACTTACACAAATTTAATATTTAATTTTTTATAATATGTAATTAATAGGTTAAAATTTATTAATAGGTTCTATTTCATTTTTGTTTATAATGAATAGTATCCATGGTAAATTATTTTCACCGATGTAAAGTGTAATTTGGGTTAATTAATGTTAAAACATTGTGATAAGATCAAAATATATCATAGTAAATATTATTGGATGAAATTATTTCAAATATTATCACCTTGAATTAAAAATTGGATTGATTTAGGTCCACTTTACCATGAAAACCAGTTCATATTATTTTAAAACATTGAATAATTATAAGAGTTCTACTCCCCTCATTCACAAAAGAAAACCTCATATCCTCTACTATTCATATACTTTGAGAAATTTATATCAACCAATACCAATGAAAATATCTTTCAAAAACAACTCCATACATCCTAGAGTTCTTGGTTTGACCAAATTACCAATCCTAGAATGCTGATGGTGTAAGCCAAAGGAGGTTTTCCAAAGAACAGGTTTACATCTTACCCAAGTGTTTTCATGTTTATTTCTTCTTCAAAATACTTCAAATAATATTTAAAAATGATTATATAAAAACATATGTGTCTTACATATACTGATATTTTATTATGTTTATAGGGAAACACTTTTTATATCATTTTCTATCCCATGGGAATTAAAAACTTTGCTTTTACGTATGTGTAGACTACCCCCTCCATTAGCCTATGTGTTTTGTTTTTCAACACTGGATCATATGGTGGGTTAAAATTAGGGATAAAATTAATATATATGATATTTAAAAAATAATTATATTCTATAAAGATAATACATTACTTAAATTCTTACTCGTATATTTTTTGGAAAATGATAACGTCGCTAATGTGTACGTCTGGACTACCACTTCCATGAAGCGATGTTATTCATTTTTCTTTACCAAATCACATGCCTAGTAATAAGGATGAAAATAATGAATATATATTATATGTATAAAATATTTATGGTTATTTAAAATTAAAACATTGTATACTTTATTTGTTTTCCACCCAGTAGAAAAATAGAAACGACATTCATGCATACGTACCAACCACCATCTCCACAAAATAATGTTCTTCATCTCACATAACTACTGTACATAGATTTTCATAAAATTATATTGAATATATAAAAATAATAATGATATAATATTAAATATTTTGGATACAATGGAACCATAGCCTATTTGACCACAGTCATCACATCGATGTTATCTTGATGTTATAGACAACACGACTCCAAAAAAGACAATGTGAACTTAACCATTTTAATAACTAAATAATAAATGGTGATAAAAAAATAGAAGGAATATTGATAATAGAATTAACTTTAAAAAGTTTCTTAATAAATTATATAACTAATTTTTTTATTATTATTCATGATTTAGATAATTCATGATGCTAGATGAACTTAAGGTAAAAGATTGTTCTTTAAAACATTCTTTTAAAGTATAATTTCTAAATATTTATCTTCTATATCCTTATTCTTCAAAATGTTACAAGAGTGTTATTATTTATACATAAAATATTCATAAATTTCATTTTCAACTACCTTTTTAATTTTTTTATTTATTTATAATGGAATATTTTACATATTTTCTATACGAGTCTTTTAGAAATTTTTATTACCAAAGTAAAAAATAATTATTTTTTAAAATATACTAATTGAACACCATTTTCAACCACCATAGATTTTATTAATAAAAATATTCCATGAGTATTTTTCATGGGGTTTTAAAGAAAATAAAATTCCTATTCTTCTAGGAATATTTCACTTAAAGAGTTATCAAAATAAAGTGATTTTCTCTAATGTTTTCACCAAAATGGAAAGTGTTTTTTCTTGTGGGTTAAAATTAGTTTTTCAAGGGTTTTTTTAGTGAAAAATAAAAATATTATTTTTTTGTTCATGATATATTATTTTTTCATTATAGATGATGATCAATGAGCATCATATAGTTATCCAATTCATTGTGTAATCATTAGTATTCGAAGGTGAAACATGAGAGAGATAACCTGATAGGTTACTCCTATGAAATAAATTGGGAATCAGTTATTACAAAATTGGTTAAATACAGGTGGTTAATATGATTCTCTAAGATGCATATTTCATACATGAAAAATGGTTTTTATAGAAATATATTTATTTCATTATAAAAGAAGAGTTTATAAACTTTGTAAGGTGAACCATTTTTTTTCAAGGAAATTTGTCATTAGTTGTTATATTCCTCAAGTTAACTTCATTATTTTATTTGATTATAATGGGTTTAAAAGGTTCTATTAGAGAAAATATTTTTTTATCATTTTGATATTCTTTATTTATATTCTTGATGTTTTATTGTGAAAAAGATAAACATTTTCATGGGTTTTCATGTTTTTCACTATACTAATGAGTTTCCACTAAATTTATAACTATTAATAAGCATTGTTTTCTCATCCTAAGTTTTAAAATGTTTTTAATTAGATCTAAGGATTTTTAATAACAATAAAAATGTCAATTTTTTATTTGGAATCATCTTAAAATAAGAAAAAGTGTCCTGAATGAAATCAGGGTGTACACTTAAAGCTCTATTTTTGTATAAAAAATGTACACCATGTAGAAGTGTCCACTTTTTTATGTAATATTTTTTCTAATTATCTAAAAATTTGAGCTAAAAATATCCAGGAAAGGTAAGTAAGTTAATCTCTTATTATAAATCATGTAATTGTGGGTTGATTAATTTATAAGGCTTTATATGTTTTATGCATTCCTAATGTTTGATAAAATACCAATGATGGATTCCTATGAAATATGTTATTTATTAAAAGTGTTTTTGGAAAATTTAATTTATATAATTTGTGTTTTTATGGTTTCAAGGATTCCAACTTTTTTTCAAAACAGGATCATGTTCTATTTATCAAATTCTTTTATGTTTCCATTTATTATTTAAGAAAGGTAGTATCTTGATTTTGTTATGTGTTTTTGGAAGTTACTTTTTTTTTGAAAAGATAAGTTGAAAAAACTATTTCCAATGGAATGGTTCATAGTTTTAAAAGAAAATTCTCATTTGGAACCTTATGAAAAGGATTATTTTGGTTTGAGAGTTACATCCTTGTTGAGATCTATTGTTATCCACTGTTGATATTTGTATATTTATATGTTGATAAAATAATGAATTGTGGTTCAAGATTATGTTTGAGAGAAGTTGGTTCATTATTAAAGGGGGTGCCAAAGGTGGGATGGATATGATTATTTTTATTCGTTTATTTGGGCTATGTGGTTTTCATGTGATTTATGTATACTAGATAGAGGACCCCATCCTTTAACTATTCCATAATAAAACCTAGGATACTAAGTGAGAGACTAAGGGATGGATAATTTTCTAGTTTAGTGTTTCTACTATCTAGTGGACCTTAGTTGAGTTTCATCTTGCTAATGGGTGTGTCTTGGATGTGGATAGTTGAGAGTAATTCTAGGGATGTGTTGTGGGACAATAAAACCTATAGGAAATTGGTTCTAACTATACACATCAAATATTATCCCATTATTCTCTATGATGTTTCCTCATGATATGTATTACATGTTATGATTTCTTTATTTCTTAACTAGAATTATAATTGTTAATTTCTTTCATTTATTCTCTTATGGATGAGCCTTAATGTTATATGTTTGTTACTTTGTGTCATCATTTTCATTATTTTATGAATTTTAATGGAATTAATTTGTTTTATGATTTTATCTAGTAATTTATTTGTAGTTGAACGGTGCGTAATGGTTTTAAAATACAAATATGGTTTGTGTCAAAATGTTTATGTTTTGGTGAATAACTTTTAGAAAATTCATTTCAAGATTATGAAAATGTTTTTTCTTCAACCATTCTTTTCTAATGATAAATGGAATCTTTAATTTCGGTTTTAAGGGTGAAAACTTTAAATGGATTGTTTAAGTTTTGTTAATTTTCAAACATAGAAAATGAAATGAAAACCTAATTGCACATATTTATTTTCAAACTAGAACTATCGGTTTCACTTATAAAATAAATGATATAGACTCTTGGTGGAATCCAAATAGGAATTATATTACACCCTAAATACTCACATTGGTGGGTAAATAGCCTTATTGTTTTTTTGTGTTTTTTGGTCTTGGATTCAAAGTTATATTTGTACCTCTATCCCAAGGGAAACAGATGGATGTTGGTTCATAGAGGTGACTTGAGAGTCACATGGTGATGATGAGGCTTGTTTCCTAAGTTTATTTGACCAGTTGGGGGCATGTTGGGTTTTGTCCTTATCAATTTTATATATTTTATTTAGTTTAATTTTGTATATTTAAATGTTTATTTGATTGGAAATGTTTTGTTAAATTTTTTTGGTTATTATTTTTATTTATTTCATGTTTGGATGTTGCCTTTTTATTTAAACTAATTATTTAAATTTCATGATCATTATATTTATGGAAACTTGATGTTGGATTCTTGTTTAAAACCCTTTATTTATATTGAATATCTTGAGGGTGAAATCATTCCCATTAGTCATGTTTTTATACCCTCAATGCTTCACACTAGACCATGGTGATCCAGAATGCACTTTGGGCCTTAAGGATAATTAACCTGGGTAATGTGTCACATTGACCTAGGTTGGATCATTACTAAAATGGTATCATAAGCATCTAGTTATTTGGGGGATGGTGGTGGTTAGGATATATGACTTTCAGAGATTGAGAGGTAAGTGTGGAGGAATGCTTGAATATATTTTCATTATAAAAAACATCAAGTTTACATGGGTGGTTGGATGTTTCTATTAAATTTTAGATTTATATTTGATTATTCTAGAGACTTCTTAACATGGATTGAGGATACTCTATTTTTGAGGGATATTTTGGGATTTATTTCAAGAAATTAATTATTCTAGGGTGAAAATGGGTGGGAATTTAAACGAACATGGTTAAGAAGAATTTTATTTCAAACCATTCATAATACATGATCATTCAATTTAGCTAACTTATAATGAAACATGTATGGTTGGAACATTGTATAAAAATCAAGTGATCAAACCATGAACAATTAGAAAATATTGAAAATTTTATTTTTTTCACTTATTTGGTACATTTAACTTCACTTAGGATTGATGATGCTTGTTTTTTAGTAATTAAAGAATATTTAATTGATTGTTAAGGTTTTATGATCAATATTTAAAGTAATATTTTGTGAATTGGTATTTGAAATTGTCTCAAAAACCAAATTTTGCGTTTTTTTATTTTATTTTATGTTTTTTTGAACATTACCATAAGTTATTTGAGTAAACAAAATGAATTTTGGTTTTTTTAGTTTTAAAATATTTTGGGTATGTTCCATGAAATTATTTCAATGATTTTTTTGTAAAAATATAAAGGGGATTTTTTAGTTTTTACTCATTTGATTTATGTGATTATATCCATTATATTGTGGGTTAGGATATTTTGATTAAATGTTATTTTTTGTGATATTTTAGAATGTGATCCTTGGAAATGAATCGATAAATAAATGAGGGAATGATTTAGGTAGTCATTCTAATTACCCAAGTGTTTTATCACAATTTATGAAGTTGATCAGACTCTCAATAGGATAGAGGGGACATTTTCATCTCATCTTGAAAATCATACATGGGAGTTTCCAAATCGACATCTTCTAGTATTATATGGTGATCAAGGAACACAAGAGGGATTAAAGTATCTAAGTATTGAATAAAAATTTTATTCCTTAGAAACCCTAAAGAACTCAAGGGTCAAGACCACTACATTATTATTCAATCTATCAAGGTTAGAATGGTACCTTTATTATTTCTCATCCACTTGAATGTATTTCTTTTAGGTTTTTAAAAAATAATTTTCCTACAGTATAATTACCCAAATTACGTGGATGTTTTTTTGACATTAGTGTTCTTGAGAGTCTATTAAGGAGACTATTTAGTGAAATATTACATAGAATATTTTTCAAAACTGGTTCACTTTTTTCTTGAGTTAATAACAAAAATTCAAAAAATGTAAAGTTCTTTGAAAGATCCCTTGATCATAATATCAATTCTATAGTAATTCTTTTTATTCCTATAATGTATACAAAAGTGGTTCATAAAGATATCATCATTGAAACAATTTTAATGAAGAAGCATATGGAAAGGAGTGATTCATCCTTGTTAAATGTCTATGTGAGTGAATTAGTTAGTGAATATTAGATTCTTGAAGGGATGAAATAGGAATTTAGTAACCATGTGTTGTTTCTATCTCAACCTGGTGTAACTACTTCAGTGAATAGAATGTTTTAGGTGTGTTTTCAATGTAGGAAGTCAGGGAACCCTAATCTCTCTTAACCGTAAGTCATGAAAAACTATCATCTATATGTCCAACTCAATCAAATTAATTGGTTATATAAGATTGATGAACATTATAAAAATAATTCTTATTCTTATCTTAAATTCTAGTTATAGTCTATGGTGTTGCTTTTATATGAAGATTCAGGTGTTAAAAAATGGTTTTGGGGGAATTCTCTTTTGTATTTTTGTTTTATTAGGACATATTCCATATCATATGGATACCCCATTCGTTTTACTTATAATAGGTGAAACATTTAGGGATTATTGTTATTTCCTTTTGGTATTTTTTCATGTTGACATTATTTTGTAGAATTTTTGGGGCTTGGATTAGTGATTTCAAATTAAATTCCTAATTTCCTTATCTTTTCACGTGTGGATGACTTGTGGAGAAGATGTGTATGATCTTGGGGGAATGTTACTTGAATCTCATCTAATATAAGGTGATTTATAAAAGGTAGGGAGACCTATAGTATGTATTTATATAATTTCCTTGTTCATGTGTGGGGTAATCATTCTAGGTTCTTTTAGTTGTGACATGCCATTGATTTTGGATCTTGTGAAATCAGATGTTCTAGAGGTGGTGCAAATTTTCTTCCTTTTTTCTTTAGTTGATTTTATCTTGATATTTCCTTTTATTTTCCATAGTGAAGAGTTGTTTTTAATTCTACCATATCATTGGTTAGTAAATATCAAGTCATTTTAGAGTGATTTTCCTGGGGTGTATACTGTCCATGTCGCATGTTCTTGGTTTTAGGTTAAGGATTCATGGAGGAAAATGAGTTCTTGTTTGGGATGAGGGAGTATTGGAATTCCATACTTTCCTAAGTTATTTATGACTTCATAGGGAAATAAAGTGTCATGGTGGGGTGAATTTTGTCACCTACTAGGTCAATTATATATGTTTATTTTGTGTTTTTATTTGTAACTAATTTATGATTATTGTTCCTGGGAGTAGGGGATGAAAATTTTGAAATTTAGGGATCCAAATCTAGGTGGACGGTTAGTGCTAAACATGAACCCAGACCGTGAAAGCATGAGGATTGTTTCTAGTGTGTATTTTAATGGTTAGTTCATTGTTGTATTAACTATTCACAACTTCTAATAAACAAAAGTTGGCCTCTATTTTGTTTTAAAATGGTGAACACACATTTACAAAATGTTTGGTAATTCATGTGGGTAAATAGTGTAACCTTCCCATGTTTTGAAATTTTGGTCGTTTTGGGTTATTTTTAATTGGGGATTCCCCTATATCTCCCCCAATTTGAAATTTATATCCAATTTACCTATACTAGTGTTTCTTCTCGCTCTCCTCGTCTTCTTTGGAGTATTTTTTGTGGTTTCTTTGTGAATCCTCCAAAACACAAGGTACGATTCTTTTTCTTCTTCTCCTTCCTCTGTCTCATGGTTTTTTACCTGTTCTTATGTTACTCCCTAACCCTAAATTCCATGGAGGCTGAATATCATGACTAGGGTTATTTTAAATTGGGGGTTTTCATTTTTAGGGACTGTTGAGTCTCCTTTATAAATTATTTTAATGGCATTTTTCAAATGAAACAATGTTACACCAGTTGAGGTACCTATTTCCATCTCATTCCTCTTTATTTGAGAAAACCCTAAATGATTTGGAATTTATACCTATTTTTGAACAATAATAATGAATCATATTCAAATTATATTTATTTTTTCAAAGGTTTCCTATGCTTTCATTGTGTTTAACTTTGATATAACTAGTGATTTGTCATATTTCAGTGGAAATTCTAAATTAAAGGGTATTTTATGCATTCTAATTGTTTGATAAAAAAAATGATTTTTTTACTTCTAAATAATATATTTATTCAAGGTGTTTAGGAAAACTTATATTTATAACGTGGAGTGTTTTATTGTTTAAAGGCCTCCCATGTTTTATCAATTGGATGTGTGCTCTATTAATTTAATTTAGTATTTATTCCTTTGATTATTTGAGAACATAATGTCTTTATTTTGTTATTTTTTCTTGGAAGTTACTTAGATTTAAAATATGGTTTTAAATAACTATTTATAAAGGTATTGTTATAAATTTTTAAAGAAAAGGTCTGTTTGGTACCTTTTGGAAATAGATTATTATTGATTAATAGTTATACCATTGTTAAGCCACATTATTATCCATTGTTGATATTTTTATATGTATAAGTTGATGGAAATATGAATAATAGTTCATAATTATGATTTTGAGAAAGGGGATCATTACTTAAGGGTGTTTCAGAGGTTGTATGAATATAATTTTTTGTCATATAATTCCTTGTGCTATATAGTTTCATGTTATTTGTGTTTACTTTATATATTTCCATAAACTTTGACTATTAAAGGAGGAACCCTAAGCTACTAAGTGGGATATTAAGGTATTAATGATTTTATAGTTGAGTTATTTCACTGTATTTTGGACTTTAGTTAAAGTTTATCTAGCTAAGGGTTGTACCTCCAATTAGGATAGTTGATAGTGATTCATGTAATGAGTTTTCAGAATGTAAAACACCACAATAGTTGGTTCCACCTAAAAACATTAAGTATTGTCCCATTTTTCCTTGTGATGTTGCCTCATAATATGTATCACATTTAATTCTCTATTTATTACTTACCAAGCATGTGAGATTTTAATTTATTGCACTAATTCCCTTATGATTGATACTTGATATTATATTGTTTTACATTGTTTCATTATAGTTATTATTTCATGAATTTCTATAGAATTTACTTATTTTATAGTTTTCTATTATTTTTTGAACGTTAAGGGTGTGTAATGGTTTTAAAGGAAAGGGATGGGTTGTGTCCATGTTTTTATGTTTTGGTGAAATAATTTTCAAAAAATCATTTCATGCTTATGAAAAAGGTTTATCTCAAATGATGTATTTCTAATGGTAAATAGTAGCTTTAATTTGGGATTTAGGGGTAAACTTTTTAAGTAGAATGTTTAAGTGTTACCTATTTTCCAAATAGGATAATGAAATGAAACTAAATTAATCATATTTATTTTCAAAATAGAACTCTTTGTTTCTTGTATAAAACGAACAATGTGGACTCTTGGTGGGATATTATTGGGTGCTGGATCATACCCTCTATACACACATTAGTGGGCATGTAGTCCTCATGTTTATGAAGGTTATGAGGTCTTGTATTTTAGGTCATATTAGTATTACTCTCCCTTAGAATGTTTATGGATCTTGGTTCATCGAGGTGACTCAAGAGTCACATGGTGATTGGGTGGTTTGTCTCTCGAGTTCATTAGACTCATTCAGTCATGTTGAGTATTTTCCTTCTCAGCATTCTGTCTTTGTTTAGATTTTTTGTGTGGATTTAATTTCTTTTTTAAAATGGTTTTTTTGATTGGATATGTTTTGGTAAAATATTTTGGTTATTATTTATAGTTATGAAATGTTTGGATGTTTTTTATTTCTTTGAACTACTTATTTAATTTCTTTTATTATCCAATCCTTGATACCTCGTGATGGATTCCTGGTTGGAACCTATTTTTTTATTGGGATTATTAATTGTGAAATCATTCCCATTTTTGTGTTTTTATAACCTCAGTGCTTGTATCTATCTCATGGAAATTAAGAATGTGCTTTAGTCCTTATGACCAACTGATCTCGGTGACATGTCAGGTTGACCCGAATTGGTCAGTTACATTTACCCAAAGTGAAAGGAATTTATTTAAAGAGGAAATAAGGTATCGCTAAATTTAAAAATATCCAAAGGCAATTCTTCCTATCCCTATAATACATAAACATAAACCCAAATGAAGGATATTTTTCTTCTTATCCCAAAAAACCCCTGATAACATGATATCAAAACTAGATCTGTCTTCCAATACTCAAATTCCATCAATCATGTAGGATAGAAAATACCCAGATATTTCTTCCTATACTATGAATCCCTTGATAAATGATCATAAGAAAATAAATACAATAAAAAAACTTAGAGAATTTACAATGAGATCCTCATAAATGGATTCTTTGAACTATAATATCAGAAATATAATAATAAAATGATGCTTTGGCCCCAACCTTTAAAAAATATCAGAAAGAGAAACCATACCTATTGAAATAATACTCAGTAGAATAAAATTTCAGGACTCAAAAAAATCTGTAGCTCATTCAAATTTTTTAATCATTATAAATATGTTTATTATATATTATTATTCTCAAAGTAGAGATATTTTTATAATAAAATATTCAACATCTTGATCACATGATATTTAGGGTCAATTTTAACTACATAGAAAGAATTTTCAAAATATTCTAATGAATTAAATATTACTTCACATATTTCTATTAAGTTATTCCTAGGATATTACAATGATTTTACATATAATGAAATAAAATATAGGTGTGTTGTTTAGTTCAATTAATTTTTATATTTTTGACTCAAACCTTCAAAAATTCATTTACCATATTTATATTCTATAAAAATAACCTAAAAAAAACGTCATGTCACATTAAATTTTTATTAAATGTATTATGATTTATTTAAAAAAAATCACATTATTCTTTGACTAAGAAATGTCCTCCTTTTGAAAAACAAAATACAAAAAAGTTAATTGAGAAGTTCCATTGAGTCTTAAGGAGATACTTCTTGTATGTTTTGACAAAGTGAAATTCATCCCTTCTCCATAAAAAATTAAAACCAAACCCATCAGTCAAAATAAATATGAGTTAACTAAATCTCATCCTCTATTAAGTAAATAAAATATTATCAATTTTAAAAGTTTTTTCCCTTTATGAAAAATGAAATCTTATATTTTTTTATATTTCTCCATTTTTTAAAAGAATTATATTTTTTCTTATATTTCCCACCATTGTGATTTTCAAAAATAAATTTCTCCCCATTTGGAAAAGAATTATCCCCATATATTTTTAAAAAATATATTTTTCTGGTAAAGTTAAAAAATAAAATAATGAAATCTCCCCCTTAATAAAATGTTAGAAATGTTTTTTAAATTATATTTTTTTTCTAAAATTCCTCCTATTTAACAAGATCTTAATTAGAAAATAAATTGAAAATATAAAATCTTACTACAAAACTAAAGTCTTCATAGTCATATTTTGTAAATCTCATAGATGTTCCATCTGATTAATGAAATAAACTCTCCCCCTTAGATAACACGTTCTTTTAATTCATACACCATACTTGATAATTTTTCTTTTTCACATAGCTAGATAAAATTACATGTAAATATTATAAAATTAGAATCATAATAACTTTAGAAATCATATATATTAAAAGTAAATTTTCTAATACAAATAACTTCCATTAGATGCATCTCGGATGAAATTAAACCTCAAATAAGAAAAATTTCATTTAAAAGCAACGTTATTCCCCATCTTCAAATAGTTTTTCAGTATGAGGAGATAGGATAAACTAGAGGATAATTGAGGATCACTTTAAATTGATAATTACTAAATTATTTTTAATAAATTTGAATACATCCTAATTTAAATGTTTAATAAAAATAATAACAATCCAATTTTCAATTATTATAAATTCAATAAAAATATTTCCTTTTTGTGTGTGATGCACAAGAAAATTGTGTCTTACATCTATGTTCTTGTCTCATGAGAACAAAAATTCATGAGTGTGTGTTATATCTACCACACTTGATCATAAAAAATTCCAAATACAACATATTTAGCTTCAACAGTAGAGATATCAATAGAATGTTTCCTCTTTCTAGACCATAAAAATAAACATTCACCGAGAAAATTAAATGTTTTAAAAGTAATCTTCATATATAACCTAAATCATCCAAAGTTTGTATCTGAGTAACTTTTGAAATTAAAATTATCTGTTAAAGAACAAAAGAAACCATGTTATGATGAACCTTTCAAGGAAAGAGAAAATTTATTTTACTACCTTTATAAGTGATTCCTTTATATTTTTTTTAAATCTCACACATAAAATTACAAAAAATATTATGTCAAGTCCACGAGTTCATAAATATAATAAAATTTTGGTCATACATATATAGAGTTTTTGACATAGATATTTCTTAGATTGATCAATACTAGGTTTGATGTATGAATCTCTAAGAGTACTAATAAGTGAGGGACTATCAAAGCCTAAACATTTCAGTAAGTCTATAATATACATATGTTGATTTAAAATGTTTCCTTCTATTTTTTAAAATTTTAAAAGTTAGGAAAAAATTTAGTTCACCAATTATGTTAATTTAAGTCTCACCCTTTATAAGTTTCAAAAAGTCATTGGACAGTATTTTTTTGAGATGATCTAAAAGTAATATAATTAACATAAATTTTAACAATGATGGTGTCTTTTTCAGATTTCATTATAGAAATATCTATATTTATATTTTGATTATCAAAATTATTTTTAAGGTAAATCTTAGATAATTATATCATACCAGGATCTTGGGGTTTTTAAGGCCATATAAATATTTTTTATATTTGAATAAATTTATTATCTTCAAATTCAGTATTTTATTCAATGTAAAATTCATCTTGAACATAACCATTAAGAAAAATAATTTTTATACTCATTTAAAAAATGAAAATTTTAGATGTGTTGTGAAGTATATCATTATTTGAAAAAATTAAAGCCTAGTTACATATGTAAAATTCCCACTATAGCCTATGAGTTATTTTTGACTATAAAATTTAACAAAAATTATTACTCTATTCCTCAAAATTATTCCATTATCATCTAAATTTTTCCAAAAACCTATTTTACCCCAATCACCAAAGTTCCTTAGGTCATTCAATAATAGTACAAACTTGATTTATTTCAAATTGAATGATTTAATTTGCATAGAAATAATCCATATTTCCTTACCTAAAGATCCATATGTCATTTTAGGTTCTATATTTGAAAGGAATTATAGATCCCCAAACTCATATAATAAATAATTTTGAGTTATAACTTGTTGAGTTGCATAACCAATGATATTATCTATGGAATTATTCCTTAACATCAACTTGTTATTTGAAAAAAATAACATTTTTCCTAATCTATCATGTGTCCATATTATATTCAAATAGCTTGAGGATATCATAATTGTTTTGTCATAACATTTGGAGGATTCACTACAGATAGTTTTGGTTAAAATTTTGATATATTAACAAATGTATTATAAAATAACACTATGCAATTGATTAAATTACAAAGGTTGTATAGAGACATAAGGATCATATTCACAAAACATTACATGAACTATTTAATTTATTTATTAAATAATCTATACACCTGACTAGTTGTAGAGTAACCTAGAAAAAAAATACTTCATCATATTTAAGATCAAATTTATTAAGTTGATCTTTATTATTGAAGATAAATACTTTACACCTAAGGACTATAAAGTATTAATGGTTTAGAGTTATTCAAGTCCACAACTCATAAGAAGTTTTATTAAGAAAAGGTATAAATTAAAATCAATTTATAGTATAATAATTAGTACTTAAAGTGTCAACCCAAATGTTTTTAGCAATAGAATATTCACTTAACAATGTTTGATCCATCTCTTAAATAACTAAATTTCTTTGTTTATGTAATCCATTTTTGAGTTGTTCTTGGCCCTTAAAAGTTATGAGTAATACCTTTCTTACTAAAAATAGTTTCAAATTCCATGTATTAAAACTCACTATCATGATTACTCCAGATAGTAATCAAAGGTAGGGTTTTTCTCATGTTTAATGAATGTTTGAAATTTTTTAAAATAATAGAATCATTCAAATTTTTAAGTGAGAAAATATGTCCATGTATATCTAGTGTGAAAATAAACTAGGATATATACAGAGTACTTTTCCCTAATTAGTCATGTTTTTGAAGGACCAAATAAGTCTATTTGAAACTACCATAAAACAATATAAGTTTAAACATCACTAATAGGTTTAAAGCAATACTTTTGTTACTTTATATACTGACAAGGATTATAATCACTGGTTTAGTTAAACTTAATCTTCAATAGATCTATAATATTACCTATCCTAGAAATTTTACCTATTTTCCAAAAGTTATAGTGACCCAAAATTCTATGAGAAATTTTTTGAAAATATTTAACAACACTTAGTCTTGGAAAATTAAGATTTATAAGGTCTTATAAATCAAGTGTACCAAAATTCTCAAGACTATTGACAGATAAAACATAAGTACCTTATAGACTTTGAATATTCTATTTTAATATTTTTAAATTAAACAATTTATCCCTTGCTAGATATTTTTCTAATGATAATAAGGCTATTCTTATGTACTAAAACATAAAAAATATTAGAAACTAAATATTCTAAAAGCAGAGAAACATCATCGATTCTGATGATTTCATCCCATGAATTGTTTCCAAAAGTGAATCATCTACCATTAAAAATCCTCAAGTTCTTAAATGTATAATTATATTTTATCATGTTTCAAGAGAAACCAATGCCCGTGTACCACTTGTTCTATATTTTAGTACTCAAAATATTTTTAAAAATATTAAACCAATTTATTATTTCCTAAACATCCTTGGATTCATCAATTCTAGAAAATGTTTTTTAGAGCCTAAATTTTTCAAACTGTCTTATAATAAATAGTTTCTAGTAATTTTGAAATTAAATATTTATGAAAACCAAAATATTGATCATGGTTTAATGAGATAATATTTCTTTAGTGGGCTCTCATTTTAAATTTTGTATAAAATGGTGAACTAATATGTATAAAGTATTTTGATTGAAAATGAATTCTACTAGAAGAATAACCAACTTCGCTATAAGTTACAGATGGAATGATGTGTTTTTATATTCTATCAAAATTTTCATTACTTGATGTAATGTTAGATAAATTTTTTCTCAAACAACTACTTTTATATTTAAGATTAAGAACTAATTTACTATCACCTGGAATTGAGTTATAACTCGATTTATCTTCTAATTTTGATGAATGTTTTTAAATTTTAGTAATATGTATTGAAATCTGAGTATCTATTTTAAAAGGATCAACCTTAAAACTATCATATTTTTAATCAATTTTTTTATTTAATACTTCAATAAGAGTTATGAATCAAACCATTTCATCATTTGTAGGTGATTCTTCTTCATCATCAAATTAATTTACCTTATCGTCTTTTGGAAAACTATATTTTTTATCATCTGATAAAGTTGAATAATCTTCCCTAGAAGTAAAAGAAAATTTAAAATCTAAAGATACAGTTGAAAGAGATTCAGCAATTAACTTCACCATTATAAATTTATCATCTTTAAGCTTATTTTCATAGAATTCAATAATCATCTAGATTCCATTGACACTTTCTTTTGATAAACTATAAAATTTAATGTAACTTCCACTAGAAATCCATATATTTTGTGATTTTATATTTTTCATGTAATTAAAAAAATTTCTGGATTCCATTACCAATTTATTCTAATAAACTATAAATATTTGTGTCACTTCCACAATAAATCCATGTATTTTGGTATTTTAGAATTTTCTCCCATCTAATTTTAGAAGTTATTATGGAATTTTTATATTTTCTCTTTAGTCTAAGGAAATCAGGGCTTATGTGAACTATATTCCTATTTTAATAAGTGATAATGTCCAAGTATTATTTCCTCTCATATTTATATCTCATATATTTCTGATGATCGTATCATAAGTGCCTATTTCTGACCATCTTATTCACTCTTATTGCCAATTGAGAAAGTTCTTATTTATATGACTCATCATTTCCAAAATCCAATTAATGCTTAGTTATCTTCTTATTAGGATAATATATATGATTTAAATCATAGGATGTAACATTTATAAAGATACTTAGACCCATACTTTTAGATCCTTTGCTAAAAACACTATCCATAAACACTAGATTTGATACAAAGTGAGATTAACCTATATTTATTTTATATCATTTACATAGAATAAATATTAAAATTCATAATAAAAAAAAAATCCCATGAATGAAAGGTTTAGTGTCTTTTAGAAGCATTTATATATACAACTTATTTTAGAAAACTTGTGAACATTTCCCCAAAATTAAATGACACTATAACTCCTTTTAGAATCCTCATAGGTTATACTAATCTTTATAACCTAGGGACTGTATGTTTAAGAAATGGGTGAGATAAAATGTTCATTAAGGGAAGAACTCAGTAATATTTCATCAAACTTTAGATCATAATCATATGATAAAACATGAATAGGGGAGAAACATATTATTAAAAAGAACATGGAACAATAAGAGTCTTCCATAGTTCATGATAACATGACATGTAATCTAAAATGGGCAATCATGAACAATAAAAAAGTGTCCCAAATCATGTGGAATAATGGTCCATGAAGCATAATCATAGGCATATAACAAAGAAATATGGAATAAACATAATAATAAGTAACCATGACATTGCAAAGAAAGCTAACCACATCAGGATTATGCTCAATCTTGCAAACCATGATAATTATCATTAGGTTCATGCTCAATATTGTGATCCTATATAATATACATTAGGTTCATAGTCAATCTTATGAACTTAGCTTATCTGTATCAGGTTCATGCTCAATTTTGTGAAACTAACTAACCCACATCAGTTACATATTCAATATTGTGAACCTATTTAACCCATATAGGGATCATGCTTAATCATGTGAAACTAAATATCCCTTATTGGGTTCATGGTCAATCTTGTGAACCTATCTTACTCGTATCAGGTTCAATCTCAATCTTCTGAATATATCTAATCTGTACTGTGTTTACACTCAATATTGTGATCCTAGATAAACCATATCAGGTTAATGCTCAATTTCATTTTCTCATGAGATATAAACCTTAAACAATTCAATGTAGGGAGATATTGGACCACAACAATAAATCATTCATACACATGTTTTCTAATTTAAAATAATTAATCAACACCTCATAAATAACTCATGGAAAGAAAAAATGGGTTTCATAACATTTCAAAGTGGTATCTCATAAAATGAATCTATGTAATGAGACCTATTGATACAAAATTTTAATCACCAAAATAAGTAATTCAAAAAGGAATTTATAAAGTTATTAATAAAACATAATCCCATATGAGATAAATATATTATATTTAAAAATGAAAATAAAAGTGAAACTTTAAATACTATTTAGATAAATTTTCATTACATTCTTGTAAAAAATAAGTCATTATGCGTCACTTATGAAATGAACTTTTCTGATTATTTAAAAGAAGGAATTTTAAAAATAAATATCAATAATGAAGCCTTTAAAAATATATTATGGTTTCAAAAAGGTGAAGTGAAATTTTTTTGAAAAATTTTACTTTTAAAAAGAATAATTAAAAATGGTGCCTTGAAAAATACATAAAGGTTTCCAAAAGTTGAATTGAAAACAATTTGAAAAATTTTACTTAAAAAATAATCTTCAATAATAGGGATCTGAAGGGATATAAAGGTTATCAAAAAGGAACATAGTGTTAAAGATAAAATATTTTATTATGAAATAATGAAAAAACTTTTTAATATTTTGAAATATTTTTGTTGAAAACCAACATATTAAAAAGAGTAAAAAAACTACTTTTATAGATAATATATGATAAATTATAACGTATAATGAGATATTAAACAATTTGGGTTCCAAATATTGAATATAACATTGGAAGGAATGGAAAATATGGATTAGGAGAGGAAACGATCATTAATGTGGATGAAAATTAATCTCAACAATGACATAATTTTTGAGGAAGAAATTAATAAAGGTAATACAATTGAATTAAAAGAGATTTTACCTATATAGGAATATAAATTATCATTAAATAAAATCATAGGGTGGAAAAAACTATGTTTAGAAGTAAGGAGTTCATGAAGATGCATTATAACTCAAGAAAGGAGACATGTGTTATCGAAATACCTAGCCACTTTCGTAACATATGAATCAAAAGTAAATAAGTGGGATATCAAGAAATGGAAATTTAAATATCATGAAATGAAAGATATTAACCATTTATGGAAAAAGTAGGGTAGTTAATACACCATATAAAATAAGTGATGATGCAAAATATCAAACATGCCTCATATAATTATAAATAGAAACAAATAATTCTTACTTTGAGTCTTGTTTCATTTTGTTCATGTGACTAAAATCCTAAATAATAAAATTAAGTTTATTAAAACCTTTATTAATAACCATTTACATTTATATTTAATATTATATTGTCTATTTATAACCATATGTTATATATTTATTAAATATTTTTCACCAATGGTGGTTATTTTAGGTGGTTCAATCGATTTTTATGAAACTTACTAGGTATAATGACCATGGTCAAATGTGTTTTAAAATAGGTTCATAATATCCATAAATATATAGTTTTATGTTTTTTATTATTACATTATCACAAAATTTATACAGTTATATAGGTTTTCCTAAAATTTACTCCAATTAGAAAAGGTTCCTTGATATGCTTATTTAAGGTGGTTAAGGTTACTATGATAGTTTATTATTAATATAAATTATAAAATGTATAATATTATATTTATAGAATATTAAGTTCCATAAATATCAGTTTTATATATTATATAATTTTTTTATATCAACCATGTTTGTATGTGAATAAAAATAGAACACGTCATTCATGGAGGTAGTAATCTGCATGTGAACCTGACGATGTCTTCTTTTTTTGAATGGTTTTAAAGGATGGTAGAACAGTGAAATCACATTAGTATAATAACATTTATATATATTAATTATAATTATATTATCAATGTTTCATTCATGTAATATATTTAATGGGGAATAAGAAGAAATAATCAAGCGAGTTCAGTTGAGACTGTTACCACTTCCTTTGGACATTCTCCCTATGGTAACCCAATAAGGATCCTTATTTTAGTCTATTGGAAAGAAAATTAATTATAAGACATGGGTAAGAAAATTAGGATATACTAAGGAATATTTGTTTTTGATATAAATCTTTTTAATTTTTAGATAAATGTGGTGGAAGTGATCTCCTTTTATAAGTGAAGAAAGCGACACTTTCATAAATACCCACCGCTATTACAATGATGGAATGACACTATTTAAGGGTAAATGGATAAAGAAGTGAAAAAAATGAAATTTAGGATGATATATTGTGGATAAATCCTATAAAAATAATTTTAAAAAAATATTTTAAACATGTTTCAAGTATTTTACCACTTATTTGTTTTACATTTTACAATTTTGGTTTTTTACCTTGGTAATTGGTTTTTACCCATGTAATTTATATTTTATTAAAAATATAAGGTATCATATATTTCTAAAATTTGATGTGATGAACCTAAATTTTTGATCCATAAAATCTAATTCAATTTTTAAATAATTTAAAACTAACATTTAAATTAAAACATTTAATATATAGAAAAACCGTTCGGTAGAAAAATTTTATTTTCATCATTAAACATTCTTAATATTATATTCAATTAATTAAAAATTAAATGTAATATTATATATATACATATATATTTAAACACAATATAAAATTAATTTTATAAAATTGTTCAATTTAACTTATTAAATAATAAATACACAACATTAATAAAATAATTATTTGAAAATAACAGTTTTACCATTATCATGGTCATTAAATTTACACTTATTAGTCATAAGTTTATGAAAAAAAATGAAATTGAACATATTAAAAAATATTAACATGATAATATGAAATATAAAATCTATTTTTTAGATTTAATTTCTATAATCTATAAAAACTAGTTTTGAATAAAACGAATTTTAGAGTAAAATATTACTTAAGTTTCCAAAACATAAAACATGGGTTTTATAAATTCAACATAGTATTATTGAAACAATTTATTATAATTTATAAATATATATTTTTATTTATAAAAAAGGTTTTAAAAACTTTTAATTCATTATTTTATCAGGACAATTTCATAAAAGTGTCAATATTATAAAAATATGTTTTTTCATTATTCGCCTAAAAATAAATTATTTTAGAGAAATATCAACAATTCACCCTAAAAAACTTTTTTTTTTAAAAATAATTAAAAAATTAATTCCATTTTACTAAATTTATATTCTAAAATGTATAAATTTATCTTTTAAATGATAATAAAATATATAAATAACAACTACTTTAATTAAAAATGCCCTTTTTAAAACATTATGTATTCCTAATCCTAGTTTGTATATATTTATAATCGATTAAAAAATTTTATTTACTAGATGATTTATTATTCTTAAATCTTCTTAATAATATTCATATAATATTTCATAACACATTGGAGTTCATTGTTGCATGTGAAACAAGTTATCACCAATTTTTTTTAAGGAAAATTATATTGTAAAATCTTGGGGTTTTAAATTATTCCTATTTCATAAATTGTGTCCTCATAGTTTTAATTATCCAATACTAATAATAATATCTAGGGGTATCTAAAAGATATAAATTATTCAAATATAATCGAAAATGAGATATCTGACTTACTATCTTATGTAATAATAGGAAACTATTTGTCTAAAATATTTTTTTTTGGAGTTTGTTGAGACAAACCTTCCACCAATTCATTTTAATGATCCCATTTCTAAACAAAAAATAGATATAAAATGGTTATGATACTATTCAATAAAATTTGAGTAATTGAACTAATGAATAAGAATAATCAATATGAATATGTCTTCTCTAATGACACCTTCATTTAAAACAATGATAATTTCATTTAAACTATGATATAATTGGATCAATTCATAACTGCTTCAATTTAACCTAGGGTGTATATGTTAAAATTCCCATTATCTTTCTAACCTAGAAATTTATATATTACTACCTCAAATTCCATCTAAATCCCTCATAACAGTTCATAAAGGGAACATTGTTCACCAAATCATACCCCTTCATAGTGTCTACCCATGTGTGTAGTCTTAGGCCTACTCATTATGAACTGAGTTAAAATTAAGTAAATAAAAAACCAAAAAATTTAAGGTAATTAATACTAGGATCATTTTTTCTAATCTATATCTAGTTTCCATTATCTCTATATGGACATAATTTCTAGGAAACCATAAACTCTATACCTTAACAAAATTTTAGGATATTATCATATACTTAAACTCATCCCTATTGTTTTCACTAAGGTTATCACATCTTAATCCAAAAAAATAAGTAAACTAATCCTCATGAATTAAAAAACATTGATCTAATACTTTAAAACCCCATACAATGTAGATTTTCAAAATTCAATGGGAATATAAATTTATAGAAATCTGATGGAGGTTTTGTTTTCAAAATTTCACTTTATATTGAGAATATAAGAGTTTTGAAAATGCTTAGATTATGATTTTGTAAATTTTTTGAGTATTTATAGGTGTTGGGGTAATCAGGAAAATATTGGGAGATTCATATTGAATTTTGAAGGGTTTTGTCGAACTTTACCAAGGTCACATGGTTTAGGTCACATGTTTTAGAGAAAATAGTATGGTGAACCTTATGAAAAAATTGTTTTAATTCAATTCATATAGAGAAAAATTGAGTTATAGGTTCATCTCAAGGTTTAGGGTTAATCGTGTAGTATCTTATATTAAATTGTGCATGCATTGGTTGGACTTGGGGCTTGGTGGACGACTACAAAAAAACCATGTGAAAACCTGTAGACCGAGACAATGATGTTTTTCATGATTGGTATATGGTTTAGTAAACCATGAAGCCTAACTATATAATGTGGATTTATTAAATATTTTAGGGTTCAATATTGGATCATGGTTTGGAAAACTATGTGACCAAACCTTGTGGCTCTTTAAAAATATAGGAACACCATTTTACCCTTTTAATTTGTATGGGGGGATGCCCCATTTCTTTCTCTTCCTCATGGACACACCCTAGAAGAATTATAACCCCTATTTTATTTGATTACCATCTATTTGGTGTAATTTTAGGTGTATTATTGAGTGATTTTTGGTGAGTTCATACCTTTAGTGGTCTCTTCTCCTCTTCTTATTAATTTTCTCTAGTTTTCAGTGTTATTTGGTTAGGAATTTTGTTTCAATTCTACAAGATCTTTGGGGAATTGAATGAATACGATGGGACTTTTACTCTACCTAGTAAGAGGATTTCTTGTGACAGTTGATTCACTTTTTCGCTTATCATTTTGATGATGGCTTGTCATAGTGAAAGTTTTGATGTGTTTTGAGTTAAATTAGAAGGAAATTTCTTATGGTTTTAGTTTTGATCGATAGGGACTTGGCTCGAGTTTCTATTGAGGGTATGGAACAAAACTTATAAGGAAGGTTGGTCTTGGTTTAGGTGTTCTGAGAGCACCTAGTGATTAGTTAGGAATTTATTCCTAAGTGGAACTATTTTATTAAATTTATTTTAGGTTGTTTAATTAATTATAACATGGTTATAATTTATTATATTATGTTGTTTGGTGTGAGTTTGGATCATTGGTCTATGAGAAATCATGGTTTTACCTTGTATGATCTTGGAAGGGTTTGGTGATTCTATATAGAGAATAAGATATGTAATTAAAAAGTGAAAGATTTATTAAAAGTAATGTGGTATTAGTATAAGGATTACAGTATTTATGTATTTTTTATGATGCATGTGATAGGTGGTCTTGCCCTAATGGGAATTAAATAGTTAAAAGTGGATTAAAATGTTTTCTAAAATTAAGTAAATAGATTAATTAAAATGAAACATTGTTAATTAAATATATGATTTCAAAATAAATGGAATGGATTAATGAAATGTCTAAGAGAATTGTATAAGGTTTCAATGGCCATACTGGACCCTTGGATACAACATAAATTTTCTCATACACCCATGGTTGAGGTTGTGATAAAATTAAATTTTATTTTTATAGGAAAAACACTAATGGTGAAACCTTAAATGTGCTTGAGTGAACTCAATGGACTTTAGTGTAAGTGACTTAGAAAAGCATGATTGTGGGAGTGATCAGGACTTGAATTCTTGACCCTAGTGTGTTTTCAGGGACCTTACTTGTATAAAAGAGTGATTAATTAGAAATAGATGTCCCTCATAGGCCTTTTTTAACTATTGAGTTTCAATTAAAGACGAAGTGCTTGATGAGTTGGATCATGATGTGAGATGGGATTATGCCATTTATCTGGAGTGATGCTAATGAGATTCACCCTAGAGTCTAGTGAGGCTGTATGCTGATCATGATGACATCGAGGAATGAAAATCCATTTGAGTGATGGGTGATGACCCAAGAGTTGATATCAAGAAAGAGGACCATTTTTAGGGTTCCTATCTTATGTGTTGACCCTATGGGACCCATGGTAGGTTCCCTGTGGTATGATTGAGGCATAATTGTCATGAAACTAAATTAAATGGCTAAAGTGATGAATTAAGTCTTATATGTGATTTGAAAATGTCTTCAGTGAAAATGTCAATAAATGAATATAAATTTCATTTGTGGTGGACTCAATATATATATATATATACATACACATGTATACATATATGATTCTATGCTCACTCACAGAGTGGTTTCACTTATGTTATGTTATATTCTCATAGGGTGCTTTGATGTGAATGTGGGGTTAGGTACCAGTGTGATCAGGGGACACTGAGGTAAGACCCTGGTCCAAATCACCATGTGTAAGACAGAGTGCCACATAAACTTAGGCACCCCTCCTTATATTCCAGATGCTACCAACTAGTAGTGAGGGTATAAAGTGAAGTAATGGGGAGACTATATCTTAAATCAGAGTACACAACATTAGATAAATAACCAAACATGTGACATTATACGACCAGAGTACGTAAATACTAATAAAATACCATCAGTGCTGAATGAATTCATAAAAAATAGACTCAATAATCAAACCCAAATATACAGAAACTAATATATCATCTGGATGATCACATACACAAATAAAGAAAATAAAAAAGTACAAATAGGCTAGATAACTCCAAGACTTACCTCATCCCGGTCTCCAGACACATAGTGAGATATCTCGCTCATTGGTCAAACGCAAGACTCATCCAAACCTGTACCTACAATAAGTTAGGGTTTCCTAATTACCCAAATTCCATTTACACCTGAGTAGGGTGTTATTACAACTCACTAGTACACCACTAACATTGTTTAGTACCCAACCGGTAACATGTAGTGTATGTACATGTGATAGCCTCAGAAAAAGTAAACTTGAAATTCATAACTACACAAGCATTACATGTAATCACCAATGCACAATTAATCAAAACAACTCCAATATTCCATGTATTCATTCACTTTCCAATCCATGATGAACCCTTGAAAGTAATTGACTCAGCTCCCTACTAGAAGTAAGGTCTCTAACCACGACTAACACATTTTCCTCAATATGATAGTCCAAAAACATGTATGAAACTTCCCCATTGAAGGGATAATATTTTTACATTCTGACTAAATTACTAAAAAATATCCTTTGGGGGATATTCCATGTGGATCTACCTATAAGATCAACTATATAATATAAAGGAATAACAAATGCAATGCATTGATACAAGATGACCAATCAATACCATATAATGTTAATTAAAAGTTATAACTATACCAAATACACATGTGAGTAAACATCAAGAATTTGTCTCATATGGATATACACACACATGGGATCAAGATATCAAACATGGTATCATGGGATACACATTCACACATATGTGATTGAGTCATCAAACTTGGTCTCACGGGACACACACACACATGTGATCAAGGAATCAAACATGGTCACATGACTATCCAGGAAAACACATGTGATCAATCCTAAAATTTGGTCTCATGTATACACATTCACACACATGTGATCAAGACTCAACCATCAGTGGCTAGAGAACAAGCTAGAACATAAGGCCTAATAGGGCCCCTTATCACCTTATCACTTTATTGGGAATATTCATTTAATCAGTTAAGACTAGGTATTCATTGACTAATTAATAAGGACAATAGGTATCTCATTTTAATTGATTAGATTAGTCAATTAAAATATCTTATTGGTTATTACATTTATTTTTACAAAAATTACATGAAACTCATGTTCAACCACCCAAGATAGTCCTGACCACATACCACATGAAAAATTAACCATGAATAATACCATAGTGTAGAGTACATGGGACCACCTACCTTAAATAGAGTAAAATACCACCCAAGTAAATCCCATATACATTGTAATAGTCAATCCAAGTCCTTTAATCATTAATTGATTTTCATGACCTCCTACTCATGAACCATAATCCCAAATAAATAAATTATAAATAAATTATAATTAATTAATAATTTACAATTAATTAATAATTTATAATTCAACTCACTTCAAAGGTGAAATACATAATTGCTGAAAAACATATCAGATATCACTACCTATCCAGAACTATAACCAACCACCCTTGAAGGGTTTGTCTAAAACATTTGATATTATTTCAGGAAATATATATATATTTTGATAAAAAAACAAGGAATAATTAAATTTATTTTAATTGGAACCTTTAGATGAAAACAAATAGGTAATCCACCTTAACCATAATGGTGTCAAATAGATTTTGACAACTCCTAGAACACTCCTAAATCCAAGGCAAGAAAACAATCCCCAATTCAAAACCATATTTTAATGGATGATTCAACTCAAAATGACCTAAAAACAAAAAATAAATCACCAAGGGACATTATTTTATTGAAAAAACCAACAAAAAAACAAATTTATCATCATGATACATTGTCTTGATATATTGATCCAAAACCCCATTTTCTCTGGAAATTATATCAAGATATGATGGAATTTTCAACCTATTATATAATTTAAATCATTACTATGATTAATATATGATCAATATGATCAAGGAGAAGTGGATATAAAGTGAATTTATATTTAAAAGGATCAAAATAGATTAAAATCACCAAGAGGATCATCCATGATGAATGTCACTATGATCTGCCACCACACAAGGGAGGAAGAGGCCAAGATTGATGAATAATAAAGGATATCATTCATATTTAGCAACAAATCTTGCCTAGATTCACCCTAGATCAAAGTTATCTCTTGGAGGGAGGAAGGTAGCAGTGAAAAATCAAATAGACATAAAAAAGGAGATCCAAGGGGATAAATACTAATGTGAGACTCGTACCCAAAAGGAAAAAATTGACCCCCACTAATGCGTTGCCTAGTGCACCACACTGGCTACCCGGTACAGGCTCACCAGCTAGCCAGTGAGTCATAATGAAATTAGGGATAATTACCACACCACTGGCTAACTTATGGATAAAGTATCATCCCTAGCTGATCCATACCTACTCCTCTAAAATTCTATGCCTCGGGGAACCCTTATAGATTTTGATCAAGTATGAAAACACCGCTTCCAGATGTTCAAATATGCCATACCTTGGTTCAAAACTTGGTTATCTAAATGATTTTCCACCGAAAAAAAAGTTCAAAATCACCCCAAATTAAAATCTCATAATTGTTTTGGGGTTGTTACAATCTCCCCACCACAACACTTCTCATCCTCAAGCAGTTATGGTAGCATGAGAATCACATCACTTGATCATACAAGATATTCATTAACAAGGAGTTATCTGAATCCCAACCGCAAATAAAAACTCAAAAACTCAATGATATACCCACTACTAAATTCCCATATTGATTTCCCAACATTAATCCATGAAAACATATCTTAATATAGTCCAAAATCTCACTATCCTCTAAAGTCATGACTATGACCAGTGTATCCGTTAAAATCAACATGTTGTGGTGTCCTAAACTTATTCCTCCTAAAGAATCAATGTAATCACCACAAAGGGAAAAAATATATGGGACAAGGTTATGGAAATAAAACAATACACATAGTACAATTCAGTTCCATTACATTCAATAAAACATAAATCAAGGGTTAGAAGTCAATACCAAACATCGTTCCTAGTTTTGAGATAAACCAATGAGTCTTTATTGACCAGACATGACCCGATCACATTTTCATTTCTAGAAAGTTTGTAACTAATGATTCACCACCTCATACATACCTAATAAGAGGATCTCATTATGGTTCCAACCCAACACATTTAGCTTCACAACCTAAACAACTAACACTCGACAAACCAATGACTACAATACCTTACACCTCAGAGACATCATTAAATAGACCAAAAACCCATATTAAAGTCATAAAATAATGTGATGAAATTTTTCTGGTTTCTTCACCAACCGCCATCACCTACCAAAAGGTTCTCATCATTGCCCCAATTCACTAATGATTAGACTCCTTCTCTCTTCGTACCAATTTTCCCCTGAGTTAAATTCTCATATTTACTCTCCATCAAGTGCTACATATGAATCAAAAATTAGACATTAATCATGTAACTTGATATTATAGAGTCCATTACTCATCCGTCTTTTGAAGTCTCCATGATCATTCAATGGTTGGTCTCACACAACACCAAAACCCTTATAATAAGAGGGTTATATCACATGTGACTAGGTTAATGATCCCCATCACTGGAGTTTCCATATTGGTCTCCTTAGAATTCTTACATTGGCCCACCCACCCCCTAGTCCATCACTAAACACAATTAATAACATTATCGTCCATTCATAAATGATTGTCAAAAAAATAACCAAGCACTAAACACACATGTATTACCTAGAATATAGTTCACTATATTTAATGATCCACTCACTATATGAAAACAACTCTCCCAAATCCTGGACATGGGTTATGAATTTAGCCCTATATGGGTCTCATCACCTCACAAAAGCCACTACATTGAACCATGAAATTTATATGATGGCTAAAATTAGGTTAACTACATAATGGAACCCCAGTCCATCACTGATTCCATATTCTTCCATAGAGGCATATATTATCTCATAAACTTCTAGGATACTAATCCCTATGAGACTCATTCTGGAAAATTGTTTTTAAACTACCATGGTGGCTTTGGACCGAATTCATTTGTAAACTGCCATCATTAGATCTTTTGAGTTTGTAAAAAAATCAGAAATATAATCAACAACCTACTGACCACCCTATTTCTAATTATTTTACCACCTCCAAGTGTAATCATAGGCATGAATGATCATACATTAAGGATTTCCTTACATGGAATAAAAACATTAATATTTAACAAAATCATAGTGATTCTTCCATGAGGAACAGATCATCAAGTCAAAATCACATGCATTTTTAACTATACACATTGTAAAAGGAACCAAATTCACCAACCCAATATCTTTTAGAACTCCTATTGAGGATTGGAATCCCAAGATACAAATATTCACTATGCATAACCCAATATAAGGGTGTCAGTTATATATCCTAAGTGTCCACTTATTCTCTAACCCTCTTAGGTATGACCACCTAGTATCTTCACTCTATATTCAAAAATATTCTCATTCAAAAATAAGAGGCCAAGAAGCCCATAGTACCACCCTTAATTCCACAAGCATCTAAGTGCTTGGAAACCCTACCTTGTATCAAAATCACTATCACTTAGGTACTATATACTCCATGGATGTAGGGAAAATTGAAAGAACATCCTTTATTACTTTTAAAGGATACTCACATGTACATGGAGTTTAAATCAATAAAACTATCCCTATGGAATTAACCTTGACTGCTCCATGAGAAGGAATATCAAAACTCTGGTTACCTTCACAGAACATGGGACTTTGGATCACGTGTAACCAAATTTTCATCTTGAAAACCACAATTTATTTCACATAAACCACATCAAGGTTTCATAGAGGGTTTCAATCCAAAAAAATTTAATCTAGACACATCTCTCTCTATATTCAATGATGAATTTACCCTTATAATATCTATGTCAATTCCAATGATTTCATGTTTGGTTAAACATAATTCCACTAGGTTCTAGATGGACAAATCTATATAGGCTATAATTAAAACCTTAATCAACCGAAACTATCTTATGGTTACTTTAACATAGTTCTTTACTAAGGAAATTAATGTCTGAAAATGACCCAACAAGTTATATTTCACCACCCATACATAGAAAGACTATATCATCATCATCTCCATCATCATCTAGGTGCACCACACCATGGTCTCGCATAACCTACTATCATAAGTAGACATGCATTGGGGTTCATTCGAACAGAATTTCACATAGAACTCATATATGAAAACACAATATATGTTATTGAAACTAAAGAATCCAATTCCTCCACCATTAGTACAACCAAACACAAGTAGTATATATGGAATGTGAAACCTATATACCAAAAATGATGCATATAATGACTGTTTTTGGTACAGACATTGGTAAAATCCATGTTAAATTACAAACATAAAAATTAATTTTCATCACATGAGGTTGAATCATATAATAATAATAGTTAAAACCAAGAACATCAATTTAATGCCCTAGTAACGAGGTCTTTCCTCAAGAAAGGTGTTTGTGGAACACCTATATGAGTTTCATTACAATATATGACACATTCTTATGTCACCAAATTACTAAGTTCCAAAAATAAGAAAATAAGAAACCTTTGATACCATTTTGTAACACACCATCCTGAATCATTAGGCTCGAGCTATATTTCAAAATGATATCATGTGAACCTCCTTGTATGCCAAAGGATTCTAACTACCAGTGAGGGTATAAAGTGAAGTCACTGAGAGACTATACCTTCAATCAAAGTGAACAACATCAGATAAATAACCAAAAATGTAACAATATACAATTATAGTACATAGATACTAATAACACACCATCAGTACAGAGTGAATGTAGAAAAAATAGAATAAATAATCATACCTAAATATAAGGCCACTTATTTCCCACTAGAAAAATTACATATAAAAAGAAAAAAAAAGAAAACAAGTATAAATAAGCTATGTAACTCCATGCCTCACCTCATCCCGGTATCCAAACTCATAGTAATATATCCCGATCAATGATTAAATAGGAGCCCCAACCCAAATTGTACCCTTAACAAGTAAGGGATACTCGAGTACCCAAGTTCCATGTCCACCCAATCTGGGTTTGAGTACGACTCAATAGGGAACCACCAACATGGCCCAGTACCCAACTGGAAAATATCAATTTATGTGAATGAGATAAGATCACTAGATAGAAAATATGTAATAGATAACTACACATGAAAAACATATAATCACCAATTAACAAAGTATAAAAACAATTTTCATATATTGAGTAGTTGTTAAATTACCAAGATATTATAAACCATTATCTATATTCAGTTTAGCTCCATTCCAGAAGCAATTTCACCATCCATGCTTGACATACCCCCTCAATGGGATAGTCCAGAATCATGTCTGACACATCTCCCTTGAAGGGATAATCCACACACATATTGACCAAACATATGATATATCCTCTTGAAGGTATAGTCTAT
Organism: Viscum album; assembly: GCA_963277665.1. Lineage (NCBI taxonomy): Eukaryota > Viridiplantae > Streptophyta > Magnoliopsida > Santalales > Viscaceae > Viscum > Viscum album. The sequence continues at coordinate 2,027,787,190 of OY728143.1, read as the reverse complement.
ATAGATCAACTTGTATGCTAAATTGTAGAAGATTTAGGAAAAACACATGAAACACATAAATACAAGGTGAAAAATCAATATCATGTTATGTAAAATAAGAGTCAGAACCATAAAAAAATATACATTAATGTAAACATAAAGCATAGGTCTCAAGAGGCTACAAATTCATAAACATATGATTAATGCATCAAAGATGGTATAATAGGATACACACACACATGTGATCAAGGAATCAAACATGGTCTCACCACTAAACATGCACACACATGTGATCAAGCCTCAAAAATGGTCTCATTACTACACATGCACACACATGTGATCAAGCCTCTACCATCAGAAGCCATACAAAAAATCCAACACATAAGGTTCAACATGGCCCTTTCCACCATTTTAGTTTGTTACAAATTTCATTTAATGAGTTAATATGTTGAATTAATTGTCTAATTAATAATGTCACTAGGTATCTCATTATTATTAACTAGACCAATAAATTAAAACATCCTACCAGGTATTCCATTTATTTTTACAGGAGTTACATGCAAATAAAGGTAAATTTCCTAAGGCTAGCATGACTGCATTCCAAATTCTAAAATAATCATGAATAATACCATATTGTAGAGTACAGAGGTCTACCGACCTCAGACAGAGTAAACTCTCATCAAGGAAAATGCCAACTGCATTATCAGAGTCCATCATAGTCTATTCGGCTACCATCGATCACCATAAGTTCTTACTCATTCCCAGGAATTCTAAAATAATTAATTAAAAATATTTAATAATTAATTAATCAATTAAAAAGAAAATTACTTCAAATTTGAATGGTATACTTTCATAAAGACTCCACGGATATCACCACCTAGTTGAAACCATAACCAACCACCCATGAAGGGTATGTCACACACTTTTAACATTATTCCATGGAAAATGATTATCATGATAGAAAAACAAGGAACAATTTAATATAATCAAATACTATCCTTTAGAAAAAATTGAAAAAATGACATACCTTAGTTACATTGACATGTAATAGAGTTCGACCACTCATAGCACACTCCTAATTCTAAGATGAGTAAAAACCCCAATTCAAAACCATTGTCCAATGGTCGATTCAACTCAATTTGATCAAAAAATATAAAATAGATTACAAAGGGACATACCTTAATCAAAATTCCCAATAATTAAACACATTTATTTTCATCGGACATCCTCTATCTATGATTATCCAAATCCATATAATTCTCAGAAAATTACATTAAGATCTGATGGAATTGTCATGTAATTTCCTAATTGAAATCAAGATAATGATCAATAGATGGTCAATATGATCATGGAGAAATGGATATAAAGATAATTGAGGCAAAAAGGATCAAAAGGCTTAAAATTACTAATAGGATTATCCATGCTAAACATCATAGCGATCTACCGCTATAAGAGGGGGGAGATGCCGTGATTAAATAATATTAAAGGATCTCACCAGGATTCACCGATGGATATTGACTACATCCACCCCGAATCAAAGTTATATCTTGGAGTAAGAGAGTAGTGAAAGACTGAATGAACCTAAAAAATATCAGACAAGGGATGAAATCCCAAGAGGGGCTTGGTAGAAAAAAACAAATTGACCCCCACTAATGCGCTACCTAGTGCACCCCACTGATGGTCCGGTTGGGGTCCACCGTCTATCCGGTAGTCCACTATCCTCCCTCTATAGGCTCACATACTGGAAACTGAGTATTTCTAGGTAGAAGGTCCATTTCCTACCCCACTAACTAGCTACAAGGGGCGACAGACTTCCTGATGGCTACATAAGTAGCCTCGATTTCTCCAAACCTCCTCCACTAAAATTCTAAACATTGATTCAACCTCAAAGATTCTATTCAAGTCTAAAAACATCTCTTCATGTATTTAGAATAGTCAAGACCTAATTTAAACACTTGGTTATCTGAATGATCTATCCACTAAAAAAATGTTCAAAATTACTCTAAAATCCAAACCTCATAATGACATGGGTCATTATAATAAGGAAATCGAGGAATGAAACCTAATGATACTAGGATTACTTAGACATGATCCTTGGGTTAATGGGTAGGGAATAACCCCCATACATGGATATATGATGATGTAATTTTTTGTACATTCTCCTTAGGTCTATATAGGGATATATGATACTCATATACCTTCAAAATGATACTTGGATTTGTGGGTAGGTCACAAACCCCCAACATGGTTATATGATATGAAGATTCCTTATACATGTTCCATAGGTATTTCGGTTGGGCAAAAACCCCCCACACATTGATATTGGATGATATTATTCCTTGTACATGCTCCTTGGGTATATAGATAGGGGACATACCCCCATACATTGATACTTGATGTTGGGATACCTTCGACACATTCCTTGGGTCCATTGGTTGGGTAGAAAAACCCCCTCACTGAGACCTGATCATACTAAGATTCCTTGGAATCATACCTTGGATTTATGGGTAGGACCTAGACCCCCTGACAAAGATTGAGATCACTATAGGTTGGCTTGATACAATGAGGTGCTCAGAGACACACCAATATTCGAAGAAGTAGGAATTATATGGGTTAAAGGTTTCTAGGGTAGGAATTGGTCCCCTTGTGAGGTTACATATGGTTTTAATGATGTTGTTATATGCTTAGAGTCATTCCATAACTGGATGAAGAAGGTATAAATGGCCTCGAGTGTCACTGTATAGCATGAGGGATGACAATGTTTTTTTTATATCTCATTTGTTTTATCTTGAAAATTCCATATACATATGTCATTGTGTTTATTATACATATATGATATCTCTTTGGTGGTTCCCTATTGAGTTATGTAATCACACCTTTCTTAGGTGTTCATGACACTCTAGTACCCATTTATCCTTTCACTTGGTCGCAAGTACATATTTGGTTAAGGATCATTGTTGCATTATTGAGTTGTAGAAGCTCAAGTGGTACATGGAGATCAAGATAAGGTGAGTATCAAGGTTATATTATATCCTTAATGTCTTTTATTTCCCTTATTTTATTTATTTTTTTATTCTATTTGTATATATGTCAACCCAATGGGTGGTATGTCTTGTATGCTTGTCTGTCAGAACATTATTGTTATCACATGTTTCCATTTTATTATTTTTCATACTCTAATGTTATGGATGTGATAAATATTTGGTTATTTACACTATTGTTGATACTCTGATACCAAGGTTATAGTCTCCTCACAACACCAACCTAGACCCCCAATATTAGTCAACAACCTATAGTGTATAAGAAGGCATGATTGAGGCCATATAGTTCCCTCGGTCTGGTTATTATTCACAGTGAGTCAAACTAAGATGTTAAAAAGTTTTATCTGATCTCATTTTCTTATTTTAGTAATTTGGATATGGTTTAATGGAGGGAAATGGATGTATCATATCTTGTGATGGAACTGAATCTGGTGCATCGTGAACACCTTTCCCAATCGAATTATAGGTTTTCTTAGGGTGAGATTGGTGTTCATAGATCATGATGTTACAATTATATGATTTCAACCTGGGTAGAACACTTGGATTGTGAGTTTTATTAATATTTCTAGATTTAGATCTTGTCCCATGGGGGAAACTCATGACTCATTCATCATGATAGACATATATGATTCACATGGAATGAGCCTACTTATGGAAATTTTACTGATGTGATTTATAGTTGTTTAAAGTGATATAAATAGTTCATTATGGTTCTTTTAACATATATGTTCATGGTAGAATTATAACTATATGTAACAACTTCTTTACACATCTTTTTCTAATAGCAGGTCATGTGGATCTACAACACGGTGTTTCTCGATGGCAATGATTATGCAATCCCTTAGCACTAGGATATACAATGACCCTCAGTGGGTCAGTATGACCATTGTATGATATAGTGGTGAACCCCATGAGGGTGATGAATATATAGGTTTAGTTATTTAAGGTGTAATTCACAACCTATATAGTGTTTTTCCATATAGTTTGGAATGACATTATGCTTAACTGAACTGGGTGAATCAGATTGACATAGTATGAGTAATATTACAGTGATGTCATTATATATATATATATATATATACATATCTATGTGTGTGTCTGTGTGTATGTTATGAAAAATGTGACTTGATCCTATAGGGTGTAGTCAAATGCATTGATGCTATGATAATATGGGTTCCCTATAAGTGTGTAGTAAATCTTGCATATGATGACAACTATTTACATGTGAGACCCTGAAGTAGGTAGTTTCCATGTTTTATGTAATGTGGTTTACGAGACAAGAGCATGAATGAATTCCCAAGAGTGTTATGACCTATATGGCTGAGGCTTGGTAGGATATCCTAGTGATTCTTATACTTTACTGAAGATAGTGGTTAGTCAATGGACTTCTTGATTAAGGGAATCCCATGAGAGGTGATGGCTCAAGGATTTGTGTGCCTTAGAGGTGGAGAGAATGGTTAGAAGATTTAGTTTATGATCTATGCACAACATGTGCTTTTAAATTTGATAATAGGATGGGAATGAGATTCCATACATATAGGGAAAAACTTATATGGGCTTCATAAAAGGAATGAGAGGGATGAATTTTATTTTAACATGTGAAATAATTAGAGTGTTGAGGAAATTCCTTGACCCTATTGGTTTTAGATGCACATTTTCTAGCACAGTAAGACCATGGGAAGATTCTACAGTATTGGAATGACACTAGTTGGTGGGGAATATATGATTGAAATGGAAATAGTTCCATTTTTTCTAAGGATTAAGTTATATGAGAGTATAATCCAATTATTTTTAGATGAGAATAGGAATATTTCTTTGGTCATGCATGGTGCCTAATGAGTTTGGGATTGTGAGTAGCCATGTGAGAGTTGAAAACAATTAAGAGTTGATGAAATTATTATTGGATAACTAACCTAGAGATTTTATATAAGAAACTGGAGTTTCCTCAAGGCATGGAATGATATCATGGAAGGATTATAAATTAAGTCTTGATTGATCTAGGAAGAACCTCAATGAAGGCATCAAATCATAACATAGAAAATTTGTGAGCATTGATAAGAGGAGAGACACATGTGATATTATAATTAAACCTATTTGGGATGTAATCAAAGGAGTGGTATATATAAAACCAAATGTGTTAGGTCCACCAGGCTGAATACCCAGAGAGGGGGGGTGAATCAGGGAATGACTAATTTAAAATTAAATCCCGTTCTAATCTTGTTTAGCTGTTAAGAAAAACACTCTTCTCTCTCTTTCCTATTGTAAAATATAAACAGAAAGTAAAGCATGCACAAGAAACATCGATTTTTACTTGGTTCACCCTCACTGGGCTACGTCCAAGGAACATACATCGACAAGTTTTCGGTCTTACCAAATTCCAATAAACATCACTAGCTGTGGATACAAGGTTCGGGTACAGTCACTCTGTCCCAGGATCACTGGCTTTACAAGATTTATGGTCAACTCACTGCTTTCCCAAGGGTCACTCCCTGTTTATCTCTCTCTAGATCAGTGCCGGTGGAGAGGATCACCTTCTTCCTCTCCCCTTGCTCACTATGTTTGAAATGATCCACTCACAGTTTATAGACTTGTAGGTCTCTTCATTTGCATGATGAAATGCATATTTCTCTTTATGTAGATTCTCTGTTGAAGCCCAAATTTTACCCATAGATGAATCTCACTTTGCACCGAAGGTATCGGGAAATCTTCCAGCTTCCACACAGCCCGAAAAAACACTGCCGGAAATAAAACTTAATTGGCGTGCAAGTCTATCTCAGCGCGCAAGTATCAGTGCGCAAGTCAGAACGGGCGTGCAAGTCCTCCTCAGACACTTGTGTGGAACAAGTTTCTCCAACTCCAAACTTGCGCGACTCTCTTCCTTTTACGCCCATACAAAAAATGGCACGCAACTACCAACTGGCGTGCAGCTTCTCACACTGGCGCGCAACTCCTCACACTGGCGCGCAACTCCACCTGCGTGATCACATACCACTTGCGCTACCACCACACCTGCGTGACGAGAGCTCTGATTTCTCAAATTGTTTAACTCTAGTGAATAATGAGGAGTGGTGGTCTTGTATTTATAGGCAATTTGAACAACATGCGCAATGACATGAAAGTACCCCTCCGGCGAGCAAGTTCCGGCGCGCAGCTTTCACTGCCTTATCCTCTGCCACACTACACACTTGCACGACAAAATCAACACTTGCATGACCAACTATCCTTTACAATATTTTGAAGTTCTGATTCAGAAAAACAATAGGCGCGCAAGTTCCCAAGCCTCCTAGGCATCGGCGCACAAGTCTCTTCATGACGCGCTAGTTACTTGCACGACTAACTCAATACATGCGCGACCCTTGTCCCTTTGACATATTTTGATGTTCTGATCTCCAAAAACATATGGCGCGCAAGTTTCCTCTCCTTCAAGTGTACAGTGCGCAAGTCCCTTTTCCAAAAACACTTTTCTGCATTTGTTGATTTTCAGGCCCAAAAATTTGGCAAACACTGGAAAACGACGCCACCTTGTATCTGTTATTTTTATACCGCCTACAGATCATTCATTACTTTGTCGACATTCTTGAATCAATCATGGATCATTGACCACAGCTCTTGAACTCGAAATTCCACCATGAAATCGCTTTGTCAAAAAAAATTGTATGACATGGTTTTCTTTGTCAACAATCATAGCACATATTTCCACTCTGTCAACAAACACAATCACCTCAAAAATGATTCAAAGATACCTTGAGGGATTTTTCCCAACAATATCCCCCTTTGTATTTGTTGACAACTCTTCCATAAAAAGAAAAATCGTTAATTCTTGATCCACCATTCGCCTGTTGCGATTCTGATAGCAATCAAGGATTTACTCAAAACATACTCTAAGCCCACATGAGAAATGCTCAGCATGAGAAACAAGAGTAAATGAAAAGTTGATGGATGAATCACTTTAACTTTGACATCCACTTTTGACACCAAACTGATAAAAATTTCCAAATTGATACCAATTGTTGATACTTCACGGATACCAATTTTGGGAAATATTCATACAAAATTCCAACACCACTATTCTCTTCTACTTTTATCATGACCCTCATCTCTCATGATATCTATGCTTTGATTGATCACTTCTAGCATCGTCAGATTTAAAACTCTCCTCCTTTCACATTGCTCCCCCTATCTCGCTGCTCCACTTGTAAGATTCTCCCCATATCATTCATGATTTATCAAATTACCACACTATATTCCCCTTGATCACTCACTATTTTCTCCTCCTTTGTCAATGAACCCATAGGTCACTCCTTTGCAGTCTATCACAGAGTAGAGAACACATATCATTACATTAGTGAAAACACATCATACCTTGGGGAGAGGGGGAGGGGGTTCCACATCCACACTCTTTTAAGTGAGGGGAGTCAACTAAACTCCCAAAGCCAGTCGATGCCTCTCAAAAGCTTCCTTGGATAAGGCCATTGCCAGAATATCTGCAACCTATAGCTCTGTAGGCACGTACTCCAACTTCACTATTCCCTGCTCAACCTTCTCCTTGATAAAATGATACTTTATCTCAATGTGCTTTGTCCTTGAATGATGGACGAGATTTTTGCTAAGATTTATAGCACTTGAGTTATCACAATGGATTCCGATCGGAGACTTTATTTCAACTCCCATATCTTCAAGCTACTGCTTCATCCACAATAACTGTGTGCATGCTTGAGTGGCCGCAATATACTCAGCTTCTGCAGTGCTCAATGAGATGCAATCTTGCTTCTTGCTTATCCAAGCAATACACAATCCACCAAGATAGAATGAACCTCTTGACGTTGATTTTCTGTCATCTGCTGATACGGCCAAATCTGCATCTATGTAACCCAACAAACCTGATTGATATTTTTCATTATACATCAGACCAAAATCCACAGTGCCTTTGATATACCAAAGTATTCTTTTCACTAAAATCATGTGACTTTCCTTGGTATTACTCTGATATCTCCCTACTTGGCATGTTTCAAAAACAATATCAGGCCTTGTTGTGGTAAAGTACAAAAAACTTCCAATGATTTGCCTGTATTCTATGATATTAACTACCTTGCCATCCTCATATTTTGATAATTTTATCCGGGTAGCAAACAGAGTCTTCAAATTTTTGGAATTTTCCATTCCAAATCTTCCCAGAACCTCCTTAGCATAATTTTATTGAGAAATGAATGTTCCATTCCTTCCTTTTGTCACCTGAAGACCAAGTAAAAACGTTATCTCTCCAATAGTTGACATTTCAAACTCATTTTTCATGAATTCAGAAAACTATCTGCACTGAGCTCCATCTGATCCACCAAAAATTATTTCATCGACATAAACTGGCACCATCATCCTTTGATTACTATTATTGTTGAAATAGAGATTGTAATAAACTCCTCCTCACTGGAAACTAAGCTTCTTCAAGTACTGATCAAGCCTTGAGTACCATGTTGTTGGTGCTTGTTTTATCCCATTCAATGCCTTCTTCAGCCTGCAAACTTTGTTCTCATCCTCATGAATGAGAAAACCATATGGCTACTCAATGTACACCTCTTGTTCCAGAACCCCATTCAAAAATGCAGATTTGACGTCCATCTAGAACACTTTGAACTTTCTTTGCACTGCTATGGCAAAAAATAATATGATTGTCTCCATCCTTGCAACCGGTGCAAATGTCTTATCAACATCTATTCCCTCTATCTGGAAGTATCCCTTGCACACTAGTCGTGATTTGTACCAAATCACTGTGCCATATTAATTCATCTTTTTGCGATCGACCCATTTGGTCCCTATGACATTCTTGTCTGCTGGACTCAAAACAATCTCCCTCGTCTGGTTCTTCTCAATTTGATCAAGCTCCTCATTCATAGCCTGAACCCAGTTTTCATCTTCAGCTGCATCGAAAAAACATTTCGGCTCCACTTGAGATAAAAACGATGTTTGCTCTAATGACTTCATTCTTCGTGTTTGAACTAGAGCTGTCTGATCACCAATGATATTCTACCTATCAATTTCATCTCGACTCTTTGGCTTCCTTGCAGACACAGACTTGACACTTTCTTGTTCATCATCAATATCTTCTTCTGAGTCAGCCTCTGCCACTTCTACTCCCCCTATGTTGCTTACCTCATCATCACTTTCATCCAGAAAATGTTCACTGGGTCATTAAGAATTCTATTCATTTCAACTATAGAGACATCATTACTCTCAACAATTTTCCTAGCCTTTTGTTGAAGCATTTATATGCTTTGCTTTTCCCTGAGTAGCCAAGGAATATCCCCTCATCTCCTCGTCACTCAAACTTCCTGTGATTTTCCTTGCTGAGAATAAAGAACATACTCCCAAAGATTCAAAAGTATTTTAGCGTTGGATTCTTTCCGTACCACATTTCATACAGAGTCTTCCCTTCCTTCGGACATAACAGAGACATGTTCGAGATATAGACCGATGTCAAAACTACTTCCTTCCAAAATTTCTCTGGTAGGTCCTTTTCAATAAGCATCATTCTGGCCATGTTGTTGATGATCCGATTTCTCCTCTCAACCACTCCATTCTATTGGGGAGTTCTCACTGATGAAAATTGATGCCTTATCCCGTGTTTCTCAAGATAGTCTTCGACTTGAATATTTGTGAATTCTATACCGTTATCAGTACGAAATTTCAGAATTTTCTGCCCAAGAATCCTTTTTGATTCCCTCCTGTACTGCTTTATGCAAATGAACACCTCTATCATATGGGTAATGAAAAATACCCAGGCCATTATGCTATAATTCTCAAAGAAAATAACATAGTACCTTTTTCCATTTATATCTTGAGGTGAGATAGGTCCACATACATCAGCATGCACCAATTCGAGCACTCTAGTTGATTTCTGTTCCTTTGGTCTGAATGTCTTTTTGATAATATTCCCTTGTTGGAAAGAATCACACGTATGAGTGCGATCACGTGATAGTTTGGTAAGGTCTCTAGCAGCATCACACTTTACCAGATCTTCTATAGATGGTTGGCATAAATGACCAAGTCGCTTATTCCACAGCTAGTTTTCTTCCTCTCTCAATAAAAGACACGAATCTTCTTCCCCACCTACAAGGTAAAGATTCCCCTTTGTCCTTTTCCCCTGTAGAAATACTTCTCCATCTTTTCCTTTCACAACACACATCTCGTTGGAAAATCGGATAGAGTGCCCAGAGTCACACAGTTGATTGACACTGAGCAATTTATGACTGAGGCCCTCTACTACCAAGACATCAACATGTATCATCTCTTTGCCCCCAAACTTGGCCTTCCTTGAGCTAACAATATTCAGGCCTTCATCGTTTCCAAATTTGACAACTCCTTCTTTGTCATATTTTATGCCTATAACATGATCCTTATTACCTATCATGTGAGATGTGCAACCACTATCAAGGATCCACACACCAGAGAGATCTGAAGCTTTAAGGGAAATTTCTGCCACCATAGCCTTCTCAATTTTCTTCTTCTTGGTCCATACTTTTTCCTTCACACTCGGCATGGAATGAGATTTATGTTCTTTCTTAGAGTATGATGGACCAGCATCATCTTTCAAAGCCGCAAATCTATTCTTCATTTTTAACTCACCTGTCAGTTGATTGATCTGCTGCATGCGAATGTTTTGATTTTTCTTTGGCACATTTCTCTGAATGATCGAAGTGAAATACCTAGCCATGTGCCCAAATCCTCCGCACCAAAAACCGTGTCCTTGAAAATATGTTCTGAAACACCGTTCATTGTTTGGTTTCCACCTCTGTTCTTGTTCCCTTCTATATCTCTTGGATATGGAACACACATATTGTTAATGTCCCATCTTCCCACAACAATAACACCTGATATATAGTGCATTACTTCGTATTACATCAGAACTACGATTTTCCCTTTGGGATATCTGAATATTATTATTCTTCTTTGTGCCCAAATCAACCTTCAATTTCAGGACGAGTGCTTGAAGTCTGACATCAACTACCAAATATTTTTGCTTCTTATCAAGCCCTGAGTCAGCCTTAGCATTTGATCTCACTTTCTGTTTCAATCCTGCTGAACTACTAGCCTCCTATTTCATCTTTTCCATCTTCTGAATGGCCATCTTTTCTGCTATCACATTGGGGGTCAAGAGTTTTTCTTGATCCTTTAGATTTCATCGCAGGCTGACCACTTCTTCTTCAAGTTCTTCAATGCACTTGACTTGATCTTTCACTTTTCTATTCAAGCCATTGATCTCCCTTTTCTGTTATTCAATTTTGATCTTATACTCACTAACTAATTCTGAGTTCTCTGGTGTTGATGTGTTGAGTTTCTCAATTTCTTTCATTAACTTAGAATTTTCTTCTTCTTGCTACTGTATATAGAGTTTGGCATCACGAACAACTTTGTTAGATTTTTTTGTTTTGTCTCTACAAACATCTATTTCTTCAAGATTAGCCTCTAACTCAGCCTGCATGTCAACTCTTCCATCGACTTCTTCTTCTTCTTCATCACCTTCAGTTTCATTCTTCTCTTGAGAACTACCGACAACTGCCACCATAGCATTTTCACCACGATCTTTTAAATTTTCAATCTCCTATACCTCTTCAACCTCAGACTCATCTGAACTGTCTATTTCTTGTGATAGAAGATTCTTCTTCTTGAAGAAATTTCTCTTGAATTGGTTCTTCCCTTTCACATAGGCTGAAGATTTATTCTTGAGAATTTCAACTTCATCTTCATCATTTTCTTCTTGAAACCTTTTGGGGAATATTTCAGCAAGATGAACAACTTTTACCCATCTAAAGCAAGCAAGTGGAAGTTTCCCTTTGAACTTTCCTTTTCCTCTTTGCAGATTTGAAGAAAAGAATGACATCAACTCATCTGTCTCTTCTTCCTCCTGATAATCTTCAACGGTGAGCTTCTTCATGGCCTTAAATGCCACCTCTTTGGATTTCCCCTTTTCCACATCGTCGTTATCATCATTTCTCATTTCATAAGCAACAAGAGTGTTGTGCAGGTTATCCAACATCAATTCTTTCGGGTCTTTATCTTCCAAAACAAAAACATTCAGATTGAATAGAGGTGGAAGTTTTCTCAATATGTGCTTCAAAATTTTTAAGTCTTAGATAATTTCACCAAGACCTCACATGTATTCTACCTTAGAATTTACCCTGTCAAAGAATGCATCAATAGACTCATTCAGGTTCATTCTCAGATCTTCATACTTGTTCCACAACACATGCATCTTTTCTTCTCTCACCTTTGTATCCCATTCATATATTTTCAAAAGATTTTCCCACATGGCATGTGATGTTTTTCATGACATAACCTTTGTATAGATGGGATTATAAAGGGCTCCCCCTAAGGCATTTATTGCTTTGGAATCAGCATCCAACTCTCTATTCTATGCTTCTGATAATGAACCACTATTAATATTAGTTGTGATACCATGCATAGCTGCTAAAACACATCCATTCCCAAGGATCGGAAATAGTTTTGACTTAGATTCTTCCATATCTGAAAATTACATCCGTCGAAGATTAGAATCCCTTTATGATTAGTGACCTCCATTGAGAGAAGAACTAATATCAACCGTTCACACTGATACCAATTGTTAGGTCCACTAGGCTGAATACCCTGAGAGGGGGGGGGGTGAATCAGGGTATGACTAATTTAAAATTAAATCCCGTACTGAGCTTATTTCACTGTTAAGAAAAACACTCTTCTCTCTCTTTCCTGTTGCACAATATAAACAGAAAGTAAATCATGCACATGACACAGTGATTTTTACTTGGTTCACCCTCACTGGGCTACGTCCTAGGAGTATATGCCGACAGGTTTCCGGTCATACCAAATTCCACTAAACTTCCCTAGCTGTGGATACAAGGTTCGGGTATAGTCACTCTATCCCAGGCTTACTGCCTTTACAAGATTTAGGGTCAGCTCACTGCTTTCCCAGGGGTTACTCCCTATTTCTCTCTCTCTGGCTCACTGCTGGTGGAGAGGATCACCTTCTTCCTCTTCCCTTGCTCACTACATCGGAAAAGATCCACTCACAGTTTATATACTTGTAGGTCTCTTTATTTTCATAAAGGAATGCATCTTTCTCTTTATATATATGGTCTGTTGAATCCCAAATTTCACCCGTAGATGAATCTCACTTTGCACCGAAGGTATCGGGCAATCTTCCAGCTTCCACGCAGCCCAAAAAACAGTGTCAGAAATAGACCATACTTGGCATGAAAGTCTATCTCGGTGTGCAAGTATCGACGCGCAAGTCAGAATGGGCACACAAGTCCTCCTCAGACACTTTCACGACACAAGTTTCTCCAACTCCAAACTTGCGCGACTCTCTTCCTTCTACACCCAAACCAAAAATGGCGCACAACTACCAACCAGCACACGGCTTCTCACACTGGCACGCAACTCCTCACACTGGCATGCAAATCCACCTACAAGATCACACACCACTTGCGTGACCACCAAACATGCACGATGAGAGCTCTGATTTATCAAACTGTTGAACTCTAGTGAAGAATGAGGAGGGGTGGTCCAGTATTTATAGGCAATTTGAACGACCTGTGTGACAATGCGGAAGTCCCCCTCTGGCGCGCAAGTTCTGGCGCGCAGCTCCCACTGCCGTAGACTCTGTCGCGCTACACACTTGCGTGATAAAATCAACACCTGCGCGACCCACTTTCCTTTGAAATATTTTGAAGTTCTGATTCAGAAAAACAACAGGTGCGCAAGTTCCCAAGCCTCCTAGGCATCGACACGCAAGTCTCTTCAAGACGCGCAAGTCACTTGCACGACCAACTCAATACACGAGCAACCCTTGTCCCTTTGACATATTTTGATGTTCTAATCTTTAAAAACATATGGCATGCAAGTTTCATATCCTTCAAGTGTATGGCACACAAGTCCCTTTTCCAAAAACACTTTTCTGCATTTGTCGATTTTCAGGCCCAAAAATTTGGCAAAGACTGGAAAAGGGCGCCACCTTGTATCTGTTCTTTTTATACCACCTCCAGATCATTCATTCTTTTTTTGACATTCTTGAATCAATCATGGATCATTGACCACAGATCTTGAACATGACATTCCACCATGAAATCCCCTTTTCAACAAAATTGTATGACATGGTTTGCTTTGTCAACAATCATAGCCCAGATGTCCACTCTGTCAACAAACACAATCACCTCAAAATGATTCATTGATACCTTGAGGGATTTTTTCCCAACAAAATGTGTGGAGTGAACTATTTTATTTTTTAGGTTGCACCTATCATTATTAATTAAATTTTGTTGGATGCCTCAGTTTATGTTCCATGAATCGGGAACAGACAATTTGGGTAATTTGTTGGTGGTACAGACTGAGTGGTCTTGTGATAGGTCAACCATAGGAGGTATGACTATCACTATTGTGTATAATTAGATGATAATAGTTTTAATCCATGTCATAAAAATCATTTGAGACACATATGTTGTGTTCAATAGTTTTTTGGGTCATTTTGTGGAAAATCCAATGTATTCCAGTTCATTTCATAGATGATGGAGACTCATCAAATTCAGTTGGAAATTACGGGAGAGGTTCAATATCAGAATTTTACTAGCATTATATGGGTGTTTGGGTGTGGTGATTTGGAATACAAATTAAGAAGGTTAGTGGACCATTAATAATGTGTTTTGACATGATATCATGATAGTGGAGTGTGTTGTGGTTCAGAATCATCCTTTATGAGTTGGGTTCTATGGTGGAGAGAATCATAAACTTGATAATGTATAATTTTTTGATGTTTTGATGCATTATAATGGAAGAGTTAAAGCATGAAATATCTTGGTATCTTACTGATTATGGTAGGAGTTATCTCATATTTTTAAGAATTGGGTTTCAGATTCTTGGAACTACACGATGGGAGAACGTTCAAATTTCAGATTTGGAGTGTAAAAAGTTGATGGTGAAATAACGACTAACTTAATTTTGGATTTATAGTTTAGTGGATTAAAATAATTATCATGTATTATAACTATTAAGGTGGGGATTTTATGAAACCACATATCTTTTTGAGTTGTGTAATTTTGGTGAAGTTTGAATTTTTTGAAATCTAGTGGATAGTCCATTTAGAGAATCAAGATTTAGATTTAGAATATGAGAATTTGAACATCGTGATATGATTTTTTTGGATATTGTTTGAGTCCCGAAAGGTTCTTTTAGTTCTTAGGCTAGACTAAAGATATTCATGTTGAATTTTGGATGTTTTTGAAGAACTCTACTTAGGGTGCATGGTTTGGATCCCACATTTTAGAGGTAACAACATAATTACCCTAAAAAAAGAAGAGTTTTAATAAAATTTGTATAGAGCATAGTTGAGTTTCATAGTCACTACACAATTAAGGGTTAAAAATATATGATCTTAGAGTAAAACATTTTATTATTGGTTAGGCTTGGATCATGGATCATGGTTAGTGAAAAACCATGTGAAAATCTACAAACCTAGATTGTACCGTTTTTAACAGTTGGTGCATGGTCTGAAAAACGAAGAAAATAGACAATGTGGATTATCAAAAGTGGTGGATATTTTTGCTTTTAATTTTTATGGGGGAGACCACGTGTCTTCTTCTTCCTCATATGTAAACCCTATATGGTTAATACCTGCACTCTCCTTCAATTCCACCCCATTTCGCATGAATTTGGGTGCACTCTTCAGTGGTTTTTATAGATTTTATCCCTATAGTGGTTTCCTCTACTCTTATACTTCCTTTTATCTAATTTATAGGTTATATGGTAGGGATTTCAATTTTATTACAATATATCATTGTGTATTTAGATGAATGAGATAGATATTTTACTCTTCCTAGTAAAAGGATCACCCGCAACAACTTCTGTACATCATTGACCATCATTTTGAAGGATGTATTTCTCTATGTGAGTTTTTATGGTTAAATGGAAAATAATGTTATTATGGTTTCAGTTCTAGATGATAGGGCCTTATATCGGGTTAATGTCAGGGTATTACTGTTGGAACCATGGCTATTATATGCATGAATTGGAGTATGGTTTTTGTTTGTTGTCAATCCTCAGTGGAATTTCAGAATATGTGCCACTAAAGTGATCATACAGTTCAAGAAGACAACTATATTGAAGGTGGCACCATTTCCCAGTGTTTTCCAATTTTTTGGGCCTCAAAATTGGAAAATGAAGACATCTATTGTTGGTAAAAGGAGGTGCGCGCAAAGAGGAAGTGGTGCGCGAAAAAGGATGGCTGTGAGCAAAATATTTGTGTTGGGCGTGAAAAACAGCATGTTGCATAAAATAGTGAATCGAGGTTTTTCGTGCAAATAGTGTTTCAGAATCAGAATGTCGGAAAATGGCAAAGGCATGGGCTTCACAAAAAATTTGGTGATGTGCACAAAAAATGGTACCTGTGCGAAATATTATGCGCCAAATGAGAGTTATTTAACACCACAGGGGGTTTGGCATGCAGGGGTCTGAGATTCCTATAAATAAGAGGTGACCCCCTCATTCCGTATGGTTGAAGACTCAGAGAAGATCCGAGGTTTGATGCGCATAAAAGGTTCGCATAAAGGGATATGCGCGAAAAAGTCTGAGATGTGTGAAAAAGTACGAGTTGCGCGAAAAATTCCAACTTGCGCGGAAAATTCGGAGTTGTGAAAAAAGATCCGAGTTGCGTGAAAAATTTACGCTTGCGTGGAAAATTCGGAGCTGCACCGAAAAAGGAGAGGTTGCACGTAAAAAGTTGAAATTGCACGAAATGTTTTTCCGCGTGAAAATCAGGTATTGCGTGCAAAAGTGAGAACTTGCGCGCAAAGGGTAGTTGCTGCGCAAAATCATCTGTGTATCCTGTTTGCACATTCTGATTATCCGGTGCAGTGGTTCAGTGCATCCAAGTGCATCATTTCCAGACTTCGATGCAAGAAGAGTCTCGTGCTAATCAGAGGCAAAGATATCAATGCAAATCTATTGAAGAGACCCTCACATCTATAAACTGACTGGGACTTCACCAAAGGCAGTGAGCTAGGGGGAGTCAATGGGAGTGACCCGAGGGACACAGTGAGCTATCTCTGAACTTTTGTAAAGGTAGTGTGTCTGGGACAGAGTGACTGTAACTGAACATTGTAATCCGCAACTAGTGAAGTTTAGTGGAATTAGGTATGACCAAAAACCCATTGGCATTTTCTCTTTGGACGTAGCCCTTTGTGGTGAACCAAGTAAAAGTGTTTTGTCAACTTCCTACTTTCATTTGTTTGACAGGTTTAACAAGTTCCTACCAATTTGGGAATAAGATCTACAACTTTAAAAATAAAAAGTTAACACCCTAATTCACCCCTCCCCTCTTAGGGTGTCCCGGGGTCCTTCTATTACACATACCATCTAGAGAGGGTTGGTCTTGGTTAAGGTGAAGCAGGAGCACCCAATGAGTAGTTTGGTGTTTTTTCTATTAGAATCATTTGATTAATTAGTTGTAAACAATTTTATAAATTATAACATGGTTGTAATTAATATTTTTTTACAGTTTAGTGTGTGTTAGGAGCTCTGGTGGATGAGAGATCATATTTGGACCTTGTATGAGCTTAGATGGGCTTAATGAGTATATGTGGAGTTTCCACATAGTGAATTAAAAAGGGAAATATTTTCTAAAAGGTTGGCGATCTTGGTAAAATACCTATAACATTTATAAATTTCTCTATGATGCACATAATAATAAGTCTATCCCCAAAGGGAATTAATATACTAAAATAATTTTAAAATGTTTTCTAAAATTAGGTATATTGGCTAATTAAAATAATTTTTTTTAATTAAGATGTGTTTTTTAGTTAAGTTTAATGACTTAATGAAATTCCTATGTGAATTGAATAAGGTTCCAAGGTCCATGAAGAGCCCTTGGCGGAACCGAACCCACTACCTCAACTACACATAGATAAGGTCATAATACAATTATATTCCCTTTTTTTTAGGTTATCCTTGAATGGTGAATTCTTAAATGGGTTTGAGTAAACTCCATAGACCATAGAGTAAGTGACATAGAAACCCACAAGTGTGGGAGTGAGATCGACTATAATTCTTGGGCCTAGTGGGAATTACTGGACATTCCTTTTAGAAGGGAGTGATGAATTAGAAGTAGTTGGCCCTCATGGTCCTTTAGAATCTCTTGAGTCTTTATTAAAGACTTAAGTGTTGAGGAGTTGGCTCAATAAAAAAGATGGGATTATGCCATCTCTCTGGAGTTATGTCAATGTGGATTTACCCAGGTGGCCAGTGAGACTGTATAATGATCATGATGATGTTGATTAACACAAATCCCCCTGAGTGATGGGTGATAACCAAACAGTTAATACTGCTCAAGAGGACACTTAGGAGGATGCCTCTCTTATACGGTGAACTTAGAAGAATCATGGTAGGTTCCCCATAGTAAGAGTCACCCGGAGTGGTTGTGAAACTAAATTAAATGGATAAAGTGATGAATTATGTAATGCATGTGATGTGAAAAAACATTTTTGGTGGTCTTAATAAATGAATGTAAATGACTTTTACATTTGTCTTAATATATATTTATATACACACATATGATCCGATATGCGCTTATGGAGTGGTTTGACATATGTTATGGTATATGTTCATGGATCGGTTAGATATGAATGTGGTGTTAAGTGATGAAGTATTTAGGGACCATTGGGTAATAGAAGACCAATACTAGATATTTTGACATTTGAGATGTTATATTTACGATGAATGTTCGTTGCAAGAGGTCATTTGCAACGGGAGGCTGTCACAAATGTGACGTTGCGAAAACTAGCATCATAATCGAAGGTATTTGTGAGGTAATGTCACAAATAAAAAGTATTTGTGATTAGTAAGAAGCCCGCCACAAATGTTTTCTATCTTGCCTAAAAAATGGAAAATGCGATGGTTCTTCATAGTTAATATTATTTACGATGGATAGTTTGTCTGTCACAAATACATATACATATATTTAAAAAATATAAAACAAAATTTTCATAATAATTAGAATAATTAAAAAATTAAAAAAATTTAAAAGAGCTAAAAAAATTACATATATTTTATAATATTCAAACATTTTTTAAAATATTTTAAAAAAAATAAAAAAACAGAAATATTTAATAAAATAAAAAATGATTAAAAATATTCAAAAAATTCAAAATAATTACAAAATATTCAAATAATTCAAATTTTTAATAAATTAAAAATCATTAAAAATATTAAGAAAATTTAAAAAAACAAAAAAAAAATTAAAAATAATTTAAAATATTTATACATATTTAAAAATATAATAAAAAAATAAAAAAATAAAATCATTTAAAAAATATTAAAATATTTGAAATTATTTGAAAAATGAAAAAAATTAAAAATAAATTAAAAATAAACTAAAATAAATAAAAAATTCACATATAATTTAAAATATTTAAACACATTTTAAAATATTAGAAAAATAAAAAAATAAAAAAAAATTAATTAAAAATATGAAAAATATTACCAATATTTACAAAATTTACATATTATTAAAAAAATTTAAAAATTAGAAATCATTAAAAATATTAACAAAATTATAAAAAAATAAAAAAAATAAAAAAATAAAAAAATAAATTAGTATACATTAATATAAATTAATAAAATATATTATAAATTACTAAAAAAGTAGTAAATGAAAGAATTTCCAATTTTCCGGTCATAAAATGTCACGAACCATCATCGGGGCCCATTCCGTGACTACCCCAAGCCCGCCTTCCATAGGCCACGAGCTGGAAACTAGCACTGAAGGCATAATTCCTATAAAAGGGAAGGCATTTCCTTTTAACCTGTAACACACACAAAACCTGAACACAAGCAGCCGAGTATGCAACTGAAAGTAAACACTAAGTAAAACTGTATACGAAAGTAAGTGTTGATCAGAAAGGGGCCGGAAATACAAGCCCAACAGAAAATTACAACAACTGTAAAGCTAGTACAACTACAGAAAGGTAAACAACAACTACTGAGTTATCCTCTAGGAATCCAACCTGAAGGGTGGGTACAGATGGCCTCCTCATCACCCTAGGTCCATCCGTATGCTCCGAGTATGTCTCGCCAAGTGGTCCACCTTCAGGTACCGTCCAACTCTACAACTCTCTGCCTCGATCAGTGTTTTCTGTCGTCTGCAACCAACACAACGATGTGCGGGTATAGCCTGTGCAGGGGTGAGTATAAAAATACTCAGTTGGGGACCCCGAGACCCCCGAAGGTCTCCCAAAATCCAAAAAGGATAAAGACAGTAGAAATAAACAATCACAAAGTACCAACCAAACCTACTTAGGTATATGCCCGTACATATACCTAAGTTTCCAGTCACAGCCCATGGAAGCTTGTATATACTGTTGACATCAGAAAACGCGTCGCTAAAATTTTTCAGATGCTTCCATACATGATCCAAGATCGTATCCCATTTTGCATGCTTTGATTTGGTAGTTCGTAGGGCCCAAACAGAGTTATGGATTAGGCATTATGGACATTTGAAGTTCGGATGGAAAACTGGTTCGTGAAGCCCATTCATGAAGCCCACTCCACAATCGTGGATCCTCGCCATGAAGCTAAGAGGCGGGATGCTCCTCAAACCCCTTTGACATTCGCGACCCACCGTGGAGCAAGCTCCGTCTTAACGGTGAGCGAGATCTACCTCGCGACACCCTTTCCTATAAATACCAAGCTCACCCCCCTTCTCTAGACGACCACTCCGCACCCCTAGGCGGCCGATCTCCCTGTTCGCGGAGCTCCACATTCCTTCGCGAAGTGGCTCCACGAGTCCATGCTCCACGAGCAGCTTCCTTCGCGATGCTGCTTAACTATTCCATGATCTGCGAGCACGCTTTACTTCACGAGATACCTTTTCTCTGTGAGAGACCTTTTCTCCATGAGAGACCTTTGCTCCGGGAGTACGTGATTCACGAGGCCATGCTCCCCGAAGCTACTTCACAAAGACTTATCCTTTGCGAGGATCCTACCTTCGCACCCATCGGTCCATAACACGAGCCCTGGGCCCCCGCACCCTCGCTCGGGGTCAGTGTCGGGCTACGCTCTCAGCCCTTTGGGCCCGTCCCTTCGCCACCGTCACTGACCCACATGAAAAATGGAGAGTTTCACATCATACATTTCGGGCCAAGACGTCATAATTTTTTATTGCGCCCTTATACGCAACCGCCTTCCACCTATGGGATACCATGATTTGAGATACTCCTCTACACACCATGAAACTACTTGAGTCTTTATATCTCACTTTGTTCGTTTCCCATGTCGTTAGTTGAGATTCTCATCATGAATTCCTGAGTACCTTGATTTTAACCATTCCCCAAGCTGCACATCCAAACTCCCATCACCTGACTCCTATGCCAGGTTGAACTAGAAAGGGTTTCCCTTGAATAAGTCCCAACAACAACCATTACTAGGATCCTTATGCCTATCAGTACTATCTACATGACTTTAAACTATAGTGATCCTAATGTTCCAAACATAGGATGCCTTTTACTCAATATAACAGATGCCTTATGCTCAAAGCATTAGATACCAGTAGACCTATCTACATGACTATAAACAGTAGTACACCCTATGTTCCAAACATAGTATACCTCTTTCTCTATACAAGAGTTGACTTATTATCCAAGAATATGATTCCAATAATTCTTCATACAAGACATTAAAATATAGTGAACCCTATATGAAAAATATAGGATGCCTCTTTCTCAATATAAGAGATTCCTCATGCTCCAAGCATGAGATTACAACAATCATATCTACATGAATATAAACTTTAGTGCATCCTAATTTCCAAACATAGATGCATCTTGGTCCGAACAAGAAATGACTTATGCTCCAAGCATAAGATTCCAATAGTCTTTCCTAAATGACTTTAAACTATAGTGAACCCTAAATGAAAAATATAGTGGGCCTCTTTCTCAATATAAGAGACGCCTCATGATTTAAGCATGAGATGCCAATAGTCCGCTCTACATGACTATAAACTGTAGTTCCCCCTATGTTCCAAACATAGGATGCCTCTTAATCAATATAATAGATGCCTCATGCTCCAAGCATGAGATTCCAATAGTTCTATATTCAAGACTTTAACTTTTACTACTCCCTATGTTCCAAACATAGGATGCCTCTTACTTAATACAATACATTCCTTATGCTCCAAGCATAGGATGCCTAATACCAGGATCATAGTGGCGTAATTTCAAGAGTGTTGAAATCTGGTCAAAAATTCCATCACGCCACCTCAGGCTTTGCATGTACTTCATTAGGATTATCATCCAATTATATGTCTGAAGGGATCCCCTAATGGCCTGGTCTCATGCCGCATCGGCTCACCTACTGTCCTGGGCGAATGCCTCGTAAGACTTTGGACAACACTTCGATTTAGGTCCTATGTTTCGAACATGATCAGTAGCCAAGCCTCATTTTTGTCCCCATTTCAGGCTAACATGATATGGATACTGTATTTCTAACATAGTCAACAATTATCCTCCATCGTCATGCCACCCTCATTACATTCCAAATGTTGGGCATGTGATTCACACATACCATTCCCCATTGTTCAGACTGATTCCAATGCCCTTGGCATCATCCCTCTTGTGCACTACCGCATAGGTGAAGGTCTCAACCCACCACTGGGTTGAGATGCCCTCATGGACAGACTTAAGGAAGACGCTATGGGAAACTTCCTTGCATAATCCACATCCACCATTTCCGCAACAAAGCGGCACCCATGTAACTTCCTTTCATAAGTGCCATCCACCATTGACGCACTACAACGACACCTGGGAAGCTTCCTCGCATAAGCCCCATCCACCATTGCTGCACCATAGCGGCACCCGAGCAGCTTCCTTGCATAATCCCCATACACCATTGTCACACTATATCATCACCTGGGAAGCTTCTCGTGTAAGCCCCATCCACCATTTCCACTCCATAGCGGCACCCGGGCAACTTCCTCGCATAAGCCCCATCTACCATTGCAACTCCATAGCGGCACCCGGGCAGCTTCCCTACATAAGCCCCATTCACCACACTTCATGGAAGCACTTTTATGTCATGATCATCAGGTCATTTCTATCTTCTGTTTCCCACATGGAGCATGAATCACATGGGAATAGAGAAAGCACCGACCATTAAACACACCCTGGGTAACCTAGAGTGTAAGCCCCACACAATCTAAACTACTTGGACTTTGATCCTTTCCAAGGAAAGGTATGTAGGAAACCTCCACGAGGTTCATTCCCACCACCCATTGGTCGCTCTTCCCCACTTCACCTTGGTTCACCAACAATATTGGCAGCCAAGAGTTTAAGCCCAACACAATCTGAACTACATGGTCTTTGATCCTTTCCAAGGAAAGGTACATTGGAATATTCCATGATGTTCAAGACCACCACCCATTGGTCGCTCCGACCCCCTTCATGTCGGTTCACCAACACCGTGGGAAGCCTAGAGTGTAAGCCCCACAACACCTGAACTATGAGGTATTTGATCCTTTACAAGGAAGGGTATGTAGGAAGCCTCCATGAGGATCATTCCCACCACCCCGACCGTTCCAACCTTCTTCATGTCGATTCAACAACACTATGGGAAACCTACAGTGTAATCCCCACACCACCTAAACCACGCGTTCTTTGATCTTTGCAGAGGCAAGGTACGTAGGAAGCCTCCACGAGGTTCAATCCCCCCACCCCGGTCATTCCGACCATATTCATGTCGGTTCACCAAAACTTTGGGAAGCGTAGAGTGTAAGCCCCATGCCACCCCTTGAACTATGAGGCCTTTGATCCTTGCCATGTAAGGGTATGTAGGAAGCCTCCTTGAGGTTCATGGCCACTATCCGTTAGACCCCAGGTCCTCCTTTACATCGGTTCACCGACCCACCTGAACTACATGGTCTTTGATCCATGCCAAGGCGAGGTATGTAGGAAGCCTCCCTAAGGTGCAATCCCAACACCACATTGGTTACTTCCATCTTCAAGTTAGTAAACCAACACATTGGGAAGCATAGATTGTAAGCCCCATGCCACCCCTGAACTACTAGGTCTTTGTTCCTGGCCAAGGCAGGGTACGTAGGAAGCCTCCACGAGGTACATTCCCACCATCCATTGGACACTAGGTACTCCTTCACATCATTTCACCGACCCATCTGAACTACAAGGAATTTGATCTTTTCCATGGCATGGTACATAGGAAGCCTCCCTAAGGTTCAAGCCCACCATCCACCTGGACCCCAGGTCCTTATTCACGTCATTTCAAAGACTCCCACACTGCCTGAACTACATGCTCTATCATCCTTGCCAAGCCTAGGTACATCGGAAGCCTCCATAAGGGTCAATCCTACCACCCATTGGCCACTCCGACCCCCTTCACGTCGGTTCACCAACACTCGGGAAACCTAGAGTGTAAGCCCCACATCACCTAAACTACGGGGTCTCTGATCCTTTCCATGGTAGGTTACGTAGGAAGACACCCTCTGGTTCAATCCCACCTCCCATTGGTTACTCTGACCCATTCACGCCGGTCCACCAACACCTTGGGCAGCCTAGAGTTTAAGCCCCACACCCATCCTGAACTACGTGGTCTTTGATCTTATCAACGGAAAAGTACGTAGGAGGACTCCATGAGGTTCAATCCAACCACCCACCAGTTGATCCAACCCCCATCATGTCGCTTCACCACATCTGGTCGGCCTAGAGTGTAATCTCCACACCATTCCGAATTACGTGGTCTTTGATCCTTGTCAAGGAAAGGTATGTAGGAAGCCTAACTAAGGATTAAATCCACCATCCATTGGTTCTGACCCCCTTCATGTCAGTTTCCACTCCTTCATATGAACTACATGGGATTTGATTCCTAGTCACGGGGATATGTAGAAATCCTTCTTGAGGTTCGAGTCGATCACTCATGTCTCATCCTGATCTCTCCCTCAATCCTATGTGTCTCGGGAAGGTCATTCCACAACATAGAGGTCCCACTTCTTCTGGATCCCATCCTTGTAACCATTCTCATGGGTCGCCTCCTCTGGTGTCCCATCGTTTCACCGAACTACGCGGACTTTGATTCCCTACCACGGGGATACGTTGGATGTATCTTTGAAGCTCAAGACCAACACTACTGTCACCTTCACGATGGTCCCATCTCAATCCGCCTCCACATTATTAAACTATCCATGACCCATCCTGATTCTTACCTGGGCCGCCACATTACGGTGAGATCATGCCATTCATCCCAGTTCCACTCCTTGCAGCACCCTGGTAGCTAACCATGTGTAAGCCCAACATGAATTCGAGTTATTGTCCTTTGTGTACACCCTATTTCATCGCCCCTTCAAACTACATGGGTTTTGATCCCTGTCGTCTTCACAGGCTATATAGGAAACCTCCATGAGGTTCAATCCCAGCTAATGGTAAACCTTGATGTTCCCCTCATTCTGGGGTGCACACTCCCTGATCCGCCCTCCGTGGTGTCCAGATCATCTTTCACGGTGTAACATCTCCCCTCTATGGGACACACCACCTCTGATACGTCTCTATGGGACGTTTGGATCACCCTCATTCCGTCTTCACAAGACATTAAAATCGCGACCTACCTCGTGATAAACATGAGATGCCTGAGGAAAACCTTGGAAGACATGTCTTCGGCGTAACTATCTCTACTAGATGATAAACTTGCGGCATACCTTGTGTTATGCATTGGAAGCTGAGGAAAACCTCAGATACATGCCTATGGAATATGATTCCCCACATTCGACGTGGGATGCCTCAAGTTCTGCACCCTTCAGATTCCTTCTTATGAGGAAGAATACAGGTTCCCCAATGTCCATGCATCCAGAGATGCCCTGAAACGCCTGATATTGTCATCTACTCTGACCGAAGGTAGCTACCAAGTCAACACCCAATTGAATGTCCTAAAAGAAGTAGTGTAATTATGCTGTATCCATGAAGATATGGCACCAGGAGCAAGATTCACGAACAATGACTTATTCTATAAGGGAGACCCGGACTAGGTGACGAGTTACGAGGAGAAATCCACGGAAAAAAGAACCGACATCCCATCATCCCGTTTCGATCAAGGAGAAAATGTCATTGGATAAAGAAAGGATATCGCTCACCTTTGGAAAGAAAGAATGCAGGGCCATAGTTGCGCATCCTCCATAGAAGGATTCACGCGCCCTGGTGAAAGCGTCAGAAACAGAAATGGTGAACCCAGCGTGAAGCTCTTCTCCTTTAATAGAGAGTAGACCAAATATGTCGGGAAAATTGAGGTATCACCAATTTGAATCCCCTCTCCTTAATATGTGAGAGGATGAGTACCATCAGATGTGTGAAGACTATAGTCCATCGACTCATCGCTGATCCTACCGCCTTAAGAGGCTGCGTAGGTGGCATCCACCACCCAACTTCATCGGCTCATCACTCAGCCCGCCACCTTAAGAGGCCGTGCAGGTGGCATCCGCCACCCGACTCCATCAGCTCCTCATCGACTCCGCCGAATTAAGAGGTCATGCTGGTGGCATCCTCTACCCGACTCCATCGGCTCCTCGCCGACTCTGCCACCTTAAGAGACCGTGCAGGTGGAATCCGCCACCTGACTCCATCAGCTCCTCGCAGACTTCGCCACATTAAGAGGTCGCATAGGTGGCATCCTCCACCCAACTCCATTGGCTCCTCGCTGACTCTGCCGCCTTAAGAGGCTGCGCAGGTGGCATCCGCCACCCGACTCCATCATCTCCTCACCAACCCCGCCTCTTTAAGAGGAAGTGCATGTGGCATCCACCACTCGAATCCTTTGGATCCTCACTGATCCCACCTCCTTAAGAGTCTATACAGGTGGCATCCACCACCCGACTCCATTGGATCCTCACCGACCCCGCCGCCTTAAGAGGTCTCGTAGGTGGCATCCGCCTTCTGACTCCTTTAGCTCATCACCGATCTCGCCGCCTTAAGAGGCTACACGGGAGGCATCTTCCACCCGACTCCTCGTCGATCCCACCACATTAAGAGGTCACGCAGGTTTCATCTTTCAACTGACTCCTTCAGCGCCTCACTGATCTCGCCGACTTAAGAGGCCGCGCAGGTGGCATCTGCAACCCGACTCCTTCGACTCCTTGGTGATCCTACCACCTTAAGAGGTCATGCAAGTGGAATCCGCCAACCGAATGCTTCATCTCCTCATCTATTCTTCCACCTTAAGAGGCCATAGAGGTGGAATCCACCACCCTAATCCATCATATCCTCTCCAACTCCGCTGCCTGAAGAGGCCCCGCAGGTGGCATCCGCCACCCGACTCAATCGGCTTCTCGCTGACTTCGCCGCCTCAAGGGGTCTCGTAGGTGGCATCCACCACCTGACTACATTGGTTCCACGATGACTCCTCCGCTTAATGAGGTGGTGCAGGTGGCATTCACCACCTGACTCCATCGTCTCCTCACCAACTTCACCACCCTCATGGGCTACATAAGGGAAACCCACCCCCAATCCAATGGTGCATCTCCAACAGTACCAACAACCACTGTAGAGGTTCTCCCTACACAACTACAATTCTGCACAGAGGTTATCCCCGTCCCTGACGTCAACCATTAGGGAGGTCTCAAAAATGTTGTCCTGCCATATGAGATAACACTCCATGCTTCCACACCTCACGGGCTTTGTCACCACCATCAAACCGGCACTCCAGGATTCGATGACTCATTGGATTTTCCACCCCCATCGTATCGACGTTTCAGGCTTCCACGCCTTTCAGGATCCATCACCCTGTCATACTGATGTCCAAGATTCCACACATTCCAGGCTCCATCGCCCCGTCGTACGGACGTTTCAGGATTCCACGCCCTCTGGGCTCCATCTCCCCTTGGTACTGACGTCCAGGCTTTCACGCCTTCCAGGCTCCATCACCCCGTCATACCGACGTCCAGGCATCCAGGCCTTCCGAGCTCCATCTCCATGTAGAACCGACGTCTTGGATTCCATGCCTTCTAGGCTCCATCACCCCATCGTACTGATGTTTCAAGCTTCCACACCTTTCAGGTACCATCACCACCGTCGTACTGACGTCCTGGCTTCCGCACCTTCCGAGCTCCATCACCCTATTATATCGTTTTCTAGGCTTTCACATCTTCAGGGCTCCATCGCCCCGTCGTACCAACATCCATGCTTCCATGCCTTCCAAGCTCCATCACCTCGTTGTACCGACATCTAGGATTACATGCCTTCCGGGCTCCATCGCCCTCGTCTTACCGATGTCCAGGCTTCTACGCCTTTCAAGCTTTATCGCCCCCATCGTACCCACATCTAGGCTTCCACGCCTTCTGGGCTCCATCGCCCTGTCATACCGACATCCAGGATTCCACGCCTGCTGGGGTCCATCACCCCCATCGTAAAAACATCCAGGATTCCATGCCTTTTGGGCCCCATCACCCCTGTCGTACCAATGTACAGGATTCCATGCCTTCTAGGCTCCATCACCCCTATCGTACTGACGTCCAGCCTTCCACGCCTTCCAGGCTCCATCGCCCCATCGTTCTGATGTCCAGGCTTCTAGGACTTCCAGGCTCCATTGCCCTGTCGTACCCACGATACTGGCTTCTTCTCCCCTCTAGACTGAGGGAATGTAGTCATTCCTACTACACATGCGACACTCTGGGTAATCCCAACTACCATGTTGCATCAACCACATAGGTCCTCCTGATGGCCTTGACACCAGCTCGTGGAAGGTTCATTATGAGGTATCCCAGCTCATGCATGGAAAACATTCATGCGTATGATAAGGGAATTTTAGGGAAATCCCATCATATATATTCCCCCCTAATCCCAACCCACATGAATGTGGTGGAGATGACCATCCCTCTACCGACATAGCCTGTGTGGTTTCAAGTCCTTGTTTCATGACTTTAAACTGCATCATCGTCCTTCATGACGTTAAACTGTTCATCTTCGTCCATCATGATGTTAAACTGCTCATTATAGTCCTTCATGAATTTAAACTGCATCATCATCTTGCATGATGTTAAACTATTCATCTTCATACTTCATGATGTTAAACTACTCATTATCATCATGCATGACTTTAAACCACATCATCGTCCTGCATGACGTTAAACTGTTCATCTTCGTACGTCATGATGTTAAACTGCTCATTATCGTCCTACATGACTTTAAACTGTATCATCGTCCTGCATGACGTTAAACTATTCATCTTCGTCGGTCATGATGTTAAACTGCTCATTATTATCCTGCATGACTTTAAACTGCATCATCATCCTCCATGATGTTAAACTGTTTATATTCGTTCATCATGACTTTAAACTGCTAATTATCGTCCTGCATGACTTTAAAATGCATGATGTTAAACTGTTCATCTTCATCCATCATGACGTTAAACTGCTCATTATCATCCTGCATGAATTTAAACCGCATCATCGTCCTACACGATGTTAAACAGTTCATCTTAGTCCGTCATGACGTTAAACATCTCATTATCTTCATGCACGACATTAAACTGCATCATTGTCTTGCATGACGTTAAACTATTAATTTTCTTCCGTCATGACCTTAAACTACTCATTATCATATTTCTTGATTTTAAACAACATAATCATCCTACATGACGTTAAACTGTTCATCTTCGTCTGTCATGACGTTAAACTGCTCATTATTGTCCTACATGACATTAAACTACATCACAGTCCTACATGAAGTTAAACTACTCATCTTCATTTTTCATGAAGTTAAACTGGTCATTATCATCCTACATGACTTAAAAATGCATCATCGTCCTTTAAGATGTTAAATTGTTCATCTTCACCCGTCATGACATTAAACTGCTCATTATCGTCTAGTAAGACATTATAGTGCCTCATCATCCGGCATGGCGTTATACGGTTCATCTTCATTCATGATGACGTTAAACTGCTCATTATCATCCTGCATGAATTTAACTACATCATTGTCCTTCCCAACGTTAAACTGTTTATCTTCATCCGTCATGATGTTAAACTGCTCATTATCGTCCTATACGACATTAAACTGCATCATCATCCCGCAAGAACTGAAACTGTTCATCTTCTTCCATCTTGACGTTAAAATGCTCATTATCGTTTTGTAAGACTTTAAACTGCATTATCGTCCTCCATGACATTAAACTGTTCATCTTTTTCCATCATGATGTTAAAATTATCATTATCATCCTGTATGACTTTAAACTCCATCATCATCCTACATGACGTTAAACTGTTCATCTTCGTCCATCATGACGTTAAACTGCTCATTATAGTCCCGCATGATATTAAACTGTACCTTGTCCCACATGAAGATAAATTGTATGTCATCCATCATTATGTTAAACTAAACATTATCATCCCACAAGTCAATAAACTGCAAAACTTCCGAGCTCTATGACCTTAAACTAAGATCACAACCATTCATATCACACATTGTTAAACTGTGTGATCTGTCCCAACTGAAGGATGTAAAACCACTCAGCATTTGTACCGCATGATAATAATATGAAATCAGGCTGGACTTTCCGTCTGTGGCCCAGCCTCATGCCCCTCAGCCTTTTCATGTCCTTGGCCCAAGTTCTCAGTTAGGGGTTGTATGGTGTGGTGTGGGATTATGTCCTCATTCACATTTGGTTTCTCACCGTGTCGTACAAATCCCCGGGTGACATACCTTACCCCTTCCTTCATCCTCACCACAAGACGTTAAACTGCAATCTGGGCACACCATTCTATTTATAGCCCAATCTTGGGCACCTGAAATAATTCTTCACTCGGGATTGTGTAGTGTGGTATGGGACTATGTACTCATTCACGTCGGGTTACTCTCTGCGCCATACACATCCCTTGTTTGGGGTATCTTACCCCCTTCTTCATCCTCACTGCAAGATGTTAAACTACAAACTAGTCAGACCTTTCTTTCCGAGGCCTAGCCTCAGGGCCCTCGACCTTTTTGGGCCCCCTTGTCCTAGATTCTCTCTTATGGGATTGTACGGTGTGGTATGGGATTATGTCCCAATTCATGTCGGGTTACTCAACAAACCGTACAACTACTGTGCGTGGGGTATATTACACATTTGCTTCCTTACTGCGTGATGAAAAACTGCACATTACCCTCTTTTCATTCCAGAACTATGTGCGGCATGATTCTCATCCTCATGGGATACATAGGACCGCCCAAACGTCTAGACTTAGGGTCCATCCCCATCTCTTGGAAATATCCCTCTCATTTTGGCCCCTTGTCTTGTATTCCCCCAGAGAGAGGAATATACGGTGTGGTATGGGACTATGTTCTCACTCACGTCGGGTGTCATAACAAACATGCCATTTACCTCCTCCTCCTGAGAGTTTTCTGTTCCCTTTTTCTATTCTTGTCTTTTCAAATTGGACGTGCTCAATATGAGCCCCTCGGTCCACTTCGGTGATTCACCAATGTGCCCAAGGGTACTCTGGTTTAGCACTTAGAGTGTCAGATTCTTCCCGTACATGATTTCACCCATTTTTTCCAGGCTTCTTATTTCCCTTAATTCGGGATTCCATCACCTTTCACATCAAAAGGGACCCCCGAATGGTATGAATGCTCATCCCAAGGGCCCTCATACCATTATGGTCCAACGTCCTCAAGGGTTCTGAGCCAAAAATTGATACAAATCCCACGTTGCAAATATGGTCAGTAGTTGATGGTCATTTGTTTTTCCTATTCTAGGCTAACACGATATGGATGCTATGTTTCGAACACAGTCAACAGTTATCCTCCATTGTCATGTCAATACCATTAAGACAAAAATGTCAGTTACATGACTCACAGCCTCCTCCACCTCATCATGTCCAAGTAGAATTTTGAGACTCTTGGTACTACTCTTCAGTGCGCATCCGCACATTAGGAGGAAAAATCCACGATAAGGCCTCATTCGGGGCTCCACAACGGTTTCCACTTTTCATGTATTTCACATATTGTAAATAACTTATCCACCCTTGTTTCCTAAAAAATGTTCGACTCACAAAGGCTTATGTATTGGGTTAAGGTCCGCCTTTAAATGGGATAGCCCTGCTTCTCCAAGGTCCGAGATCTAAGACCATAAACTAAGATCTTTTCCAGAACTACATACGGCTTGATTCCCATATTCATGGGATATGTAGGAATGCCTAGGCATCTTGTCTCCGGGTCCAGCCCCAAGAATCCAAAATCCTATCCTCTCTCTTTTGACCCCTTGGCTCTAACTCTCTCAAGAACATGTGGGGTAGCGAGTACCTCATGGGTCCTCATTCACACCGGGTTTTGAAAAGATAGCACCATGTGCCTCTTACGTCATATTCCCACCTGTTCCGAGTTCTATGACCAAAAAATATGATCTCTCTATGGGAACTTCACATCATGTTGGGCCATTTCGCTGCCCTACGCACAGTCCTATAAATCAACCCCCATTAATGGTACACCCTAGGACCTTAAGTTGAAAGCGTGAAACCCCAGGAACCTTGTCCCTGGGAAGGGACTAGACTCCCTCTATCTGATGCATCTCATTTTCGTACTCAGATGCGTTCTGATAAAGAACCCGATGTGTGGAAGTTTCTTAGGGACACTCCCATCGTTCCATGTCCAAGCTTCAGAAGCATGTTATTTGGATCCTCGTCTACTTCTACATCCAAAGGGACCTCCTTCATGGCCTGGTCTTGTGCATCCTCGGCTCACCTACCATCCTGGGCCAACGTCCCTAATAATCCCAGAAAACATTTGCGACGGGTACCATGTTTCGAACGTGGTCAACAATTGACCCTCAAATGTTTGTCCCCATATCAGGCTAACATGATTAAGATGATGTGTTTCAAACACGGTCAACAACCATCCCCTATCATCACGCCACTATAATTTTGGTCCAGATATTGAATATCATGATTCAAATATTTCCACTTCCATATGTTCAAGTGGAATTCTGACATATTCGGCTTTACTTCTTTGCACATCTAGCTGCATTACATGGATGGGTCATCATCATTGGGACATCATTCACCTAGCTTCCCCTCACCACTAACATGTTCTTTCCTACATCAGGAATGTCCAACCACTACTTGTTTCCCCCATCGAGCATGACTCACGTGGGCTTAGTTGTTTTGGTAGGATGTGTTCTGGAACAACCATGCACTTCATCCAGCATGAAATTAAACTACACTCTCAGATCTACGTATGGATTGATTACCATACTCTTGTGGTATGTAGGAATGCCCGACCACTTTCCCTCGGGCTCAGCCAAACTTTCAATTTGGGTCCCTTGACCTAAAGAACTTCTTCCGGGGATACATGGTGTGGTGAAAACTCCTTATGTACTCGTTTACATCTGGTTTAAAGCTACCACAACACATAATCCATTCCTGAGATCTCTCCTTTAATACCTCTTACAATCTTGTGATGTTAAAATGAAGGAGTCCATATGTCCTCAACGCATGACACGAAACTGTGTTTCTACACTAAACAAGTTTAGGATGCCCCATGTAAGTTATGGGATGCACCAGATCCCTTTCTAGATAGGATTTTACCTATTAGTGTTGGTATCTGATTACACCGTGCTTCAAGAACTACATTTGGCATGATTATCATCTTTATAGGATATGTACCGACGCCCAGGCATTTGGCCTTGGGCCTATCGTCAGAGACATTACCCATCTTTTCCCCTTGGTCCCAATTACTGTCCAGTCTTTAAGACCTAAAACTAGGAGCCTACAGTCCATGCACCATGACTTTAAACTATTAGGCCTGGTCCATGCAGTATAACCTTTAAAATATGTGCACCATCCTCAATATATGACATTTTAACTACATGTCTATCATCCTTATTGGTATGATGTAAAACTACACGGAATTCCATTTCCTTACTGGAGAGGTCCTGGTCGAAAGTATGTTTGGTCCCTGATTAGACAGATACGCCCACCTAATTTGTTTCCACCATGGTGGTGTGATTTCAAGAGTGTTGAACTCCATTCGAACAACCCGTAATTCTACACTCCATGCCTTACGTTCCCTTCATTCAGACCCTCTTCCTCTTTCATGTCTAAAAGAACCCCCTAACAGTATGGATATTCGGCCTATGGCTCGCCTACTGTACTAGGCCAATGTTCTGGAAGACTAATGTGTAGCATTTTGAGTTAGGACCCGTGTTTCGAACATGTTCAATGCTTAGCCCCCATTTTTTATCTCCTATTCAGGATAATAAAATAAGGATACTGTGTTTCAAATGCGACCATTGGTTATCCTTCATTGTCACACCTCCCCCATAGTGTTCCGGATTTTGGGAATCGTGATTCAAACTTTCCACTCCCCTCTATTTGGATTTATTCTAATGCCACTGGTGTTACCTAGCACGTGAACCGGAGCATAATGGGAGATGCAGGACGGCTATCCAGAGAGCCATGCTCTCCATCTGTGACCCCTCTCACTTTTAGGATTCTACCAAATGGTGATCGATGTGACATTTTGATCACCTCACACCTTTTTTTTTCTTACCACTCTCATACAGGAGCTCCTATTACCTCTTGTTTCCCGCACCGAGATTGGATCACATGGGCTTAGTGATTTTTCAGGATATTTCCTCAATGTGATCGAGTTACAATGGACCCCAAGGCTTGCAATTTCCTCAGTCGTTTCCTCAGAACACGGTCCGACCCACCCTCCTCATCCTCATTGGACCCCGTTCTTAGGGGTGTCATTTGTTGACACCAGAAAATGTGTCCCAAAAATGTTCCCGATGGTTCTATACATGATCCAAGATCGTATCCCATTTTTCAAGCTTCGATTTGGTAGGTCGTAGGGCCCAAACATATTTACGATTTAGGAGTAATGGACATTTGATGTTCGGCTAGAAAACTCATTCACGAAGACCAATCGCTAATCCCCCTCTATGATTGGTGATCCCCACCATGAAGCAAAAAGGCTCGATGCTCCGTGAACCCCTTTGACATTCACGACCCGCCACGGAGCAAGCTCCATCTTCACAGTGAGTGAGATCTGCTTCACGGCGCCCTTGCCTATAAATACCCAGCTCACCCCCCTACGCCAGACGTCCACTCCACCCCTTGGGAGGCCAATCTCCTAGTTCACAAAGCTCTTGTTACCTTCGTAGAGAAGCTCCATGATCCCATGCTCCGCGAGAATCTTCCTTCATGATGCAGCTTCGCGATTCCATGCTCCGAGAGAACCCTTTGACCTGTGAGAGACCTTTTCTCCGCGAGTCCATGCATTGCGAGACCATGCTCCATGAAGCTACTTCGTGAAGACCTATCCTTTGCGAGGATCCATCCTTTGCACCCACCAGTTCATACCATGGGGGATGCACCCCCTCCCCCACACCCCCGCTCAGGGACACTGCTGGGCTATGCTCCCGGACCTCCGGGTCCGTTCCTTCTCTACCGTCACTAACCCCAATGAAAAATGGAGAGTCTCACCATGAACGTTTCAGGCCAGGACGTCAGTAATTTTCATTGTTCCCTTATGCACATCCTCTTTCTACCTATGGGATACCATGATTTGAGATGCTCCTCTACACACCATGAAACACCTTGAGTCGTCATATCCCTCTTGGTTCGTTTCCCATGTCATGAGTTGATATTCTTATCATGAATTCCCCGAGTACCTTGAGTTGAACCCTTCCTCAAGACACACATCCAAGCCCCCATCACCTGACTCCTATTCTAGGTTGAACCAGAAAGGGCTACCCTTGCGTAAGTCCCAACACCAACCATTACTTGGTTCTTTATGCCTTGAAGTCCTATCTACATGACTTTAAACTATATTACTCCCTATTTTCCAAACATAGGATGCCTTTTACTCAATATATGAGATTCCATATCCTCCAGGAATGAGATTCCAGTAGTCCTATCTATATGACTATAAACTGTAGTACACCCTATATGCCAAACATTGGATACCTCTTACTCCAAACAAGGGATGCCATATTCTCCATGAAAAAGATTCCAATACTCCTTCGTACATGACATTAAACTGTAGTGAACCTTTTATGAAAAATATAGGACGCCAATTTCTCAATATAAGAGATGCCTCATGCTCTAATCATGAAAAGCCATCATTCTTCTCTACATGACTATAAACTGTAGTGAAACCTATGTTCCAAACATAGGATGCATCTTGCTCCAAACAATATATGCCTTATTCTCCACAAATAAGATGCCAATATTCCTTCCAACATGACTTTAGACTTTATAGAACCCTACATGAAAAATATAAGATGCATCTTTCTCAATAAAAGAGATACCTCATGCTCTAAGCATGATATGCCAACAGCCCTCTTTACATGACTATAAACTGTTGTTCCCCCTATGTACCAAACTAGGATGACTCTTACTCAATATAAGAGATGCCTCATTCTCAAGAATGAGATGCCAATAGTCCTATCTATACGACTCTAAACTATAGTACTCCCTATGTTTCAAACAAATGATGCCTATTTCTCAATAAAAGAGATGCCTTATGCTCCAATCATAGGATTCCAAATGCCGTGATAATAGTTGTGTAATTTCAAGAGCATTGGAATCCATTCAAACATTGAATCACACCACCCCACGCTTTGAATGTCCTTCATTCGGATCATCATCCACTTCCATGTCTGAAGGGACCCCCAAACAACCTGGTCCCATGCCGCATCGGCTCAACTACCATCCTGGTCCAATGCACCGTAAGACTTTGGACAACTCTTCGAGTCTGGTCCCATGTTTCGAACATGGTTAGCAGTCGACCGTCATTTGTTTGTCCCCATTTCAGGCTAATGTGATATTGATGTTGTGTCTTAAACACAGTTAACAGTTATCCTCCATCATCATGCCACCCTCCTTACGTTCCAAATGTTGAGCATGTGATTTACACATTCTGTTCCCCTTTGTTCAGACTGATTCCAATGCCCTTGGAATCAACCCTCTTGTGCACTAGCACATAGGTGAAGATCTCATACAACCAGTGGGTTGGGATGCCCTCATGGACAGACTTGAGGAAGAAATTATGGGAAGCTTCCTTGTGTAAGGCCCATCCACCATTGACGCACCATAGAGGATCCTGAGCTTCTTCCTTGCATAAGCGCCACTCACCATTGTCACACCATAGCGGCACCCAGGCATCTTCCTTGCATAAGCCCTATCCACCATTGTTGCACCATAGCGGCACCTATGCTACTTTCTTGTGTAAGCCCCATTCACCATTGTCGCGCCATAGTAGCACCTAGGAAAATTCCTAGTGTAAGCCCCATCCAACATTTCCACTCCATTGTGGCACCCAAGAAGCAACCTCGCATAAGCCACATCCACCATTTCTGCTCCATAGTAGCACCCGTGTAGCTTCATTACGTAAGCACCATTCCCCAACCTTCTTAGACACACCTCTATGCCATGATTGTTAGGCCCTTACTGTCTCTTGTTTCCTACATGGAGCATGACTCACGCGGGCATAGAGCGAGCACCAACCATGAAATACACACTGGTAAGACTATAGTGTAAGCCCCACACCATCTAAATTATGTAGACTTTGATCCTAGCCAAGGAAAGGTACTTAGGAAGCCTCCACGAGGTTCAATCCCACCACCCATTGTTTCTCTGACCCATTTCACATCAGTTAACCAACACCATGGGGGAGCCTAGAGTGTAATCCCCACACCATCTGAACTACGTGGAATTTGATCCATTCCAAGGCAAGGTACGTAGGAATCCTCCACGAGTTTCATGCCCACCACCCATTGGTCGCTCTGACCCCATTCACATCGGTCCACAAACACTTTGGGTAGCCTAGATTGTAAGCCCCACACTACCTGAACTATAAGTTCTTTGATCCTTACCAAGGCATTTTACGTTGGAATCCTAAACTATGTTCAAGCACACCACCCCATTCATTCTAAACATCTTCACGTCAGTTCACCAACACCGTGGTAATCCTAGAGTGTAATCCCCACACCACCTAAACTATGAGGTCTTTGATCCTTGCTGAGGCAGGGTACGTTGGAAGCCTTCACGAGGTTCAAGACCCCCCACCTCGGTCGTTCCGACCATCTTCACATCGGTTCACCAACACTTTGGGAAGCCTAGAGTGTAAGCCCCATGCCACCCCCTGAACTACGAGGCCTTTGATACTTGCCAAGGAAAGGTATGTAGGAATCCACCATGAGGTTCAATCACACCATCCATTGGACCCCAGGTCCTCCTTCATGTCGGTTCACCGACCCACCTAAACTATGTGGTCCTTGATCCTTACAAAGGTGAGGTATATAGGAAGCCTCCTTGAGGTTCAAGGCCAACACCCCATTGGTTCCGACCATCTTCACATCGGTTCACCATCACTTTGGGAAGCCTAGAGTGTAAGCCTCATGACACCCCCTGAACTACAAGGCCTTTTATCCTTTCCAAGGAAGGGTACGTTGGAAGCCTCCACGAGGTTCAATCCCACCATCCATTGGACCCCAAGTCCTCCTTCATGTCGGTTCACCGACCCATACGAACTATGAGGACTTTGATCTTTTCCAAGTCAAGGTATGTAGGAAGCCTCCTTGAGGTTCAAGCCCACCATAAACCTAGAACCCAGGTCTTTATTCACATCGGTTCATAGTCTCCCACACCAACAAAACTATGTGGTCTTTGATCCTTGCCAAGGAAACGTATGTTGGAAGCCTCCACGATGTTCAATCCCAGCAACCATTGGTCGCTCCGACCCCCTTCACGCCAGTTCACCGAAACCTAGGAAGTCTAGAGTGTAAGCCCCACATCACATGAACTACATGGTCTTTGATACATGCCAAGGAAGGGTACGTAGGAAGCCTCGATGAGGTTCATGATCACCACCCATTGGTCACTCCGACCCTATTGACGTCGGTCCACCACCACCTTGGACAGCCTAGAGTGTAAGCCCCACACCCATCCTAAACTACATGGTCTTCGATCATTGCCAAGCCAAAGTACATATGAAGCCTCCATGAGGTTCAAACCCACCACCCACCGGTCGATCCAACCCCCTTCACGTTGGTTCACCACATCTGGGAATCCTAGAGTGTAAGCCCCACACATTTTTGAACTACGTGGTCTTTGATCCTTTCCTAGGGAAGCTATATAGGAAGCCTACCTATGGTTCAAGTCCACCATCGATTTGGTTACAACCCCCTTCATGTCAGTTCTCACTCCATCAGATGAACTACATGGACTTTGATTCCCAACCTCGAGGATATGTAGGAAGCCTCTCTGAGGTTCGAGCCAATCACTCATGTCTCATCCTAATCTCTCCCTCGAGCCTATGTGTCACGAGAAGTTCATGCCCCAACCCAGAGGTTCCACTTATTCTGGGTCCCATCCATGCATCCATTCTCATGGATTCCCTTCTTAGGTGTTCCATCGTTTCACCAGACTACGTGAACTTTGATTCCTTTCCATGGGGATACATAGGAAGTCTCTTTGAGGCTCAAGACCAACACTACCGTCACATTCATGAAAGTCCCATATCATTCCTCCTCCACTTTATTCAACTATCCATCACCCATCATGATTCCTACCCAGGCCACCACATTCTGGTGAGATCATGCCATTCATCCCAGTGCCGCTCCTTGCATCACCCAGGTAGCTAACTATGTGTAAGCCCCAACATGTATTCAGGTTGTTGTCATCTGTGTACACCCTGTTTCATCTCCCCTTCGAACTATGTGGGTTTTGATACATGTTTTATACACATGGTACATAGAAAACCTCCATGAGGTTAAATCCCAGTGAATGGTAAACCTTGGTGTTCCCCTCTATTCTGGAGTGCAAACTCCCTGATCTACCCTTAGTGGTGTCCAGATCAACTTTCACGGTGTATCATCTCCCCTC
Organism: Viscum album; assembly: GCA_963277665.1. Lineage (NCBI taxonomy): Eukaryota > Viridiplantae > Streptophyta > Magnoliopsida > Santalales > Viscaceae > Viscum > Viscum album. Next base: position 2,027,747,290 of record OY728143.1, on the reverse strand, counting down.
TATGGAAAAAACCACATCTGATCCATCTCTATAGGATGTTATGATCACCCGCATTCCATCTTTTCAAGACATTAAACCGGTGGCCTACCTCGTGATAAACATGAGATGCCTGAGGAAATCCTCGGAAGACACGTCTTCGGTGTAATCGTCTTTGTTAGACATTAAAATTACTACATAACCTGTGTTAAGCTTGGGAAGGTGAAGAAAACCTCAGATACATGCCTATGGAATACGATTCCCCACATTCGATGTGGTACGCCTCGTGTTCTGCACCCTTGAGATACCCTCTTATGAGGAAGAATATAGGATCCCCAATTTCCATGCATCCAGTGTTTCCCCATCATGCCTGATATTTTCATCTACTCTAACCAAAGGTAGATATAAATTCAATACTCCATGGAATTTCTTGAAGGAAGTAGTGTAATTAATCGATGTCCATGAAGATATGGCACCATGAATGAGATTCCTGAACCACGACTTAATCTATAAGGGAGACTTGGACTAGGTGATGAGTTCCGAGGAGGAATCCATGGGAGGAAGAACCGATATCACATCATCTTGTTTCGATCAAGGATAAAACACACCTAGATAAGGAATGGATGTTGTCGGCCTTTGGAAAGATGGAATGCGGGGCACAGCTGCACGTCCTCCACAGATGGATGCGCGCACCTCGACGAAAGCGTCAGAAACATATACACTTTGTGTATATACAATAATTGTTTCCAAAACCCTAATTTCATGTATGGATTATTAGGATTTAATTAATATATATTGATTTCATTAATACTTGTATTGATTTAATGAATATAATTCTTTGTGTAAGCCAAACCAATAGGAATTTATGTAAATGTGTATGTTCTAAACAGAAAAGTATGTCAAACTTGTTTTGGTTAAAGAAAATTTAATGATATTAGCTTGGTTATAATTTCATGTCTCAAAGGTATTATATGAATGAACTTGTTGTGTTTATGATTAAAAATTATATAAACTATTGATTTGACCAAAATATATTAATGGATTAAAGGGTGTGTTAAACTATGCGATCATGTTATGCTCACTTAATGTTTCAACATCTGCGCTGATTGTTGTTAGTTAAGTCATGAGGTAATCTAATTTCCTAATCACTGACACTTTTTCATAATATTAAATAAAATGTATTTTCATTCATGGAATAAGGATTTTAAATTAAAGAGTTATCGTTTAACATATCATATGGAAAACCCCTTCTCATCCATTATTTGGTGTGATTTAGCAATTGTCTCATGTGAAAAGAATGTGTAATAAACCATGTATGCCTTTCATAAACTGTTACAACCATATTTTCAATGATTATCTTTCATATTATGCATTTTTGGAGTAAATGGTTTCATTTACAATTTTATTAATAGTTTCACTCAATGATGCATGAATGAGGCATATGCTAATAATGAGATAAGAAATCAAATTACTCAATGTGATATGGGTCTTAATGAGTAATATTAAATAAAATTTAATTATTCAAGGTGGTATGGGACACCTTGAATAATATGAAATGTGCAAGAAATTTTTCATGTGGTATATGAAATTTTGAATATACGACCTGATTGGAAATATTAAAAATGTATTGGACTAGTATGTTCCAGGTTGGGGACTGGTAAAAGTAAGACCACCGGGTTGGGGTCCGGTTTCAGTAGACCCTCTTGGATGGATTCCGGTTATAGAGGCTCTTCGGGTTGGATTCCAGTTACAGAGGCTCTCCAGGATGGAGTCCGGTTACAGAGAATCTTTGGGTTGGGGTTTGGTTATAGTTAGCCACTAAGTTTTTGTACGAGGCCTTGACAAAGAAATTAAAGTATGTTTTTATACACACCCTCATTTTTCTTATGATAATTAATTAACAAAATGGATATTCGAATAGTATAACATCCATAGTTAAGAGCCAGTAGTTATGAGTATCAGAAAAGTAAATTCTTATGCCATGACATATGTTTATCACTCAGTGAATTGGTTTTTAGTGTATGAAATTGAAGTTAATAACATTACATGCAAATCTGATTGTTCATTACTCTTAGTTGTTTAATGTGTACTTATATATTCATATGTCATACATATTTAGAATTTCTTTTATTAATTAATCCAAATGAGAAGGCATATAATTGAATCTTATACCCTTGTAATTCTGTTAGCATGTTTTTAATTGAGCAATGTGATTATGATATATTACTTGTGTTACATATTTTCTTTAAGAAAAATGTTTTATAGAAATTTTAAAGTATTTTTTCAAAAGTAATAATTGGTTATTAAGTTATTTTTAAACCCATTACTAGGCATTTTTATGCTCACCCTATGTTTTGAAATAAATTTTTAGGTATCATATTTTAATAGATGAAGCATTTCAGAAGTAGCTGGTTTCCTGGAACCTGAACCGAATTTGATCCTCTATATGGGACATAATGAGTTATTTTTCAGTGAATTATTTTCATTAAAAGTAACACATCATGTTATCAAGAACTGACTCTGGGTATTTTGGGATCGGTTCCTCACACATTTTTACATAAATCTCCTGCACAACAGTTGTCTTTCTTCTCTCGTTTGGTAAGAATGATGAGTACAGAGGTCATTCGTTCCACCCATATCATGTTTCATACCCTTTTAGATGAAGGAACATTACGAGGATAGATTAGGGCTTCCATTGGGTAAATTGTCGCCAAGAAACCTGAAGAATACCATTGAATTGAAGGGAAATGACCCACAGAGGATGCAAAAAGCCTTCCTACCATTCAGGAACAGGTACACCACCTTCAATGTAGTATGAATTAGTGGACGTGGTAAACATAAAACCCATAGATATTATAAGAAATGATACAAAGGGAGAGAATGTAAGATAAGATTGTTCCCACTCAAACACTCCCACATACAAGGGTTTACGTAGTCTATTCTAGATACTGGATTCATGATAAAGTAGCCCTAGATCCCACATGACGCAACAAACCTGAATCCCACCGCCTAATACCAATTTTCCCCTACTCAGATTGAGTTTTTCTCCCTCTTGTGCGATATAGCAGCCCTAGATCCCACCACCATTGACGACCCCACCCACCTTTGAAATAATCAGTGTTCCAGATGTAGTAGGGATACCAACACATAACCCGACAACTACTTCTCGAGTAGTTCTATCCACGACGATGACGATGCCTCTCCTAGATCCCACCTCTGGGAGGCCGATAACATCAAGTTCTACCTTCTACTCCTAGATCCCATGTGTGTGGCATACGAATTCACGTGGAGAAAGTGACACCACAACCTCCGAATCTCCTACCAGTGATGGCCTAACAGATTCCCCCACCCGGTTCATTGTGTCACATCCAAAACCAGAGCCGGTCAATTAAATTTTATTTCTGTTTATTCCCATCCCATTTTAAAATCATGTTGATGTCCTTTGATTAACAAGATCTTCCTAGAATTTTCATGGGCATTCCCAATGAGGAACACTCGTAAGCGCATACACAGTCGATGAAGGTTTGACCTTGGGTCAGTTTGTGACGATGAACATTGTTGAGGTTTCTTTTCTGGGATTGATCTACGTTTTCTTGGTTTCCTCCACCACCTTTTCATGATCCTTCATGCACAACCCCAAGTGGGTCTTGTTTGTCGGATTCCATGATGTTTTTTATGGTGTTGGTGACTTCGGTGAATGTCAAACCATTCAAAATATTTTTGGTAGGTTTCATTTTCCTTGGTGGATCGGTGGTCTCATAGTTCTTCAATGTAGAGCTCGGTAGATGAATCCTTCACCACCGGTAAACCTTCTTTGAAGTATCCTATGATTATTTTCTACTTATTGTTGTGTGTTTTGTGTTGTTTGGGTTTCTTGGGGCTGGTTTGTCTCGTGTCGGCAATGGTGGATTACCGTGGGCGCACTACCATTTCTTGATTTATTGTTTTGTTTGGGTTGGTCTAGATTGTGTCTGAAATGGTGGATCCCCTTGGAAATTCTACCTCATTTTGTTTCACATTTTCAGTTCTCACATAACCAAAAATTGTTTTTTAAAATAAAAAAAATAAATTTTCAGTCAGTCCAGATCCAAAATAACAGCCTGATTTAGTGTAGAAATTCAAATATCAATCAATTAAGAGAGTTGTAACTTACCATAAAAATAGGAATGATCTTCACTGATAAAATCGGTTCTTTGAAATAATCAAAATGATCCTTGAATCATCCATTATTTATATCATGGTTGTTGTAGTAATCATTGAATGATAATGTTTCTTGACGAACATCACCATTTAGAACAGAATGTCGAGTTGAGATGTGCAGTGCAGGATTCCTTTGTGTAGCATATGGTTCCATTGTATAGTGTAGGGTTACTTTTCAGAGCATATGTTTCTTTTTGGTAGTGTAGGATTCCTTTTCATAGTGTTGAGTAACCATACATTCAATTTTCCTGAACATAGTGTTGATTAACCATACACTCATTTATTCCGAACGTAGGGTTGAGAACAGCAAATCTAGACACCAACATAGTGTTTCTGATCCATATACATGTCAATTTTCTAAACATAAGGATAAAGATCCAAATGATCAATGTAGGGGTAATACCATATACAAACTATATATTTTATGTATATTGTAGGGATGAAAAATGTGTTTCCAAAATCATTACAATAATGCCTCATTTCTTGAAATAGAATATAAATTCCTATAATGATCACATAACAAAACATTTTTAGAAAACAAAAAGGGTATATTTGAACATCAAAATCATCATAAAATATAGATTATTTTTTTGACAATACATGCCAACCAATCCCCCCCATTTTTATCATCGCAAAACCTATACCATAATCCTTAAAAAATAAATGAAAATATAGTATTTGTAAGACACAAAAGTAGAAATAAAATGTTTCTCAAAATTTTGATTTCACAAGAATTATTTTGAAAAAAAGATAATTTTGTTGTTGAAAATATTATCCCAATCCCCCCCAGAGATAGTTTCCATAAACTTAGATCTTCTCCCCCTTTTGTGATATAAAAAAGACTGTTTGAAAGAAAAAATGATATAAAACACAATTTAATATAACACAAAACTATAAATTAAAATTTATGTATTCTGGAACTAGAAAATGAAATCTATGATTGGAAGGTAGGTATTGAACCTAAATAAATAAAAATAAAAATAAATTGATGTAATTTAGAAAAACATTCAAATGTTTTAAAGTAAAATCCACCATCCAGTAGAGTCCTCAAAATGAATGGTTTAGAGTTCAGTGTTAGTAGGGATAAAGGGTTCTTCTAGATGAGGAAATTCTTGAACTGCACTACTAAGGTCAATCGACATCAATAGCTGGATCTGGAAATGGTATTTTAACAGTTCTTTCCAATATTGATGAAGCTTCTGGGAATCATTTCGAACCTTCATGATCTAAAGAAAGTTGATCTTTACAAATGCATTCACATCTTCTTCAAACTGGATGAAAGTGGTAATCTTTTCCTTGACTTTATTAGTCATTTGTCCCAACTAGGATTCATTTTATGTACATTCACTTATCAAACACCTCTGACTCTCTAACAACACATTAAAAGGAATTCAATCTAACCGAAGAGTGTGTAGCTTGTCCTTAACACAATAATTTTTTTCTCACTTTAAAAGCCGGATTATGGGTTACCAGTACCCAAAAAAAGGTTCAAGGCAAGGCCAGAACAATGCCAAAAGACCAAAAACTCAACAACCATCAATAACAATAAATTCATAATCAAATGAAAGTAGCACCACACTATAGGTCATAGTACCTGTAATTGTCTCCGCATCCAATACCATATTCATCTTCAGTAGTGGCCGATCCCCAAACAGAAGCCGGTCCATGATGCCTCCCAAAATCACCAACATCTGAGCTCCTCGACTGATCCAGACCCGGTTGGGTTCCCCACCACTGTTTGAGAAAACTATCTTTTTTAATGGCAAGAATCATCCCTCTATCCCACTTAAAAGCTGACCGAGTTTATGTCGGACGCGGGAGATAGGAGTAGTCTTTCTTAGTTCGTCTTCTTGGAGCCACTGAAAAAGTTCCTTCACGCTCGACCATCCTCTTCCCCCCTTATACTATATCGCTATGTGAATGACTAACCAGTCTATTCATATTTTCTTTATCACCCCAACCTACTCCTTCCCTTTACCGAAAAAATACTCTAAGGCATAACCATTTCCCCCACTACTACTCCTATTTATTAGGTTAAAAGTATTAACCTCCAACTAAACAATACATACAACCCCATCAGTATAATTATTCACAGCGCTAGAGACTTCCTCTTGACCCAGACATCCACTAATGTTCTCATGCATGAATACCCCAACACCCACACCACAACCTTCATGAATTAGCACATAAACCAAAATCAAAACTTACATTGTAAATGACTTCAAAACTATTTCTTAAAGGGATAAAAGGCTTGGCCTATATAACCATACCTCTGGCCTCCCCTATCTCAGGATGAACTGGAGGAACCTTCCCTAACTGTGTTCCTCGAATCGATCCCCTTTAGCAACCAGCACCGGCCCTTCCAAGAAATTCACCCTGCCAAAAATCGCCACAGTTCGCTGGCCATCCTCGACTAACTCTCTACTGACCTCCTCCATCTGATTAGCAACCACTGTAGGTTGAATCTCTTTACAACTTTTTTTTGACTTTCTTCCTCTAGAACATGTACCACCGTCACACCAACCTCCAACACCTTACCCGGGACATCTCCTTCTCCTCTTACAGAGCCAAGACTAGCCACAACCTTCATTCTACAGTCTACAACCAGTTTCCGTTCCACCACCGAGAGGTGAGGCTCATTACCCACACCTTCAGATCCTCTTAGCTCCAGTCCTGGACCCACCCCCCGCACCAGCCTCCGAAACCATTCCTGTCGCACCTCCTACCCTTCGGGTAGAAACCTGGGCTTCTGAACAACAAGCCATCAAGGTCCCTCACCTATTTCAAACCACCACTGAATGACCAAAGCGGTGAAATTAAGAACAATAATCCGTCCCTTCCTCATAAATAACATGTTGTTTTCACTTATACTATTCTCCAATATAAATCCATATGCGATCAAAAGGTAACCGGGAAGCATCCAATTCCACACAAACCCAGGGATTAACTGGGTGGCACACAACTTCCGTTCGAGAATCAGAACATAAATACCATCCTATGAGATTACCTAGCATGCAAATAATAGCCGAATTCTGAAAATGTAGTGGAAGATTAGGGAAGCTTACCCATACCACTGCCGACGGCGTGTCACAGTTCATGTGAAAATCATAATACCACCGTAGAAGTAAGAATCGACATCCATTAAATCAACGAGGAGCCCTCTACTAGGCTACAATGAGGTCTTCTTCTGTGTTGAACCGAATCATCATGTGATTACTGTCATTAAATTTATCCAAAATAGAATTTATTGCCATAATCATCCTAAGTAGTTATGGCAGTGTCCATTGAGAATAGGTAGACTCTTTGTTTATTTCTTTAAGAGACTCAAAATCTATTGAAATCATTAACTTTAATTAATCAAACTATGTCATCTTGAATGATTCATCCATCAATGAAAAAAATTCTCTTGACATCATGGAAATAATTTCCTTAAATTCTCCAACTGAAATGAGATTTTCATTAAATTCCCTTAAATGATACATCTGTGATTAAAACACTAATATTGCTACTGAAACAAGATTTTATTCTTCAAACTTTTTCTTCTCAAAGTTTTACTATTCTATTAAAAATAAATTATGATCCTCCGACCACATTATCTTTATAACTTGGGAATTGACTTCAGAATCCTATGATTCTATAGAATTTTCTCTTATGTGATCAAATTCAACGATAGCCAGGCCTTGCTCACCAACTCCCTCTGGTATTTTTCCCAAATTCTAACCACCCAAAAATAGATACTCATCTTTTTCTTAGAATATGAGGGCCTATTATCCTTGAATCTTATTCATGTTCAGGACTCTTCCTCACAAAGCCTACTGAAGGTATAACCCTTTGATCTCCCTGAGCAGCATCTAACAAAATCTATTGTTTCTTAACACCATCTAGAAGCAAACTGTAGCCTAATTTTCTCTATACAAAATCGATATTCTTGACTGTATTGGAATTCATCATATTTCTATGGTGATTGGATCTTCCGAAAAAATATATTCAAAATCATCCCTTTTCTTCAAAGAACGAAATAATACTAACAATGAGATAATATCCCAACTTGGTATTCGAGTGGAAGCAGTGATTTTTATAATTAATCATAAACTGATAGAAATAAAAATTTGAATTATTAAAACTAAGATACATGATGTGAATGTTTGGATAGAGAAACTTTTCAATATTAGTGGTTCTGGGGAAAACCCCACATAGAATAAACATCATTATAACTCATTGGACTGGAAAAATATCTTTCGTAAACACCTTCTTGACAACCCTTCCACCACACAGATAAAACATAATGTCCTCAGATGTATGTATTAATTTCCTATGTACCATAAATAAAACTAAAAATCCCTCTCATTAGGACATCTCAACATTTTATCCATTTCAACAAAGGATAATGAAAAATCCTTATTATCAATCATAGAAATAATATAATATTCTTAAAAACTGAAACAAAACGAAGCATTCAAACAAAATTCCTCAACAAATATTTAATAAACCATGGGAATATTTTCTTCTCCAAAGGCATAAACAAGGCCATGAAATTTCATATATTCATTAAGAGATAGATTCAAAAAATTGAAATATTAAAAATCGATTACCTTTCATTGAAACACTTTGGGAGACTTCCCCGTAGCATACTATATGTTCCTGAAAACATCTTAATGGAAAGTAAATACTCCCACAAGGAATTTGTAGACGGAATCACGCATTCCTATAGGTGACACAGTGAAAAATGATGCAAATTGAATTGAAAAAATGGGAAAAACGTGAAGGAATTGAATTTTCAAGAGTTTTAAGTGACCTGCGAAGCATCACTAGGAAGGGATCACATAATTCATGAACCACAGACCCGTGGTACGTGGAAGGACCCGCGAGGGACTAGCTCGCTGGGTGATGTGCAGTGAACCTAGAAATCCACCAACCACGTCGATAGTGATATCATGTGAAAAATATCCATCAATAAACCATCTCAAAAACACAGTAGTTCACGAATGAATCACAATCGGTAGGGTTCTATGAACCTTGATGTGTTAACTGAAGCTCCTTTGAAAACCCCGGTGGACCGAGTCTTCCGAGGGTTGAGATAGATCTTCATGGGCTCCCGAAAATGAAGCTGCCTTCCCAAAGATATGATTTCCCCAATGATCAATAAAAGTATAACATGAAGGAGAATAGGAGGACAAACAAAGAAAGCATGGAAGATACCCTGGAGATTGGAAGAATGAATTGAGAGAGGATTCTGACTTCAGTTTCGAATCACCGCTAAAGTGAAAACTGCGAACCATGTTTTTGCCAGTATAACTAGCCGCACAACATAAAAATAATGAACATAATAATAATGTGTAAACCACGAACCTAATTTGTGTCACTGTGAACCAAAAATTCCTCCCGGATGACTTCCCTATGAACTATTGGTTCTTAGACCCTCCTTCAATTCAGTGCTCCAAATAGTGTATCACTATACAGATCAAACCACACACCACATACTACATCAATACACTGATGGAAACTGATGTGGCGTGGTGGACCACATCCAGGACCACACACCACATTAGTATGGGTTGGTCCTTACCCTTTCCCATGGAATACATTAGTTTGCAGACAACCCCTCTACCCACATAACAATATGTTAAGCGGAACTCCCTACATCCCGTATGAGAAATATGTACGCAGAATGGGGCATCTTTGAGTGTATTTCCTTTTGGATACAATCTCACCACTCCATTACCATCCATTTCTCTAAAAATCAACCGAAAACCAATCCATTGGAATTAGGCCAAAGTCTCCTCCAAAACCACTAGACACGTATGATTAGATCATCAGGAGCATCAGCGCACCCAATTGACTGTACATACCCATGGTAAGAGGAGTCATGAAGGTTTTCCCCTCAACGGTTTGGAATCCCAGGATGTCTTTATGTCTACATTCCCCTGGAAACCCAGATTCCATCCTTGGGTTGCTTATATGAAACTCATCATTCTAGGGATCAAGGGATATCAATTTATTTTCTATTCAGTTAGGAACAATGATATTTCAAAGGAATCATGTTCAATTATACTGTTGACAAGAGGAGAAATTCCTCCCCTTTCCCATGGCACATTATAGGGCACTCCCACTAGGGTAATTCCATAAGCTTCTGAGGGCCAAGCAGCATGGCCCCCAATGTCTTCCAGCATTGAAGGGTTCATTTCTCTAAACACTCTCCCACCATCGCCTCATCTTCTTCCATAGTTGGCCCATCCTCTCCCATCAACAGGATAGAAGGTGCGTGGTTTGTTGAATCTCTCACATCCTGTTGTTTTTGACACCGACCATGACTCATGTTTTGTTGGAAATTTGTGATTATTACAAAATCCATACCACTATCTTGTTTTGAATTATGAGGAATCTGATTCCAATTAAAACTAGGCTATGTTGGACACCTTCTTGAAGGTCCAAACTCAAAAGGGTCACTTCCAAAAGGGTCCACCGAATCACGTTCCCCTGAAATGGGAAGCTTCCATGTGTAATCACCAACTCAATCTAAACTATGAGAACTCTAGTTCCTATTCAAACAAGGATACATAGGATGCCTTCCTGATGGCCTGAGCTCAAAAGGGTGTCCTTCCAAATGGGTCCATGATAATTATGACACAAGAAAATGGGCCTCCTCACAAGTTTAAGATCAAATCTAACAAAACTATGTGGGATATGATTCCTCTCCCGGGGATATGTAGAAAACCCATTTTATGGGTTCGATCCCAACATCAATCCACCTTCCATCCCTCCTGAATTATGATAATCTCTAGAGAACCTTATTTCATGGTGGAAGTCAGTAATTCCTCCATAGAAAAAACATTTATGTATATCCATGATGATCCTATAACCCAGGGGTATCCCATGGATACACTCTTTGGGAATTATCTAAGGATTCACGAACATATAAAAATGAATTAAATTTATATTAGAGTCCCAGAATAGGAAATAATTCCCCCCAAAAAGGGTGCGATGAGACCAACCACCCATCCTCTTGAACATGGAGTCCTTATGTTTTATTGGAAAAAAATAATCATCCAATGAGTGACTACCTTTGGAATGTTAGTCCATGAATCATGGATACCAAAGACGTTGGGTGCTTTTGGATCCATAAATAAACCCTCTATAGACCATCCGAGGAAGTCATATCCTAAGATGACTGATTGCATAAAAACATAACCCCATGCAATCACCCACTCGGACCATTAGACGGAGAAAAATCCTTCATAATTCCGAAGGGATAAAGTTTCCAGTCCCCTTGGGGAAATCCAATTCCCCTAAAAGATTAACAATTCATATTTGGTCGAAATAAAGATGGAAACTAGAATGTCATTATCAAAATAGGTGAATTATCTTCACCCATCAGACCGTTCTCTGCATTTTCCCAATACCCATAAACATGTATCCTCAAAGGAAAAACCAAAATGGTGAACCTGACATGAATACATAACCAAGTTGGCAATTCTACCACACTGATGCAACACTTCCTCTCCTAAAAAAGAAGGAATGGGGATAATCTGAATCATCAAATACGAATATGTTCAAGATATTCTACATTGATGGTGTTTTGTTGTCTATAAATGTCATATTTAGATATATATATATATATATATATATATATATATATATATATATCTTGAAAATCCCATAGATCAACCTTCGATCCAAATGGAATCCTGAAGGCCAATGCATACATGCATCGTAGTGATCCAATAGGCAGTTAGGGTCCCAATAAAGAGCATGACCCCCTCGTCAACCCAACATCTTCATCGTTGGGTATCTAACATGCTGATTAAAGAGTACCACCAAAATTCTACTCTACCTACAGTGGATGCAACAATACAAGACCTCCTATATGAAAAATCTCACTTACCACCTCTTATATCGTGCCCAACACCCTAGAAAAAGGTGGCCCCAGTGGTCATCTCAAACTGTTTTGGGTGCCTATCCTCAGAGCGTGATAAAAAGTACCTCCCTTATATAAAGGAGGTAGATGATGTTGATGGTGGAAACTTCATCTCACCATCCCATGGGTCCTACTCATAGGACCCTACTATAGAGTGTCACTGGCAACACCGAATGTCAAAGTATCCTCATTTTAAAGAGGATCATATGATGATGGCGCCAGTTGATGTCCAAAATACATGGGCCCCTTAGGCTGCCCACTGATTTCGGCAGACTTATAATCCGGAATAGGCTATCGCTCTAATTCTTGAGAAGAAACTCCATCATAAAAATGCAGCGGAATTCTACATGCATAAACACAACTTTTCCCCTCCACTCAAACCCACTAAATAAATGGGGTGGCATAATACAAGAACGTGCACATTCCTACCAGTGATCGTCGGTCCCACCATGCAGATAGAGTGAAACATTACAGGTATATGAAGATATATATCAATGAAAAAGAATACTATCAACCAAATAGGACAAAAACTAGCTATTAGTAGGCATAAGTACCTTCTGATACGTATCAAGCCTGTCATCCAAATATAGAGGTAAAAAAATAAGAGGATAGTCAATTTCCTACAGATGCGTACAAAGCCTATGTGAAAAATAAAATTAAAAGTGAGTAGATGAAAATTCCTACTTTTGAATATGAATCCCCCAAGTCAAATACATTGGCAACCAGAGAAGACAACTAGTGGAATACTTGTTCCTCATCCACAACACAAGAGAAATTCCAGTATCTTCTGGACACCCATGGAGGATATGAACAAGCACAAAATCATGAAATGAAATCAGAATGTACATTCATACCCGTTCCAACCAAAGATTTATCACATCACATCCCGATGATGATGGAAGATTAGGTGTTGATTCCAGAAAATATCCTCAAAAAATGACCAGATATCATTGCACCAACAGTAAAGGCGAGGAACCAATCAAATGACCCAGTTTCCATGAACAGAATGACTTACCCCCAAAATGAGTCAGTTACTCTGGAGAATCTATGCATCCCTACATCATCCATGGGGGTTGACAATAATATCCCATGAAATACATAAAACAAGATCAACGAAAAATACTCATTCCATCTAGGTGACGTTGGTCCAATGTTGTGGTCGCTCTATGTTAGACATATATCCCTTCCAAAACCCAAGATTTCCCTCGACATATCTTGGTAACATCATGGGACCCAACAAGATAGGGACCCTTATATGAAAGTCGTTACCAAGAGCTAATGGCCATGGTTTCTCATAAGAGAGTTCGAAAAAATGAAATTCTCCAATGGTAGCCAAAAAATGAAGAGCACATAGATGATCCTGATCTGCAAAAACCTATAGTTATTGACACCCCCAATCATATATCAATAAAGGATCAAGATCATATCAGTCCATTACCAAATTATGGAAGTGGAAGTAGAAGATACAACATACCTCCCTACAATGTTGATACCAGCAGCTGTAAATGAACTCCGTAGAGCACCCATAGGGGAATACTCTGTGGGCCAAGAATGACCAATCACGAGACCCTATATCTTGATTCATGTCAGGTTAGCCCACCCCTTGACTAGAATACAAGACATCCAGAAGGTCCTCCATTTTCTATCATCCTCCCTGATGGTACTCCCTTGAGTATACAGTACATATATTCTTCTCCATATAGTTTAACATCGAGTCATGATGGTAGTCCTTGACATGATTAAATCCCTTGAAAAGTCCCTCCCTATAATGAAAATTTATTTGAAGGCCCTCCCCATAGAAACATAAAGAAACTAGAAGGTCCTCCCCTCATTTCAGTACATTATGAAGGACCTCCCCAGGATGTACACTATATAAATCATCCATGCTACCAGATATCAAGTTTTTATGGTAGTCCATGCCATCAGATCATTCACCGAGAGGGTCCTCCCCTATGTTTGACCATGTATCTAGAAGGTCCCCCACTCATTGTATCCCACCTTGAAGGAGATCACATGGGTATACTTTGTAGGTAATTTCCTTATAGTTAGGCTTCTTGATGCAATGGTATCCCACTCCATTTTAGAAATGATTTTGAATATCCTCCCCACAATCAAAATTCACACTGTCAAGAAGGACCTCCCCTTGACGAGACAAATGTGAGAAGTCCCACCTATGCTAAGGCACTTAGAAAGATAGAGTCAGACATGTCAAAGACTCTTTCTATAACGAGTGATATATTTTCTCCACCAGAGGATGGTTTAGGGACTTTCTCATCTTCTAAGCTACCCCCGCACTGCTCACAAGTCGATGAGGGTCGTACTGTTCATACTTCCTGGAATGAAATTATTAAGAATCAATCAAGTTGGGCATATCAAGTACAACAATCCATGGAAGAACAACAACATGACATGTTTTCTTTGAGAAGACCACTAACATTGGATTATATACGAACAATGTAATTTCTCATGGCCACTTCTCACTTTGAAATACCATGGTAGTTGTCTGAGTAATGTATACATAACATTCAACTCAGTATCTGTATGACTCTTCACTAACTAAAAGAAACGTTTTTACCCTATGAAGGGTTTACAGACCATGTCAACATATTAAGAGATCTTCACCATCTAATAGATCTTGACGCCCTCCTATCTACACGAAGTCCATGGCCAGAAAGGAGAAATAAAAACGGTGAACAAGCTTGCCTCCACGCACTTCACATGTTTTATTTCTTCATTGGTGACACCACATATAGAGTTTATATTCGGGGATGGGGAGAAAATGGAGCTATAAAATTCACCCTATGTCTCGTCCAATAGACCTTATTGAAAATGACATATTGTAATGTCATTACCCAACGGTAGCAATCAAATGAAATCCCTGCTCAGGAAATCTGAGAGAGACAACAAAATTTGACCTGAAATAAGTCTCAAAATCATTAGGCATAACGTTCAAGCCGTCAAATAGCTCATGAGCTTGGTAACCAAGAATATCCATCATGCTTCCAACCTGAGGGAATCCAACTAGAAATCGGTTCCCATGACCCCAAAATCCAATAGATCCCATGAGGATCCATCATCATATACATCTCACACCTATACGAGAGTTCATGAAATAAAAAAGGTGGTGATAGCGGTGGCTACCACTGAAAAATGGGAATATCCCTAGCCTGTATGACTAGGGGAAATTTTAACTTCAAATTACCCTATAAAACCAACAAATCCAAGCCGTAGTTTATCATTGGAAGAATGGGAGAAACCTTATACCGCTGAGCTAGGGAAAGTTTTACCTCAAATTCCTACACAACAGATGTCTTTCTTCCCCCTCAAGGAAATAATGATGAGAAGAGAGGTCACCCGTTCCACCCAGTCTTGTGGTTCATACCATTCGAGATGAAGACACATTATGAGGTTAGATCAGGGATCCCTTCAATTCAATTTGTGCCAAGAAAGATAAATAATACAACATAATGGATAGATATAGTCCAAAAAAGGACAAATAAATCATTCCTATAATTCAGCACCAGGTTCACCACCCCCAATGTGATATGCATAGACAAACATGGTAAATGTCAGCGTCGTGGATCTCATAGGAAATGATATAAAGGGATAGAATGCAAGAGATGATGGTTCCATCTTGGAGGCATCCCACACAGAGCATGGTGGTGTGCATACATAGAATCAGATATCTGTACTAAATTTGGGAACCACCTTAGTTAATCCACCATTACCTCCCACATGAATCCCCACCAAGAAGAAGAATAAATTCCAGTTTTTCTATGTCCCAAATCCTCCCCTGATAATGTGTCCCTCAAACTCCAGAAAACAGTTTCCAAGTAGGAGGAAGAAATGAATGATCTCAGGTGAATCAATGCTGCACTATGTCAAGGGAGCTATCTTTTCGGATTTATTCCTTAAGAGGAACATTAAAAAGTACTCCCAGAAGAGGTTTCCCTCCCATGGGAACTCATTCTGGTAAATTAAGATAATCTCCGATGCCCATTCAATCCAGTATTAGAACCATAAACCTACTTGAATCTAGCCTAGGAATGACATCAAGACATCCCTCCCCTAGGATGGCAGCTAGCGTATATTCAGGAGAACCCACAAAGGATAACCCTAGATGGGTATTTTCCCCAAATTCTAGTAGTGCCAGCATGACCATATTTTCCCCCTAAATCACCCTCCCAATATCAAGTCTAAAAGGATATGAATCAATGGATCTTAAATACCACCCAGAACATAATAGCTTGACTAGTGTCCATGGAAGGATGAAGAGCTCTGATACATCCCAATCACAAACCCTACCTTGATTGGGTAAGCAATGTTCCACCACCTCCAAACTTCAAGAACCCCGTATTCCCAGTGTTCAATGGCTTGGGGGACCCAGAACATCATGTAATGCACTATTCCTCTTACTATGACCCCATGATGGGAATCCTAGAGAAATAAGAACATGTTTAACTCAGGTGATTCGTGCGAACATAGCATGGTTCAACATTTATATTGTATACTAGCTTGCAATATAACTCAATCAAAGACTGGCAGGACCTCCAGTGATAGTTTCTCTTCATGTTTTGATTAATATTTCCTAAGAAAATAGTCAGTGATCTCAAGAACTAAATGAAATAATAGAATGAAATAGTTTCATACTTTACTTCTAGATGGAAGGGAATGAATTAAACCCTAACCCAACCACTCCCCCAGGATGAAATGATCCTCATGGGAATCAATAATATCTATGATGAATTGTGAACACTGCTCATCCTAGTGAAGTATAGAAGTGGGTTCTGAGATTTCTCCACTATTTCCCAAAAGAGAGAAATATAATGACAAAAAAACAATCTCAAGCCCAAGGTGGCCCCATCAGCCCCAGGAAAAATAATGGGAAAAGCTGAAGTGGATTCTATCACACATAAGACACCATGACACCAACACCAGTTTTGAGGCCTCTACCAAACCGTGCGGGAACCCCTGTATGACAAAAGCCATCCCCACCTCGGCAATATTAGTGAAGGGGTTGTGAAATAAATCAGTTTTAGGAACGAAGAAATAATGTATACTAGTTTTTAGAGGACAAAGTATGCAACTACTTCATTGATTCCCTGAATTTTAACTTTCTATAGACACCAAAGCCAAAGCGAGCTGATGAAGTGGGCCTCGATAACCATCCAAATTATTATCCATATCACCAGATATTGGGAAAAAAATCCATGAGTGATTTGTATTCATTGAACTCCGGTAAAATATGGTGGATTCCATACATGTCATGTTGGGTATGCTAACAACACATGAGGCATATGTTTCCACCTTAGACCCAAGGGAGGAAGAGGAATGGTAAATAGTCACCAACAAAAGAGGATAAAAAATTTAACAGTTGGATGAATCAAAAAACAGTCAATAGAGCTCATGAAATCCTCTATTCACAGTTGATGTAAAAAACCATGCCCCCAACAGCTCACGATACAACACAACCATCTTCCTCAACCCCATAGTCCTCTGGGGGCCAGAAGGTTAGAATGTAGAAGCAAGAAGAAAAGCTGAAAAAAAATCCAAAACCAGTCTTGACACTAATGGAATTCACTCTAGGAGACTTGAATCAATGGGCACCACCCCACCAAATGGGACAAAAAGAACTGCCTAGCCAAATGGAACCATTAGAAGAAGACATTCAGACAAATGAATTGTAAGATCAGTAAATGATCTTTGGATCCATTAATGTCATTCACTTAATGGAACCCTTATCTGATGGGGAATATGGCCAGGAACCCAAATTCCCCACGTCCAACCAAAGATCCAGAGGAAGAGGCCATAGAGGCTAAGGGTTTCCTGGAAGGAATAATCATGGTATGAGTCAAATTATCATCCATGCCTTTTCTCAAATCATCAATAGAGTGGAAACTTTCATAAGAACCCTTCAACAGGCAAAAAATGAAACCAGAGTGTTTCTACACCCCTTCTATAAGAAATCCAATCCTAGTCATCTTGGAGTATCTATCGGAGAATGAAAAGATGTAAAATCACACAAGGAATACATGCAGTCCAATTCAGCCAAACACAAAAAGTACAACAATTCCATCATCTCCTTTAACCGAAGACATACCATATACATCAATAGCTCAATAACCTAAAGGGACCATGAAACTTCATCCTCGAGCCGTGATGTGTGGACCATTAGAGAGAAAAAATGATATTCTAAAGTATCTATCCTCTGTACCATAAAATATATTGATCATGGATGGCTGGAGTCTTTCTGAAGACCTTAGGGAGGAACTCATCAAAGACTTACTATGACCATAGGAATTTGAATCAGAAGTAGTAGGAGACAGAGTCTACTGAACAGAGACCAATCTCGAAGAATGTCATGTTGTCATCTCCTTCATAGATCAGGATGAAGACTCCACCATTCAAGAATACATCAAACCCTTGTATTTTAATGGAAAGATACACAAAATTGATGTTTGGATAATTTTCATCGACAAAGGATCTGAGGTCAACCTCCCCCCACTGCAAACACTTCATCAAATTGGATACTATTAGGAAATTCTGAAGCCATACCCAACAACTCTTTTTGGATATAAAAATGTGAGAATAATCCATTACAATAAATCAAAGCTTAAAACATGTCTTGGAGACCTTGTGTATGATTGAAATTTTCTGGTAGTGTGGAAATGTATGTCCTTGAATGCCCTTTTGAGATGACCCTGGCTGTATCATCAAACTATGATTCTCTCATCATTCCATCAGAGCGTCAAATATTGTGCTAATGGTAAAACAAGTCATTTAACACTGATAGATCTCCATTAGAATCTTTTTATTTTCATTGCATCAATGAAGGGTTATTTCAACTGAAAGACATGCAGTCTTTGGCCGAAAATGTTGATTGGATGACCACCCCAAATGGTTTGGAAATGGATCCTACTGATCAAATCCAATAGCTTGGGGAAGAGTATGTATTACCCATTAACCAGGTCGAATAAATTTTATCATGAATTGATACAGACTTAGTCATCGGCATGATTTCAATTATGGCTGCCAAGTCCAAAGACACTAAGGAGCGCGCTGGTCCCTAAGATGTGAGGGAAGGGCCAAACAAAGAGTCTCCAGGTCCATCATCAGGACCCCAAATGGTTCCCACCTTATTCACTAACGTGGAAGGAAATTTCTATACCAATGATGGATAATTAATCTCGAGAATACTCTCTGCACAAGAAGAGGAACATGATGATGAAGATGATAAAGAATAAGAAGAAGACCTCAAATATTCCACTCCTGCATTCAAAGAAGGTGTCTCCACCATAATCGATGAACTTAGGGAGATAAATCTACGCACCAAAGAAGACCCACAACCCAATTTGATTAGTGTGGCTATTACTTTAGAGGCACATGTGTCATGTAAATTCTTCCTAAAGAAGAATTGAGATGTGTTTTCTTGAAACTACATAGAAATGTCATGCCTCGATCTTAAGGTCTCCACTCACCATCTACATCTTCTAGAAGACCACCGTGGCTTCATGCAGTTAGCCAGAAGGACCTATTTGATACATTCTGCCAAAATTGAGGATAATGTTCACAAACTAATCAAATCTAACTTTATTCAGGAAGTCCAATATCCTATCACCCTGGAAAACATAGTCCTTATAAAAAAAGAATTAACATATAAGATTCTTCATTGTCTTTAGGGACCTCAATCAACACTACCAGAAAGATGATTTCTTGGTCTCAATCACAGAATTGTTGATCGATGCGACCACCAGATATGAGGCCCTCTCTTTCTAGGATGGATATTCTGGATACAATTTGATCTAAATGGACTAATAAGTTGAATAAACCACTTCTTTCAGGGCCATAAGAGAGTGTTATTCTATAATTTGGTTCCCTTTAGTTTGAATAATGTCGGCGCTACATATCAACATGCCATTCATCTCATTTTCAATACCTTACATAGAAAATTTGTCAAGTGCTACGTCGATGTTCTGGTGGTTAAATAAAATATTTCTCAAACCACCTGATAGGTCTTAATATTGACCTCAATAATCTGCAACAACATATTTTTAAGATGAATCTCCTAAATTGTGATTTCGAAATTACTTATGAAAAATTCCTCAACATCATTGTATGGCATCGTGACATCGATGCCTCCCCAGAGAAGACAAAATCCCTAATCGACATGTCTTTAATTCACAACCTCACCAAGTTTAGGGGTCTCTAGGGGAATTAGAACTACATCCGGGACTTTATAGAAAAACATGAGAGTAAATGTTTTCCTTTCACCAGGTTAATGAAAAAGGGGTTAAATATGAGTGGGATAATGATTTTCAAGAAGAATTTGACAATATATAATGATATCTCCTAATCCCACTAGTCCTAAAGCAAATAGTTGAAGGGAGACCACTCATTTTGTACATAATCACCTTAGATCAATCATTAGGAACTTTCTTCATGAAGAAGAATGATGTTAGTACTAAGAAAAATATCAATTACCTTAACCAAATAATGATCGATGATGAGAATCAATATTCATGAATCGAGTTGAAATACCTTGCCCTAATCTTCACGGTTTAGAAATTCAGGCATTACCTGTAGCACCACGAGGTCCATCTATTGTCCCACTGTGACCTAATCAAGTATATCATCAACCAACCTTTGCTAAATAGACACCTATCATGGTGGGAAGTCATCCTACAACATTTTGACTTACGGTACATGACCCATAGATCTATCAATGTCTAGGAGTAAGCATACTTCTAGGTGCATCACCCCTTGGAAGAAACAAACCCTTTGGATACATAACATCTTAATGAAGAAGTATTATCCATCCATGAAAACCACGATGCAGGGTAAATGTACTGCGACAGTGCTTCCAGAAGCCCGACATGAAAAATGATAGAGGATCCCAAGATCAAAAAAGTAGGCATAGAAATTATACTCATATCCCCCGAAAAGGTCTTCTTGCCTTATTCCTTCCTTCTCTAAAAGGAGGGGACAATTAATGAAGCATAATACTAGGCCATCATTGTAGCCCTAGACATGGTGGTTCATTCGGGAGAAAAAACCTATAGATAAAAAGTTATTTAGAGATGGCCATCAAGCATGTCAATGGTGATTATGCCATTAAGAGTGATGTATTGGCACCTTTGATGTACCATGTTCGAGAACTGATGGTTAAGTTCCCATCAGTACCGATGCATACTTACTTACCTAAGTCACAAAAATCTCTAGCTGAAAAATTGGAAAATGTAGTTACAACCCTGGATAATCTAGAATGGGATGAAACAGTCATCCGCATTGCCCACCATCAGATGGCCTCCTCATTCAATCAGAACAATACGGAGGGAATCAAAAAAATTATCCCCATTTCAAAGCCTTATAGCCACACCACCAGCTAGATGAATCCCATTTCCAATTACCTATAAAGAGGGGAACTCCCAACAGATAGGCCCACAAAATAACATATTTGGAGGTGGGAAATCAATTTTGACTTGTAAAATGGCGCAACCCAATAATTTTTTTCTACAAATGAGGCCCTAACGGAGTCCTTCATAGGTGCGTCAATGGAGAAGAAACTGTCGCCACCCTGAAAGAATTGCACGCCAGAGCTTGTGGATCACATCAAATAGTAACCAACCTCTCCCATCAAATTCGATGGATATGATACTATTGGCCCACTATGACGTAGGATCATGACACATTCACCATGGAGTGAATTCCTACCAAATTCATTCCAATTTTATCCACCAACCCCCAAAACTACTTCACAAAACTAAGTACTCCCGGACATTTTCCATAAGGGGTATGGATTTTGTAGGACTATATCCTCCCGCCATAGCCAGACAATTCATGTTCATTCACATGAAGACCATCTTATTCTCCAAATGGGCCGAAGCCATAACCCTTAAAGTGTCCATGGAAAAAATAATTGTTATAGTCATGAAAGCAAACATCCTTACTAGATTTTTAGTTCATCATATAGTACTGATGGAAAATGGCACCAAATTCTGCTCTAGTGATTTGGAAAAGTTATACAAGGAGTATGGAAACCAATCTAACTATTCACCCCACTACCATGTAGAATCCAACGGGAAGATAAAGGCTTTAAACATAACTTTATCTAACATATTCAAGAAGATGGTGGATAAGGATAAGAAATCATGGCCAGAGAAGCTTTTTCATGATTTATGGGATTACCAGACCACAACCGGCACTACCACCCAGGCAACCCTATACTCATTAGAATAAGGGACACATGCAGTTTTACCCATTGAAGTTCAAGTGGCATCACTTTTCATTTCTATTTTTAATCAATTGAATGTGTATAAATAGTACTAGAAACGTTTAGATGAGTTGGATAAGCTGGTCATTCCTTAAAAGAGAGATGGTATTTGGTCCACAGAATGCCAATGATACTTAGGAAGAAACCCCCAAAGCATGAGAAAAATGGGAGGGACCATATTTCATACATAAAGTCTACTCTAATGGAGAATATTCCTTGACATAAATGGAAGGAAAAATCAACAATGCTACAACCAATTAAAGGTTTCTGAAGAAGAAAATTATGTAATGATGAAGAAATGTCCTCACTGCCTGACTCTAAACTACACAACATAATGTTCTTACCGAACGTCGCTAAACTGAAAAGCCAAAAATTTCTTCTCTGCATGAATCTAAACTGAAAAATCTGACATCTTTACCACACGATGCTAAACTGTAAGGCCCAACATGTCATTGCAACATAACACTAAATTTCACAACATAATGTCATTATCGCCCAATGCTAAACTGCAAGGCGAGAAATGTACTCACTACATGACACCAAACATCATAGTATAACATCCTTATTATAGGACGCTAAACTACAAGGCCATAAATATCCCCACGACATGACACTAAACTGCATATCATAACGTCCTTACCGAACGACACTAAACTGCAAGGCCAAAAATGTCCTTGATGAATTAATTTAAACTGAACAACATAATTTCCTTACCATAAGACACTAAACTGCATTTCTAGAAATATCCTTCATCCATGACTCTAAACATCACAACATAACATCATTACCACACAACGCTAAACTACAAGTCCAGAAATGTCCTCACTACATGACTCTAAACTCCACAACATAACTTCCTTATCACACGATGCTAAAGTGCAATGCCAAAAATGTCCTTCTTTCATGACTCTAAACTACACATCATAACATCCCAACCACACGACATTAAACTACAAGGCCAAAAATTTCTGTGTAGCAAGACACTACACTACATCGCATCACATCCTTATCGCATGATGCTACACTACAGGGCCAAAAATTTCTTCACTGCGTGAATCTAAAATATAAAACATCGCATCCTAGATGAAAGACATTAAACCGCATAGCGAAAATCATCCTAATTGCATGACGATATATTTTAGGGTTAAAATTGTCCTAACAAAATAATATCAAACTATATAGAGTTTTTCCTCCCGTATGACGTTAAACTACATGGTTTTCTGTGAACTATGTACAACATGATTCTCATTCACCAGTGGGATATATAGAGATGCCTCAACCCTAAATCTTGATTCAACCCCCACATGAGAAATAAATGCCACTATTGTATCCTCTATCACCCCATAGTATGTGGGTAATCCTTGTCACTCCTTGTTTCTCACATCAAGTATAAATCACCTGAGCTTAGGATTAGTGGTATGAATTCCCTTATGAGAACAAACTATAGATTTACATCATAGACTCGATACCCATAGTGGATGAAACCAAAATTCCCCTTCTCCTACTTCTGAGTCAGATCAGTACAGGGAACATTTAGAACTACGTATGGAATGATTCTATCCCTTGAAAGATATGTATTGATGCCCAGATTTAACCAACAGGCACAACCATTAATTAAAGGGTGAAAATCCCCTCTCATGTCCCTACATGTGGACTGGATGTTTGTAGGGAACATTCAAAACTACGTATGACATGATTCCCATTTTTTAGTAGGATATGTAGTGACGCCCAAATCCTTTATCCTAGTAAAAACACCCAAATAAAAAAAACAATGCCCCTTATTCTGTGCATAGGTCGGACTTGCACAGGGGAATCCATGAATGGTCCTAACAGAATGACATTGAACTACAAGGTTCCTCAAGAGTCATGTGCGGCTTGATTCTCAACGTCACAGGATCCCAAACATGCCCCAAATTTTTTCCACAAAAAATTGAAATAGATAATGGAAATTCCAAGTTTGAATCACAACACTCAAAAGGATTTAAAATATCATGCTTCCCTTAAATATAAGTTAGGTCTATGTAGAAACTTCAGTAGTTCACAGTTGATCACAGTTTGGATATTTCTTACCTACCAAGACACATATTTCCCATTTATCCATATCTATACCCCTAGAATTCTTGGATCTGCCTAAATATTCATGGACATCAGAGATGGATGGAAACATCCCTACAAACATCTTTTTTTGACAATGTACATCATGGCTCGGGGGCTCTACATATGTTACCTACAAAATTCCCGTCAACCAAAAGAATATTCATCCATAGGAGGTTCCTATCCTACCTTAGTACGCCCAATGGCTTCCAAGACCCATGTCATTACTCATAATCCATGGGACCCCTGAGACTATGGTTTACACCTTCTATCATCTTTCATGTCTTTGTAATTCCAGAATATCATAACCATGATTAACTCAAAGATATTTGTGATCTTTTTGACAAATATTTTCCGAGACATGATAATGGAATGTGATGAAAAAGTCCTCACTACACGATGCTAAACTAAAAGTACAAGAGGGTCCTAGATGCATGACATTAAACTACACCGCACAATGGAAATGGTTAGATTATTATCTTTTCTCCCCTCATCAAACAAATTGTCTTCCCTTCCCACGTAAAGTCAAAACCTCCTCAAGGAAGGTACCTTGGGAATTCAGTATATAATGGTTTTCCTAAAAAAAGATGTGTAGTGGATCCAACTTCTCTGATATGGACTCAGCCATAGAAGGTGTTGAATTGTCTATTTATGAATTGAATAAAAGTAGATAATATGTAGACAAGTCCTATCTACAAGTATTATTAAGGGAGGTTGTATATCCCTTCTTCTAGGTTGGTATTTCCAGGAATCCACCCCACATGATGATAAATTGCGTGGAATTCATCCTTACCGCATGATGTTAAACTAAATAGCATTGGTCTAAGTTTAAAATTCCTCAACCTATGATTATGCTATTTTAAATTGGTGATTTATAATTCTCATAATTTCTTGCCTCTCACACTGATCATAGCTCATGTGACTATAGGGACCTCTGTATGGGATTCAAAATGACATCATGGAAAATTAGTCCAAGAGATTGGTCCTTGCAGCATGACCCTAAAAGGCTTACTACAGTCCCCTTCCTTATAAGGAACCCCAGGTCCTACCTATACAATAATAAACTAAAGGATTCTATAAAGATATGATGAATTTGCCACCCTACATCTGAGTCAGATCTATACAGGGGATTACCTAATCCCATTAGTGAATCAGAATCCAAAAATTTCAAATGTATCCATATACACTCCTCCAGTACATCAAACTCTATGCTTTGAGTAATCCTAAATCTCCATAAACATCCATTTCCATCAGAGATGTAAGGCCAATGTCCTACAAACACCTCAGTTTGACTATGCACATCATAACTCGGTGGCTCTGCATATGTCTCCTACAAAAAAAACCATCAAAAAAAGGAAAATTCATCCTTAGTATAGTCCATTCCTACCTCAGTATGCATAATGGGTTGTAATCCTTATAACATCCCTCCAGATTCCAGAACCCTCAATATCATGGTTTACATTCTCTTTCTTACCAATATTCAAGATATATCAAAACATCGTGGACTAATTCACCTCTACTCTCTCTTAAGGCTTCTACAAAATTAATATACAACATCCATTTGTGTGAAGTTGATCCCCATACGAAAAATAAAATACCCCTCCTATTTCTAACTTTCCTTGAAATGTTCAGTCAATGAAATTCCACCATTCATGTCTCAGTACACCCCATTTCACAAGCCACACGCCGTGTCTAAAAAGGTCCCAATCTCAATAATGCTTCCTAGAAATCAAAGAAGGAAGGCCAATTTCATGTAGACAACTTTGTTTGACAATGGACACCATGCCTTGGTTTGTCTGCATATTTGTTTTATAGAATAACTGTCACCAATGGAAAAAATCATCCTCAGGAGATTTATTTCCAGTTTCAGTACACCTACAAGATATTTATGTCTCCTTTCACTCCACGGATTTGGGAAACCTTTATATTATGGCTTACATGTCCTTTTAAAATGACCATACATGAATGTGATTTCTAATTAAACAAATTAATCATTTACTCTCCTTTGGTTATAGAAAAATGATCTCACATAATAGGTTTCAAGTTTCCTGGTTGTATGATGTTAAATTATACCATTCACCAGCCCTCCCTTACACAAGTAATGTTTTTATAGGAGTGGTATCATGTTAAAATCTGATAAAAATGACCCTAATACATTCGAGCATCATTCCTCATATAGGCCACCCATTGTGGCCCCCAAGCTTAAAATAATCCCAAAGTGTTATAAATCCCCTAATCCATCAATGATGGAAGGCCAGTGTCCTAGAGACAAATCTGCGTGAATATACACATCATTCCTTGGGGTCTCTACCTTTGATACCTATATGGAAACCATCATTCAATGGAAAATCCATCCTCAAGTGAATCCTCTCTTACCCCCGTATGCCTGACATGGCTCCCAAGACTCATGTGCATCCAAAAATACCAAAGTTAGGGTCATGAATAATCCCCAAATTAGGTCTGAAAGGTATAAGAACATTCCCGACTGATTAATTGCAAATTATCCCCCTTTCCTAGTCAATTTCGGTCAAATATGTTAAACTAAAAAGACCAGTAATAAGTTTGAGTTCCGAGATTATAAGACGGCAGTGAAAAATCCGCAATAAATTTCAAATTGAAAACCTACAAAGGGAACCCCTGGATAAAATACACGTACCATCTCATTAAACCTATATTGTGTATGTTTCATTTAGAAAAAATGTTGAGATGTCAAATACTCAAATGATACATAAATCATGTTAGGTCTAAAAACCACAAAGGGAGGACTAGGAAAAATTCTATTTATACCCGATAAGCCAATATCAAACCGAATTAGGATAAAATTTGGGTAATAATGGAAAATATGAAAATGTTTGGAGGTTTTCAATAAAATTCCAGCAGTGATCGAACTACACACACTGTATCCTGCAGCTCATAAAAAATTTTAGCCTGATTCGATTATTTCAAGTTACAAGTTTTGAATAACAGTTTAAAATTAATACATGATCGAATTAATTCATATATATTTAATTTTGATTAATTAACTAGATAGAAAAATTAAATGAATAAGTAATGGAAGGAAAATTAGTTCCATAATGTTTGACAAAAAATAGAGGAACATAAACAGATTAGATTCTCTTGATAGTATCAAATGAAACTGAGTGTGTAATGATTTTGGAGAGATACATTATGTCTCAGGTCACTATTTACAGAAAAATGGAAAGCGACTACCACATGTCATTATGATTTTTCTCTAAAGAAGCTCTCTCATCTATTTTAGATTTGGCCATCGGGCAAACCCATTCCATTATGGATTTATGGTCCCACACTTTCTTCTGGATAACATCATAATTGTGACTCAAATATTCCAATTGGGCCTTTAACCTTGCCATGTGAGCCTCATATTCATACAAATACTTTATTTTGGAGAGACAAAAATCATAAGACTTCACCTCCTCAGCCTTCAGGTGATCAAGTTCCTCTATAATATCTCATAAGGTCATTACCAGATGATGGGTAGTATTTAAACTAGCAATATTTTCCTCAAAAGAAGAATGGTTTTCCCAGGTACTGGCAGTTTGGTAAATGAGAAGGTGTAGATACCAATAATAAATGTTTCCAAAACCCAATTCTTCAAATAACTGTGAGAGGTTTTCCATATCATTAGTAGAGTTATCTAGAGGGGTTTCCATATAGAGGGCGCATAACCGACACCATGCATTTTTTTTGCAATACCTTATGCCCCCACAGAACCAGGGCCTTGGTCCCCCCTCAAAACAATGGGTCTGTAGGAAGGAAGTGTCATTATGGGATTGGGAAGGGTCCTAATATAGGTAACCGATATTTGGAGGCACTCCCTCCCTTTAGATGGATCGACCTATAGAGCCAGATGGGGAGGACTAGCCACAAATTTCAGGGTATCTTGTGACACTCTTCCAGGGAAAACCTCATTAGGCGTGTGGGACATATCTAGAGGATGGGTGTTGTCTGAATTACTCCCCACTATGATAGGCCGCATAGATGAATCCCCTTCTAGATGTATATAATAGAGGATTGAGCATATTTTCATCGTAGAGACATGAATAGGTCAAATGACCATCACAATCACCATAGGAGGGGAATATATGGCGTGACCATTGCTGCCAATACAAGGTGAAGGATGGTTAATGGATTTATGTCCCATCGAATTGGTCTTCTCAACAAACTGTTAGGGTAATAGTCCACCCACAGTTGGGCATAGTCCAGTGATGGAAAAGTGGATCCTGTCATATTAAGGATGATAACCTCCGTAGAAGCACATTCCTGCGTCATTATAATCCATAAATAGTGAATAAATATAGGGTGATATTATCCAATTAACTGAACAACAGGGAGAAGTGCAGTCTATTGAAGTCACCCAAATTTCTTGGTGAACCGGTAAGGGAGGTATGGCTCACAAATGGACACATTCTCTATGAAAGCAGTGAGAACCCCGTCCTAATGAGCGATAGTAAATTAGAGATCCTATAAAGAATCACCTCCATCACCCCTTAGTGACCCATGTGGGGTAGAGTATGGTACAAATAAGAAGTGAGAAGAATTATTTAGTAGCCTTACTGCATCACTAATGCTTAAAGTCATAGGATGAATAAAGGTGATGTTATGATGGGTGGGTTGAAAGTTGGAGCAAGGAAACCTCACTATGTTTTGATATTCATACCAATGTAAGTTTTCTTCTATCCACCGATAAATAAATTGAAAATGCTCTTTGAGATGATGCATAGGTTTACCTTCTTGCATCTTCCCAAGTAACTCATAATGTTGAGAAAGTGTAGGAAATCCCTAATAACCAATCGACCCTCTACCAGTGTAGCCTCCATCATCAGAGTGCAAGCCCTAACCCAATATATATGTCACAAGATGGAAATATCCATTTTATCAGAAAAATGGCAAAGACACCTGCTAATATAAGATATGGTGCCACATCCAGTTGAAGCTCATATCCCCAGGTAGTATATCGTCTCTCTTCAAGGGTGTCAAAATATGACACTATAATTTTTTATATTGACAGGATTGATGAGTTCAACTACAAAAAATCTTAGCTTAGATGCATTCACCTGCATAAATGACCCTATCCAACCCTCAAATGGGATAAGAGAGTGAGCCTGGAGATGGTGATCAAGCGGCCCCTCTTCGATGGCCAGTATGATCCTTGTCAATGTGGACACATGGTTTGTATCATCCTATGTAGAAGTTGTGGGATGAAATTCATCATACATATATCCAAGAATGGGGAGGCATATGAGCTGGTGGATGTCCCATAAGATAATTCCCAACTCCCCATGAGGCAAATAGAATGTATTAGTTCTTGAACACTAGAAACATAGTAATTCATGAAGGATTTCACCTATAGAGAAAACTACGAAGTCCAAGACCCTAGATTCCTGATATATGTTCACTGCATAAAACTAATAAGGGTACTCTAAATAGTTTTTTTGTACCCAAAATGCCAATGCCCACTCATTGGAGAACCATCCTCCATCTCATAGGTCCCATTTTGTGCTCCACCCACCATTAGGTTTTCCTCGGGAGAGGTTGATAATGGATGGTTACTCAAGGGTGACTAGTCTAAGGGAATTGTGGCACAAACTAAAATTTCCCTAAGTCCACACAGAGAATTCTAATATGTAAATATTATCCAGAATGAAAGTAGATATTAATTATCCTATTGAGGAAATATTTCCTCAGTAATGACCTTGTGGTGATTCCTGGAGAATGAAAGGAGTATTAGGGCCATCCAATAGAAAAGAAATTTCATCAGAAAGACCAAATACATAAAGTGGAAACTTCATGGACAATGGGTAGGATAGGAGATCTTTAATAAGAAGATCTTTTAAGAAGATATCCACAGTAACAATGTAGGATCAAATATGGTTCTTAGTAGCCTCATCCATGGATTCCCTCATCTTGGTCGATTTTTCAGCGGTCTATAGAAGAGACATTAAAACCTACATAGAAAGATCCAAAAGCTCACAAAATGTCAGTACAATGGGAAAATTGTTGGATATGGGAAAAAATACAAATGTACTTAAAAGAGGGTCTACATAGGGATTTGGATACTTCTCTCATAAATGGTATGTTGAAATCATTTCACGCGTACTGCACAGTACCTGAAGGACATTTCCTGCACACTGCATGGTACATGAAGGACATTTCCCTTGTACATCTATGTTATGAAAATGTTGAGTGAGGTGTTGTCCCATGGAGCGTTGTCCATCAAATTGAATGGTTTTTGGAAATAAGAAACTACGAACCAAGGCCTTTCTATTCTGATATTTAAAGAATTATGATTAAGAGTTTATGTTCAGCTTATTAAGGCTTAAATTTTAGTTAACTAGTTTATATTCGGTGTGGAGAACATGAAAATCACATACCATCATCCTATGCAGTAGTCTGGAATTTATTTTTAAATTCGACAATGCAGTTCTGGAAACCCAAAATTCATTTAACATGAAGAAGAAATTGTGAAGAGTTCTAATTTTGGAATGTAAAGAGCAGTTTGAAAATGCACATTTTGCAAATGAATCAGTATACAGAAACATTGGAATATGCTGGAGAGTAGATAGAACTTTTCTCCACAAAAAATGATCAAAGAAAAATGGTCTAGGCCCCTATAAATATGTGGGGTCCCCTCCTTCCAGACCTATCTGTTCTACCAAAAACCACTTGACTTCGTGACTAAATCTACATCAGAATAGTCTCCCCTTGGTTTAAAAATGATCCCATTCCAATGGGGGGGGGGGAATTTGTAGGGTCCTTGGAACTTCACAAATTGATGTAAATACTTCCAAAAGCACTTTGTAGAAGGAAGAAATCATTCATATACGTCCATTATGGAAAATAGATACAAATTGAATTGAAATCATGGGAAGAAACTTGAAGGATTCTATTTTTCAAGGTTATTATGTAACCTGTAAACCATTTTGGTGAAGGGTTCATGGAATGAATGAACCGCATACAAGTGGTCTGTGGAAGGACCCATGAGGTGCTGGCCCGCGGGGCGATGGCCAGTGAAACTAGGAAGCCGCGGACCATGTTAATAGTAGAATCAAGTGCACAAAGGCCATCTATATACCATATCAGGAACATAGTAGTTCGTTGATGAAGAAGGATCAATAGGGTTATCCGAACCATGACACGTGAACCACATCTCCTCCGTAAACCTTAGTGGACTGAGTATTCCATGGGTTGAGATAAATTTCAAGGGCTCTCCCGAATGGGGATGCATTCCCACATATATGATTTCCCTAATGCCCTATAAAATGAGAATAGGAGGAAGAAGAGGAGGATAGATGAAGAAGGCATGGAGGAGACCCTAGAGATTACTAGAATGTATTCAGAGGGGATTCTGACTTTGGTTTCGAATCATTGCTGAAGTGAAAACCGCAAACAACATTTTTGAAGCTATAACAAGCCACACACCATAAGAAAGAACATAATAATAATTGGTAAATAGCGAACATAGCTACTGTCACGATGAACAAAAAATTCCTCATGGATGAATTCCCCATGTACTATAGGCTCCCTTACCCTCCTTCAATCTAGTGCTCCGCATAGTGTATCACTATGGGGATCGAACCCCACACTGCATAGTAGGTCGGAATATGGATGGAACCTGACGCGGTGTGGTAGACTGAATCTAGAAATGCATACCACTTTGTCCAGTCCTCCACTACTCCTCCACAAAAACTTCCACTGGCATCATGCCAAAGCCTCCTCCAAATCCACTAGACCCATATGATCATATCATCGGGTGCATCAACACACTCCTCTATGTCTACAAACCCATGGTAAACAGTTTCATGAAGGCTATCCCCACAACGGTTCGGACTCCCAAGATGTATGTAAGTCTAAATTCTCATTATTACCTAGAATCCAACATTGGGAAGCTAACATGAACCTCCTCATTATAGGTATGAAGGGTGATCACTTTCTATCCCATAGAATGAGGAACAATGATCAGTCGAAGGAATCATGTTCGCTTCTCCTCTTGATGAGAGGAGACATTCCTCCCCTTTCCCAGAGCACATTATGAGGCACTCCCACTGAGGTAAGTCCCTAAACTTATGAGGGATGATCCAAATGACCCCGAATTTCATCCTACAATGAAGGTTTTATTTCTCTATGCCCTCTACCTCCACCACCACCTCAGCTTATTCCTCCATAGGCCTGCCCTCTCCCATCAGAGGGAGAGAAGGTGTACGGTTTGTTGAATCTCTTACATCCTATTTTTTCTCAAATCAACTGTGACACACATGGTCATAGTGATTTTTTATGGTTAGAGAATCCACACCACAAAATCATTTTTATCTACGAGAAATATCATTCCTCTTCCATCCAAGATACATAGTATGCCTACTTGAATGCCTGAGCTCAAAAGGGTTCCCATCCAAAAGGGTCCACCCAATCATGATCCCATTAAATGGGAATATTCCATGAATAAGCCCTAACTCATTATAAAAAATGAGAAGTCTAATTCCAGTTCAAACTAGGATATATATGATGCCTGCTTGAAGGCCTGAGCTCAAAAGGGTTCCCTGTCTAATGAGTCCACTCCAATTATGCCCCTAGTAAATGGGCCTCTATAGAGTTCCAAGTTCGAAGCTAACCAAACTATGTGGGATTGTATTTCTATCCTAATGATATATAGAAATCCCATATTTAGGGTCATATCCAAACATAAAACTAAATCCCGTACCTCATGGATGATGATAAACTCCAGAGCACCTTATTTCACGACTTAGGTCAACATTTCCTCCATAGCAAAAAATTTATGTATATCCATGATGATCCTACAACTCTGGGGTATCCCATGGATACAATCTTCAAAAATGATCTAAGGATTGATGAACATAATAACACTGCTTAAATATATAAGAGACTTTCAGAATAGGAAATAACCCCCCTAAAGGGGGGGATGAGCCTGACCTCCCATCCTCTAGAACAATGTAGTTCTTAAGTGTCGTCAGCCAAATCGTCATCCAACGAGCACATGAATTTGGAAAGATGGTCAATGAATCTTCGATACTAGGGTCTTTGGGTGTTTCTGGCTCCATGAATAGACCCAATGGAGAGCATACGAGGAGTTCATATCCTAAGAGGACCAATTTCACAAAAACATAACCCGATGTAATCGCCCACTACGACCATTCGACTTGGCACCTCCATAATGCGGAAGGGACAAACTGCCCAGTACCCACTGGTTCAATCCAATTCCCCCTAAAGGATAATGGTACATATCAGGTCCAAACAAAGATGGTGACGAGAAGGTCTCTATCATAACAGAATAATGATCGTCACCCCTCAAACCCTTATTCTCATTTTTCCCAAACCCCTAAACATGCTTCCTTGAAGTCAGAACGCATACATACTGTTATCCAACTCAGCATCAATGGATCTTTGCAAAGTTTCCATTTCCGAAGGTTTCAAAACAAAAGGGTTTTAAAGTTTTGAGTTTTTGGTAGTTAGAAAATGAAAGAAATAGGTACTGAGTATGTTGTGTAGGATAAGGGAGGCGAGAGGGTGAATTAAAATTATTTTGTCACATAGATCGAGGTTGTATACATTATTATTATTTAAAAAATTTTAATATTTAAAGAAAATAAAATTGATATAAAAATATTTTCAAATAAAATTATAAAAAATAAAATTAAAATAATTCAAATAGATTGAATAAGGCTTACAAATAGAAAAACTAAGAAATGAAAATAATAATAAAGAATCACATAAACTCAAATAATCTTACCCCCCTTAATAAAATAAAACATGCACAATGAAGTTCTTTTGTAAAAATATCATCAAAATGATATTTGATATTAAAAAAATCTGATGATAATTACTTTTTAGGACATGATCTCTTAAAATATGATGCCTTATGTGAACGTGCATACTTAAAGAACAACTTATTGGATATTTTGAAATATTAATAGCATTGGTTTTATCACATAAAATAAAAATACTATTAATGTTTACTCCAAAATCCAAAAGACTATTTTTCATCAACAAATCTTGTTCACAAAAATTGCTAGTAGACACATATTCTGCACCAACGGTTGAAAGAGAAATTGAGTGTTGCTTCTAACTAGACCATGAAACTAAAATTTTTCTTAAAAAGTGAAATGTTCATGATGTAATTTTTATATCTAATATACACCATCCAAAGTCAGCATCGGAATATGAAATTAAATTAAAATTAGATGTTTTGTGGTAAAGAAGAGACTGAAAAATAGTTCTTTTTAAATATCTAAAAAATATATTAATAGTAGTAAAAAGAGATTATTTTGAATTTGATTGAAATATAGCACAAATACATACACAAAACATAATGTATGGTCTGCTAGCAGTATTATATAACAAACATACAATCATAACTCTATATAACATGTTGTCATATGGCTTTATAGCTTCATCCAAATCAATTATTATATTCGTACACATAGTAGTTGTATGTATCTTGATGTTCTTAAGAACAAAATGTTTCAATAAATCAATATTTTATTTTAATTTATTTACAAAATTTACAAAATATTTTTATTAAATATGAAATCCTAAAAATAAATTTAGTCCTCCCATTATAATCATTTAAAATTATTTTTGCATTAAATTAGAAAAATCATTATAAAGTATTTTATTATATGAAAAATTAACATCATCAACAAAAATGTGAACTAAAAAATTATTAGAACAAATAGTTTTCTTAAAAACTATTACATATTTCATGATAATAGTAAGACTATTTTTAAAATTAAATGAACTTAATCATTCATACCAATATATATGTGCTTGTTTAATACGTAGAGTGGTTAATTATGTCTAAAAATAAAATTTGGTTTTTGAGGATTTTAATAAATAGTGGTGGTTCAACATAAACTTCCTCCATTAAATATCCATTTAAAATGGAATATTTAACATCCATATGATATAATTTTAAATTTATATGAGATTAATAGGATAAAATGATTCTAATTGCTTTTAATCTAACAATAAGGGAAATAGACTCATAATAATCTATTCATTCTTCCAGATATTATCCTTTAGCTACAAATATGGCATTATTACTAGTGATGATCCCTTCATCGTCATGTTTATTTCTAAAAAACCACTTAGTTCATGTAATTGGATGATTTTTTGGCGTTTCTACTAGTTCCCAGATTTCATTTCTTTTAAATATATTTTCCTCTTCATGCATTCCTAACATCCAATTCTCATCATCTAAAGATTCATCAATATTCTTTGGTTCTAAATGTGATACAAATGAAGGAAAATAATCTAGGATATTTCCATTTCTTATAGTTATATTTCATGTATCTAGGACTTCTAGTACAGTTTCTAAAGGATAACTCTTTAGGGTTCAAGACCATCTAGCCAGAAGACATTCAGGTTCATCAGTTTCCTATTCTTCAGAACTGGACTGTACATTATTAATATCAAAATCAAAATCATTTTAAGGGTTTCATGTCTAATGTTTTGAAAAGTGCCAGTAACCTCATTAGTTTGATCTTTCACTTTATTGAAATATTTAGTTTCTCAAACTTCACATGAACTGATTCTTAAACAATCCTTTACTTTCTTATTAATAAATCTATATGACTTATAGGTAGTATAATATACCAAAAAAATTCCTTCATCATCTTTTGGATCAAACATTCCACGATTATACTTGGGTTTAAGATATACACCTCTCAACCAAGAACCTAAATGTTCTTTACATTAGGTTTTCTATTATTCCAATGTTAATATGTTTTATCTTTTAAAATAGGCATAATTATAATTATATTCATGAAATGGAAGGAAATTATTATAGATTCTGCACAAAAATAAGTTGGAAGACTCTATTCATTAAGTATATTCCTTCCCATTTCTTGAATAGTTCAACTTCTTCTTTCCAAAATTCCATTTTGTTAAGGTGTTATTGGAGCATAAAAGGTGTGTTTAATAACTAAATTTGAGAAAAAAATAATTCAATTCTTGATTCTCAAAATTCCCACCATGATCACTTCACAATGATATTATTTTAAATAAGTTTTCATTATGAATAATTTTAAAAAAACATTAAAAAATAGTAAAAACATCACATTTGAGTTTTAGAAAGTTAACCCAACTAAATATAGAATAATAATCTTCTAAAACATAAACATATAATTTACAAACCAAGGAATCTCTCATTTATGGTCTAATGAAATCTGCAGAGTTTGGTTCTAATGTTTTAGATGTACAATTTTTTAATAGATTTGAAAGATGATTTGTGATCCTTACAAATTTGGAATGCATCACAGAATATTTCATTGTTAAAATATATTCTAGGAAAACCAAAAACTAACTATTTCATGGATAATTTATATATAAGATAAATATTATAATGTCTAATTATCCTATATCAAATCTAGGATTCATTTGTCTTAGCAGCTAAACAATTAACGTTCTGTTTCCATAATAAATTTATCTTTAATATATATAGATTATCAGCTCTAGGTTCTCTATGTTTAAGTAACTTATATTCCAACATAGGAAAACTATTATTAGAAAAATGAATATAAAATACATCATCACATTGTTGAGAAATACTTATTAGATTGTGCTTTAACCTTTTCATGTAAAATAATTTGTTTGATTGAGAGAGTTTTTGGATCTCCAATAATTCCAACTTCAGTTATTTTTCCTTTGATATTGTATCCAAAAGGGATAAGACCTCCATCCAATTGAGTAAGTGTGTGAAAATTTTAGGGATCTCCACACATCTTCCTCAAATAACCACTTTCTATATACCATATATAATTTCTGTTCATATGGCCTATTTCCTAATGAAACAAATATTTGTTTTGGTACCCATATTTTCTTGGGTCTATTAGTGTTTTCTAACAATGACATAGGAATCCAGATCAACTTTGTTTTTCTATATATTACATCATTTTATTTAGATAACATCTTAGAAATAAAGGCTCTTTTAATGCCACTAATTTTAGGATTTCTCAAATAACATCTATTTTTCACATTCCCATTTATTCCATAAAAGTAATAGGTTTCATTTTAACAAATGGGGAAAAACAATTATTTTACATTTCATATTTCTCACCCTCACTTCATATACCAAATATTTCAATTCTAATAACATTCTTTCCAAGGATTTAATTTAATATATTTTCTACTTTTGTAAAAAAAGATCAGCACTCTTGTAAGTTTCTATTTAATCTTGTAATGATTTGATCTTCTTATCATGATCATCATAATTTTATTTATATGAGTTAATGTTTTTAATTAACTCATGATGTTGTTTCAACAAGGTATATCTTTCACCTAAAACATCATTCTGAATGTTTATTATTGATTTTTTCTTTTTTAATAGAGAACCATATCTATATTCTAACATATAATAGTATGCATTGAATTCACTCATTGACGAGCTGGAAGAACTAGTATCAGAATTGTATGTGTAATTTTTTTACCTTTTTCTTTTTTAGCCATGAATCACATATTGGATCTCTAATTTGATGGTTATATTTCTGAATTAGTTTTAGATGAGCTTCTGGAGTCTTTAGAAACACTCCATGTTTCATTTATTTCTCTTTTGACTTTATGATCATAATCATCATTATTCTGATATCTCTTATCTTTATTTCTCTTTTCAAATTTAAGATGAGGAAATTTGGTCTAATATGAACCAATTCCTTGAATTCATAGAATCTGAATTATTCTGAGTCTCTGACACCGTTCTTGAAGGATTTTACAAATCTTATATTCTTCTTATAATACTTTCTAAACATTATGGATAACTGATCTAGTTCTATTTCAGAATGATATGAAAAATAATTCATCTCCATTCTATCTTCTTGCTTAATTTTTCTTCATGGTTTCTGAGATGTTACCATTAGAGAAGTGTTATCCGTTTTCAAAATTAATCTATGATCTTCAGTTTCGTCTTACATTTCATCTTCATACACAATTAATGTCCCAATTAGTTATTTTAGTGTCAGATATTTTACATGTGATGATTGTTGAATAACATCAAATATACGATTCCAATTAAAAGGTAGTACTCTTAATTAATTCAACACATGATGAGATTGTTTTATAGATTCACCAATACTGTAATATT
Source organism: Viscum album (assembly GCA_963277665.1). NCBI lineage: Eukaryota > Viridiplantae > Streptophyta > Magnoliopsida > Santalales > Viscaceae > Viscum > Viscum album. The sequence goes on along the minus strand of OY728143.1, from coordinate 2,027,708,725 downwards.
ATTGATAATTTCTATGATCCTTCCACTCAACTGTGTGATTATTTCTCCCCAAAACATCCTAAATGTGTTAAATTTCAATTTAGCTATAGCATACCATATTTTTCTCACATTATCTATCCCTTCATATGCAATTGTAATAGTTTTCCAAATTTCAAAATCAGTAGGACATTGATAAACATGATTTAACTCATCTGGTCCAAGACCATAGTTGATAGAATTTATAGGTTATTCATTAATGTTATATTCTGATTTGTTTTCAACATCCCATGTTTCCGGTTTCTCAAAAATATTATATGGGGTAATGATCTTTGAGTAAACTCTGAATCGATGATTTTTTAAGATAAATAATCATCCATAATTTTCAACACCCATAATTTTAACCATTTAAGTATGGATCTCAAACCAACGACATCCCTTCTTAAGGATTAACCATTTATATCTTTGTATATACCTCATTATTTTTAGCTTTCTATAGCTTTATCAAATAGCTACTCTCTAATAACAATTCTTATGTCAGAATATAAAATGTAATACACAGGATGGGGGTGGGGGTGAATTGTGTCATTCCAAAATCTTCCACAATTTTGGCCTCTAACATCCACAATAATTTATGAAATTAAGTAGTGAAATTCTTCTGTATGAAAATATGTAGTAGATAAATAGAAAAAAAGAACACATATTTTTATAGTGGTTCGGGGAAAAAAGATCTAGTAGTCCACAATACCAATCACCCTCTCAGTGATCTTGGTCAATTCAACTCGAATGGTAAATTTGTCATAAGATGAAGAATCCAGAAATGGGTACATGAATTTTACACAATTATGGAAAACTAATTACAAAGCCATATAGTTCTATAACAGAGAACCAATTAACCACAAATTAGATCAAGAAGCTGATACTCCACCACAGCTGAGTACAATAAGTTGAAAACACAAAATGAATAAAAAATGATTGATCTGATTTAAACAGGTTGAACTTCACAATTACAGAAGCATGTAATTGATAATAGATGAATATTATTATTTAGATAACAATATATTCAATATTGAAACACTCTAAAGTGATTCGGCTGCAAAAATACCATTGATTTAAAAGCAACATAAAAAAAAGTATTCACAAAATTATCGTAGAACAAGATAGAACATGTATACCTCCAAAATGTAGTCTATTAACAAAGTTGTTCATTTTTTGTAGCATTGTAAAATTAATTTCAATAAATCAATCTATTATGTGAATCACTCTTGACATGTATATTTGAAAATATAATCTGAAAAAATATATAGAATAGAAAATACTTTTTTCAGAATTCTAGATCAAAAATGATTTTCCTGCTAGGTCATAGAAATTCAAATTTCAATTAACTAAAAGAGTTGAAAATTCCCATAGAAATAAGAATTATTTTCTCCAGTAAACTCATTTCATTGAAATAATCATAATGACCCTTGAATTGGTCTTTATTTCTGTGTTACCCATTGTAGTAATATCAGATTGAAAACATGTCTTCAAGAACATCATCAATTAAAACCCAATGTAGGGTTGAGATGCATAGTGTACGGTTCCTTTGTGTAGCATAGGGTTCCATTGCGTAGTGTAGGGTTCTTTTTCATTACGTAGGGTTGCTATGTGTAGTGCAGAGTTCCATTACATAGAGTAGTATCCCTTTGCATATTGTTGAACATCCATACCTTCAATTTTCTTAAATGTAGGTTTTCTTGACCTTATGTTTAATTTTCTCAAATTTAGGGTTAATAATAGTAAATCTATACTCCAACATAGGGTTTTTGACCAATACACATGTCAATTTTCCGAAAAGAAGGATGAAAATACACACAAAAACTCTTTTTCATAACATAGTGTTGATAACATACATAAATGATAGCATTTCATTGTAGCATAGGGATGAAAACAGTTTTTTTGGAATCATTCACGTACTGTTAATTCTCTTAAAATAGCATATATATTACTGTAAAATTCACACAACAAAACCTTATTAAAAAATAAACAAGGGCATTTGTGAACATCAAAATAATAATAAAATATAGAGTATTGTTGAGAAAATACAATTCAAACAATTACCACTAGGTACATCTGTTACACAACTAGATCTAGTTACCAGTATCCTGATAGGGAAGTAATTTCTATGAAAACAAAATACTCAAAACTCTATCAAAATTAGATGTTATTTTCCAAGGAATAGAATCTACCTAAGGGAAATAAAAATTATTAACGCTTAAAAATTCCTAAAAATACCTAAACTAAACTGAAAAAATAACAAAAAATCCTAAAAACTATAACTTTATCTGATGCCAACTGAGGCGCCTCATACCCACACACCCGGGCCTAGTGCTAAAAACATATTTTATTAATAGTAGCAATGAAACATGGTGATATTTCCCAATATATATAAGTATATATATATCAATAATTTAAACATTAAATATCATTGTAATAATATAATTACAAGAACATAAGGTTTACTGTCTTTGAGGATCAACTATATAATTAACATATTTTATGATACTCATGAACATTTATCTATAATTGGAGAGCAATATACTCTCTTATAGAGATATAATAAGTTATATGCATCTAGCTAACATGGGAAATGGATGGTTAAGAAATGTTTGAGGATAAAAAACTAATTAAGGGGATAAATAAATAACAATTCATCAAGGGTTATATCATAGGTATACGATAAATCGTGAGAATGAGATCAATATTTTATTAAAAAGAACACATGACAATAATTGTTGTCGATAAGTGATAATAGAATGATCTTTATTCTTAAATAGCAAAATATATAACATTTTATAAGACTATAGAAACATGAGATAATAAACATGAGCCATGATAGTATAAAATAATCATAAGACATAGTAATGTTTTATACGGAACTTATAATCACATGAAATTTTAATAAATATTTTCAAAAAAATAAATAATAAGTTAATATCTTGTTTTACACATAAAACTAGACTAAAATAAATAGTTAAATATGAGAAAAATATTAGTAGGGGAATTTAAGAATACCATATCTTCTAGGGAATAGAATGATTACAATCGACTGTAAATTCATAAAATATAGGATTAAAAAACCTAACATAACAACCCAATATTTTATTTTATTAATATTTTAAAATAAATTCAATTTATTCGATAGATTTCTTTGCACAAAATAACAATGATGCACTAATAAATATTAACATGTCCATTGGAGTAGTAATGAATCCACTAAGAAATAGTAAACTGGATATTATAATAATAATGTCACCTATTAAAGAATAATTTTTTTGGTATCCCATAAATGAAAATATGAACTATTTATATAATGGAATATGTAAATAAATGTTTTAAAAATGATAAATTATTCATTGGATGTCTTCAGAAACATAAATTAATATTTAAAATTTTATATTTAATACAATAATTTAAAATAAAATTTGTTTTTATATAATAGATTGATAAATCAATATTTTTTTCTTATGATTTTAATGTAATTTTATGAGACCTTAGTTAATTTCTCAATGTGAAATAAAATAAATTATACAATTAAATTTAGTATTTTCCAAATAAATGCTGATTTAAATTAATAAATTAAATTTATCATATTTATAATTTTTTTTCATATAAAGGAGTCCATTTTGAAATATAATCATCGAAAATGGTTAGGGGTAATATTTGGGATTATTGGGATATAATTTAATTATTGGTGAATAATGAAATACAATAATTTATGGTATTTAACATTTAAAACCCAATACTTAAATTTTTTAGTCATTGATGATGTAATAAAACATTAGTTTGAAGATGGATTCTATATTTATTTAAATTAGTCACATGAATCATCACTATTGATAATATTTTACCACAATAAAAAATAATTGAATAAAAAACACCCATCTCCTCAACTATAAATACCACCCCTCAACACCCCATATCTATAGACGTTATATGCCTTTAATAATGATAAAATTTAGTCTCATTCCTATCATTCACCTATTTTCCACTATCTAGTATTTCTGGTCTCACCAAAAGGCCATTTCTATGTTCTTTATAGAGGATCTCAAGGAGATGAATTTCAAGAGGTAAAATATTCCATCATTATCTATTTTTTTCATTTATCAATCTCTCCTCACAACCCATCACCCAATGTTGAATGATAAATCTAGTTTCATACATATAATATTATTGTTCTTGTAGAGTATACATAATAAATTATCTTCTTCACTCCTTATAATTTACAAAAATAAAAACATCCTCTATGAGGTGTCGATTCACCGCCTTTGTGGATGATGAGATTTAATTTTTCAATGTCACCTTCATGGCTGGTAAAAAAAACATTTTTATAGTTAAAAGTATTTTAATATTTTTATTCAAACTTATTAAATGTTTTTGAGCCATTATATAAACATAATATTTAATAAACTTATACAAGTTCGTGATGGTTATAAAAAATCCAAAATAAACTAATCATTTTTCCTTAACATTTTATCTAATAAAATATCATCATAACATATAAAAATTATATATTATTCCATTTAAATTTTTTAGGATCTGTAATACTAAATAATTTCACTTATGGATAATTACTCCAAATTTATAATATCTTCCATAAGTATACATAAGTGAATGGACCATAAAACCATGAAACAAATGCTCTTAGAACAATGAAATTAGACCATATAACTCATTGAAATGATAATAAATGAACACAATAATATTATAATAAATAAAATATATGCTTATGAGGTTCTTAATTCCCTAATTAATTAATCTAATTCTATTTTCCAGGACATTAATTAAAAGTGAAAAATGATTTCAGACATAAGGTAAGGGGTTTCTCATCCCACTTTTATTTCAATAAGACATGCCTTATTCCCAAATTATTTCTTGTTTCTGGTGTATGTATATTGCCCTTAGATATATCATATCATTATACACTTTATATTCATGTTATTAAATGTTTCATTTGATGATTATTAATTTAATGGGTAATAATATTCAATTGATTATATGTTGTATAGGATTTCATCTCAATTTCAAATTTATTAAGACATTATTGTTATTGTGAACCTAATAATTTTTATGTTGTGTATATACTACACCCCAGAAATAATGGATCAGTTAAAAATATATTTATCTTAAATATCCATATTTCTTTTACCATTGATAGGATTATTTTCTATACCTTATTTCTTTTTTTACATACAGTGTTTACTTTAAATGTTTATTTAACTAGGGAAATATTGATAGATCCATATCATATAATTAGTACAGATAATTTGATAAGGCATATTATTCATGAAATAAATCTATGAATGATAAATGATTTGTTAATGTAGTCACGGGTGGTCCCTTACATTATATAGACCCTCGATGCATGAACAATTTTCATGGGACAAAATAGTTGGTGACAAACCCTCCAAATTTGTTTCCTTGAAGAATAATATGGGTTTATAACCAGAGACATGAAATGTCATGTGAATGGTATTGATGTTAGTGGTTCGTGTTACAAATATATGAAATCAAATAATTAATCATTTCCTTCATTTAGTAATATGTTATTAGTATCCATGGGATTTTCACTATGAAACAATTTATGGATACATTTTCATTCTTAGATCAATGATTAATGGAATGTTTTTTTAGTTAGTTACATTACTATTATGATTACAACTTATTTATTATGGTTTAATTATCATTTATTCATTTTTTTTCTATACGTAACCCTTAATGATAATTTGAACTCACTAATTTATTTGTTTTCCTTCTGTCTGTTATGAAGATAAATTCTTTGAATAAGTTTCAAGGAAGAAGTTTATTTTCCTTTTTTATGTTTTATTTTTAATTAAAAATATTTAAAAAATAACTATATATGTATATAGTTCTTCAAGAATACTAAACTGGTCGATCCTTGGTGATCTGGTCTCCTTTATCTTGGCCTTTGTAATAAAATAATGACTGAATCTGGTATACATGGGTCATCGTTATTATAGTTGGTATCTGAGGAAGTTTAGTAGAATCCATAAAACTAGATATAAAATAAATATGACAAATATAATTAATATTTATTTTCAGTTTTTTTCATAACACACATGATGATTATAACAAGAATCAGTGTGTGCCATGATTTAGTGATGGTTCCTAATGTAAGAGAGGGAATCAATCCCCCAAAGGAATTTACCTACTGATCATGTCAACACTACTAGTGCTGGAGATAAGTATATTATAATTATATTTTGGAAAATTAGTTAGGTTATAATGAGAAACCATACTACATCCATGTTGGATAATTTTATGTGCAGGAAGCCCAAAAATTTTAGTGGGAGTAAAAATCCCATGGAAGCTGAGAAATGGATGAAGTCATCCAAAAATATATTTTTGGCATTGAGATGTGATGAAAGGGAAAAGGTAGTTATACTGTTATATTTACTCATGGAATATTCCGATTAGTGGTGGTCGTTGATCCAGAGTACTAAGGAGGAAGTGAAATAGAATAAATTAAATGAATAACTTTTAAAGAAACATTATTTGAGAAATATTTCCCTTATCAGAAATGAACTAAATTGAAGAGAAAAATTATCTAGATTAAATCCAAAGGAAAGAGAGAGTGTTGAAGAGTATGAGTATAAATTCACAAGAATATCATGGAATGTTATAGGTTACATACATGATACAAAAAAATATATTGATAATTTCATTAAAGGTCTGCAGTTATGTCTCTGAAGGAAACAAGATTCTAAATTTTTTTGATCAGGTGATGGAATATTATTAAGTTCCATAAAAAAATGAATAAAGTTTTGAGATCCTATATCATTAATGGAAATAAATAGAATAATATACCTTCTAATAACCATAAAATTATAAACCATAAAATAATACTCGGGGAACATCAGAAATTTCTAATAAGTAAAACATTTAAAAGAAATTATCCTCAGAAATTATTGAAAGTAATTGGAATTTTTTATTTGTGATGAAAAATATGTTATCAAGATAATGAATTTAAGGGGATATTTTCCATAGGATTAAATATGAAGATTCGATATTAATCATGTTTTAAGACATCATGAAGCACCTCTATTGATTATGTCTAATTGAGATCCTTGTTTTACATCAAAATCCAAGAAGATTACTTAGATGTTTATATATTTTGAGCTTCATTTGAGTACTTATTATCACCCTCAATCTCAAGGACAGTTTGAAATATCTGTTGAAACATTATAAGACACGTTATGACCATTATCACTTCATATTCAAGGTGTGTGGGATCAATATTAGGCTTTGATAGTGTCTTACTATAATAAAAGGTTCTATTGTAATATTAAAATGGTTCTATATGAAGAATTATATAGTAAGATATGTCATACTGAAACATGTTGAGATTATTTTTGTGAGAGGAAACTTATAGACCCGAAAAATATTAAATAATTAATGACAATGGTAAATACTATTTAGGATTATATTAATGTTGCTTAAAGTATGATAAATGGTTGTTTTGACAACTGGAAAAAGGATTTGGAATTTCATGTGCGAGACCATTAGTTTATAAATCCATCTTCATGGAAGGGTGTTGAAGGGGTCAGTAACAAAGAAAAAATGAGCCCCATGTACATTATATAATTTTAAATTATCGAACTAGTTGGATCTACAACTTACTAATTAGAAACTCCATCATGTCTCTTCAATGATCATTAGTTTTTCAAAATATCATTATTATGGAAGTAAATTATAGACCCAATACATGTACTCACCTATGAAGAAATATAACTAGAACCTGATTTATTTTACTATAGAAGATCCAATCAATATTCTTGGCCCTGGAGAGAATGTATTGGGAAATCATATGACTCAAATGGAAAAGGTTCTTTGGAGAAAAAATAATACAAGAGAAGCAATATGGGATCTTGAGGATACTATGATGAAGAAGCACCATCATCTATTTAAATGGATATATTCCAAAAAAAATTTAGGATGCAATTTTCAAATTAGGGATGAATTTAACATCCACATATTTTATGGTATGCATATTTTTAAATAAAATCAATATATTCGATAGATTATGATATACAAAAGAGACATGATATACTACTAAATATTACCATAATCATTATAACAGAAATATGACTATCATGAAATAGTAAATTGAACATTAGAATAATAATCTCTCTAATGAAAATATAAATAAAATTGAGGTATCTCATAAATGAAAATATGAGATATTTATGTCATATAATAAGTAAAGTAATGTTGTAAAAATGATAAATTAAGTATTAGTAATTTTTAAACATAATTCTTTATATAATAGTTTATAATTAAATTGTTAATTTATTAGAAAATTGATTTTCATAAAATATATTCATAAATTAATATTCTATTATCTTATGATTATAATTTAATTTTATGAGACCATAGTTACCTTTTCAATGTGTTATAAAATTGGTTATAATATTAAAATATATACTTGTCGAATACATGTTGATTTTAATTAAATATTAAATTTATTATATTTATAAAATTAATTTTGTAAAATCCAATTCAATTTTGGATTTCAACATCGAAAAATGGTTCAAGTGAATTTTTGGGATTTTTTTGAAATAGTTTAATATTTTGTGAGTAGTGAAATAAGGTAATATTAAGTATTTTTCATTTTAAACCAAATTCATGAATTTTTAATTCATGGATAATGTAATATGCCATTATTTGAAACTCACATGATCTAGTTACTATAATTATTGACAATAATCAACACTATTGATAGTCTTGAGAAAAAATAATAAATAAAATAATAAAAAAAATAAAAAAACACCCCTCTACTACAATATAAACACCACCCACTATCTGAACACCTTATAATCCATTAAGACTTATTATATACTTCCCAATTCATCTCTCAAGACTCTTCCTAATTTCAAGGTCATAGTCTTCTCATTGAAAGACCATTTCCAAAAGCCATCAGGAGGGTCTCAATGAGACAATTTTCTAGAGGTATTATCCTTATTTCACTTTAATTTTGATTCATTTTATTAATCTCTAACTACCTCTCTTCATGAATAGTGTCTTGATAAATATTATTTCATACATATACTACAAGTTTATTTTGTTTATGAAATATCCATCATAGAGTTTCTTCTCCTCTCTATTTAACTATAAAAAATGAATAAATCATCCATAAGGTGTTGATTCACCACCTACATGGATGATGAGTTTCAGTTTTTGAGAATATCTTTAAAGGACGGTCTTAAATCCATTTTAATGTTGAAACTAATTATAATATATGTATTAAAAATTATTTAAATTTTTTTGGAACTAGTATATAATCTTAATTTTAAATTAAATGTTATTAGTTTGTGATGGTCAAAAATCCCCAAAATAAACTAATAATTTGTTCATTAACATTTTATTTAAATAAATCATCATAATAACATATAAAAATGATATATGTGAACATTTAAGTATAAGTGTAGAACACTTTTGGACATAAGGTAAGGGGTTTCTCAACTAATTTTTATTTCTATGAGATGCACCACATTCAACATTAATTTCTTAGGTCTGGTCAGTGCATACTTCCCTTTGATATATCATATCATGAAACTCTTTATCTTTATGGTATTAAATTTCTCATTTTATTATTATTAATTTTATGGGTAATGCAAGTCTATTGAATTCAAGGAGTAAGGGACTTAATCTCAATTTCAATTTCAGTGAGACTTAATTGGTATTATCAATATAATAATATTTATAGGGTATATATACTACCCATTTGAGATTTTTTTTAATTTAAATTATATTTATCTTTAATATCCAAAATTATTTTTTCACGGATTTGATTATTTTTTAAGTCATATATCATTTTTACATTTATTGTTTACTTTGATCATTTTTTTAATTGGGGAAATTTTGAAAACATGAGTCCTATTTTAATTAAAAATATTTTCCTAAGGCATATTGTTCATGAAATAAATCAATATATGAAGAATGATTTGGACTTGTAGTGGTGGGTGGGTCCAGACATTATATACCCCCTCAATGCGTCATCTTGTCTCTTGAGAAAACATAGTTGGTGACAAACCCTTCACATTTGTTTCCATGATGAATCAGATGGGTTTCTATGAAAATCATTGAACTATATTTTGAAAGGTATTGATGGTAGTGGTTCATGTTCTTGATACATGATGTCTAATAATTAAGCATTTTCTCCATTCAGTATTCGGTTATTACTTTCCATAATATTTTCACTATGAAAATTTTTATTAATACTGTTTTTTCATAGTATATTGATTAATCTCTTGTCTTTTTCAGTTATTTACCTTCCCATTTTAATTATGTATTATTCAATACACTTCAAATATAATTGAATAATATGTCTACTATACATAACCCTTACTGAGAATTTTATCGCAACCTTTTATTTTTTTCCTTCCCATGTTATGAAGATTAATTATTTTAATAAGTGTCAATGAAGCAATTTATTTTCCTTTTTTATGTTATGTCATTAGTTTAAAATGTAATATGTGAACCATTTATGTTTGAATTTTTTTAATACTAATAACTTTATCATTCATTGGTGATGTGATCCCTTGTATATATTCCATTGTAATAAAATAACCACCGAATCTGGGCTACTGGGATCGGGGTTATAACACTAAAAGTTTTAAATTATAATTTTCCAAAAAATATGTTTCTATTTTTAAATTGAAATTTCTTTTAAGAGAAAAATTTATAAATTTTTGAATTTAAAAGTTTAGGAATTAATGAAATTTTTTAATTCATCATATTATAAATATCCAGAGATAATGTTTTGGTATTTTTCAGGAAAAATAATTTTTTATTGATAGTGAAAATTATTTATTAACAAAATTGAAAAGTTTATGAAGCTATAATTATAATATAATGACCTATCTGTTTTTAAAACCAATTTTTTATTATTTTTTAAATAATAAATAAATGAATTTTAAAATATCATTTTGATGTTATAAAGCCTATGTTCATCATTTTAGTACTCAAGTATCATTTCAAATGACATTAAATATTGTTTTAGTTTTTTCATTTAATTAAACATTTTGTATTATTATTCAGTTTTGGATTAAATTATAATAAACATAAAACTATTGTTTTGTAGTAGGCCAATTAATATAATGAATGTAATTTACATAGATAAATTTTTGTTATAGATAATTTTAAAGCTTAAAAACAAATTTTATATAAAAATAACTTTACTGTGCCATGTAAGATAATATTAAATTTAATTTTTTTATACACTAGAAATTTTATTTTATAAAATTATTTTAATATCATATATCAAAATGTTTATATTTTTTAATGAGATTAATTTACTTTTTGGGAATAAAATTATGTTACTTAGGAAAATATCATTTAAAAATGAAAAAAACATAAATTTTCAACGAAAGATACATTTATGAATGTTATTAATTTTTAAATTAAATGGGTCTAAATTCAATTAGGACTCTAATATGATGTATATAAATATATTAAAATTAATTAACACAAATTTATTATTAAATCAATGTCAAAAATGTATAAGAACAATTAAGGATTATGGGTTATTTTTTATACAAATACATTTTCAACACATTATACGATTTAATTTAAAAGTTAATAGTATCATATTATGATATTAAAATGTATTATATAGATTCAAAATTCAGATTCACCATAATTAGATACTGGAATAATGTTTCATCTTATATTTTTAGTGATAAAATAATAACAATGATTAATATTTAATCAATATGAATAAGTGTTAAAATGGATAATCTAATGTGGTTTGAGTTTTACTAAACTAATTCGGAACATAGACCTTATAGAAAAACATTTTAGGTTTTAAATACATATATACATATCACATCGACATGTCCCCAAATAACATACCTAACTATCATGAAATTTCATTCCTACCCCTTACCTAACATTCCTTTTCAATGATTTTCCCTTGTTTTAACCTATAAAAGATCTCACATCCACCCATTAAAATCCACTAATCTAGATATAAATTCCCATGATACTATACCTGATTTACCTCTTCTAGTTCCCCTCACCAATTTTTGTAACCACATTCTCAAAAATATTTCCTCAATTCCTTCATTTCCAATGGATATACCTAGAGAATACCCAAATTATCAAATTATGTATTGCATAGCCTTTAAATTAATTTCACCATCCTTATCACCCATCCACCTCCAAAATTATTATAACCACATATATATAATTATAGAATTAAAAATAATATACTAAACCGTTATTATATTGAGGGTATAACATTAACTTTTCCACTCCCATTCAATCAAAAAATGAAAAAGTTACTCATGGATGTGTGAAAAATACTCACTATATGAATAATATGTATCAATTTTCATCAAAAAATTTCACATCTAGTCCAAGAGATAGATTTTATGAATATATGTGTTATTTATTAATTTTATTATAAATATAATTTTTATATTCAATTATTAGTATTAACAATAAGAGACCATTGTTAAACTAACCGCCAAAAATAAACATACCATGAGGAAACACAATTTATTTGTAATTGAAAATTTCTTCCTAATTTTCATTTTTCTTTTAGAACACCCCATTTTTTATCTGTTACATTAATAAAATATAAATAATTTCACTATAAACTCTTTATAGTGATATTATAACCATATATTTTCTTCTATAACTATACTCATATATAGAGTGTAACTAGTTCTTATTAGGTTGGTTGAAAAAATTTCATGAACAATGCGTTAAATTGAAATCATTTAACTCTTTAAAAAATTTCCATATTTTATTAATCAGAAAAAAATTAGATTTTTTATGTTTAATATTAGTTTTTTAATTATCTAACTCAATAAATAAGACACCACCATACATTCGTTATAAATTAACAGAAAAATCATATCACTAACTTCTTCATCATAGATAAATACTTATGAAAAGAATCAATATAATTATTAATATATTTAAAAAACAATTATAGAACCTTGTATGATATAGGAACAATAATTTTTGAAATATGAATGGGGAACAACATTACTATTATGAAACTTGTTCAAAATGATCAGGATTACTTATGACCGATATTTAAAAATAGATAACAGAGATCTAATATATAAATGGATAATAATTATAAACGAAGTTTTTAAAATTAAAAAACTATGAATAATTTTATTAATTAAAATAATAACATATTTGTCTTTGTTATACCATATGTCAATGTGGATTTTACTAATATGAGAAATAAGGTAAGGGGTTCTTTGCCTCAAATATAAATTATTGAGACTTATTTATTAATGTGCACTATGATATTTATAATATTGTGTGATAACATTATAATGAATTTATTTTTGTGACATCCCAAATTTTTTGGAAATATTTGTTCAAATAATAATATTCTTTTGATATATTGGGTTATACGCAACACCAATTTGTAGAGAACCTCAATACACTATAAACATTATTATTATTTAAACATGTCCATTATAACATTTCCATTAAATTTAGTGGTATGAATAGGATATTTTTTTAGTTTTATTTATGAAATTTTTAGATAAATAAAATATATTAATATATTTTTGGTAAAGCCTTTACATGATATGGAAATACATTTTTCTCAAAAAAATGATTTTCCTTAAATTATTTGAAAAAATAATATAATTTTAAATTTTTTTATTTAATAATATGTATTTGAAAAAATGAACTAAATTTTTGAACCCAACTTATAAAAATTATCCTATATAAAATTTTACCTCATTGTATGAAAAGATTAATTTTTCGATGAAATGGGAAAATGCATATTTTTATTAAAAACTATTTTTTCTTTTAAAAATATAATAAGATAAATTATATTTAAATTTTATTTTAAAAGTAATATCATATAAATTATATTATTATTAATACAATTTAATTAATTTTATTTAATTACATGTTCAATTTTGACATAGAAACTTCTCATACTTATGAAATATTTCCTTTTTGAAAACAATTTTCATCACGTTTGTTGGATTAATTTTAAATTTAATCCGGAAACTTATAAGTATTAAATTTTTTAAAATGAATTTAATATTATTAATTAAAATATTTAATATTAGTTAATAATTAAAACATAATTATTTTTCATAATGAATAGAAAAAAAATAAAAATCTATTCTTATGGATAAGGATAAAACATGTTTATGTAGAGTTAAAATAGACGTTAAGGGTATTATTGATAATTGAATCTATCCAAATACTATTTTTTTTTACATATATGAACCTTATACTATCAAAAGATTTAATATTTTGTCTTTAGGAAGTATATTTCTTGGGAATTTCTTTATCATTTGGTATTTTTTCATAATTTCCATGTAGTTTCCAAGTGGGTCCCTTCCACCACATTTAAATGGACAACTCCACTTGTATCCACTTCACAAAATAATTTACAATTATCATGGAACATAATTGATAATGTTTTAAACCTACTTACCTAACCATGTTTTAGAGGCCTTATTTTTGTTATGAAACAATTCAAATAAGGATTTGGGAGCAAACTTGAAGAGGTTGTTCGAAGAAGAGTCGTCATTCTTAACATGGTACTTCGTTTTTTAATTATTATACCTCCATAAAATATTATTTATGTATGATTATAAAATAAAATAATTATTTCCCATATATTGGGATTCAATTATTTTAATTTAAGAACTTATATCAATCACTTCATCCATTAAATAAAAAATGAAATTGTTGATTGTGTGTATAGAGGACTACAACCTTGAGAATCGATGTAATTAATTTTACATCACCACCTCAAATGGGAAGATATAATGATGGATTAAAATAATATATAATATATTAATAAAATAAGTATAATTGTGGAATAATAATATCACATCTACATTCTTACCTTCCAACCCATTGAAAAACTATAATGTTGTTCATGCGTGGGTGTGGTCAACCACCTCCATGAAGCGCTGTGATAAAATTTTCAATTTAATTTGACATGGATGGTGATAATTATAGATTTAATGAATATATATGATATATATTTCATAAAAATTATTTTTTATGGTGAAGTGGTATTTACCTTTATTTTTTCCATCTTTTTAAAAAATGGTAATAAAGTTCTTGTGTACCTACGACCAACAGTCGCGATGAACGACATAAATAATTTTGATAATTATAATTTTATGGATGACTATAAATATGTATATAAAGAATATATATTTTTTATATATCATGATTAAAATTATATATAATATGGAATGATAATAAATGTAAAAGGACCAAAACTACTGAACAAAAACATATATGAAAAATGAAGACATTATTTCCCAAAAAAGTTATTTTAATAAAGATTTTTTTTCAATGGGTGAAAAAAGGATATAAGTGAATTATATATTTTATGGTAAATATGAATAAGGTTCTATAGTATATTTATAAAAAAACCACATTTAATATAAATTAGGTTCTAATGAGTATGATTAAAGTATATATTCAAGGTAAGAGATATTTGCCTTAAGTTCTCTTCTTTTGGACATATGTAATGATATATACCAATATCTATTTATGAGGTGAATATACAAGAGATTTGAATATTTAAATAACAAATTTATTTAATCTGATTATATATCATGTTTCATTTAAATTTATTCACTCAAGGGGCTTATAATTCAAAAGTTACCAAATCACGAAGGAGATTTCTTGTCTCTGTTTTATTTCAAGATGACATATGATAAATTCACCACTCAATTATTTTGTGTTGTATACATATTGACCCATTTTAATTTTATATCATGAATATCACCATTTTAATGATATTTGAGGTCTAATTTGATGTTATTATTTTAGTGGGATTACCATTCTAGAGTTTCCCAATTGCACATGAATTTTTAGCTCACCTTTATTTCCATGGGACACATGCCATATTCACCACTTGTTTCAATTTTGTGATGTATATAATAACCATGGATGTATTTAATGACTATTATTAGAAAAATTACTTCATATATATATCCATATAATATTATTTCCTTCATGGGTCTTATGATTCCAATTATACCAATGTGGTAGGGGTTTTATGTTACAATCTCATTGTTTATCAAGGCTGTTTATGATGATGAAATATTATGATCTATAAATGAGGAAGCTCATTAAATTTATTATAGACTATTTATTTCTAAAAAATAAATTCTATACATTCATTTTCCTCTCTTTATGTACTCATTATTCTAAAACAATGTTTTTATAGAAAATCAAATTTATTTCTCTCATGGGTGGGAAAACCATTTTCTTCCATAACAAGGTTTTGAGAAAATGTATTCATGAATGTTTTTAATAATCTTATGATATTGTTAAATATAATTCCTAGACAATTTTTAAATCCTAATATTTTTTTTAAAATGAATTTTTAGTCATTTTCCAATATGATGTACTTTGGAATTTTTTTCCAAAAAATTGAAAAGTAATATTTTTTTAATATATAAGACATGAATGGTGTTCCCCACCACCATGATTGATAAATTATTAAAAACTTCCCATATATGTTTTGAATATTCCTTTAAAATAAAATCATATCACACACTATAAATCATTAATTCCCAATAAGTCTAACCAAAATAAAAATTTATATAACTCATAAAATTGATGGTAAATAATTAAAATTATAAATATCAGCATTTCGAGGATAAACCCAAAAAGATAGTGATATTAGTTATTTAGTTTTTAAATATAAAATTAATTTAGTGTAATAATGGGGAAATAATCAGATGTGACATTGAATGTAGTTTTAATAATGAAATATACAAAGGTAGATTGGATATTTGAAAATCAATTATGAAAATTGTACATGATATTAATAGAAATTAGAGTTTAATTTTTATTGGATTACAAAACTAAATTGACTATTCAATATTTGTGTCAGAGTAGAGATAAAGTGTATCTGCTTATTTAGTTATCTCATCCATAATAAAAAATACTCTATTTCCCTACGTCCAATAATAATGGGTTTTAATGAATTATGTTTATCCTGATACGGTATTTAATCATAATTACATTATAATTTCCACTGGTAAAGTTATAGTTTTGGAAAATTAGTTTCATATTTAAATTTGTTCCTTCAGATTAAAAAATTAATGGTTATGATTATAAGAAATAGAAATAGATTATAATTTTAATTGAAAACATTGGAATTCCAAAAAAAGAATAAAATTATAGAATATGAGAAAACACATCTCCCCTTTTCCACATCACCCTATCACATGGAAGGAGTTATACACACATTTTAGTAATAAGAGATTATTATGGAATGAGAAAAATATAAATAATGAAAGAATGGTTGAGATAAAGAATAGTGTATGATACTACATATCATAGTTACCATCACCAAGATATGATTGTCAGATTGATCCCCATTAGCAATAGATTGAGCATCTATTGATCGATCTCCAGGGTGATTGGGTTTTATTACATTCATCAATTATGATTACATGAATGATCCAAAATGGTATCCTAATAAAATCTTTGTTTTTAATTCATTTTTTTCCATTATTTGTAGTCTACAATACAATTACATATCAAAGAATAAAAGTAGTGACATGTGGGGTCATATTTATAGCATAAAACATGTTTTTAGGTCATAAAAATCATGTTTTGAGTCATCGGTCTTTAGAAATTGGCTTCTAAAAAATAGTATGTTTTAAATCAAAATTTTAGGATGTAACTCCATTTTTTTATTCATCTCATGACAAACTAGAGACATAAAACTTATTACCCACCCAAAGTATGTCATAAATTACAAACATGATATAATTTCCTCCTTTATATTTTTTGCCATCTTATATTCTATATACCATCTTCAACACATCTTCAAACTGTTGGTTTCATTCAACAGAACGATGTTTTGAAATGTAATGTGTCATCGACTCCACATATTTTTCTCTTTCGATTGAAATAAATGCCTATTCACTTATTTTTGTCCTTTTTCATAAAATTTTAGATCCTTCCATAGATGAATAATTCTATTAAATATCTGGGAAAGAATTAATCATTTAGTCATAAAAGAAGAGTATTTTAATACTAAAAAGAATGTGCAAATTAGATATATCTGAATTATTTATTTAACTTTGATATTGTTTTTGATTTTAAATAAGTGATTTCAAAATGAAATGGATAAATTCCTCAAGAATGTTTAATGATCTTTTTAGGGGGTTTCAATTCATAAACAGTAAAAACATTTGTATTTTCTAATGTTTTAATGGGTATATAGTCCAATGGAACTATCCTTATTCTATCTCCATGTGGTTTATTATCATGATGAATTTTTTTAGGAATCACATTCTATTTCCATGGTTTATTTTATTGTGAATTGATTTAATAATTATGAAATCTATTTAATTTATTTGGATTATTACATGAGGAAATGTTTATGAAACCCTTAACGTTTTTATGGATTATGATATTATGAATGCTTTATGATCATTTAGAACAAAATTGTTTGGATTATGTGATTGGTGGGACCTATATCTCCCAAAATTTTAATATGTAAAGATGAATATCTTATAATATAATTAAGGTTTGAATGAGTAGTGAACCTAGTTCAGCAAGGGACTTTGTCAACTATGATAGTATTTAGAGTATACATTGACTACCTTGATTTTTTGGGTAGGTAAAAAATTTAAAAATGATAGTCTTGGAAACGAGTTATGACTACCAGAGAAATGATTTTTGAATACTTTTGTTTATAAAAAATTTAAGTCTTAAGAAAATGTGATGTAATCATAGCTCATTTTCATTTAATACTTTTAGATTAATGTCTTATGAATTACCAATATTTATACCATGATTAATGATTATGATCTAAGACATGAATGGTATGGTTTTCAAATGTCATTCTCACATTATCATACCCTTATGTTCATGTTATGTTGATATCTCCCTTGTTTACCCTTATTGGTAATCTGATATCACCCTTTATTTTGTATCCTTTCCCCATCTAATGAAGAAAGTTATTAAGTATGATATTTATAAGAAGGTTTATAGTTAATAGGAACTTAGTGGGAGAAGATGTAGTTCACTTATGAGACAATTGTATATGTTTCGATGTTTCCAATGATACACGACCTATATGATTCTGGAATTGATCATTATGTTATGAAATTAATATTCATCTAATAAGATGTAATATTTGTATATAAAAATTATGGGTCACTATAGTTTAAATCAATGAAAAGGAAGGAATTTAATCATTGGGGATTCCCACATGTTAATATTGGGAATTGCAGAGCTCTCTATCATAGGTATTCATTTAAAAAGAGCTGCCACTAGGGATGGTGGTATGATTTCTGTCTAAGATATGTAGTCACCCATAGAGTGATTTGATAGGTATAAATTATAGCCCACTATTAATAATTAATGACTAGTATTGTTGGTATTAGAGAAGTATTAGTTAGAATTGGGAAACTTGGATTGGAAAAATTAGTTATAACCATAGGGATACCTCTATGGATAGAACAAAGTATAGTAAATTTTCATGGAATTTTGGTGAAAAATAGAGTGAGTGGTTTCAATGAAATTATTACCATGTTTGGATAAAAAAAGTTGATGTGTCTCAAGCACAGTTTAACCTAGGTGTAATAAAATAAAAATTTGTGAATTGGGTTTTGAAATGATTTTCACCTTGTGCACAATAACCGATCTTCCTGCACAGTTTGATTGATCGTTCGGGGGGATATATTTTTTACGTTTACAATATTTATATGAAACATCATGATGGATTCAAGTAATTATCATGAATGAAGTAGGTTAAACGTAATGTTTCATTGATTATAAAGAAGATGTCATTATTTAGACATCCTAGGAATGAGATTTCATAATTAATCACTATATTTAACGATATTTGATGGTCATTCTGACCATTATAGTTTTAGTAAGGGATTGCAGATATAATGGTGAAGTAGAGGTGGTAACATTTATGCTCAAATATTGATGGACCCAATTTCTATATTGTAATATGAACTTCTTTATTTTATAAAATGTATCAGTGAATGTTAGTTCTTATCCTCAATTATTAGATGTTTAATTAGTAGTGAAAACCCTTAATGTTATAATGATCATTTTTTATGTCTATGATTTTTTTGTAATTTATGTTTCTATAAATGTTCTTCCTAAAAATATCATTATTACCCCAATAGTAGAATAAGATGTTTTATTAGGCATGGATTTGATTTCATAACATAAATCCAATGTCAATTGATGAGGATGTGAATTTAAATATGATATTCCATTCCATCCCAAGATTGTATATAAATTAGATTATATATATGAACTTATAAAAAAATCACATTAATTTTATATGTCTTGATACCTATTAAAAGGTGTGTTTATCTCTGATTATTAGGGATAAAATCATCATCAATGATATTCCCATTTATTAAGAGTTTGTTAATGTATTTCTAGAAGAGATTCGTAGTCTTCCATTGAATCATGAGGTTGATTATTCAATAAACCCATTCACGGTGATACAGATATTTCAAAGTCTCCATATAGATCAACCCAAACTGTGTTACATGAAATGAAGAATAAAATCCAAGATAACCATGACAAGAGATTCATTCAACCAAGAGTGTCACCTTAGAATGAACTTCTCCTTTTTTAAGAAGAATGATAGACCAAGATGACTATGAATTGATTATCAGGAATTGAACAAGATCACAATAAATTACAAGTATACTCTAGCGAATATTGATGACATGTTTTACTAAAACATAACTTGAAACTACTAAATTAGTTTACTTATTTTTTATATTCACTTTGATCCATAGATATTTTGGGTGATTTATTCTGAAATATAATGATAGGGGGGGTATAGGGTGGCACATAATTTGTGAAATGTTGGTGTAAATCAGGACCCATGCTATGGAATTCCATATGACCTAGATTATGGCTCAATCCATTCTAAACAGTCATGAACTTGATCATGTTCCAACCCCCTATAGACTGTATGCCCCAAAAGAGGTAACCGCATGGTTAAAGCATAGTCGGACTGACCGGGAGACCAAACTGTGATTCCTTACATGTTTATGAAAAAAATGTATTATTGTTATTGTTATTATTAGTATTATTATTATTGTTTTTGTAATTGGATTTTTATTTTACCTATATCCACACTTACCTTCTATACCCACCCTCCCCTCCCATTGTGTCGTGTGCCTAGTTAGGAGAAACCCCAACTTCAATTCTCTGTCCCAACTCCAGTTCCTTTAATCTTCATTGATTTCACACTATTTCATATGTGATCATCTCTAGAGAGCCTTTATCAACCTTGGCTATTTTCAACTCCTAATTTACTGGAGTTTAATTTACTACATTGTGACCAGTGTGACCTAGATGAACCCAAATACAATTTTTTAATTTTTTATTCTTGTTATTAGGGTTATTAATCCCTAACTGAGGTTGGTTATTTCTATTGCCATTGAATTAATTAAGTTCTCTACCAAATCTGGGTTGGGTTTCATCATATTTCCTTTACAAATATCATTTAAATTATATATTGTTATATTGTTAAATTTTATTTTTTTAGTGTTCCTTGGACCTCCTTGAGGTGGATTCAAGCCACCAGAGTTGAAGGAGACTTTTATGTGTACAAAGAGGTATGCACACACACACACACACACATATATATATATATATGTGCAACCTCTATGTACATATTCACTTAGGGTAGTGTGAATATATAAAAATATATAATAGTCTCATATATATATATATATAAGAGGTTCATATCTGTGTATGTTTAAATGGGCGTTTTAATTGCTATGGTTCTTTCCTCTCTCTATAAATTATGTGGGAAAATTTAAAGTGGTTTTACATATCCATAATCAAGTGTGACATGTTTTTAAGTAAGTTCCCAATTTATAGGAAATTGGATTGAATTAATTGATTGATTGTGTGTTCATAAAGTAAATTTTATTTATTATATAATATTTATATGCTATGAAAATTTGTTCAGGTCCATAGAAAGTGTGTTTTCATGTTTTACATATTTAACCCAGGCATCTAATTTGGGTTTATTTTTTTTATGCATTACTTGAACATTTTTTATAATATAATGTATTATGAATGTCTAATTTGATTTCATAATGGTTTCAGACATAACTTTTTTGTGGTAGAAAAGTGTTTTCAAAAGGACATATATATATTTTAATGTTGTGAGGTTGAGATGGAAATATAAAACTTGTTATGGAAATGAAAATCCCTCTTAAGGCATTATACTTATACTGTAAAAATAGTGTGTGCCAAATGTTTGATATTTTGTGTATTCCTAGTAAAGGGACTTGTGAATTGTTGTTAATTTTTGAAAGGATAAAAGGTTTTATTCATAAAAGGGAGGGAAGATGAGATAATGTGGAATATTATCTTATGAAAAATATTATATATATATGTATATAGTAACTTGAAAAAAACTCACATCCATTTTTTAAATGAAAAATAGAGATCCTATGAATCTAAGTGGGTTACACTAGGACCCTTAGTTGTACAAGATGACAATTACTTTCCTCGTGTCATTCTAATAGGATCAAGATACAACAATAACTAAACATTGTGGCACTGATTTTCCATTCGACACTGGGTGTGATCCCTTCAATAGCTTTTCCTAGGAAATTTTATTGGTTGGATAACAGAGATATGATGTACATAGTACCCACTAACCAAGATATTCATGGGATTTTCAATTATTCTTATGCTTTTCTTGCACATGTTTTTTATAGTTTCTTTGTAATGTGACATCTCAATTTTGTTTTTCACATTGAAACCCTTCTTAAATAATTATTAACATTAGAGAAAGAATTTTAAGAGTATTATTTCATTCTTTAATTTTTTTGAAAATATGATGGATTTTTTTTTTCAGAAAATGGTAGCTCATAACTTTTTTTCTTAAAAAAAAATAAAACCCAATTTGTATATGTTTTATTTTTAGAAAAGAATGACTTGGATTTATCTCAAAAGTAAATGAATATGAAGTTGTCTCTTATTAGAATCTATACTACAATTTTTTAACTAACACCAATATTCATTGTAATTTTTTAGATTCATGTTATTCCTAAATTTTATTTTCCTATATAATGATTGTGGTTCCATGGTCGGTATTGACCTTTGAGGTCACACATAGGTATGTTTGGTTTAATTTCATTTCCACAACCACCTTTTTATTTTATTCAGTTCTTGTTAATTTACAAGTTGTTTCATGGCCTAAATCATACCCATTTTAGTTGTGAAATATTATCATATTATTTTTCCATCCAATGAGGATTGGGAATTCATCTTAGGCCTTGTTTTTGGATAGCATAAGTGAAAATATCACGGGTGATCTAGGTTGTTTCACGAAAAAATTGTATGATAGAATTTAGGCCTTACTGTATGGGGATTTAGAGATTAATGGAACTAGAATTATTACAATGGAAGTGGTCAGTCAATGATATGTTATTGATCCCCACCTATTTTGGAGGATTCTTGAACTTCCAGGGTGAATTGAGATTTTTTTCCTCAAATCCAAATAATATCTATAAGGTGATTTAAAGGTTTCATGTTTTTTTGAGTGATTATGCCTATCCTAGAGAATATTATTGTTATTTTTGAAATCAATAGAGGATGGAGTATTTTTATGAATGTTATGGAAAACCATGCATAGCGCATGAAACTACCTCTATGGACCACCAATGTACTCACTCAGTTGGTGAACGACCATCAAAACCATGAGACTACGAGTTGTATAGTGGGTATTCAGCTATGGTTTTTTTATTTTTGATTCATTGAGTAATAGGTTGATTTTTTTATCAATTTGGATATATTTTTTATTTAATCCTTCATGTTTTAAAATATGTTTTGGTTTATTGAAATTGGGTTTTCAAAAAATAAAAACCCCAGGTTGTTTTGAAATAAAACGAAAATTGATTTGTAAATCGAACAGGGTTGTTTTGGTGATTTTGAATGATTTTGTAAATTATGAAATTGATTTTATTTAGGAATATGGTTTTTTTAATTGAAATGGTTTCCATTATGACATGTTGGATTTATCTAGAATCGATTTGAAATGGACCAATTCTTAGTTGATGCTTAGTATTCTTATGAATTCTCACATGTATAGATATTCATATGTGAAAGTTGAATATTTATTGAAATATATATATATGGGTTCATGAATTACCATGAATGTGTATGTGAAAGGATTTACCAAATACCATGGGAAATTAAGCAACATATTAAATTTTTTTTTTCTAGAAACATTTAAAAAAAAGTTAATTCTATATTTTTGAAAAGTTTATGTTGTTTTGTTCATCCCTTTGTGTTTTGGGATTTAATTTTTGGAATTTTTATTTTTGTGTGTTTGAAGTATCGGTGGAATGGTGTTTAGTGTTTCGTTTCTTTTTAGTATTGATATATGGAGTTTTTTCTGGTGATGTGAATCAGTGTTTTGATTCATATTTTTAGTGAATGCCCCAATTTTTTTTGAAAATGTTTCTGAGGTTAGTCATAATGATTTCTTCTTGTTCTATTTAGGGTGGCATATTTGGTAACTAGAAGAGGTTTTGTATGTTGTGTTAACAAAATAAGAGGTTTTATTTTAGCTTTATCATCTCTTAACTACAAGTAAAAAAGATGATTAAAGACATCAGAGCTCTATGAATAGGCCTCTATGTAAATCTTTTCACATTGTGGAGGAGGTGACAGGTGGAGTAGATATTGATAGAACTTTTTATTTTCGATTTCAGAATAGAAAATAGATGATATTTACCTTATTATGGTTATCTATTTTTGGAATCCTTCTCATTTTGGAGATTATTTAGAGACCATTTAGTGGTTTTATATTTTCATGTTAGGTGTGTTTGAGGTATTTCCAATCCTTGGGGGGTAATGGTTATGGTTCCATTATAGTGAATGTGATGGGAGCTGTGTTTGGACTATCATAAATTGTTACAAGATGACGTCATGTTTTTTTAATGGAATTGTCTAGGGGAATTATCTTGGCCTTACATCAATGTGTAACATCAGGGTACAAAAATAATTTATGTCTATAAGAACCGATGAACTGTTGTACCTATAGAATATTTGGACATTTGAAACTATTTTTCTAGGGTGTTTCTAGGAAGCAACATGAAGTTAGATCCATCCATTGGAAGGATTCACCGAGTCTATATGTAATCTAATTGTACTGATATGGGAACTATTTAGAGTTTATTTTGTGGTAAAATATTCCTTTCATAGATGTAGTTCTCGATGATATTTCTTTTTAAAAATTGTATTTTGTATTTTGTTTGTAATTTGGGAGTTATTTTTTTAATGAAAGTGAATTGGGAGATTTCAAAAAGAGATGTAGTGAAATTGAGTGTTTATTATTATGTGTCTCCTCTCTTGTGAGATTGTTCGTGTTTTGTGAATTATTGTTCATCCATGCTCTAAACATGGGGGAGATACTAGAATAAAAAGGAGTTCATGGTAAACCTGATTCTTAAATTTTTCTTAAAAGATAAATTCATAATCTTCAACCCACCTGATCTCAACCATAGTAGTTTGGTCATCTTGAATAGCGGATCATCTGATGGATTATTTTAGGTATAATTAATATACTATGATGTGTTTCCTTGATTATTCAATGTTAGGGGTCTTGGTGTTCTATTTTCTGAGGCCAATTTTGGAGAAGCAGTAAAACTTGTGGAATCATGGTTGGATGGGTTGTGTTCCTCAGTATCTCTCATTATATCTTTAAGTGTGTAAATATTTATTTGAGGATGATCTATTTTTAATTTTATTGGGAATTTATTTTTTCAATAAAGGTGAGTGTTGGCTCTCTATCATCTTGTTTTAGGAGTTTTGTCTCATGTAGCGGTTTTTTCATTTTCAATGTGGTGAAAAACTGAATCATTTAAAATTTTTGTGGGAATATTGTGTTATTGGTGGGGAGAAATGTCTCACCACAACTTATCACTAATCTATTTTATTTATTTGGTCTTCTATTTTTATATTGGTATTTTGAGTGTTTTCCCTTGAAACCATGAGTTTTTGGGGTGGTTGGAGGGTGGTGTATAGTTAAAAAAATAAATACATTACAGTTTTGTTCTGTTGTTTTTGGGATGATTGTGTTTGTGGACAATTTATTTCGACCAAATTATTGTATAATTTATGTTTCAAAAGAATATGTTTTGGAGGTGGCATAGTTTCCTAGTGTTTTCCATATTTTCAGCCTGAAAATAAGTATTTTTTTATGGAAAAGGAAAAATTTCCACATTGGATAATTGTATAAATACATAGGGAGTATGATGAATGAGAAAGTTAAATGATAAAATTCATAAATTTAGAATAGATATTTCACTATATGGATGATAAAGGAGTCTTGATGTTGAATAGATGAAGGAGGTGAATTACGTCCACTAGAAAGGGATATGTGCTATCAAAACCACATAGAATGGTATGTTCACTAGGAGAATATAATTTTCGATTGAATATGGAAAATTAAATCATACCTTAAAGGGATTATCATTTGTGGAATGAGGGTGATGATTTAAATGGCACCACAATGGAATATAATTCTATTCATACATTTTAACATATTTATTCCATGGTGATGGATAATATGTAAATTAGTTTTAATAATTTCAATTAGCGGGTTTTGCAGGATTTATTTTCAAATAATATATACCAATAGTAACATCATTATAGATAGATAATTTCATTATTGAAGATCGTCATTAGATATAATATGCTATGTTTTAAGTGGGTCACAAAGTGGAAATTCCACATAGGAGTTATATAAAAAAGATATTTCCTTTAATCAGTTTGTGGGGAACTATTACTTAGAAAAGAAAAGGGGATCATGAGGAGTCAACAGTTCATGATGTGAAGTAATGGAGGTATAAGAAGTAATCATGCTAAATGGTGCATAGATATTTTTCAAAGGTTTTGGTTAATGAAGGATGAGGTACAAAATGATTACTGAGTTTTTTGAATGTGTTTGTAGGGAACTGTAGTACATAAAGGAATTGGGGACTACGAAGACCTCAAGAAATGTGGTGAAAGGGTTTTCCTAAATTAATAAAGGTATTTTGAGAAGGATAAAAAAATTTAATTAGAGGAATCTCCAAAAAATAAAATTGTATGTAGTGAATTGTATTACATCAAGTAGAGGAAAAATTAATTTATGGAAAACTAATGTGTGAGTATTCTTTCAGGTGTTTCAGCTAAACAGAAAAATCATTTGAAGGAGCAGTGAGCACACTTTAGTTAAGAGAGATAAATGATCTTTCAAATTGTGATTAGTAGTGAAATAAGGGGCATTAAATTTTCTCCAAAACATGTATTAGAAGATACCTTTAGTGTATTTGGTACATCAATACTGGTCTGAAAGTTATTTTTTATTATTATTTCAAAGGATAACAAGAGGAACCAACGAAATCCCTTCAAGGGGGGCGAAAGTGGTGCATTCCAAGGGCATCCCCTTGAACCACACATAAAAACTCCTGGGTAAGATAATGAAGACTATCATAAACCAAAATATTGTCCTCCTGTCTGCCCAAATGAGAAAGCAAGTCGGCTGCAAAGTTGGATTCCCTCCAGTTATGATGTTTGAAGGGATAAGAAAAAAATAAACATTAAATAGATAATGAAGTGACCATTATAATAAAGGGGTCAAGATCTAGTAGGGCAGGAATAATTTTCAAAATAATATCTACACCCTGATTCACCCACCTCTAAAGATATATAATACACTTTTAGTCCTAAAATGTATATTTAGGGGAAACTAATCCTTAGAATTATGAAAACGATGTATCATAGATAGTGTCTCTGAATAGGATGCATGATCAGTCACACAATAGTGAGATATCCCTTATAGACCATGTAACCCAAATAAAGGAAACTACATGGTTGATGAATGGTTTGAAAGTTCATGTGAACAAATGGTGCTGCTTGCCATAATTTCTTTTAAAATGTATTATTATTTGTATTATTATTATTAATGTAATTTTTATTATTTTTTTACCCCTCTCTTCACTACCCATCATTCCTCACCACCCTCCCCTCTCTGTGTGTCATGCACCCCGCCATGAGAAACCACAGTCACACACTTCCCACCCCCTCGAAATCATATAATATTCTTGTATTTTAATTGAATTTTGTTGTGAGATAATCTCTAATGAGTATTTGTCCTTATATTCTCCATTTATATTCTCTTTTCTTGGCATTTATTTTACTTCCTTATGGCATGTCTGAACTTGATGAACCCTAATACAATTTTGGGTGATTATTTTGTTTATTATTATTTTTCTAATTTCTTAATCCATGATTAAGGTTGGTTGTCAGTACATTAATTAAAGGCATCGAGTTATCCACAAAATTTGGGTTGGTTTTAATACAATTCCTTATATCTCTATATTTAATGTGGTTTTTTTATTTTTTAATTCTATATATTTTTTTTATTAGGCAATGGACCTCCATGATCTTGATTTTATCTTCCATTGTTGAGGGGGACAATCATGTGTATGCCTAGGTAGATATATATATAGATATATAGATATATATATTTATATAAATGCACCCTTTTTGTTTATATTCACTCATGGCGGTGTGAATATTTAAAAAGGGGTATGAAATGCTTATATATATATGAGAAGTTGTATATATGTATGTAAGTGAAAAGGGGCATTTTTATTCACATGGATTCTTCTTGGCCTATTTTTTTTATGTGGACATCTTGGATGTAGTTTTAGGTGTCCATAATCAAAGGTGAAATATTTTGAGGTATGTTACCTATGTCAAAGTCTTTGAATTGAATCCCATGATTTCTTATGTGGTTCTAAGGGGCGTTTTATTTATTATATTTTATTTATAATCTATAAAAATTGTTTTTCATAATTAAAAAAGGTTTATTACAAGTTTTCCCTATTTTACCTAAACATCTAACATGTTTTTTTCCTTGTTATAATATTTTTTTCATCCTTTTTTTTCAATTTATATTATTTTAAATGTAAAATTTGGTTTTTAATGGGTTTTATCAAAAAAGTGGTATTGCTTAAAGGTTTTTTCTAAAGGAAAAAATGTTTCTTTTAAATTATTGAGGCCCTATTAGAACATTATAATGTGATATGAAGTGAATACCCCTCTTAAGGTAGGACCCTTGTATTGGAATCATGGTGTGTGTACTTAATGTTTTATATGTGATATATTCTTAAAACAGGTGATTATATGTTTTTGAATATTTTAGAATGGAAAAAAGGAGTTTCACATAAAAGTGATATCCGAGGTGAGGAAGTAGATGGTTTAATTATGAGAAATATGTGATATATATATACTCTTGCATGATAAACACTCTCCACCATTTGAGCATCGTACAAAAGGATCCTGGGTATCTAGGTGGGTTTTCACTTGGACAAGTATCTAAGAGAGCTATAAGGGCCTTTTCATTGATATCTCAAGAAAGATCAGGATACCAAACAAACTAAACATTATGGCATGAATTTACAATTGGGCCTTGGGTGAGTAACATATAAAAACTCTTTCATGGGAAGGTTTTTTGTTCAATCATTATGATATGATTTATATAGTCCCCAACAAAAGCCTCTATCAATTAATGGAACTACTAATACCTTGTAATATAAGTATTAGATCAATAGTTTTGAACATATATTATTAATATTAATGTGTAATGAAAAGAAAATTTTTCCTATAAAATAGTATTTTTTAAAGAGAGAATGATCAATTTTTTTCATTGATCCAGAACACAATAGATGTTGATGGAATATTTTTTTTTCGAATGATGAATTATAATGTGATCTTCTTTGAGATATATTTTCCTTAACAAGAAAGGAGATATATAGTGTAAATTAATAATTAAGGATAAAATATTTGATGATGTGTTTCTATATAATAGTAAAACATTACAATATTATTAAGGAAAACTATGTACTATGTATATAACCCAATAATTAAGATGGGCCATTTCGTTGATATACTTAACAAAATTCATATAATAAAGATGGTATCTCAAAATCCATTATAATATGACGATATGGTATTATGTTCTCTGTGGATAGGAAAATTGTTTTCCTTGTTATATGTTTTTTTTATGTAAATTAAGAGAAGAAAAGGACAACTAAGTACAAAGGAAAAATAAAATGAGGAAAAGGGGAACAAGGGAACGATATTACAAGAAAAATTTGATAATTATTGAATTAAACATTATATAAAGTTTTTAAATATAATTAATTTTTGTTAAAAATGTGTATATAAGGTCCATCTATCTCTTGAATGAATGTGAAAAAAGTAAAACATAAATATTTTTTGTTTTTAAATTAAGGAGAGGGGGAACATGTCAAACCAATTCCCTAAACATCAATGATCAACATAATAATTTCACAATGTTATTTTTTTATTCCCTCTTAGTATATTATAAAATATATGAAGATAATTATAATGACCTATGAATCATTCCTCTTACTCTCATTAGAAATTAGTTATTTGAAAAATTTATATTTTTTTACTCTAAACATAAAAATGATTCTTTTTATGAAATATTCTATCCAAGGAGGGAATATTTGTAAATATTTCATAAACATGTAATTCCCTCACAATCATGTATCACCATTAAATCTAGAATGTGTTCATAAGGTATATTAATGATTTTTGGTGAATATATGTTTATAATTTATTCAAATTTCAATAACAAATTCTGACCAGTATTATGTTTTATTGAATAATATTAAACCTTTGGTGTTATTATTTATACTTTGGAGATTACATCATTATTATATGGAATATGTTATTGAATATTTTTTTAATATTTTATAAACATATTTTCATTTAGAAAATTGCTATAAATGAATGGAATCTCGATATTTTCGATTAGATTCATTAATTCCCCTTGGGACTATGCAAGTTCATTTATAAAAACTCAATTATGATACTTACTTAATTAAAATGAGTATTGAAGAATTGTTAGATTAATCCACTAATATAGAGAAATTAGTTTATTTTATTTATTAAAATATTTAATTTTATTAATTTTTTGAAAGTGGTGATAAAATTTGGATATGATTTGATTTTGAAAAAGAAAAATCCAAATGAAAACCAGATATATTGATTTGTGATCAGATTTCAAAATTCATTGATATTTTATAATATTGGGGTTTAGGTGTAATTAGATTTTTGAAAATTGATTGATTCATGATTGGTGTCAGATTCGAGAAGAGAAGTAACATTGGTTCTGGTATCTCCTCCTTAACGTGAAAATACCCAATTTCCCTTAGTCTGGTAATTTAGGATGTTACCAAATCATGCTTTTCTCGATGCCATATTTAAGCCATATTTCACTAATGGTTGATAATGGTTACAACTTTTTTAGGTTTTTCAATTGTGCAATTTGATGATTCCTTTTTTTTCAATTATCAACGGACAAGACATAATAAATTTAAACGGGATCATAATTTGAATAAATAATTCCATCAAATCAAATGAATGATTCAATAAAATGAAATAAATCAAACACACGTCCTCAATACTATTACATTACCCAAGAATAATGAGAGGTTACCACTTATACTAGTTATTAGAAAATATGATATAAGGATAAATGTACAGTAAAGAATTAATGATAAGAGATGAATACTCCAAAAGGAAAATAGAGCTTTTAACTCCACGCTTTGGTCTCTTGGTATAATTTTTCAAATTGTAGAAACCTAGTCCTATTTTTATAAGCTTTATATGGGCTCTTATATTAATTAATATCACATTTTTGGTCTATAGGTAAAATATTTCTATCTATTGGTATTATATTTCATATAATATGCTTCCTTTTATTGATTTGTTAAAAAAATGAAGATACACTGAATCTGTAATTTGAAATATCATCTAATGAATTTAAAAAACCTTTAATGTGGTTACATGAAATGTAATATTTGAATTAATAGGAAAGAAAAATTTTAGTGTACAAATTCCAAAAACAATTAATGGAAAAAAACTCATGTCATGTAATGTGTTTACAAGATGTACAATTGTTCTTAATATTGTGTAATTTATTTATGACTTGTCTTGAACAACTACTGATTCTGATGAAGTAACAACATGTAAATTTATTACAAAGCATGTAATCATTCATCTATAGTTTTCTATAGTTTTTAACCTAAAATATCTTGTCTCACGCCATGAGTGAAGATCGCAGAAAATAGTGTCTTTTTTATCCAATATTGGCCTCTTTTCATTCATTTTACATGAATGAATGTATCCTTTTATATACTTATAAAACAACTCAAAATTTAAAAATATTTTGGAGATTAATCAATTAAATTCATAAATAAATACCTTAAAATACCATAAAATATATGAATAAAATACAATTATCAAATTTATATGTTTGAAATCATTTATATAATGAAGACCACTATACCATAATAAATATAAAAATCCAAAAAAGAAACTTTTATTGTCTCAGGGCTGAAAATTAACTGTTATTAAATCATTATTTTTAATATGCGATTAATTATAGGTAGAAAATATATTGAAACACAATAGATTAATGAAATCAGGTAAGTGTATTTTCTTATAATTCCTTAATTAATAGATGATGATTCAATAATGTTTTTTGTGGATGTAATCACTTAAATTTAATGGGATTCTTCTTGAAATGAATTAATTAGTATAAATATCATAAATTATGAAATAATATTTAAAGAATATATATATATATATATATGAATGAATAATTTTCATATTCCTAATATATAAATTAAAATATTTGAAAAAATCAATTATTATGTCATGATATGAAAAAATGAATTAAAATTGTGATGATTTAACACCTATGAGGGTGAGAGAATGTAACTCCCCAATTCATTAGTTTATGAATACTATTTATGATGTATTGTGATACATACAACACTGCGCTTAAAGGAATCATTATATACTCTAGAAATATTATTATTTAAATATGATGGTCGTGACCTGGATTCTATATGGGAGGTTATGAATAATAGAAATCACATTATGAAATATATGTAGAAAATAATTATCTATAAATATTTTAATTATAAATAAATAATGATTTAGTTTTAAATAATAATAATTAAATCATATCGGTTCAGTAAGAGATAATGTTAAAAAGATTAATTTTTCTATAAAAGCGAACATTCATCATATTATATATATTTCATTAAAAATATATATTTACATTATTTTAATTAATGAAATTATAGAAAATTTAATTTCTATTTTTTCAATATAATGAATAATCATTCATAAATTGGTTTTCAATTTTTTATAAATTATTATAAATCTACTTGATTGTAAGAAGGTATATTTTTTAGAAAACTATTTTTAAGTGAATAATGTATCTTTGTCTTAATAAATTAATTAAATCCCAACTAATTAACTATATTGATGAAAATTATTTATAACATATTTAATCAAATAAATTAACATTCATATATTTGTTACAATGTTTGGTATGAGAATCAATTATTTTTATGGTTCAAATATACATTTTTCCAAAATAAAGGGTTTATTAATTTTTTCATGGATATTAGAATTATATTCTTTACATATGTAGAATTAATGTTTGATATACCTAAATAAATCTCTAATTTCATTGAACCATAATTTATATAGGCCATAATTTTTTTATTTTTTAGAAAAAGTTGTTTTTATTGAATAATGAAAAATATTTATTTTACAAATAATATCATTTTTATGACATTAACATGATATAAAAATAACATGAATGATTAAGAAAATTTTTTATAGAACAAAATATAATTAATAATTATTATAATTCATAATAAAAATATAATGTTGAATAAATATATTTAGGCTTCAGGTTTTGGAAATTGAAGGAATATTTTTATTCAAAAAAATCATTTTGGATCTATGTATTAATCAAATATTTACTGGGTTCCATTATATATTTTCTTATTTTGGATGAAAACATATGTTGATATGATTTAACATAATCAAATTAATTCCACTAGAATAAAATTATTCTTTATTTTGATGTATAGTAAATTTTATGCTTATAAGACACATTTTTTTAAAAACTGTTTTTCGAATTTATTAACGTATAATAAAGTGATTTTGACCACATCAATAAATTGAATTTTATAAAATTTATTTAAATTTTTTTATAATAATAATTAATGTTACATAATATGGTAAACACAACTTGTTTCATAATGAATAGTAACTATGGTAATTATTTATCACTTCTGTTAAAAGTAATATGTGTAATGTATAATAAAAATATATGTATAAGGATTCAATATAACATAAATCACCTTATAAATTATCATTGGTTTGTTTAATATCTTTAATAAACTTATAGTATTTTAATATTTGATAATTTGGATCAAATTTACTTTACTAATACATATATTATATAATAATGTTTTAAGTATTTATAAGATTTCCACCCACTTCCTTCTCTTATACACACTTCTGGAGCAACCTATGTCGAATAAGAACTACCCAAATTATTTAACACCATACCTCCCCTAGTATTACATATAATTATCTCATCAAAAGGACACTTTATTAAGGCTTCATGTAGAATCCAATGGGGGTTATGGAAAAAAGATGTATATGTTTTTATCCATCTATTTTACGTTCTTTTCTTCTCAAACCTTCTCCAAATCATCAATATCAATATTAATATAAATAATAAAATATATTATCCAAACAGATATTTTTTATATTAGTGGTATATATATTTTTAAACTCATTTCTATATTATATTAAATGAAAAAATTGTTGATGCGTATGTATGACCTACCATATTTACATAGCAGTGTAATTTGATTTTACATCCACATTAATTGGAATGTTATAAAGATATAATTAATGAATATACATGCTATTTATGAATTAGTTATTATTCCAGAAATATTATTCTTTATGTAATTTAATTACAATATTACAATTTAAAAAAGTAAAATAGCATCATGTGTACGTGTGAACTACCACCTCCATTAACAATGTATTTCATTTTATCATTACTAAATTGCATGAATGATTCTAAATTAAAAAAAAGAATTATATTTTTAACATTAGTATAATTGTGGAGACTATGAATCCATGTTAAAATACCTTCAACTGTGGTCAATGTACCAAAATTATTTGGGATAAATTCAACGGACAACCTTTGGTGACCAATATAAACAAGAACTATTCATTAAATGGATTCTAAATGATTATAAACTGAAATTAATTAATTAAAATTAGATTAAAAATTCTCTTAATATTGTTTATAATAAATTGGAATTTATTATTATATAGGGTAGAACATTCCAAACCAAGAATGAATCTGAGGTAAAAGTTTTTCAACTATATCATACTCCAGAGA
This sequence comes from Viscum album, assembly GCA_963277665.1. Classification (NCBI taxonomy): domain Eukaryota; kingdom Viridiplantae; phylum Streptophyta; class Magnoliopsida; order Santalales; family Viscaceae; genus Viscum; species Viscum album. The sequence continues at coordinate 2,027,673,378 of OY728143.1, read as the reverse complement.
GATAAATTTAATATTCTACACATAATATCATTTATATAGTGCCTATACATCCCCCTTGAAATATTACATCATCAATTCCACATTTTTAATAGTATTTAATTTTTCAATTATATTTTTTTCTTTTAATGTGTTTGTATGGAAAATTTATTAATTATATATAAATCTATTTTACAACCTCACATTACATTGTCATTGTTAATGTTTAAATTTAAGATAAATGAATTATTTTCACATTTATTCATAAAACTAACTATTTTCATTATATATTTGTTATTTCATGGGATCTCATGTTTCCCCCCAAACTATCTTTTCTTTGATAATCAATGTCCCAAATAATGTTTTATTTGAAAAGATGTCATCAATTCATCTTTTAATTTTAGAATATTTTCCCACTATATCCATAATTATCAATTTATTTGATAAATGTTTTTATATTATTTTAAATAATTTTGGAAATCATTATTATATTACCTTTTAAATTATTATTATGGTTAAAATGCAATATTTTTATATTATATGAAAATGTTCATTTATATTTTTTACAGAAGATGGGAAGGAATGTTTTTCATTGCATATGATGTGAATATATCTTCCCACATCCAAAACAGTTATTTTCTCACTAGATTCCTCTACAAGTATCTATTTTTTCAATGAAAATAAATTTCCATTATTCAAGGAATTTGTTATTTTATAATAAAATCAAAATTTAATCATTTTCCAAGAGGTCGAATGTAATTTTGTAATTGATTTATAAATTTTTTTACAACTATGTTACAATGGTTTTAATGTAATTTATTTTTAATGTTTTACTATTACTTCAACACATAATTCTAAAATAATTTTACATTATTTAAAATCATAGTTTTTGATAAATATTTCATCTCATATCATTATTATCTAATTTTTTATCATACATTATTCTATGACCATTTACATTCTTATTATCATGTCATACATCAATGTATATTATAATAATATCAGTACTCGCACTACTTCATCTAGTGTTGCAATAAAAATGTTTACATTTCTATTATTGATTCTAATAAGGGTGACCCAAAATTCTACATCCAAATCATAAGACATACAAATGATAAATTGGGATCACTTAAATTATCAAGTAATTTTAGTTTATAGTTTTAATGTAGTAGGAAAACACTTACATAAATAATACCCATGTATTTAACTGATCATTTCTCCCACATAACCTAGATTTTCTTATTTCACATTAAGTCATCCTTATCATCAATATGAAACAATTCTATACATAGTTAATTCAAAATTTTTATTGATACCTTGAAAAAAATTAAAACAAAATAAGGGTGAGCTAAAAATAGAAGTCAAGGTAAACATAATCATTAACAGTTGATTGTCATCAATGAGAACATGAATTGAATAAGGGTATAATGATATAATCCGAGTACATTAGAGAATAATTAAAGAAATCATACCCATTAATATGTGAATCATGAATCATGAAACATGGAATATGGCTTTAAAAATGAATGATTCAAAAAAATCAATAATCAGGATCCATGTGATATAAATCATTATAAAAATAAACATTATAAAACCATTGAAATGATAGAAAAAAACTTCATTATAATGGAAGATTGTTACCATATAAACATTATAGAACACAATCAAATACAATGATCTTATAACTGACTTTAAATACAAATCTCTAGTGAAAATAATAATTACCTAATGAATTTGACCTATATCTGTGTAAACCCAATGTATAAGCTATATCAGGATCACCCATAACTTTTTGGGTGCACCCATCATATAAGCTATAACAGGATCACCTTGTGATATCTAGGAATACTCATCCTATATAAGGTCCATAAACCAAAAAAATACATAGATCTTAAATATTTTTGTAAAACTCATAAAAATCCATTATTACTTTCATAACATGATTAAACCATGGTAAATACTTGGATACCACAATAGTATAATTTAAACATGATTAAACCTTGGAAAAGGAACAAATTCTATAAAAATATATTTGAAACATGATTAACCCATGGAAATGAATTGTGTTCCACAAAATACTTTTTGAATCAACAATCTACCTAGATAAAAATTGAGGATGGTATCATTACAAAATATCCCCATTGGAGCATATTTAATATAATGTATTATTGATATTTATGAATGATAATAAAAGTAAAATATAAATAAAGAAATTTTGAGGGAAAAAAATTTTATATTGACAATCACTATTTTAAAAATTAAAAACAAAAAAAATTCAATCACTATTTATTTGAATAAAAACATCGAATCATTTAATGGGGTCTTTAACAAAGCATAAAATAATTTATTGTGGAAAATACAATTTTCTCTATGAAAAACACATTTTAACTCATAAAACATTTTAAAAATAGTTTTATTTGAAAATAACCATGAAAAATTTTAAATTAGGATTCAAATAAAATAATGGCCATGATGGTGGGAATTATTTTCATGTTATATATGTTAAAATAATTATTTATTATATAATTTTGGGAAAATCGTAATAGGAATTTTTGGGAAAATAAAATGGTGATTCCTTTTAGTTTTAAAAAAAAAATTAGTTTGGGTTAAAATTTATTTTTTAAAACATTTTAATAATGATAAAAACAATTTTTAATTCTTTTTTGAAAAAAATTATTTGGACAAAAATGGGGTTCGACTGAAAAGTGAAATAATGATGATTACTCATAATTTTTTTGAACTCTTGAGTAGATAAGGGGAGGAAAATTAAGTGAGAAAATATAATCCCATTAAATAATATTTATAGAAGAAAATTATTGTGTTTCATGAGATATGGATCCTAACATCTTATTCTTAGAAGGATAAACATAAACAATCCTGACAAATGACGAGATTATATCATAAATCTAATACAACATTGTTAATATTGTATCATAATCCCCTTAAAGGAATAAAATTTAATGATACATAAACTATCAAAAAAATTAAATCAATGATATTAAATTTGGAATGGTCTATATACACACCTCATAAAAGAATGTTGGTGTATAACATTACATTTGTCTCTTAGATAGAAAATTGAGACAAAAATAACTTACAAGGGTGGTGATTTTTGAACCATAAACCCCCTGAAAGAGAGACTGTAAAATTGATACATAATCCTTAATAATATTCAGGAGAATGGTATTGATGATATGACATTAAAAATGGGATTTGTGTAAACTGAAAAAAGAAATCAGTGGTTAATAATCATATGTCTCATAGAAATACTTGAGAGACTAGACATCCCTTACCTTATGTCTCAACTTCTGTCGTACATGATCAAACCTCATGTATAACAAATATATTATATTATAAATAAACTATAGAAAAATAATTAAATGTATTATGAAATATATTATTTACTTATAAACATTTATAAACCATTCATTAATAATTCCTTGTTAAATCATGTTTTGGGTAACAACCACTTTGTTTTTCAAATATGTTTTGAATTGAAATTTTTGGTCATACTAAATTTATCATGGTTATATAATTTCTAGAATAATCATGATGAAATAATAATATTTATATATATAATATACTTTTAATACCAACCATGAATTATGGTTTTGATAAATTACGTACATTATGAAAATGAAGATGGGCGACCATACATACGTATGATTAATGTTTCCATTTTTTAATTCTTATTAAGAAAATGAAGTAGGTAATGTATTATAATTATAGAGTTATAATAATATAAATATTAACATAATATTATACTATAATTAAAAACATATTATTTCTTTATGTATTATTATAAATATCATCCATGTGGTTTGTTGATGAAATGAGATAACCACATTACTTCGTGAAGGAGGTAGTCCACTCATAACCAAATAAAATTATCATCTCTAAATGAGTTTAAAAGTATTAAAAAAATTAAAAAATAAATATTAATTATGATAAATATTTCCTGAGAATAATAATTATTTCATTTATATCACATATATTGCTTAAATTTATCCTTATTATCTTCTATGTAATGTGTTTGTGAAAACAAATCACATCGCTTCACAAAGCGGTAGTCCAATGTACATTGAAAAAAGTTATCATATATTGTATGGAATGGAAAGTAAATTTTTTTATATTATTTAATAAAAAAATATCTGTAATCATATTATAAATATCATTTTTATACTTTAGATCCATCATCTTACCCAACTATGAGAGGTGGAAATGGAAAAATGAAGGATATTGTTATGCCACCGTACAAATGAATAATGATTTTATAACCAATATTATTGAAGTATAGAAGGATTTTGTTCATTACATAAACATAAAAACATCTCCATGTATGTAATATATTTATTTTATAAAATCATAATTGTTTTAAAATAATTTAATGAGGTGTATAAATAAATAAATTAAAAACTCATGCTAAAGAACGTTGCCTCTTATTTGGGTAAGATCCTTAGGTTTGAAATAAAATCCATCGAAGGTTAGATTTATGCCTAGAATATAGATTATATGATGAGAAAAGATAATTTGGGAAGTTATTTGGGATTGTATTGAATGAAAAAGGGCTTTATAGTGTAAAGAAGAGAGTAGAGTGGTGGCCGTTTATAAGTGAGGTGAGTGGCACACTTGTAAACATTGAAACGAAAAAGGTGTTCCCACGTTTTTCACATTAAAAAAGTGAAACAATTGAGTATTATAAGGAGTTATATATTAAAATTTATAAATATGGTCATTAAATTGTAATTTATACATTTCATTAGTTTATTTGGACTATTATCATTTTAGTTTAACCCTCGCCAAAACCGTTTTCACCTTAACTGCTTTAATTAGTTTTTTCAATGATCACTATTTATTATGGTAAAAAATGAATATAGACTTAAAAAAAATAATATTAATTTTTCAAATTCCATATATGGAAGCAATTTTAACAAATTAAACTCTAATAAGTGGAATATTTTTATTTAAAATAATTCCTGTAGATGAAATGAAAAGTGGTTTTTCTAGAATTTTATTTTATGAGAAATAGATGATTATATATTAACACTATAAATAATAATAATAAATATAGGCATATAAATGAATATTTATTTATATATAATCTATAATTTTAATTAAAATCATTCATCATTATATGTTGTTTTATATATGTAAAAATGAGGAATATTATTCACTTTTAAACAGTTTTAAGAAAGATCCCATTTTTCAACAAAAATACAAACGTATTTTAAAATCCAATATGAAGATGATTAAAAAATAAAGTGGTATAAATTTAAATAAATAATTATTATTAAACATTAAAAAAACTAAACACATAATTATTGTTTTAAATTTTTTAATTTGATTAAATGTAAAGACAATTTGAAAAAAATTTGTATGTTTCACTATTCGCTAGAAAATCGATATTTTCTGAAACATAAAAATGTTCCACCCATAGTATATTTTGATATGCAGATTTTGAAAAATTAATTCCATGATATCAAATAAATTTTCTATGACTTCAAAATATAAATCATGATATTTTTTCCTGAAATGAAATAAAAATCATTTTCGATGAAAATATATTTTAGAAGAATATAATTACATTACTAAAAATTGATTGATCATATACCAATCAATTATCAAAAATTTATATTTTAGAGCCAATATATATATTTCATTGAGTATTTAATACTCTTCACACCCTTATATATAACAGTTAGGTTATAGTAGTTATATAAATCACAGGTCTTTTAAGGTCAATGTTGCGTATTGATTACGCTATTGAACATTGTTTTTTCTGAAATATCGGGGTGTTATATCTTCATAAAACTTAATAAATGTTATAATAAAAATATATACTTTATCTTATGAATTAATGATTTAATATTTAATAATTTTTTTTTTGTAAACTCAGTTCCTGAAAAATGTTAATAAAACATACTCGTGATAAAAGAGAAAGGGATGTAAATAGGTCATTTGAAATTACACATACTAGGTTTCAAGATAAGAGAATATTGGCGAGAAGTGAATATTTGGACATGGAAGAAAATATTAATTTCCAAATAATGATAGAGAGTGATAGAGGTCATTGTTCATAAAATAGTAAATGATTGAAAGACTATTGGGGACATCAAAACCATAAACAAAATAGGTGTGAAAAAGATAATTGATTTCATTATAAGTGATGGAAATAGTAAATTTTTTGTTCCAATATCATTTTCAAAGGATTAATTAATTCCATTACCATGTTCAATAAAATCATAAGTAAAAAATAATTCCATGTTTATTAGAACATCAACTATCTTTTAATGTGCCCAACAATATCATCTTTTTCTCCAAACAATGTGTATTAAAGGTGTATTTTTTAATGCCTTAAGAAAAAATAAACATTGAAAGGGACTCATATTGATAAATGGTATAATAAAACTATTCCACAAATCATTAAGATTCAATGAAAATCAAAAACATTTAGAGCATGGTGTGATGTTTACAAACATGTGTAAACCATCATATGATGACATAACATTTTAATCTCCAATATTCAAAAATAACACCCAATATTCAATTGAAATCATTCCCAAATAACCTAAACATTAAATATTGCTTAAACCTAAAATTTTATCTCATTATTTTCATCTTTAAAACTGAAAAAATAGTGTTTCTTTATTTTGAAATAAAATTAATCATTTTTTTCCAAAATCACTTTTCTATCCCATAGTTTAATATATGATAAAACATGTGTTCTCATAATGACCAATATATTGAAGATAATATAAAACCTAATGTTTATCAATAAAATACATTTAATTTATGAAAAATTTAAATTTATAGTTCACATTAAGACAAATATTTACACATACTTCATCATAATGAAATGTCTCCTCAAATGGAATTAATAACCTTAAGATCTCATCACTTAAAACCTCAAAGGGATGTATAAGACATTAAAAATATAACGATCCTTAATATTATAAACCTATGATGGATTGTATAACTATTAGGATAAAATTACTAGAGAACACCCTAATCGAAACTGTTTACTAAAATATTCATCTAATACCGACAATGATATAATAGAACTCACTCAATTGGATATGGTGCTGAAATTATAAGATTTACTTTTCTCTATTTTACATCGATGAAGGGGAACAAATTATTTCCATCCAAAACATAAAAAATCATAAGGAAAATTGGTATTTAGTTTCATTATCAATGAGATTTTTTTTATAGTTGTTATAGAATAGGTCAAAATCATAAAGACACAATACCCAGGTCATTAAATTATAATTTCTCCCACTAAACCCTTATTTTCTTATTTCACATTAATTCATCATCACCATCCATATGAAACCCTTATATAAATAAGTCATTCAATATTATTCTTGATAACCTAGGTAAAATGAATCTATTATCAACCAAGATAGAGTTTTATCCAACCAAACACTCGACCTCATCTATGGCATGGCCAAAAGGGCATTCCCGATCACCACGGGCAAGAAACTAGTGCCTAGGAATAAACATTATTACTTGGGAATGATTTCATCCATTTATATAATAATTATAAGAGTCCAAAAAATAAAATAAAAAATGATGCCTAATATGGTAACCAAATAAGGTATAAAAATATCTAGATTCAATGTTCTACAATTTTAAGAAAAAACCAAAATATTACAATGAAAAATGAAATTGAAAAAATAACCCAAGAACCCTTATATGATGAAAGGGAAGTTACCTTCAAGACACCTCCATCAATGCCGAAAACAAGGAGAACTAGGAACATGATCCACTATCATCACTATGAAACATGTTTACATTACCTAGAACAAACATATAAAAATATCTACATATAACAAATTGTGTATGTAGTGTGTGAGGCAAAGCCTAGTTGGTTTCCACACAACAATATAGATTTCACACTATAACATTAAAAGAAAATTTAACATGATTAGTTATATAAAAGGATTTGAAAAATTTCCATGAAATTTTTTATTGTGAAAACCACTTTTAATGAGACAATTCAAGGAAAACTATTCCTTCAATGAAATAATTTTAGCACAACACTTTTACAAGTAACATTTCTATGAAAACATTTTCTTAGACAAAATTTAATTAAAATAAAATAAACTCAATGTCTATCATATGAAGGTGGATGGTACCATATCACATAAGTATTAGGAGATCACTATGGGTAAATCACTAAGGTTAATCTAGCTCGAGTAAGACACTACAACCTCATTCCTCAGTCTAAGGTGGTATAAAAAGAACAATGTCAACTTTGTTATGTACGATCTAATAGGAGGGGAAAATCTAATGCCCTAGTGGTCACCAATCATCATCAAAGTTTAGTTAGTGTTGTAATTATCAATCCAGTTATGTAAAACTAAGACTATAAAATTTTTAATCTCTAGCATACTAGATATATTCAGCCCACCTAGATTCCCGAGATTCCCCTTGTGATCAATAACATTTCATATAGTATGGAAATCACCACATTCACAAATTATTATATGGAAACCACCCCATAATCATAAGTAAAACACATTCCATTTTACACACAACAAAATAATTTCAAAAAAACATTGAAATTACTTGAAATTTTCCAAAAAATGAAACACCTAAAAATATCAAAAGAAAAAAACAAGATTTTATCAAATTAATTTTTATATACTAAGTTCGTTCCAAATCCACAAATAACAAAAATTCATTTCACAACATATTTTACATCATTTCATAAATTCTAAAATCATATGTCAAAGTTAACATCAAGGTTAACGTGCCAAATCATTCATTTCAATTGAAAACCGCATTTTTAATATATTCTCAGCCCATGTTCCCTTGAAAACACATCTACAACCCTCAAACAATTCATAAAAAACATCGATGTAGAACCAAAAAAAGGTACACTTAAAACATGACCATCTGGTTTGGGAAAACCACTCTAATCATATATGCATGTCGAAACATTTCTAAAACATATTTCACACCACAAAAATCAACCGTATAATTTGTTTATAAATACAGGAAAGAAAGATAAAATCATCTAAAATGTTAAAGCATGTAATCAACTACATCAAGTGTGGAAATTTCTAGAAAATGATGTGACACCCCAACCACACTAGCACATGAACCAATCAAGGCATGATTAATCATAAAACATAACTCTTGAACCCAAAAACATAATATTGAACCATTAATACATCTAACACTACACTGAAAAATCGGAAGATAATAAGTGAGAGAGAGAAACCCTATGAGAACGAAGAAATCAAGGGAAAAGAAGACTTATAGGAAGATTCCTTGAGGAATCGAGGTAAAAATCACCCAATGAGAGGTGCCAAAGGAACCTAGGAGAGATTAATGGAGAATCCCATGGTAAGAAAATCTTGAATGCGGCAAAGGGGAGAGGAATTATGGTTAAAGCTTGAGGAAAAACAACCATCATTTTGAATTTTATAATGACATAGAAATCACACATAGTTAGTCTGCATGGTTATTCAAACCATGTATAAATTGTGAGCTACACTATACCTAAGATTCACTTACCAGAAGGTTAGCCTATATGGCCTGAATAATCATGATGAATTTGTGCTACAACTTCTGTCCAAAAACTCAAAAATACTATACGATTACCTGGGGAATGACACACGATTTGACAAACCATAATCCAACCGTTCATATCAATCTAACAACCTAAAAACATACATTTTCCATGAAACATAATGGTGGGAACTCATGTAAAATAAATATATTGAAATTAAAAAAAATACCTAATAATTCAAACACTTGACACCTGAAAATTGAGAGGGAAACTTAATTCAAAAAATGAAATGAAAAAGGTGAAAATAGAAACCCATGAGTCAAAATTCCCCCCACCATAACGCTTTCCACCACTTAAAATCCACAATAAGGCTTGATCTAAAAAATTAAACTTTTTTAATGCTCAAAGAGATTCCCAATGATACTCAAACAAGGAGAATGTAATAGCACTAAGGACAGAAGAGAAGGTTTACAAGTTGATCATGGGAGGTTAGAATGGAATCCCCACTATATTACTTCTACATCAAAATCTAAAACAACATATGAAGCCAAAAACACCTTATACATTGTTAAACAATACTCAAACCACTTACATGAAATGAGAAATGAAATTAAAACTTCATCTCGATGAATAATTCCATAACTTGACTTCAATAAAACCATTGGGCGTGATCCAATACCAATGATTACTCAAGGAATGTGATTAGAATTTGATAGTACTGAACTAGACTAACAACTATCGATCCAACACCAGAAAAAAAACTCAGTTACATATATAGGAAGGCCCGAAGAGACTCTACACCATTAAAACATGCTAACATTGATTCGGTCAAGTGGAATTTCAGCATGGTGTGTCTCCCCACCATAAGAACCAAACAACTTGCCCAACTAGAATATGATGACATGATAACCTGACATGAGATAACTTAGGAACTCCCAGCATAGATCAAATTCCCACCACAAGGGACTGGACTAATGAAAATCTAAATGAAACATAAAACACTACATGATTCACCATTCCCAGTGGATGTGACAACATCTAAATGAGAACAAACAAAATAAAAATTAATTTATAAGGATAAATACACATGGATAATCACACATAATTTAACATCTATAGGGTACAACCATTAGTGTTTCAATAAAATTGAGACAACCATGCATCCTTACATCCACAAATGAATCCTTCCACAAATTTTGGTCATAGAGAAAGAAAAGACCATCATGATGCTCCCACAAAGTGAGGCCTTTCCAAAAACAAAAGCAAACACTAAACTACCCCATACACTAGGTACTAAGACAGACTACAATCACTTACACCATTGGGGTTCCTAACTATTTGAAAACTTCACTCTATAGAATATGGATAGAGCCCTAATTTTTCAAGAATCTCTTTCCTCACAGTTAGGCATTGGTGATGGAAGGTTATAACTCCACATTCTGGTTCCACAGGAAACCACACCACAATCTAGAGAACAAAAAAATAGAACAATCACTAAAACCTTTTTATCTCCATTAAGACAAATTATCGGGAGAAGTATTTTGAAGATGCACACACAACATCCCTTAACCTTGTATGAGAAAATAGAAACAATATTCCCCTCAAATACTCTTCCAATCAAAATGTAAAGCATTAATAGTATTTAGAGGAGAAACATTATCCCATTAGATTAATAGTTTTTGAAAGAGTCACGATCCAACTCTTCAATTTTGATATTGAGATAAAACACCACAAAACATTATTAGACACAACCATTACAACCAAAGAAGAATTACAATGGAAAGGGACTTAAAAGGGAGCCCCGAAAAATATACGACCTCTCCAAATGGCCATGGGTATTTTTTAAGGAGGTGGACTTAGCCCCATGACACTTCATGAGAACATCCCAATAGATCTATTTCAAGTGACATGGGTGTTCAAATTCACATCATGTCTTCTGAGTATTTGTAAATGATGGATCCCAGTGATAATAATTGTCACAATGGAAACACATGACGATCCTATGCCTAGTGGAAGATAAAGAAAGATCTAATGTTCTTTCCTAGATCGCGGCTAGCACCAAGTTGTAACGTCAAACATAAAGATGACAATCATAACCTTTAACGTCCAAGGAGACTCAAGGAGAGGAGGACATGACTCTCAAAACACAAGAGGAGAGACCATGGGTTGATCAATTAGAGGGACTTATGATGGTAAACCACGTGTGGACACACTATTAATATGCATCAATTCATTACGGGGGAGTACACTAGTCAATGGGGATACGAAGGGCCAATCAAATTAGTCCATTGGTCATAACACACAATAAAAAAACTGGACACACAAAGAGAACCAAATCTATGTTTTCAATGAACATTTTTCAAAAGAATCCACTAACAATCATTTATATATAACTCATTGATATGATTTCGAACTGGAAACACTAATCAACTAATAAGAATTCATAGTTTCAAAACTCTTTAAAAATAACATTCCCAAAATACAAGAAGACACACCACTCAAACACTGGTTATTAAAACAACACATATTTTCCTTAAAATAATTTTTTAAATGTAAAAAATCACGTTGGATTGCAAACTCACCAATGGTATTACATGGATATTCACACATGCATTTTATCATGTCTAACAAGGATCTCATCAAATTTCCACTCATATCCTCTAAACGTGGTCACTCATGAGAATGCATACGGTTAAAAACCTTTTAACTTTCTAAAAAAAATCATCCTACCCCACTTCCATTTCAAAACCCACGAATCCTAGTCTCAAAAACTACTATCCATAAAACCAGAAACCCATTTCAAATCTCATAAAACAATTTCAAGAAAAACCCAAACATCAAAATAAAACCCATTTTCAGACTCTAGACATCAATTTCAAAACATTTCATCCCATTTAAAAAAATTAATTTTCTCAACAAACCTGACTTCCTCAATAACCATTTATTTAAAAACTCATATATTCTTATTTCAAACAAGGTTCCAAAACCATTTCCAAAATAAATTTCCATTTCCAGAACAACCAATTATTGATAAACCACAACTTCTGATTATAAAAATCTAATCTTTATAAACTCACCATTTTACTCAAAATGGTTTTATAAAAATCCAACTTTTCGAGGATTCATTCAAAAAATAAAATAAAATATCTTTTTCACCTTCTGAATATTAAAACATCTGCACATTAAATTTTTTATTTTATTAAATTGTCAAAAAGGGGTTTTAAACTGATTTTCAGATCCCAAGGATATATAATACACTTCTCAAAGGGGTAATTTAGTGTTAATTGGTGACATGTACATAATATTGGCATCCATAAGCATATTGCACCACCATAATAGAGAGTATTTTATAACCATGTCCCAATATCCATTTGGTTTTTAGGCCCTAAGAGCTCTCTAAGAGCACCATATTGACTCCCATTTCGTTCCTAAAACACAAAATTTTCATAATAACCAGATATCCCAAACAAAACATGACTTCCCCTGGAAACATGAGTCTTGTCACAATGTGTGATGGCCAAGAACCATACTCATAATCATAACATCATGTTCTGAGAATCCAATATCTAGTATACCATGAATCTTCCCTGAGTAACATGACCCAAAAGATCAGGACATTCATTAATACCATTTTTTCACGGACCAATCTAGAGTTCCATCCAACCTAACAACTGACCCTATCTGTTGCATGTCCTGAAGGGAATTTCAGATCCCCACAGGCTAGCAACTAGTTCCTAGGTATCAACACTATTCATTAAGAATAATTTCACCCATTTATATACACATACTATGTGGTCAAAAAATAAAACAAAAAATCACTACTAAGAAGATATCTAAGCATGTTACAATAATAGTGTATGTAGGTTCTGGGCCAAACCCCAGTAGGATCCCACTGAAAAAAATATACACCCCCTATAACATTAAAAGATAATTTAATATGCTCAGTTATAAAAAATCCCTTGAGTTGTTTTAAGAAAAGATTTTTATATAAATTTTTTTAAAATATACCATTCAAGGAATAACATTTACTCAAAGAGATATTTTTAGCATATGAATTTGACACATAACATTTAAAAATTTTTTATTACTAAAATAAACATTCCTTAAAATAATATACACTCAATGTCCACCATATGTTGACCGATGGTACTATATCAAAAAATTCTCAAGTATGAAATATGGGTAAATCTATAAGGTTAATCAATCTTGAGTGAGACACTAAAACCATTTACCTTGGTGAAATGTGTTATTCCAACCACAATCACATCCTTCTATTGGACGATCCACTAGGATGGGACACCCCAATGGCCTAGTGGTCTCCAATTATCATCATAGTATATATAGTGTTGTAATTATAAATCTTGAAAAGTGAAATCAGGAATATCCACTTTGAAATCACTAGTGTACTACATATAGTCAGCCCACCTAGACACCTAAGATTCCCTTTGTGCTTAAAACTGTTTCACATAGTTCACAAATAACCATGACCATAAATTATTACATGGAAACCACCCCTTAATCTTAAGTAAAACAACATCAATTTTACACACATCAAAACCATTTCAAAAACAAACACTCAAATTACTTTCACATTTCATAAAAAACAGTTTTGCAATATCATATGAAAATCACATGATTTAATCCAATTACTTCTCATAGGATGAGCCCATTCTAAATCCACACATAAGAAAAAAATCATTTTATAATATACTTCACGTCATTTAACAAATTATTAAAACATATTTCAATGTTCAAAAAAATATAACATTCCAAAATAATTTAGTTCATTTGAAAATTCTATTTTAGAGACATTTTATGCTCAAGTTCCCTTGAAAACATGTTAAAATATATCCATCAATTCATAAAATTCTTCCATAGAGAACCAAAAAAATGAAAACAAGAAAACATGATCATTTCATTTATAAAATCTACTTTCATCATATATAATTGACAAAAATATTCCAAACATATTATTAGCACAAAAATCAACCATATAATGTATATATAAAATTAATAATGAAAGATAAAATCATGTACAAATGTTAAATATTGTAATATCCAACATCATGTGAAAAAATTTATAGAAAATTAATTTATATGAGAGTCACAATACCATGGGACCTTAACAAGGATTTATTAGACAAAAACACCAATATTGTAACTATAAAAATGATATCGAACACTAAATAGGTCAAACACTATGCTTAAAATTAAAAACTCAAGAGTGGAGGGACATAAAGCCTAAGGGGAGGAATAAATCAATGGAAAAATGAATTAAATGAAGACTCCTCAAGGAATCAGTGTCAAAAACACCCAAGGAGTGGGGACGAAGGAGCATAAGAGAACATGGAGGAGGCTCCCATGGTATAAAATCTTAAATGAGGTAGTGGGTAGAGGGATCAGGGTAAAAGCCTGAGAGGGAAAACCATCATTTTGAAATTTTTAATGACATGGACATCACACTTGGTTAGTCCACACAATTTTTCTAACTTTGATGTTACTTTACAACCCATCTATGCATAAGGGGAACCTACCAAACCGTTAGCCCACAAAACCTGACATACCATGTGAATGTTTTCCAGCAGCTTCTATTTGAAAATTACTACCTACCACATAATTACCTAGAGAGTCAGACATGGTTTGAAAAAACCATACTCTAACTGTGCACATTAATCTGCCTACCCAAAAAATTACATATTTCATTAATTTTAAAATGGAGAATAGGCAATAACTAGACTAAATAAAAATAATAATTCCCCAAAAATCAAACCCGTCACACCCTAAACACGAGAGAGAAACAAAAATCCAAAAATAAACCAGAACAAGTTGGTGAAAAAAACCTGGGTGTGATAGAAACATAATAATGTTGAACTCAAATGCTCAGTATCTATAAACAAAATAATTAACAATACAATTCCATCAATGGTAAAAGGAGATTTTTATTGGTATGCTGTTATAATAAAAGCAAATAAATTAATAATAAAATAAGTCACACCAATAAATACCTAAATCATAAATAAAGTAACATGGAAGAAGGATATAACAATGGAAATTGTGATAAAAATCAATAATCATGATCCATGTGATGTCAATACTTATCAAAGTAAATTTTATAATCCCATGGATATCATAGATAATAAATGTTGGTATCATGGAACATCATAATCATAAAACCCTTACTGAACTACTACAAATAAAATATCTATATGGATGAATTTGAATATAATTATATAGAGACCATAATCATTTTGTAATTAATTAGAAAAATATCTAATCACACCCATTATAAAATCTATTTCGGGCTCACCATACATTATATGATAACACCCATCATGTAATTTTCAATGGAATAACCTAGTCCTATTTTGGAACACCGATTTTACATAATAGCTACAAACCATAAATAAAGCATAGAGTGCATATATATCATTATATAACTCATTAAAACAATTTTTATTCTATTTTTTAATTATCAACCCTTTGAAAAAATATATTCCTTATCAATATATTTTAAACATGATTATCCTATGGTAAAGAACCTAGTTTTATAAAAATCTATTTGAAACATGATTAACTAAAGGAAAAGAAATGGGTTCTATAAAAATCTCCTTAAAACAATCTGAATTCACCTAGATAAATAATGATAATGGTATCATTAAAAATTATCCCTAATATATTGTATGTAGAAACTATGGTCATTAAGTTTTATGATTGGAGATACCATTATAATATAATAAAATTGATTTTTTGGAAGGTAATATTTTTATTTTGAAATGAATTTTTAAAATGAAAAAATTAAAAAATATTTTGAAAATCCATTTTTTTAAAATGGTAACATATAATGGAATCATTAACAATCTTTGAAAACCTTTATTATGGAAAATATCATTTCGACCTTGGATAAAATTTTTATATAAAACATTTTAAAAAAATAGTTTTTGAAAAAAACCTTGATAACATATAATGGAAGATTCAATATAAATAATTGTCATTACATAGGAAATTCTATTCATTTTATACACATTAAAACACATATTATTTTAAAAATTTTAGTAAAAGAAATTTTTTTTTTGGAAAATTTAATTAAGATTCCCTTCCAATCATTTTGTAAAAGGTAAAAAATGAGTACAAATTTCATAACTATATCATTTTAAAAATATGGAAAACTTTTTGGAAAATAATTTTAGAAAACATTGTTTTTAGGAGAATGGGTTTTTGATGGAAAAGTGAAATAAAGAAGATTGTTCAAAAAAATATCATATAAACTCTTGTGTATATAAAGAGAGGAAAATGAAGGTAAAAAATATATTGGTAATATATATATAGGAGAATAAAATTAATGCATTTATTGAGATATGTATCACAATATTTCATCATTAGAAGCAAAAAAAGTTAAGCAATCCCAATAAACAGTGTGATTAGATCATAAAACCATTACAATGTTAGTAACATTAATTCCTAATCCCCAAGAAGGAATTAAATTATGTAAAACCTAAAATATCATGATAATAAGTTAATCCATTACATTAAATGTCAATGTGGATGTATATACACCTTTTTAAATATTATATGTGTATATCATAACATATGTCTCAAAGAATAAAAATTTAGACAAAAATCACTTACTTATTTGGTGAATTTTTAATCGTAAAAAAAAGAAAGAGAGATCCTAAAATAGATATGTAATTAGAAATAATTTCCAAGATAAGCATCATAAAAATAAATTCATGGATAGTTTATATACAACATAAAATAAATATGTGGTGAATATGGAATGTGACTAAAAATATTAAAAAGTGAGACAAAAATCTATTATCACTTCAGTAATATTTGAAACCATAATACCCAATAAATCATAAAAAATGAATTGATAAATATTATAAATATAATATTTTTCATGACATAAAATTTCTATGTGTCATCATGTACACCACATAGAAGAAATGTGTGGTTTATTAGTATATGTCTCCTAGAAATAAAAGAGAGACTACAAATCCAATACCTCTACTATCAACTTCCTTCATAAATTCTATAAAATTTTTAATAAGCAAAATAATATTATTATAAATTTATTATATGTCCATAATTATTTATATTATTCCATATATGATATACTAATGACCATTTATTAAATTTTTAATAGCAATTCCATATTAAAATCATGTTTCATGTAATAAATGCTTTGTTTTTTGTATATGTTTTCATTTTTTATTTTCAGAATTATTACTTTGATCATGGTTCCATGATATAAAGATACAATTAGTGAAAGTTTTATCATATTCATAAATAAATTATACTTTTATTACCAGTCTTCAATGATGTTTTCATGAAATGAATTATGCTATGATCATTAAGATGGTGGGTCATACATATTCCTAAGAATAATTTCTTTTTTTAAAAAATAATTGTGGAAATGAGTTAATAAATATTATATATTTTAATAATTTTCATAATATATTAAATAAAATATTATATCTTTAAATATATTAATTGATATAATCCATTTGGTTTGGTGGTGAAAAGAGATAGTCACATCGCATCGCAGAAGAGGTTATCCCCTAGTTTAAGAATGACATTATCATCTTTTAGTGAATGAAAATATATGAAATAAAATGATATATAATACTTCAAGGATGATAAATATTTTATTAATATCAATTTTAAAAATTTAATATTTAAAAATTAAATTTATTTATACATATTATCTTACATATAAATAATCTGTGGAAATGAATCACATCGCTTTGTGTGGTGGTAGGCCACCATACACAAGAATGAAATTATCATAACCTATATAGTATGAAATGTATAATGGAATATATTTTATAAGAAATATAGAGGTATAAATATATTAGATATATCATATATAAATTTTATATCCAACATCATACCCAACATTGAGAGTTGGTAATGGAATAATGGATGGCATCGATTCCCAAGGCGGTAGTCCTCCACACAAACAAATATTGATATCATAACACATTTTATGGAAGTAGAGATAATAATAGGTAATTAAAATTACATATAAATATATTATTATATGGAATATAACGTGTTTATTATATCATCTTGTTTTAATAATAATTTATGGAGGTGGATGAAGAAATAAAATTAAAACCCTTATTGAAAATGTTTCTTTTTCTTTGGGAAACCTCTTATGGTTTTCAGTAAAATCCTTCCATGATTGGATTTATACCCAAGATAATTTATTTAGGATGATTTTATGGAATTTATAAAGTTATTTGGTATTATCTTGGAAAAACTAAAATAGATTTATGGTGTGACTACTAGAGAATAGTGGGTGGCCTTTTATAATTGAGTAGTGTAGAACACTTGTAATTTCCAAAAAGATAAAGGTGTTCCCATGTATTTCAAATGAAACAAATGGTAAATAATAGAGTATTATTGAGACATATATATTAAAAGGTCCAAAAAGTTCCATAAATAGTTTTTAGACCATTATTTTTGGAATTTAGACCCTTATAAGTTTTTTTAACCTTGGTAAGCCCATTTTCACCTAAACTGTAGTAATTAATTTTTAAAGAATCAGTATTAAATATGACTAAAATATTAAGTTAAAAATATCAGATGGTATAAAATATTATGAATAACAAATTTTCTTAAATTTTTCGAAATTATATTCTAACAAGTGGAAAAAATAATTTTAATCATAACCCGCAAATGCGACAAAAATGTATATTTTCTAGGAGTGTTTTTTGTGACACATAGATGATTTTATATTATCTATATGATTATTAATATTAATTATTATGTATTGATATATAATATAAAATTTCATTGGAATCATTTTTCATTCTGTATTTTTTAATTAATTGAAAAGGTGAAACATTGTGGGCTTTAAAATAATTTTTAGAAATATATAGTTTTAATAACAATTGACAAACTTATACTAAAATCTGACATTGAGTTGATTAGAAATAAATTACCCATATTATATATAAATAAATAATAGTTTGTTTGAAATAATATTAAAAACACATTTGTATATTTTAATATCGGTATTTATGGAAAATAAATTTCATTTTTACAAAATATCTGTATTTTTCATTATTCATTTAAAATATAACTATTTTCCAAAAAATCAAAAAATTTCACACAATGTAAACTTTAATATAACATTTTAAAAAATTTATTTCATTCTATAAAATAAAAATTATGAAATTTACAATCAATAGATATACCATTTTTCAGGGAAATCAGTAAAAATCATTTCTTGAATAAAATATATTTTTGAAGAATAAATTTACTTTACAGGGAAATTATTCCCTATTTACTTAAAATTTATCAATAATTAATTTTTAATTGAACATATATATATATATATCATAATGTAGTTAATACGATTCATAACAACCAATTTAATGGATTTGTTATAAATTTTATATATATATCATAGGTTGTTTAAGCTATGTGTTTCATGTCGATTACTCAATCGAACATATTTTTGTTTTTTAAAATCTCTAGGTGACATAATTATTAATTAAACATTATTTTTCTCCTTTACATAAATATTTTATGTATCATGGTTTAGTTCAGTGTTGTCTTAACTATATACCATTTCAAAATATAGTTTCAATTGAAGGAAGCTTATTTATTTAATTTACTAGGTAGATATTGATATTATGTTTTGTAGATTGAATAATCATATTTATTACATGATAAGGTATAATGATAATATATTATATTTATCATTCAATATATTTGGAATTTATTGGATGTTAAATTAATGGATGTGGAACCTTTATAGACAGTCCATCATTGTATCAATTGGATTCATAAGACAATACATGTGACCATATTAGTTGGAAATTAGGGTATAACCACAGATATAATGAAATTATATTAACTAAGTGAACGATCTAGGAATTTGGGGTAGTACTATCCTATTTATATATTGGTTTTAATGCCTTAAATTTTCCAAATTAAATATTTTTCAATTGTATAAGGAATCGCGTTGGTGTTCTGGAGTTTAGACCTTAATGAAAAGGTAAGAATGGATATCTAATGTATACTGCTCGGTTGGAACACGGTTAGAGTAAACCATGTGAAGGGGGAGGCCAGACCATTTGAATTGGGATAAAGGAAATACGCAAGGTTGGATTAAGGTTTTTTAAACCATGTAGGATCATGAAGAAACCGTTCAACTTGGACCTCTTTTGGATAGAGGTAAGAATACAGTTGGAGCTTGGTTTTCCAAACCAAGATACCAAAAAATTCATCACATTAGAATGTAAAAATTTACTAGAATACCCCCTCAGGATTATATAAT
The DNA here is from genome assembly GCA_963277665.1 of Viscum album. NCBI lineage: Eukaryota > Viridiplantae > Streptophyta > Magnoliopsida > Santalales > Viscaceae > Viscum > Viscum album. The sequence continues at coordinate 2,027,652,592 of OY728143.1, read as the reverse complement.
TCACACTCGATTTTCCTCCCATTTCATCATCCTCCAAACCTAGGAATGATCCAAGGCTCCCAAATCCTCACAAGGGTTGATCTCATTCAAATCTATGCAATTTCTAGTTTATTTGGTTTTGGATCAATGTTCTAGGTAAGTCTAATCCACCCCTTACTTCACTTTTTTGGATTAGGGTATGTGATTTCATTCTCATTCTTCTGAATCCCTGAAACCCTAATTTCCAAGTAGATTATATATATCCCCTTGTTATTATGGACATTTTTATTCAAATGATTTTTATTTTCATTAATATCTTTAATTGAAATAAGCCTAAAATTCCCTTCACATGGCATCAACTTGGAATAGGTTATACGCAACAATGACTTGGTGTAAGTTAGACACAACACTGAGTTTCTATGAAACATATTTCTTTAATGATATAATTTTCACATATCCATTAAAAAGTGTGATATGAATAGTAATAACCACTTTTCCAAAAAAAATTATAAATTTTTTATATAAATCAAACATATTGATATTTAAAGACATAATTGTTTCTAATGTCTTTAAATGTTTAAAAATACTATTTACTCAAATGAACTGCTCTTCTTGGCTATCTCAAGAATATAAAATAAAAAAATTTAGACACAACAAGAAATTTAATTTTGAAAAATAAACTTTATTTTTAAATTGATAATTTATAAATTAATATAGGGTGAAATTTTTTGATTTTTCAATGAAACCTCATTTTTGGATGAAAATTAAAAAAAATTATAATTAAATTCAAAATTATTATTTATTATAATTTTTCAATAAGGTGAAATTATATTTCAAAATGATTTAAAATTTAAATTAGATAAAATTTTATAAATTAATCCTATTTATGTCATTGGAACCAATTTCTCATTTAAATTGTTCTGAAAAAACATAGCATAATTATGATCATTTTTAAAAACACGTTGTGTCGGCCCTTCATCAGGATTTAATTTAAATTAATTTCTTCCAATTATATAATTTTAATTTGAAGAAATGGATACCATACTTGGAATTAAATTAATTTAATATTTATATTATGTTCAACATAGTTTTTGAACCAAAATATTATTGAATGTAATTAAAATTAATTATAACAATTAATGTATAATTAAGATTTAAAAGGGAGTAAACATTAAATATAAGAGATCAAATGATCTATACACTTTTCCAAACACCATTTTATTGACATTAATCGTCCATGAATGTTACATTATTGAAATTTTTTTTGGGTTTTAGTACTTTTTTAGGTAAAAATCCGGGTACACCAAACTTGTTTTAAAAAATACCAACTGTGGCGTTTCCCTGCCCTAGAAAAGTCCACCACCCACCCCCCATTCTCCAAACTTCTCAATCTACATTTGTTTAGACATGATATGTCAAATACAGTTCAAAAAATCCCTTCCTTCATCCCCAACTCCTCCCTTTGTGAAAAAATAAACATAAGGAAGCCCTTTGGTGAAAACCAAAAGGACATACCACAAGAATAAGTAATTTCCTCCCTCACGATCCTTTTATATATTTCAATTATACACTACATAAACTCTTATTATTCCATGATTATATGAAACAAACATTATACTAAATATAATAGGATGTTTTAAGATTATTTTATTGACTTACACTTATAGAAATCTCCATCTAATGGGTAACAAACATACTGTTTACGTGTCTGGAGAAATACTGCCTAAAAAAACGATGATAAATCATTCCTCCTGTAATGCCTCTCATGTTGGGAATTATGATTAAAACTCTATTTATATATAATATATATGAAATTAATAATGCGTTAGCTCTTATTTTATTCTGTTACAATAGATAACTTTATACTTTACATTTATTGTTAATATAAAAATTTCTTTAGAGGAAGTGTTGACTACCACTCCCTCACAGAGATTCGATTCATTCACACACTACTTGGAATGTATTAATGGTGGGTTAAGTTAACATATATGATATATATATAACAAGGTAATTATACTATATTTATATTATATACATATATTTCATTCCATTCCATTATAACAATACTATAATAATAATCAAAATAATGTTAATGCATATGTACAACTTACCGTCTCCTTGAACTATGTAATACATTTCATACATATATATTTTAAAGATTATTATAATAAAAATATAATGAATATAAATTTTATTTATATCTTAGTTTACGTTCATTAAATCATGTTGTATGTATAAGGACCACTGATATAACAAAGATGGAAAATGTGAAAACCAAAGCGAATATTGCATGAAGTGAAACATTAACATAGAGTTGTTAAAAAGTGGGTAATATCTAGTAATAATAAAATAATATATGGTATTTGATATAAGAATACGATTCTTTAACAAATTTATATTAAACTTACATTTATTATAAATTAATCTTGTATGAGTATGAAGAGAGTCAAGACACAATCTAGGGGGATTTCATATCACTTTGTATTTTCATGAGATACATGATTTATTCACCCCACATTCCTTTTTTGTAGTATGTATACATCGCATGGATGTGTTAAATAATTCATATATTTCAATTTATTTTTACTTACATATCAGTTCAATGATCTTTATTTCAGGGTGCATTGTTTCAGAAGCTACAAAATTGGTAAGATAGTTTTGTCTCAATTTTCATTCTTTGAGACACATGTTTTATTATTCACCTATATTCATTTTTACGGTATATATACATCCATTTGAAATATTGTATCTTGAATCTAATTAATATATGTATATTTTTATATTTATTTAATTTAATCTTCTTACATGGATTGTATGATCCCATGTTACCATGCAGTAAGACTTTATTGAAACAATCTCATCATTTATTGAGATTGTTTCGGATTATGCATCCTTTATTGAAATATTATTATCCATATCTCCTGAATACTCATGTTTTTATCTTATCCTTTGATTATTCATGATATATTCACATATTAGTACAATTTTTAGATTATTTGGTATTGAGTAATTGTTTTTAATTTTTTTGGATAATTTGAACGTATTTCTCTCTCTGATTGGAAATATGTTTTTACAAAAAACCATGTTTTCAAAATTGTTTTCAGAAATATTATCAGATGATACAAGAAGATTATATTCATGGATAAGTTATTTTATAATTATTTTATGGATTTCAAAGCTTGCATTACAGGTTTTCAAATCTATTTTCAAAGATAAATGTTTTTAAATGTTTTTATTTTTTACAAATATATTTTTTACGAAATATAGGATATTTCCCTCATGAAATGTTATGAAAAGATATTTCAAAATTATTTACCATAAGTGATAAAATATTTTTGTGTTACACCAACCAATTTTGATATTATTAAATTTTTCTATTCATATTTATTCTTATAATTAATAATTTTTTTTATGGAATGATGTTTATGAAACCCATTTCTATTTCATGGGTTATATGACTTTGAAACACAATTTTTTTTTCATTGGTTATGTTTACGATGAAATGATTATAAACCCTATATATTTTCCAGAGGTTATGATATGATTACATGTTATAATACCCTTTTCATTTCATGTTTTATGATGCAATTATTTATAATATTGTGGCACATGTATGTATGATTTCATTATAGGATGGGTGAGACCTATATCTTCCTCTAATTCATTAGGGAAAAGATTTATATCTCATAAGATTGAGATGGATATAATTAAGTGTGAACTCAATTCAGTATTACAGTCCTATAATGAGGAGTGAACTTGATTCAGTAATACAGGGCAGGAATATTGAGTTAATATGGTTTAGTAATGGGCTTTGTCCACTAACATGGCCTTGGAATAAATGCCTTGACTACTGTGTATATCGTTATATATGATTATGTGTCTTCCACAATACCATGTTTTAATTATATATTATTCTTTCATGGATTAATTTTATTACTTACGTAAGTTTCATGTCTTCTTAAGTACCAATATTAGATCCATGATTCTAGTTTATGATCTTTGATGTGACAGGTATTGTCTTTTATTTTCATGATCACATTCCCATACCCCTATTATCATGTTTATTCATACATGAATTGTAACATCCCAAGTAAGTAATGAATAATAGATAATTTTATCTATGTCTATTAATGAATTAGATAGTGTTTTATAGGCTTAAAATGAAAATAAATCCAATCTTAAGCATGGAATACACTAATATTTTTAAAAGATTGTTTTACTGACTTTTGATGGCAAAATTTTTTTGAATCTATCTTTTGACAATTTTATAAACTATGTTTGTCAAAATAAACTTATTCTTTATGACTGGGACATCAAAATTTACCTTGTGTGAATTTTTGGTATTTTTCTGAAAATGTTCATTTTTTTAATGAATAGTGAAAAATACTGCATTTTACATCAAAACTGGCTTTTAATCTAATTTATTTATATGATTAGATTATGTTTTGAATTGGTTTTGAAGTGAAATTAGAATATATTTTTACCATCTAATCCAATGGTGGTCATTGGAATCAATTTCACTTTGAAATTGGACTTAAATTGGTGTCAATCTTTTGATACTTATTATTTCATAAAACACGCGATTTGCTCTGACAGCGGGAATTAATTATTAAATTAATTAATGTGACTTATATTTTTTGAATTTTTTAAAATAGACTTAATTTTTGAATTCAGAATTTCATATATATCTTAGGGTTAAGTTTTGTTATTTTTCTGAAAAACTTCAATTTTTGATGAATAGTGAAATCACTAAGTGGTAGTTAAAGAAACTGATTTTTCGTTTAAATGAAATTTTTCCACCTTTGGGTTTTGAATTTCAAAAATCCGACATACACGGTTGTCATTAAGAAGTAAAATTTCGTTCAATGAGATTAAAATAATTTTTTGGTGAATATTAACTTATTAAGTTTTTAATCGCGATTAGTGGTAATTAGTGTAGTTTAAGGTAAAAATAATGATTTAATAATATGAAATGACCTAGACACATGTCCTAACCTTATTGGATGTGTCGTGGACGACCAAGACAAGCCATGGGTCAACTTGGGGACCCCATGGAGCCACTTTGGTTGGGAAATGACATAAATAACTTTTTATTTAATGTTAAAGTAAAAATGACACAAACAAGAGTTATTTTACTAAAACAATTTTTAAATGGGGTTATAAAGATCGGATTTTTGATTATAAATATTTATTGGAAATATAAAAAGATTTCCTACATAATAGTAGTTTGTTTTATAATTTTTAGACATTAAATAAATTAAATTATTTATGACATCATGATGATGCAGCGATGACCTCATTATTTAACGATTTAAATAAAATGGAAAGATAATGTAATATCTAAGACCTACACAAGTCAAAAACATATTGAATGAGTGGATTTATAACCCTTATCACCTTATCATTGAATTATATCAATGTGGGAGCTTTTGAATCCAAAACTCATTTTAAAATAAAGTAACTTATCTTTACTTTCCAAGAGTGCCCCTCCTCTCCTCTTATAAAAGGCCCCCACCTCTACCTCTTTTCCCACACTCCCAAAGCCTTTGGCTCGGCCAACCCCTACCCATTTTGGCTCTACAAATCCATCTCTTACTCATTGAAGCCTCACTTTGGGCAGAAGTCTTCCGAAGGAAGCCTTTGAGCTCAAACCAAAGGGAGTTACCCGATTTTAGGGTAAAGTCTTCACTTGAGTCCGTTTGTTTTATTTTGCTTCTCCAACCCCTAAACCCTTTTTATTCACTTAATTTGTAACAAATCCAGTATCTTCATTATACTAGGATGTTGTTATAATAAGTATTCGAGCTACACTTTCACACACCTACATCTAATGGTTAATGAACATACTGTTTCCGTGGATGGTGAATTTATGCCTCCCGAAACGATGATTGTTCAACATTATTTTAACACCTTAAAAGCTGGCCATTAAGATGTAAATATATTTATATATGATATATAATATGTTTATGTTTTCCTTAAGATTCTGTATTTTTCATTTTGGGTATACCTTTATGGTTTCCATTATGGGTAAACACGATATCTTCATTTAAGGAAGTGCGGACTACCACCCCCTCAAAGTGAGTTGATTCGTTATATACCATATGTGGGACGTAAAAAGGATGGAACTATGATATTATATATGATATTATACTAGAATTATAATATACCTTTATATCATTATGATTCTATTCTATAAAATACGAAATAGAAATGAAAGTAGCGTTCATGCGTACGTACGGCTTACCATCTCCATGAACGGTGCATTTCATTTCTTACCTCTAAATGATTATGTAATATTATAAATGCATGCATGTACTGGATATATATGACATATATAATATCTACATCATGAATACCACTCTGGATATAATGTATACATGAACAACATGAAATTATAAAGGGCTTATTTTTGACTCAAGTACCAATGATCGTTAAAATGACCGTTATTAACTTAAATAATTACATAGTGTTCATGACATGGAAATAAGTGATATAAAAGGAATAATGAACTTGAAAAAGGTTCTTAAACAAGTAGAAATTAACTCAAGTTTATTATTCAGGAGATTAAAGAACGACCGAGTCAAGTCGGACCCGAGGTATGGGACTTCGTCTCAATCTCCTTTCATTGAGGCATATTTTGTTTTATACACTACATTCTTTTATACGGTGTATAAACACCTTTGAATTTTACGTTTATTCAAAAGGAATATTTTTTATATGAAGCATTTACTAAACGACAAAAGGGAATGTTGTTGTCGTACGTATGCGGTGACAACGACTTCTCCGCCGCTGTGACCATTATTTGAGTTTTGGCTTCCTCTACAAGCCATACTTTTTTTAAAAGAAAAATAAATACCATGTTTTACTTTTCTTTTATTTTGGTAATGAAATTTGTTTTCATAATGTTTTTATATCAATGTTTTTTATTGATATCTTGTGATTGAAAGGTGGAAATGTTATGTTTCCTTTATGCATGTTTTATGTGATACGATTATGTTGAGGTTCTTGGGAATTATTATGAAGACGGGTGGTTCCGTGATAGACTAAGGGCGGGTGAGCCCGATATAGCTCTCCAATGCATTGGGTAACACGAAGGAGTGAAACATTAAGGTTTCTCCGAAGATATTTAGGTAATATACTATGATGGGTATTCCAAATGTAACCAAGAGGGTTACTCCCTACGTAAGAATGTTATGAATGCCTCAAGTTACCTTTATGTCTTATGATTTCTATGATTTATTCATGATTTGATGAGGTATGTTAAAGTGCTTATGTTTTATGGGTAAATTATGATCTCATCCTTATGTATATATGTACCCATGTTTCCTTTCCATATTTTTATATCCCTTACTGAGCTTTTTATGCTCATCCCAAGTGTTTTTTGAATTTTTTTTCACAGGTCAAGGGAAAGGTACATGATATGATGATAGTGTCAAGGAAATGTCAAGAAAGAATCCATGTTTATTTTAAATATGTTTCCATTGATGGGAATGAAGAATACTATCTTTATGTAACCACTTTGTTTATATGTGGAATGTAATGAAAGTTTTATGATCTAATTCTCTAAAACTCTAAACCCAAAAAGATCCTCAATGTGTAATCTTGTAATAACTCAAGATTAAGTAAGGTTTAAGGCTGGGGCCTTATAGTTGGTATCAAGGGTCGGTTTAGATAACTTTAGGAGTTAGAATTCTATTAAATGATTATCCAAAAATATATATTTTTTAAATGATATATCATTTGAATATTACCATGTTGCTTCATCTAAGACATGATTGTTTATAATGGTTTTCCGCAGAGGAAACAGGGAAGCAGTGCTAGGAAGGCATACCGAAGGAAATAACCTTCCAAATCAGCATCCTGAGATTGTCGGAATTGGAACTGAACAATTTGTTGCAGTGATGGCACAATTGACTCAGGCTATAAATGGTGGTGGTATCCATGCACAAGATCAGCCAGATCAACCGCAGGGAAACATGTCAGTGGTGGAACATTTCATGAGGCAACATCCCCCATCATTCAGAGGATCATCTGACCCTGTGCTAGCTGAAGGATGGATTAAAGCCCTGGAAAAGATTTTCGATGTCATGGGGTGTTCAGACAATCAAAAGGTTAGTCTTTCTATTTACCGTTTGGAGGGTGAGGCAGATCAGTGGTGGTAGATGGTTAAAAATACCAGGGACGCCGATGAGATTGATGCTCTTGACTGGGATGAATTCAAAGGTATGTTTCTTGAGAAGTATTTTCCTAAGGCTGTTCGACTTAGGATGGAAAATCAATTCATGTAATTGTGGAAAGAGGAAGACTCAGTGGCTACCTATGAAGAAAGGTTCACTCTATTGGCAAGGTATGATCCAAATTTTATCCGAGACCTTGATAGTAAAATCAATCGTTTTTACTCAGGATTAAAGCCAAAATATCGAAGGGCATTAGCTTCTCATGAGTTTAAAAGTTATGAAAAGCTTGTTAGATGTGCTGCGAAGGTGGAAATAGAGTTTACTGATGACCAAGTGTTCTATAACAACCAGCAGAAGAAGAGGCCGAGGTGGCAGGAGAAAGGTAAGAATTCTTCAAAAAAGTCTGATGGTAAGAAAACTAAGTTTCCAGTTTGTGAGAAATGTGGAAAAAGGCATGCTGGGGAATGTCTTCTAAATTCTGGAAAGTGCTACCGATGTGGTAAGATGGGACATATGGCTCGTGATTGCACAGAAAAGGATCAAGGTGAAGGTAAGACCAAATTTGATTTACAGTTAGTGAAATGTTATAAGTGCAATGAGATGGGTCACTTGCAAACGAGTGTCCGACAAAGAGCTTGAGAGATGGGAAGCAGTTACACTATAAGCAGAAAGGGGTGGTGAAATCCTTTTCAACTACTTCAGCAGATGTCGGGCCATCAAATGAAGTTGTATCAGGTACTTTGTTTGTTTTTTCAGATTATGCGAGTGTGTTGTTTGATTTGGGGTCTACACTTTCTTTTATCTCTGAAATATTTTCTGGTAAAATGGGAATACCATATCATGAAATGACTCCTGAACTTTTGGTAAAAACACCTGGGGGAAATGTTGAGGCAAAAATAATTTATAAGAATCTTCATATCCTTATCTGTGGAAAGAACCTACTTGCAAACCTTATTGTTCTACCTCTAGTAGAGTTTGATGTTATCCTGGGTATGGATTGGCTCTCTATTTACCATGCTAAGATTGAATGTAGAGCTAAAGAAGTTTCTTTTCATAAATACTTTCAGTTTGTGTACAATAATGAACCCTTACTGTTGATAACTTATCAAGAGGCCAAGAAACTTGTAAAAGATGGAAATGAATGTTACCTTGCACACATTGTTGAAAATAAAGGAACTGTTCAGATTAATGATGTGCCAGTGGTAAATGAGTATCCTGATGTTTTTCCTGATGAGTTTCCTGGAATAATATCAGATCGAGAAGTTAAGTTTACTGTTGACTTAGTTCCTGATGCTAAGCCAATTTCAAAACCCCCTTATCGAATGGCTCAAATTGAACTTTTAGAGTTGAAGGAGCAATTGCAAGATTTATTAGAGAAAGGTTTCATTCGACCTAGAACATCACCTTGGGGTGCTCCTGTTTTATTTGTTAAAAAGAAAGATGGTTCTATGAGACTTTGCATTGATTATAGGGCATTGAATAATATCACTGTTAAGAACAAATATCCTTTTCCTCATATCGATGATTTGTTTGATCATCTCCAGGGAGCTCGGTTTTTTTCAAAGATTGACCTGAGATCGGGGTACCATCAGCTGAAGGTAAAAGAGGCAGATATTCCGAAGACCGCGTTCCGTACGAGATATGGACATTATGAATTTGTAGTAATGCCTTTTGGGCTAACCAATGCACCTGCTGTATTCATGGACTTGATGAATAGAATTTTCCATGAGTTCTTGGATAAGTTTGTGGTGGTTTTCATTGATGATATTTTGGTGTTTTCTAAAAGTAAAGAGGAGCATGAAAGACATTTAAGGGTTATCTTGCAAACCTTAAAAGAAAAGAAACTGTATGGAAAATTCAGCAAGTGTGAGTTTTGGTTGGAACAAATTTATTTCCTTGGTCATATTGTTTCTAAAGATGTGATAACTGTTGATCCTGCAAAAACAAAAGTTGTGGAAGACTGGCCAAGACCCACAAATGTAACTGAGATTCGTAGCTTCCTTGGTTTGGCAGGCTATTACCGAAGGTTTGTTAGAAATTTTTCACGGTTATCTAGTCCAATGACTAAGCTAACTTGGAAGGGTGTTCAGTTGATCTGGACAAAAGAATGTGATGATTGTTTTCAGGAATTGAAAAGAAGACTGGTGAATGCTCCAGTTTTGGCACTACCTTCCAGGAATGGTGAGTTTGTTATATACAGTGATGCTTCATTGAAAGGAATTGGTTGCGTCCTAATGCAGAATGATCAGGTAATTGCTTATGCTTCACGACTGTTGAAGACTCATGAGGTAAATTACCCTACACATGATTTGGAATTAGCTGATGTTGTTTTCGCTTTAAAAAATTGGAGGCATCATTTGTATGGAGTAAAGTGTGAAATATATACTGATCACAAAATTTTAAAGTATATATTCACTCAGAAAGAATTGAACATGAGACAAAGGAGATGGCTGGAATTAATCAAGGATTATGATTGTAGAATTCATTACTATCTGAGAAAAGCAAATAATGTGGCTGATGCTTTGAGTCGAAAAAGTAATGCTTCATTAGCAATGTTGCATTTGGAACGCGATCCTTTGGTTAAGGATTTGATGAAATTTGGCATAGAAGTTGTTGGTACAGGAAGTTATTCTGTTTTGTTTCAGGTATCAGTGAGATCATCTCTATCAGATAGAATCAAGCAAGCACAAAAGCAAGACAATGAGTTGCAGAAAAAGGTAGAGCTGGTTCAGAAAGGTAAGTTACCTGAATTCAACATTGATAATGATTGAGTTTTGAGATTTGGGAAGAGATTGTGTGTGACTTGTGATTCACAGTTGAAGAGAGAGTTGTTATATGAAGCTCATAGTTCGCCATTTTCAGTTCATCCAGGAAGTACTAAGATGTATAGAGATCTTCGGGAGTATTACTGGTGGGATGGAATGAAAAGAGATATTGCTGATTTTACTGTGAAGTGTTTGACTTGTCAACAGGTTAAAGCAGAGTGGCAGTTATCGAAAGGGATGCTTCAGCCTCTACCAATGCCAGAGTGGAAAGGGGAGAATATATCCATGGACTTTGTTGTGGGATTATCGAAGACATCTCGAGGTAATAATGCAATCTGGGTTATTGTTCATCGCTTGACCAAATCTGCTCATTTCCTTGCTATACGAGATACTTTTTCCCTAGATCAACTTTCCCATTTGTATCTTAAAGAGATAGTCAGGTTACATGGAGTTCCTCTTTCCATTGTATCTGATCGTGGTCTCAGGTTCACTTCTAACTTTTGGAAAGGCCTTCAGAAGTCGTTGGGTACTGAATTAAATTTTAGTAAAGCTTTTCATCCTCAATCAGATGGGTAGTTAGAACGAACAATTCAGACCTTAGAGGATATGCTACGTTCTTGCTCTATGGATTATCAGGGAAGTTGGGACTAACATCTTTCTTTGGTTGAATTTTCATATAATAACAGTTTTCATTCCAGTATACAGATGGCACCATTTCAGGAATTATATGGGAAACGGTGTCGAACTCCATCTTTCTGGGATGAAGTGAGTGAATGGAATTTGATGGGACCAGAATTGGTGGAAGAGATGGCAGAAAAGGTTCAGATGATTCAGAAGCACATGAGAACAGCTCAGAGTAGGCAGAAGAGTTATGCAGACAATAGGATGAAGGATCTATCTTTTGAGGTAGGTGATCATGTTTTTCTCAAAGTATCACCATGGAAAAGTGTGATGCGATTTGATAAGAAAGGAAAGCTGAGTCCAAGGTTCATTGGACCATATGAAATTCTGGAGAGAGTTGGATCAGTTTCTTACCGGGTGGCTTTACCTCCAAGTTTATCTCAGGTACACAATGTTTTTCACGTTTCGATGTTGAGAAAGTACATGCCAGATCCATATCATGTTTTGAGTCCAGAAGTAGTTCTACTGGAAGCGAACCTATATTATGAGGAACAACCGGTCCAGATTCTTGACCACAGGGAGAAAGTGTTACGGAATAAGGTGATTCACCAGGTAAAATTATTGTGGAAAAACCACATGATTGAAGAGGCAACATGGGAATCTGAAAATGCAATGAGGGATAAGTACCCCACTACTGGAAATTCCATCATTCCCAATGCTTTTTTCCCAATGGTTTTAATAAACTGTTGGGAAAAAGACCCTATGCCAACGGTTCATATGAACTGTTGGGATATAGATCATATGGACCAGTTTTCCCAAACGGTTCAAATGAACCTTTGGGATATATCCATCTAAAATCACTTCCGCCATCGGGATACTTCTCCGATTCCTAACCTGCACCCCTCCAAACCCTTGGTGCCACTCACATACTCCTCCCGTCCTCACCAGGGCTCCCATACCGACCACCCCTCGTGGCTCGCCGCTCGCCGATCGCCGCTCACCTCTCACCACTCGGCACTCGCCACTCGCCGCTCGCCGCTCGCCGCTCCCCGCTCATCGGCTCCCGCACATCCCCCTTCAAGCCACAGTTATCAAAACCCTACAGGGCCGCTCCGTTCCTCCTGTCATTACTGCCATTCTCTCCTCCTGTCATTACCGCCGCTCTCACCCCCCTTGAGTTCCCCTCCTCCCATCCTGAATCATGCTCACCGCTCACAGCTTCCCGCTCATGGTCGCTCGCGAATCCCCCTTCTGCTGTGTAAGCATCAATTCTAACTCTCTGTAAGTTTGAATTCAGGTTAATTATGAGTTATTATTTGTATTTATATGATTCATTCAGGATATATAACTGTCATTTCCAATGTTTTATATGATTTATTTTAGCTCTGTTGATGATTATTGCCTTTACAAAATTATCCAAAGGAGGGTGATTCAACAATACATCATTGAGTTCACCTGTATATTGAATCAATGTTTTTTGATTCCACATTTGCATACGTGAAACCCAATAACTGCATGACATGTGTATTATAATCAGTATCCCAATTTGTTTGAGGGGTGATCTTCCTTATTTAGATTCTTTTCTTGTTTCCTTTCGGTTGATACAATGTGTTTGACTTTATACTGTTTTATGAGATCGTTTCTCTTCTTCGATGTGATGCTTTTTAATGGATTTTCCCTTTTTTGAGAGGCATCTCACACGAGAGTGTTTTTTTGGTTATTTAATGATGTTGCATGGTTATGAACCTTGTTCATCTGATGTGAAGTTATGTTATTTATATAATGATATCCTTGGGAGTCATTTCATTGGGTGGATGTTCAGGCCCCTTTCTCTCCTTTTCATGTTTGTTTTAAATTCTAAAGGACATTAATTGTTTGAGAGATATCTGTTATAGGGTCCCAAATTTATAAAACCCTTTGTGTTTTATGAGGGTTGGAGGTTTCAAGAGGGTGATTAGAGCCTTTTACATTTTCAAATTATAATTTTATTCATGGTGTCACTTATTTGATCATGCATTTGATTTCTTGTCCATGTGGTAACTTGTTTGATTATGCAGTTATTAGTTTGTTTTTTCCACCCCTTATTTGACTATGAAATCTCTTTTTTTTCTTATGGTTAATTGGTGAGGTTTCTCACTTGTTTGTGTGAGGAAACATTGGAAGCTAGAGTAGCCTTCGGGTCTTCCATGAGATGGATTTGTTTTTCTAAAACATAATGGGAGAACATTTCCGGAGTATGTTGAAATAACCCCAAATGTCTCCATGAGATAGCATAAATAACCCCAAGTGTCTCCATACATTGTATCCTCCTCACATGGGTTGGCCACTCACCCAATCATATCAAACATATCGTATTCTATCCTCTCAGTCACATATTATAGACTCATTTCTCGAGGATTATCCCATAATCCTCATCCCACACACTATAGTCTTCTCTCGGCATGTCGACCATTCCTTAATTATATTATCAAGAATCTGGTCAAGAACCTCATTAAAATCATGTATTTTAACCCAGCCCCACTAACACACCAAGCCTCTTGGCATTATAATTCCAGTATGTCCGACAATACCCAATACTCACAGTAGCATCTCATCCTTGATCTCCTTAGTTTAACTTCTGAATCATTAAATGGAGTAAAACCTTTCATAATACATTTTATAGACTCTGAGAGACCATCCCACTCTAAGAACCCACCAAGATTTTAATCCATCCTCATAAGAATTTCCTCATCAAACACTAGACGTACAATTGCCACATTTATCACCATAAGGCCCAAACCTCTTAGGAATATTTTACTTGATCTAAACCCTCATCTAGTCCATACACATATTATCCAAATTATAAGACATATGTTAGACCACTCATATCCCAATTGATATCTAGTGACAGGGTGATTTCATTTCCATAAAATCACTAAAGAATTTTATCTAAACCTAGGCGGCTTGTGAACACCATATCTATAGGTCTACTATGTTAATCTATTTACTTTCATTTACCGTCATTAGACTCCATGACTCCCATGGAACATAGTTATAGTCAATCCCTTGGCAATCTATGATCGAATAATCAAGTTAGTGTTTAAGGGTCTATCGAGGCTCTTAATACTATCTTTATATACATAAGAATTCTTATTTAAAGAAACAATTAATTTAAGTAATGGTTGATCACCTATGGAGGTGCTTATACTTCATCTTCTAACTGCTAAATGATGTATTTCCTCCACATGAATGAGGAATTAAAAAACTCCCCTTCCATGTTCATGTAAAACCTATATTTTCCAAAGACAGCATACTAACCACAAATATATAGGTGACAAAAATCAGAAGACTGGTCCATGATCACATCATTAGTCATAGCTTCATCAAAAATCTTCATTCCATAAGCCTTATATTAATCATATGATTTGACATATACTTACCATATTAGTGAATGTTGATTCATATTCAATCACTAACAATTTTTCCTACTCAATATCTAAGAGATCTCAAGATCTAGCTTGTTTAAGATCATCTAGGAAGTTTTGGTCATTGAAGATTAGTTGGAATCACTTCTAATAATGTTTTCATCCTTCCATTCCACAATAAATTTACACCACAACCTATCTTGACCCTTTAGTAATGGTGTAGCCATGTAATTTCCCAAACAAACTTGTATTGAACAAAACCAAAATAAGCTGAAACTCGAGCCAAACTAATTATATACCATTTATAGGAAGATTAATTGTTAATTAATAGGAATGTACTTTTTAATAGTATCATTTTGAAACATGGATTTGTTTCCCCCTTGCTTGCAGGAGCATGATTTGACCTATGTGGCGTTGTGGTTCTTAAATGTTGGGCGGTGACATGTATAGTCACACGAGACAGGTATGTTTTAGTTTAGTTTTTATTTTATTTTCTTTATCGCATTGTCCACTTAGGTCTTTTACTGGTTTCTATGGACAGGGAGTAGTTATATTCTACGAAGGAGGCCAGAAGGGGTTCAGATTGTTTCAATCCGCCGGCTTTGATCCGAGGTAAGATTCTATGATTACTACTTGTCTCGAACCTCATATATTCTGGGGATTTCAATGTTTTTGACTCCATATTATGTTTTTGGTAGGGCATTGGATCGTTTTGTGTTGGTTCGGGTGGATTTGGTTCTCGCCAATGGAGGTAAGGATTTAATGCTGTTGGTTGGTTTTTCACTGGTTATGTAGGGTCCTTTATGTGTTTTAAGGTTCTTAATATCCTTTTTGTAGTGCGTTGATCCCTGCTCGTTGGTTTTGAGTCACCAAGTCAAGGGTGACTCACCTGCGTGTGTATAGGTAAGTAAGTATATGTATGTGGGTTCCCCCGTTACGTGTATAGTCAACCATGGCAATGATTATGCACGTATGGGGCTTGGTGTGCCCATGTATATATATAAAAATTTATACGCAGGAGAGTGGAGACTAGTATATGAATTTAAGCATATGTGTAAGGATCCCCTTGCACATTCTCATGGCCATGTGGGTGTGTGCATAGGGGATAGGTGTCCTTGCATGTATGTGAAGGTGTGTATACTCAGTTGGGGAGCATCGACTTTTAGTTAGAAAGATCCAACAGCCGAAGTGGACGGCTTGGTTCCACCTTGAGGTAGGGTCCCTCTTCTAGTCTCTTTAATTAAAGAATTCTTTAAATTGTATTACCTTCTTTCTTAATTATGCATAATTATATCGACTTGCATATCTTGAATAAGTGTTCTTTTATATAATCATTTCATTTGATAAATAACGTCATTTTTTATAACAAAACCCTTCCAACGGAGGTGCGCTGTCTGCGAAAACTCACAGTGATAGTTATGTTGATCTAGTTGCTTAACTTATTGCATTTTATTTGTGCTGAATGAGTTATAGAATAAATGATAAATATAATTAAATGAATTTTGTGATAAAGCAATGCCATGATTTTATAATAAAACCCCTTCAATGGAGGTGCGCTGTCTTCTAAACCAAAGAGTAGTGATAGTTATTTTCTGTCGTTTTGTTTCCCTTTAGACGTTGCGTCATTGTGTCACTCGCTACAACCTTCTCTGGTGATCCCTTGTTATAGCATATTAAATAGTTGATATGTTCTATCATTTGGCGGCAGGGCGACGGCCGGAATGTTGCCCCGCCTCCTCCTGCTCCATTCGCTCCTGGCCGGAAGATGCTGCCCTGCGGATGTCGCTGCACCGGGCCAACACGTCGCGGTCACGCTGTGGTCACGCCGCGGTCACGCCGCGGTCACGCCGCTGTCACGCCGCGGTCATGCCGCGGTCACGCCGCAGTCACGCCGTGATTTGGCCCTGATCCAGTGACATCCAGCCCACACCAGCCCCTTTCCACCTTCATTTTAGCCCGTTGCCACCAGCATTGCATCCCGCAACAGCCCTCCCGACCACCTTCAAATCAGCCCGCACCACCACCCAACACCTGCAACTATCCCCCTTCCACAAGCATTTCAGCCTCCTTCTGTTCCCTTCGCTACTGGCCGAAAGATGTTGCCCCGTGGATGTCGCTAGACCGGGCGAACACGTCGCGGTCACGCCGCGGTCACGCTGCGGTCACTCCGCGATCACTCCGTGGTAATACCGTGATTTGGCCCTGCTCCAGTGACATCAAACACACACCAGCCCCCATCCACCTTCATTTCATCCCGCTGCCACCAACATTCTAGCCCACAACAGCCCCCCTGCCACCTTCAAATCAGCCCACACCACCCCACAGCACCTACAACCAGCCCCTTTCCACCAGCATTCCAGCCTCCTCCCGCTCCATTCTCTCCTGGCCGGAAGATGCTGCCCCGCGGATGTCGTTGGATCGGGCCAACACGCCGCGATCACGCCGCGGTCACGCCGTGATTTGGATCTGCTCCAGCGATATCCATCCCACACCATCCCCCTTTCACCTTCATTTCAGCCTTCTGCCACCAGCACTCCAGCCTGCAACAGCCCTCCCTACCACTTTTGAATAATTCCGCACCACCCCCCCAGCACCTGCAACCAGCCCCCTTCCACCAGCATTCCAGCCTCCTCCTGCTCCCTTCGCTCCTGGCCGGAAGATGTTGCCCCGCGTATGTCACTGGACCAGGCCAACACGTCGCGGTCATGCCGCGATCATGCTGTGGTCATTCCGCGGTAATGTCGTGATTTGACCCTGCTCCAGCGACATCCAACCCACACCAGCCCCCATCCACCTTCATTTCAGCCCTCTGCCACCAGCATTACAGTCCGTAACAGCCCCCTTCCACCTTCGAATCAGCCCGCACCATCCCCCCAACACCTGCAACCAGCCTCCTTCCACTAGCATTCCAGCCTCCTCCCACTCCCTTCACTCCTGGCTGGAAGATGCTGCCCCACAGATGTCGCTCGACCGGGCCAATACGCCGCGGTCACGCCGCGGTCACGCCGTGATTTGGCCCTACTCCAGGACGACACCCTGTGGCAATTCACAGTCCTGTCAGGATACTTCTCCAATCCCTAAGCCGCACTTCTCCAAACCCTCGGCGCCAATCCCATACTCCTCCCGTCCTCGCTGCCGCTCCCATACTGACCACCCCTCGCCGCCGCTCCCATCCCAACCACCCCTCGCCGCTCGCCGCTCGCCGCTCGCCGCTCCCTTCTCATCAGCACTCACGCTTTTTTCCAAAATCTCTATGAGAACCCATAACCCTTCTCATTTTACTCTAAATCATAGCTCGACACACCCATATGGATGATTTTTTCCAATAGCACGACATGAATCCTACTTCCCAACCGACTCTCAATGCGAACCCTACTTCCCAGCGCGACAGGTCTGGTTTTCCAACGCTCTATTCTTCTGCATTAAATGGGTACGTGTTATGATCCCCTTACGATTTTAGGTTGTGTTTGGAACCCAGCATTCCCTACCTGCTCTCGAGGGTTTTAACTCTACTTTCCAAACGGTCATCTTATCTTTGATTCAAGTATTTTTTGTTCATTCACTTTAAATCAGTATGTATGCCTTCATTTATTTTCGATTTTTTCATTCCATTTCGCTGCAATGCACTCTCTATTATGATCCCCTTATGAACACAAGAAATATATCATTTTAGGTTGCAGTTTTGTTGTAATTTACCTGTATAGAATCATTTTTATTGATATTGAAGAGGTCAAAATGAGGTGAAGATGAGGGGGGATGTGCTGGAGGGGGGTGGGGGGGGGGGTGGGCAGGGGTGAGGTGAGGAGGGGGGCTGGACAGGGGGTTGGAGGTGGCTGTGCGGGTGGGGGAGAGGGGGGTGTGCTAGGGGTGAGTAAAGATAAGAAATGGGGGTGAAAGAACATCCATGTTGATGGCAGCACCAATACATCAACGACTAGAAAAATGTGATCATCGATCAGCAATGTCTCCAACTGATCATCTATCAACAATGCCTATCCAAGTACCTCGCACTAGATATAGCTTTATACCCTATATGGTCATCTGCCACTAGCACACCCCGAGTCACCACTACATGGCGTGTAACCCACCCCCTTGTATAAATCTTTTAGTTCCCAAAACCCATCGTTCCCAAGTACGAAGAACACATGATGTGTGTTCTCAAAACTATACATCATGTACATGAGTTCTCCTAAACTAAACCCCCCAAAAATATCTCAAAACACCTAATTTCTCCAAAGTATCCATAGATTGAATCCTGAATGGGTCACCAAAAACCCAAAAAATACGATTAAAACTTAAAATCAACTACCCTATGGGAATATGTGGGGGAGGCGGGGGTGCTTGGCGGTGGTGAGGTGGGGAGGAGGGGGGCTGTGTATGGGGTTTGGTGGGGAGGGAGTGGGCTGGGCAGGGGGTGGGGGTGGGTCATCATTCAAATTTCAAAGGATATAAAAATCATCTATGGAAGGTATATACTAAAATTCATGTAGTAATCTATTGGATTGTCATTGAGGATTATCTGAATGTTTGCATTACAGATTGGGGATAGAATATTACCTTGTAATCTTATCCTCTTAGAATATGATAGAAAATTCTAATGTGAGCCCAACAGATGATGTAAATGATTCATAACCACTGACAAACACCATTTTGGATGTCATCATAGCAGATACAATTGATAATTAGGCATGCAATATCTCTCATGAATCAAGTAAATATCTATCCCCATAGAATCTATGTGTGACAGAAGCCTGACCAATATCCCTCTCTTAAACACAAACCAATACCTTGATAAATGCAACAATATAACTAAATCTCTTGAAATTATAGAAGTCATTTCCCCATAGTATATGATTCCCCCATCATTATACTCTAGGAACAAAAGGATTATAATTTTCATAGTGTAAATATCCTTCTAGGTTAGTATATTGAATGATTAAATTCATCGAAAAAATATCAAATTTATACTGAAGTAATCAAAACTAATAACCCTTATCTGATAGATCAGGATTGAGGCAGGGGATTATTCATATATGAGTTATAAACTTGAATTTCCAATATCCCCCTCTCTATTTGATCAACAAGACAACATTTTGTTGGTTCTTGGTCTCTCTATCACATCAATATGTGAACCATTCAAGGGGAAGGGATGTGAGTAAGCCTTCAAAAAATGAGATGATTATTTCTATGTGTTTCTTGTGTGTTTTTTCTGTGATTGCAGGTGATTGAAGTGAGTTTTCTATGTGTGCAGCATGTTTTCTTTGTTTGCAGGTTGCTGTGTTCCTAAACACACATAATGAGTGTTTTTTTATTTATGATTGCAGGCTGCAGTGTGTTTTTTTATATTGCAGGCTGTAGTGTGTTTTTTGTGATTGCAGGCTGCAGTTTGATTTTTGTGATTGCAGCCTACAGTTGATTTCAGGTTGCAGTGTTCCTAAACACATAGAATGAGTGTTTTTTTTTCTGTTTTTGCAGGTTGTAGTGTGTTTTTTGTGAGATGGAACATTTTTCACATAGTTTTCATTGCAGCCTACAGTTGATTGCAGCTTGTTTCATTTAAAATTAATGGGGGTCTAAGCCAACGGTTTCAAAACCATTGGGTTATGTGTGTCTGCATTTTTCAAAACCGTTGGGTTATATGTGTGCTACTGCATTTCCCAACGGTTTCAAAACCGTTGGGTTATACCCCTGCATTTACCAACGGTTCAAAACTGTTGGGTTATACCCCTACTGCATTTCCTGCATTTCCCAACTGTTCAAAACCGTTGGGTTATACAGCCCCTATATGTTTATCCCAACGGTTTTAAAACCATTGGCATTCCCCTCTGCACTGATGTTTCCAACGGTTCAGATGAACCGTTGGTATAACAGAAATCTGAACAGCCTTCCCCAACGGTTCAACGTGAACCGTTGGTACAAGGCTTTCCCAACGCCTCACAGCCCAACAGTTTCGAAAACCGTTGGGATAAGATTCCCCAACGGTTTGAGGGCCTTTCCCAATGGTTTTAAACCGTTGGGAAAACATGGATTTCCAGTAGTGCCCCCATTTATTTGATAAGTAAATAAATTGTGGGGACTCAATTTTCTAAAGGGGGGAAAGATTTAATATCCCAAGTAAGTAATTAATAATAGATATTTTTATCTATGTCTATTAATGAATTAGATAGTGTTTTAGAGGCTTAAAATGAAAATAAATCCAATCTTAAGCATGGAATACACTAATATTTTTAAAAGATTGTTTGACTGCCTTTTGATGGAAAACCATTTTTGAATCTATATTTTGACAATTTTATAAACTATGTTTGTCAAAATAAACTTATTATTTATGACTGGGACATCAAAATTTACCTTTTGTGAATTTTTGGTATTTTTCTGACAATGTTCATTTTTTTAATGAATAGTGAAAAATACTGCATTTTACATCAAAACTACTTTTTAATATAATTTATTTATATGATTAGATTATGTTTTGAATTGGTTTTGAAGTAAAATTAGAATATATGTTTACCATTTAATCCAATGGTGTTCATTTAAATCAATTTCTCTTTGAAATTGGACTTAAACTAGTGTCAATCTTTTGATACTTATTGTTTCATAAAACACGCTATTTGCTCTGACAGTGGGAATTAATTATTAAATTAATTAATGTGACTTATATGTTTTGAATTTTGTAAAATAGACTTCATTTTTGAATTCAGAATTTAAAATATAGCTTAGGGTGAAGTTTTGGTATTTTTCTGAAAAACTTCAATTTTTGATGAATAGTGAAATCACTAAGTGGTAGTTAAAGAAACTGATTTTTTGTTTAAATGAAAATTTTCCACCTTTGTGTTTTGAATTTCAAAAATCCGACATACATTGTTGTCATTAAGAATTAAAATGTGGTTCAATGAGATTAAAATAATTTTTTGGTGAATAGTCACTTATTAAGCTTTTAATCGCGATTAGTGGTAATTAGTGTAGTTTAAGGTAAAAATAATGCTTTAATAATTCGAAATGACCTAGACACATGTCCTAACCTTACTGGATGTGTTAGGTCCGACCAAGGAAATCCATGGGTCAACTTGGGGACCCCATGGAGCCACTTTGGTTGGGAAATGACATAAATAACATTTTATTTAATGTTAAAGTAAAAATGACACAAACATGAGTTATTTTACTAAAACAATTTTTAAATGGGGTTATAAAGATCAGATATTTGATTATAAATATTAATTGGAAATATAAAACGATTTACTACATCATAGTTTTTGTTTTATAATTTTTAGACATTAAATAAATTAAATTATTTATGACATCATGATGATGCAGCGATTACCTCATTATTTAACGATTTAAATAAAATGGAAAGATAATAAAATATCTAAGACCTACCCATGTCCAAAACCTATTGGATGAGTGGATTTCGAACCCTTATCACCTTATCTTCGAATTATATCAATGTGATACCTTTTTAATCCGAAAATCATTTTAAAATAAAGTAACTTATCTTTACTTTCCAAGAGTGCCCCTCCTCTCCCCTTATAAAAGGACCCCACCTCTACCTCTTTTTCCACACTGACAAAGCCTTTGGCTCAGCCAAACCCTGCCCATTTTGGCTCTCCACATCCCTCTATTACTCCTTGAAGCCTCACTTTGGGCAGAAGTCTTCCCAAGGAAGCCTTTGAGCTCAAACTAAAGGGAGTTACCCAATTTTAAGGTAAAGTCTTCACTTCACTCCGTTTGTTTTATTTTGCTTCTCCAACCCCCTAATCCCTTTTTATTCATTTATTTTGTAACAACTCCAGTATCTTAAATATACTAGGGTGTTGTTATAAGAAGGATTCGAGCTACACTTACACACACTTACTTCTAATGGTTAATGAACATACTGTTTCTGTGGATGGTGAATTTATGCCTCCCGAAATGATGATTGTTCAAAATTCTTTTAACACCTTCAAAGGTTGACATTAAGATGTCACTATATTTATATATGATATATAATATGTTTATGTTTTCTTTAAGCTTCTGTATTTTTCATTTTGGGTATACCTTTATGGTTTCCATTATGGGTAAACGCGATATCTTCATTTAAGGTAGTGCGGACTACCGCCCCCTCAAAGTGAGTTGATTCGTTAAATACCATATGTGGGACGTTTAAAGGATGTAACTATGATATTATATATGATATTATACTAGAATTATAATATACCTTTATATCATTATGATTACATTCTATAAAATACGAAATAGAAATGGAAGTAGTGTTCATGCGTACGTACGGCTTATCGTCTCAATGAACGGTGCATTTCATTTCTTAACTCTAAATGATTATGTAATATTATAAATGCATGCATGTACTGGATATATATGACATATATAATATCTACATCATGAATACCATTCTGGATATAATGGATACATGAACAACTTGAAATTATAAAGGGCTTATTTTTAACTCAAGTACCAATGATCGTTAAAACGACCGTTATTATCTTAAATAATTACATAGTGTTCATGACATGGAAATAAGTGATATAAAAGGAATAATGAACTTGAAAAAGGTTCTTAAACAAGTAGAAATTAACTCAAGTTTATTATTCAGGAGATTAAAGAACGACCGAGTCAAGTTGGACCCGAGGTATGGGACTTCGTCTCAATCTCCTTTCATTGAGGCATATTTTGTTTTATACACAACCTTCTTTTATACGGTGTATAAACACCCTTGACTTTTACGTTTATTCAAAATGAATCTTTTTTATATTAAGCGTTTACTAAATGACAAAAGGGAATGTTTTTGTCGTACGTATGTGGCGACAACGACTTCTCCGCCGCCGTGACCATTATTTGAGTTTCAGCTTCCTCTACAAGCCATACTTTTTTTAAAAGAAAAATAAATACCATGTTTTAATTTTCTTTTATTTTGGTATTGAAAATTGTTTTCATAATGTTTTTATATCAATGTGTTGTATTGATATCTTGTGATTGAAAGGTGGAAATGTTATGTTTCCTTTATGCATGTTTTATGTGATACGATTATGTTTAGGTTCTTGGGCATTATTATGAAGACGGGTCATTCAGTGATAGACTAAGGGCAGGTGAGCCCGATATAGCTCTCCAATGCATTGGGTAATGCGAAGGAGTGAAACGTTAAGGTTTCTCCGAAGAGATTTAGGGAATATACTGTGATGGGTATTCCAAACGTAACCAAGAGGGTTACTCCCTGCGTAAGAATGTTATGAATGCCTCAAGTTACCTTTATGTCTTATGATTTCTATGATTTATTAATGATTTGATGAGGTATGTTAAAGTGCTTATGTTTTATGGGTAAAGTATGATCTCATCCTTATGTATATATGTACCCATGTTTCCTTTCCATATTTTTATATCCCTTACTGAGCTTTTTATGCTCATCCCATGTTTTTTTGAAATGTTTTTCACAGGTCAAGGGAAAGGTACATGATATGATGATAGTGTCAAGGAAGTGTCAAGAAAGAATCCATGTTTATTTTAAATATGTTTCCATTGATGGGAATGGAGAATACTATCTTTATGTAACCACTTTGTTTATATGTGGAATGTAATGCAAGTTTTATGATCTAATTCTCTAAAACTCTAAACCCAAAAAGATCCTCAATGTGTAATCTTGTAATAACTCAAGATTAATTAAGGTTTAAGGCTGGGGACTAAATGAATCCCTTGTTTAACCTCAAAAATCATCCGATATCACTGCTTTTTTAGGTTTCCTCTGATAGGTTATAATGATATGTATTTTTTATGTGTCTAAGAAGGTTTATAGTAAACAAGAACCTAATTGGAAGTAATATAGCACACTTATGTGCTTCGATTCATGTTTCCATTTTTTCAAAGGAACTAAACTAGTATGGTCATTTAGCGTCTTCTATATAAAGTATCAAGTATTTGGAAAATTTTATGAAATGTTAATATATGGAAATATTGGGTCACTATAGTTGGTATCAGAGAAATGATATAGTTATCCTTTGGAATATGTGATGAGAACACATTAGTGAGAACCCTAAGGACATGTAGAAGGATGGGTCTATAGATAATGAATAGTATAAGAACCTGTTCTAGATTTTTGGAAAACAAAAGATTGATTTTTTTCCTAAAAATAAATCGATTTCTGGATTCTATAGGTTGATGTAGCTTTTGAAAAGATGTACCTAGGGGTAACAACTCTAACAATATGTTCCGGGGTTGATTCAGGGTAATTTGGTACACAACAATGAGACTTACTGCACACCTGGTTTAACACTATTGGGGGATATTCCTTGGAAATTCACAAAGACAACATGATCCATCATGAAGGATTTAAACAGAATTTGTATATTAATTACATAGGATAAATATTTTTTACCATAGATTAAGTAAGGTTTCATAATTTAGATACCATATAGGGGAATGTTCATTAACATGTTGTTCCTCAATATAATACTGATTTCTTAATCTAAGAAATTTGGTTTAAGTGAATGGATGAAACTCAAAATAACCACACTAATGGTTATTACAATGGAAATTCAATGATTGTCCTACCAAAAACCAAATAATATGGGATATGGAATGAAAAACAAAATTTTAATGCTCACACACCATTATAAACCTATGAATCATTGTGGTTTCCAAATGAGAAGAGGAGGGAAAAAATAATGTTGAGTCTTTAATGAGGAAACACCCATCTTCGTTTAGAGGGTCTTCTAATTCAATTTTTTCATAACAATGGTTCAATACTGATAAAAATATATTCTCCATTCTATGGTGTTCAAAGTAGGAGAAATTCATTCTATAGGATTATCAGTTAAAAGGTGAAGTATACTAGTTGTGCAATCTAATTAATAATACGAGGAAATAAGATGAGATTGGATTTGTGGATTATAAAAAGATCAAGAACATATTTTTCAATAAGTTCATTAATTAGATTATTTAGAACATGGTTGAGGAAGAGATAATTGAGTTGAAACAAAGGGACGATGAATCTATTGGTATATATGAATATAATTCCACGATACATTTGAGGCATGCCTTAGAAATTATAATCCTACTCTAAAGTAAATTTGAGAGCTTATTCATTTGCCTAAGGCCAATCCTCATAAGTTCATTTCAATAAGAGACTTCAGTAGTAATTAAGAGATTTTGTGTTGTTCAATAAAGGTTGAAATTGAGGTTAGAGTCATGTTTGAACATCCTGGTTTTGATAAGAAAAGGAAGAAGGAGTTGAAAGGAAAATTTAAAAACCATAGTGGAAAGAAAATGATTTTTTCCTTTATTCTCAAAATGTGGAAATAATAATGGAGACATTTGTCTAAGGGTCATAATAAAAGTTTTATATGTTGAATGGAAGGTCACCTGGGAATATATTATCAAACTGATAGGAAGAAGTTAGCTCAAA
The DNA here is from genome assembly GCA_963277665.1 of Viscum album. Lineage (NCBI taxonomy): Eukaryota > Viridiplantae > Streptophyta > Magnoliopsida > Santalales > Viscaceae > Viscum > Viscum album. Next base: position 2,027,626,260 of record OY728143.1, on the reverse strand, counting down.
ATTCTATTGGAGAAAAAGCTACATGAATAAACCTCCCACGCTTCAGCTCTAAATGTGTAAGGAGAATTGAAATTATTTCAACCACTGCATAAACCCAAGGGATTGTGAGGACGAATGGAATAAAAAACCACTTATTCCAAGGTAAAAGGGGAAATCTCACACCATCTCTATTTTAGATTAGGGGTGTGACAATGACATGATGAAAGGTACACTTATCATCAAATCTAGAACTTATAATGTCATATTTGATTCTAGATCCACCAACTCCTTCATATATAAAGAATTTTCAATGGGTTGTAAGATTCTACTAAAACAATTAGATGTGGAAATAGTAGTGAACACCCCAAATGATTTGATGGTCACATACAATTTATTCGATTCATCTCTGGATGATGTTTCTGGGAATGTGATTCCCAAAAATCTTTTAATTCTTCCATTGGTTTAATTTTATTTCCTCTTAGAAATTAATTGGATTTTTCTACATAAGTATCTCATTTTTTTATCAAGGATAAGATGTTATGTTTTATGTTTCCAACAATCATATGATCATCAATCAATGTGACCATACGCATGAACTTACTATAGATATTACATCAATAGTATGTGTCATAATTCTCAATCCAAAGGGTTTTTTTTTATCTCAAATGGCTGGGATGAAAATCGGCATCGATGATATTTCTATTATTAGACAATTTGGGGATGTATTTAAATAATATATTTGTAGAATTTCATCAAAAAGTGAAGATGAATTCTAAATAGGACTCATACCTAGTTCCACAACAATTTTAAAGACCCCTTATAGAATATCTGTAATTAAGTTTCATCAAGTGAGGAAGAAACACCAAAAAAACCAAGATATGGGATTCATTCAGCCATTTATTTCACCTTGGGGTGATCTTATTTTTTTATTTGAAAAAGAAATTTAAATCATTGTGACTCTTAATTATTTATTGGGAGTTAAAAAATATCCAAATCTGGAACAAGTATTCTCTTTTTGTGAGATACACTCTTTATTCACCATGCATTCCTTTTATGCAGTGTGTATACATCCCATGGATTTATTAAATAATTCATATATTTTAATTTATAGGTATTTTCATATCAGTTCTATGATATTTATTTCAGGGTTTATTGTTTCAGAAACTACAAAATCGGTAAGATAGATTGGTCTCAATTTTCATTCTTTTAGACACATGTTTTATTATGCACCAACATTAATTTTTGCGGTGTATATACTTTTATTCGAAATGATGTATCCTGAATCTACGTAATATTGTGATATTTTAGGATTCATTTACCTTAATATTATTACATGTATAGTATGATCCCATGTTATCATGTGATATTATTTTATTGAAATAATCTCTTCATTTATTGAGATTGATTCAGATTATACATCCTTTATTGAAATTATTATCCATATCTCATGAAGAATCTTGTTTTTTCTTATCCTATGATTATTAAAGATATAATAATGTATTAGTACCATTTTTACACTATTTTGTAATGAATAATTGTTTTAAAAATAAATTATGAAAATCTGACCGTATTTCACTCTTCGATGGGAAATCTATAATATCAAAAAACAATTTTTAAAAAAATGTTTTCTGAAATATTCTTAAATGATCCAAGAATATAATTTTAAAGGATAATTGTTTTTAATTTTTTTTATAGATTTCAAAGAATCCATTTTATGTTTTCAAATATATTTTCAAAGATAACTGTTTTTTAATTTTTTTAGGTTTTAAAAATAGTTTTTCAATGAATAGATGATTTTTTCCTCATGACATATTATTAAAATATATCTAAAATATATTCATCATTAGTAATAATATCTTTTGTTTCTCCACCTAACATTTGTACTATTATTAAATGTTTCCATTCATTTTATTTCTCATAATTGAAAATTTTTGGATGGCATGATTTCTATGAATCCCATTTCTATTTCATGGGTTATATGCCTTTGGAGATCGCTTTTTCATAGGTTATGTTTATGATGAGATGATTATGAAGATTGAATTTTTTCCATGGGTTATGATATGATTACATGTTATAATACCCATTTCATTTCAAGGTTTACGATATGATTATTTATTATATAGTGGCACATGTATATATGATTTCATTATGGGATGGGTGAGACATATATCTACCTATAATTCATTGGGTAAAGATTTATATCTCATGAGATAGAGATGGATAGAATGAAGTGTGAACATGATTCAATGTTACATGACTTGAATGAGGAGTGAACTCGATTCAGTAATACATGGCAGGAGCAGGCTGATAACAAGGATAAGTAATGGGATTTTTCCACTAACATGGACTTGGAAGAAAATTCCTTGACTACAATGGAAATCATTATACATGATTATGTGTCTTCCAAAATACCATGTTTTATTTATATGCTATGCTTTCATGGATTACGTTCTATACTTATGATTCATGTCTTATGAACTACCAATATTTAAGCCATGATTCTAGTTTTTGATCATTATTGTTAATGGTGTGATCTTATATTTTCATGATCATGTATGCATACCCCCATGCTCTTGTTTTTTCTAACATGTATCCCTTGTTTAGCCTTACTGATCATTTGATATCACCCCTTTTTATGTTACCTTGGATAGGTTATAGAGATATGTATTATGTTTTATGTGCATAGGAAGGGTTCTAGTCAATAATAACCTAATGGGAGGTAATATAGAACACTTATATAACATTGTACATGTTTCCATTTTTTCTAATACACTAGAATAGTAAATCCATTTAGCGCCTGTTATATAATGTTTCAAGTTGTAGGAAAAAGTTATGTAATATTAATGTATGAAAATATTGGGACACTATAGTTGGTATCAGAGAAACGTTTTAGTCAACCTTTATTATATATGATGAGAAAAAAATTAGTGAGAACCCTAAGGACATGAATAGGAATGTGTCTATGGATAAAAATAAGTATAAGAAAATGTTCTAGAATTTTGGAGAAGGATATTGATTGGTTTCCTAGAAATACATCCATGTATGGATACTTCCGGTGAATTTTGCTTTGGAATAGATGTAACTATGGGTAACAACACTAAAAATATGTTATGGGGATGGATTTGGGTTATTTGGTACACAAAAATGAGCCACACTGCACACCTGTTTTAGCACTCCTGGGGGATATTCATTGGGAAATCACAAACACTTCATGAGCCATAATGAAGGATTTAAATAGAATTTGGCTATGAATAACCTAGGAAAAATCAATGTTATGATATTTTAAGTAAGGTTTCATAATTTAGAAACCCTATAAATTAATTTTCATGATCATGTTGTTCCTCAATATCTTACTGATTTTTTTCTCGATGCTATTTAGTTTTAGTCAATGGATGGAACTGAAAATAACCACACTAATGGTGATTACAATGGAAAATTCAATGATGGTCCTCCCAAAAACCAAATTCAATTGGGGATGGAATGAAAAACCTCATTTATATGCTCACAAATAATAGTTAATATTTGAATAATGGTGGCATCCAATTGAGAAGAAGGGGGAAAAACATTATATTGAGTCCTTCATGTGGTTACACCAACCTTCTTTCAGAGGGACTTCTATTTCACTTATTGCATAATAATGGATTAATACTTATGAATAGATATTCTCCATTATCTTATGTTTAGAGCAGGAGAAAGTCATTCTGGAGGTCTATCATATAGAAGCTAAAGTATATTAGCGGTGTAATTTAATCAAGAATACCTTGAATTTAGATGATATTGGATCTATGGATTGGGAAAAGTTCAAGAACTTATTTTTTTCAAAAGTTTTATTCCTTGGATTCTTCCAAATAAGGTGGAGGAAGAGTTCATTTAGTTGAATAATAATGATGATAAATCTATTGGTATATAGGAGGCTAATTCCACGATACAATGGAGGTATGATTTAGTTATTATAATCCAACTATAAAGTAAATTTGATATGTTCTTCTATTTCCTAAGGCCAATTCTCATAAGGGAGTTTCAATAAGAGACTTTAGTAGCTATGTAGAGATTTTTGGTTGTGCAATCAAGGTTGATGTTGATATTGGAGAAATGTTTGAACCTCCTGGTTTTGATAATAAGAGGATAATGTAGATCACATGAAATTTTAAAAACCGTAGAGAAAACAATACGGATTTTCTTTCTTCACAAAATGTGGGAATAAGAATGGAAGAATTTTTCTTAAGGGGCATATTAAATATTTTATGTGTTTAATGGAAGGTCACCTAGAAATTTATTATCAAATTGATGGGATGAAGTTAGCTCAATATTCTAATGGATAGAAATCTGAAAAGAATGATCCTCCAACACTTCTGTTCTAAAAGTGCATGGAGAATGGCCATTATGCTAACCACAACCCAAACCACGGGCTGATGATAATGAATGGAATCAAAAACCTCTTAAGCCAAGGGACAAGGGTTAATCTCATGAAATCATTATTTTTGATGAGGGGTGTGATAATGACATGATTAAAGGTAGTCTTACCATCAACTCTAGAAATTCAAATGTCATATTTAATTCTCAATCCACCAACTCCATAATATCTGAAGAATTTTAAATGGTTTTTAAGATTATACTAAAACAATTATATGTGGAAATAGTAGTGAAAATCCGTAATGGTATGATGATCACATCTCATGTATATTATTCCTCTCTGGATGATATTTGAGGGAATTTGATTCCAATTTTTTTTCAGTATTCCATTGGTTTAAATTTTTTTTCCTATTAGGAATTGATTGTGTTTTTCATCATAAATTCAATATTTATTTTTGGGAAAGGTATGTTATGTTTGATGTTTCCAACCATCATATGATCATCCATCAATGTGACGATATGAATAAAATTACTATGGACTTTACAACCATAGTATGTGTCGTAATTCCCATTTCTAAGGGGAATTTATCTCAAATGGTTGTGGAGAAAATTGACATTGATGATATTTCTATTATTTGACAATTTTTGGATGTATTTACAGAATATTTTCCAAGACATTATCCAAAAAGGGACATTTAATTCTCTATATAACTCATACCTGTTTGCACACCAATTTTAAAGACCCTTATAGTATATCCCTAATAAAGTTTCAAGAAGTGAAGAAAAAACTCCATGAAATCCTTAATATCAGATTTGTTCGGCCATGTGTTTCAACTTAGGGTGAACCTGTTATCTTTTTGAAAAAGAAACTTAGATCAATGTGACTCTACATTATTTATTGATATTTAAACCAGATAAAAATCTAGAACAAGTATCCTCTTCCCTATATTGATATCTTATTTGACCAACTCTGTGGTGCTCAATAGTTTTCTAATATTGACATTGGTTCTGGATATCATCCATTGAGGGTCAAGAAAAATGACATTACAAAGATGATTTTCCATATAAGGTATAGAAAATATGAATATACTGTGATTCCTTTTGGCCTTACTAATGACACTACTATCTTTATAGATATAATGTATTGAGTCTGTAGAGATTACCTTGACTAGTTTGTGGTAGTCTATATATATGATATTCTTATCTATTCAATGATAATGGAAGAGTAGGAAAATCACTATATAATTATACTAAATACCGAAAGGAAAATGAAACTATATGAAAAATTTAAAAAGTGTGAATTGTTGTGTAAAAAGGTTTCATTTTTAGACCACATAATCCCATGATATGGTATAAAATAAGATCCATCAAAGATAGAGGCTATTGAATGAAGACCTAGACTTTCCATGGTTATATAGATCCATATCTTTCATGGTTTAGAAATATATTATTGATAGCATGTGGAGAATTTAACATGAATATCTAATCGTTTAACGAGGTTAACATAGAAGGGTGTCAGGTTCCTCTGGAATGATGAATTTGAGGAACATTTCGAGTAAATGAAGAGAAGGCTAGTAAACACACTTCTTCTCCCATTACCCTATTGTGGAAAATAATTTATAACATATAGGGATTCATCCATGAAGTGATTGGGATTTTTCCTTATCTAGAATATCATGGTTATCATGTATGACTCGTAGTAGTTGATGATTCATGTGAAAAATTAACCAAATCCTTATTTGGATTTAGTAGCAGTATATTTTGAAATAAATATATGGAGGTATTATCTTTATAGAGAAATGTCTGATATATATATTTATCATAAAATTATGAAATATATATTCACACATAAGGACTTGAACATGTGCTAGATAATATATTTTATGTTTATAATGGATTATAACTTCTCAATAAATTACCACCCAGGGAAGAAATGTATAGCTCTAACATGTTGTGATATGGTTGGTGAAAGAAATATATTAGGACCTCTGATCACTGACGAAATTGTTGATAAGGTTAGAATAATTCACTAGAATATCAATTTAACTCAATGTTTGAAGCAAAGTTATAGTGATAATAGATGACGAGATCTATGATTTATTGTTTCTAAAACGGTGTTTCTATGGATCTCTACCATGAAAAAGGTTATGAGGTTCAGAATGAAAGGAGAACTAAGCCCTTGGAATATCAATCCTTTGGAGATTCATGATCATATATGGATAGTTTCATATCTCTTGAAACGTCATTTAAATCTATCTCATGTCCATGGTGTGTTCCATGTATCTCTCTTGAGGAATTAAATACCTATCCCTTCACATGTATTAAACTCATTGGTCATACTGCTGGAGTAGGATATATCTTATGAGGAATAACCACATTAAGTTATAGATTAATTAGAGAAATTTTTATTAAACAGACCACTCACATGGTCAATGTACTGTGAAAAAATCACCAGTTATATGAATCTATTTGTGAACATCAGGATATGACTCAGCAAAATTATCGTCATTTGTTTTTACCAAAATGATGAATTATGTTCAAGAAATTCAGTTTATGAGGGTAAGAATGTAACACTCATAGTTTTTATGTATTTTTTTCTCAAAGGAATTGAATATCTATTGATATATTTAATTGAACTAGTTAAAATATTTAATTCATATGGCACATAAATTGGGTACATTATAGACAACACTGTCTTGGCGTATGTGACACGCAACACTAATTTTCTATGAAATATTTTTTTAAATGAGATTATTATAACCTAGGAATTGATATCCATTATATGAATAGTATCAACTACTTTAAAAATAGTTCATATATTTTTTTAAATAAACAAAAAACACAAATTATGAATGTTATAATTTTTTTGGTAAATATTTATATGTGTTAAAATAATATTTTCTAAAATGAACTTCTTTTCATGTCCATATATGAAAAAAATTAAAATAATTGTAGAAACATTTATAAAATTAATTTTATAAAATATTCTTCATTTTTTGAAATTATAATTTAAAAATTAGCATATGGAGAATTTTTGGAACTTTTTTGGAAAACTTCATTTTTTATAAATAGTGAAAAATACTGAATTTTAGTTCAAAATTTATTTTTCATCTAATATATTTATAAGGATAAATTATATTTTTAAAGAGGTTTCAATGATGAATTCATAATATTAACAGTTACTAAAATGTAAGATATTAGAACCAATTTCACATTAAAGTTGGATATAGAAACTTAGTAAATTTTGATTATGTTAAAAAACTCAGATTGTTGTCCCGTTAACGAGATAAAATGTTAATTAATTTCTACCACTTATGTTATTGTGATTTAAAATAATTGATTCCATATTTTTTATCAGTAGAAATTATAATGAATAATAAGGTCAGCTTATTTATTTTACCTAAAATATTAGTGAATTTAATTAAAATTAATTACAATGATTAAGGTAAAATTAATCTTAATAAGGGAATAAACCTTAAACATAATGGCCCAAATAACCTAGAAACTTTTGAAACACCCTTTGGATGGTAATAAATCATAATTCCACCTTTCATTATTTATTTTGGTTGTTTTTTCATGACTTTTTTGTTAAAAACAATGGTATACCTATGTTTATTTTCCAAAAATACATAGTGATTCCATTCCTTTCCATATATAAGGCCATAACATCTCCCCCTACTTAAAACATATCAAACCACATAAGAAAAGACCATATACTCCCAATAAACTTCCCATCATCCCGTTCTTCCTCATTGAATCCTAAATTTACGAACAATGAAATCTATGGATTCGTTTTGGTGAAAACCAAAAGGAGTCACCCAACGAATATTAACATACACCCTCACGCTACTTTCTATTATTTCAATTCTATACTCCCTAAAACATTTTTATAAAATTATTGAATAACAAAAATAGTATCAAAAAAACACTAGGATGTTTTTATTCTAATGGTTTGACCTACATATACACACACCTCCATCTAATGGTTAATAATCATATAGTTTATGTATACGGTGAATTACCGCCTCACAAAACGATGTTTGTTCATTCTTAATTTACCACATCTCATGGTGTTCATTATGATATAAAATGTGTTTTTATATAATATATAAGATATATATAATGTATTTATTCTTTTTTATTTATTTTTGAACAGATATATTTATACATTCAATTTTTTGTAAAAACGATAACTTTGTTTTAAGAAACGTGGACTACCGCCACCTCAAATGGATGTGATTTGTTCACACACAACATGGAATGTATTAAAGATGAGTTTAGTGAACTAATGTAATATTTATAAAATTATAATCATAATTTATTGATATTATATGCATATAAAAATATATTTCATTATCTATTATTTCATACAATATGAAAATAAAAATGGAAACAACGTTCATGTGTGTGTATGGATTACCATCTCCATGACTGGTATATTCCATTTCAAAAATATATATTAAATAGATTGTTATAATTAACATATACTTAATATAAATTGTACATAAATAATTTTTTACATTTGGGAAATCATGATATAAATATGAGGACCAATGGTAAAACAAATTAAGACACATGTAAAAAACAAAGAGAATATAACCCAAAGTGAAACCTTTCTTAGAATTGTTAACCAGTGAGTAATATAATGTCATAATAAAAAAATGGTATTTTATATAATAATACTATTCTATAAATATTTTATAATAAAATTACATTTATTATACATCTATATTGTATGAGTATGAAGAGAGTTAAGACACAAGGTTAGAGGATTTTATCTCCCTTTTTATTTCATTGAGTAACATGATTTATTCACCATATATTTCTTTAATGTTGTGTGTAGACTACCCATAGATGTAATTTATGATTATTATACTTATACTTATAGGTATATACATATAAATTAAATGTTTATTATTTCATGGGATGTTGTTTCAAATCTACGAAATCAGTAAGATTGTGTTGTCTCAATTTTTCTTCTTTGAGACACATGTATTACTCTGCACCTACATTTTTTAAGGTGTATATAATTCAATTTGACATGATATATCTTGAATATAAATAATATAATGATATTTTTAACATCATTTAATTTCATTTTCTTACATGTATATTATGATCTGATGTTACCTTGTGATAATCGTTGATTGAAACAATCTCACCGTTTATTGTAATTGTTTATGATTATGCATCATATATTGAAATTTTATAATCCATATCTCAAGAAAACTCATGATTTTTATTATAATCTAGTTATTCATGATATATTTATGATTTAGACCCATTTTATATCAATTTTTTACCTATTATAATTAAAAATAATGTTTTTATGAAAATATGATCGTATTTCTCTCTTTAGTGAGAAATTTATTTTATTTAAAATCAATGTTTTAAAAAGTGTTTTCAAATGATAATAAAAGATTATTTTCAAGGGAAAAATGTTTTAAAAAATGTTCATTGTTTTCAATTATTATTTGATAAGTTTAAATGATATTTTAAATAAATATGGATTTTGAAAATGTTTTTTGTTTTACAAAAAAGGTTTACAATAAAAAAAGGATATTTTCTACAAGAAATGTTATTAAAAGATCATTAAAATTATTTAACTTCTATGATTGAATTTGTTGGTTTGACTGATTCCTTTTTGAGGAAATTATTCAATATTTCCCTTATTATTATTTTGCAAAATGTATTATGTTTTGATTGCATGATGTTAATGAAACTCGTTTCTCTTTCATGAGTCATATGAATTTAAACCTACTTACATTAACGGGTTATGATTATGATGAAATAACCATGAAACCAATATTTTTACATAGGTTATGATATGATTACATATTTATAATACCCATTTCATTTCATGGGTAAAGATATGATTATTTATAATCTTTTATAACATGTGTATATAATTTCATTATGGTATTGGTGGGACCTATATCTCCCTCCGATGAATGGTATGGAGATTTATATATTATTATATTCACATAGATAGAACATGTTCTGAACTTAGTTTAGTAGTATAAGGATGGAATGAGGAGTGCACTTGATACAATAATATAGGGTTGTAATGGGGAGTTGAGACAATTTAGTAAGAAATAATTTCCACTAAGATATCATTGGTAGCAATTCCATGACTTCTATCGAAATCATTATATGTACTTATGTGTATGAAAAAATTCCATGTTTTATTCCTATGTTTATATTTCATGGATTATGTACCTTATTTCTTTATTATTCATGTATTATGAACTAAAACCAATTTATTCCATGATTCTATTTTATGATCTTTGATGTGCATGGCATGATATTCTATTTTCATGATCACATTATCCTACCACTATGATCATATTTATTATTACATGTATACATTATTAACCCTTACTGAGAATCTCAGATCACCCCTTTTTATGTTTCCTTCCCCAGATTATAAAGATATGTATTATTTTTATTTGTCAAAGTACTGTTTAAGTCAACATGATCCTAATGGGAGATAATGTAGATTACATATGTACTAGTGTTCATGTTTACATGTTCCCAAATTCACTAGACTTGTATGGTGTTTGGGTGTCTATTTTCATAATGTTTCAGTTATTCAACAAAAGTTATGTAATGTTAATTTTTAAAAATCATGGGTCGCTATAGATTTTTGGTTTTGGATTCAAGGGGTTGTAGAATATGGATCTAAGGATATGGTCAAGGTTGTGTTCATCTTCAAATACCAGGTTGGTGGTCTTCACACTATATCCAATAGTCTTGAGGTTGATTTGTGCATGCTGGGTTTTTATTTTACCTCATACTTGCTATTAATTTTTTACATTTAGTTATATTTGGTAAAATGGTTGGATTGATGATGAATTAAATCCCTCATGATCCCCATAGGACACGTTGAGGATGATTTTATCAATTAAAACCACCCATGTGGTATGCCAATATTTCCAAACATGGATAACTAAATTGTTATGAATAAAACTACTGTTTGAAAAATTAGATCCTGTGATGAACATATTAATATGATTAGTTTAATTATAAAGGGGTGTAAGGATCGTTGTGTCTAGACTTGGGTAATAAATTAAGGTATTTTTTAGATTAACATGAAATGGGTTGGATGTAATAATGTGACTCATGATTTGTACCTAAAATTCATAAGTGGGTTAAATCATGTGATGTTATGAACATGTTAAGTGGTTAATGTTAATGAGTTGATAAATGTGTTAAATGGGTTAACCATTGTGAATCGATGAATATATAATTGATATATGGCATGGGAATTCTTGAATATTCATAAATGGTAAGGGAACAAGGTATGAAAATGGGTTAAATGGGATATGCAATATAAATGATAATGGTAAAAATGTGTTATATCTTGACAATGGTCGACATTTTGATTGGGAATTAAATTTAAATTGTGCTTACTTGGTTAACATGGAATTAAGAAGAAATATGTGTAAAAAGAATTTAATTTTTAATATGGTATAAGTTATTGTTTGGCATAACATTAGTAGGTTAATTTGAAATGAATTGTACATGGTGAATACACCATCAGGATTTGGAATAATAATGATTTATGTATTAAATGATGTATACTGGTGATTGTTTTGTGTATTGTTTGAGCATGGATTGGAATATCACATATGTGGTTAATTCACAAATAATCATGTGCACTTGGCCTGGTGGTATGTGGGGTATTTCCTTGAGGTTCTATAGCTGTGGGTTCATTTGGATTGATGCTATAAACCCCACCCCTAGAATTCATTGGTTAGGGAGTCAGACTGAGCTTCTATTCGCAAAATAGATTCATTAGATGAGGCTACCTAGACTGATTCTCCAAGGTATGTGTGATAGAATACCTTGACTAATGATCCAAGGTAAGAAAGATATAATTTCTGTGAAATGTTTAACCCTATGAGATAGGTACCATGGCATATCCCTTTTGCATAGTTTTTTACCAGATTAGGAATTTTTTTTAAATTATATTAATTCCTAAACAATGGAATTGGTAATGAAAATGGACTCAGTGAATTAATGTTTAATGTGAATATTGTTAATTAATGGCCCTAATTTTTCTACTTTTTACCATTCATTTATTTTGTTTTTGCATGCGCTACTTTTTATTCTGGATATTTTGTTAACACCATTTTTGGGTAGCCTACTAAATTTTACTCACACCCCTCTCGAGATGTTATTAGGTAACCAAGCTGATTTCATGGTGGCTGGTCAGGACAAGGGAAAGGGACCTATACTAGGGATTTGAGTTGGGATGTGATCTACATAGATGAGGATATAGACTTGAAGTTAGGTACAAATTTTTAAATTTAACTATATTTATTATTATGTGGTTTCATCAATTTTGGAATTGTTAGTATTACAAGTAATAATTATGGTTTTGGTTATTAATTTCACCCATTTTGGGAAATTATTTAGTAATGAATGTTTTTGTTTTTTTTTTCTTTTTTTATTTCACGCGTTATCTACAATGGATTTATTTGTTAAAGTGAGTATATTTTTCATATATGACATATTAATCCCTCGTGACTAGTAGATAACCTATGGTGTATGGGGAGGCATGCTTCAGGTCATGGCGTGACTACACCTAAGGCACCAGTTTAGTGGCTTCTCAGTTAGGGAAGTTATAATGTGGTATCAGAGTGGTTATTTTCTATGTTATTTATATTTGGGGATAATTAATGTGAGATTATAATGTTTTGGGACATGGAAATGAGCTCATTAAAGAGAGTAGAAAACCCAAGTATGAGGGAAAACCCATGTCACGCAGGGTGGGAATTTTTTTTGTTGGTTAGTGTTAAAGATGAATGATATTTAACCATTTGGTGATGCACTTGTTGTTTTTAGTGAATAGTTTATGATATTTGACTCATTAATGGAATTTAATGGGGTTATGAATTATTGAATAACTATAATTACATAGGGATATAGGTGTCTTGCATCATGATATCCACACACGGAATTGGTGTGTGGGATATGAAGTGTAGAATCAATTTTTTTTTACTTTCATAAACATTAGAATAAAATGATGTATAATAACGTTTATGTAAATTGGAAAATGGAATGGTTGTTATTTAGTGGTCAATGAAATATACTTCATGAAGGTTATGAATGAGTTAACATATTGGTTGTAACAAGTTGTGAAATTGGAAATGTTCCTACGAGGATGGATTTATGTTGTGAGAGTGGAAATAGTTCTAAAAAGGAGTCCAATTAATGAATTTTGACTGTGTGTGTTAGCTTACCCCATGTTATCCATGAACCATGGTAGGGATGGTCTATGGTAGATTTTTAGATTTTATGAATTCTATTGGGATAGTTTATGTGGAGTGGGTTATTAAGGAATATAGTGAAGTTTGTTTCTGTTTATATTTTACTCTTATCAATATTTTTAGATTTATCTATTGATGAAATTTTTTCAAACATAGATTCTAAATATTTATTGGTTTTGAATCATTAGATAAATTAAAGGTTTAATATGTAAATGGTTGAGTTTGAATTGGTGATTTTATTTTCTGATGGATGTATAATGATGGGTCTTTTGGGGGACCGAAGTATTGATTTTTTACTTTCAGTGTATATCTATCCCTTATGTGGGTGGTTTGAGAAGTGAGAGTACCCTAGTTTTAGATATTTCTTTTGTTCCATGATTTTGTGATGGGTTTTGAGGTATGGTAAGTGTGATTTTCCTATTATACTCACAGTAGGGTTGTATTTGTGGATGGTAAGACGTCATCTGGTAATGTGAGCATGGGATCCTATATGGGTTGTGATCAGGGGGTATATGATTGAACATAAGTATGATAGCTGGTTTGTGGTGAACATTGTTGGTTGGAACATTACAAGTTGTTTTTAGACCCTTGGGAGTTGTTTTGGCTCATAGTGTCGATGTATGTGTACAAGTATCATTGGTGTAGGATTGATAGTAAATGGTATCATGGTGCACTAGGTGCAGTGTGTATGAGAATGGGGGTAAGAATTTTGTGCATGAGTAATGTTTTTATAATTGATTGATATGAATGTCATATAGAGAGAGATAATGGAATTTTCCTGTCTTGTGTCTATTTTAGATAGTTGGTATCATTTTTTCCTTTGAGGTTTTCTATGAGATGGGACAAATGAGGTATCTTGTTAATTTTGACGTGTGATGCGTAGGTGGATGCTTTTGACGTTTGTAGTGGAACACGAAGAGTTTTTCCTTGTGAGGGTTTGGCCTATAGGTTATTTTAAAAGGACCGATGTCTTTGTTAATTCTACTTTAGTTGGAATATGAGTTTTCAATCTTTTGAAATTTAGGGGAACCTCGAGGGAGGTTAGATAGTGTTGCAAGTACCTTAGAGTATGTAGTATTGGAGATACTTAAGAGGTAGAATATATGCCATATGACTACCACGGAGGTTCGTTAAATGGTATTTTTAATATTGAAATTATTTTTCATATGAGCTCTTGTATTCTTGTGGTTGGTGGTGATGATGGTTTAGAAGGGCACGATAGTAAGAATACTAGACATGGTAGTGTTGAAAACGTTTGATGATGGAATTAGATGGATCTGGAAGGATTTAAAAAGATGATAAAGGAATGGATATATGTTAAGACTATGAAATTGACGCATGAGGGGAAGGTTATTCATGTGGTTAGACTCATCATTTAGAAGTATGGGTTTTTGAGAAGGGAACATTGATAATGACTCAAATTCGAAGAGATTGATGGTTTAGGAGGCCTGGTTGGTAGTGTAATATGATGATGGATCTGGTGATGTATGACTCAGGGAACCTAGAGTTGGGTTTAGAGGGTTGTTTCAAGATGATGTGTGACCTTTAGGGATCTATTGAGTACCAAGTGATGGGAATTCACCAAGGACGCATGATGCTATTGGGAGATGTACTTGGGTGGTTTGGATGTATGTTCATGTTGTTTTCCATGAAATCAAGGTAGGGAAGCACTAGGGATGTAGGACACTGATTTGTTTTGGATTACTCGGATGGAACATTTTTTATTTATTTTGGCCCATTGATATCATTTTGGGAGGACTGGAGAGGTGTGGTGGTGGTGGTTCCATGAGAAGTATTGGTTCATTACTTTTTGGTAGGGAGACAAGTAGTGTGGGTGAGTTAGATTAGTAACATCCCTGAGTTGTGGTGGATGAGTGTTGATGAGGTGTTGGAATGCAGGGAATCCCAAGACATTCAACCATTCATTGTTTTATAGTAATGGATGGTGATGTTTGTGATGTATTGTTTTAGCAGTTTTAGGCAATGATTTAACAACATACTTTTAGCTAGTGACGATCATGCCCAATATCTTGACCTTATATCAAGTACACTGAGAGAGATCTAGTATTACACCTAGCTTCTTGGATGTATTTTGGATCGATGTGGGTACTCTTGGAAGAAATATACATGGAGTGGTGTGTGTGGAGCTTAATGTTAAGAAATTACACCATCAACTGTTTATAGGAGAGGTCCTTGTTATCGACTGAATGTTGACGAATTCCATGGGTGCCATTCTCGAAAGATAAAAATGAGTTTTTGGTGTTGTTTTTTCACTATTATATGGAAATAAAAAATTTCCATGTTCATGTTGTGGAGTTTACTTTATGATCAAAGTGTGATCTGTGGTGGTTTATTTTTCTTGTGGAATGTAGTGATAATGACACTCATGAGGTGGGGAGTGATAATTCAGTCATGAATGAGTAGACAATAGAATGTAGTTGATGTGGTGGAATTAGGATTCAAATAACAATCATGTGAGTGGCACTATGGGTTTCTATTAGAGGACATGAGGGCCTTGTTTGTGGTTGTGGAATTAGATAAGGATTGGATTTTGAATCCAGGTGGTTCCAAATGGAATTTGAGTTTCCTATGAAAAAGTCATACAATGGCATGGTAAGGCATGCAAATAATTTTTCGAAAGGGAAGGTGAGTTCTATAACTTCACTAAAAATCATTTATGGACTCAGATAGGTGTCTTGGGGTGATAGTGGAATGTCTTGATGTGTGAAGGTACCAAGGACATTTGAAACAGTTTCATGCCAATAGTGAAGCAGGGTGTTTCAGGATATGTCGACTGAGGATGGACCAACTCCAATTGGAAATAGGTAATGAAGTGGTGAGTTTTAAACCACCTATAATGAATTTTTGGAATTGCAAATGCATTTCTATATAAAAAATTTGTTTTTAGGAAGAACCTTGTCGATTTCAGTCGATATAGAGATGATGAATGTATTTGTGTTAGGAATATTAGTGGGTGTGATGGAGAATGATGATGTTTTGGAAGGTATTAAATTCATTGAATGTGAAATTTACACATTTCAGGTAATTCCCCTTGTACAATCCTGAGCTTTTAAAATAAGACACTATGTTTAATAACATACATGATGTGTCACTTTAATCTTTTTCTAACAACTAAATAATATTTCATAAATGATACCTTATAACTTAGCTATTAAAATGCAGAGAATGAACATTATTAATTGAATTATGAAAATATGGTTAATACTTATTTATAATTATTTCTTTGGGAAAAAATTGGTCATAAATGAATGTAAAAACCATTTTCAATAAAAGGAACAACTTTTTATTAAAAAAATTGAGATGAAAATAATTGAGTTTATAAAATAACTTTTTTTTTTGGATTTTTTTAATTAAATATATATTAAATATATTATATATAAATTTTAAAATTAATATTTTGTGTTTTATAGACATTATATATGAACAAATACAATTTTATGGACAAAATGAGCATTTTCACTAAAAATGGTGTTTTACCACATTTTGATGGAAACCTCATTTTAAGTACAGTTTTGACACAATAATAGGTTATATTTGAAAAAATAGACATATTATTTGGAACAAGAACATACACATCTATGTTGGTTGAGTTTTTTTGTTTTTTTCTGATAATATTCATTTTCAATTTATAGTGAAAAAATAATGCATTTAAATTCAAAACTATTTTTTCATCTAATTTACTAAAATTGGTAGATTATCCTTTTCATTGGTTTTAAAGTATAATTATATTAGGTTTTTATCATTTAATCTAAGTTTTTTATTAGAATTAATTTCACATTGAAATGTGATATAAACACAATTTAATCATTTGAAGTATTTTTCTTTTTTAAAACCCATTTTCTCATTTATTTCAATGGGATTAATTTTTATTTATTTACTAAAAATCGTCTGATTTAATGTTTTTAATAATGGAACTGAAATTTAGAATCATTGGGTCCAAATTATTTTAATTTTTTTCTTTTATTTTTGGATATAATTAATATAAACTACGTTAATTTTTATTCAAATCTTTTAATGGTAAATCGGGTAATTTAGGTAACAAAATAATATGATAAGGACAATTCAATTACCATATAAACATAAAAAATGAAATTTGCTAAGTAACCATTGTCACTTTAAGCATAAGGATTGGAATTGACTAATTTAATGGAATTTTTTCAAGGAGAATGATATAAATATTAATAAAATTGAAAAAAGTTACATGAATGTTACAAAATGCACCCTCTTATTTCTTATATTATAGTAATTATAATATAGTGATAAATATAATATTACATCCAAACAATAGTCCCAAAAAATATAATGAAATTATCTACATTATGATATTTTATTTACAATTTTTATAGATTAAATTTTTAATATAAATAATGACACAATTGAGATATAGTAATTATATTATTAATATAAATATCAAAAAAGTGATATTAAAAACATTAAAATAAATATAATTTGAATTATTAATGGAAATACATGAATTTTATTGGTGAATATGACATATTAAGAGTATATTAAATGATATTTTAAGAAGTTATCTCTTGTTTTGTATATTATTTAAATTAAATTAAATAAATATTGTCAAAATTGAATCTATTAATATTTTATAAAAATAATATTTTATTAAATTATTTTAAAATCATAAAAATCATTTAAAAACGATATTATAAGGTCTAAATTTTCATTATGTTTCCATTTATTTCAAATTGACCCCATATAATTAATCTTTATAGCCTTTTAATATTCAAAATGTTGATAATAAAAATATAAATAAAATAGAAAAATTAAGGGTAAAAAAATGATAAAATAAAATCAAAACATTTACAAAAATTATAGGTTTATAGGATTTCAAACTATCCAAATATTATATTTGACATAATTAAATTTTTATTCATTTGGATTTAAAAATTAATTTATATAAATTTAATAGTTTAAGAGTTTCCAGGGGTTCCCCTTCCCTCTAATACAAAAGGGAACCACTATTCCCTATTACCCACACTTGAAGAACCCTTTGGATCAACAAAAAATTACCCAAAGACCTTACTAAAATCCCTCCCCATATTATCAAGGACTTATTTAAGGAATAACACCATCCTTAGAGGTGTTAAGGTGTTCTTCAAAGGTGATCAATCAAAGAAGTCTTATTGTTTTTATTTAAGTATTTCTATATTATTCTTTCTTCCACTACTTCAAATCTCTTTAAACCATGATGAAATAATAACTCCAATGTCCTCAATATACTAATATTTTATTATGTTAATATCATCACTAAAATTCATATATAATTTCATTAAATAAGAAATGGACTTTTCATTTGTGTGTATGGAAGACAACCATCTCACGAACTGATATACTTCATTTTTCATCACTGTATTTAAATAATGGTTATAATGATGGAATTAAATGTACATATGTGATATTAATGACATATTAATAATTATAATATAATAATATATCAACTATGTTATTAATTTCTATGCATATAAAAATTATAACATCATTCATTTGTACGTGTAAACTATCACCTCCATCAATCTATGTGATTTGATTTTATTCACTACATCAATTATATGATATATATAACTATATTTAAATGATTAATATGAAATTAATTATGTTATTTTAATTATTGAAATTTAAAATATTACAAAACTACATTACATAATGATAAATGAGAAACAAAAAATGTTAATCATGCGTATGTACATGCTACCGCCTCAATGATTATAATGTGGATCATTTTTCATAACAATACGTAATGGTTTGATTTCAAAGCATAATTTATGTATAAAAAATGATTATAATGTCATTAATATTATTCTATAGAAGATGGATGTATGACCACATGGAAAATTGACATAATTCCAGGTTAATTTTCAACTCAAGTACTGAATGTCGACAAAACATCTGATATGAACATAAATAATTATGTAATTTTTGTAAAATTAAAATAAGTGATGTGAAAGAAATGAAAAAAATGAATAATTTTACCAAAGAAATATAAATTAACTAATTTTTATTATTCATGGTTATAAATAATATACAAGATGAATCATACTTGAGGTTAGTGACTTCATATCAATCCCCTTTCATTGAGGCATTTATGGATAATATGCAACATTTTATTCTATAAAGTGTATATACAACCACTACACAATTTCAAATATATATTTTATATATAATAATATTATATAATGTATTTGTATTTTTATTAATTAATTTATATTATTATATAAAGGTTTAATGTGGTGTGGGACACCTTGATCATTTAACGATTTAATTAACAATTATTTTTGTACATGATATTAGTTTTCATATTAATTATATAGATATAAAAGGATTTTAAAGGATTTTTTTTATATTTTATATTTAATTCAATGTTTTCAAAAAGTCATATATTTATGTATTTAATACAGAATGTTTTGAAAAATGAAAAAAGGAATGCACTTTTTAATATATTCATCGACAACAATTTTTCAACTATCATGGCCATTATTAGAAAATTTTATACCTATAAAAGGATTAATGTTTTTAAAAGAAAAAGAAATCACATATTCAATTTTATAGGTATCATATATGGAAAATAGTTTTTAAAATGGATTTTCTATTTCAATAATATGACTTGATTTGTTTTGTTTGATAATGAAATTTTATTATTGAAATGTTTATAATTGCAATATTTATTGTGTTATTATTGTATAATGGTACTTCAAAATTTGATAGGTAGTGACATGATAAACCAAATATGGTTGATCCAATGATAATACAAGGATGGATGGATACTTCATATCCTCTAATTAATTATGTTTGGAAGTCGACCATATGGGTATTTTATTAGAAAGAGTGACATGCGTGGAAGTCGAACACATGGTATGAATATGTCCCAAGTTACCTTTATATGTTATTTGTGATTTATATGTGTTATATGGTAATATTATCATTAATAATAGAAATTTAAATGATCTTATATTCAATGTAAATTATTTACTTCATCTTAAAGGTGAAAAGTATTAGTTTATCATAATGTATTCATGGTTTATATGTTTTTGCAAGACTAGTAGTTTTCCTTCTCTGTGTATATCTTATAGAGATTTTTATGCTTATCAAATGTTTTAAAATTATTTTCAGAAGTATTGATATTGGTAAGGATAAAGATTATTCCATGATAAGGTTATTGACTATATTTCATAAAAAAGAAAAAAATTTTTATTTTAAAAGGTATTCCTTTCATAAAAAAATAGATAGTGAGTTGAAGTGTGTACCTTGTAATATTTATATAGTCATGAAAGAACTATGTTTTAATTCTCTAAAAATCTAGAAATAAAATATTTTTAGTATTTATGAAATATAATTATAAATTGAATTTACTTTGTTATGTAATGAATAAGGTTAATTCCCTATAGTTGGTATTAGAGAATTATTTTGAAACTTTTAGATTTTAGAAGGCTATCAGGTTGTAGGTTAAAGATCCTCTATAACCAAGAGTCTTGTTAACATTTTTTAGGACTATGGAAATTGATTTTTATTTGAGAAAAAACATAATTAAACTGTGATATGAGGAGGTTTATATATTAGATTATTATAAAAATATTTAGTTATTATCTTTACCATATAGAGTATTCTTGTTTTTCATGTTTAAGTGATGTTCTTTTTAGAAGATAAAGGATCATTTTTCAATATGGATGGAAATGTCTCTATAAAAAACTTATTATCCCTACCCAATTATATGATCATCACTATTATCAAAAAATTATATTCGAATGATTTCAACAACTTCATGGGTATTCAAATCACATACAAGAAATTATTTGAGTTATCCAACACCTACTGATTTCTAAAACATTTTAATGGGTCATGGTATATATTTCATATTATTTTATGGTTAATGGTATCTTTTTTATGGTTCATGGTATCCTTTTATTGAAGTGGAGTGAATATTTACTTTTTTAAAAGTATTACAACATGAAAAAAGAGAAATTGAACAATAATAAGATTCTAAAAATCTGGATCCAATGTATGAATTATATTTTTATCCATAAAGTATAAAACATGATCTGATTGAAATTTTTGAATCATGAGGATATATTTACTTTATTTTATTTTCAGGAAAAATTTATTATGAAATAAGTGTGAAATTCATAGTTAATGGATCGTGAATACTATCATAATATTAATTTGTCTACATATTAAGGATTTAATTGTTATGGTATACTTAATGATGATGAAATGTTTAAGAGTATTAATACTATTTTGATTATGGGGTACTTTTGAATACATTTTTTAGTTGTGTTATATGTAACCCTAATGTTTTAATTTGAATATTTTATTTAAGGAAGAATTATCTTTTGTGGATATATTTATAATGTTATGGATAACCATTAGGGAACATATGATTTGATGTAATTATGGTTATTACAATTTGAGTTTCAAAATTAATGTTATGTGATAAATTTTGTGGATAAAATTTTTTATGGTAATTTATTATGATTTTATATCATTTTTAAATGTTATATAATTATATAATTTTAGGAAAGGGACAGCCTATAGGAAGGGTAAAAACCCATCACGTCGGACAATGGTGTTGGAATCGAACCCACAAATAAAGTGAGACTAGGCTTTATTTCCTAACAATAGCCTACATAATATCCCTAGTTAGTATGACGTATTATTTTATGTTTAATTTTCTAATGGATTTAGAATAATTTTATTTGGGAGAGATATATTTCATCAAATATGTAACCCTGGGATTGAAATATGATTTTGGTATTTAGTGAATAATGTTATTTTAGAACTCGTTCACTATTTTGGGAAATCTATATTAACAAGGTAAATAGAATTATAAGGAATTGTATTTGAGGAATAAAGGTTGAATTGTATTTTGGAAGAATCTATTAAGTACTTAGGGTGTTTTGCGCTATATATAAAAATAATCAGCGAATCATGAATATTATTAGATAGATTATTTTTTTTATGTGAGACATCAACTGTAAATGTTGATACATCGAGATAATTGATAAATATTATCTAGGAAGACAATGTTATCAAATAATTCTTATTTTGGGTTTCAAAATTATTTTTTATTATTTTGATAAAATTTAAGGACAATTGATTATTGAATGGTCTTTGAAGAACACGAGTATTACTATTGAATTTTGGATAATAAAATTATATTTTCATCATAAAATGGTTTATTGTTTTGGTAATTATCTTATATTTTAATAAAAAATTTACTTTGGGTTATGTATAAATTCCTGAAAAAATTACAGTGTATGTTTTCTGTATTATGTGATTCTCTATATGTTGATTGTAGTTGTTCATGCATGAAAAATTCTTCTTAAAACACATTATTTGGAGATAAATATGTGTTTATAGTGGAAACTTATTAATGGATGAAACTACACATTCCAAGTAAGAATATATCCATATGATCATAGTCCAGGTAGTAATATAATTGCTAAACTCTATAAAAAGGATCATGAAACACATAATTTTTTTACTTTTCCTACTGCGAAATCAAAGACCATTTAACCTATTAAAAATTTAGGTTTTTGTGATTTTTAACATCATCTTGAATCTTTTTCCTATCACTATACATCAAAACATGAATGTTAATTTTCTCTTCCCCATAACTTTTATCCTATATAGAACCCTATAATTAGTTATCTTAGGTGATCTTCATACTTCTCTTTATTTCTTTTAAAGTGGTAGTTTTAGAAATCCATTTTCTAATTCGGTATTTCAAAAAAGGTATTTGGAAAAGTATTACATTAGTTACCCTCTTGGAATTAAAAATACGAGGATGATGTTTAATGAAGGTCGGAGGATGTAACATCCTATGCTTTTAAAAAATGACATTATGTTTTATATCATACATGATACAACACATCAGACTTAAAGAGAACAACACAAAATTATTATTTAAATGTTACATTATAACATAAATAATAAAATAGAGGGAATGAAAATCATTAATTTAATTATTAAAATATAGCTTACCCATGTCTATAATTTATTCTATTGTGAACAATTAATTATAAATTAATGTAAACCACTTTTTTAATAAAAGGAATGTTTTTTTCTAAAGACTATTTAAGTAAAAATAAGTGAGTTTTCAAAATCACCCTTGATGGATTTTATTATAAATTAAATTTGTAATATATTAAATATAATGTTTAAAATTAATCTATTGTGTTTTTTAGAAATTATATAGGAAGAAATACAGTTTTATAGATAAAATGGGGTTTTTTTCTAAAAATTTAGTTTTATCACCTTTTGCTGGTGAAAAAATTTTAAATCTAGTTTTTGAAAAATTTATATGTTTTATTTCGACAAAAAACATATTATTTTGATTTTGTACAAAAAAATTTAATTTGGTTGAGGTTTTTGTTTTTTTATTCTAATATTCATTTTTAATGAATAGTGAAAAATAAAGCATTTTAATTCAAAATTGCTTTCTCAACTAATTTATTTAAATTGATAGATTATCCCTTTTATAATTTTTATCATATATTTAGATTATTTATTATTCATTTAATCCAATTTTTTTCATTTTATAAAATTTAACAATGAAATTTGTTATAAACACAATTAAATCTTTTAATGGGTTTAACTTTTTAATAATTCATTTTATCATTTTCTCACAGAGATTAATTTTAAATTTATTTCTACAACATAAATGTTTAACATTATTCAAAATTGATTTCATTTTTGTAATCATTGGGTCAGAATTTTGTTAATTGGTTACTTTTATTTTTTTTGGATATTATTAATAGTTACTACATTAATTTTTTAAATTCAATTAATGTTAAATCAGGTAATTTAGGTAAACAATTATATGGTAAGGACCATAAAATTATCCTAACACATGAAAGAATCATATTATAGGAGTAAAAATAGTACCTTATGCCTGTGTATCATAATTGACTTATTTAAGGTACCTTTTTCCATGTAAATGATATAAATATTTTTAAAACAAAAAAAATGTGACATGAAAGTATCAAAATTTCACCCTCTTATTTATTATAATATAACAATATTATTATAAGGATGAATATTATATAACAATGATATGAAATATTATGTAGAAATATAGTTATATTATATAAATCATGAGATTTTATATATAATTTTTAGAGGTAAAATAATTACTATAAATATTAAAACAATATTTATTTAGTAATTATTTTATTAATAGAAATATCAAATAAATGACATGAAAAATATTAAAATTAATACAGTTTGAATTATTTAGGGTACTGCCTAAATTTACTAGGTGGATATGATATATTAGAATTATATTCAATAGTTTTTTCCAATTTTATCTCTATGTTTGGATATTATTTAAATTCAACAAAATAAATAGTGTCGAAATTGAGAGTATTGGTATTTTATAAAAATAATATTTTATTAAATTATTTAAAACCAATAATTTTATTTTTAAAAAATTATAAAGAGTATATGATAATGTATGAATTCTCATAAAGTGTTCATTAATTGGAAATTTATCCCATATAAGTAACCTATATAGCCTCTTAATATTTAAAATGTTATTACCACAATTACAATTATAATAGCATATTTAATGTTTAAAAACTGGTATGGTTTAAAATGAAATAATAACATGTATAAAAATTAATTTGTAAGAGGATTTAGAAGTATACTCATCTTATCCTAGAATTAACTCTTGTTGGAGTCTTTTTTATTTAAAAATAAATTTTTATTAATTATATATTTTAAATGTTTCTAAGGGAACCCATCCCCTATTATATTAAAGTAACGCCACTCATCTCTGTTACTCACAATTCAAGAAAATTTTGTTTTAGAAAATATCAACCCAAAACCCTTAATAAAATCCCTATCCACATTCTTGAGGCCTTATTTGCAGAATAAATCTCTACTTAGATGTGTCAAGATGTTCTATAAATGTGACCAACCAAAGAAGAGGTATTGTTTTTATTTATATATTTATATATTATTCAATCTTACACATATTGAAATCTCCTAAATACATGATACAATAAAATATCCATTATCCTCAATATACTGATATATTGTTATAATAATATAATCACCTGAATCCATCTCCAATTTCATTAAATGGGAAATGAACTTTTTCCTTTGTGTGTATGATGAACTATCATTTCACAAACAAATATAAGTCATTTTCATCAGTTCCATTAACTATTGGTTATAATTATGGAATTAATTGTTCATTTGTTATATTCATAACATATTACTCATTATAAATAATAATATATCACTTATTTCTTACTTTCTGTGCACATATTAATGACAATTATGTTCACAGGCAGGTGTGAACTACCACCTCCATGAACTGATCTGATTTGTATTTATTGACCATATTAAATAGAATATTTATATAATATTATTTAAATGAGAAATATCATATTAAAGATATTATGATAATTTTGGGATGATAATATAGTACATACCTTCATTCCATAATCATGAATGAAAATTGGAAACAGTTACCCATGTGTACGTACGACCAATTGCATCCATGATTATATCATTGTTCATTTTTAATAAAAATACAAAAAAATTTGATTCAAAAGTTTAATTTATGTATAAAAAGATAATAATTTCATGATTATTATTATATAGATGATAGAATTATGACCACATTTATGAATGACATCATAAGATGTTTATTTTTGTATAATGTACTGAATATCGGTAAAACATCCGATATGAACAAAAATAAATATGAAATAGTTATAAATGATAAAAATTAATATGAAATGATTAATAAAATTGAAAATGTTTCCTTATAAATTATAAATTATCTTATTTTTATTATTTTGGAAGATAAATAACATATTTGATGAATCAGACTCATGGTAATAGACATTGTCTAAATATCATTTCATTGAGGGGTTTATTGATAATTTTAACCTTTATTATTTTATAATGAGTATATTAAACCAATAAGACATATAATATAAATATTTTAACTATAAAAATTTTATTCAATGTTTTAATAATAGTTTCTATTCATGAAGATTAATATTTAAATGTCTAATGTGGTATGGGATACCTTGAATATTGAACAATTTAGATATAAAATATTTTTATTCATGATATTAATTTACATATTTATTATGTGGATATAAATTTATTATAAATGTCCTTTTTGATATATTTTGAATTAAATGAAATGTTTTTTATAGGAAAAGTTTTACATCTTTTATACATAATGTTTTAAGAAATCACAAACAGAATGTTATTTTTAATGTATACGGTGATAACAACTTCTCCACCATCATGAAAATTATTTAATATTTTGATTCCTGAAAAAGGAATAATGTTTTTAAATAAAAAAGATCACTTATTCCTTTTTTTCGATATTTTAGTATTTAAAGATGTTTTTAAAATGTATCTACTATTTCAATACTGTGAAATGATTTATTTTGAATGTAAATAAAATTATATGAGTGAAATATTGATAATTGTAATATTTTATGTGTTATAATTTTATAATGGTAATTGGATATTTTATGGGTTATTTTGTGATATGAAAAATTTGGGTGGTTTCTTGGTAAACCACTGATGGTCATTTACATTATAACCTCTAATGCATTAGATATGGAAGTTGGTTATATTGTTATTCCATTTTTAATAGTGATATGTAGGGAAGTCGAATGCATGATTATTAAATTAATGAATGAATATATACCATGTTTTCCAAATATGTTATATGTTATTTCTATGGGTTCTATGGTCATATTTTGTATTATAAAAAGGTTAATTAATGAGTTTATATTTAATTTATAGTATTTAATTCTTCTTATAGGTGAGAAGTTTTATTTTATGATAAAGTATATATGGTTTAAATGTTTTTTCATGTATAAATATTTTCATTATTTGTGTATCCCTTACTAATCATTTTATGCTCATCCCATGTTTTTTAAAAAATTCAATGGTCCTAGACTGGTAAGGACAAAGAAGATGCGATTATGAAATTATTGATGATATGACTTGAAATGAAATCATGTTTTATGTTAAGAGGATTTCATTGGTAAAACCATTGATAGTTTTCAGAAGATTCTACTTTGAAACATTTATATTGTTTTCTAAAATTTTTTGTCTAATTCTCTAAAACACTAAGATAAAAATAATTTTTAATGTAATAAAGTTAATTCCAAATTAAATTTAATATTTTATGTATTGAATAAGGACGAGTCCATATATCCTAAATTGATACATAAGATGATGCTGGTATGACTTAGGTGAATAAGAACTATGGTAAAGAGTAAGGAATCTCATGTGAACAATGGAGAAGAGGGTGTTTTAGGAAATTACTTCATGAATTGTCTGACACAATGAGAAAATAGAATGAATGTGGCATATTGTAATCCACCTCCAATTTGATGCTTCATGGAATTTTCATTTTAGAAATAAAGGAAACATAATAAAGGTAAAATAGTTATTATTTTTTAATGGATGGTGGATGAATGTACAATTATTGTAGTTTTGAAAGCAATGATGGATGAAAATTCCTCTTAGATTCCCCATGGTCGTAAGACCCCGGTGAGTTGGGAAAAATATCGAGTATGTCATGAATACTGAGTTGAGGATATGGTGGCATTTCTCAATAGTGGGGGTGTCAAGTATCAAAAGAAGGTGGAGAAGGGATAATGTTCATATTGGGGAGAACCATAGTTGGAAATGGGTCTGCTGATGACATGACTAGTGATTTAGGATGGACCCACTTGAGTATATTTCATTCTAGGGGTTTGTCTCTAATAACGAGAACTGTCTAAGATTAGAACTAGTTTAGTGCCCTATGTATTCTTTTTTCTTTTGTATGTAAGGTTCCGGAATAGAACGGTTGGGAAAAGTGTTGAGGATCAATTTAGGTTGGTAAAAGTGTTTTGTATAACTATGTGTTTCATTGGATGGTGTCGAGTTTGGGTCACTGTTGGTGTTTTAAAAATATGGATAAATGGCGCCAAGTTATTTTTTCCAGGAGTTATGAAGAGGTTTAGACCAATGGGTTGTTGGTTGGTTCTTCCATGATTGTGCGATGTTATGTGTGATGTTTACTTTTTTAACTATTTTTGTAGTGTTTCATATGCATCCCTATGTTGTTATTACTATTGATGTATGGTTTGAAGTTTATGCGTCCTTTGGGAAGTGTCTAGTTCATTTTATGGGTATTAATGAGAATTACATGAGGGACAAGACTATTTCATTGGTTTATGTATTGAGGAACTATGGTATTTCTCAATACAAATACATGGGAGATGGACACAAACATGTTTCCCTATTGTCCCAATTGTTTTTCTTCTCAAACTCAGTGATACATGGAAGTGAGGCTTGATGATGATCGATTATATGATTGGGAGATTTTAAGATCCCAGACATTGTTCATGTACTTTCTTGTTAATATATTGGTTTGAATCCATTACATTTGGCTAATTAAATGGTAACTGGGTGTATAAGGAATCTTGAGGGTGTTTGGGGGGTTTTTACATTAATTAAAAGGGAAAAGTGGCTATCTAGTGCATGTTGTACGTTTGGTGCAAGGTTAGAAAAAATTGTGTGATGGGGGAGGCCAAACCATACATCTTGGGATAAAGTCATTATGTGTTGTTCAAGGATAATTTTTCTGATTATGCAGGCTCTCTAGGTAAATGTTCAACTTAGACCAGTTTTATATAGAGTTGAGCGTATGGTTGGTGCATGATTTTCAAAACCATTTGACAAAACCATGTGACCCATTAAAACGTTAAAATTTTCAAATTTTTACCCTCTGGATTTTAAGATTCCCATCAGAGTTTCCTTCTATTTTTTCCTCCTCCAATGCTATTAATTAACCAATTATCCAAAATCATCACAAGGGTCTACCTCTTTTAATTTTAGGCTGTTTGTATTGTCATTTGTTGCGAAAATAACCTTCAAATAGGTGGTATGAGATGAGGTAAAATTACTAACTGTGTGTTACTGAGAATCTAAGGATACCCTTTATTAGTTTTTCATACCTAGTTTATGAAGATAGGTTTTATATATGACAAGACTAAGAAGGGTGATATGCATGACGAACTTAGTGGGAGAGGATGTCTCTCATGTATGGACCAGTTGTTTATTTTACCATGTTACCGAATGAACTACAAAAAAATATTCTATCATGGATATTTATGTTTTATAATGAATATTATTATATCATGTTGTAATAATTATGAATGTGATGTTTGGGTCTTCATAGTTGGTATCATATCTATTGTTTTCAACCTTTAGAAAATAGGATGAGAAATCTTTAGTGATATCTCTAGGTATATGTCTAAGGACATGTCTAGGGTTGTGTTTTATTATATACCTGGGGATATTTCTACGGATAATTCAATTTATAATAAAATATATTATAATTTTTGTTTGGGTTGGAGTAAGTGGTTTCCAATAAATTTCATGCATTTGAGGATACTATAAGTGGAAATGGTTCTCAAACAAACATACCTAGGGATACTAAATATTGAAAAGATTCATCATGCTTGAATCGAGAGTTACTTGGTACGTGATAGTCGGATTTACTACACAACTAATTTGAAACTCTAGGGTGATATGTGTTATAAATTCACAAACTCCATACAAATAATCAGGAAGGATTTGAATAACTATAATAATTGAGAAAGGAAACATATATGGTGTCATATATCGAAAACTATGTTTCATGATGTTGATATCCAATAAGTGAATGTTTACGATTACATTGTTTCACACTATGATTAATGTTGTAATCACTATGATTTATCATTTTAGTGATTTGTGTGACTCAAAAGGAAATAGGTTTACATTGAATGTGATAGACAATGTGTTGATTAGAAACCAAATTGGATGATTACTAGGGTTAAGGTTATTGTGACTATTTCTAATAATTTATCATAAAATGTGATTTAAAACATTAACTTTAACAAATATTCAAACGCACTAAAGAAGATAATGATATAGTTTATTGAGTGTTAAAATATTGGATACAATAGGGGAAATAAGATTCAGTATCTTATATGTTGAGAATAAGGGAATAATAACTCCAAGGAATATATCTATATAATGATATAATTTTTATGTGTGGAGAAGAACCACATAGAGTAAGTGATTGTTGATGAAAAATTAAAGGTTCTATAAAGTCAATATATGTGAATAACAGTTTCAATAATTCATCATCAATGTTTGAATAAAATAGATATGGAGTGAATTAAAATTATAAAAATCATTGTTTGGGTGGAAATATCATTGAGAGAATCAAAATTTTGGTCGAAGTAATGGTTTTATTTTTTATGATGAAGAGACTAAAATTCCTTATGAAATGATTGATGTATTAAGGAATTATATGGTTAATTCTAGTCAATGGTTTAATAATTTAGTGAAATGATTGAAGTGTTTATGTATTGGAATTTGTGAAATATGTTATATTAATCCTTAAATATATTCAAAAAATTTATTCTATGCTTTTCACAAAGGACTATAAAGAATAGGAATAATAATTTTGATGATGTAGAAAATATATTTAAAAAAAAGTGATATTATATGGAAACACGTGATTAATTGAATATAAAACATAATATATCCTTAATGTTGATAAAATGGTGTTTACCTTGGGAACAATGATTATATATGGAAAATATAAATTTGATATTATTAATGACCATATAATTGGTTAATGATTTGTCAAAAAAAGTGGTTTATATTACAATTGATGGATTTTGAAAGAATTTTGTATTAGTTGGATATACACAATAATCAGTGGTTTTATTTATGTAACAGGGAATAATGCAAGATTTCATTGAGGTTTTATAGTAACTGTGTTAATTACCATTCTTTAAATGAATATATAAAAAAGGTATTTGCATATTTGGAATTTGACCATTATGATCTACTTAATGTTATTTTTAAAATTAATGTTACAATTATTCTAGGATTATTTGTTACTCTCTTTTTAAATATTTAATTTTGGAAGTTTCAAAAGGTTAAACATTTATAGAATGGTTTAAGTAGATCTATAGAGGTGGTTTAGGGGATTAATGGATTACCTCACTATATGAACATTTATACATATTAAATATCCCATGGAAATAATTTTTTCATTACGATAACTTGATTTATAAAGAAAGAATTATTCTTCTTTTGTGGATCATGGGATCTATTTATGCTTCAGAAAAAAAAACATTCATCATTATTTATTTAAGTAAAGTATATAATGTTAATTTATTAAATCACAAAGGATGAAAATGTGATTATGATACAAAGAAAACTATTCCCTTGGTATATTACACCCTTTGAATTTTTTTATCATATCAAGATAATATCAAATCGATTGGCACTTCTAAAAAACCTCTCTTAAGTCCATGGTGTGTTCCATATTTATCTTCTAAGGAAGTACATATTAGATAATTCATATGTACTAAACATATAGTTCATATAGATGGAGCATGACCTTTAGAATAATGAATAATCAGTTCAGATTATGGATCATAAAGTGAAAGAACTATGAAACAAGACTACTCAGCTGGATAAGGTTTTATGGTGAAACAACCATCTTGAGGAAGTTGTGTATTAACCATAGGATGTAATGATGAATAAATACACTTAGTTATATATACCCTGGTGAAATATTTTTTTAGGTGAAATTCATTTTAAGGTGGGGTAAAATTAAACACCTCTAGATTTTATGAAATTTAATTTTAAAAAATAAATTTAATTTCATTGATATATTACATTACACAAAACAGAATTTTTTAAAGAACCACAATATATTATCTCTATTATAATTTAATAACATATTTACCACCTATCCCTTAAAATGGTGGGTATGAATTGGATGAAATAAATAACGAAAAATATATGTTTTTCAACTATATATAAGATCAATTCTTTGGTTACCAAATAATTATAAAGGAAAATAATAATCATTAGAAAATAACGAAAATCATTTTCAAAAAAAAAATTTCTATGTAGAAAAACATGTTTTATCTTAAAAAAATTAATAAATAACTTTTATATTATTATTTTAGCGAATTTTTTATGTTATATAATAAATTAAATTTTTATTATTCATCTTAAGTGTTTTTCATGAATTACATAGGAATAAATCACATTTTAAACTTAAAAACAACATTTTGCTAAATTTTTTCTAGTATATTTGGTGCACTTTTTTCAAAAATTAACATTCCCGATTTTAAAAATTGTTTTTGGTAAAATTGAATTAATATTTTAATTCAACTTCTCAAAAATAGCATAGGGTAAATTTTTAGGAATCTTATGAGTAGTTAATTATTTCAACCAATAATGAACAATATAGTGTTTATTGAAAAATACCTTTTAATTTAAATAATATACAAGGTAGAATTGGTTTTCAAATGGGCTAAAAAGTAACATTAATTTTTTATATATTAATTAATACAAGTTAGGTCATTTTAAAGGATTTCATATTGAAATTTTATATTAAAACACTATAAACATTTGATGATTTTCCCTTAGGGAACATGTTTTTTCATCTCATCTTTGAGTTTAATTTTTAATTAAAATTTTCATATTTTGTGAATGGAATTTGTAAAAATGAAATCCATAATCTTAATAATCATAATTAATATTATATAATTTGTTCAACTAAATTGTTGACCTTTATGAGTCGTAAATTAGTAAAAACAAATTACCATATTTATGTTTAAATAAAGGTTACCATGGGGGGGGGGTTAACCTAATTAGAGAAGGGGTAAAATGAACATGAAACCATGTAACATATAATGTATAATATTAAAACATTTTATTATCATTATTGGAATATATAAATCATGGGAACACATAATTCATTTTAAAAAAATTAAATTTGTGTCTTATCCACCACTTATAAAGTCCACCCTCTCCACAATCTTATTTACACTTACAAACACATTTCTTTTAGGAAATATATATCCTAATATGTAATATCCCACAGTCCAACACTCTTTCAAGTTAGATGGAAGGTGTTGGTTAAGAGACATCAAACGTGCCTACCAGAATGTCAGTGGCTTCTGACTATCAGTGGTTGTGTGAACTGTATTGTGGGGTGACTATACCCCCTTGGTATGATGTCTCACATCAATTAAAATAATTAATATGAAATGAAAATAATCATAGTGAAACAATGTGAAGGAAATTATAAAATCCAGTTGAATAATCTAATAAAAAATAAAGACTAATTTAATGATTTTCTAGAGTGAAACTAAATGTCATGCTAGAAAAATAAGTAAAAATGACTAGCAGACTCAAATAAAAGACACAATTTTCTACAACCCAAGCCCTATTCCAGTCTCATATCTGAAATCTAGACTAATAAAAAATAGGTAATAAAAAACAAGGTCATATTCCCTTATCTATACCTACATCCATATATTATGCTTAGGTGACAAATGAGGGCCTGAATAGGGTGGGAGTATAACATTGTAATTTGAAAAAACCATTGCTAAACATAACTAGTCTGATAAGGAGTGTATGAAATAAATTTAAAAAATGTTTATTAATTAATTTAACAATTAATAAAATATAACAATAACCTACTTCAGCTCCATACTGCAACATCTTTGCACATGTGTTATGACCATTCCAACCATAAATATTTACCATGTTAAAATAACCTAATTTAGTTCCATGCTATAATATCACTAATCATATCATTAAACCATGCCAAATACCACCATTTATAATTGGTATAATCCCATCAAATAATCCATGTCAAATCACTATAAGCAATTCATTATGGTGTTGGGCATAGCCCACTCTCTATAATCATTACAATATGTACTCAGTCAAGCCTACTCGTTATAATCATTAAAACATATACATGTGAAATTACCTGGACCTAGCCTGTTATATAAGCATCTCAACATGGAAAACAATTCCTATCATTTAACATATATATTAGAGTAACACGTCATATATCTCAATCGGTAATTATGAAAATTACCATTATTCTATCATATTCAATTTTTAAATTCAATTCAATATTCCTTTACAGTTATATCAATAATAAAAATTTGGGATTATAAAATAAGAAATCTACCTAGGTAACATTTAATGCTAAACATAACTTAATACATTATCCAATCACGGATCCATTTGAAATAGAAAGAATTTTGGGAATAATCTCATTCAATTATTTAATTAATTTTGGTGCACACAATGATGGTGTGATCAAGATATTACATACACTTGGAAATTATCAAACAATATGGTTCTGATATAAAACCATTATATTTAATCGACGATCCAACAACCTTTCCAATTACTGAAACCAATGAGGAACAATGGGTGGATTATTGTAAAGATTTTCCTAGATCAAAATAGATCAAGATCAAAACCAACAATACAATTGGTCAAATGATCTCAAAAAATGGTTGGATAATGATTAGGAAGAATAAAGAAACCAAACTAAGGGATATTACTAGGGATTGAAGACACAAACTGGAAATCATGAAGGGAGGCTGGTACTCCAAATTCACATGGATAATTCCTTAGGTTTAGGAGGAGAGGTGCCACTACAAAATGAAATGCATTGTATTTTCATAACATGTATAGAACAACAGGTTAGAAATTAACACATTGTGTAACTTGATTACACTTATTTTGAATGTTTTTAAACATATATGCTGAAAAACACAACATATTGGATTTAATATATTAAATCCCCCAAACAATGATATGTCATGTAATCACATTTCATGACGTGTAAATGTCTTAGAATTCCATTTTTAGCCAATTTTTCTTTTAAACATCCCAATCCCCCGTTAAATCTTTTCAAATTACTAAAAAATTGTGAAACAATTAACCCATTTATACCCAAACTCCATTAGTTAAAACATTAACACATTCTCAATCATTATGCCACTTTCTCTAACAAAATATCTCCATCTTCGAACAATACTCATCCACAAAAGATGAAACAATGAACTCAGTGATAGAAATTCCTAGAAAAATATGGTATCCTACATAATTCATTACACAAACTCATACCCTCATCTTAGGATAATTATTATTTTTAACAATAACTCATAATAAGTATTTTGGTTTAAACCTAAAGATTCTATTTAAAGAAGAGTTATAATTATTAAACATTGTTTTTTTTATTTTTCCCCCTCATTATTCAAATATTCATAAAAAATTATGACATAATAAAAAATAGTTCATAAACTAAAATTTTATTATATTAATGAAATAACCATTATCTATCTTCCCTTTAATCAAGTGGTAAGCAAAATAATCATTCATGTGTATGGAGGATCCCCCCTCATGAACCGATGTTATTCGTTTTACATCACTAGCTCTTAAGGATAAATATAATGATTGATTTAATATTAATATAACACACACACACACATATATATATGATATTATTATACTTATAAAATTATAATATGAAACTAAACGTATTACCTTCCAACTCATTGGAAGATAATTATGTCGCTCATGTGTTTGACGAAATACCGCATTACGAACTGATGTGATGGGTTTTAACATTTTAAATTTACATTAATGATAATAACTACAGATTTAATTAATTTATATATGGTATTATTATAATATTTATATATCTGTGATAAATTTATCACATATACATTCTTAAATTCCATTATACATGGGAAAGAATAATGTCACTCATGAATACGACTTACTATCGCCTCGTGAAGCAAGGTTATTCTATTTCACTAACACTTTTAATAGAAGTTAATAAGAATAAATTTCATAAATATATGTGATATATGTTAAATCATAATGATTCTATAAATTTTAAATATTATTTACCATTATTTTGTTCCATTTATTAAGAAAATGGAATCAATATTCATGTTTACGTTTGACTTAATATCTCCAAGAATGATGTATTTCATTTTATATCTTGACCTTTTATAGATTAATATAAATTCAAATATAATGAATATATATGATATTTATATCATGTTAAACATTTTAGATATGGTGTTATCATGGTCAAGGTATGTGAATGGAAAATATAAAATCAAATCACACACATAAATCCAAGTAATTATTACCTGAAACATGATTTTAACAAGGAATTGTTAATAATGGAGTAATAAAAGGTCTTATGTAAATAAATTAAGTAATTATATATATATTTACAGTTTTTAATATATATATAATAAAAAAATATTTATTATATTGGTGGATCAAACTTGTATGAATAAATTTAAGACAAAATTAAGTTATTTCCATCTTAATTTTATTTTCGTCGAGACAAATTCCATATTCAGCATGAGTTTACTTTATGTTGTGTAAATACAATGCATGAATGTATTTTATGATGAATATCATGAATCATTATGGATAATTGATGATATATTTTTTTATCTCATTTTCATGGTGATTATAGTTGAAAAGTTACTAAAGCGGTAAGAGATGTTTGTCTCAAATTATCTTCCTAATGATATATGTTATTTTAGGATCCTATATTGTTTTATAAAGTGTATACATTAAAATTTTGACATCTAATATCAATAATTTACTTTGATTAATGTTTTTTATGTTTTTTTTCTATTATTCTTCAATCGGGATTACAATCCAAAATTTACCAAAAATGGATAGGCTTTGATGTCAGATCTCATTATTGATCATTATTGTTTATTATTATGATTTGAATGTTGAAATATTTTGATCAATATCTAATTAAAATAATGAATTTTCTTCTCTGCTGATTATATCATGATAATAAATGTTCTCTCTTATTTTCTCCCATCTTTTTATGTACTCAAGATTCCAAATAAACGTTTTTATAGAAAACAATGTTATGGTTATCATCTGTCGAAAACCATTATTTATTCCATAAAAAGGATTTAAAAAAAATTATTTCAAAGATGTTTCAATATTCCTCTCTGATTGTTTAAATTTATTTTTACCCTATCTTAGCTTTTTACAAAATTGTTTAAAACGAATTTTCATGTATTTCTCAAAATAAGGACAACTTAGATTTTACAAAAATGTGTAATGAATAATTATTTTAACTTATATAAAATTTCCTACCATGATTACTAATAAATATTTTTGAGGATTCATTTACAAGTTTCAATGGTTATTTTTATTGAATTGTATTTATTTTTTTTATTTTAAAAAATGTTTTTCAATTTGGAAAGGATGTTTTCATTAATAAATGTTTTAAATGATATTTTATGATTCAATTATATTTTTAAATTCTTATTTTTAATGAAAATGATTTCAAAAATAATTTATAAATTTTAGATTTTAAATAGTTATCATCAAAGGAACTGTATTTTACTCAAGAAATGTTCCATGTGATATTTCATAAAAAATCCTTTTCATCTTAGTTGACATAACATTACATTACTTAATATTTACTTTTGGATATGAACCAAAAATATCATCTTTATTCATTATATTTATAATTGATGAATATGATGACATGATTTTTATGAAAGAAATTACTTTTTATTGGTTAATCTGTGATGAAATATTCTATGAATCCTATTTCTTTTCATGGGTTTTGATATGATGAATATACTATATCTACTAAACTTGTGTTCTAACCTAATTATGTGTTGCTTCAACATTAAACCATGTATACCAATTCTCGTATCCATTTACCATTCTTCCCTCCACTTTATGCTCACACACCTGCAATACACCTTGCATGTCATCTCCGAAAAATGCAAAAATGCGACGCAAATTTGCGATTAGTGTTACCTTATTATGTATTTATCCTCCCGATATGAGCTCAATCTATATGAATTTCACCCCTCCCACTCGCTATTTCCCTCTGGTGTTCCTAGGGTTCTCTCTAAATATATACGACTCCCTTTATGGATCACCTCTCGAGCCACACCGCACGACACTGTGCCTCCGCCTATGCTTTCTGTCTCCTCCCTGACATCTCCTTCATCCATGGTATCCAATTTATCTTAGATTCCACTCGCCCACCATTTCCCTCAAATATACGACATCCTTCTGCTCTTTCTACTCTTGATCGATACTATATTTCATATACAACATGTTGATACTCATGCTTCCATCGAAGGCATTACGTAACCCCACCACCATCTACACTACAAGATGCTCCCGGAAACCCTCAATGCATCCTCCAATTTTCATCTGGTTTGATTTATGAATTTTAATTTATTTTGTTCAACGTGATTCATTAATGAAGACAAGGGTTTTAATTATATCCTCTTCGTAATCTTGAAAATGCTACATTTCATTCAGATCCAAGCTCGAGTGGACCTTCGAACGCTGGCGGCTAATTTTCATCGAGTAGGTTTGTTGTTGCTTGAATTTGATCTGGTTGAATGAAAATTATTTTTTTGGCTCCAGGTTCTTAGGTTTTGATTTCAATTTTGGTTTTGACATCAATGTGGGCATATCATCTTCAAACTGTACGCTCACATCCAATTTCCATTTGAGTGTGATGTCTATTCATTTTTTTTTCATAATGTGAAATCTTATTAATTATTTTAATGTTATGTCTATATTGATTATTCTTTTAATGTTTTGTGTATATTTCTTATTTTTTTCACGTTATTCCGAATGAAATTTTATTAATGATTTATACATTGATTCTACATTCCATTATCATTATAATGTTGCCCAATTATCTTACATTTATTTTTCTATTCAGGTTTCCTTATCAGCATCTCCAGTTATTCAATGCAATATTCACAATGATTAATTGTAATTTTTCATTCGGAATTGATTCTACATTGCATTATCATTATTACTTTCCACTTTGCATAATACGGTTACATTACACACATTGACTATTAAATATAATGAAAATAAAAACCTACATACATTTCCTATAAAACTCTAAATATGTAAGGTTTCAGATGAGATTACTAATGAAGTAACGCCAAAAAAATTGTGAGTTCTCTATTATGTTCACTTTAAAATTATGTATTTATGATATTTATTTTTTAGTATATATATTAATTAAAACTAACAAAATAACATTTTCGAATTCTATTGGGAATTATTCAATAACATCTATTCATCTCTCTTGTACCCCAATAAGTGGACCACTGCCAACAAATGGAATCACACATGGAGACACACACATGCTATTAACACCATTACCTATCAATAGTTAGTTCTATGTAATTTTCTTATCTAAAGCTATATACTTATAACTAAATTAAATACTAACACAAATTAGTCATATCGAACAATTTCTATGTCGATAGTGCCTCCAGAATCGACAGCCAAGACAAAAATCACTATAGGATCAAACAATAAAAAGAAAAGACAACATGCCTATGGAGAATCTCCACATCCATTATGTAAGTATGATGAAAATGTTATTCTAAATAACATTTAGATTTTAGTTGAATTTCCATTTTCTGAATAACTTGTAGATTTGAGGCTCATATCTTTGTTTTCATTTGCACTCTCAGATTGATTGTAGATTGAAATTATTCTTAACTATTTTGTTTATGAATTACCTATTTAAAAGGTACGAGAAATTGAAAATAATAAATGCCAAGGATTCCACAGGTTTAATGAGTTTGTTATAGCGATGCAGGTTGCACCATGGTTCCTTCAATGCATTTTTATTATTTCATTTTATTTAATGGTTTCATGCATACCTAGGTTTTATACTATATGTTTCAACTAGAATATTTATTTGGCATAAGGAGGATATGAATTGATGTCAAATCTCTTCAGGTTTATATCCAATCAAATTAATTTTTCTCAAATTTTTCCTTCAATAATAATTGTTGCCTTATCATTGATGAATTTAGGATTATAAACTTTTTATCTAAAAATTTAAGTTAGACACATAATGAATTTGATTAATTTTATATATCATTCAATTCATTGATTCACATTTCATATGAATCAGATTGTCTTATTTAATAACCTAAACACATAATTAAATGATGATTAAATGTTGATTTGATAGATGATTTGTTCCCATCCCATGACATGTGGCATAGAGGCTTCGAAGCCTCCACTAATAGAAGGTGATGATGCCCTCACCAGGATGAAGGTAAACACT
Source organism: Viscum album (assembly GCA_963277665.1). Taxonomy (NCBI): domain Eukaryota; kingdom Viridiplantae; phylum Streptophyta; class Magnoliopsida; order Santalales; family Viscaceae; genus Viscum; species Viscum album. Next base: position 2,027,585,625 of record OY728143.1, on the reverse strand, counting down.
CTGATGTGATATGATGAATCTCATGTCAATGGTCTGTTTCTCATCAATCAATAAATTATTTCTCAATTTAGTTTCTTGACTTTAAAAAAATTATGTTGTTGGGACTATACGGTTGAAGCCTTTATACCTTCCAAACAATGGTTTACTTCAAAATATCCAATGTGGGTAAAGAAATAACATGCAATACAACTGGATTAAAGGGATCATAGTGTCATATTTTTTATGTTTTTATTAGATGCCATTAGACACAGTTACATCAGTAATTGATAGGTTGACAATATTGAACATTGTAAAGATTAATCCACTGAAAGTTGCCTATCTTTTTAATGATTTATGATTTCACTTCTTTATAAGATAATTGAACACATAATGAATATCATTACATCTAGTTGTAAATTCAGCCATTTTAATGAGACCTATATTGGGCCAAGGTTTCAAATTAAATGAGGCTTCTGTTTGTACTTGTAGAAAAATAGTGATTTCCATGTAAATCCTATGATTATGCTTATCGGTCAGTATTCAATAGGAAAAACTACCTATATAAAAAACTTTCATAAGAGTAACTTCTTGGGTAAGAAACTCCTTTTAGACATTTTTTTTGGGATTCTTTATTTTTATAGAATGAATAATTATATGGGTGAAAGTTACTTTTTCATTCATTCTTTTAATATGAGCGCAAATTGGATAGGATCCTACCATCGATTGATTTTTTGTTTTTATGGTATCAAGAACTTTATTAATAATAATATTCATATTTATTTTTTTATATATATGATTTCCTTTTTTCTTTGTTATACTTACTGAATATACCAGATATTGGTTTGAATGATCAATTCATTTATTTTCTTGTTCTGGGAATGCATGTGGTTTTAATAACTCTGCAAAATAATTTTCTCTTCTGACCATAGTCCAATGTAATATAACTTATGATCCTTATTTCATAATATGTGATTAATGGATCATTGTGTTCTTTTACCTAGTTTGGACCCGATGGAAGGATAATTCCTAGAAACACGATTGCAGTTCATTCAAACATGTCATTTATTGGCCATAAAACGTTTTGGAAATCTTTATTATCCAAGTTTGAGGGTTCTCAAATACCATGTCTTATGAGCTACATTATAATAGGGGTTGAATCTATAACAAACATTTAATATAAATATCATTGAATCCTTCTATAATATTACAAATATCTAATTACATCACATTTTTGGACATCCCCGTGGTTTTATCAGGAGAGAAGAATCGAACACACTAATTCCATGACAATACATCTATCATGAATTCCTTGGCTTTAACCAAAGAGGAGCTGCGCTAATTCTTTGTGACAATACATCTGTTACAAATATTAAAAATCATATTTCTATTTAAAAAGTTGGTAGCAGGATGCTATTACTTTTACAATGTTTTGAGTCCCCAATAATTAAATAGGATAAGATTGATATTGTGATTGATTCATATTTTCAGCATAATGTCAAATTAAACAGATTTCAATAATATTAGTTGGAGAGATTGTGAAATTAATTATTATTAATATTTTTTTCTTTGTTGTTTATTTAGTTTTAGGAATATGATTCTAAACAAATGGGATTTATCTTTTTATTAGTGGGTTTAAAGTCTTCATTATACATATTTACTTAACAATAAACAGGTGAACTGCCACCAAATTTTACACTTAGTAGAAGAAATATGCATGTTCTCATTATCATATGTATGTTTTATATGGTGTTACAATACAAGAATTATACCTAACCTTTAATTTCAGGCTTCCCTAATTTCATTACTTTGTGCAGGCTCAAATATTTTATTTTCATGAGACATTTGTGTGACATGGTGTGTGTGAATCAGATGCATGTTCTATCCCAAATTCAAATTGTAGATGGTGAGATCATACCATATTACATTTGATTCTACCACAATAACTCCTCAAATGATGATTCTCGCAAGTAAATCCCTCTCAATATCCACTTCATGTTGTATAAATGGTATATATTAATTCACAACCACTTTTTCTATTCATTTTAACATACTTTTCAAATTTGATGTCATAACATGTATGGTACATATGGACTGATCTTACTATGACCTCTTATATATAGTACTTCAAAGAAAATGTGTCAATAATTCAAATGCATGTAATTTCTTCTTGATTCCAAGCTAATGTTCACAATATTTCTTTTGGCGATCAATTGATAATTTATTGGATGGCTTCATGATATTTTTAATTAATTATAGGAATTTTATGTTCTCAGTGTGAAATTATAATATCCACACCCACCCACCAGGACACTATCCATCATAGGTATTGAAATATAAATTCATGATTTTTCTTCTACATTATCCCAGTTTCATTTATAAATTCATCAGTATTTCATGTTTTTTTCCTCGAATGTTGAAAATTTTGTAACTTATATAATTTATCATAGTCGTGTTTTCTTGACCATGGATTGAGTCTATCTTTCATATGGCCCTTCTTTATATTATGTTTATTGTCCTTAGCAGTTTCTTGGAGTTTATTTTTTTTCTTATTTGGATACATTAATCAATGTGAATTGAGAGCTACTGTGTCGACAGTATATAATGCTTCTTTATATTATGTTTATTCTACATTGCTGTTTCTTAGTGTTTAATTTTTCAATTTATTCCAGGGTAAATTAAAATATGGTTATCAAGAGTGAGATTGATGATGAATATATGATGAATGACTAACTGGAGTCTCTGTAATTTGAAGAAGATAGTTGTGAGGGAAACTCAGGTGGAGTATATTATTTGAAAAAGGTCCATGGACATCAGATGAAGATGCAATTTTAATGAATTATGTTAATAAGCACATTGAAGGGAATTGTAATGCTGTCCAGAAGCACTCATGCCTTTTTCGCTCAGGGAAAAGCTGCCTCCTGCGATGGAAAAATCATATGATACCAGATTTGTAGAAGGGTGTATTCACCCCAGAAGAAGAACATCACATAATCGAGATACATGCTAAGTTGGGGAATAAATGGGCTTGGATGGCGGTAGATTTATTTATTCCTGTTTCATCTTAATTACCCTATCTTTGAACAAAAAATATGACTTATGACTTGAATCCCTATGTATGCTTAAAATAAACGTTTTTGAATCTTATTCTTTTATATTATTCTGTCTATATTGATTTGAGAATTAATAAATGTTTTTTTTGAGTTTGTTACTATCCACTATCTTGTTCATTTCCAAAACATACACTTAATTTACTACTACATTTTTATGTTTAATTTTCAGATTGTATTTTCATGTTTAAATATTCATTACTACTTATTAATCTATATAATGAAATTTTCATCTGCAGAATTCATTTTCTGGACAATGAAGCTGAAGAGATGTTGTAATGACCATTTATTCCTGGAACACTTATCAAAAATCACATAAATGAAAAACATTACTAACATGTAGTTCATAGACTTTTGTGTAATTACAGATTGGGTTCTGACATTTTTCACTCAAATTATTCCTCTGGTCACAATGGAAGAGAAGTAGGACTTATTTGCAGTTTGAAATTTTTTTCAAAATTCCTCCAAAAAATAAAAACTTCTTTTCCTATATTAGTTCCATGTTTAAATTTTATTTTTTTGTATCCATATTTTCCCCTTATATTCCATTTATATGTTCCAATACTATCTTATTAAAAATTAATAAACATTACTATTACTGGGTAACTGTTACAAATATCAGTAATTTTTTAATGAAAATCCATTAATTTAATTGGCTCTGCGTACGCACGGGTGAGGACTAGTGTTTTATAAACTTGGGTAAAACATATTAATGATTTTTATTATGTGATGGTTGAGACCTATATATCATTCTAAATAATTGGGAAATAATTAATGTTATATGAGATGAAAGGTTACATGATATATAATCCAATGCCCGAAATAGGGTATAAAATTGGTTAGCCCAACCCCAAAATGGGGCACACGAGAGGTTATCCCATTACTAAAGCTGGAATGTGATTTTTTATCCCAAGCCTAACTTGTTATAAATATGTTGGAGGGTATCCATGACATATGATTTTCAATGATTAATTTTTTTCCACAAATTTATATCTTAGGAAAATGTAATTCCCTCATTGATATGTTCTTTGACTATATTATGATTATTGTCTTAAGATGTACCAAACATTATCGCACGTATCTCATTTATTATATATTATATGAAGGTTATAGATTTACAATGTTAATATCATGTTTGCAAACACATATACTAATATTATTCATATGTGAAAATTGGTTTCTAACTTTTTTACCCATACAAATCATCTGAGCTCACCCATTATTGTATTTTCTTCCATATGTTATGCGTAAAGGATTTAAGCCTGAAATGTATAAGAAGGGTGAATAAAATAATGAAAATAGTGGTAGATTACATACCTAAATTATAGACCTATTTTGTATGTGTCTATGTTTCCAAAGGCACTAATCCAAAAAAAGTATAGTGTGGATTGTTATGTTATGTAAGTAATGTTCATCAACTAAGATGTAATATTTAGGAATGATAATTTTATATATTTAAACATTAATTCTACCCTTATATATTAAATTAAGGATAGTTATTTTTTCAGTGACATTTATTTCTACATGGAAAATACATTACATCATTCTCCTTGACCTTCCCTTGATCTTTCTCCTTATATTAAAGGAGTGTGATGGTAATTTATAAATCAATTGAGACTTAGGAATTTTCACCTTCCATTTCCTCGTTTAAAACATAATGAATAAATATTTTTCATGATTTATACCATAATAATTTTTTAGAATCTATGATAAGAGACTTTGTAGTGTCTTCCCTATATTTTATATATTAAAATTCATAACCAAACTTGATATTATATGAGAAACTATGATTAGAATGTGGTTTGTGTAAACTTATTTGGGAAGTTTGAAATGAAAAATTTATAAAAAATAAATGTAAAAATTATCTTGAACATATGAGTAATGAAACATTCACATTATTCAAGTCTTTAAATATAAATTCGTCAGAAATATCATACCTATCTTACCAAAATTTATCCTGATAAAGATAAAAGAGCTGATAAAGAACAACATTCACATCCATTCCTTCATGATGTTTCTAAATATTAGTAGTCATGAGAGATGTCATGATGCATTATATATCCAATAAATCAAAGTTGTTCTTCTAAAAGACAAAATGATAATTCTCACATTATTATTTAGAGGTATCATTCTGAACCAGGAACTCCAACATATAAAACAACTCATACCAACATTATAATATGCCCAAATTTATTTATCGCTGCTGGAAATTATAACTCATTATGAATTTGTGTTAATATGATCTCAACAATAGGGATAAAATTATTGTCGAATGAATTTCCATTTTTTATATCAAATAAAATTCTATTTTAATAATTTATATTGATTAATAAGCATGACATAAAAATTATATTTTATCCATCCCCCACTACATTATCAAAACCCAATATCCTTCATCATTGGAAACCAAAATCATGTCACATGGGTATTCTATTAGAATGGATACATGATCAACTTTTCAAAAACTATACAAGATAATAAAAATATTACAAAAATATATTTAGGAATTTGAGGTTTATAATTTCATTAAATCATAGTTTGTTAATATTTTGGGTTGACTCCTAAATCATAAAATCCAAAAATCACATTATATCGACATTTTCCTCTATAATAAACCATTTTTATTAACAGAAACTAAACATGACACTAATATAATAAATTAAATCCAAAAATATTAATATAATTATTTACTAATTAATATTTTCATGGAGTGGTCCAAATTGACACTTTTATTTATTGTTTCATTCTAACACTATTTACAGAAGGAGATATCTGATATGATATGTTCCTTAAGATATTTATTAGATTTATTAGAAAATTCATTAGTTTATTTTCTCTATTTTTTTAATTATTATATGTCTTCTATACAATTAATTAAATATGCTTGAAATAAAATGTTATTCTTAATAAAATTATTTTATTTTATCTTCCATTCTTTTTAATTCATCCACATTATGTGATCGTGTTTAATAAAAAAATAAATATTACCTCATCGAGTTTAATAAATAACAATTCACATGAACAACAATGTAAATATGTGATATAATCATGACCTTTAAACAATCAGTTGGTTTATAATGTTTAAAATAAACCACCCCTTGATCCAAGGGGAATAACTCCATGAGTCAATACCTTGTTCTTATTGTAGTAATAAAAAATTGACTTGTGCATACAATTTATTGGATTCTTCTTGGCTAATTATTGAGTAATCAGATTTCAATTTGATCCACTTTATTTACGTATTCATTCTCACTTATAGGTAAAGGGAACTATGGATTTATGTATACACAAATGGGTCATGTTTATTCATTCCCACACATTAAAAACTGGAAGAAATTCTATTTAGATCATAAAATTTTATTTGAAAATTAATTCATCAGACAATCACATAAAAAATATAATTAAAAAATAGAAACCCTATACATACATAGGTCAGTCAACCTCATGTTCAATAATGAAATTTATTTAAAATGGAAATAATTAATTTCAATTATGTCACCATTAAAATAAATTTATCAAATTAATAAATATAAAACCATTTCAATTTATTAAATCTTTATCTTAATTAAAATTCCACATAGTTCATCAGAATCTCATCCTTTTTATTTATAAAAAATTTTAATTAATTAATTATAATATGAATTTGTTGTGAAAATTTTTTTGTAGTAGATGTTAAACAGTGTCTACACTTCTGTGACTATCAAAAACCATTTCCAGAGTTTAACTATTAGATAGTGTGTACCTTTTGTGGGAAAGGTTCTATATATATTTTGTCTCATGTAATATGTACTTAAATGAAAAATATACAGGAATTTTTTTTGTGGTATTGCACATTATGTCATATAGTGGGTAATGCTTTGTAATTTAAACAAAATGTGTGACAGTAGACCCTGCCTTAGATATACGTAGTGTATACTGCTAGAAATTTCCATGACGTATATGGTAATTAATACAATGTTACACATCATGTATTTTCAAAGTAAATTGTAATATAATTATTAAATAATATATTTCCATATAAAACACATAAAATAATTCAGTAAATACACTATCTTAGAAAAAAAATATAGTACGACATATACATCTAGCTACATTCAGTGATGTTTGTTTTTTAGTTAGTTAATTCATTATATACATATATATATATATTGAACCACATGACATGAATGACTTGAAATTCTTATTACATGAGTTGGACAGATTGGAACCGAATATACAACTAGCTACATATTCTATAATTTATTTCTAGCCACCCACAATACATGCCCATGGATTTGGTGAACATCTTACGTGGGTTATCACATGTAACATGACATTTACAACCTCTTATAAAATATGTATTTCTTGTGATGTTGGTTTTCTCCATTTCCTACCAATATGAGGTGTGATATAATTTAATTTCATCAACTTTGAAAACATGGATTCTTAAATTTATGTGGGATATCACTATAGGATTGTAAAGAATGCAGAAATATTACATGTTGTATAATCCTAGTCCATCCATGTTCCAACTAGTAGCCAATACATAGCATGTAATGAAACCATGAAATGACAAGCACATTGAATATCATATTAATCGTGGCATGGTCTTATTTGTTTGACAATGGGAATATGATGTGGAATTTTCATTTACTTGTCATGTAACAATGTCACACGACCAATATCTGAAAAACCTAAAGATGGTATCATTAGGTATTTACCTTCTTTTATTGGTGTATTCCTGGTCATATGAAACAAAATTATCCTTTTGTCGAAACATTTGAATTAGAGAACAAAAAATGTATATGAAATCTCTCAAATAGTTTTTTGTATTTGGATGTAATAATAAAAAAATAAATAAATATTATATTAACACTCTAATACAATTCCATGGTTCTTGTTTTCCAATTAAGTTATTGGGACCATGTGAAAAAAATTTATCATTATTTTCAATAGTTAAATATAAATAATATGATGGAATCAACCATGTAATATTCATAGAGAAGATACATTCAATTTTAATTTTTATTTAATGTAAAATAATTATTTCCTTATATTGATAAATCATTTTTTGATGTTAATGAATTAATTAATTGTTCTCATATTTGAATCAACATATAGGTGGGAGAATGAAAATTATAATTATTGTTTGTTTATCAACACATGTTCTATGATTCTTGGAACGTCACTATTATATATTCAGGTGTTATAAGAGAGAAACTAGATGAATTCCATTATTCTATGTTGTTATCTACTATAAATTTATCTTTCATAAACTTCTTACCTAGTTCACATAAAATTGATAAGTAAGAGGTTGATTCTTTCTCTATATTGTTAAGGGATTCCTGATATCTTCTCTCAGCCTCGACAATATTCTCTAAATAGTATTTTTCATAACCAAAAATTCATTCATCAACATAGAAACGATATAAATTATATCATATAATTAATTTCAAATAATTAGTAATTAACCACATGCCCATTTTCAATTTTTGTATTCAAGTCAAACCATATATGAAATAATAATAATATTATTATTTTATTTCATGATATTGAGTTACACACTAACGATCTTCTCATAGGGTGATACAGAATATTTCTTTCAAAATTATACATAAGAGATGACTCTGTTCGTCTCACATGAGATGATTTATAGATGTTCATTCACTTACTATAATACACCTATGTTAAATATATTATTTTTATATTATTTTAAGAAATAATTATTTTGGGTATTAAAATATAATTACATTAAAAACTAAAAATATCCATATATACAAATGTGGATGGAATGAAATTATGGGAAAGTCATTGGTCCTTAGATTTTGGTTACACGACTTCATTCTTCAATCAATTATTTGTTTTTTAAATTAAATAAGATAATTCATTTTTTTGAAACCTCAAAAATGAATTACAGATATTTAATTTTTTGAGTGTGAAATGTTATCATGTATAGGAATCCTCTTTGACACAGAAAACTCCACACACTCTAATATCCATTGAATATGAACACCTCAATTGAGATTGCAATTTTAAACCTGACCCAGTTCTATTGTATGATGTTTTACCTCTTATGTTATCGAAAAATTCATCATATAAAGTGTTTTACCAATAGAAGATATGAATATAATTTATATTAAATAATAGAAATAATTTTTATATTCATGTTGTGAAGGATGATCAATTCCCCCATGCATTTCCAATTTATCCAAAATAATAATAATTAAACCATTATATAATATAATGAATGGTAATTTTCTAATTCCATGAAACATCCCCCAAGGCCAAGAATTAGGATAGTATCTCATTATTACGACTGTGTGATATCACAATAGAATGCGATAATAGAGTAATATATTGAGATTTTCGAAGAAATTTTTATGAAATATTATTAAGATATGAATACAATGGAAACAAAAGAAAGAAGGGAAACCTAAAAGCTATAAAAAATTAAAAGCATAGTGGTGGAACCCTTGATTTTTTTATTCTCATTCCAACCTCGAAACCGATATTTAAAGGGATAATTTATACGCCCTTTTTATTATAATTTCATTAAAAAGGGTTATAATGGACCACAATCCATAATGGGATCATAAAAGAACTATTCTAAATTAAATTCTCTCAATGAATGGTTTACCGGTCCCTTATGAGCCTTTAACATCATAAATAGTGATTTCATGATGTCGGTTTTGTGGGGATAAAAAATTAATGACATTTTTCATTCATTGAAATTGTATATGTTCTATACGTTGGTGTGTCTTGACTTTACAATATGTGTCAAACTGTGACACAAGTCGGTTTTCTCGAATTTAATTTTTCTATTCCATAATTTTTCATCCATTTTTATCTATATTGTTTAATTTTTTGAATGACTAATTCATAATGTGAACCGATTATTTGATTTTATTTTCTCAATTTTTACCTCGTTCTTTAGGTTTAAGCTCCAGTCGTAGGACATGACATAACCTTTTTAATGGAATATCATCTTAACGTGAAACTCTTCAATTCATAGCATGTTTTCTTAAACCCATGGTATCATAAAATATATCAAAAAAATAATGATATAAAAATACAATTAACTAATTAAAGTGTATAAATATTGTAATTTTTATAATAAAATAATTATGAAAATACTATTTTTTCAATTCCTCCAAACATATAACATTATTTTCTAAAAATATATAATTTCTATGAACATATAAAGGAAATTATTTCTAAAAATATATATATTTTTAAAATAAATAGAACAAAATATTAATCGATGGAAAATAAAATTTCAAGTTTCATGATAAATAATTCCACTAACTCCGTACTATTCAACGAAACAATGAATATAATGAATTATACATTCCCTAATTTGAAAGAAAAATTCTATTTATTCCATCAATTTTAATATATAAATTTGTTATTACTATACATTAAACATACAATTTACTTAAAATTGAATTCTATTTACTAATCTCCCAATTTAGTAAATGTAACTATAATTTTTCTAACACCTCATATCCATTTCACAAACCTTAGGCCTGTAACGAAACTTATATCTACACCACATAAAGAGAAAAGTGAAGATTAATCATGAAGTCATTGAATTAATGTTAAAACTTATATAAGTCTTAGTGTAGGTATCTAATGAAACAAACCTCAATTGGTGGTTTTAATCTAATGTGTAGTGATTAATATTATATTCAAATATCAATGAAACGCTCCCACTATGATTCCCTCTCCCAACACCCAAATATAAAATGAGGTACATGATACAACAATGCATAATGAATGAATCTTCCTATATTGACTTTCAATTTTTCATTTTTTATTCTTCTATTTTTCAAAATTTGTACTTAAAGAAAAATATTGCTTCCAAAACCAAACCAAGCATGATCAATATATAATCGATATGTGAATGGTGATTTTTTATCCTCCCAAGACTAATACAATTTTTATTTTTTAAATTTATTTCTATTTTTTTCTTCAATAGAGGTGAAAAATAAATTACAATGAATGATAAAATCGTCTCTCCCCTAATAACAAAGAAAACCCCAAAAAATTCACCTTAATGTAATAAAAACCTATCCATAATGGAAAACCAATACCGAAACTATTTATTTTGAATATAATACAAAATTTTTTAATTAGTGTAAGAAATAATATAATAGGATTATTGGGTGGATCTTTTTCTAAAATGGACATTCATAGATTCTATAAGAAGAATATTGATTTAATTTCAAGGTGTATCTAAGAAAAAATTACAAAAAAAAATCAAACCCTCTCAATAATTTTAAATTTTTTTCTATTTGGTCATATCATTGATAAGAATCCAAGAATGTTCTAAAATTAAATAATGCTCAAGTATCTAAAGAAATATAATAAAAATGGGAAATATTGGTTCAAAATTTTTTTTGGGGTCAGAAAATATTTTTTAGACAGTAAAAAATGACATGACACAAAAAAAACCATCAATATAAATTTCATAAATTCAAATAATGATAAATTTAATATAAATTTTATTTACAAAAAATTACTCACTCCCAAAAATCATGATTTTTCACAATCACCCTCGTGCCTAGAATTAATTTTTCATTTTATCAATTCACTCATCTAATCTTGTCATTGGAGAAAATTTAAACATGCCATAATGATTATCATAAGAAACATATGTATTATATATCAACTATATAGTTGAATAATTCCACGATGGGTAAGTAATATTCTAATAAATATAAAAAAATATCAAAATAATGAGATAAAAATAAAATAATAAATTGAAATGTGTACTCTACTTTCCTTGATTATTCAAATCTAGTTGTAGAATTATTTTTCATTTTTTCTATAGTTAATCGGGATGTGAAGACATTTCACGACATGAATTTTCATTTCATAGAACTGTTCTACCTCATTTGTATAAAGTTATTTCCATTCACATTATTAATACAATCCATTATGTGAATTCAATTTTTACAAAAATAAATGTATATAGATATCCTCCTCAATTTTGGCCCTCATCATATTCCATTAGGACAACAGAATGGTAGAATTATTAATCATCATTCAAGGGAAATGAAAAATAAGTTAATAAGATATACATGATTAGAGATTCATTTTAATATAGTTCTATAAAAAAATTGGAATATTAGTACATATAATGGAAACATGAAAAAGTAACGATATTCTAATTTTGATCCCCTAAATGGGCCTTTGGTTTTTACTACCACTTAATGCGTATCACCAACTATTATCCAATGTCTTTAGGTTGGTAGTGTTTCTTGGAATACAAACACAATTGGTTTCTTTTTCCCAAAATCATTTCTTCTTCATTATTAAAGAGGGATCCACAGGTAGACTACATGAGATCAACCCAGTTTCCAATGAGTAATAACTTTAATGTAAAAGTAGGATGAATTACGGGTGATTCTCATTGTCATTTGAGTTGAATAGTAGTAGATTGAAGAAAGTAGTTATGTTCCTACAGTCTATCTTTCAATCCTCCACAATACTGATTTCTTAGCCTTCCCAGGATAGAGTGAGGTATAGTGGTTTTAATACATCCAAACAGTATGGGATGGAGAGATTATGTTTTAGTTCAATTTTTTCCCATGTATTCAAAAATTTATTTATATTAACTTAGTATCCCTTTTTTTAAATCAGCAAACAATTATTCTTCATCTAGATCCCCCAGTAGTGGCTAAGGGGAGAAAAATTGATCTTATGTACCACCTCATATACCCCCTTCAAGTTATTCATCTATTAAGATGAGTGGAGAAGTTTCATTCACCAATGGGTTATATTTTATATATGGTTATTGTCTGGTATTCTCCGTGGACATAAGAACATATAAACATAGGCATTCATTATTTACTCCATGTCTTGTAGTGTGTCACCAAAAATTTTAATGCATCCATTTGAATCATTCTAAAGAAATATGTCTATATTTTTAACCGATGAGTAATAACCCCTTGAAGAACATATAAAATTTTGATACATCATGTAAAAAAATAATTTTTTAAATTTTTAAATTTTAATTGATAAAAATACAGTATTTAGAAAAATATTAACATTGAAATACTTGAATGAATGATTACTAGACTCCCTAAAAATATAATCAATTTTGAGATGGATTTTTTACTATGGAAAAATATAAGATATATTTTTCTAACACAATACAATTGAATACCTGAGTCATCATAGTTGAGAATATTTTCAATGCTTTAATAACTAATTATAATTCAACCAATCTATTTTTATTTTGGGTTTTTATAATTTTATGAAAATTATGGTTTTGGATGTTCGAAAAAAATTCAATGTAAAAAAAATATATCCTAATATGAAAATACAAACAGAATTATATTAGTACGAAGGGACTTGGTTGTTAAGGTTTGGTTATAAGGGTTTCTTTCCTATTAATTTGTTTTTCAAATTTAATTTAATAATTCATTTTATGAATAATCATAAATGAATTAATTTTTTCCATTTTATATTGTGTGAAATTTTAAAATTCATTTTAATCCAATTTATACTTTAAATTACACCTCCTCAAATATTTAAACATGATGAGAACCTTGATCAAGAGTGAAATATCTTACCTAATCTAGCTATATCATATAGGGTTTCATCCCTTATGTTATGAAAAATTCTATCATATAAAGAGTTCACACAAATTAATAGAGGGAAATAATTTAATTCACATAATATAAATTAATTTGAGACTCATTCTATAGCGTATTAATAACGAACCTATAAAATTGTCTTTTATCTACAAAAAATAAATACATTATTAGAGAGTTTTAATCATAATAATTTTGGAATGCTGTGAAACCTCTCTGATGTCCAATCACAATGGTATTTTTACATATTTTCAAGTGTAAGGGACCCCAATATAAATTTGTAAGAGTGGGTGAGACTGTGATTTATTTTAGGAAAATAATTTAAAAAATTAATTAATATTCATTAACATTATATTTAAAGTAAAAAGAGAAATACCTAAAGAAGTAAAACCATAATAGTGAAGTGGTGAAAAGTTATATTTACCTATTGTCATTGTAATACCTCTTTATATCTACTTATAAGGATAAATCAAACCTCCATAGAATCATAGTTTTATTATTAATGGCTTATAGTGGACCTAGGACCATAATGGGGGCACAAATGTACTGTTTGGAATTAATTTCATAAAAAGATTCATTTATAGGTTTATTCAACCACTATAAAATTTTTAATAGTGATTTTGGTAAAGACCCAGATTTTACCATGTAATTTTTTTTTAAATTATATGGGAATATTATGAGTCCGCAAAAATTGACGGCACGTGATTCTGAGGCCCAGTGTGCCTAGAATGAATTTTTGATCTTTTTTTCGGGTACATTCATTAAACGTGCAAGCCAGTTTTTGTAACTTTTGAACCGTTGCTCAGAAATGAAATCCAATGAAACTGTTGAACTCGCAGCACCCATATTATCTTAAGGAGACCCTCACCTTGACTACATTAGGTTGAGGGTGGATGTTAATTTTTCACTTTTTCAGGGGAGAAGAAAAATAAAATTATTAAACATTTTATTTTTCTTTTCAAACCCCTCATTTTGAGTTATGGGGGTGGGGACCACCCGAACTAGAAAACCCCCACTTTGAAATAAATGGCGGGGATCACCCAAACACCCTTAAACTCCTTATTTAATGAGGGAGGTGACTCCTGGTCTCCTCCTAAATGATTGTTCCACTTTAATTTAATTAATGTACAACTTTAATTAAATTAATTTCTATGATTATAAATTGGCACCACACAAATCACGGGAGAAAAGGTTGGAAAAAAAGGAGAACTTGGAGAAACTCATCCTCAAACGAATAATGCTACCTCCTACGAATAACACACTCTCTAAGTAAGAACAACCTCCCCAACAAGGAACATATTCTACAACAACGAACCGGAATTTGTCCTTCCATCCTCACTGATGTCAATGATCCTTCAAGGTAGGGATGTGATTTGGGTTTACCATTGTTAATTTTCTTTTATTTTTCATCTCTCCCAATGAGTGGCTTGATACCACTCTAACGGGGAGGGTTCTAGCCAAACGAACATGGTCCAACCTCTCCACAACCTTTGTGGTTTTGATGTGATTTTCACGAATGAGGGGGACAATGACCGGTGCCGACATTGGGCAACGGTGGGACTCAAGAGTATAGGCCGACACCAAGGCTGGCCGTGAAGACAGAGGCAACGTAACCGTACTACCGGAGAAGAGTTACAGCCCTTCAGGTGTGCCGGAGCAAGGGCGGTTTCTATTGGTAGATGGACGAGCGAAGGGGAGGCAGAGGCATGCGTATGTACTGCCGGGCAAGTAGGAGTCGCGACCTTGTTCCGCGGCGGCAAAGGGAGGGTGGTCGGCTCACCGTCGGCAGCCGGTGACGGCGCGGTGCGCGACCGCGCCAAATGGAGGAGGGTGGCTCTCTGACCGTACAACCGCGTGCCGAGCGAACCAGCAGGCCACGACTGCGGGCCGCACCGAGGGTCGCCACCGTGGGCCTCACCGAGGGCCACCACCGCGGGCCTCACTGAGGTCCTCCACCGTAGGCCTCCACCGCGGGCTGAACCACAAGCCTCCCAGTAGGCTGGGCTATACCTGTGGGGCAAGTCAGACCTAGGGCCAGACCCAGGGCAGGCTAGTTCGATCCGACTAGGTCGGACCAGACCTGGACCAACATCAACCATTTTTGTTCTTTCAGCTATATCATGGGCTACGTGCATCCGTTTGACGAAACTTTTGCGGTGATGGAAACCATATATCGAGATGGTCCTTTTGGCATACCACACATGAGTTTTGGATAATGTTTTGGTATGACCGAGTTGGTTCGAACACAAATCTAGCCGGGCCCTTGAGACTAAAAGGCTAATAAGTTACAGACCTGGCGTCCGATTTATGAACCATATGATGCATTGAGACCCCTTTTATGTTCTGGTCCTTTGGGAAAATTATTCATTGGGCTTCGTGGAAGTTGGATTATCTACCTATGGCTTGAGTATCAGACCCTCCTGAAATCAAGAGAGTTTAGTGCGGGAACCCAATAGCTGGCTGCTACATGACAAAAGGATCCTATGTTGGTCTGTGCATTATGATCCTATGTGGGTCTATGCTTTGTGATCCTATATGGGTATGTGCTTTGGGAACCTTTGTGGATCTGTGCTTTGGGATCCTACATGGGTCTATGTTCAACAGTTCAACTTGGATCTGCTCTAGGAATCCACGCGGGACTACTCAAGGATCCTATGTGGGTCTGTTGTACTAGGATCCTACGCGGGTCAGATGATTTAGGATCCTATGCGGGTCTTCCTCTCGACAGATTAAGATGATTCAGTAGTTACATCTAATCATCTTTACTACCTTACCTAAGTTATATCGGGTGTGAGTTGAGTCTCTACCATTGTGGTAATCTTATGTATGGCATACCATTGTGGTATATAGCATCATGGGGATACCATTGTGGTATTCTTCGGTGTGGAATACCTTTGAGGTACTCGCCTTCAAGGAACATTGGTACGTAGAAACTAATTTGGGCCTTGTGTGTCCTCATGAATGAGTTGGGTATACTTGATAACTTAAGTATATGTTTGGGCATATACCTATGTAGGGTTCGCAGATGTTTCATGCTTTATGGTTTATCCTTTTTGGATTTTGAGATACCTTTGAGGGTCTAGGGGTCCCTACTAAGTATCATTATACTCACCCCTGAATGGGATACAACCACACCTTGTTGTGTTAGGTGCAGACAATGGACAATGTAGACTGGGGATGAGGGTAGCTGGACTGGAGGTAGATCAGAGGTGGACCTTAGACAAGGCGTACCGCATAAATGACCATTTTAGAGCTATTCCTACCCATTAGGTAGGATCTTTGGCAAGTGTTCACAGGAGATGTTCAGTTTACTTTTACATTTCATTTTCTTTACTTTCTAGATGGGCTTGTATTCTGGCCCCTTTTATATACTATACACACTCATTTTAATGTTCAGTTTACTTGTGTTCATATCTTTCTATGTTCTTGGTTGCATGAGTTTACAGGTTTTAAAGGCAATGCCTTTACGGTTTTAGTGAATATTCCATTCAGTGCTAGTCACCAACCCCTAGCCTTTGGAAGGAAGGCTTAGGGTAGTCACGAAACTGGCCCCTGTGAATATTTCATGAAAAATTGGTATCAGAGGATTCGGTTCTACCATAGAACATTGTACTTTGATATTTTAATGACAATTGTGTTAAGTGTTATGAGTGTGGTTATCAGTTTAGGGAATCTAGTGTTGGTGTGGCAGCCGACGTATCGATACACAAGGACCCTGACTTCTTCTTTCTGACTAAGTGCATGGAAACATTGATTACTTGGGTGTTTTGAAAAGTTTTCTTTGTAAATCTTTCAGTTTTCTCACCTGGTATAACTTATAGACTATGACACATCTATTTCTTTTCAGAATTCATCCATGTAGTCATCTAGATAGGGTTATGTGTATAGTACACGATGATAGCCCAATGAGCTACGAGGCCTTGGTGTAAATCCATTTTTCCGTAGGGGAACCAAGGTCGCACTAGTGGTTTCATTACCCATTGTTCCACCGATGCCACCAGCCCACCAGCAGAGTGTGCATGCTGCTTGATCACATTGCATGAGTTCTAGCACCAGAGGCCACCCAGGTTCATGGGTGAGATGGACCCACTGGTGGTAGAGTATTGGCTAGAGGCTGTGGTGAGAGTCTTCTGACTAGTAGGGACACTAGCTGATCTCATGGGGATCCTTACAGCCAGTATTCTACAGGAATCAATAGGAAGTTGGTGGAGCTTGATGCTCCAGGATCAAGACAAGGTGACACTTCTCTGGGTAGATTTTAAGAGCTTGTCTTTAGAAGAGTTTGTCCCAGCGATCATTTGAGAAATGCACATTCACGGGATTCTTCATCTACAGAAGGGCATCATGATTGTGGATCATTACATAGCGAGGTTCTCCGACCTCTCACGCTACTCCACTAATATGGTGCGGGACCCATTTTTCAAGGCTCGGAACATAAAGCATGGACTCAGGCGGGAGATCAGGCTTCAATGATTTCTCTCAACTTCCCGACGTAGGTGGGGGAGTTAGAGAGAGCCCTATTAGTGGATAGTTTTTTTGCTAAGTAGTCACTAGCAGCGAGACCCACCACTGAGAATCACGTAGCGGAGTCTTCTGTAGCTTGCAGTAGAGATATGTCACAGAGGTCAGAGAAGACCAGACCTATAGGTGGACGACTGCATGATTCAGGTTCGGTTGTGCGAGGCACTGGAGATAGAGACAGTCATGCGAGGAGGAGGAAGTGTTACACATGCGGTAGGTAGGGTAACATGGCTCATGACTGTTCGACCCGCCATATGCATGATTAGCAGATGGTCAAAGGAATGCCCAAATAGAGACAGAAGCTCTACCGAGGAGGTCCAAATGGAGCTAGCGGACGTGGCAGAGGAGCTGGCTATGCAGCTGGTGGTGGGCGATGATTCAAGATGTTACCGCCAACACCACCAAGTGGTCCACCCTATCCACAGGGAGCAGGTGGACATGGGCGAGCTCAGCTCCAGGTAGTTGAGGCCTATGACCACGATGCTCCGAAGATGATATGAGTTACTATATGTGTCTAATCCACCTTATCTGTTGTACTTATAGACAAAGGTTCCCTTCATTCTTTTATTTCCACTACCCTTATTCAGATCTCAGAGATTTCAATGGAGATATTGGCTCAATCCATAAGGATAGAGACTCCTATGAGGGAGGATTTTATGATTAATCACTGGTGCCGGAAGTGTGAGCATAATCTATGAGGTGCGATCTTCGGCTAGGATCTTCTAGTAGTGGCATCGAGGCCTTAAAATTTCATCTTGGGTATGGACTAGTTATATACAGTCCATGCTCAGATTAACTATATTAGGCGCATAGTTTTGTGTGTCCACATAGATGGGACAAGTTTTACCTTCAACGATGAGAAGGAAGCCTTTACAGAAGAATATGGACTTACCCGGAGGAGAGTGAAACCGATCAATCATCAGTTGTCTAGACATACCCTCAGAGAGGTTGATGTGGAGAGTCTGAGCTATCCTGTAGTGGTGGACCAGTACGCAGATGTCTTCACTAATGATGTTTCAAGTCTACCTCCTCACAGAGAGTTGTAATTTTACATGACTTGTAACCCGTGATGGCACTGATATCTACAACTTTATATCGGATGGCTCCTGCGGAGCTTCTCGAGTTGTGGGTACACCTGGAGGACTTCTAGGGGAAGGGGTCTATTCGGACCAGTGTTTCTCCGTGGGTAGCCCCAATTTTTTTCTCCAAGAAGGATGATGGGAGATTGAGACTTTGTGTTGACTATCGGTGCCTGAACCATGTGATCGTGTAGAATAAGTACCCACTTCTGAGGATTGATGACCTCTTTGATCAGCTGAAGGGAGCACGGTGGTTCTCAAAAATAGAACTCATATTATTCTATCACCAGCTCAAAGTACGAGACATGGATGTACAGAAGATGGCTTTCATATGTCGGTGAGACCATTATGAGTTTTTAGTCATGTCTTTTGACATGAACAATGCTCCAGCAGTGTTCATGGGACTCATTAATAAGATTTTTCAGCCATACCTTGATCGCATTGTAATAGTCTTCATTGATGACATTCTGATCTACTCTGCTACTAAGGAGTAACATGCCTATCATTTTCATGTAGTTATGGACACACAGTGAGAGAACCATTTTTATGGTAAGCTCTCGAAGTGCCAGTTCTAGATCTCAGAGGTTCAAATTCTGGGACATGTCATCTAGGAGGCTAGAGTTGTGATGGATCCAGCAAAGATTGAGGCGATACATTTCTGAGAGGGACCCAAGAGTGTGATGTAGGATTGAAGTTTCCTAGATTTGGCCAGAAACTACTGGAGGTTTGTGATATATTTCTCCAGAGTTTCTGCAACATTATCAGCATTGATGAAGAACGAGCATCCCTTCGTGTAGTCAGAGAAATGCCATTGGAATTTTTACGAGTTGAGGAAGAGACTGACTAGTGCCCCCATCTTGAGGTTTCCAGAGGAGGGAGTGTGGTACGTAGTCTACTGTGACACATCAGGGAAAAGGATTAGATGTGTCCTGATGCAGGATCGAGGATTGATGGAGTATGGTTCTCGACAGACGAGATAACATGAGAAAAACTACCCTATCCATGACATTGAGTTAGCCGCAATGGTCTTTTCCTTGATGATGTGGCGACAATACATGATGGGTGAACATTTCATAGTTTACTATGATAACAAGAGATTCAGGTATATCTTCTCATAGAAGGACCTGGACCTAAGATAAAGATGTTGGATTGATTTCCTCCAGGACTATTACATTGAGATAGTCTATACACATGGGATGGGGAACATTGTAGCTGATTCACTCAGTAGGAGATCTGTTATACAGCTGCTTGGTGAGGTAAAAGAGTAGGTGGCCACTTTGCAAATATCATTTTTGGATCACGATGGAGCAGTTTTTCTTCATTCTCTTACAATCTCACCCCCACTTCTTCATTGTGTTAGGGAGGCACATCACGGGGATATATACTGCGAGGCTCGACGTGCTCAGATATCCACAAGACATGCACCTTATGGATTTTCTGTAGGTGTGGAGCACGTCATCCACTGTTGAGAATGTACCATGTCACCCATGTCACTTTGGGAGGAATTATTGAGGGAGTTTCACACATCCCCTCTAGTGTAACATCTAGGAGTGGCGATGATGTATCAGGATCTCCGATGAAAATACTGGTGGCTGGGAATAAAGAAAGTAGTAGTAGAGTTTTCCTCTCGGTGCCTCACTTGTCAGCAAGTGAAGGGAGAGCATGAGGTACCATTAGAATTAGTTCTACCTTTAGAGGTCCCAAAGTGGAAGTGGTATGAGATATCCATGGACTTCATGATAGTAATTCCAGGTACATCCATGTTTCATGATTATATCTGGGTGATCGTCGACCGACTCACCAAGTCGGCCCACGTCCTACCGATCAAAGAGCAGGGTTCAGTAGAGAGCATGGGATGCCTCTATCTGCAGAAGATTGTGAGGATACATAAAGTACCATCAACAATTGTCTCTTATCGTGATGCACATTTCACTTCGCATCTATAGAATGGGTTGTAGGAGGATTTTGAGACGCGACTTCGTTTGAACATTGCCTTCCATCCTCAGACTGATGACCATACTGAGTGGACCATTCAAAACCTCAAGTACATGTTGTGTGCTTGCATCCTCAACTTTAGTCATAGTTGGGAGGATCACTGACCCTTGGTGGAGTTTTCATATAACAACAGGTATTACTCCACGATTGGTATGACACCTTTCGAGGCTCCGTACGGCTGAACATGCAAATCAATTGTATGTAGGACCGACCTAGGGGAGTCAGCAAACATGGGACCAGAGATGGTATGGAGTACCATGGTGAACGTGCAGACCATCCAGGAGCTAATAAAGACTGCATAGAATATGAAGAAGTCTTATGCTGACAGGAAACATAGACCTATGGAGTTTGAGGATAGTGACCACGTCTTTCTACAGGTCTCACCCCAATGAGGTTTGTGGAGATTTGGCTAGGGCGGCATGTTATCTTCGAGGTTCATCAGACACTTTCAGGTCCTTAGTAGATTTGGAGAGGTGGATTACCACCGGACACATCCACCACAGTTGCACCAGGTGCACGACGTCTTCTATGAATCCCAACTAAGGAGATACATATATGAAATTTTAAACGTCATTGACTGTGGCGAGCTAGACATTGATGATGGAGCGATGTTTACAGAGGATCCATGGGGGATGAGGATCGACAGGAGAGGGTCTTTCATGGGCGGTCGATACCTTTGGTGTGCGTACGTTGGAATCACGGGAACCTCCTGGAGAGCACATGGGAGCGGGAGGCTCAGATTCATGCTCAGTACCCCCACTTGTTTTCCTAGTTTCTGTGATGTGGCTTTCGAGGATGAAAATACTTGAGGTGGGGAGAATGTAAAGACACAGATTTTACCATTAGTGTTTCAAATATATATGATTATTATGAGTCTGTGAATATTTACAGTGCCTGATTTTGAGACACAGTGTGCCCAGAATGCATCTCTGAACTTTTTTTAGGGTATGTTTAGTAAAAGTTCAAGAAGGTTTTTGTAACGTTTGAACCAGTGCTTGTAATTGAAATCTGAGGATACCATAAGAACTTGTAGTGCCCATATTCTCTTAAAGAGACTCTCACCATGATCGCCGTAGGTTGAGGGTGGAACTTACTTTTTTAATTTTTCGAGGGAGAAGAAAAAAATTATTTATCATTATATTTTTCTTTTTAAACCCCTCCTTTTGAGTTATGGGGTTGTGGACCACCCAAACTAGAAAGCCCCATTTTGAAATAAATGGTGGGTACCAGCCAACCCCTCTTAAACTACATATTTAATAAGGGAGGTGACTCTTGGTCTCCTCTTAATTGATTATTCCACCCTAATTTAATTAATGTAAAACATTAAATAAATTAAATACTAAACTTTTATATTGGAACCACTCCACTCGTGGGAGAAAAGGTTGGAAAAAAGAGACAACTTGGAGAAACTCATCCTCCAACGAATAACATGCTCTCCAATGAAGAATGCATTTTCAAATGAAGAACGCCCTCTCCAAAGAGGAACTTCTTCAACGACAACGAACCGATGTCTGTCCTTACCTCCTCACCGAACTCAAGGATCCTTCGAGGTAGGGGTGTGATTTTGATTTACCTTCGTTAAATTTATTTTATGTTGCACCTCTCCCCATGAGCCGCTTTCTACCGCTCTAACGCAGAGGGTGTGATCCAAATGAACATGGCCCGACGACTCCAAAACCTTTATATTTTTGATACGATCTTGGTTATGGAGGAGGAAAACGACCGGTGCTGGCGTTTGGCATCGGTGGGACTCAGGAGTGGCAGCTGACACCACGTCCGGCCATGAAGATAGCGGCAGCGCAACCGCGCCACCAGAGAAGAGCTGTAGCCCGTCGGTTACAGCAGAGCTAGGGTGGCGGCTAGTGGTGGTTGGCCGCACGAATGGGAGGCGGAGGCAAGAGTCTGCACCACCGGGCATGTAGGAACTGAAACCTTGTGCCATTGCAACAATGGGGGAGCGACCGAATCGCTGTCAGCACATGGTGATGGCGTGGTGCACGATTGTGCTGCTCGGAGGAGGGAGGTTGGTTGACTGGCCAGCCGCGTGCTGAGGGGAACAACAGGCCGCCCCCGTGGGCCTAGCCGGGCCGGACCCATGGCATGACTCGGTTCGGGCCGAGTCAACCCGAACCGGGTCATGTAGGCACAGGCCAAGTCGGACCGGAACTGTACCAACTTTGACTCGTTTTGTTCTTTTGACCATATCTTGGGCAACATGCATTTTTTTGACTAACCGTCTATGGAAACTGAAAACATGGATCGAGACGGTCTTTTTGGTATACCCCACATGAGTTTTGGATAAAGTAGGGGTACAACCGTGTTGGATAGAATGTGAATCCAATCGAGGCCTCGAGACTAAAAGACTAATAACATACAGACCGAGCGTCCGATTGACACACTGTCTATTGCGTTGAGACCCCTTTTCTGTGGAGGTCCTTTGGGATACATATTTGAAGTACTTCTTGGTATTTGGAGTAACAACTTTTGGATGGAGGAGAGGGCCCTCCTAGAACCAAGCGAGCTTAGTGAGGGAACCTTGTAGCAGGCTGTAACATGAGAAAAAGATACTATATGGGTATGTGTTTTGGGATCCTATGTTGGTATTTTCTTTAACATCCTATTTGGGTCTATGATTTGGGATCCTATGTGGGTCTATGCTTTAGGATCCTATGTGGGTCTGTGTTCGAGAGTTCCGCTTTGATCCACTCTAGGATTCCACGTGGGACTACTCTAGGATCCTACGTGGGTCTGAGGATTTTGGATCCTACGTGGGTCTACCTATCGACGAAGTAAGATGATTTGGTAGTTACATATAATCTTCTTTACATCCATACCTAAGTTATATGTAGTGTGAGCTAAGTATTTTCCTTTTTGGAAATTTCTATGTGGGTTACCTTTGTGGTACTTACTTTCATGGGGATACCTTTCTGATATTCTTCTACGTGGCCTAACGTTGTGGTACTTACCTTCATGGTTTTCATTCCGTCATGGAATAGTTGTACTTTACTAAGGATTTGTGCCTTGTGTTTCCTCCTAAATGAGTTGGGTATACATGATAACTTAGGTATATGTATGGGAATATACCTAAGTAGGGTTGTCAGATATTTTATGATTTGTGGTTTATCGTTTTTGGATTTTGAGAGACCTTTTAAGGTCTCAGGTTCCCTACTGAGTATCGTTATACTCACCCCTGCATGGGTTATGCCCACGCCTTGTTGTGTTTGGTGCAGATGACGGACAACGCTGACTGAGGACGAGGGTACCAGGACTAGAGGTAACTCATAGGTGGATCGTAGAAAAGGAATACCACAGAGACGACCATTAGAGAGTTGTACCCACCCTTTGGGTAGGATAATTGGTGGGTGTTTACTGGAGCTGTTCAGTTTAATCTTACTTTTCAGTTTTCTTGTACTTTCCAGTTGGCCGTGTATTCTGGCCCTTTTACTTAATGTACACACTCTTTCTACAGTTCAGTTTACTCATGTTCGTATCTTGATGTGTGATTGGTTGTGTTAGAATACATGTTTTAAAGGTAATGCCTTCCTAGTTTTAGGGAATATGCCTTTCGGTGCTAGTTGCCTGCCCCTGGCCTATGGATGGCAGGAATGGGGTAGTCACGGCATGGACCCCGAGGGACGGGTCGTGAAAATTTTACGATGTGATTTTTTCAGGATATAATAATTCATGACAATTTTCACACTATGAAACCCTCTCTATATCATCCATGGGTTTTTTCCTGGTGTGAACAATTGTGTCACACTCTGACACATGTGGATTTTTGAAATTTTTTATTTTTTTTCAGGATGACATTCATTTTCCACACTTCTCAGAAGTATTTACAAGAATGATTGAATGATTCATGATGTGAATTGTGTATTTCATGAGTTTTTACACTATTTCTACATAGTTGGTTAGTTTTGATATTAAGGCAAAGTTTGTGACTTATTCTTTTTCACGGGACATCATCTTTATATGGAATTCGTCAATTTTTATGATGTGTTCTATGAGACATTATATACTATCATAAATAAAAACACGATTAAATACCAACATAATTAAGAAATTAAATTTCATAAAAAATATGTTTTATTTTATAATTAGTTTATAAAATACATGTTTTTCGGTAAAATATATTCAAAAATAATTTTATTTATAAATTAAGAAATATTTATCTTCTTGATATTAAAAAAATCATACCATTACCCTAAGGGCCTTAAGCAGGAATATTATTTCGATGCCTTGTGAACTCATAATTTTTTGAGTCATTGTGGTCATGAATTCAAAAGGAAAATGGTCTATAGGTATTTACCAGTGACTATTTGGGTTGTGCATTGGTTGAGAGGATGGGAGGTCCCGAATTCTCAACCATTTCAATTGAATTATTAACTAATCTATGAGTCTCTAAAATATTTAACATATATTCATGAAACTATCCCCATCACATTTTAAATAAATGTTTCCCCTCTAAAATAGATTAAATAAATCCATTCTTCAATGTTTACATATGTATAGTTTAATGGTTCTATATTGATCTTTAAAAGTGAATACAATAGGGTTTTAAGTATCGAAACCATGAAATAAATAATTTATTGCCATATCTAGTGGAAATAGGTGTTTTTTAGTTCATATTAGTCTATTTTATTAGATTCCTACATATCTATATGAAAGGAATCAAAACTTATGTAGTTTTATGATGCTTAATGAGACACATTATACCTATTTGTCATGGGAAAGAGGCCAATATATTGGATTTTATGGTTGTAAGACTATGTAATAGTGATTTTAAATTTAATATATAATATCAATTAGTTATGTAGAGACATTATTTAACCTCATTGTGTCATACCACATATCATAGGTAATAGGAATCAAAGACCACGTAATTCATGCCCCATGGTCTATGGTTCTGTAATAGAATCTTTCCACACAATTTCACTCCATGACATAATAACTCTATTAATTGGGATTTAATGTATTATAAATATGAATACAAGTTTAAGGTTTCCTAAAAGAAGTTGGTTTTAGACTTATGAAATGAAACCCCATTTTGGTATTTATTTTCCCTAGTAATGAGTATATTTTTTTCAATAATTGTGGCCATTAATGTATATAGGATATTTTAATATTTTGTGAAATAAGATGAATCTGAGTTGAAAAATAATATATCACATAAGCATAAAAAGTGTACTATTAAATCCCTATAATACCGTGGTTGAAATATTCTTGATATAATCCCATTATATATATTGATTATGGGGATGTATTTTAAGGATTAAAAGGAAAATTGTTACCAAACCAAGAGAAAGTATTTATAAATGTTCTAAATTATTTTGGAAAAAACACTAATTAATTTAAGTGTCTATAATATTGTTATGTGAATTCTATAATTATGAGTTTGTTTTCAAGATTCTTGAAAAGTATATGAAGTACCATGTATTTCATAAGGATTATTTTCCTCTTCCCTATAGATCATTTCTGTACTGGAGTCATAAAAATATATATAAGTGTGACTTCTTGTGGATTGTACATGATGTTTCTAAGGATGAACCATGAAATCCATAAGGGTGATACATAATTTTTTTAGGATTATCCCACTATGTATGAATGAAACTAATTTAGAAAAGGATGATTATATTCTATATAAGGTTAATCTCCTAGGTTTTGAGGATGACTTTCATACGTCATGAGGACCAACCTACAATGTTTATAAGGTTTATTCCATGAGGTGTAAGCTTGAATAAGCTATTTAATGATCAATTTATCAAATAAATATTCTTACAATGTGAGAAATCAATAATTATAAATTCTTTATAATGCATGGATTAATTTAACTGATCGTACTACATTGTTTTTCCATGATTTATATATCTAAAAGGATTCAAAACTAAATTTATTTCAATTTGAGTATGATTTCAAAAGGATTAATACTATAAACAATTATTCCATATCAAAAATATTGTAATTTATGCACACATAGAAGATATTTTTAAAAAATTAAATAAATAGATACTTTGAAGAAGAAGACTATAATATTCTAATATAAGAAGAGAATATATTTATCCAAAAATAATTAGTGATTTAAATGAATACTTTGACTTGGGTTAAATTAATTTTAATGAGGATATCACCTATGTATTTAAATTCAATGAGTTTCAATTACATAATAGGGTAAAATTAATCATGATATTATTCAATAAATCTGAAATTATATGAAAAAATAGTTGATAATATTTATATTATTTTTGAATATTAGACCAGATTATTTACATCATTGAAGAAATAGTAGATAGATTAGTGGGGTAGAATAATGAGACTCAAGAAGAATCACATCATTGAAGATTCAAAGATATGTTTGCAAGACAAAAAAACTTGATTTTTATAATTATTTATTTAAGTTATTGATGATGTGTGCATCCATATGAGAATTTATTCATGATATTTGATGATGGAAATTTATTTGAATTGGTGACTAAGAATCTAGTTGAAAAAAGTGACCACTCATTATTTCAATTCATTTTTTATGGGAAGAAATAAGTAGTAGTGTTCTCATGGGACTATGGAATTGGAGTATAGTGGTCACTATGTTTATGGGATTATAAAAATCTGAGGTGTAACCACTTCTATTTATAGTTAAAGACTACTTTTTTTATTTATCTAATAAAAAAATAGGCTCTCACATTGTGGCTGAACCTTGTAAAAATATTGTTTTACTATGTTAATTATTTTTCTACTATATTCAATTCTATTTGACTGATAGAGAACAAGTGGATCGATATAATAAAAAGTTAAAATAATTTATTCTAAAGAAAAAATTTAAAAAATTATCATTGATTCAACCCCTCTCTATGGAAGTACTCTAATTTTCCTAGAACAAGTGGAATGAAATCTAATCCTAAGGTCCCTCAAAAATATCTACAAATTTTCTGACTATAGAAATGTAAAATTCAATTAATTAGAGACGTTCTCCAACATTTTATGTCAAGAAATAGAATAGTTGGTGGAATAAAAAGTATCCCTAAATTCTATCTCTTTTCCTATAAGAGGAACAATGACCATGGAATTTCTATCCATTGTTGAGGGTGATCCTATGACTCATTCTAATCAGAAAAAAATGCTTTTTTATTGAAAATCATAAAATTACTTTAGGATGTATCTTTTAGAAAGGGATTATAAAAAATTAGTGGGACATAAATTTCCATGGAAATTCTATATAAATTGAAGAGTAATTATGAAGGGAAAGTTAATGATAAGGAAGCTGAGTTGAAAATTAGGATAAATGTTTTTTAATATATTTATGGATTATTAATAAATTATTGATTAAAATATAAGAATATTGAATAAAATATTTTCATCAATATTCAAGGATAAAGAGAAATTCTAGTTGATTATTTCATAATCAAATAATTAAATATAAAATTTATAGAAATTTATGATCCAAATATTTCAACTTTGGAATATATAATGATCTACCATTGGATAAAATATATAGTTTTATCATTGTTTGTAAAATAATAAACATTATGTATTTGAAGAAGAAAATAATGTATCATATGGATTTTGAATTCATAAGAATGTTTGAAACCAAATATGAATAATTTATAGTATACTGTGGTTCAGATAAAGTCGATGATGATAAAGAGATTAGTAATTTTTTATCTCTTCTATCAATGATTTTGAAAATGGGTATATAGATTAGAAATGATATTAAAACACTTAGGTGTAATAATTGTAAGAACTTTTGACACCTTAACTTAAATTTACCAAATAAGATGTGAGAAGATTTTGAATTAGATTATGTTTCCGACGCTTTCGTCAGGGCACACACATCCATCTGTGGAGGACGTCAGTGTGTCTTTTGTTGCCCCGCATTCCCGCTTTCCAAATGCGGGTGGCATCCATTCTTTATTCAGGGACGTCTGCTCCTTGATCGAAACAGGATGATGGGATGTCGGTTCCTCCTTCCATGGATTCCTCCTCAGAACTCGTCACCTATTCTGGTCCTCCCTCATAGATTTAATACGTTTTTTTCATGAAACTCTTCCAAGTTCCATGTTTCCATGGATGCTGATTAATTACACTGCTTCTGTTAGTAAATTCCTAGTGGTCCGGTCTGAGCAACAATCTTCAGTTGGGGGAGTAGTCACATCAAGGCATCATTAGGGTGTCTGAACGCTGGGGAATTTGCATGTCTATCATTTGACCATTATTATAGTGATTCTCGAGGGCGTGGAAGCCTGAAACATCCCACATCGAGTGCAGGGAATCATATTCCATAGGCATGTATCAGATGTTTTCCTCATCTTTCCATGTTAAACACAGGGTATGCCGCAAGTTTAACGTCCAACGAAGACGGATTGGGCTGATCAGAACACTAGCTGGAGTGGATCAGATTGAGGAATTCCCCTTGAGGGAACACCGATATCGGAGCTAGCCTGTGGGCAGCTTCCCAAATGATATGGAGGGGAATGGTGTGGCTTGATCTCACAGGGATGTGGCGGCCCAGACAATAATCAGGATAGGTGATGGAAAGCTACATGGAGTGGAGGGGGAATGAAATGGATCCGTCGTGGAGATGAAGATTGTGATGGGTTTGAGTCTCGAAGAGAATTCCTACATATCCCCGTGGTAGGGAATCAAAGTCTGCGTAGTTCTGAATGGATGTTTGGGGATTAAACTCTATGCTGCCTAAGGTGGTGGAAGAACCGCCGTGAATGAGGTCGGAACGACTGGGTGGTGGGAATGAACCTCATGAGGATTCCTACGTACCATGCCTTAGCATGGATCAAAGTCCACGTAGTTTGGGTTGGATGTCGGAGAACTGACGTGAAGAAGGTCCTTGGTCCAATGGGTGGCAGGCTTCAACCTCGCGAGGATTCCTACATACCATGCCCTGGCATGTATCAAAGTCCACGTAGATTGGGAAAATGGACTATTGAACTGACACGAAGGGGTGTCGGAACAACTGGATGACAGGGTCACAACGTCTTACCACTAGATTGGGATGCAGTTTAACGTCATGTGGGACGGGGACGCGTCAGATAAGCGACATGAATAAGGACCTTGGCCCAGGTTGATGGTGGGATTAAACCTGAAGAAGGCTTCCTACATACCATGTCTTGACATAGATCAAAGACCACGTAGTTCCAAAGGGATGTGGGTGTTGGTGAACTAATGTGAAGGACCTTGGTCCAATGGGTGACAGGGCTTGAACCTCAGGGAGGCTTCCTACATACCATGCCTTTACATGGATCAAATTCCTTGTAGATCGGGAAGATTTTCATCAGCAAACCGACGTGAATGTGAAACCGGGGGTCCATTGGTGGTGGGCATGAACCTCAGGGAGGCTTCCTACGTACCATGCCTTGACATGGATCAAATTCCTCATAGATCGGGTGTGTTTAGTCGGCAAACCAACTTGAAGGTGAACCCGGGGGTCCACTGGTGGTGGGCTTGAACCTCAGGGAGGCTTCCTACATACCATGCCTTGACATGGATAAAAGTCCTTGTAGTTCGGGTGTACAGTTTGATGTCATGCGGGACAGGGGTATTTTGGGGCTTACACTCTGAGGCAGTCCAAGGTGTGTCATGGTCGATGCTCACTCTAAGCCCACGAGAGTCGTGCTCGGTGTGAGAAAGAAGTGGTTGCAGGGACGTGCTGATCATGTCGCGAAGGATGCGTCCATGGGAAATGAAGAGGGGATTATGCGTTAGGCGGCCGATGGTGTTGGGACTTACTCTTGGATGGAGGCCTAAGAGTGACAAAGAGTATATGGAGAGGGATTTGGGACCAAATAAATGAGGTGCATCGTTCCCTATCACGCCCTCTACTGGCCCTGGCGGTGGGGATGTACGAAGGTGCATGGGTGATACCTTCCACAAGAGGGGCTAGGGGCTTACACCAAGGAGGTTGCCCTTCCCCGAGGACAAACTCCACTCTGAGGGGGAGGATATCATCCCATGTTGGGGGTGATCTCATCCCCATGGAGATGAGCGGCATAACGAATGTCTGAGTCGGGGGACCCTGCGTAAGAGAAACGGGGCCAGGTCATAGTTTAACGTCATGTATTGAGGACGAGGTGCTTGGCAGTTTAACATCTTATAGCTCGGATTAGGTGGGTTTACTCTGCACCCCTAGTACTTACATAACTGGTTCCCTCTACCCCTTGGGGAAGGGAAGGCATCGGCAAGGTAGTGTAGAAGGGGGGTCGCATAGCGGACTATCGAGGGGTCCACGTTAGTGTGGATATGCGAAGAAGCAATATATGTTAGCATGCCTATGTGAAGAAGCATTATGAGAAGAAACACTGTGGGTGGTATCGTCCATCGGACATTGAAATCACATCGCGCAAACCTGGAGGGTCGCATGGGAGAAGAATTTCCATGCAGAGGGGTCCACATGAAAGGGCCTTGGGGAACTCAGTTTCTCTGCGTAGTGGAGGGCACTTGAGAAGGGGGGTGCCTCATGAAGTGGGGTTCCTTAGCCATATCATAGGGATGAGGTAAAAATGGGAGGTGCTTCGCGAAGTGGAAGGGTATCCGCAGAGCACTGCCTCGTGGAGTATAAGTGCCTTGCGAAGCGAAGTGCCGCGAAGAAGTGTACTTCGCAATGTACAGTGACCCTGCCATGGCATGTGGATCGCATGTACAAGGTTGGTGTTTCGTGAAGCATAAATGCTCCGTGATTTCCCGAGTTCCCTTGGGGATCCCTTTACTTCATGAATGACCTTAGGCTTCATGAAGGGATTCCCTCTCGGAAGAGGGGCTCAAAACGATACAAGGAGGAGGACTCTCACGAAGAAAAAAATAAATTACGGAGCTCATGATCCCCAGATCAAAGAGTGCTTTGCGATTTGGGAGATGAGAAGAAAAAAAGGTCGGATTTCCCATCCCGAGAGATCAGGGGGAGCTCAATATTTATAGGCAAGAGGCACCACGGAGAAGAGCTCACATGGGGAAAAGGGGGATTTGGTTGCTCTACGGTGGGTCGCGAACGTCAACCAGGTTCGCAGAGTGGTACCACCTCATCTGCTTTGTGGTGGGTTCACGAACGTCAGGGAAGTTCACAGGGCGGTACATCCTCCTATGCTTCACGGTGGGTTGATGAACGTTAGGGGTGTTCGTGGGGCGTTACATCCTCCTATGATTCACGGTGGGTTCGCGAACGTCAGGGGCGTTCACGGGGTGGCCTGCCTCTGGTGCTTCGTGGCGGCTGTGTTGCTTGGGGGGGGGGGGGGCTCCTCGTCGGGGCTTCGTGAGGCAGGGCGCAGTGCCTCTATTCCTTCCCTATATCCATCAAATTTCCCCCCTCAGACTTGGAGCTGCGGAGGGATCAAGGGTCAATGTCTGAGTGAAATCACCAAAATCAACGGCCGGTCGTGGTGCTGACCAGTGAAGTGGGCTCACGAGGCAGATGGGAGCCGCAAAGTCTGGACGTGTTGTGACGCTCCACGCGTGCTGGATGCGCCGCGAAGCTCCGAGGGTCATCGCCTATAAATAGTGGGGCTGACCTCTCTTTTGTGCTTTCCCTTCTCTGCTATTTTTTCCTTTTGCGCTCTCAATTTGCGAAGCTCCATGTACTCCGTGTCTGCTCACTGTCAATCGAGCTTCGCGGCGAACCGTGAGTCTTTCACTCCATGACTATGCCAAGAAATCGTGTGCTTACATGCTGAGGCCAGGAACTGTGTCATGGCATTGCGAACGAGCTCTGCGAACAAGCACAGCGAATGATCTTTGTGGCCCGACCTGGAATTTTTCCATGTTCTGAAACCAAATGGCCCATCAAGAAGCTACGCAGGGGGTGCTCGCTGATGTCGCCCGGAGGGATGAGATACCCAACTTTCTGGGCCTGGGGAAGCTAGTCTGAAGCCACTCAGACTATAATTCTTTAATAGAACTCTTGTAGGAGATCCAGAATAACTATATATTGTTAAAGAAGATTCCCTTGTATGGATTCGGGCCGAGGGATGACGCCTTCATTCCTAAGGTGAGTAGGGATAGACCGGTTTGCTGGTTCAGAAGAACACCGTGCCAGCACCAATGGTTCAGGGTGACTGATGGTCATCTGCGGGAGGACTTTTCACCTGTCACTGCCGACTGTCTATACAAACATCTGAACAACATCGATGGGACGTTATTTTAACTGGAGACATCCCCTCCCATGTACCGCACCATACTAAAGATAGCTTTGGAGGATTCGAAGAAGGGGTGGTCCGATGAGTGGGACCTGCGCCAGGGCGGCAACTTCACCAATGATTGGGCATGGACCTACTAGGTAGGTTCCTCATGTGAGGTGTTTGGGGCCGAGAAGAGGAGAGTGGGCTTGTATAAGGCAGCATGGGCCTCCTAATTCCACATTTATCAACCGAAACACATGATGCCGAAGTTGTTGAGCAGATGGTTGTATAGGACCAACACTTTTCACCTCCACCATGGTCAGGTTGGAATCAGTCTATGGGATGTCCATTAGATGTCAGGGGGTCCCGATCTTGGATTCCATGTATAATGAGTTCCTCCATGTCATGAGTGTGTGGGGGGATCCAAGGCAGATGTCGCGGCTAGCGCTGGAGCTGATGAAACTGGTCCCCGGAGAGGAGAAAGAAGCAGTGAGAGATGTCCACTTTAAGAAGTGGTTCAAGCAGTTTATGAACTTCCCATAGGATAGAGAGTTCCCTCCGAGGCCTCGAACTTGTCCGAAGGGGGCTCAATGGGGAATGAAGCACTACCATTGGAGGCTCCTGGAAGACAGTCAATGGAAGACATGGGGTTTCTGTGTTAGAACTGAACAACAACCGATAGTCAGGCTGGCGGCATTTATCGCGGCCC
Organism: Viscum album; assembly: GCA_963277665.1. Lineage (NCBI taxonomy): Eukaryota > Viridiplantae > Streptophyta > Magnoliopsida > Santalales > Viscaceae > Viscum > Viscum album. The sequence goes on along the minus strand of OY728143.1, from coordinate 2,027,551,542 downwards.
TTATCTGTGGTTGGAACCTACCCATGAGGGATACCAACATGGGGGTGCATCTCAGCTCTTTTATCATGGCATCCATGCGGGTCACAGGAGGGCAGGTCAATCTGGGGATTTTGATGCTCTCCAGATTGTACAAGATGCTACGACATGTTAGCGAAGGCAAGAATCCGCTGAGGAGATGTTGTTCCTTACACCTTCCCTATGGGTGGATCGCAACACACATCATGGGGGTTTACGAATATCCAAACCCCATATCGTCACCAGGGTCAGACTTCTGCCCATCTATTCTGAATGCGACCAAGATATTTCTAGTCAATATAACCGTACCGATGGTACTGAACCGAGTGTGGAAGGAAGACAAGTTTAACTTCCACCCGTTTCCATTGCTGACGAGGGTACTCACCGACGACGGTCATGGGACAGAAGAGCACCGGGCCTATCTATTGGCCTTCCGAGGTGGAATCTTTGTGGCATGGGTGGACCGCGAGCCGCTTTGCGAGCCATACACCCCGCACCGATTCGCGAGGAAATTCTGGTTCCTACAGCGGCTGAACCCGAAGGTCTACTGGGAGGTGCGCCACGAGGAGCACCCGTGTGTGATGAGGAAACTGTGGCTCATGTTGACATAGGAAGATGGGAAAATGAGAAATAAATTACCTTCATCTACTGCTGCATTCAGACTGGTGAAGGATTATGCCATCAATTGGGAGGCAGCTTATCCGAGGGGAATACTGAAGCGGCCAACCATTCGAGCTGGTGATGGAGGGCCTCCCCTATCCAGATGTCGGGGTTGGAAGGAAGCAAGGGCCTCTTGCGGTGGCGGGGCTGCTGTGGCAGCGAGGGCTGCACCAGCTAAGGATGAGACATCAGTGGTAGATCCAACAACGGTAGTGGACCTGATGGTCCCGGAAGAACAGAGCCATCCGGAGGGGCGGCCACCGAGGGGATTCTGCAGGATATCCACTCATGCTCTGGGGAAACAGCTGCGCCATATCGACATGAAAGAGAATGCTGCTTTCTCGGAAGCTTGGCACATTTAGGCCACCAACCAGCAACACCTCAGACCACCCGATATATGGGAACACCTGAACCTTCTCAAGATGGTTTTACCATGTATAGTCCCTATTCGAGACGGTTTCACAGTGTCTCCAGCAAAGGCATAACAATATCAGGAGGATCTGGAGGACTAAATACATTCCAGTGGTGACCTGCGTCCAATGACAAACCGGGTGATGGTACTACTAGATCAGATGGTTCCCCCACAGCTGACCGTCGCTGAACTGAGAGATCATTTCCCCCTGCCAGAAGAATCAGACAAATCCTTTGGGGAAAATGTGGCCGGCGGAGGGAGCCCGTTGGAGGAAGGGGAAGTCGGAGATCAAGACTTGGATTTCGCTGATTTCGCGGAGTCTCTCGAGTTAACATCACAATTTTCTTTCCTTGGGGCCTGCTACTAGGTCATCATGGATTCCTTACCAACATCAGGACCGTGCAGGAGGCTCTTGTGCACAAACCTCGTTCTCTCCCATCGGTGGGTGATGATGTAGGACCCTCGGAACCCGCACCTGTGGCCGCATCCATTTCTGTGTCTGGCAGGGCTAGGGCACCCATGGTGGCTCCTCCAGAATCTCCAGACCTTCCAATAATATACTGAGGCCCAGGCCTCGAGGTCCTATCATCATCAACTCAGGAGTAGCACTTGGAGTTCGATCTCCGTATGTATTCTCCACTGAATTCATTGATTTCATATATAGATCGTGAAAACTAACATTCATTCCCTTCCCTGTCGTGTAAAGTTCTATGACTGGCATTGGATGCCGCGATAGGGCTGGTCGGGATGTCTGGTGGCATCCCGCCTTGGGTCATGCTGGTGATTGTGTAGATAGTTACCCCGCCAACCCGAGCTTCAGTACTCCCTATCATTGGCGGGACCACCAGCAGGGTCGTGCCTGAGGTTATTGAGGTAGAGTCCAACGATGAGGATCGACCAGGCGACCCAGGTCATACCACGTCTGATCCAATGCCAGATGCCGCACCAGATCCCACACCAGATGTAGATCTTGCTGAAAATTTCTTGTGGGAGTACCCCGCATACGAGCCTGATAATCGAGCAGACTGGGATGAGATGACCTCCGATGAAGAGGACAACAAAATAGACCACCGCCGATCGTAGAAGCTGATCACACGCTTCATCAACGATACCCCCAAGCACTATGGATGGATGAGATGAACAGACTTCGCTCACGGTTGTGCGAACATTGTGCTGGGGGAGTGGACGCCCAATGCCCTCATCTGCTCATCCAAGATCTTATGGCAGAGGTGATTCAGGAGTATGATCGAGGGATCAACGTGGACTGGCATGGGAGGAAAAAACGAACATCAAGATTCTCCAGGAGGCTGAAAATGAATCCCAACACCTATAGATTCGGGCGTATGAGCACTTATCCTCTCTCAATGCAAAATCTGAGCAGATCCTGCGATTTAAGGCCCCGCTGGCAGAGGCAGAAGAGCGTATGAGGCAGAACTCCATAGAGATGGCCATCATTAAGGCTGATGTAGAGCGGTCCCGAGCTGAGGCTGATGAATTGTGCCCCATCGCTGCTGAGGAGGAGTGGGAGCTGATTGGGCGACAACAATTCCTGGACACCACAAGTCGAAGGTTGACAGATCTGCAACTCTCTTTTGATGGGGTCAATCCGTCCATGGGGGAGTTGAACCCCGGGTACTGTAATGGTTATAAACCCTTAAACGTACTTTCGTGCTTTGATTTTTTGAATGTCGTAGCATGCACAAGATGGTGCAATGCCAAGGGCGTTGAAATCGGTCCAAAAATATGGGAATCGGAAGTGTGAATCACAATACCCAAGATTCAGAACATTGTGGTGGTGGCGTGACAATGGAGGATAGCTGTTGACCATGGAATAAACGCAACATCCATATCTCATTAGCCTAGAATGGGGACAGACAAATGAGGGTCGACCGTTGACCATGTTCGCAACACGAGGCCTAACTCAAATATCGTCGATCATTTTTCCTAGAAATTGGGCCAGGAAATTAGGAGGACCATAGGTCGGACATCCATACTGTTAGGGGGTCCATCCAAATATTAAAGAGGGTGATTGTCTGAATAAGGGGTACGTGAAGCATGGAATGTGTAGTGATGGTTTGTTCAAACAGAACCCAACACTCATGAAATTACACCACGATGGTTGGAGTACTCTAGATGGGCGCATCGGTATGATCAAGGATCATTCCTTCTTTTAGACAGGGCCTCCCTGGCAAGGGAGGTCTGTCGCTTCCCAGTGTAATCTTGGGGCATCTTGAAGTGGTTCAAGGAAGAGTTATAGTTGTACGGTTCACTACGAGGGGTTTGACCAGTGGGCCTGAAAGGGGAAGAACATGAATTATGACTCCTGGGGGATGGACCCTAGGCAAAATACCAGGGTTTCCCTACGTATCCCATGAGTATGGTAATGAATCCACACATAGTTCTGGAAGCACTGTTTAGCATCATGCAGGACGATGAGAAGCCTGGTTGCGCTGGTACACATCCTACTAAAACTACTAAGCCCACATGAGTCATTCTTGATGTGGAAAACAAGATGTAATGGTGGTACATTCCCGACACAGAAAGGGGAAGGTTAGGTAGAAGGGATGCTCGGTGAATACCGGCCCAATGGCACTAACACGTCCATGTGGCGCACCTATACGTGCGAAGAGATAAAGCTGAGTATGTCAGATTTCTACTTGAACATGAGGAAGTGGAAATGTATGAATCATGAAGCTCCTATTTTGGATCACAATGATGGTGGCATGATGATAGAGGATAACTATTGACCATGGAGAAAATGCAACATCCATATCACGTTAGCCTGGAATGGGGACAGACAAATGAGTGTCGACCGTTGACCATGTTCGAAACACGGGACCTGTCGCAAATGTCGTCTGAGATCCTTAGGGGTGTTGGCCTGAAACGATATGAGAGACCTTAGGCCCAACATCCATAGAGATCCATTAATCCTAGAATCCATGCCGTACAATGGTATTTTTGGACATGAATGGGGATGAGGATTCAAATAGAGAGCACACAAAGCTTGGACATGTAACGAGGGGATGTCCATGGGAAAATTCCACACTTCAGGCTATTTGTCAAAATGCATCTAAATATGTTAATGAGATGTATTAGATAGAGGGAGTCAAGTCCCTTCCCATAGAGAGATTGTATTTTAGGTTCGTAGAGCTCAAAAGATGGATGGGAGGAAAAAAAGAGGTACGTGACAGGTCATTACAAAAAACCCGACGTGAATGAGGACATGATCCCACACCACACCGCACAACCCCCTTGGGAGAGGTTTTTGGTCAAGGGACCAAAAAGAAGAGTTGAGTTGGGCCTAAAGAAAAGTGCACATGCATTCTTACATACCCCGTGGGGATGGGGATCAAGATACACATAGTTCTTGAGGGTGGAACAACGCGGTAAGGCACCAATGCAAAGGATTAAGGGGTGTGCGGGTCTATCCCTCGCACCAAGAGAAGCAGTATTTGATAGATCTTGTTTTTCCTTTAAGGTGAGTTGTATTTTTTTTTGTGAAGCGATGGGACGAGGATAGAAAGCCTTGGTGTCGCCACAAGAATCAAGCCGTATCAGGCATTGAAAAATGGCATGGATCATGACCAATACCCAATGTGACATCTTCTATAATGAGGTAATCACAATGCAATTTCATTTCTCGTCGTGTGGACAGGACGATAATGTAACAGTTTTTGGGTTGTGTGATAGGACCAAGCATGCATTTTAACATCCTACAGCGCAGACATATTAGAGATGATGCTAGGAAGGGAATGTGTACGCTGCCATTCAACATAACCGACGTGAATGAGGACATGATCCCTCTTCACACCGTACGTAATTCCGATAGAGGAACCACATGCCATGGGGCCTACATAGCGGTAAGAGATGAAGGGGGGAGACAATCTCTTAGACGAGTTGTACCAAAAAACGAGACGTTCGGGTGGTCCAACGTATCCCATAAAGATGCGAATCAAGGCAAATGTATTTCTAAGGAGATCTTAGTTTATGGTTTTAGAGCTCGGACCGTGGGATCCCCGAAGGATGCCATATTGCAGCTTTATCCCCCTGACATGAAAAGGTGTGCTGAGGGATAGTGCCAAAAGTGTCGAGATTCCACCTGGACACAATGGGGTGGAACATAATTTGAATCATGCAACCAACATTCAAGGACTAAAGGGGATAGCGTGACAACATAGGGTTACTATTGACCATGGTGGTAAAGCTGCATCTATATCGCATTAGCTTGAAATGGGAACAAAAAACGAGCACCGACCGCTGAACATATTCGCAACTCAAGATTTGTATGGATTTTATTTCCAAAACCCTCGGGGGCGTTGGCCCGTAATGGTAGGAGATCCCTTAGGCTTGGTATCCAGACTGTTCTTGGGGGTCCCTCCAGGTCTGAAAGATGATGAAAGCCCGAATGAGTGGGAACATGATGCTTGAAATGTGAAATGAACTTGACGAAGTTGAATCTATCACCCTTGGTCCTAGACCAGAGTACTCCTAACACATGGATGAACCACTGCAAGGGGTTGAGGGACTCAACTTTGGGGCGGACAAGAGATGGAGGATTCCCAGGAGAAGGGGGGCATAGTGAAGAATAACCCTATACCACACCTATATATCCCCCTCGTAGAGAGGGATAGGATAAGGGGTCTAGATGATTTAGAGATCAGGAGATCTCTAAGAGGTGGGGCTGGACCCGATGTCTAGACATTCCTGTGGTCATACGTATCCCATGAGGATGGGAATCAAGCCACACGTAGTTCTTGACGGAACCGTTTAATGTCATGCAGGACAGGAAATAGGAGGGATAATTATTAGAATGTGGTGCACGTGGTGAGGCTATTACAAACCCAACGTGAATGAGGACATAATCCCACACCACGTCACGTTGTCCTGTAGTCAATGTCCTGAAGGCAGGACAGAAGGGACAAATTAGATGAACTCATGATGGACCCATAGATATGAGGTTTGGGTATTCCTACATATCCCATGAGGATGAGAATCATGCAGGACGTAGTTCTGGGGAGATCTTAGTTTACGGTCTTAGAGCTCGGACCATGAATGGATGGAAACTTTTCGAGTAAGTTCATACCTCGACCCAATCCCTACGCCCACGTGAGTCAAACTCAGTGTGGGAAACAAGGGAGGAAGATCCTTACTGCAATACCCAAAACGTCCATCAAAGGAAGTCGGTGTAGAGCCCTGAAGGACACCTTTAATGGGGCTTTGTTCCCCTAACGCGCAGATGCGCACTGATGAATAGTACCAAGAGTTTCGAAACAATATATAGACATGATGAGGATGGAGAAGGATGTGAATCATGTAACTATCATTTTGGGCTTAAAGGGATTGCTGTGGAGATGGAGGATAACTGTTAACCGTGGTGGAAAAATAGTCTCCATATCGCGTTATCCTGAAGTGGGAACAACAAACAGGCATCGACCGCTAACCATATTCGCAACGTGGGATTTTTATCGATTTTTTGTTTGAAACCCTCAGGGGCTTCAGCCCGTAACAGTAGATGACCCCTTAGGAAAAGTATCCAGGCCGTTCTTGGGGGTCCCTCCGGGTGTGAAAGGTGATGTCAGCCCTAATGAAGGAAAACCCAAAGCCTGAAAAGCGGGCGAGAACATGTTCGAGCAAAGTCCGAAATTCCAGGTAATGAACCAGAGTTCCCCTAGGCACATTGGTGAACCACCTTAAAGGGTCGGGAAAACAGCTCAAGAGGGAGAGGTACATGGAGTTGTCATTACAAGCCTGACATGAATGAGGACATAATCCCATGCCATTCCCTACACACCCCTCGTGGAGGAAGGGTAGGCCAAGGGTCCAAGGACGGATGGAGATTTCCGAAAGATGGGGCTGGACCCGAAGCCTAGACATTCGGGTGGTCCTATGTATCCCATGAGGATGGGAATGAAGCCACAAGTAGTTTTTGAGATGATGTTTAACATCATGCGGGATGAAGGGGAGGGTCGGGGAATTGGACTCCCTGGATAGGGGAGGTGTACGGAGAGGCGAGTAACCTGACGTGAATGAGGATGTAATCCCACACCACACCACACACTCCGGGTAAGGACTTGGGCTAAGGGGCCCAAGAAGGCCAAGGGGACCGAGGATGGGGCTCAGTCAAGAAGGCCTGAGCAGCATGCAGTTTAACGTATTGCAGTAAGGATGAGCACCGGGGGCCCGGAAAGGCCACGAGGCCTGAGGATGGGCCTCGGTCAGGAAGGCATGGCCAGCTTGCAGTTTAGCGTTTTGTAGTAAGGATGAGGGTTATATAAGGTGTCTCTTCTGGGGATGTGTATGGTACAGTGGATAACCAGACGTGAATGAGGAAATAATCCCACACCACATCGCAAAATACCATCATAGATAACCTGAGCCAGGGCCCCGAAAAGGACAAAGGGCTTGACGATCGGGCTTTGGTAAGAAAGGCCTAACCTGCATGCAGTTTAACATCTTGCAGTGAGGATAAGGGCCAGGGGCCCAAAAAGGACATGGGGCCTGAGGCGGAGCCTCGGTCAGGGAATGTGTATGGCATGGAAAGTAACCCGATGTGAATGAATAAATAATCCCACACCATGACGTACGCTCCCATAAGAGAATCAGGGTCAGGGGTCCAATTGTTGGCACCACTCGGAGGGATGTTTGTCACTTCGGGATGGGGCAGAACGAACCACTGCACTCAATGTTTGGGACATCTTGGGGTGGACTCGAAGATCCAGGGCGGCTATTGACCATATTCAAAACACATCATCCCTATGGTGACCCGATATGGGAGAAACAAATGAGCATCGACCGTTGAACACATTCAAAACGTGAGACTTGTATCGGCTTCCTTCTCGGAATCCTTGAGGGAGTTGGCCTGAAGCGGTAAGAGGGCCCTTTGGCTGAGCATCCACACCATTCAAGGGCCCTTCCGGATGAAGAAATTCATGGAATCCCAGTCAAGGAGTGGGTGAATCATAGTGGTGCCCATCAATGAAAGAGGAGAACTTCTCCAGGAAGAGGGGCGTATAGTCGGATCGAGGTTTGCTCGACTTCAATTGTAGAAAAGGTGTGCACCCTGCCTTATGTCTTGACCTGAGGGGAAGATTTTGGATTTTGGGATGGGCTAACGGATGAAATGTCTATGTGTTCCTACGTATACCATGAGGATGGGAATCAAGCCATACGTAGTTCTTAAAATTCCATGCAGTTTAACATCGTGTGATGAAGACGTGGGAGTATAGAATAACAAGAGTGGGCACATTGTGTGACCCTTATAATCCTTGTATGAGCGGGGCATAGGAAGCCTACTCCAAATCATGCAAGGACCCTCTGAAGAAACTATACCCAGGGGGACATTCAAAGAGAAGAGCTCAGGGCTGGGCTCAAGACGAGACTTCTGAGTGTTCCTACATATCCCATTAGGAAGGGAATCAAGAAATACATAGTTCTAGAAGCACAGTTTAACATCATGCGGGACGAGATGCAGTTTGACATCATGCAAGATAGGGGATGCATCTAATATGGGTATATGTACAGTAATGTGAGTAACCCGTCGTGAATAAGTACATAATCCCACCCCACACCGTAAAATCACGCAAGAGCCAGAGTCAGGAAAGGCCAAGGGGCCTGAGGCTGGGCCTCAGTCCAGAAGGCCCGACCAGCTTGCAAAACATATTCCAGTGAGGATAAACGAGATACTAGTTAAGGGCCATAGAGCTCAGACCATTTTGCAGTTTATTGTCACGCGTGACGATAATGAGCAGTTTAACGTCATGACGGACTATGATGTAGTTTAACATCATGGAAGACAATATTTCAGATTAAATTCATGTAGGACTGGAAAGTTTAAGGTCATGCAGGACCATCGTGTAGTTTAGGGTCATGCGGGACCATCCAGTTTAAGTTCGTGTAGGACCATGCAGTTTAAGTTCATGCGAGACTGTACAGTTTAAGGTCGTGCGAGTCCGGGGTGTAGTTTATGGTCATGAGGGACTCATAGGATCAGGAAAAGTATCGCTTGAGGAACATGGCATTGGTGGGAGGAGTTATGCGCTCACCATCCATGGTTACCAATGAGTATGCTCCATTGGGGTAAACCTTATTAATGATGTAAGTTCCATTCCATTTGGGCTCCATCTTGGGTGGTTTCTTATAGGGGATCATTGGCGCTCGGAGGGACAATACCAAGTTGGATTCCAGAAAAGAGTGAAGGTGAATCTTCTTGTTGAAGGCTCTGGATATCTTATTCTGATGCCTTTCTAGATTGTGAAGCACATGAAGCCTGTTCTCATCCAGTGCTTCCAATTCAGCTAGATGGATTTCGGTCACCTTATCTGGCGCCAACTGGTCATAGACCACAGTGCGTAAGGACGGAAGCTGGACTTCGATGGTCAAGATGGCCTCAGCCCTATATACCAGGGAATATGGATTCACCTAAGTGGAATTGCGTGTCGTTGTCCGTTACGCCTAGAGGGCGTTGGGGAGCTTTTCCATCCAACTTTTCTGGTTCTAACCAACCATTTTCTGTAAAATGTTAGAGAGGGTTTTGTTGAATGCCTCGATCTGCCCATTTTCATGCGCATGATAGCAAGAGGTATGGTTCGAGTGGATATTGTACTTGATGTATAATTTCTTTAGCTCGGCTGCTCGGAAGTTGGTGTCATTATCGTTGAGGACAGCTTGAGGGACTGCAAACCGGTGGATGATATTAGATCTCACGAAGTCAACGATGGAACGGGACATGACCTCAGTGAGTGAAACTACCTCCACCCACTTGGAGAAGAAATTTGTAGCAGTCAAGATGAACCTACACTGGCGATCTGTCGCCAACGGATATGGTCCCACGACATCGAGTCCACACACCAAAAATGTCCAAGAGTACATGGTGGAGTAGAGAGTATATGGAAGATGATCTAGGATGTTATAAAGAACATGGAATGCGTGGAATATCATGGAAAACTCAATAAAATAATGTGTCATAGAGGGCCAGAAGTACCCCAATCTTCGGATCTGATGGGGAAGCTTTGGCCAAGACTGCTGGGCACCACATGAACTAGAATGAACCTCTTGTATGACCTGAGAAATATTGAATTCTTGAATTCAACAGAGGATAATACCATCTAATCCCCACATATAGAGGATCCACTCAAGACTGGGACCACTCTGGAGGGTAAATTGCAGTGTGCGGCATCGGATTCGCTTGCGCTCGACCCAATCATCCGAGAGGCAACCATTTGTGAGATACTCGACAAAAGGATCCCTCCAGTCGGAAGTGGCCTCAACCACTGCATCTGAAGAACCTCAGGCTCTTAACGCGGAGGATATAGAGGTAAAATGGCTTACCCATAGGCCGTCGTCACCCTCTGGGGTGACGGGGGCGATGACTCTCTAGTGTGCCACATGTATGGTCAAATCATCCTACTTAGGTTCTATGAGTGAAGCAACTGGGCTGGCCAGAGTGTCTGTTCGACCGTTCTATGACCAAGGGACATGGTTAACCTTTGGTCAAGAAGGGATCTGGGCCATTAGATGGAGGGTGCACTCCAACAATGGAACAAGATCTGGCTTCCTGACAACATAGTATCCATTGAACTACTTAATGACTAGTTCATAATCCCCTTTTAAGTGCAAATGGGGAACATCGATCTCAAGGTCCAGATCGAGGCCAGTGATGAGAGTCTGATACTCTGCCTCTTTATCGGTGCAACCTTCTGAAAATAGGAATGAGTATGGTAGGACGGATTGCACCAGGGTGATAAAGATGATACCCAGACCCACTCAGATAAGCTTAGGATCGTTGAGCCTCCTACCAGTGGGGCTCCGGGAGGCACCGTTGAAGTGAATTTTCCAACATGAGACGGAATGATTGATGGGGAGGATTGCCTCATCAGGAAAATATAGGTCCAGGGATTGATATGCGGAGGTTGGATGGGTATCTAGGAAGTTTGCCAATGCCTGTCCCTTGATAGCCTTCTGAGGCATGAACCTGATGTCGAACTGCTGGAGGATCACCGCCCACCGTGCTAGCCGGCTAGTCAACATCGGGTGGTTCAGAATGCACTTTAGTGGGTCTACCACACAGACCAACTGTACCTCATGGTGCTACAGGTAATGTCGTAGTTTCTGTTCGGAAAACATGACCGCAAGGCTGCCTTTTTCGATGGTGGAGTATCCGGTCTCCGTATTGAGGACCATGTGACTAAGGTATTAGAGGCTGTTCTCTGTCCCCTCATTGTTCTTATGGGAGATTGGGGCGCTGAGAGACTGTCCCAGAGCGGTCACATAAAGGAGAAACAGATTTTCTGTGATGGGTGCCTTCAGGGAAAGATACTGGAGAATATACTGCTTTATTTCCTCAAAGGCAGCCTGACACTCTTCATCCCAATCATAGGCGGAGCCTTTCTTCATGAGCTGGGAAAAGTGCTTACACTTGCTAGCCAGATTCACAATGAATTGACATATGTAGGATAAGTGGATTTAGAGAACTTGAAGCTCCCGAATATTGCTCAGGGGAGGCATCTGGATGATGTCTTTGATTTTCTCCATGTTGATCTCGATGCCTCGGTATCTTACAACAATGCCAAGAAACTTTACAGATGTGACCCCAAAGGCACACTTCAACGGTTTCATCATCAGGTGGTGGGAGCGAAGTAAACCGAACACATTTTCAACGTCCTTGAGATGGTCCTGATGCTGATGAGATTTGACCACCATATCATCTATATAGAACTCCACCAATATCCCGAGAATCGGCTTGAATATGTGGTGCATGGATCGCTGATAAGTGGAACCTGCATTTTTCAGGCCGAAAGGCATGACCTGGTAACAGAAAGTACCTTTGGGAGCCCCAATGGCAGTGGAATCCTCGTCTTTGGGGGCCATCCTGATCTGGTTGTACCTGGAATACCCATCCATGAAGGAGAGGTCTTGGAACCCGACCATAGCATCAATCAACAACTCTGTCACTAGGAGGGGAAAATCATCCTTCGGACAATGGCAGTTGAGATCACAGAAGTCGATGCAGACTCTGATCTGCCCATTATTTTTCATGACTGGAACAATGTTGGCTTGCCACTTGGGGTACAAGACGACCTTGACGAAGTTGGATTTGATTATCTTTTCAACATCGGCCTCAACCATGGCACTGTGGGAAGGGTTCATCTTTTTGGGTGGCTTCTTGAACCCGCGATGGTTTTTCGAGAGACCAAGGCAGTGGACGACTACCTGGGGATCTAGTCCTGGCATCTCGTCATAACTTCATGCATAGACATCATAGTGTTGTTTGAGAAAGTCCATGTACCACTGCTGCTCCATGAGGGAAATAGAGGCACAGATCAACGTGGGTCTCAGATCTGCCTTGCTACCAAGGATCACCTGTACCAGTTCATCGACCGTGGTAGATACTCCTTCTTCAAAGTTAGGGGGAGCATCCTATAGATCCTCTTCTCCACTTGTGGATGGATCTTATGTGGGGGAGTCATTTCTGAGCCACCAGACTCTGATGGGAGGCTGGTGTCGTCCTGAGCGGTAGTGGTCACCACCTCAGGAGACTCATGCGCCACTAAGTCTATAGAAATGAAGGTGTTTGATCCAATCCCATACGATTTTTGGCCCAAGGGGTCATGTTTGATGAAATAAATGCAGTAGTGGCACGTCGGCTTGATCTGGTTGATTCCAGCCAGCGGAAGAGACACGTATGACATACCGCCATTTCCATGAGTCTGATATCCCGATACCGTACAGGGGTAAGAGGTTCCGTGATCACCTGTGCCTGGGTGGTGTAGGAGTACGAGGTGATTTGTAACTGTCTCTTGGACCTGGGAATATGCCTTCCTCTTGTTCCTGAAACAACAAAAGAATACCCCATGTCGGGGGTTGTGGCCTCCAACCGATCGATCGGGAAGATGTAGGCGTCATCCAATCATGCCCAGGGATCACTTGTGACCGGGGCGGGTTCATCATCACTTGCTAGTATTTTCTTATCCTTGAACTTTTAATATTCAGCATCCCGATAGCGGGCTTCACAAGAGGAAAAAGGAGACACATCTCCTTGGAGCATGCCTACTCAACTATTGATGGAGTATTTGAGGCATTGGTGATACGACGAAGGGACCGCTGCATACAGATGGATCCATGACCTGCCCATCAATGTTTTGTATGTGGTGTCCTAGGAGATGAACATGAATTTGGTACTCGCAATTAGGCCACCAAAATGGGTCTTCAAATGGATCTTGCCGACAGGGCTCTGCTCGTTCTTGTTGTATCCTTGGAATTTGAGGTTGGAGGGATTTAGATCATCCTTAGAAAAACCCAGCATCCGAAGTGTCCGAGTCGGGATTAGGTTAATCCCAGAACTCGTGTCAACAAGACAGCGGCGTACTCCAACACCATTAAACTGACCAGTGGTGTACAAAGGAAGAATATTCCCCTATATAGGAGGGTCTTCATCTTCACCATAGAAGGAGATAACTTCCTGGCATTCAGCATTCTCAATTGCATTAGCGTGGAAGGCTTCTGCATCTTCTACCTCCGTCTCAAACTAGAGGGGGCTCCTTAGGGCCTCGGAAAGCGCCTCATGCATTTCAGACGACATGTGAAGATCCTCAAGGATAGAAATCCTTGCTGGAATGCCAGCAAGGTGCTTCATAACATCATACTTCTGGGCCAAACGTGAGCCTCTTCTTACATGATGCCGCTCTGTAATTGGAGGCACGACGGGCCCTAACGGCTCGACCAGCGGCTGGCTGGTACTGGGTACATCCCGCTGCCTGCTTGTCGAGGTCTGAAGAGTAGCTGCCGGAAGAGGACCAGACAACTTAGATTGGCCTGTAGTAGGGAAAGACTAGCCGTGGTACATACAAGGCAGCTCTGCCTGATCTAGTAGCAGAAACAGTGGTGGAGGTATATCTGAGGGCATGAGGTGAGGAGGTTGCATGTGCTGAGATCTGCGCTGGGCCTACTGTCTAGTTTCAGTAGCGTGCATGGCCTGGCTGAAAGCACCCGCTGACATGCCTTGACAACCCATGTGGCCACAGTTCCGCTGAAGTTGACATTGACCGGGGACATTAGTGAGGTTCGCATGGCGTTCCCCCTCATCGGGAGGCATATAAGGATTTATCATCTCCACGGTATTAACCGAAACATACCCCTGACTTTCTCTTGATGATTCATCCCACACTCGGTGGATTTTGGGTGGAATACCCATCATAGGGGGCATGAGGTCACTGAGAGTGCGGGATAATGATGACAGTGGTGGAGCGCGTTGCTTCTTCTTGCACCGCCGCGACTTGCCCTTATGGGAAGAGGCCGGTTGAGATGACGAAACAGAGGTACTGATCGAATCTTATGAAGTCTCTGGATGATTTAGGCATATACATGTAATACCATGGGGGAATGCGACAGTTTTACGAGCCATCCAGTCATCGTACATTTGGGACCCGCAGCTGGGAACCTGCTGCCACTCACCTTCGTCGTCACTACAACTTTTTGACCATACAAGGACACCCGCCACTTGTGTCGGGGTCGGGCCCGACCTGACTATATTGTTATCGACCTGGTCTTGGATCCAGTCTTTAATCACATAGCACGACTTGAGGGTGTTCCCCAAGATCCAATGATAAGGGCATTTGTTGGGGTGATCGGTGAGATTCACCTCTGTCGGACTTCTGCCCTCGGGTAAGCACACAATACCCTACTCTAAGGAACTTCAGAAGTAACCAAGGAACTGATTCTCATTTTACGAGTAATTCTGGTGCCATCTTTCTAGATAGGGGGCTCTGGGAGCGTGGCCCTGATGAGGGGATGGAGGGGCCTGCTGAGGAGGTGGAGCCTGATTGTCCCACCTAGGTGGTGGTGGTGCATTGCGCGGGGGAACAGGTCGGCTCGGAGGCAGTCACTGGTGGTTAGGAGGTTGTGCCTGAGGTGGTGGGCCTATGTGGGGTTGCGGACCCAGTGCCACTGGCATCAATTCTAGCTGCCCCGAGGCTTCTATTTGGGCCACCACAATGGGCTCGGCTCTGGTATCCCTCCTTGCGGGGATCATAGGGGGAATCAGACACTCCTGACTATCCTAGTTTAGAGCTTCCTCGAGGCGCTAGGCCTTATCTGATAAGTCTTGAAACCCTCCGGGGTAGTTCTGGGTGATCAAGGAAGGAACCAGTTCTGTTTTGACATTCCCTATGCATATCGTCAGTAATTTCTCATAAGTCAGTGGCATGTTGAGGGAGTATGTAAGACCCTTCCACTGGGTGATTAAGTCTGCGACTCGCTCACCAGGCCTTTGTTTTCATTTGAAGAGGTTTTCGATTCTGGTCTTACATGTGGTGGAGCTGAACTTGTATAGTAATTTTCGTCGCAGATCCTCCCAGCTGGTCACTGATCCGATAGGGAGCTGGCTGTACCAGACTAACGCATGGCCCTTATACGTCTGCACAAAAAATCGAAGCTTGGAGGCTTCCTGTAGTGATGGGGTCCCCATCATGGGGGCACACTTGGAGGAAAAGTGGTACAGGTGCTGCGGTGGGTCCCATGTCCCATTAAATGGTGAGAAAGTGGGATTCCCAAAACTCGAAGGTGTAGGCATATCACCACCCATGCCAGATATGGCTTCCCATCTGGTGGGACTGCCACCTTCTGCGTTTCCAATGCCTTGTGGAAGGTGATGAGTGCCGCTATAGGATCATCCGGGTGGGGATCCCTATCTTGACGGGGATCCTTGGCCACGATTGCATTGTTGGGCTATTCGAAAGGGTACACGGGTTCAGCGGCTAGTGGAGTGACCGGAATAACGGCCCACAAGGTAGCTGGGGGAACCCATGCTAGATTCCTCAGATTGCCTCACCATTCAGGAGGGTTTGGTGAGACCTACGCGACATCTTGCCGTGAGTTCCGGCTTCTGCCCTGTCTACAGGAGTAGCATGATCAGGGTTTCCCAAAGACATCTCTTCAGGGGGAAGTTGTTCCTTACCCTGCTGCCCCAGCTTGGGATCACCATAGTTGGGTCACCGCTCTATAGCACCCTCGGCCAGGATTTTGTTGACAAGCCTTTTCTGCTCAACGAGCTATTGGCGCAATGCGACCTTCTCGGGGTCTTCATCTATTTTCTGCACTGAGGCGGACGGGTCTGAGTGCTTGATAGTTCTGACATTATCTTTACCTTACCGGCATTCTGACTGAGAACACGCGACTCAATGGGTGTAGGGAGTCCTAGAAGGTTCCTCTACTGACGAGTAATCCTCCCTGATGGGTCCAACAAAGTTGGTACACCCTCAGGGGGGTAAGTATCCATCGAGAAACTCCAGATCGTCCTCCTTGTCCACTATGTCAGCTATGTGGACCGCAATCCATCATGGGGGCATGCCCTCAATGTCGCATAACGTATCGGGCTGCCTCCAGATTGGACTGAAGAGGAGGGAGACATAATACACCCAGTCACAGACTGACACATGGGGGGTAGCTTCCCTGATGATTTTATGGAGTACCTTGAAACTCTGAACGTATTTTTGTAGGAGGGTAGTATAGCGACCTGGTGACTCAAGGCACTGGGCCATGGGGAGTGCGGCCAAATCGACCAGACGACATTGCTCACCGATTTCCTCGAACTTCACATGGCTCCGGGGGTGCACCACCCTATAATAGCGATGAAAGAAGTTTGTTTCCCATAGGGTTTGACGTAAGCACTCTACATCATCTGGGGTGAGGGATTTCGGCACACGAATGTTCGATGATGCCACTGGCCAGAACTTCTCTGGGAAGTGATCCACTGCAAGAATGTTCCAGAAACTTTTGAGCTCGGATTTAGGGTATGGTCCCATATTTCCCCACTCGTCAACTGGAGGTGGATGCGGAACCAGTAGCGGTACTAAGGCGGACCGCTGGGATAGTAAACTGGGTGGCGGAGAATACGGCGAACGATCTGACTGGCCGCCGAATTTTGGGCCATCCTCTGAAGAGTGGGGTGACCTGACCTCCATGTCGTGATACGATGGGATGATATCCAAAACTTCTAGTTCAGGGATCGTGATTACCAGCTATGGGTCAGGATGTTGCTCAACCGCCATTGGTCCCCAAAATAGCTCTCTGTGATCTCTGGTCGAGGTAGAGGGCGCTTCTGGCGACGATGGTGGTGACTGCATGGTCGGATCCTATGGGACTCCCAAAATTTCCTCCTCCTGGATGTATGTGCGAAGAGAGGCAAGAATCTAGTGGACTTTGCATTCTAGAAGGATGAGGCTGACACAACTTGTTCTTGGCCTGGTCCTTGACGTAGAGGAATGAGTGGAGGGTTCCATTGCTGAGTCACATTCTGATTCAGAATCTGAGAAGCAGGCTGGTTTGATCTCTGTTTGGGCCTTCCCAGGATTCATTTTGTGGCGGTGACGACCCGCCCTCCTACCCCTAGATGTCTCCTCGGGACAAGGCTGATTCTCGACTTGTAGTCTCGGGGTCGCGCTGGTGCCAGGGCTGAGACGACTTCTGCATGAGACGGTCGGTGTGCAAGGGGAACCAGGGAAAATGTCGAAGGGAACATGGGGAGGGCCTCCATGAACAACACATGAGTTGGAGAAACCTCCGTTGAAACCATAGGGATCTTAGGGAGGACCTCCAAGCTTGGTGCAGGTGGAGCGAGGTTGACCTTCACCCCTCTAGTTGCAGGGGCAAGGATGACCTTCACTAGCTGTAGAGAGGACATAGGGAGGATCCCCAGGTCGGAGAGGGAACAAATGGGAAATTCCTTCACATCGACTGTCGGGGGTAGGAGGAGAAACTACTTACCCAGCGTGGTGGGCACGGGAGAGGGTTCCGCACCGAGTATCACTGCCGCAGGGCAGGTCTTCATTTGGGTTAGGGGTAGAATGGGGCATACCTCCATTATGAGCTTCAGAGCGGGGAAGGCCCATGATCTGTGGAGTAGTGGTATGCGGAGGGCTTCCGTACGGGCTGACATCCCCGTGGATTGGTTCGCGACGATTACCACTCATGCCTGTGACCTGGAGAGTCAACCCAGCCTGCCCGTGGGGCGGTTGGGGCCTCAATCCAAATTGGGCGTAGGAGTGCCGATTCTCATTGTGGGCAGGGACTTTGTGATATTCATCAGCAGTGGCTCGGGCCACAGTAGCTGTCGACGTTAACGCCCCTTGGTGGGCGTCCTCAACTCGGGCCCAACGCTGGCGTCAGGTCAGGTGAGCCGGTACGGGTGGTGTAAGGGCATAGCCTACCTGTTCCTCTGGCAAGGTCGGACGGCGGTGTTGACGTGACCGGGTGGGGTCCTTTCATGGTGCCCATGAACCAGGACTCTGATCGGGCTGAGTCGGATGTCACCCACCTCACCAGCGTAAGGCAGGGAGTCGTCAAAGCGTTCCGGGGATAGGCTCCCGAAACGATTGAACGTTGGGGTGGGGAGCAGGGGCTCCCTGCGCGGCCCTCGAGAGTGGTGTTGACGTCAGGGCCTGGATACCTCCAGGTCTAGGAGGGCCATATCCCGTGTTGGGATTATGCCCTCTTCCTTGTAATGGCATATGAGATCGTTAATCACCCTTCATTAGATGACTTCCGATGGGGAGATGGGGTGCGGGTGCCCCACATTCGTGGATGCCAACGCTGTTGTGGAAGCAGTGGATCCACGCGGAGCAGTTGTGCTAGTGTTGCACCTTCCCCCATGTAGGCGGGTGGGAAATGATCGTGTACCTGTAGCAACAACCTGATTCCTGAAAGTAGGGAGATTAACTCATCAGCACTGCGATGAAAAGAAATCAACAACCAGTGCCCTAGCGCCATTCTGTCTTCCGTGGCCGGTAAGAGGGATCTACGCTGACAACGTTACAGAATGGAATGACCCACGTTCTACTACCCCAACTTCTGGTAAGATTCACGCCAGGCCCGCTATTTTCATGGATGGACCCGGCGCCAGATATCTAGATCCGGTGACACGTCAATCTACTGATGTCTCAAGCGCTATTAATCTCCATATTTAAGAGAACAACTTCACGTCGGGTTCACCATTTCTGTTTCCGACACTTTCGCCAGGGCGCGTGCATCCATTTGTGGAGGACGTTAGTGCGGCTTTTGTTTCCCCACCTTCCCGCTTTCCAAAGGTGGGCGACATCTGTTCCTTATTTATGGATGTCTGCTCCTTGATCGAAACGGAATGTTGGGTTGTCGGTTCCTCCTTCCATGGATTCCTCCTCAGGACTCGTCACCTAGTCCATGTCTCCCTCATAGTTTCAATACATTGTTCGTGAAACTCTTCCCAGTGCCATGATTCCATGGATGTTGGTTAATTACACTGCTTCTGTCAGGACATTCCTAGGGGTCCGGTCCAAGTAGAAACCTTAAGTTGGGGGAGTAGTTTCGTCGATGCATCATTAACGGGTCTGAATGCTGGGGAATTGGCATTTCTGTCTTTTTTACCTTATTATAGGGATTCTTTAGGGCACGGAAGCCTGACACATCCCACATCGAGTGCGGGGAATCATATGCCATATGCATGTATCTGAGGATTTCTTCAGCTTACCATGTTTAACACAGGGTATTCCAAAAGTTTAACGTCCAACAGAGATGGATCGGGCTGATCACAACACTAGCTGGAGTGGATCAGATTGAGGAATCCCCCTTGAGGGAACACCGATATTGGAGCCAGCCCGTGTGAAGCTTCCCGAATGCTGTGGAGTGGAATGGGGTGGCATGATTTCTCTGGGATGTGGTGGCCTAGATAAAAATCAGGATGGGTGATGGAAAGCTACACTGAGTGGAGGGGGAATGAAATGGATCCATAATGGAGATGATGGTGGTGATTGGATTGAGTCTCAAATATACTTCTTACGTATCCCCATCACAAGGAATCAATGTCCAAGTAGTTTTGAATGGATGTATGGGGCTTACACTCTAGGATGCCTAAGGTTGTTGAAGAATCGACGTGAATGAGGTCGGAATGACTGGGTGGTGGGCTTGAACCTCGTGAGGCTTCCTACGTACCATGACTTGGTATGGATCAAAGTCCATGTAGTTTGGGTTGGAGGTCGGAGAACTAACGTGAAGAAGGACCTTGGTCCAATGGGTGGAAGGCTTGAACCTCATGAGGATTCCTACGTACCATGCCTTGGCATGGATTAAAGTCCACGTAGTTCAAGAAAAGGGACTGTTGAACTGACACGAAGGGGTGTCAGAACAACTGGATGGCAGGGTCACAACGGCTTACCGCTAGATTGGGATGCAGTTTAATGTCATGCGGGACGGGGACGTGTTGGAGAACTGATGTGAATAAGGAACTTGGCCCAGGTGGATGGTGGGCTTGAACCTAGAGAAGGCTTCCTACGTACCATTCCTTGACGTGGATCAAAGACCACATAGTTCAAAAAAGATGTTGGTGTCAGCGAACTGATGTGAAGAAGGACCATGGTCCGATTGGTGACAGGTCTTGAACCTCAAGGAGGCTTTCTACGTACCATGCCTTGACATGGATCATAGTCCTCGTAGTTCGGGAAGGGTTTCGTCAGCGAACCGATGTGAATGTGAACCCGGGGATCCACAAGTGGTGGGCATGAACCTCAGGGAGGCTTCCTACATGCCATGTCTTGACATTGATCAAAGTCCTCATAGTTCGGGTGTGTTTCGTCAAAGAATTGATGTGATGGTGTACCCAGTGGTCCACTAGTGATGGGCTTGAACCTAAGGGAGGATTCCTACGTACCTTGCCTTGACATGGATCAAAGTCCTCGTAGTTTGGGTGTGCAGTTTAACGTCATGTGGGATGAGGGTGTTTTGGGGCTTAAACTCTGAGGCGGCCCAGGGTGTTTCATGGTCGGTTCTCACTCTAAGCCCACGAGAGTCGTGCTTGGTGTGTGAAACAAGAGGTTTTAGGGACCTGCCGATCACGTCGCGAAGGATGCATTTGTGGAAAACTAAGAGGGGCTTATGCGTTAGGCGGCCCATGGTGCTGGGACTTACTCTAGGATGGGGGCCCGAGAGTGAAAAAGTGTGGAGGGAGAGGGATTTGGGACCGAAGAAAGGAGGTTCCTCATTCCCTATCACGCCCTTTGCTGGTCCTGGCGGTGGGGAAGTACGAAGGTTCATGGGTGATACCTTCCGCAAGAGGGGCTAGAGGCTTACACCAAGGAGGTTTCCCTTCTGCGCTGAGAATATCCACTCAGAGTGGGAGGATATAATCCCATGTGGGGGGTGATCTCATCCCCGTGGAGATGAGAGGCATAAAGAATGACCGAGCTGGGGGGACCCTACGTGCGAGGCACGGGGCCAGGTCACAGTTTAGCATCATGATTTGAGGACGCGGTGCTTGGCAGTTTAACGTCCCGCAGCTTAGATGAGGTGGGTTTACTCCTCACCCCTAGGACATACATAACCGGTACCCTCTTCCCATTGGGGAAGGGAATGCATTAGCAAGGCCTTGTAGAAGGGGGTTGCAGAGCAAACCATCGAGGGGTCCACGTTAGCGTGGTTATGTGAAGAAGCAATAACCGTTAGCATGCCTATGCGAAGAAGCATTAGGCGATGCAAAGCTACGAGTTGTATCATCCATAGGAATTTGAAATCACATCACGCAAACCTGGAGGGTCACACATGAGAAGGAATTTCCAAGAAGAGGGGTCCACAGACAGGGGCCTTGTGGAACTCCGTTGCTCTACGTAGTGGAGGGAACTTGAAAAGGGGGTGCCTTGCGATGTGAGGTTCCTTAGCCATAGCATGGGGTAGAGGTATGAATGGGAGGTGCTTCGCAAAGTGGAATGGTGTCCGTGGAGAAAAGCCTCCCTGAGCATAGGTGCTTCGCGAAGCGAAGTGCCGTGAAGTAGTGTACTTCGCGAAGTATAGTAACCCTGCCTTGGAATGTGAATCACATGCACATGGTGGGTGTTTCGCGAAGCATAAACACTCCGCGACTACCTGGGTCCCCTTGGAGATCCCCTTCCTTTACGAATACCATTAGGCTTCACGAAGGGCATCCCTCTCGGAATAGGGGCTCAAAACGAGATAAAGCGGAGGCCTCTTGCAAATAAAGAATACCTTGCGGAGCTCATGATCCACAAGGAAAAGAGTGCTTCCCTATTTGGGAGCTGAGAAGCTGAAAGGTCGGATTGTCCATCCCAAGAGCTCCAGGGGAGGTCGGTATTTATAGGTAAGAGGTGACATGAAGCAGAGCTCACACGGCATGAAGGGGGATTTGGTTGCTCCGCGGCGGATCGCGAACATCAACCAGGTTCGCGGAGTGGTACCGCCTCATCTACTTCACGGTGTGTTCGCGAACATCAGGGGCGTTCATGGGGCGGTACCACCTCCTATGATTCGCGGTGGGTTCGCGAACGTCAGGGGCGTTCGCGGGGCGGTACCACCTCATATGCTTCGCGGCGGGTTCGTGAAGTCAGGGGAGTTCGTGGGGCGGCCAGACTCTGGTGCTTCACAGCGGCCGCGTTGCTTGGGGGGATCCACATTAGGGCTTCACGAGGCAGGGCGCGAGGCCTCTTTTTCTTCTCTCTTTCCTTCAAATATTTTGGCGCCAACAGATTATATGATGGGGAAACATTAAAATAAAAAATTTGGAAAGAGTTAGAATAAGTACTGGAATTTCAAGAGAAGAAATTTAATGTGAATTAAAGAAAAATATAACTCATTATTAGGCATCCCATCATAGTATAAATTTAATTTTATTGCTTACGATGACTTTTGTTAATAATTAATGATATTTTGGTGATTATTAGGAAATAACAAGACTAGGAAATCATATTTAGGAATGTTTAAGAGTAATTTCTTGACCCGAACACATATAATAATAATGATAAGTGGAAGATGATGAATAAAAAATATAATATGGGGGAGGGAAAAGAGTAGTATGTTAATACTGAAAGAAATATTTATTTATAAAATCATGAAATAAAAAAATATGATCATATTATCAACAATAAATGATGATATATTTTCATGATTAACTAGTTGTGAATGAAAAACTGTTGTCCATAAAAAATTAAATGTCTCTTACAAATTTAAATGAGTTGAAAAGGATTGAAAATGTTTTAATCTAGACAGTTATACTGAGGCTTCTCAATCCAATGAGAAGATTGGCAGCCACATGAATGTTATAAAAACTAATATCTCTACTAATATTGGTCTCAAAAAAAATTGTACTAGTTTATACTAAGAATATGTGGGAGAAAATATCGCACATATAAATTTTATGAAGGATTATAGAAAACATACCTCTGTAACCTATAAACATTTAGACTCATGTTATATATGGAATGAAACAACAATTGTTTAAATTGATTTATTATCAATATAGAAGAGCAAAATTTCATCATTTACACTATTTATATTGGGTGACTGGATATATTTTCAACTTTTTATAGTTTATATTTTCATTACTTCGGAAAATTGATGAACCAAGGGGGAGCTACATTGGGTTGTTTTGAACATATTATCAAAGGAACTAACCAATAACATGAAATTTATAATTTTTTTGATGATGTGGTTGTAGTAATATTTAATTAATAAATTCATGATTGTATAAACTAATGACATTACATATAATGTGAAAGTGTATGAAATATTGGAGTTAAAATAAGGAAAGTCAGGTCTTTCTATGGTATCGATGAATTTTTGTAAATGACCCAAATTTTCTAAATATCATAATAAATTTTGATGCAACATTTTTTCCAATAACCTCTAAATTTCTAAATATTAAAAAAAAATAAAAGATGATTATTGTTGGTAAATTAATTGTTGATTGAAAATTAATTTTTTATTTTGAAAATAAATTAAGGAAAATTTAGAATATTTCCAATACATGATTAAAGCAACATGTACCAAAGGAGATGAATGATCCATTAATGTCAAATTTCAGTTTATTCGACACATTCTTCAAAAATTATATCCTGTGAAGACTACTGAACTCTGTGGGAATATCATCCATGATAAGATCTTAGAACTAGTAATCCATATTATCCAATGTTTTGATGTACACGTCATATTTAATATTATTGCAAATTGGTTGAATTTAGTTTCATAAGAAGAGAACAAATTTATTAATGGATGTCAAATGTTGATGTTAAAAAATTAATGAAAATATTTGTATAAATATTGAACAATATTTTCTCAGTATGAATTGATGTATAAATATCATACAAGATCAAGAGTAATTAATGAAAAAATAACCCATTAACTTGGTAAAAACGATTCTAGTAAGTATAATGTTATGAAAACAATCCAAATTAGAAAATAATTTAAATGAAGAAAATGGACACACATTTTTAAAGGATGGTGGAATGAAAAATAGTATGAATGATACTCCCCATGACGACATTGTAAATAATGAAAGATATTATATGATAGGAAAATCTCATCCATGCTATTTCAACTATGGTTATATGTGGTTCCACATAGTTTCTTTAATTATATTTTTATTTACTAACATGTTGGGGAATACAGTAGATGGATTAATAGATATTCATATGAGGATGTATCTGAACAAACATTATGAGGTTTACATCATAGAGTAATAAGGATTGATTTATTCTTTTATGAAGAGATAGTGGAAATAAACTCTTGAAGGGGATTATGTTAGAAGATACTATCATAAATATCACCATTTACATGAATCTAGATTCTATATAGCATAAAAAAAATCTTGAACAAGGAACTCCAACTAAAATTTAATTCATTACATCATTCATTATAAATATGTTATTTATGGGGGGCTGATGGTTGACGGAAAATACATAAAATAATGGGATAAAAATTTTCTTTTACTTAATATTTTGATGTGTTTGTTACTCAATTTCTAATAACATAGATGACCCACATTGATGAATTTATAATAGATTCACTCTTATTTTTCTACCTCAGGATATCCTATTTATACATAGGGTTGAATAAAATACGGCACATTGAAAAACACTATGTTGTTCCATCATTCACTTAATAATTTATATCATGTGGAAATTTAATGAAAAAGTTAGAGAAGAAGTTTCCATGAAATTATTATAATATGGTTAAATATGTGTATGTTACTTTACATATATTTTATCATTTTATTTATTTTCAATTAGGTGTAGAAAAAAAGACACATAAATAGAAATAATTACTTAATATTACATAAAAACAAAACCAAAGGGGTGAATTATGACCCCATATA
This sequence comes from Viscum album, assembly GCA_963277665.1. Classification (NCBI taxonomy): domain Eukaryota; kingdom Viridiplantae; phylum Streptophyta; class Magnoliopsida; order Santalales; family Viscaceae; genus Viscum; species Viscum album. The sequence goes on along the minus strand of OY728143.1, from coordinate 2,027,526,334 downwards.
TGAATTGAATTTTTATTAATAAGTGAGGATTTTATTATGTATCCAATATGAGAATGTGTGTTTAAATAAAACGAAATTGTGTGGAGAATGAATCTATTTCATAAGAGGATGAAATTATTTCTACAATTATTGAATACCATGATAGATAGATTCTTGATAGTAGCTCTTTATATGTGATGATCATGGATCATATATTCATGGAATCCTTGGAAATGTGATGATGGAGGAAGAGAAACTATTTATAACATTATTCAAGGGTATAATAAATTATATTAAGGATTATAATATGCTATAAAGATATTGACTGAATTATAAAATTTAATGTTTCATATTGAAATTATTTATATGTTCATAATACACTATGTAATTTGTATGAACAATTTTCTAAATTAGTAGCAATCATTTATGTACTGGAGATATAATATGTTGTAAATGTGGTGAATTAGTATGAATTATATGAGAATATTGTTTGGATGTTCCATAAATTTCATAAGGATGACCCATAACTTTGTAACAATCATCCTGCTATTTAATAATAAAATTTGAAAACATAAGGATGATTAGAGGTTTCATAAGGATCATAATTAGAGTCTATGATTATGATTTTCTAATTTTCGAAGGATTATTCTCTTTTGTTTGAATGGATGATTCCATGTTCCGTAAGGATGGTTGATCAGTATCAGGATTAAATACCTATACAAATATTAGTGAAATATGTTAATTCATGAATGATATATTTTTATGAATTTGGAGGTATATTTCTACAATATTTCTACACTATTCATCATTGATTTAAATAAAAACCATTATTCAAAAATAATTTGGATTCAAGATATGAAATATTTTTTAAGGATTCTAAACCACATGAAACAATACCATATCACAACTAAGTGGATTAATGAACATGGGGAAGCTATTATCCAAAATTAATTCTGAAGATTTTTTAGTGATGAACAATGTGATATTAAAATATCACATGAGATGAAAATAATGATGATATTTCTGGTGATTTATGTTAAGAAGATGAATAAGGATAAGTTATTTTAATGAAGTACATGACATGGAAATATAAATTCATAGAGTTTCCATAATTCAATATAGTGATAATATTCCTGATATTTTTTTTGTATATAAAATAACAAGAAGAAGAAAGATATCATATTTAAGGTAATTTATAATACAAAATCTACTTTATTAAAAAATTATGAAATTTACTATCAAGGAGTGAGATAGAATAAAGGAATTAATGAAGAATAATATAGTTGAATATCTAAATACAACTAGGAATCATTGGAAAACCAGTTCATGATAATCCTTTTTTGATGTTATTAAAGATCATAACATGCACCAAATAATTAATCAATGGGGTGTGATGATGAATATATATTTCAAAAGGTGTATAAGAATAAAATATAAAAAATATATAATTCATGTTTTGTATAATATTATATGAATATAGAAGATATAATTTTCTAGAGTGATATTGGAATAGGATCATAGGTGGAGTGTATGATAATCAGAATAAAAAGATCTATAGTGTAACAAGTTTAAGTTATATTATACAATATGCTATGGAGGAGGAAATGTTAACAAATCATAGAAATGAGTAGGCTCTATAATTGTGTTTAAAAATTATAAAACTATGTTTATCCTATGTACAATGTTTTCTTAGGGCGTTCATATGAGGTTACTTTACAATGATAGCTTGGATATCGACTTAAATAGGACAAGGATATTAATTTTTTTAGAAATAATAGTAAACATTGTAATACATATTCACCACTCACTCTAATGTACAAAACCAATCATACCAGTTTATGTTCATCCTATTTTTATAAATAAATTATGAAATGTTATGGTTTAGTTTATAGGTAATATGGTCCACTAAGGATGATTATAGATCACATTATGATTCACTTATATTTTCCCACCCACATACCACCATTTTTAACTAATTTTATATTATTAATTATAAATTTAATAATAAATTTCAATTTTAAGTTGATTTAATTAGAAACATTTAAATAATATTAAAAAGATAAAATTTAGATTATTTGAAATTTTAACGATAGAATGATGTGTTTTTTAGTGACAATGATGATTTTAGGTAAAATGGGAAAACAACATAGAAGCCCGAGAAACAATGTGCACTAATTTGATCATTAAATAAATTTCATTACAATTATGCTGTAAATTTTATTTTAGGACTATATTTCAATCTTATAAAACTATTTAGATGAAAAACAAACCCAAATCATCTATCTAGCATCACAAGTGTGGTGATATTTATAGAAAACTCAAATCTAATCTTTATGAAAAGTATATATAGTTAGTTGAAATATATCACCCATTATATAATTCTAGTAGCATAAAATGTTTACAAGTAATTTGTTAAGAGGCTATAAAATATTTCCTTGGTTTTTTTAATGTCTTGATTATTATGTTTTTTATTAAAAAATTCATCCATAATTGGTATTGAGAAATATATGTGAAAAAAACTACCTTTGAATCCCAATAAATTAGACCCTTGTGTGCCTTATTTTCATATTCAGTGATAATACAAGGTTCTACATTTTTACAATGATATTGGGTTTATCTCGAAACAATGTGTCTCTTAGAGCTCCATATATTTAATGGTAGCGATTTAATGATGAAGGAGATCCACTCTAGACACATCTCCCTCTTGATAGAAACATAAGTGGTTTGAGATCGTTAGGATGGAGAAATAAACATGTTAATAGTATTTAGAGACATATATTAGATAATTTATTTAGGTAGTTAGGTTTTAAAAAAGCTTCATCAAGTTTTATATTATATTATATTATATATAAAAGTTTATTTTGATTCATATGAATGGAAATCTATTTACTTATAACTGATCATTTGAGTTATTTTTAATTGAACTGTGTTGCTTAAATTGAATAACATATGATTCCTTTTCTCCGCAATATTATTGAGGTATAAATACATTTTTTATGAAATTACACTATGAATACATGTTTTATGTGACATAAAATTGTAATATAATTGTTTGAATCCATACAGAACTGTATAACGACTTGAAGGGTAATTAAAATTCAAGTTTTCCTCCACCACATAGTTTTTCTAATCCTAAATCCCTTCTAAGAACTATAAACTTGGGATACTGTTTTGTGAAAATTAAATGATAACCTTCTTTTATTAATTTTAAAATCAACATCAATTTATGAACTATTAAAATACTTTATTGAGCTATTTTATTTTAAAATATCATTCAAAACCCACTTTTTCAATTTTCCTTTTGGAAAACATATTTAAAATAAACACGTTAAAACATTAAAGTCATTATCAGACAAACTAGAATCTTACCTAAAGTAAATTTAATCAACTAAAACTTAATTAGTTTTACAATTCATTATTACATGTCTAAATTTTGGGAATGTTTTGGGGGTAAAAACTGTTTTTAGTTTTTATAATTGATAAGATCATTCTATATTTTGTAAATATATACCTTTTTTATCTTCTTGTTTTATATTTTATGTTGTGTAATAATTTATTTTCTATGGATAATCTTTGAATGATACATTATAGTCTTTGAGGATTTTATTTTTCTACCCTACCTTAAGAGGATCCTACATTAATGACAGTGACACACATAGAATAATTATTTTTAGTAGACACACGATCTATCGAAATAATCCTATAAACCATTTCTCTTGTATAATTAAAATTATAATTTATAGAAAAAATTATAACATGGAATAAACAAACTAAAATTTAAAAGAACCTACTTTACCTCATATTCGTATTGAAATACCATGAATCAAATACATGATGAATCATAATCATTGACCAAAAATGATGTCTAATTCAATTATTTAAAAAATAATATACTTTCTAGAGTTTTCCCAAAAAACAATTCAATGGAAATTTATATATTAATCTAAAAATTATTACATGAAAATGAAGATGTGAAATTTTTAAAATATAGGGATTTAACATTTTCCATAGAATACATTGTCATAGTATAACACCTCAAAATTTAAAAATTAAAATATTATGTTTGACATAATATATGATATATACTACTGATCCTAAATGAACTATGAAAAACTATAAATAAAACATGAAAATTATCATCTATAAATTTAATTGTAAGGTATTGACAATAATAAAAAAAATATCAAATATATATAATTATCATACTCATTATATTTATTTATTAATTATTTGAAAATAAGAGTTCAATATTTTATTAATTTATATTATGTTTCAAACATTTTTTTAATTGAAATAGAATTTTTATTAAGAAATTTAATATAAATTTCTAATAATTTATAAAAATTAATTATATAAAACGAAATTATGTTAAGAAATAATAAATATAAAATTAATATAGAGTGATTATTTATGTTGGTTCTTAAAAGATTTATTCTATGTTGAATTGTAAAAAAACTAATTTTTAATAAAAGAGTAGACCTGTATGATGAATTTAAAAAGATAATTTTTTATAAAAAAATATTTTCAATGTGGAATTACGTTTATTATGTTACTAATAGTCCAATTATGTTCATTAAAATCACTTTTATGGATGAACTTGGTTTAAAAATATATTTATTAAATGATTATTTTTTTGAAAATTGTTTTTTGTTTTGTTCGACATTTCTATAAATTTTTTTTTCCGTTTATATATATTTAATAAAAACATTTAATCTGATAATTTTATTCAGGAAGTTCAAATTTTTTATACAGACACCTTTTTTGGTTGAAAATATCATAGTAAATGTTTTTCACCAATATAAGTGAAAAACATGTAAAATTAGGTTAATACAATGGGATAAGGATTTTAAATTTCTCAAACACATTCCATTATCCTATTATATAGGTCGAATTATAACATTTAGATAATGTGATTTAATAGATATAAAGTTTGTTCCATATTTATTTTATCATGAAAATTATATTATTTTAAGTAATATATAATGTAAAACATGTCACACTCTTGACATAAATATATCTAATAATTCATAAAATTGTTAAAAGTGGTTATGTTATTTTATAAATGATTATTGAAAAGTTAAATTAATTTTATTTATCATATTAATTAATTTCAAATTATTATTTGATGTATAATTTCCTTAAATCCTTACCCACCACCGACACATAATTTATTCAATTTAATGAAAACATAAATAAACGATTAACAAATATATAATTTAACAACATTTTGTTGAATTATTATGTTAAATGAATTATATATATTAATATGACTTATTATTTATGTTTTAAGGGATTATATTCAGATTTAAACATTATCATGGTGTCTTTAAATTGAATGTAAAAAATTGATTAAAAAATTACATTGATGGTATTTAATGAAAATAACATTTTGGTAAATATCTAGTAATCATAATAATATTTACAAAGTTAAAGGTGATTTATAAATGTATAAATATTTCAATACATGGTAATTTATGTGAAAATTTTAACCATAGAAGTAAAATTTTAACACTTTAATAGTGAAAAAGGCGTTAACACAGTTATAGTTAAAATAGGTTAACTGAGGGGTTAAACAAAATGATATGTTTTAAAACAGAAAATAAAACTATAGAAATTTTATCCTTTTTATTGATATTTAAAATTTTACCTACATTATATTTGAATCATAGTCCATATGGAAGAAATTTTTAGGATAACGAATTTTTTATATTTTAATAATTAAATAAATTCCAAGGTTTCACCTCCACTCATACAAGGTAACCCATCGTTACTCTTATTTTCATATAATAGAGCATTATAGATAAACAAAAACCTAAAAAAATCACCAATAAACTTATATGTCCAATATTTAGTGATTATTATGATTTGAAAATAACATTAAAAGAATCCTTAATAAGGTATCTAAATTAGTACTATTCATGAAGTTGTATTTGTCTTATCTAGACTCATTAAATATATTTATTATTTTACCTACACTAAATTAGTGATATTATTCAAAAAGTAATAAAAAATTTATCATAGTGAATCTTATATGTTATTAGGATTATGAAACCACATTCAATCCCTTTCTTTTCTATCAAATATGGAATGAAAGTATCCCTTCTGCGTACATACGACTTCTCATCTCCACTTAATGATAACATTAATTTTCTATCAAGATCATGAATGTATATTTTCTATTATGGGATTAATTTTATATATTATTATATTGATAGACATTTTTATATAATTATAACACGATATATACCTAATTACCTTCCTATCCATTGGAAATTGATAACATAGCACATGTGTACGTGTGGACTAACACCTCCATGAAGCAATGTGATTTATTTTCCATTTTGGATTTACATAGTTTGTAATTATAATTTATTTAATTAATATATATTATTTAATAATGATTTACAAATAATGGATTATTATTTTCCAATATTTTATTCTGTCTATCAAAGTGAGAAAACATCATTCTTTAGTGTGCACGACCTACCATCTAAATGAACAATGTATTTCCTATATATATACCTATATTTTATGCATGAATAAAATATATATAATTAATATATATGAAAAATATATAATTACTAAAAATCTATTCATGTTGCAAAAATGATTAAATTATAACTACATAACCCATAGAAACAACATTCTGATGAAAAATGAAAGAGTTAACACTCGAAAATAATGATTTTATTTTGGATATATTAATAAATGGGTGTTGAAAGGTTATAAGTGGATCATAAATGACATTAAATATATGTACATTATAATGGTACATTTTATTATAAATTTATTTGTATTTTATAGTTGGTTAAATCACATTCAAATAAAGTCAAAAAGGTTGTGATGGATTTTCATCCAACTTTTACTTCTGCTAGAAAAATGGAATATTCACCACATATTTCATTTATATGCTATATATACCATAAATGAATTTATATTTTTTTATTATTTTCATGATAATCATGTGGATTTTCATATCCATATAGTGTTATCACTTTCACAACTTTTTAGTCATAATGTTACCAAAGTGGTAAGGGTTTTATTTTGAAAGAACACTGTTTATCAAATTTTTTAAATTGTTTTTTAGGATTAAATATCATGATTTACCACTCAATAAAAATATTAATTTATCTCTCCTTTGGTTATTTATTCAGAAAAAAAAGTTTCAATACATTTTCATCATTTTTTGAACTGATGAAACTGAAAGAAAATTTATAACGTGAACCGAAACTATATATTTATTTGGATGAAAATCATTTTCTTTACATATATGTTTTTTATAAAAAATATTTTCATGGAGGGTTTAATTTTCTCATGTTTTTTATATCATTTTTCCCGTTATTTATTTTTTACAAAATTACTTAAAAATATTTTTTCCCCAATGCGGTACTTTTTGACTTTTTTACAAAATGAGAAAGGTTTTTTTCCTTGAAACGTTTACAGAATGGAAAACATTTATCAAAACCACGAACACTAAAATATTTAATTATTTATTTGTAAGATTCATTTTTTTCAATGATTTTTTTTAATATTTTTAAATTCCTTTTATATTATAAATAAGGGTATAAAAATTGAAATGAATATTTTTTCATGAAATGATTCAAGTGATATTTGAAACGAAAATTTCATCTATTATGACATCTATTTATGTTACCTAAATTTATACGGGTTTTATTGTCCAATGTCATCATCATAATTATTTATCTAGATAATTTATGAGGATAAAGATTAGTAGATTATGAAACTCTTTTATTTTCTATATGATTATTCTTAGTTGAAATGATGACCTGTTTATGTAAAATATTTCTTTTCAATGTGTTATTATATGATGAAATGTTAAGGAAACCCATTTATATTTCACATGTAATGATTTTATGAATGTTTTACGATACTATGGAATATATATGTATGATTTTAATTTTGTGATGGGTGGGTCGGGATTTATATATCCCTCAAATGCATTGGGTAATGATGGATATGTCATTAAAAAAATAGGGATCGAAGCGGGTGTGAACATATTTCATTAATAGATTCTACCCACCATTATAGTCAATGGAATAATCATCGACTAATATGACGGAATGAGGAGTGCATTAAATCCATTATGATAGTCTTGGAAGTCAGCTCTAACTGTTAAAAAAATAAATATATATTCATATGTGTATACCAAAAATATATGTCTTAATCTAATGGTATACTCTCAGGGATCAATTTCTTTGATTCCTTTATTATTTAGGTGTAATTAATTTCTAATATTAATTCCATGAATCAATATAATGATATATGATATGTAGGACATTGAATTATAACATTATAGTCATGTTCTTATACCCCTATTATCATTTAATGATTAACCTATCATTGATATCTCTCTTATTTACACTTATCGAGCATCTGATATTAATCTTTATTATGGTTTATTTTCCCTATGATGTAAATAAAATTATCTATTATGATGTTTATTTGAAGGCTGCTAGTAATGAGGAACTAAGTTGGTAATATAGAAGGTATTTAATGAATTTTTTTTATGTATATATGTTTCCAAAGACACTAAAAAATTATTGTTCTAGAATTAATCATAATTTTATTTATTTACTATTCATATAATAGAAAAAAGGTCTAGGGATCGGTCATATAGAATCGAGAAAGAATTATATAAAAAGAACCAGAGAAGATAAGTGTTAAAAAGGATTATTACAAAGTCAGGTGTGTAGAGTACCACACATGTCTACCTCAACCATCGGAATACAATAATCCGGAGTTCCAAAAGACTAAATTATACCCTTGTCTGAAACTGCCTTCTTCAATAATGCTTCTGCAACTTTTTCTGATTCTCGATAAGCATGCGAGATCACAATGTTGGGTTCATCAAATATTATTTAGATAGTCACTACAATGTGGAAGGATTTTCCAAGGGATATTCCTTTCTCTTATTTTAAAATCCTTGATAACGATTTTAGAACCAGATTCAATCCATAAGCAGTTCTACATATAATGAATGACATACCAGACTACATACATAATAGCCAATAATTCTGCGACCTAATCCACCCCAATTCCATTGTAATGGTAGAAGAATTCATTAACAAAGACACAATAGGTGCGAATAAGACATGCACAACCCGTGTGTCCAGGCATAACAATGGATGCACCATCAACGTTAACCATGATCCAGGATGAGATAGGTGGGATCCATCTTATGTATTTAACCCTTTTGGGCATTCTCGGCCTGCCTACAACACCCAACCACCGATGGGTGTCAAGATCTTTAAAGATGTTGGACATGTAACCTACTTGTATAACGATGTACTCATAAACCTCCTTATGAATCCCCAACATTCCAACAATGAACGAAGGTTGTTGACCAGAAAAATTAATGGTATTCCTTTTTGAATAGTTTGCTGAAAAACCTGTTGCAGCGGCCGTAAGAAGATAGTTCTCGATCGGCTGACATCGGCCAGAATTTGTGCATTGATCCATAAAATTCTTCATCTATATTTGTGTATCAAACAACATTCCAAATAAGTATCCAACATATACCCTAAGTAAATATAAAATACTTAAATTAAAATATAGATGATTTATATCTTCCTCTGCCTTGAAGCATCAACTGCATACTAACACCATGTGTTGTCTACTATTCTGAATATTATAATGAGTGGGTAGTTAGTTCTTCCATATCCTCCAAATGAAAATAAAAAAATAATTTTGTGTGAAGTATTCCTTGAATTTCATAATTAGTGATGGTAATTTTGTGAAATCCCTGTACTGGAAGTTATAGTAATCTCTGGTACTGAATTGACCAAACCTGTCACACTTCCACATCAGGGTATCATTATCCATGAAGAAGTATTTCTAAATGGCCTATGGAGTTTGGATAGGTATCAAGTGGATGTGACTTTGTTAATGAGTGATAACATTATCAATGGTCATGTACACTATGTTTGATAGTGTACATGATACGCCACATCAAGCTTAAGCAAACAACTAAATATTATTATTTAATATGGTATTATAGTATAACCATTAGAATGCTGGGAATGAAAATGATTAACTGAATTACAAAAATATGGTTTAAAAATGTATACATAAATAATTATATGGTGACCAATTAATTATAAATTAATTTAAAACACCTTTTAAAATAAAAGGAATTTTTTTCTTAAATACTATTTAAATGTTCACACGTGTGTTTCATATCAATAAATAATAAAATCACTATTAAAATATTATATTAATGATATATATATATATATATTTAATTTTCAATATAGTACTTAACATTCATCTTTTTTCTTTTGAGGACATGATATAAGAAAAAATCAAATTTTAAATAAAAAAGATCTATTTTTCTAAAAAATATGTTTTATCGACTTTTAATGGAACAATTGTATTAAATATTGTATTTACACTTTTTAAAATTATATTTGAAATAACATTCTTATATGAAATTATAGTATCAAAACATATATTGGTATATATTTTGGAATTTCTTTTATAAGATTCATTTTCTTGTTAAATAATGAAAAAATACCGTATTTTTATTAAAAAATGTTTTCTCTTCTAATTTATTTATATTGATAGATTATATATTAAAAATGATCCATTGTATATGTAGATAAAAATTGTATAATTTAACAAAACTAATTTCATTTTAATCAATTTATATTTTTAATATGTATATAAGAACATTTCAATCTTTGGAAGATTTTTATTCCAAAAACAGGTTTTGTTATTCTATCAACGAGATTAATTTTTAATTACATTTATCTAATTATAGGTTTTGAATGTTTAGAAATGGATTCCATATATTGAATCATATGCCTCAAATTTAGTAAATTTTTATGTTTTATTTTTGTAAATTATGAATATTAACATTAGTAATTTTTTTTTACCATAGTAAAGAGAAAATTTAGAAAATAGTAGTAATAATATAATTTTAAATATTATAAAATAAATCTAAAACTTCTCATAATTTTGTTGAAAAATTTAGGTTCAACCAAAATCATTCTTGGAAATAAATTATATCCATTTGAAGCCACTTTGAAGAGATTATTACATTTATAATATTATAATCAATGAAAAGTCAAATTTATCATAGTATTGTCTTTAACAAGTAACATAATTTTAATATGGGTTTATGTAATTGATATTTTCACCTTTAATTATGATTTTTAAAGGTAGTATTTTTATCTTCATCAAGAATATTTATTTATAATTTATAGGTCATAAAAAAATGGCTTGAAAAATGATGATGCATTAATTTTTTAATTCATAGAAATATCAAATAATATAAATCCAAAATATTAAAATTAATGTCATTTCAAATAATTAATTTTCTCCGAGAATTTACGGGATGACTTAAAATTTTTAGTGACGATCAAAAAAACATTGTTTAAAGATATGAGTTTGAATTGATATACCTAAAATATCATGTAATGAGTAGTATAAATATTGACATTAATGAAAATTTTAATAGATTTTTTTTATTAAAAGAAACAGAATTTATAAAAATATAAAATTTTGGCTATTAATTTATATATGTTAAAAAAATTTCATTAATGACTAATTTATTAGTATTTTTTCATTTTATAGTGATTATAATAAACCTCAAATTGTACATTACGTGATATCATGGTAAGTGTTAAAATGGTTAAAGGAGGGTTAAAACAAAATGAAAAGTATTATAAAAATAACCAAAATAGGGATATTTTTTATGAATGGATTAAGATCTATACTCATCCTATGATTTAAATTATTAAATTTTCGTCCCTTTTAATTATATAATTAATATTAGTTATTTATGATTTTTATGTTTTCAAAGAGTGCCCCTCCCCACTACTTGAAAATGGTTCCTATTATTTTATTTTATTCACATATACAAATCTATATTTTGTCATACATTATCATCCCCAATCCCTTTCTGTAATCCCTTTCCAAATTACATGGCTCTTAGTTTGGGGAAAACTCTCCCCTTATTGGTGATAAATTTTTAATTGAGGAGATCAACCATAGATATGGTAACATTTTAAATTAGGAGATTTTGTTTTGTTTCTTATTCCACTTAAATCAAATTTTCTTGCACAAGGATGAAATAATAATTACAATATCCTAAATATAATGATATATTATTTTGTTAAGATGATCCCCTAAATCCATATCCACTTCCATCAAATGTGAAAATAATTAGTTTTTCGTGTGTATCACATACTACCACCTCACAAATCTATAAAATTCCTTTTCCATCAATATCTATCAATTTAACAACATGAGATTTTACGAGATAGTTTCTTTTTAATTTCTTAGATGTCCTGTGTTGTACGCTAATCCTAGATTAGCTTGCACTATAGAAAATATCGTATTAGTTTACATTATACACAAAACTATTCTTGGCATTTGTTACATACAATTTCATGTCCTTTTTATAGAATTCATTTCACGCAATACCTAGTATAAGTGATAAAAAAATATATCAACCTAGTCATTATAACAAGTATGTTTCGTAATAACTCCATTCTTAAAAACAATATAAATGAAAAAATTGAGTCTATAAAATAATAAAATAACAAATTATATATTTTATTTGTGATATATATATATATATCAAATATATTCAATGTAATGTTTAAAATTATTCCAATATTTTTTCTAAACATTACAATGAACAAATTCATTTTTTTGGGTAAAATGATTGTTTATCTAAAAATGTATTTCTACGGCCTTTTGATGGTGAGTACATTTTAAATATAGTAATTACACTCTTATAATATCTATTTGACATGATAATTATTTTATTCAGAAGCAGGACATCAAAATTTAAATTGGTAGAATTTTTTTCTCATGAAATTTATATTTTAATTAATGATAAAAAATATTGCATTTTAATTCAAAACATCATTTTTGTCTATTTTATTTATATAGATACATTATCTTTTTAATTGGTTTTAATGTGTAGTTGGATTTTTTATAATTTAATCAAATTTTTTCTATTGGAAGTAATTTTACATTTTCATTGGACATAAACACATCTCAATCATTTGATAATTTTTTTCTTCTTAAAAACCTCCTTTCTAGTTTTGATGATGGGAATTAATTTTCAATTAGTTATTAAATATTATGTGTTTTTAATTTTGAAAAATGGATTCCATATTTGGAATCAGTGGTACTAACTTATGTTATTTGGTTACTTGTATTTTTTTTATATTATGAATTATAACTACTATAATTTTAATTTACCATAGATAAAGGTAAATCAGGTAAATTAGTGTAATAAGTAATATGATAATGCTAATAAAATTTCCCTAACTCCAATAAAAAAATATATTGGATGAATTAATGTTGACCAATTTCACATATGGGTCGGAATTGATTCCATTAATTGACTTTTTTCGATGAATAATATGTAAATATAATTAAAACAAAAGAAAGTGACTACATGTCACTCTCTTATCTCTTATAAGCATTACAATTTTATGTAGAGATAAAAATTCTAAAACATTGAACATAAATATTCTCCAAAAATATAATGAAATTAAATAAATATGTTTAATTTATTTATAATATTTTGAAATTAAATAATTTCCATTAATGATGTCACAATAGTGATGTAGAAATTATTTTATAAATTTAAATATCAAATAAATGGGTTTAAAATATTAAAATAATTATAATATTAACTAATTAATATTATACAAGAGTTTTATAGTGGAATATGACCTGATATGAGTGTATTTAATCTTTTGGTTCTAATTTATCTTTCTATTTAGATTTTATTTAAATTCAAATAAATGATTGGTGTCAAAATTGGCAGTATCGATATTTTATAAAAATCACATATTATTAAATTATTTAAAAATAAAAAATATATTTTAAAAATAAAAATTGAACATTATAATGTCAAAAATTACATAATATATCCAATTATGGAATATTTAAAACAAATAAGTAAATATTTATAACCAATTAATTTTTATAATATTATTACTACACTTAAAATTAACTAAATTAAATAAGGATAATTGAAAGAGATAAGGTCAAAAATATTTCCACAACATGGGTAAAATTAAGTTTTTGAGATTATTTCCACCTATAATCATTTTATCTTCGAAATAATTCACATTAGTGGTATTTTAGCTTAAAATTTATTTTTTATGAATTTAATAGTTTTTGTATTTCTAAAGGTTCCACTCCCCTATCTTATAAAAGGGCACATATACTTCTCTTTTAATAACACATAAAAATAACATTATCTTAGAAAAAACAGCCCATTTCCTCTATCAACATCCTTAAATTAATCATTGAGTCCACACATTTTGAATAAGTCCATTGTAGGGAGACCATTTATACAAATCAAAAGGGGATACATGAAAAAGAGGTAATTGTTTTATGACATCATTCAAAATTCTTTTCTTATTATAGTTCATATGCCTATGTAGTTTCCATACTAAAATAATAAATCCAGTATCTTCTACTTGATGATATTTTATTATAATTATGGGAGAACCTTATATCTCATTTTATCCATCTTATGTATAAATATATCACCATGTGTGTGTATGTACCACTTACCGTCACCGCACCATGGTATAATTTGTTATTCCACAATGCATACTTTAGATGGGTATAATGATGAGTATAATGGATTTAAATAGGAAATATTAAATGAAAATTATTTTTTATAATTATTTTACCATCTGATTATATTCTATTTTACAATTAAGTGAATTATATCGTCGCTCATGCGTACGTACGACCTACAGTCTCCATGATGTGATGTGATTCATTATACATGATCATCATTAAACCACAATTATATACATGAATGGAATGAATAAATATGATATATATTATTCTAATATCATTATATAAATTTTGTAAATATAAAAAAAGAATTGGATCATGAACTTATATGTAAAAACATGCATAACAGCATAAAGCAGTTAATATCCTAATAATGGGTTACAATGGAATATTAATAACTAAAGGATTATAGTATAATCATATATGATATCATAAAAATTACTATGATTATGTAATAAGTCAATATAATTATTTAAATCATTATATAAAATTTTTCAGATACATATGAATCATATATGACAAAAGGTATGTGATAATTTTGCAATGTCATTATTATTTGAGATTGATTATTCATAAGTATATACTCTGGTATTTTTATCATTCAAATCCATGTTTCCTAAATTTATAATATTATATATATTATCCTTTTATTAATTAATGTAAATTTTACCCATTGGTGAATTTTTTTTCTAAAAATTATTCAAGGAATATTTCATTCGTTTTCTATACGAGGTACTTTTTGACTTTTCCCGCAAGAGTACGAGAAGAATGTTTTTTTACTTATATGAAATGAATAGATTTTAATTTCTTCTTAACACCTTATTTCAATGACCTTTCATCTATGCGAATCAAATTTTATTTTCAACTAAATTATTTTATTTTAAAATATCATGACATTTTGAGAAAATAAAACATTTTTTTAGAAAAAATCATCTTTTCCTTAGGAATTATGATCAAGTGTTTTATAAAAATTAGTTTTCATCCAAGATGATGCTATATAAATAGGGTTACGTTTCTATCCCAATTATTACTATGTTTTGATTGTTTTAATGATGGAATAATATTTTATATTTATTATCATAATATGGAATGACGTTTAAGAAACACATTTTATTTCTTAGGTAATGCTATGATGAATGATTTATATTTTTATGGAATACGTAATAATGATTTGATTATGAGATAGGTGAGAACTATATCTCCCTGAAATGAATTGGGTAAAGTTATATATATCATTAAATTGACATAACTGGAATAGAAAGTAAATCATGTTCATTAATAAAAAGCTAGAATAACAAGTAAATCTGGTTGAGTTATTCATGGCTAGAATAAAAAGTAAACCAAGTTCAGTAATGGACATTGTCCACTATGATGGTCTTGGAAGCAATTCCTTGGCTACTATGGAAATCATATTATTTGATTTTTTTTCAAAATTAAATGTTTTAAGTCAATTCTATTTTATCATGGTTCATGACTCAATTATGATTTATGGATTTTGAACTTCCAAGATTTATTTCATGACTAACAATTTTGTTATATGTTAAATGTGGTATGTTTTTTTATTCAAAAGTTATCATCCTATTTTTACATTCTTATGTTTATGTTTTGTATGTTATTTTCCATGCATACCATTACTATGAATTTTATCACACCAATTTTCATGTTTCTTTTATTAAATAATTTGAATAAGGTTATAAAGTAAGATGTGTCAAAAAGGGTTTCTAGTTATGAAGGATAATTTATGAGATGATGTAGATGTTTGATGAACCTATTGTTTTTATTTCCTAGTTTCCAATGAAAGTAAAATAGTACAGTATTTTGGTGTCTATTTGTGTCATGAGTTTATAATTACCCAAAAGTAATTTAATTTCTATGTAAGTCGTGATTGTGTATTTATTGTTGGTATCATAGAGAAGGATTAGTTAACCTTTGGATACTAGAATGTGAAAACATTTGTGAAATCCCTAGATATATTTCTAGCGTATGTTTAGGAATGTCCCTAAGGGTATGTCTAACTATAGGATAGAGTCCTAAAATTATGTTAAATATCACGAATAATATAGTAATAATATAAATATGTTTGAGATTCAAATAACTCCCCCTAGATTATGTTGCTTTCCCAGTATGATTTTTCCCTCTCTCATTATTCCTTTTGGGTTTTAGACAATGGCTGGAACTCGACAGAACTGTGTTATTTATCAATGCACTGGGAAATTCAATGATTATACTCAAGAAAAATTATCGTATATTGAATGAAAAATCATATTTCTATACTTACACAAGCTAGGAATCATTATAGACTACCTAATGGGAAGAGAATGGAATAACATTCTATTGAGTCCTTCAAATGGAAACATCCAATTTCTTTCCGGGTGTCCTATGATCCACTTGTTACAGAAGAATGTATTAGTACTATTGAAAATATATTTTACATCATTCACAGTTCAGAACATGAAAATGTCATTTTGGTTGTTTATATTTTTGAAGGAGAAGCATACCAGTAGTGGACTCTTATCACAAATTTAAGGCAGCAGTATGAAATTGAATCCATGGAATGGGACGAGTTCCAGAACATATTTTTCAAAAAGTTCTCTCTTGAACTTCAACATCTATTTTTTATTGTGAAGAAAACACTTTGAAGGAAAAGTGGGAAACCTGTCATGATACATAGGGACATCACACAACATAATAAGAAATAGCCAAATCACTGAATTGTAATTTAAGCATATTAGAAATCTCACCTTTGAGGAGGCTCCATTGCAGAGGTGGAGCCTTCTCGTCCGGTACAACATTTAGAAATATCTCAATGTTGTATGCTATCCTATGCCTAGGATGTATGAGCTCTTCCACAGAAATATTATTCTCTTTGAATCCACAAGCCTGTATTCCAAGATGTTTATGGATCCAGACACCTTCCTCGTTGGAATGACTGACCTGAATGCGCCTCCCCACTAACCTGTCAAATTCCTATTGTGTGGTGATGACTTGAAGCCCCTTGTCACAAAAATCAACATTATTGTTGATGATGCTTTCCCAATAATCACATTCAATCAATTCCTTACCGTACAGGGGGGAATCAGAATCAGCAGCGTCCTTAGCACCATGCAGCTACTTGGAAACCTTCATAGGTAGCTTGCCTTTTCTTGAGGATCGAGTAATAGGGTGCTAGGTAAAAAAGAGTAATCCTTCTTCCTACGCGACCTCTGAGAGTGCTGGATAAAACGATCGGGGTCTATTATAGTGTTTTTCCCCTTCGTTGAAGAGGGTCTGATATATTCTTACGCAATTTCCACCTCCTTGGACTCATCAGATATGTCCGAATTAGAATCATTATCCTCATTGGGAGCCGCCAAACATTTAGGGAGGTTAATATCATGGGAAGCCACTACATCATTTCCATCCTCAAACTAGTGTCCTTATTCAACTACCATCACTGAAAACCGGTTTTTAAAATGAATGACCTTACCTCCTGACTTAACCATGTCATCAAAGGAAGGTCCTTCCCACGAGACATGAACTGAAACGTCAGGACCTGTAGGCTGCTCGTATCCAGGACCCATTAATTTAGGCTTCTTGTTAGTGTCTTTCCATCTCCGGCCTTGCAGGCCACCGAGACCTTGGTCATCACAGACATGTAGGCACACTGCAGCTTTGTTGATAGATCTCACTGCAACCAGATGACTCACCACACCCACATCCAAAGATTCCTCCCTTTCCACTCCACCCTCTTGAAGTACCTCCCCTGACCATCCTTGAAGCAAGGGGCTGATACCCAAATCATTCCTCAATAGGTCTAAGACATACATAACGCGTGACACTTATTCCTTAGGCATTTCACTCTTTACTGCACCAAGAGACACCATAGTAGGACCATGAAAAAGCCGGTCCTCTCCTGAAGGGTCCTCCCAGGAACCACCTTTCAGATTTAACGAAGTAGAAAACTGGGGAAGAATTTGGCAATCCGATTCTAGGACCATTCCATCTTGTTGGTGGACACCCATGTCGCGATTCAATAAATTTAAAACTTTCGGGACTTTCCGGTCATTCAATCCCTTTTTTGTCGGCATCACTGGGTCCATGACACCCATAGAATCAATAGCCAGATCCGCCGGAGATTAATTCCCATACTTTGGAACTTTCATCGTTGTCCCCACATGAAGCTAGAAACCACGCCGATAAATAGTTGATAAGTGCCCCAAACGGCGACAAGAAGAGAAGAAGTCAGTCCAAGATTCAAAAATCACAGGTTGTTTGCACGAGAATTCCTCCCCAACTGTGTTCCAAATGCAGTCAATAGGAGGTTTAGAAACATCAATCTCAAAACAGATGCGCGGGGAGATAAGATGAAAAACTGACTCTGTTATGCTATCTGAACACAAGAAGCATCCAACCATGTTTCCAATAGTACAAATGATTGTATGATTTTGGAAGGGAATGAGGAGTTAATGAAAACTAACCCAGATAGCTGTCCATAGGGAGTCACGATTCATGTAGAAATAATAGGACCAACGAGAAAGATAGAAGTGATATCCATTGCAAACACGAGGAGCTCTGGACCATGCACGTATTAGGTCTTCCTCTAACGAATAACAGACCATAATGTGTCGCTTGTCAAGAATACCTACGACCGCTCTATCATGTAATCCCCTGGTATTGAAAACAAACCCGTTGAAGGCATCAACCAAAAGACGATGATGCCTGAAGCGAGCCACCACGGTCAGTTGCCAGCGGGCTGAAGCTGCGTTGAATTCCGAAGGAGATAGATGAAGATTAGGGAATCCTCTATAGAGTTCGGGAACTTTAGGGAATAGCTCTATGGATGGGAATAGAGGAATAGATCTGGGTTCGAAAATGGGGAAAAAGGTGGCTAGGAAGCTGCGGGTGGAGGGTGTCCCTCCCCCTCTGGCAAGGGAGGGATCAGGCTTGCAGCCATCACCGCCTAGGGCATTCTTCTTGATAGTCGAGCGCTAGAGCAAGGAAAAGATTTTAAATATTCAATGTTTATATGTGCTCTAATGGCATTCTTCAAATAATGTTAGAAAAATTGTTCCTTGAGCATAATCTAAAAGATGATTAATCCATTGACACATATGAGGAAAATTTCATAAGGCTTTCATGGTATGCTTTTGGATTTATCATTCAACCTGAATGTAATGTTAATTGATTCTTTAGAGGCTTAAAACCAAGTCTTCGAATGGAATTATTTATAAGTGACATTAGTATATATGAATTTATTTTTCATTGATCTATCAAGGTATAAATGGATGTTGGTGTCACATATCAATATCATTGTCTTGACAAGATACAAAATACGATGTTCAAGGGAAAATCTCAATGTGAGGGTAAAAAGAAGATGAATGTTTTCTTATGCTCAATGTGTGAAATTAAGCATGGTAGAGATTGTAATAAATGAACTACAAAATTTTTTAAGCATGGAAAAGAAGTTCATCGAGTATTTGAGTGCTGAATTAATTATAAAATGGATTTTAATGATGCGAATAGAGAAAAGAATACAGAGAACACAACACCCAAACTTCAATGCTATAATTGAAAGGAAATGGGAAACTATGGTAACTAATTACCTAATCTAAGGGTTATAAAAGATTATCAAGAGAAGAAACCTCTTAAGGCCAATGAAAAAAGAAAATCACACGTGATCACTATATGAGATGTAGAGTATTAAAACAACGCGGTGGAATTATTAGATGTTTAGGTAATGGGATTCTATAACAGTGTTATAGAATCTCTTTTATAGTATTATGGAGTCTTTCACTATATATATATTGGTCTATTATATTTTTCCATAAGTATATGGTACTGGTATCCTTGAAAATTGATTGAAATATAATGAAGGGATAAAAAGATAATGATATATTTGATAGTATTAATGACCACATGGATGATATAAGGACAATGTGATATCATGGTTTAAGTATAATGCATTTTTGGTATTTTCTGTGTGTTGAAAAAGTTAATTTTGATATAGTTCTTGTTTTCACTAAGGTTATATAGTAATTACTGTTATTTCCTTATTTCAAGAGAACAAATGATTAAGGAATTCTAATGTTTAGAATTTTAGAACCTAGAACTACCTTCTGAAATATGGGAGATAAATTTTAATTCAATTTAGTTAACCTCTTTCTGATGTTTTCTATTTTCTATTTTGGAAGGATTATAATGTTATTTATGGATAGTATAAGTTCGGTTCCAGTTGAGGTTTTCATATTAATGTGTTATCAAACTATAAGTGGACTTATGCATATTTGATTACTTGTGCATACATTTTGATGAGATATAAGGAATGACTTATTATTTTATTGAGTGATTTGATAACACTTCCTGAATTTCAAATTCAACATAATTTCTTTAAATTAGAGATGATGATTAAATTGATCATGGAACAAAAAATGGTGATATTGTGCAAAAAACAAGTTCTTATTTATTCGCATAAAAAAGTATTCAGATTTAAAGAAATGATCTTGAAAAAAATAATGTTATCTTATTATTTTCTTATTTGAAGATTTAGATGGCCCCTTAAATCATCACATATTTTGGGATTTCTGGTTTTTAACTTTCCCCAATCCTTTTTCTCTATCACTATCCATAAAAACATGATTTTCGGTTTTTTCTTCCATATCAATTTTTCACTTCCCACCTATGTTCTCCTATGTGGAAACCCAGTGATGCATTACTTTAGGTAACTATTATGTTTCTAACATTCATTTTTAATAATTAAGTTTTAGTATTTTTTTATGTTGGTTTCTATGAATGAAACATTACATTAATAAACATTTTTATAACCCCAAAGAATATCTAGATAAATTGTATTTTTAAGGGGGTACAATGTAAGACCCCAATATTTTTCGAGATAAATGTTTTTAATTTCTTTGATATAGTGTGTTGTATACTAAACAAATATTAGCTTGCGCTATATGCAACGCCGTAATAGCATGCAATATACGCAAAACTATTTTTGTATTGTGTTACACACAAATTCATGTTCTTTATTAGAAGTCATTTCATGTAATAATTAGTATAATTGATAATTAAATATTCTAACCTATTCATTATAATGGTTTGTATGAATATTATTAACTCATTCATTCAAAAAAAGTTTTTATTGAAAACATGTGAGTCTATAAAATAACAAAATAACTATTTATGAATTTTATTAGTGAAATATATATTTAATATATTAAATGAATTTTTTAAAATTCATATTAAATTTTTTATAGAAATGATATAAGAAAAAAATAAATTTTATTGAAAAAATTATTGTTTTTTTAAAAATATTGTTTTGACACCTTTTGAGGGAGAACAAATTTTAAATCTATTTTTACACTTTTATAACATATATTTGACATAATAAACTTATTATCTAGGTTAAGGGAATCAAAATTTACGTTGGTTGAAATTTGGATATTTTTCAAATTAAATTCGTTATTTAATGAATAGTAAAAAATACAACACTTTAATTCAAAACATCATTTTCGTCTAATTTATTTAAAAAGTTAGATTATTTTTTATTTGTTTTTACAATTTAATTGGATTAATTTTTTATCTTTTAATATATATTTTCCATTTTAATAAATTTGATATTTAATTTGGACATAAACACATGTCAATCTTTTGATAGTTTTTACTTCATAAAAACCCTCTTTCTCGTTTTGAAAATCGGAATTTATTTTAGAATAATTATTTTAGGCTCTCTGTTTTAATTTATAAATATTTATTACCTATTGGGAATCTGTGGGTACAAATTATGTTAATCGGTTACTTTTATTTTTTTGATATTATGTGTTGTAAGTACGGTAATTTTTATTTACCACAATTAATGGTAAATCAGGTAAATTATGGTAACATGCAATACGATATAGATAATAAAATTAACCTAACACCTAAAAAATCACATTTAATGAATTAAAGTCGACTAATATCACCTAAGGTTCATAATTGATTCTTTTAATGAACTTTTTCCATGAATTATAATTAAAAAAAAGTGACAACATGTGACTCCCTTATATATTTTATGTATAATAATTTCATTGTAGTGAAAAAATTAATAAAACATAAAACATAAATATTATCCAAAAGTATAATGAAATTATCTAAATAATTTGAAATTATTAATAATTTTTAGAGATTAAATAATTACCATTAATACTAACATAACAGTGATGAAGAAATTATTTTATTAACAAAAATATCAAATAAATGGTTTAAAAAATATGTTAAAAATATATTATGAACTAATTAATATGATCCACAAATTTTGTCGGTGATTATGAAATTCTTGGTGTGTATAAAATATATAACAACCCATACTTTACATACATTGTTATTACTTCAAAATTGAAGCACACTTATTACAACATATAACAAAACCATGAAAGGACCGTATAGGTATAGTGTCTTTAGAAACTGGGAAACATAAACAACTGGTTCATAAAGCGTCTACACTGTCTCCCATTTATTTCATCATATCTATAGTCCCATTTGGCATATCTTACTTAATAACCTTCTTCCTGACTAGGGGAAAGAAAACATACAAAAGGGTAAGCTCAAATTCTCAGTAAGGGTAAACAAAAGAAATATCAATTACATCAAAATAAAAACATAACATTTTGGAAATCATACCCTGCAAAAGAGATCATAATTTCATATCATGGGATAAATCATGGAAGTGAAATTTAATCCCAATAATCATAATTTAAAACATTAAACTTTGTGTCATACACACATAATCATTGAGAATCATTTCTTTTTAGTCAATACTAATTGCCAAGACTATCTTAGTGGACAAAGTCCATTTCTGAACCGAGTTCACTCCTCGTTTCAGTCCTGTTTCACTGAACCGGTATAACCTGCCATTCCAGCGATGTCTATCTCATGAGATATAAAATCTTTACCCAATGAATTGGAGGGAGATATAGGTCCCACCCATCTCATAATGATACCATTCTTATGTGTGCCCCAAAATCATAAAACATACATCATATCATAACCCATGTAATAAAAATGGGAATCTTAAACATTGTGACATCATAAAACAATTCATATAAGATAAAGTAATTCATAAAAATAATTCCATCACAACATAATCAAATCAATGTAATAATACTAATAGAAACATAACCCATTATTATCTTATATAGAAAATAATTTTGATAAAACACTAGAACTCCATTCTTGAGGAAAATATCCTTTCTACTTCAAAAACACTTTTCCTTTCTTAACATTTCATACAATTCTAAACTAAAAGAAGTTGATTAAAAATAAACTTAAAAACTTTTAAGGGAAGCTTCTTGGAAATAATGTTTTAAAAAGTCCATTCATGCCGTATAAGTTAAAAGAAAACATTCTTCTCGTACTTTTGTCGGAAATGTCAAAAAGTACCTCGTACGAAAAACGACAAAAGATTCCTTTAATATCTTTTACTAAAAACTCACCGAAGGGTAAAATTGGATATAAACTATTGTAGAATGATGTAAATATTACATATTGAGGAAACATGGATGTTGATGATAAAATTCACCCCAGTAAATTCCAAAGTATAAAAAATATCGGATAAAAATGAGATTGTGATATTTCCCTTACCTTAGGTCTGATTTGCTTCGTAAGTGTCCGAACCTCCTGTATAATGATTTAAATAATGTTATTGACTTATTAGAGAATCATACGTATTTTTATGATATCTTATATGTTCATATTCTTAGCTTCTTATTAGTAATATTTCATTACTACTTGTTATTCAGGTGTTTATTACTTTTTGTTCTTATGCGTGTTTTGTTGAATAAATTATTATTCTTCTCTTTAGGTTATAGATACCACATTTCCAGAATTTTATTAGTGTAATATATATAATATTAATTCATTAAATTCATTTATATAATCATTATGCAAATGAAGATCATGTAGAACGAGTCGCATCACATCGTGGAGACTGTATTTCGTAAGTACGCACGAGCAATGATATCGTTCCCATGATCGTGAAATTATAATGGAGTGTATGTATAATATTTCAGAATCAATATCACTTTAAAATAATCATATATAGTTATTATATACACCATTATACCCATCCAAGTAAGGTGGTGGTGGAAAATAGATTACACCATGTCGTTGAACCGATATTCCGTACGTACGCACGCGCGATGATTTCGTTTTACGTAGGATGGATAGATGGTGAAATAGGATTGTTTCATAATTATAATAAAATATCAGTATATTAGTGATACTGATGTTATTACTTCATAATGAAACAACTAAAGATGAAGAAGTGGAAGAAGAAATAAAGATGAAAGAATCGGTAATGGGCATTACCTCTTCTTTGAGGCGCTTCTTTGAGACCTCCTTTTAGGGAACTAAAATTGGTCTTTGAAGAAGACCAGGACCTCTAGGATGTCTCTAGGTAAGTGGAGAGGAGAAAGTGGCAGGGGTTGGCCGATCTTGAAGGCTCAAATTGGTGTGAGGAGGAGAGGGAGGAGGTTCCCTTTTATAAGGGAGGAGAGGGGCACCTTTGGAAATATAAGAAATATTAGTTTATATTAAATCCCAACCCCACTTAAAAACTTCCAAAATGACTCATATCCAAAGATTAGATTATATAGGGTTGTAATATCATCAACCAATAAAATTTAGACATGTTAGTAATTTATTTTAAACATTATCAACTTGATTTATCCTTATTTATCAATTTAATTTTATTTGTGGTAATAATATTCTAAATTTTAAATTATTATAAATTATTACATATGTGTTGTGAATTTTCCATAATTTGACACTTTATGACATTTTGGACCATATAAATTTTAATATATAAATTTTAAATATTTTTGTTATTTTTAAACAATTTTATAATATGTTATTTTTATAAAATAACAATAGTGTCAATTCTGACACTATTCATTTATTTGAATTTAAATAAAATATACACAGAAGATATGTTCGAACTAAAAGGTTTAATAGATCCATGAAATGTCATATGTATCTATAAAATTACTAGATCACATTGAATAGTTCATATAATATTTATTTTAATATTTTTAAAACCATTTATTTGATTAATTAATAAAATAATTTCAACATCACTATTGTGACATAATTAATGATAATTATTTAATCCCTAAAAATTATAAAAAAATTCCAATGATGTAGATAATTTTATTATCATTCTGGAGACTATTAATGTTCGAAGTTTCACTAAGTTTATCACTAAATTAAAATTATTATACATATAAGATTTAATAAAGTGACATGTTGTCACATTCTTTGGTTTTAATAATAATTAAATTATTTTCATGGACAAAAGTCCATTAAATGAATGTAATCCAACCCTTAGGTGATATGGGTGGACTTCTAGTCATCCAATATGATTTTGGAAGGTGTTAGGGTAATTTTATAATCTTATATTTACCCTTAATTAGCCGATTTACCTTTTACTATGGTAAATAAAATTTACCGTAGTTATTATTCATAATGCCCAAAAAATATAAAGTAGCCTATTAACATAATTTGGACCCACTGATTCTGAATATGGAATCCATTTTTCAAAATTAAAAACATATAAG
Source organism: Viscum album (assembly GCA_963277665.1). Lineage (NCBI taxonomy): Eukaryota > Viridiplantae > Streptophyta > Magnoliopsida > Santalales > Viscaceae > Viscum > Viscum album. The sequence goes on along the minus strand of OY728143.1, from coordinate 2,027,500,205 downwards.
ATTCAGTAATTAATTTAAAATAAATCTCGTTGTTAAGAAAATGGGGTTTAGAAGTTAAAACATTGCGAAAGATTGAAATGTTTTTACCTATGAATTCAATGTGAAATTAATGCTAATGACATACATTATATTAAATGGTAAAAATATATTCTATTTATACTTTAAAACCATTCAATATTATAATTTATCAATATAAATTATCTCAATGAAAAAAGTTGTTTTTAATTAAAAATTAGCGTATTTTTACTATTCATCAAAATATGAAAGTTATCAGAAAAATATCAAAAATTTATACAAAGTAAATTTTTATACCCTGATTCAAAAGAAGAATTTTATTTTGTCCAATTTAATTTATAAACATGTCAAAAACTAGATTTAATGTGGGTGCGCCATCAAAAGGCGGCAAAACTGCATTTTTTGAAAAATACTTCTTTTATCCAAAAAAAATGATTTTGCTTTTATACCTCATTCTAGATAATGTATAAGTTGAATTAAAATGTTAAAAAATTCAAAATTCAGTTAATACTATTCATAACAGATAGTTTTAATAGCATATTATTTTTTAGTGATACTCGATTTTGCGTACGACGCAAGCTATCGAGGAAGGGTGCGGTTGCGTGTAAAGCAAGCCAAGCTAGTGTTGTGTGTAGTGAAAGATTCCGTTGATGATTTATATAACATAAAATCAAAATACTTCTCATAAAAGTCTCGGATGTTACATTCTACCCACCTTAAAATTAATTTCTCCCTCGAAATTCGTCACTTTGTAACAAACAGATGAGGATACCTCTCCCTAATCATATCCTTAAGCTCCCATGTAGCTTCTTCTAGATTGTGGTTCCTCCATAAAACTTTCACCAAGCGAGTGGTCTTGTTCTGTAGGAATTTTTCACTACGATCTAGAATCTCTATCAGCTATTCTTCATAAAAAAGATCTTTCTCCAGCGGTACAACTTCTGAGCTGAGTACATGTGAAGGATCAGGTGTGTACTTTCTCAAGAGAGATACATGGAACACATCGTGAAGTTGAGAGAGATTCGGTGGAAGCCCCAATCGGTAAGCTACCTTTCCAACACGATCCAGTATTTTGAAAGGACCGATATATCTAGGGCTCAACTTCCCCTTATTTCCAAATCTCATGACCCTCTTCCAGGGAGATATTCGTAAGAACACTTTATCACCCACTTCAAACTCTAGGTCTTTTCTTCGGTTGTCGGCATAACTTTTCTGTCGACTCTGAGCTACTATTATGTGTTGTTGGATAGATCAGACCTTTTCTACCATTTCATCAACAAGATCAGGTCCTAATAGATTCCTTTCCCCAACTTCATCCCAACAAGTTGGAGTCCTGCATTTCTTTCCATAGAGAGCTTCATAAGGAGCCATCTGAATACTGGAGTGAAAGCTATTATTATAAGAAAATTCCACCAAAGGTAGGTGTTGATCCCAACCACCTTTAAATCCATAGGGTAAGCTCTCAAAATATCTTCTTGAGTTTGAATTGTTATCTCAGACTGATTGTCTGTCTGAGGATGATAAGCAGTGCTGAAACTGAACTCTGTATCCAGAGTATGCTGAAGACTTCACTAGAACTTCGAGGTAAATCTCAGATCCCGATCAGATATAATAGAAAGTGGTACTCCAGGAAATCTTACCACTTCCTTTACATATATCCTGGCAAGCTGATCCAGAGAGAAATCCTCTCTAATAGCAATGAAGTGTGAAGACTTTGTAAGACGATCAACTATGACCCAGATAGCATTATTCCCTTAAGATGTTTTAGGAAGTCCTGTGACAAAGTCCATAGTGATGTTTTACCATTTCCATTCGGGTATGGGTAATGGTTGTAACATCCCCTTATACTTCTGTCTCTCAGCTTTAACTTGCTGAAAAACCAAGCATCAAGAGACATATTCAGCAACATCTCTTTTCATGCCATCCCACCAGAAGTAATCTTCCAGGAACCTATACATCTTCGTGCTTCTAGGATTAATAGAGAATGAAGAACTATGAGCCTCATCCAGCTGCTCCTTCTTTATTTCAGGGATGGGAGGAACACAAACCCAATTCATGACCTTTATTATCCCATCACAATCAAAGTTGAATTTAGGAACATTTCTCACCTTCTTTTGTAACTCTACATCTTCTTTCTGTGCCTCTTTAATCTTCACATGTAAAGATGGTTGAATATTCATTTGAGAAAGATACGATTTTTTCCCTTCCATTAAAATTCCAAGATCCATCCTTTGTAAATCCATAAATATTGGATCTTTTGTGATCCTCATCATGGATAAACTGGCATGGTCTTGTCGACTTAATGCATCTTCCACCTTGTTTGCTTTCCCAGGGTGGTAATGAATTGAGCAGTCTTAATCCTTAATCAGCTCCATCCATCTTCTTTGGCGCATATTCAGCTCCTTTTGTGTGAAAATATACTTTAAACTTTTATTATCAGTATAAATATCACACCTTTCTCTATAAAGATAATTCCTCTAAATCTTTAATGTAAAGATTACCGCAGCAAACTCCAAATCATGAGTTTGGTACTTTTTCTCATGTATTTTCAACTATCGTGAGGCGTAAGCTATCACCATATCATTTTGCATAAGAACACACCCCAATCCATTCTTAGATGCATCACTGTAGATCACAAACCTTTCTCCACTACAAGGCAGTGTGAGCACAGGTGCACTGGATAACCTTCTTTTCAACTCCTTGAAATTCTCTTCACATTCCTCCATCCAAACAAACTTAACTTCTTTTCAAGTCAACCTGGTGAGTGGATTAGATAATCGTGAAAAATCTTTCGCAAAACGTCGATAATATCTAGGCAAACCAAGAAAACTTTGGATCTCAGTTACTTTTGTTGGTCTCGACCATCTTTGGATAACCTCTATTTTTGCTGGATCCACAGATTTCCCCTCTTATGAGATTAAGTGACCCAAAAATGCAACTTTTTGAAGCCAAAATTCACACTTGGTAAATTTGGCATAAAGCTTATCCTTTCTCAGGGTCTTCAATATAATTCTCAAGTGATCTTCATGTTCTTCCTTGCTCTTTGGATAGACAAGAATATCGTCTATAAAGACTACCACAAATTGATCAAGGTAGTATCTAAAGACTCTATTCATCAGATCCATGAAGATAGCAGGGGCATTAGTAAGACCAAATGGCATCACTATAAATTCATAGTGTCCATACCTTGTACAAAAAGACATCTTTGGTATATCCTCCCTTTTGACCCTTAATTGATGATACCCTGAATGAAGATCAATCTTGGAAAAGTATTGAGCTCCGCATAGTTGGTCAAATAGGTCATCAATGAGTGGGAGAGGATATTTGTTCTTGATAGTGATCTTGTTAAGTTCTCGATAATCAATGCAGAGTCTCATTGATCCATCTTTCTTCTTAACAAACAATACAGGTTATCCCTAAGGTGATGCACTAGGTCGTATGAATCCCTTATCAAGATTCTCTTGGAGTTTCTTCTTCAATTCCTACAACTCAATTGGGGCCATTCTATAAGGTGTCTTTGAAATAGGTAAAGCACCCGGTACGAGTTCTATTGAATAATCAACTTCAGGATTTGGTGGAAGATCCGAAAATTCCTCTGAAAAGACATCATCAAACTCTCATACAATGTGAATATTCTTAATTGCGAGTTTCTCACCAACCATTTGAGATAAATAACCTTCATTAAGTGGAATGAAGACCCATAAGATGGAAGAAATTTCCACTGGAAGGTTATGTTCATCCTTGCATCGATGGATGATCATAGATTTATCTGGAATATGAAATGTGACTTCCCTTATTTGGAAATTGATATGAGATCCATATAAAGAAATCCAATCCATGCCAATAATCACATAAAATTCCACTATAGGAAGGATCACAAGATTTGCAGGAAGCACTTTCCCACAAACTTCAATCGGGGAAGATTTATAAACTTTTTATGTGACTGTTGTGCCATTAGGTGTTGTCATAGCTAACTCAACATCTAATTGTTGAGGTAATATAGTGATAACCGTAGAAAAATCTTCAAAAATAAAAGAGTGGGTGGATCCATAATCAAATAAAACATTTTCTACTTTAGAGTGGATGGTAAGTGTACCTGTCACCACATCGTTATCGTACTCCACATCGCTGATAGAAATTGCATGTGACATTCCTTTGTCTTTAGCCTTAATATTTTTTCGATGTCGATCATCATTAACAACCCTTATATTAGGGCATTTATTGGAATAATTCCCCATCTCCTTGCACTTGAAACATTTATGTGTAGTAGGTTCATTCTGTGTGTCCCTTCCTTTGTTTGCATCATTAGACATCTTCTTCCCATCATTGCGGCATTCAAATGCCCGATGACCTTCCTTTACACATTTTAAAAATTTACTTGTCCCTTTAAGACAACTCCCTCCATGTTTCATTCCACACTTTGAGCATAAGGGAAAGCTCATCTTCTTTTCAGTGTGCTCTTTAGATTTTCCTTTGAATTCCATTTTCCTCTTATTATCAAACCCTTATGACTGATGGGTTACTCCAATCTCCATCTCAACTTTGAGAGCACATGGAACGATTTCCTCATAGATATTGAAGTCCCTTGTGGCTAAGGCCCTTTGAAGACTTGGTTTTAAGCCACTAAAGAATCGATCGATCTTAATCTCAGGTTGGATAATAATACCAGAAGCATACCTTGCAAGTCTTGTAAAATTTTCTTCATAGGTACCAACAGATTCATCATCCTTTTGCTTCAGTTCAAGAAACTCTTTCTCCATCTTTGTTTGGAGAATACGAGGGAAGTACTTATTGAAAAATAAGTTCTTGAACTCGTCCCATTCCATGGACTCAATTTCATCTCTTTGCCTCATATTCTTGATAAGATTCCACCATTGATCAGAGTCACCTTCCAAATGATACATTGCTAAGATGACTTTATCATGTTAAAAACATTGAAGAACTGAAAATATCTTTTCAATAGTACTAATCCATTGTTCAGCAACTAATGGATTAGTAGACCCACTGAATGAAGGTGGACGCTGCCTCATGAAGGATTCAATAGAATGTTGCTCCTTACTTTTCTCGTTTGGAAGTCCTGAATGATTTATAGCTTGAGAAAGTTGTGTGAGCATGGCTACAAGATTTTTCATTCTAGCTCCCATAACGTTTGGTTGCTCAGGGGGATAATCATTGCATTGCCCGTCGCATTCTGCATTAACACGGTTCCTTCGGGTTCCATCCATTGACTAAAACCAAGAAGAATAGTGTGAGAAACATTAATTATAATAGGAAAACCACATAATCATGAATAAAATTTCACACTTAAGGTCTTATCCTAGGTTATTCATGGTCATTTCTAAAACACCATGATTGTGTTCTATGCTTAGACTTTTCCTTAGTGTTCTTACTAAGGCTTTCACATCCCTATTTCCAAAGGTTGACTATACCTTTCCTATGATACCAACTATAACAACCCATACTTTACATACATTGTTATTACGTCAAAATTGAATCACACTTATTACAACTTATAACAAAACCATGAAAGGACCGTATAGGTATAGTGTCTTTAGAAACTGGGAAACATAAACAACTGGTTCATAAAGCGTCTACACTGTCTCCCATTTATTTCATCACATCTACAGTCCCTTTTGGCATATCTTACTTAATAACCTTCTTCCTGACCTGGGGAAAGAAAAAATACAAAAGGGTGCGCTCAAATGCTTAGTAAGGGTAAACAAAAGAAATATCAATCACATCAAAATAAAAACATAACATTTTTGAAATCATACCCTGCAGAAGAGATCATAATTTCATAACATGGGATAAATCATGGAAGTGAAATGTAATCCCAATAATCATAACATAAAACATGAAACTTTGTGTCATACACACATAATCAATGAGAATCATTTCTTATTAGTCAAGACTCATTTCCAAGACTATCTTAGTGGACAAAGTCCATTTCTGAACAGAGTTCACTCCTCGTTTCAGTCCTGTTTCACTAAACCGGTATAACCTGCCGTTCCAGCCATGTCTATCTCATGAGATATAAAATCTTTAACCAATTCATTGGAGGGAGATATAGGTCCCACCCATCTCATAATGATACCATTCTTATGTGTGCCACAAAATCATAAACCATACATCATAGCATAACCCATGTAATAAAAATGGGAATCTTAAACATCGTGACATCATAAAACAATTAATATAAGATAAAGGAATTCATAAAAATAATTCCATCACAACATAATAAAATAAATGTAATAATAGGGATATAAACATAACCCTTTATTATCTTATATGGAAAATAATTTTGATAAAACAGTTGAACTCCATTCTTGAGGAAAATATCATTTCTACTTCAAAAACACTTTTCCCTTCTTAAAATGTCATACAATTCTAAACTAAAAGAAGTTGATTAAAAATAAACTTGAAAACTTGTAAGAGAATATTCTTGGAAATAATGATTTAAAAAGTCCATTCATGCCATATAAGTTAAAATAAAACATTCTTCTCGTACTTTTGTCGGAAAAGTCAAAAAGTACCTCGTACGAAAAACGACAAAAGATTCCTTTCATATCTTTTACTAAAAACTCACCGAAGGGTAAAATTGGATATAAACTATTGTAGAATGATGTAAATATTAAATATTGAGGAAACATGTTTGTTGATGATAAAAGGCACCCCAGTAAATTCCAAAGTATAAACAATCTCGGATAAAAATGAGATTGTAATATTTCCCTTACCTTAGGTCCGATTTTCTTCGTAAGTGTCTGAACCTCCTGTATAATAATTTAAATAATGTTATTGACTTATTACAGAATCGTAAGTATTTTTATGATATCATATATGTTCATATTCTTAGCTTCTTATTAGTAATATTTCATTACTACTTGTTATTCGGGTGTTTATTACTTTTTGTTCTTATGCGTGTTTTGTCGAATAAATTTATATTATTCTCTTTAGGTTATAGATACCTCATTTCCAGAATGTTATTAGTGTAATATATATCATATTCATTCATTCAATTATTTTATATAATCATTATGAAAATGAAGATCATGTAGAACGAGTCGCATCACATCGTGGAGATGGTATTCCGTATGTACGCACGAGCGATGATATCGTTCCCATGATCGTGAAATTATAATAGAGTGTATGTATACTATTTCAGAATCAATATCACCTTACAATAATCATATATAGTTATTATTTACACCATTATACCCATCCATGTAAGGTGGTGGTGGAAAATTAATAACACCACGGCGTGGAGACAGTATTCCGTACGTACGCACGCACGGTGATTTCGTTTTCCGTAGGATGGATAGATGGTGAAATAGGGTTGTTTCATAATTATAATAACATATCAGTATATGAGTGATACTGATGTTATTAAATCATAATGAAACTACTAAATATGAAGTAGTTGAAGAATAAATAAAGATGAAAGAATCCGTAACGGGCATTACCTCTTCTTTGAGGCGTTTCTTTGAGTCCTCCTTTTAGGGCACTAAAATTGGTCTTTGAAGAAGACCAGGACCTCTAGAATATCTCTAGGGAAGTGGAGAGGAGAATGTGGCAGGGGTTGGCAGAGCTTGAAGGCTAAAATTGGTGTGAGGAGGAGAGGGAGGAGGTTCCCTTTTATAAGGGAGGAGAGGGGCACTTTTGGAAATATAAGAAATATTAGTTTATATAAAATCCCAAACCCACAAAAAAACTTCCAAAATGACTCATATCCAAAGATTAGATGAGACAGGGTTATAATATCATCAACCAATAAAATTCAGACATGTTAGTAATTTATTTTAAACATTATCAAATTGATTTATCCTTATTTATCAATTTAATTTTATTTTTGGTAATAATATTCTAAATTTTAAATTATTATAAATAATTACATATGTGTTGTGAATTTTCCATAATTTGACACTTTTTAAAATTTTAGACCATATAAATTTTAATTTATAAATATTAATTATTTTTGTTATTTTTAAACAATTTTATAATATGTTATTTTTATAAAATAACAATAGTGTCAATTTTGACACTATTCATTTATTTGAATTTAAATAAAATATATACAGAAGATATGTTCGAAATAAAAGCTTTAATAGATCCATAAAATGTCATATGTATCTAAAAAATTAGTGGAGCACATTAAATAGTTCATATAATATTTATTTTAATATTTTTAAAACCATTTATTTGATTAATTAATAAAATAATTTCAACATCACTATTGTGTCATAATTAATGATAATTATTTAATACCTAAAAATTCTAAATAAATTTATATGATATAGATAATTGTATTTTCTTTCTGGAGACTATTCGTGTTCAATGTTTTACAAAGTTTATCACTAAATTAAAATTATTATACTTATATGATTTAAGAAAGTGACATGTTGTCACATTCTTTGGTTTGAATAATAATTAAATTATTTTAATGGAAAAAAGTCCATTAAATGAATCTAATCCGACCCTTAGGTGATATGTGTCGACTTTTAGTCATCCAATAGGATTTTGGCAGGTGTTAGGGTAATTTTATAATCTTATATTTACCATTAATTACCCAATTTACCTTTAACTATGGTAAATAAAATTTACCGTAGTTACTATTCATAATGCCCAAAAAATAAAAAGTAACCTATTAACATAATTTGGACCCACTGATTCTGAATATGGAATCCATTTTTCAAAATTTAAAACATATAAGTTGCATTAATTAATTTAAAATAAATCCCGTTGTCAAGAAAATGGGTTTTAGAAGTTAAAACATTGTCAAAGATTGAAATGTTTTTACCAATTCAATGTGAAATTAATGCTAATGAAATACATTATATTAAATGGTAAAAATATATTCTATTTATACTTTAAAACCATTCAATATTATAATTTATCCATATAAATTATCTCAATTAAAAAAGTTGTTTTTAATTAAAAATTAGCGTATTTTACTATTCATCAAAATATAAAAGTTATCAGAAAAATATCAAAAATTTATCCAAAGTAAATTTTTATACCCTGATTCAAAAGAAGGATTTTATTTTGTCAAATTGAAATTATAAAAACGTCAAAAACTAGATTTAATGTGGGTGCTCCATCAAAAGGCGGCAAAACTGCATTTTTTGAAAAATACTTCTTTTATCCAAAAAAAACTGATTTTTCTTTTATACCTCATTCTAGAAAATGTATAAGTTGAATTAAAATGTTATAAAATTCAAAATTCAGTTAATACTACTCATAACGTCTAGTTCTAATAGCATATTGTTTTTTAGTGAAACTGGGTATTGCGTACGACGCAAGCTATCGAGGAATGCCGCGGTTGCGTGTAAAGAATGCCAAGCTAGTGTTGTGTGTAGTGAAATATTCCTTTTGATGACTTATATAACATAAAAACAAAATATTTCTCATAAAAGTCTCGGGTGTTACTAAATATTTTGGGTTGAGTTTATATTTTTTTTGTATTTTATTAATAGTTAAATAAATGAATAGTGTCAAAATTGACACTATCGATATTTAAAAAAATAACATATTATTAAATTATTTAAAAATCACAAATAATATTTAAAAATTAAAAAAATTTATAGTATTAGGTCAAAAGTTTCATAAACTATCCAATTTTGGACAATTAGAGACATAAAAAATATTTATAACCATTTAATATTTAGAAAATTTTTACCACAATTAAAATTAAATAGATTAAATAAGGATAAATTAAAATGATAAGGTGTAAAATAAATTCAAAATATGTCTAACTTTTATTGGTTTAGAGGATTTAGACCCATCCTCATCTTATCTTCAAAATAATGCACATAGGAGGCATTTTAGTTTATAAATTATTTTATATTATTATAATTTTTTTGCTACTAACAAAGATTCCCCACCCCTCTCTTATAAAAGGGAACCTATGATTCTATTTTAATCAAACCATTAATGCCCTTTTTCTTAGACAAAACCATCCCATTTACTCTAAAAATATCTGTCAAATCATTTTAGAGGTTACACATTAGGCATAAATCCATCTTAAGGAGATATTTTGTGCAAATAAATAGAAGATTGTCAAAAAAGAGGTAATTGTTTTATCACCTTTTTCAAAATTATTTTCTTCTTCTACTTCCCCTTAATATGTTGTTTCTATAATAAAGTAATAAATCCAATATAAACCACATGAATATATGATCTTATAATTATGGGATAACCTTATACCTTGTTTGATCCATCCTGCGAATAACAATATCACCATGTGTGCGTATGTACTACTTACCATCCCCACGATATATTATAATTTGTAATTAAACAATTCATAAATTGGATGGGTATAATGATGAGAATAATGGATTTAAATAAATAATATAACATATCTATTTTATTTTATAGTTAATATACCATCCAATTATCTACCATCTAACCAATATGTGAATGATACTGTTGCTTGTGCGTACGTACGACCTACCATATCGATGATGCAATGTGATTCATTCTACCTGATACTCATTAAACCAAAATTATATAATGATTGTAATGAATAAATATGATATGTTTTTACACTAATATAATTCATTAAATGATATAAAAATAATCAAAGAAGTCGAACAGAACTTATCCGAAAAAACATTCATAAGACTATAAAGTAGTTAATATTTGAATAATGGGTGACAATGAATTGTTACTAAAAAACAGATGATAATGATCATATATGTTATCAGAAAAATGAATATGATATTGGAATAATTTAATAAAACTATTTAAACCATTATATATGTGGTTTCGATACATATGAAGCATATCAGACCTATGTTAAGGGATAATTTTTCAAACTCATTTTTATCCGAGATTATATATTTGTAAGAATTTATTGGTGTATATTTATCATTCTCATCAATGTTTCAAATATAAATATTATTATTTTAATTATTTTAATATTTTATAATGTAAATTTTTTCATCGGTGAATTTTTTACTGAACTATTTGGATGAAATCATAATTTCATTTTCGATATGGGGTACTTTTTGACTTTTCCTACAAGAGTACAAGAAGAATGTTTTTTTAACTTATACGACATAAAATGATTTTTACTTCTTCCGAATGTTTTATTTCTAAGAAGATTCCAATATAATATTTCACATTTATTTAAAAAAACTCATCAAATATTTCGATGCATTTTGTTAATTGAAAATATTCTTGAATAAGAAATGATATTTTCCTAGAGAAAAATGTTCAAGGGTTTTATAAAAAAAATTCTAACTAAGATGATGCTTTTTAAATAGGGTTAATTTTCTATCCCTATTATTACTATGATTTAATTGTGTTAATGATGGAATGATATTTTATATGGATAATGATATGATTGGATGATGTTATAGAAACCCATTTTATTTATTGGGTTATGCTATGATACATGATTTATATTTTTTGTTTCACACGTATGAATGGTTTCATTATGATATGGGTGTGACCTATATATCACTCCAATTCATTGTGTAATAATTTATATCTCATGAGATAGATGTAACTTAAATGGAAAGTAAATATGGATCGGTAATACATCGAAGGAATAACAATTAAACCCTTCTCAGTAATGGATTTTTTCAACTATGATGGTATTGGAATCAATTCCTTGGAAACTATGAAAATAATATTATGCGGTTATTTATTTTCCACAATTTAATGTTTTATTCCAATGCTATTTTATCATAGTTCATTATTCCATTATGATTTATGCCTTATGGACTACCAATATTTATTTCATGACTCAATATTTTGTTATATGTTTAATGTGGTGTGCCTTTTTTCAAAAGTTATTTTCATGTTTATATAGTCTTATGTTTATGTTTTGTATGCTATTTTCCATGCTTACCCTTATTGGGAATTTAAGCTCACCCCATTTCTTTTTCTTTTCCCCCAGAATTTGATGAATGGTATTAATGAAGATGTGTCCCAGAGGGTTCTAGTTATAAAGGATATCATAGGCAACTATGTAGATATTTTATTAACCATATGTTTATGTTTTCCACTTCTAAAGGCTCAAAAATAATACTGTCTTTGGGAATCTGTTTGTGTCACGTATTAAGTATTTTTCAAAATTAATGTAATTTCCATGGACATCATGTTTTCGTATTTATAATCATGACATTTTATATAGATAGTACTAATGTTTATATATTATATTCATGAAGTATTATTCATTTTTGAAGAATAATATATAATTTACTTCCTTTACATTCCACACACATAAAATGATTTTGCCATTCGTGCTTACCTTTGAACTATCAACTCTACTAAGTGATGTCATTCATTTTATACCACCAACTCACATGGATAATATATATAAGTATATGTAAGTAATTAATATGATATTAATGATATTATTATCATTATATAGTTATAAAACAATATTTAAATTTTGTTTATATTTATCAATGAAAAATAGAAATTTTACTTATGCGTACGTATGAATTACCATCAAAATGATTGAAACAATGTTTATTTTCCATATAATTATTTAACTAATTTATTTAGAAATATGATTTATGTATAAAAGTGATTATCATTTCATGAATAATTTTTAGATATGATGGAATTTTGAACACATTTAAAAACTAACATCATGCTGAAGTCATTCTAGACTAAAGTATTGGAAATCATTAAAACATTCAATGTGAACATAAATAATTGTTATAACTTGTTAATATGTGATATAATGGGAATAATAAACATCAAAATATTTAAAATACAAGTATTTATTTAATGTATGTTTATTAGTTAGGAGTATAAAAAATGTATGTGATTATTCAAACTCAAGGTGAGGGACTTTTTAAATAAATGAACCTTATTTTAAATGTTTTAATGATTTATTTTCTAAACATTTCTCTGTCATGTACATGTTTTTAAAATTATATTTATGAATGTATTCATATGAACTAAATTTTTTAATTTGTTTTCTATTTTCTCCAATATTTATTCAGAAATGAATCTTTTTATGGTTTTATTTAAAGTAAATTATTTTAAAAAACCAGATTTAATGACTATATTTCATCACTTTTTACAATGGTCATAAGAAATGGTTTTTTAACATATACAACATGACGAAAAGTTTCTAGTTTCATACAGATTTAATTATTTAAATTTTTTTATTAATGTTTTCCTAGTTATATAAAAAGAAATTGGTTTCTTCATTATGTGCATGTGTTTCATATTTTAAAAGTGATAATTATTGGAAAATTCTATATTGTTATCTAAAATTGGTTTACACATGGAAATAAAACACTTTTAAATGGTTTTTTCATGATTCAGTCCTTAGACATTATATACGAAGGGTTGTGCACCATTATATCAAAATAGTGAGACCAATATAGAATAATATATGGGTTAATCCCCATTAGATATTACAGTTCTGCAGAATATATATTTTAAAAAGGTTGGATCCCCATTATAGCATATGAAAAATATTTGAGTCTGATATAGGTCATAGTAAGAGTAATTCTGATTATAGATCTCCAATGCATTGCGTACAACAATTATGAAATTTGATCATATGTGTATTCCATTTGTAAGGGTGAATGGAAGAGTGATATTGTAATGATATCCCAAGGAACCTATTTGATTTTCAATTCTTTCTCATGTGTTTTAAAGAAAAGTTTTTTAATGGTGTTTCATGTTTTCACTGAACTAATAATTTTCTTTCTTTATGTACATTACAAAACTTTTGTCCTCTCCCCATGCTTTAAAATGATTCTCACATGTTTTAAGGATGATTTGGTACAAAGATGAGATCTTGGGATAATTGTGAAGACATATTAGCAAAATAAATATTATTTTATTTTAAAGAGTGTTATATTTCGAAAAAATGGGTGTTGAATATAAATGTACACTTTTAATTTATGGTCTTAATATGTAAGAGTTTTTCATATTTATTTAAAACTACAAACATAAATTATATTTGGGAAAAGAATGTGTCTTATAGCATCAAAATAATGAAAATATGTAATATTTATGTCTAGGCCCTAATAGTTGGTATCAAAGAAAGGTTCAGAACACTTTGATATTAGTATTTTATATTTAGAGGTATGGATAACATCATGGATTTATAATTTTAATGATTATTATATGTTCAATGTCTTTGAATCCCGTTAGAGGAATTATGTTATGAAATATTATATTATCTAACAATGTTTATGGAGTCAAGTATTTTTTGTGGTAATTATGTTTTCTTACTGTTTGGGATTAGATATGAATGGTTCGAGGAAAAATTTAAGGTTAGAACATGTTATAGTTAATCGTTAGGAATTTATCATATTTTAATAATGTTATATGATTTAGATAGTTTTATAAAATGGAAAACCTATTGAATGCGTGAAAACCATCACACCTAAAAAGGTTGCAGGATTCAGACTCACCAATGGGGGGAGAAAAGGGTGCATCACCTAACACCTACCTATTCAATGTCTCAGTTATTATGAATTTTTATTTTTAGTTAAACAACGTTGCTGATCAATAATATGTTGATCTTGGGAACATATGCTTTATCAAATTGATAACCATGCAATTGGGAAATGATTAGGTGATTATGTGATTAATGCTAATTCAAAAGATGTTTCCAATTTTGGGAATCCTATAAGATTAAGCTAAATAGAATACTATTGGATATTATTTTAGATATAAAATTTGAATTACTATTTGGATGAATAGATGATTTTATTTTGTACGTTTGGTTATTTAGATTATTTATGGAAATGATTAAACTATCATATAGATTTTGTGATTTGGTAAATTAAATTTTATAATTAGACATTAAGAGAGATTAATGATATTTAGAGATAATTAGTCAAATTTATATTGGAATACTATGACAAAATCCTTTTGGATTTTGAATTTCAATCAAATTTCAGATTATTATGAATAATTTAAAGGATATTTATTTATCAGATGGTCTATGTTGATCATTGGATATTGTTGTTAAATTTTCGAGATTTATGTGAGTTTTAATTATATAATAGTTTATATTTTTGGATAATTAAATTATCGTATCCTAACCATTTTTTCTTGGGTTAATGTTTCACGATAGGAGAAATAATTGTTAATATTTTATAGATTATTTTATTCTCTATAAGTTGATTCTAGTGCTTTAGGTGTGAGAAATTTACCTTGAACACTCATCATTTGTGAAAAAAGATGATGTTGTGGGGGAAATGTATTATAGCATGAAATAATATGTTTCAAGTAAGTATATTTCTATATGATTTTAGTTTTGGAAGTGAATTAATTCCTCAAAATTATGAAAAAAATTCTTGAATTAAAAATGTTATCTATTTACTTTTATAATTGGTCTTTTGATCCAGCACACATTTATGGTATTTTATGGTTAACATTCTAATTATTAGGATCTCTATCATCCTCTATTAGAATTTATGCATTGGTTTTATTTTCCACTTCTATGTTTTCATAAATGGAAAAATAAAATCTTTTATCTCCTGATTCCTTTGTACTTCCTTTTCCTGATTTTAATGTAGATTATTAATTAATCCTCATTGAAAAGTGGGTTTTCAAAAAATTTATTTTGAATAGTAAATCCTTGTTTACCATTCTCATGTTCCAGTTGTGATGATGAAATTTATTAAGGGGGGGATAATGTGGCATCCCTAGTTTTTCAAATAAAAAATGTTCGATTGTGTACTTGATACACAACATCAAGATTAAGTGAATTAGAAAATGATAGTATTTAATATAGTAGTTTTAGCATATCCATTAGAATGGTCGGAATGGATAGGATTTACTGAATTATGAAAATATTGCTTAAAAAAATATATATTAATAATTTTTATGGTGAAAAATTAATAAAAAATGAATGTAAAACCCATTATAAAATAAAAGGAAATATTTTTATGAAAAACTATTTTAATATGAAAAATATTGTTTCATACATATAAATATTAAAATAAATTTCAGGGGATTATATCAATTATATATATATATATAATATATTAAATCAAGTAAGTATCATTCATATTATGTGTTTTCAAGACATTACATTAGAATGAATATAATAAAAAATTTAAAAGTACTATTTTCTGAAGAAAAAGTAGTTTTACCACTTTATGATGGTCCACTTTTCCTAAATATAGTTTTTGAAACATATATAAATAGTTTTAATGAAATAATCTTATTATTTTAACTCTATGTATCAAAATTTAGTATTTTTTTAATTTTTTATAGGATTATTTTTCAGTTGAATATTGATAAATATAATGTATTTTAATTAAAAAGTGTTTTTTCTTAAAATTGTTTATATCGATAGATTATATTTCACATATGTTTTAAATTATAATTAGATAAATGATTTATTATTTAATAAAATTAAGTTCACCATAATCAATTTCATATTGAATTTGAATATAAAAACACTTCAATTATTTTGAAGATTTTTTACTTTAAAAACATATTTTCTCATTCCTTTAACGACATTACTTTTAAATTAATTTTAGCCAACAATGTGTTTTAACTTTCTAAAAATTGATTACTTATTTATAATCAAAACTTCTAAATTTATTAAATATTTTCCTTTTATTTTTTGACATTATGAATAGTAACATTTGTAATAACTTGTATTACCAATGTAAAAGCTAAAGCAGGTAATTAAAGGTAATAATAATGTTATAATTATTATGTAATTATTATAACACATGTTTTAATATAATTGGTTGATTTTTTTGATAAATATAATCCATGTTATGAAATTATATCCTTTGAGTGCCACATGGAGGAGAGTTATAAATTTATGATATTATATTCAATTAAAAGTGAAAATTTTCAAACTATTGTTTTAACTTGTAAAATATTTTTAGTGAAGTTTTATATAATAGAAGTGTTCAACTATAAAAAATATTTTGAAATATATTATGTATATATTAATAATTATAATTTATTTTTAATGTTTAGGGAGTAAATAACTAAATTAATGGTTTTCACAATATTGATGTAGTAATTGATTAATTAATGGAAATATAATGTCAATGATATCATAAATATTTAAATAATTATAAATTTATGTGATTAATGTAATAAAATGTTTTTTTGGATGCATTTGACCTACTTTTTTATGCTTTAAAAATGTATTTAGAATATATAATGTTGGTATGATATTTATAAAAAGTCAGGTAATGAATAGTGTCAAACTTATAATTAATTGTATTTTAAAATAAATGGTACTTTTTTAAATGATTTAAAACACAAAAAAATATAAAAATATGAAAAATTATTATTATATGTCTAAATATTTCATCAATGTATCATTTATATATATTTTTTAAATGTATAGTATGTATATTATTCATTGACGGGTAATTTACAAGACATCACTGTAAAAGATAATAGGGTAAAATAAGGGTTAACAGAGAAAGATATTGAAAAAATAAAAATAAAAACATGACTAATTTTCTTTTGGTGAAAGTATTTATACACCTAATAATCCTATATTATAAATTATTAATATTTTAGTGATTTATATTATGAAACTAATTTATATTAATTTAATATTTTTAATATTTCCAAGAGTGCCCCTCCCCACTCCAATAAAAGGGAACATATTCTTCTCTATTCTAGAAACCTAATAAAATAAATATTTTCGTCCAAGGTAAACCCAAATCACATCCTATAACCACCCAGAAATTATATATCTCTTATTTTATCCATAACACTCATCTTAGATGTGTTAAGGTATTTAGGAAAGGAGATCGTCTGAAAAGAAAAGTTACCATTTAAATTCATTGTTTTTGTTTTGATTCTTCCTCCACTTCAATATTTTTTATCCATTAAGAAATATTCAAAAATTTATAAAAAATATAATTTTATGTTATAATGTTAATATCATTAACAAAATATATCACCACATCCATCAAATGGGAAAATAAATAATCATTTGTGTATATATCATATTACAACCCCACAAACTGATATAATTCGTTTCCCATCACTCTCCCTCAAGACAATTTATAATAATGGAATTAATTTATATATATTATATTAAATAAATAGTTATAATTAGTAAACAACATTGAATAATTAATTTTCTTACACTTCCATGCAGAGATAAATGATAACATCATTCAAGCGTTCTTGTGTATTATCACCTCTACAAAGCGATGTTATTCATTTCTCATCACCAAATAATATGGATGATATATATTAGAGTATTTAAATTATTAATATGATGTTAATTATATTATTATAATTATATATACATAAAATAATAGTTATCTTTCTTCTATAAATATCATTGAAAATTTGAAACATTACTCATTCGTACGTATGGCTTACGATCTCCATGATTATAACATTCTTCATTATTGATATTAATATGTAATGAATGGATTAAACATTATAATATATTTATAAAATGGATTGTTATGTCCAGAATATTATTGTATATATTATGAACTTATGACCTCTTTGACTATTGACATCATACTAAAGTCATTTTGGACTCAAATATCGAATATCATCAAAACATCCAATGTGAACATAAATAATTGTTGTAACAAGTCAATAAGTGATATAATAGGAATATTAAACTAGAAAAGGGTGATAAATAAATTGAATAAATAACCTAATTTAATTATTATGGAGTATAATGAATGTATGTGATGATTCAAACTCATAGTAAGAGACTTTTAAAATAAATAAACCTTATTTTAAATGTATTTATGATTTATTTTCTAAATATTTATCTTTTATGATTATTTTAAATGATACATGTGATTTTATTAATATGAAAATAAATATATCAAAATAGGTAATTTATAATTTCTCTAGTATTTTTTCAAAAGAAATATTTTTTGGTTTTACTTAAAGGACTTTCTATTAAAACTCCATTTTAAAGATTCTATTTTAGTTCTTTTTACAAATGTGATAGGAAATATTTTCAAAACATATATGACATGAATAAAAATTTTCACATTCATAAATAATTTAATATTTAATATTTAATTTAAATTAATTTCATAGTCATTTCTAAATAAATTATTTTCTTTATTATGTGAAAAATATGTATATTTTGAAAGTGATTTTTAAATGGAAGGGATATTTTGATATAAGAAAGTACATAAATCAATGGGTTTAAAGAGTTTTCTCTAGTTTCATCATGATTAGGCCATTTTATATCATATATAAAGGTATGATCTGCATTACATCTCATGAGTCATCCTGATATAGCTTATAAAAAGGGTTAATCCCCATTATAGCTCATGAAAAATGGGTTAGCCTGATATAGATTTTTACGAGTGGCAATCCCAATTATATATCAACAATCCATTATGTACTTATAAGGCCCCAGCCTTAAACCTTAATTGATCTTGAGTTATTACAAGATTACACAATGAGGATCTTTTCAGGTTTAGAGTTTTAGAGAATTAGATCATAAAACATGCATTACATTGCACATTTAAACAAAGTGGTTACATAAAAGATAGTATTCATTTTTCCCATCAACAGGAAACATATTTAAAATAAAACATGGATTCTTTCTTGACTCATCCTTGACACTATCATCATATCATGTACCCTTCCCTTGACCTGTGAAAAACATTTCAAAAAGCTGGGATGAGCATAAAAATCTCAGAAAGGGATATAAAAATATGGAAAGGAAACATGAGTACATGTATACATAAGAATGAAATCATACTTTACCCATAAAACAGAAGAACTTTAACATTCCTCATAAAATCATGAATAAATCATAGAAATCATAAGACATAAAGGTAACTTGAGGCATTCATAACATTCTTACGTAGGGAGTAATCATCTTGGTTACGTTTGGAATACCCATCACTGTATATTCCCTAAATCTCTTCGTATAAACCTTAACGTTTAACCCCTTCATGTTAAACAATGCATTGGGGAGCTATATTGGGCTCACCCACACTTAGATTATCACGGAACCACCCGTCTTCATAATAATGCCCAAGAACCATAACATAATCGTATCACATAAAACATGCATAAAGGAAACATAACATTTCCACTTTTCAATCACAAGATATCAATACAAAACATTGATATAAAAACATTATGAAAACCATTTTCAATACCAAAATAAAAGAAAAGTAAAACATGGTATTTATTTTTCTTTTAAAAAAAGGAATGGCTTGTAGAGGAAGCCTAAACTCAAATACTGGTCACGGTGACAGAGAAGTCGTTATCGTCGCATACGTACGACAAAAACATTCCTTTTTGTCGTTTAGTAAAATGATTTGTATAAAAAAGATTCCTTTCAGATAAACATAAAAGTCAAAGGGTTTTATACACCGTATAAAAGAAGGTTGTGTATAAAACAAAATATGCCTCAATGAAAGGAGATTGAGACGAAGTCCCATACAAAGATGGTATCCTTGGATTAAGGATAAATCAATTACATAATTATGTGTGACCAAATAATACACTAAATATAAGTGGATATTAAGTGTAAAACAATCAGAGGTTATTCACACATATTCATAGAACGATATATTCAAGGATTACAAGCTTATCCCAAAGAATCAAAATTGGGTTAAGAAGTTCCCTTGCAAAAAATTTAACAGCCTAACGGCGTCACTACAAAATTCAGAAAATGAGTTCATGAGAGATAAAAAGGTTTTTTCATCACATGGACATAAAATTTAAATCACTAAGGATATAGAGGAACATATCCCAACAAAATGTTATGTGAATTAAAAGACATAACAAAAGAAGTCTTTTAAAAAGAGAAGGGTGAAAGGTTCCCTTACCGACATGGGTATCTTTCGAAACATACACCCCGTGAAAGAAGGACAATACAACATTGATTTAAATAATCATAAATGAAATTATATTTCAAAATGAGTAAAATATTGGTCAGTAAATACACCACTCAAATGAAATTGTGGAAAATGTAGCATAAATCTCACGAGAATAAAAGTGAGATGAAAAATCCCTTACGAAAACTCGGTAGTATAACGGCGCCACTTAAAACTTCCAATAATGTATTGATGAGATAAAATAGGGTCTCCCATCATATTACAATAAAATGTACAGAAATATGGATATAAAAGAACATCTCCCATCATAACAAATAGGATCTTAAAAGAAGTGACATAAAGGAGAGTACTTAAAAAGAAAGAGAGAGGTTAGATCTCTTACGAAAATTCGGCAGCCTAACGACGCCACTCAAAACTTCGAAAATGGATTGATGATAGAGAATATGGTCTATCATCATATGAAAATAAAAATTACAGTAAGTGTAATATAAAAGAAAATCCCAATCACAAGAAATATGATCTTAAAAGGAATGACATAAAAGAGTGTACTTAAAAAGAAAGAGAGGAGTAGGATCCCTTACCTCGGGTCCGACTTGACTCGATTGTTCTTTAACGTCCTGAATAATAAACTTGAGTTAATTTATACTTGCTTAAGAACCTTTTTCAAGTTCATTATTCCTTTAATATCACTTATTTCCATGTTATAAACATTATTTAATCAATTAAGTTAATAATGTTTGTTTTGTCGATATTTGGTTCTTAAGTTGAAAGTGGACTTCTTCGAATTACATGTTGTTCGTGTGGTCAAATTTTCATTATATAAATAATGATATTAATGATTTGGATATCATATATATCATATATATCCATAATATACATGTATTCATAATATTACATAATCATTTAGAGGTAAGAAATGAAATGCACCGTTCATGGAGACGGTAATCCGTACGTACGCATGAACGCTACATTCATTTCTATGTCATATTAATGGAATTAAAACTAAATGATAGGTATGTATATTTTAATTACATAATTATATTCATAATTTATATGTAACATAAATCATATATAATAACTTTAAATACATCCTTTATACATCCCACATATGGCATTAACGAATCAAATCACTTTGAGGGGGCGGTAGTCCACACTTCCTAAAATGAAATTATCGTGTTTACCCACAATGGAAACCATAAAGGTATGCCAAAAAAGAAAAATACATAAGCTTAAGTAAAACATAAACATATTATATATTATATATAAATATAGTGACATCTTAATGGCCACCTTTGAAGGTGTTATATGAGTGTTGAACAATCATCGTTTCGTGAGGCAGAAATTCGCTATCCACAGAAACAATATGTTCTTTAACCATTAGATGTAGGTGTGTGTAACTGTTGCTCGAATCATTATTATAACAAACTCCTAGTATATTTAAGATATTATAGTTGTTACAAAAGAAATTAATAAAAAGATTTTAGGGGGTTGGAGAAGCAAAATAATACAAAAGGACTCAAGTGAAGACATTACCTTAAAATCGGGTAACTCCCTTTGGTTTGAGCTCAAATGCTTCCTTGGGAAGACTTATGAACAACATGAGGCTTCTAAGAGTTATATAGGGATTTGGAGAGGAAAAAGGATCAGGGGTTGGCCGAGGAAAAGGCTTTGGAAGTGTGGGTAAGGAGGTAGAGGTGGGAGCCTTTTATAAGAGGAGAGGAGGGGCACTCTTGGAAAGTAAATAAATGCTATTTTATTTGAAAATGAGTTTCGGATTTAAAAGGTCTCACATTGATTTATTTAGAGTATAAGGTGGCAAGGGTTCGAAATATACTCATCCAATATGTTTTGGACATGTGTAGGTCATAGAGTTTACATTATCTTTTCATTTTATTTAAATCCTTTATTAATGAGGTAATCACTGCATCATGATGATGTCATAAATAATTTAATTTATTTAATGTCTAAAAATTATAAAACAAATATCATGATGTAGGAAATATTTTTAGCTTTTTAATGAATCTTTATAGTAAAAAATTTGACTTGTATAACCCCATTTAAAAATTGTTTTAGTGAAATATCTCATTCTTGTGACACTTTTATTTTAACTTTAAATGAAAATTTATTTATGTCATTTTCCAACCAAAGTGTCTCCATGGGGTCCCCAAGTTGACCCATGGATTGTCTTGGTCGGCCATGAAACATTAAATAAGGGTAGGACATGTGTCAAACTCATCTCATATTATTAAAACATTATTTTTACCTTAAACAACACTAATTACCTCTAATCGCGATTAAGAACATAAAAGTTTCTATTCACCAAAAAATTATTTTAATCTCATTGAACCAAATTTTACTTCCTAATGACAACCATGTATGTCGTATTTTTTAAATTCAAAACACAAAGGTGGAAAAGTTTCATTTAAACGAAAAATCAGTTTCTTTAACTACCACTTAGTGGTTTCACTATTCATCAAAAATTGAAGTTTTTAAGAAAAATTCCAAAACATCACCCTAAGATATATTTGAAATGAAGAATTAAAAAATGAAGTCTATTTTACAAAATACAAAACATATAAGTTGTGTTAATTAATTAAATAATTAATTCCCGCTGTCAAAACAAATAGTGTTTTTTTAAGAAACAATAAGTATCAAAAGATTGACTCTAGTTTAAGTCCAATTTCAAGATGAAATTAATTCCAACAACCAATATTGGATTAAATGGTAAAACAATATTCTAATTTTACTTTAAAAACAATTCAAAAGATAATCAAATAATATAAATAAATTAGATTAAAAAGTGGTTTTGAATTAAAATACAACAGTTTCACTATTCATTAAAAAATGAACTTTATCAGAAAGATACCAAAAATTTACACAAAGTATATTTTGATGTCCCGATTCTAAATAAGAATTTTATTTTGTCAAATATAACACATAAAATTGTCAAAAAGTGGATTTAAAAGAGGTTCACCATCGAAAGGCAGTTAATCGACCTTTTAAAGAATATTAGAATGTTTACGCTTAAAATTGGATTCATTCGCATTTTTAATCCTTTAACATTTACTGTAAAGAGTAAAAATATTTGACAAACATATAATCATTTTGTAGTTAGTTCTATTCATTCCCTCCATTACAACGTCTTGGTTTTAACTACCATTTAAAATAATATTACTTTATTATTAGAGTGCAACGTAAGATTCCCAAGAAACTTGTTGTTGCGTATTGGGTACACCATCGAGCATAGAGTCCCCTTTAAAGTAATATTAATATTTTATTCACAAATATGGATAAATATAAAAATGTCATATTCTTTATTTACCTGGGGTGTTACATCCTTCCCCCTAATGGGAATTGCGTCCTCGCAATTTTAAAACTGGGCTTGGAAACTCCATTGAAAGCCTCACATCGGAAAAAGAGTCGGTAAAACAATCACTTTAAAATAAAGAAAGAGAAGTACAGAGGTCACCCGAGTTAACCCATACTAGGATTCCATGTAGGAAAACATGGTCATGGAGGAGAAAAGATAGGTTCATGTTCTGATGGAGAGTGATATAAAACATGTTTAGGAGAAAGTTAACCATAAGAAAATCACAAACTGGTGATTGGTTAAACGGTATTCGATTCCCCAGTATAAAAATTTAATAGACAACATTTTTTTTAAGTTTATTTTTATTGGGGAATTTATTCATAAGGAAACATAATTACTTATCATGTTGACTTTCAACATTTATTATATTTCCTACACAAACTCATATTTTCTCCAAAAGACGAGCATTTATGAAGACTTGTTCACTATAATCAACTTCTAGAGAATCACCTAATCCAAAAAAGAGAACTATATACTTCCCATGTCTTTAGACTTTAACCAAAACCAAAACCAAAAGGTTAGTACAAGATCAGATAATCAAGAAAAGGATAACCCTTTATAAAAAGAAAATCTATTCTTAATCTCCAAAATTTTTCCAACAAAACCCAAAGTTCAATAAGGACCATTTGATAAACAATTTGTCTATAAAAGTCTTCAATGTAAACCAAACTAAGATTGAAACCCAAATATTTGAAGGATTTAGTCACATAGTCTTCCAAGTTAAATTGTGACATTTATCTCCAAACAACATCAGTTGCTCTTAATGTCTCGTATTGAAAAGTAATTAACCTAATCACATATCCTCCATGATAGGTTAATAAATTTCCATAGATAACCCAAAATAAACTTACTATTAATTCATAAAATAATCTAACTAAAAAGAATCAGTCAAACTAACCAGGGACTTCACGTAGTCCAGTGGTAGGCGATAAATACTAGTTGCACTTTGGTTGTGGGTTCGATTCCCGCAGCTTTGTCCGACACGACAGGTTGTCACACGGTCTACGTGTTGTCCTTTTTATAAAACTCCAAAAATAACCCTATCATGTTTTAACCTCAATAGTTTCCTTATACCTATAATTTTCATCAAAATTCTTTACGATCTCAACATCTTAATTCTTGATGTCTTATTTCACCACTATAAGATAAAATAAACGATTCCCAAAATAAATAACATCATACCTTGATCATGGCGTCCACTCGGTTTCATCATCATCTTGCTCATGTAGGTTGAAGTCCCATGCATTACAACAATGATTTAGAGATATTTCAAAATCATTTTCTTCCTCCATCCAAATACACCTTTTACAACATGGGTCATATGGGTGTTCAAAGAAAAACAGTTTTGGAAAATAATCGTGTATGACATATAATTCCAAAACATCTGATAAAACATGATTTCTATAAAATATTCGGAAAGAATTTTAGTTGAAACTTTCTATTATTGGTCCTTTTAAAATACCATAAGTATGTGCTGAGAGACTAATTTTTAAAAGTAAATATAAATAGTTTGCTCAAGGGTCTCCTTCCTCAGCACCATTTTTAAAATCATAATATTCTTCAAATTCTTGTGATAAGGTAAAATATTTGAAAATACCTTGATTATATTTACCTTTCTTGAAAATATGAGAATATTGTGGAAATAGTATTTGTATAAAAACAACCCATGATCCACGATGATAACGAGGTATAGTGGAGGTGTTTGATATCTCAAACAACTGCTTGCAAGTGAGTTGTATGCTAGAAAAAGTTTCACAATCATCCGAACATGACTTTGCAATAATTATTGCAAGCATGTCATCAGGAAGAGATATGAATGTCATTTGAGATCCTTCTCCTTCCATTCGTAACCGACTTTACCTGACCTAAAAAAAGGTTATAAAACAAGGATTTAACTGAAATAATAGATATAGGGACTATTCATGTGTCTAAAAAAACTCATAATACCTAAAGTTGTCTAAACCGACCTTTGATACCAACTATAAGGCCCCATCCTTAAACCTTACTTAATCTTGAGTTATTACAAGATTACACATTGAGGATCTTTCCAGGTTTAGAGTTTTAGAGAATTATATCATAAAACATGCATTACATTCCACATTTAAACAAAGTGGTTACATAAAAGATAGTATTCATTTTTCCCATAAACAGAAAACATATTTAAAATAAAACATGGATTCTTTCTTGAAACATCCTTGACACTATCATCATATCATGTACCCTTCCCTTGACCTGTGAAAAACATTTCAAAAACTTGGGATGAGCATAAAAAGCTCAGTAAGAGATATAAAAATATGCAAAGGAAACATGAGTACATGTATACATAAGAATGAAATCATACTTTACCCATAAAACATAAGCACTTTCACATACCTCATAAAATCATGAATAAATCATAGAAATCATAAGACATAAAGGCAACTTGAGGCATTCATAACATTCTTATGTAGGGATTAACCCTCTTGGTTACATTTGGAATACCCATCACAGTATATTCCCTAAATCTCTTAGTAGAAACCGTAATGTTTAACCCCTTCGCGTTACCCAATGCATTGGAGAGATATATCGGGCTCACCCACCCTTAATTTATCACGGAACCACCCGTCTTCATAATAATGCCCAAGAACCATAACATAATCGTATCACATAAAACATGCATAAAGGAAACATAACATTTACACTTTTCAATCACAAGATATCAATTCAACACATTGATATAAAAACATTATGAAAACCATTTTCAATACCAAAATAAAATAAACGTAAAACATGGTATTTATTTTTCTTTAAAAAAAAGTATGGCTTGTAGAGGAAGCTGAAACTCAAATAATGGTCACGGCGGCGGAGAAGTCATTGTCGCCGCATACGTACGACAAAAACATTTCCTTTTGTCATTTAGTAAAATGTTTTGTATAAAAAATATTCCTTTTGGATAAACGTAAAATTCAAAGGGGTTTATACATCGTATAAAAGAACGTTGTGTATAAAACAAAATATGCCTCAATGAAAGGATATTGAGACGAAGTCCAATACAAAGACGGTATCCTTGGATTAAGGATAAATCAATTACATATTTATGTGTGACAAACTAATACACAAAATATAAGTGAATATTAAGTGTAAAACAATCAGAGGTTATTCATACATATTCATAGAACGACATATTCAAGGAGTACAAGCTTATCCCAAAGAATCAAAATTGGGTTAAGAAGTTCCCTTGCAAAAATTTGATAGCCTAACAGCGTCACTACAAAATTCTGAAAATGAGTTGATGAGAGATAAAAAGGGTATCTCATTACATGGACATAAAATTTAAATCACTAAGGATATAGAAGAACATATCCCAACAAAATTTTATGTGAATTAAAAGACATAACCAAAGAAGTCTTTTAAAAATAGGAGGGTGAAAGGTTCCCTTACCGACATGGGTATGTTTCGAAACATACACCTCGTGAAAGAAGGACAATACAACATTTATGTAAATACTCATAAATGAAAGTATATTACACAATGAGTAAAATAATGGTCAGTACATACACCACTCAAAGGAAATTGTGGAAAATGTAGTATAAATCTCACGGGAATAAAAGTGAGATGAAAAATCCCTTACGAAAACTCGGCAGCCTAACGACGCCACTTAAAACTTCCAAAAATGGATTGATGAGATCAAATAGAGTATCTCATCATATTACAATAAAATGTACAACAAGAGGGATATAAAATAATATCCCCCATCAAAACAAAGAGGAGCTTAAAAGAAGTGACATAAAGGAGAGTACTTAAAAAGAAAGATAGAGGTTAGATCTCTTACGAAAATTCGGCAGCCTAACGGCGCTACTCAAAACATCCAAAATGGATTGATGAGAGAGAATAGGTTCTATCATCATATGAACATAAAAATTACAGTAAGATTAATATAAAAGAACATCCCAATCACAAGAAATATGAGCTTAAAAGGAATTACATAAAAGAGTGTACTTAAAAAGAAAGAGAGGAGTAGGATCCCTTACCTTGGGTCCGACTTGACTCGATCGTTCTTTAACATCCTGAATAATAAACTTGAGTTAATTTCTAATTGCTTAAGAACATTTTTCAAGTTAATTATTCCTTTTATATCACTTATTTCCATGTTATAAACATTATGTAATCATTTATGTTAATAATGTTTGTTTTGTCGATATTTTGTTCTTAAGTCTAAAGTGGACTTCTTACAATTACATGTTGTTCGTGTGGTCAAAGGTTCATTATATCCAGAATTATATTCATGATTTTGATATCATATACATCATATATATCCATAATATACATGTATTTATAATATTACATAATCATTTAGAGGTAAGAAATGAAATGCACCATTCATGGAGACGGTAAGCCGTACATACGCATGAACGCTACTTTCATTTCTATGTCATATTAATGGAATTAAAACTAAATGAGAGGTATGTATATTTTAATTCCATAATTATATTCATCATTTATATGTAACATAAATCATATATAATAACTTTAAATACATCCTTTATACATCCCACATATGGCATTAACGAATCAAATCACTTTGAGGGGGCAGTAGTCCGCACTTCCTAAAATGAAATTATGGTGTTTACCCACAATGGAAACCATAAAGGTATGCCACAAAAGAAAAATACAGAAGCTTAAGTAAAACATAAAAATATTATATATCATATATAAATACAGTGACATCTTAATGGCCTCCTTTGAAGGTGTTATATGAGTGTTGAACAATCATCGTTTCGTGAGGCAGAAATTCACCATCCACAGAAACAGTATGTTCTTTAACCATTAGATGTAGGTGTGTGTAAGTGTAGATCTAATTATTCTTATAACAGTGTCCTAGTATATTTAAGATACTGGAGTTTTTACAAAAGAAATGAATAAAAAGATTTTAGGGGGTTGGAGAAGAAAAATAATACAAAAGGGCTCAAGTGAAGACATTACCTTAAAATTGGGTAACTTTCTTTGGTTTGAGCTCAAAGGATTCCTTTTGAAGACTTCTGCCCAATGTGCGGATTATAAGAGTTAGATAGTGATGTGTAGAGGCAAAATGAGCAGGGTTTGGCCGATCCAAAGGTTTTGGAAGTGAGGGTAAGGAGGTAGAGGTGGGGGCCTTTTATAAGAGGAGAGGAGGGGCACTCTTGGAATGTAAAGAAATGTTACTTTATTTGAAAATGAGTTTCGGATTTAAAAGGTCCCACATTGATGTATTTAGAGGATAAGGTGGTAAGGGTTCTAAATATACTCATCCAATAGGTTTTCGACATGTGTAGGTCATATATTGTACATTATCTTTTCATTTTATTTAAATCCTTTATTAATGAGGTAATCGCTGCATCATAATGATGTCATAAATAATTTAATTTATTTAATATATAAAAATTATAAAAAAATATCATGATGTATGAAATCTTTTTAGATTTCTAATGAATATTTATAGTAAAAAATATGACTTGTATAACCCCATTTAAAAATTGTTTTAGTGAAACATCTCATGCTTGTGACATTTTTATTTTAACTTTAAATAAAACGTTATTTATGTCATTTTCCAACCAAAGTGGCTCCATGGGGTCCCCAAGTTGACCCATGGATTATATTGGTAGACGATGACACATTAAATAAGTGTAGGACATGTTTGAAGCTCATCTCATATTATTAAAACATTATTTTTACCTTAAACTACATTAATTACCTCTAATCGCGAATAAGAACATAAAAGTTACTATTCACCAAATATTATTTTAATCCCATTGAACCACATTTTACTTCTTAATGACAAACATGTATGTTGAATTTTTGAAATTAAATACAGAGAGGTGGCAATGTTTCATTTAAATGAAAAATCAGTTTCTTTACCTACCACTTAGTGGTTTCACTATTCATCAAAAATTGAACTTTTTCAGGAAAATACCAAAAATTCACCCTAAGCTATATTTGATATTACGAATTCTAAAATGAAGTCTATTTTACAAAATTAAAAACATATAAGTTGAATTAATTAATTTAATAATTAACTCCCGCTGTCAAACCAAATAGCGTGTTTTTAAGAAATAATAAGTATCAAAAGATTGACTCTAGTTTAAGTCCAATTTCAAGTTGAAATTAATTCCATCGAACACTATTGGATTAAATGGTAAAACTATATTCTAATTTTACTTTAAAAACAATTCAAAATGTAATCAAATCATATAAATAAATTAGATTAAAAAGTGGTTTTGAATTAAAATAAAACATTTTTCACTATTCATTAAAAATGAACTTTATCGGAAAGATACCAAAAATTTACACAAAGTATATTTTGATGTCCCGATTCTATATAAGAATTTTATTTTGTCAAATATTACACATAAAATTTTCAAAAAGTGGATTTAAAAGAGGTTCACCATCGAAAGGCAGTTAATCGACCTTTTAATGAATATTAGAATTTTTACGCTTAAATTGGATTCATTCGCATTTTTAATCCTCTAAAATTTATTGTAAAGAGTAAAAATATTTTAAAAACATATATAATAATTTTGTAGTTAGTTCTGTTCATTCCCGCCATTACAACGGGTAGGCGTTAACTACCATTTAAAATAATATTATTTTATTATTAGATTGCAACGTAAGATTCCCAAGAAACTTGTTGTTGCGTATTAGGTAAGCCATCGAGCATAGCGTCCCCTTTAAAGTAATATTAATATTTTATTCACAATATGGATAAATATAAAAATCTCATATTCTTTATTTACCTGGGGTGTTACATTACTCTTATGATAGAAGTAGACCATTTGGTTATTCAATTTTTAAGGGATAATATAAGAATGATAGGGTAATGTTCTCCCAAATCACCTTTGTTATTTTTCTATGATTTATAATGTGTTATTAAGAAAATGTTTTTAATGGATTTTCTTGTTTTCACTGGAGAAACAATTTTCATTATTTATTTCCCTTACTGATCTTTTGTGCTCACTCAACATTTAAAATTGTTTTTCAAAGCATTTAATGAATATTTGGGGCAAGGATGAGATCAAGGGAATATTTTGAGGATATATTAGTAGAGGAAATCATGTTTTATTTTAAATAGTTTTATATTGTGAAACAATGGTTACTGAGTATAAGATTCCACTTGTAATGTATATTTTTACTGTGAAAGATATTATCCTAATTTTCTAAAACTCTAGACTTAAATGAAAATATGGAAAATAATTGATTTCTAGTTTTAAAATAACAAGAATATGTATTGTTTGAGGCCACATCCTTATAGTTTTGATAAGGATGATATTGTACAGTTTTCCTAGAAATATATCGTATTTGAATACTACAAGTGGACTTGGTTAATATTTATACTCTTCTTGGGGGAGTAACCCTAAAAATATCTGATCATGTGTATGTTAAACATCATTCTAGTGCATGGTGAGTGTTCCCTCACTATGGAACTATATTTACACTCCCATAGGATATTATTTGGTTACTTCACATATTCTTTATAAACCTTTATCATGGATCTAAAAAGATTAGAAAAAAAATGAACTAAGTTATACCTATGATGACATAGATTTGAATGAATGTGTCAAAAAATTTACATTATATAAATTACTTTTTTGATCATCTCTAACTATGATTTTTTTTCTCACACTTTCATTTATATTTATAGAAAATGGTTTGAACTAAGAGGATTCATTTTAAAGTTTGATGCGATAGAAAAATGTACTATTTTCCTGCTGATAAAATGAATGAAGCACTAATAGGAATGTAAAACCTTAAAATTAATCCTAACCAACTATCACGATAGACATTTTAACATGTATTATTTAGTTAGGTTCTTAAAGAATAAAATGAGATGAAAATAAACATTTATGAAAATGTGATAATGATCATAAAAGGAAGAAAGTTCCATTTTCATCATTACAAGATTGTGGGAAGGAGAACCCATGAGAATGTGTCAATGGAACAGTATGATGTTCTTTATGTGGAAATAAGCTTCATAGGGAAAGGAATTTTTGAAGAATTTATTCACTTATGTGTGGGGAATTTGTGAAATATCTTTTTCAATGAACTAAACAAAAGGTTAATTATTATAAAAATGAAATACAAACATTAATCCATTCAATAAATTTAAATGAATTATGTTTTTATATATTAAGATTTGATAATTTTGTCACATCAATGATATTAGGGATATAATAATCAAGAAACATATATGTATTATTCCTCATTAGTGTTTTTTAAGGGTTTTGATGTATATGTTCAATTATTTCAAATAAATAATAGTTATTTAGTAGTAATGTGACAACATTTTACATTAATGATGTAAATGGGATATTATTGGTTACCTTGAATTTGATTAGTGATTTGATGAAAAAGTGATTTAGATCATTTTAATGAAGTTTATTTCATTATTGGATTTGTGGAATATATTCCATAGATTATGATTTTATTTAAAGAATAAGGATTTTGTATATTCTTATTAGAACATGCGTCTTCAGGATAGGTTATCATAATAATTAGGGATACCATAATGGTTTTTTTGACATATGGATGACTATATGTTTAATGTATTGTATACTGCTTTTGATGATTTATGTGTTGAGATTTTTTGGTGATATTAAGATTTTACTAGGTTTAATAAAGAATACTATATTGATGTATAAATAATCCTTTGGGTTAGTATATGATTTTATATTAAGTTATTTATGATTTATTCGATATTGGGAAATAGATAATCAGGATAGTTAAAATGTTGTTCATTGAAAAGGTAATGTTTTTAGTGATATATATATTCTATCTAATTTATACCATTCTGGTTATTATTTTAATATTAGACATGATATTTTGGTGATGTTCACTACATTAAATGATTTTATAGTGAATTTTCATAGTAATAAATGGCAATTTCTGAGATGTTTCATTAGAATAAATTATATGTTACCCTTAGGATTAACATATCGTCCAACATGAAATATATTTTTTGGAGTAATGAAATTAATTTTTTGGGGAAGTATGTTTAAACACAGGAGATCAAATTTTTGGTTAACAAATTCATTACCATTAATGTTATTTATTTAAATGGTCATTTTGGGTCATTTATTTATGGAATAACCGATGTTGATCCTTTAGTGCTATTGTGTAAATTTTGGAGTAAAATGTGTTATTTATTCCCATGAAGCTCTATATATTTTCTACTAATCATTTTGGTGTTTTAAATTTTTAACTGAATGTGGAATAGATTTTTTTACTTTTATGGATTATGTGATATGATATATATATATATTAGTTCTTTTGGAATGAAAATTTCATCATGAATAATAATCACTTCATTTTTATGGATCTATGGTCCTTTCACCAATCAAACATTTATGGTTTTTTTGTTATTAAATTTCTTTTAACCATTTTCTCTACCACTCTATATTAGTCCTATGTCATTATTTTTATCCTCAGTGTCTATATCTTCAATTTACAATAATCTTATCTTATTTGGAAACCTAGTTTTTTGTTACTCCAGATAACATTTCTATTTCCATATCTTTATTTTTTAGAGGAATTTGTTTAACTCATTTTATTGCTCGAGGGTTCCACAAAGGAATTTATAAATGCCAGAACCTTGATTTCAGAGTTCAAGATAAAATTTTGAGGAATACAATTAATAATATATAGTGTTGGGTATGTAACACCAATATATTTTAAAACAAGGAAACATTGTTCTATAGAATATATGACACACAACAATTAGGCTAAATGAACCAAACAATATTGTTATTTAAATATGTCCTTTATAACCTCGTCACTGAATTGGATGGTATGAATTTGATTAAGAAATAACATCATATATATAAATATCATACTAAATAAATTTTTTTGGTTAATTATTAGCAAATAATAATTTTGTTTGTTAGTAAAGTCATATTATGCTTCAAAAATACATTTCGCTCAAACATTATTTTGATGGAGAAAATATTAAATTTTATTTTTTATAATTTTAAAAAATATATTTTTATAAATTAAATTTATTAACAAATTAAAAATATAAATATAATCTTATGGTGAAGGTTTTATAATTTTATGAAAAGTTTTATTTTTTGATGAATAGAAGAAAATACTGATTTATATTGAAAACCATATTTTTGGTTCAAAAATTTACCAAAATAGATTTTCTTTAAATGGATTAAAATTAAATGATTTATTATATTATTAATATACCAATTATATTAGACTAAATAAAATTTATTTTGGATGTTGGTATGATCTTATTTCTATAGATAAAAGATATATTCGAAAAAACTATTTTTCGTTGAATTTTGTGTTTCTATAAAAAATTAATTTCTACCAATTCCAGAGATTGAGTATTGAAAAATTAATTACTGATTTGGAATCATGATGTTTGAATTTGGTGGATAAGTACCTTTTATGTTCAATATAAATTGAAACCACACTAATTTTTTTGTCACCTTAATAAGGATAAAATATGAAAAAAGGGATAGAATGTTTGGAAAAGGATTTAAAATTTCCCTTGAGCATTATTTTGTCTAATTGAATGGGAGGGGTTCATCCAGGAAAATTAAATTATTGAATATATTTCCACTATTTTATATATTTATTTAAAATGAACATTATATTAATTTAAGAGAAATATAATGTAAAAAATGTCACATTCTTGACATTAATATATCAAATATTTTATCACATGGGTAAAAAGAGGTCGGGTTGAGTTAGAGAAGTTTATTTGAAATATTAATAGATAATATTTATCATAGTAATTTATTTTAATTTTTATGTCGTTGAATAGTTACCATAAATTCATTTAAAACAATGATACTATACTTATTCTATAAATATAAGAGTATAAAATAATGAAATTAAAAATATTAAAAGTAATGAAATTTGTATTAATTATTTTATTCTATGAATTTTATTGATGAATATAATATATTAGTCATTTATTATAGGACTATAGTAATGTTTCATATTTTTATCGACCTATTTAATTTCAAATGAAATGAATATTTTTAAAAATTATATTAGTGATATTTTATGAAAATAATTTTTTATTATATTATTTAAAAAACATACAAATAATGAAATATGACACGGTGGATGATAAAGGGTCTAATATTTCATTCATTTTCCATTTATTATCAAATTTTTACATTATAAGTAACAATATAACTCTTTAGGATTGAAAAATAAATTACCATTTTTATGTTTAAAATATGTTAAGTATACGGCTAAACCAAATGATTAGGTTTTAAAAAACACAGAAACATTTATTGGTTGGAGGTATTTTATTCATATCAAACATTATATTATAATAAATTTCCATATAAATGTATCACCATGAGAAAAATTTTTTATATTTAAATATTTCATGATATTATTATAGTGACCTTCCCATTACTTATAAAGTTGATCCATATTTACTCTTTATTACACCATAATGAGGCTTGTAGCTCAACTAAAACCAAATAATTCTATTCTAAAAGTATATATTCATGAACAGATGTGTTGATTCTCTTTAAATACCATTCCAAGGGGAATTAATAAGATATAAAATGGAGGATTGGAGATGAAGACTTAGTCGTCTGGCTTGACTTCATTCAATTTATTTATTTTTCATTATCCACAAAATGGGTGATATTAAACATAGGAAATCGTTTTCCATTATCTGTGTAAATTATTTTTAAATATAATTTATATATAAATATATATTTATAATAAATATATATTAATTTTACATCATTATGAAAATTTTAGAGATAATTAAACAGTGATAATAGTTTTTCTACTCGAACGATCAAACCAAAATTCTACAGAAATAATAGATAATTAACACCAAGTAAATAGGATTTTAATTAGAAGTTATTAATTAATTGTTCTTGAAATTTTATAATTAGACATTATATTGTAATATATGTATTTATATGATTCTCGAGTAAATGAATAATAAATTTACATTTATCATATTAGAGGTAGATAACCATTAACGAAAGTTAATCTTGCAGTAATATGTTTTCATCTCACTTTTATATCTGGGAGACACATTCCATATTCATAATTTATTATTTCAATTTGGTTCATATATTATACGTGTATTCATTTTTATATTATTATCATGAATATTATTGGTAATTTTATAACCATGTACATTTATTTCTTTCATTTTTTATTCGCAAGATACCAAAATGAAAGGGGATTTATTTTACAATATAATTGTATATTGGTATATATAATTATTTTTTATAATGATGAGATTAAAGTAAATAACTCTCAATAAAAAAATTATTTTTCTTATACACCAGTTATTTCTTTAGAAAACATTTTTTTCTTATATTCTCCTCACTAATATATTTAAAAGACCAAAAGACCATATTTTTATAAAATTTGACTACAATTAATTTTTCAATATGAAACCCATTTTCCTCAATATCCATGTTATATAAACACATTTTTCAATAATGTAATTAATATTATACATCTAATGAATAAATATTTTTTACCAATGACTCAATTTTTACAAAATAGTTTAAAATTTTATCCTCATGTTTTTTAAGAACGAGGTAACTATATGAATGTTTTTAAAAAGTGTGATAGGAAATTTTTATATTAACTTATACAGATTTAATGGAATTTCTTGTTATCATTAACAATAAATTATTTTAATATTACATTACTTATTTCCAAGGATCTTAACAATGAAATACTTTTCATTAATTTCAATGATTTTTTGTTATTTTAAATAAGTGATTTCAATGTGAAAATGTAAATTTCTTCATGAAATGGTTCAAGTTATATTTTAGGGGAATTTTTAATCTATGATGAAATCCATTAATGTTACATTAATTTATATTGGGGGAATGATCATATTATACCATTATTATTTATATAACATATGGTTTATGTTTTTGATTAAAATATGTTTATGAAACCAAATTCTGTTACATGGATGATAATATAATGAAATGTTCATGAATAATAATTATTTTTGATGGTAAATTATATGATAAAATTATTTTGAAACCTATTAAATTCTCATAGGACTAGATATGGTAAACAACTAATGATGTCCTTGAAGTCATATATAGGATATTTATTATGATATGGGTTGAATAAGAATAATATATCCTTCCAAATCTTTAGATAAAGTTGAATATCTCATGAGATAAAATAAACAAGTATGGGGAGTGATCTAAGATCAATAAGGGGATCTGTCCACTATGATAATATTGGGAGTAAACCATGACTGCTACTACATAATTTTGTGTGATCATAGTCCACTATAACAGTCTTGGATGTTATCATTGACTAATAAGGATGTTACTTCCAATGCTTATATGTATTTCATTAATCTATGTATTGTGAAAAATTTATGCTCCCATATATCATTTACATAGATTTCATTATGATTTATATCTTATGAACTGTAGGATTTATTCCATAACTCATGATTATGATATCTGATATATAGGATTTGGTTTTCAAATGTTATTCTCATTTTCTCATACCCATATTCCCATGATTTTATTCAGGTGATCATTGATATCTTCTTTTGTTTACCCTTATTTGGCATCCAATCTAAACATTTATTCTTATTTTCCTTATGATATGAAGAAATTTTTTAAGTATGATGTGTATAAAAAGGGTTTACGTAATGAAGAATTAAGTTGGATGTAATACATATATTTTATTTACTAGTTGTTTATATGTCCATGTTCCAAGAGACATAAAATGTTATATGTTCTCGTGTTTATCAAAATGTTATATATTCAATATTCATCAGATTGGATGTTATATTTATGTATCGAATGAATATGTCACTATAAGAGGAGTAGTTATATTATATTTACACTCAAATGACTGGGCAGACATGAAGTAAATGTTTCATGAAATATACAATCTAACATATCAATATACAACAATTAGAAAATAA
Organism: Viscum album; assembly: GCA_963277665.1. Taxonomy (NCBI): domain Eukaryota; kingdom Viridiplantae; phylum Streptophyta; class Magnoliopsida; order Santalales; family Viscaceae; genus Viscum; species Viscum album. The sequence continues at coordinate 2,027,462,140 of OY728143.1, read as the reverse complement.
CTATTTGGAATAAGACAATATCAGGGGGAAACACTACATGGATACTTGGAATGATTTTAAAAGTTATGCAATAGATTTTCAAGGAAATAAACTATTGATCTCCTTTAGTATAATTTTTTTTATGTTTTAGTACTTATTGATATGAATTTTATCCATGATTTTATAGGTGGTTCCGTAGTAGAAACTACTCGAGTTATTTCAAGGACCCTCATAGAATACTCTCGACATAATAATCAATTATTTGTATTGAGGTCTGGAATTCTCATCATATTTTTCCATCAGGATTAATTTTCATAAACAAAGAAGAAGTTGGACAAACAATTTGAATAGGTTAGTTCCCTATTTTGTCAACTTTCGCCTTTTTCAAGATAAATCACAACAACCTACACTAATTCATTATTGTATAGGTTAAATCACTAATAACTATTCTAAACATAATCTCAATTATGAGACCCTTATCATAGTTGGGAGGATATATTCTTTGGTCACCGTTACAATTGGACTATCATGCTACAATAGTAATACTCGTTCATCACTAGATGGAAATATTACCAAGCATATAGGCAAGGGGGTATTCCAAGCAATATTAACAGTCTTGGAACCACCTGGTTAAGTGTAGTTGTCATCCACCACCACTAAAAAGTACTTAACATAAATATATGATATTCTAACATTCCCCTCTAAAATTGAACCTATCTAAAAAGTCACAATGGAAATACTATCTTTATATAACAACTAATTCAAACAAAAAACATGGGCTACAATACCTGACCGAAAAACACTGTATGGTTAACTTCTTGACTAAGTGAGGGGAAATTCAATGTCAAGGGTTAAAAAAGATTCCTTATAGACTAATATTAACCCCAAGGGATAAAGGAGATGTTAGTTCCATCATCCCTTATAGTGTTAAACAATTAAAAACCCAAATTTACCTTTTTTAGAGTCATAGCCTTCTAGTAAAAACACCATTCCATCCATAAAATATGTTCCCAAAATGAAAAATACTTATCCTAAAAAATGTACAGCCAATGGAATGATAGTTTATTTTGACTAGCCACCTAGACCAATAGTTTATCTTCCATTCCACCAAAGCCCTACTAAACTAGTAAATCTAAGGAAACTAAACATGTTATGAAAATATAATAGACGTATAAAAAATTAATGGTTAACATTACATGTATTGATATTATGAAGAAAATTTCAATATAATTCGAGTTTTTAAAGGATATGTGAACACACTAAAGGTGACATTAACATGATGAAAACATGATCTCAGTGAGGAAGAACACAACATTTTTCTAGCCATCAATTCTTATAATCTTAAATGATTATGAAACATTCATGATTCAATGAACCATAAGGAAATATTTTATTTTCTGATTTCATAATTGACTTGGGTTCCTCATTAAATATTGTGAATCACTCTATTTTCTCTTCATTACTCGTGGGAAATCATAAATCCCACTAGAATAGTTTTTTATCTAGAAAATTGAAGCACTTCACACCTCATTGTTGTACTATAAGTGGTTACTGTAAGGTTTAATAACATATTTTTCATTATATAAATTTATGTGAATAAAATTTAGGATTATAAGATAAATATACATGTCATAATTATATTTGGTTTTCCATTATTGAGAAATACCAAATAAATAATTAATTCAAAAATATAAATTATCTATGATGTTTTTTGGGGGTGAAAAAATACACTTAAACATCCTTAAATCCTTGAATCACCCCTCAAATGATCTTCCATCCAACTCAATTAATTTAATTGATATACTCCTTTTCCCCAAAAAATGTCACTTTATTTGCTTAATCCTATTTCCATGTTTTCATCATTTATCGAGACTATAGGTAATGATTCAAGTTATAGTTGTTATAATAGTCTAGATTCAATCCATGAATGTAATGATAATAACTATTTCTTAAATCCATGGAGTTTTTAAGGCATGGATAATTCATCAATGAAAATTGATATTCAAAGTCCCACTATGTAGAGAAACAATGAGTAGGTAAATGGTACAAGTAAGATTATTCCAACCGAATCATTCCATTATATCATCAATCAACCTACTTTTGTGATGAATAAACATCCAAAAAACAGAGAAGTTTTATTCTTTATGGTTATTAACCAATTACTAGATTTTATTTAAAATAAAATTACTCTTGTCTACGGAATAAAATCACACACCTTTTGAGTGAGTGAAAATTTTAAATTCGATAGAACTTCTTAACTATAACTAAAATTAATTCATTTATAAACATGAATAGAGTTATAGATAATGATGGAAATAAACAAGCTAACCACAATTTCGATTAAAACAATATGTTCTTAATGTCTTAAAAATGATGCAAGTAAAATTATGAATAAATAAAATTATATATTCTATATCTACATTTAATTTGGATTTCAAAAAGATATTGTTAAATTGATTGTCCATATGGTTGTTAATAATGAATAAAATGAATTGGCTCCCACAATAGTGAAATGTAGCTGAAGAGTCCCCATAGACAATGGAATGACTAATTATTTCAAATGAAATGTCCATTTTAATTTTTCAGTTATTGACCAAATGTTGGAAATAATAGAAGCTAAATATCATTATAATTTACATTATGGATTCATTGGTTATATACAGACACATATATATCCTAATTATTTTTAAAAGACAACATCTACAAACATATTTGGTATATTTTCATATAGGAGGATGTGATTCGGCCTATGCAATTTTCTAAGAAAATTAAAGTATTGTGTGGTCCAATTTTCATGAAATTACATAGATCATTGACTAGAGGTCCTTATGTATTATTTAACTATTTATGTTTCTTAATTTGATGAATTTTTATAGAATCATTATCATTTCCTTTACAAGTTCATTGGAAATAATATTTTTTAAAATTTAAAAAAAATTAAATTTATGGTGGAAAGTGGTATTTTTATGGGCTATGTTGTTTGAATGGTGGTTATCCAGGTTAATAAGTCCAAAATAAAAGTTATTTACTAATTATTCCATAATTCCTCAAATAAATGGAGTTTGAGAAATATGAAATTAAATACCCTAACCCCAGATTACCAATGATAATAGGAAACAACTACCTTTTCATCAAGGGGAACAAAAAAATTTAAAAATGTATGATAAGAAGAAAGTGTAAAAGGTACACTAACCATACACTTCATATTTTTTGGAATTGGAATTTATTAATTCAATAATATAAGTTTATGAAGTTTTCTTATAATATTTAATGATCACCCTGAATATTTTATTGTTGTGAATATTATCTTCTTGAGTGAATATTATAACCCAATTCATTGTTTGTGAAAATATGCCTTAGGAAAATCATATTATCCTCCCTTTAGATCAATTTACTATGATCAATGATGTACATTAGTTATATCTATATATAATACATAGTACTGAAGTATATAGTTTACCATTAATATCACCAACACTCGTAAGCCACATATCACATAATTTATCAGGAAAAAAATTACCCTACGCATGATTTGGAGTTGGAATATGGAATTGTTTAATTAATGATTTGGTTAAGTTACCAATGTATAAAATGTATATATATATATATATTGAAATTTATTAAAATATTATGAAATATATCTCTACCCAAAATAAGATGAATATGTAGAAAGGATATCATAAGAGTAGATAAAATATTATGTCTTCTCAATACATTACTAATCCGAGAAGGTTAACAAGGTGGATGATGGTTTGGGGAAGAATGATCATACAATAATATCCATGATGATTTCTAAGAAAGACCCAATATTAATGGATTTACAAATTATATATCATAATTTCATATGGAAAGGTGGGAAATAATATTTTTCCCAAATGAATCCATAACCATCCACTAATGTATAGATCATAGAATCCCAGAAAGGTGATTTAGTTCTAAAGAAAATTTTAGTTGATATTATATATTTATACTATGATAAAGATAGAGTTATAATGATTATAAATTAGATATATGTCACATAATATATAGAATTGTAGAGGGGTATTTTTTATGATGCTCATAGATCATGTATCACTATTTTTCCATGAAGTATGACTATATATCACGATATAATTGAAAATATATAGTGGGATAACATGAAGAAGGAGATAGAAAAATATGTATCTCAATACATTGTATTACAACAACATAAAGATAAATAATCATAGTATAATGGTATATTACATCCACTATACATACTAGAATGGAAATATTATAAAATTAATTTGGATTAAATTCAAGGACTACCCAAATACATCAAAGGGACATATTATTAATTGGTTTGTAGTTTATTACCTTACTATGTAAATTAATTTTAATTCCATAAAATAACACTACTCTATTAATAAAAATTCCACGATATAAATTAGGGAAGTGGTAAAACTGACTTTAGTACCACTCCCATTATACCATATTCTGGTCCATGGTTTTTCATGAGGATATCGAAATGTATAAAAAAATTAATGGAGGTAGTGTTGAGTTTCATTATAAATTATAACCCTTATACAAATAGTACGTTTGAGGAAACTATTCAATTTTTGATAGATATTATGAGAGATTGATTGATGGAATTACCAGGATGTTCCGATCAATAACTCCCCTAGGTATATTTCTCATTGAGTAGTATCAATTAGATCATTAATATGACTATGTATTTAGCTCTTTAAGAGATTAGATAATGTACTTCAACTTGCTAGAGTATGATGTCGGTAATGAGGATTCCCTTTAGATATGTATATGGACATGGGTTACGAAATTTTGGAAGACTTGAATGAAGAGACTAAGGTACATTGGTCCCTTGAAGAACATTTATCATTTTAGGACAATAGAATGTCACATAGAACTCCCTACAGACCACTACCAAGTGCATGATGTGTTTCCTATATATATTTTGGACTTATGTAGTAGTCCCACAACATTTATAATTATTAGATATCATGCAACTATAAATGATCTCTCATATTGGGATAGATTAATGTATATTATGGATTAAAGACATAATATTTTGTGGGAAAAAACATTCTATTCAATGATATGTTAATGAAACATTTGTTTTATGAATCTACATGGGAACTTGAGAATGTACTAAGACAAATGTACCCTTACCTGTTTTTAATATAGTAATAAAATTTCATGGCCGAATGTCTTTTTAAGTGGATTAAAATGTAAAAAACTAATATTTTATTAAAATTTTATTCCTTTAATAAATATTTTGTATGATATTTTTTAACACAATCAATAACAAACTAAAATTGGACATTAAATATTAAATAAAAATAGATTTTTACTATTATTGGATACTAGTTAAATGAGCTAGTATAAATAGTTATAACCACATTTTGAGGTCCCCTTTAATATTGTATCCACAAAAGAAGATGACAAGATAATTTTTTTTAAATTGTGAATATTTATTTTATAAAATTTATATTTTTCATGATTGATAAATTTATGATTACCATTAATATTTCTACAATAGTAAATATAATAAAAAAGTAATTTCCTATAAATTTTTTTTTCACCATATTATATAATTTTATATTAAAGTTAAATTTATATCTATTGGAATATATATTTAATAAAATTAAATTAATTATTGTATAATAATAAAAATATTAAATTAATATTAATTTTTTGTATATTTCCAAAAATATATTTTTTTTGGAAATTTTACATAATGTCATTTTAAAAAAATAACATGTTTTATGAAATTATTAATGAATAAGTATAAATCTGAAATTAAAGAAACATTTTTCAAAGAAAAGTTATTTATTTTATATGTATTGTTGACAATATGAATTTTATTTGAATTTATATGCCCATATTTAACATTTTCGATCAAAAGTTATATTTTTATAATAAATTGTATTTAATCTATTATACAATTAGTATTTTTAAATTTATTTTTAGAAAATTAAAAAGATTAAAATAATAAAATGTATTTATAAATTGGAATCATTATTTCCATATTATATAATAAGAACCATTTTATTTTCAATCTTAAATTATAAATTTCCTGGGTAAAACTTGTTTCCTTAGAAAAACTCTTAATGGATAAAAAGGGTTTAACCAAGAAGAAATTACCCTAAAAATATTAAAAATATGTTGGAATCTATGGTTGGGGACTTGTTTGGCCTAATACCTTCTCTTCTCTATTATTTATGAATTTTAGGGAAAAAATAATTTATAGTGTATTCCCATTATTAAAATTTTTTCGACCATTACAAAAATACCATACCTTTTTAGTTATAAAATATGAATTCTTCACCCAACTTCCCCTCACATAAAAGTTAACATTGTTCAAAAAAACTGAAAAATAATCCCTCCTAAAAATTTGTAATCACTATTAAGAGGATATATTTTTCTCAAAATACAATCCCTCACAGGCTTAGTGACTTTTTCAATGGTGATGATCCATGAAGTGAGGTATACTTTTCAAACTATTCCCTTATCATTTTAATTTTTTTTCACTTATTATTCCTTAAATTACATTAAAACTCCATAAAATTACAACATATTTATAATTAATATTCAATTATTTTATTATAATGATGGTACCATCATTAAAAACAATTCTGTATTCCATTAATAAAAATAAAAACAGAAATCCTGCATCTGGGTGAACTACCACCTCCATGATGCAACTTGATTTTTTTTCATTCACCAAATAAGTTGGACGGTTAAAAAAATTAATTTACTATAAATTTATGATATTTATAACTAATTTTTAAACCATATTAATGATCCCAACAATTCAATATAAAATGAAATAAGCATACATGTATATTTGAGGACTACTATATAAATGAATGAATGTGTTATTATTTCACTACCACCTTTAAAAATTGTATTATTATATTATTGATCTGTATATATGATATATATATGTAGTATATATCATTAATATGTTTCCTTATGTACAAAATAAGGCATAATTTCCATTATATGGAATAACCCAAAACTAGTTCATCAGAGTTTTCCCCCACAAACATTCTTTTATAATGTTTTTATATTTAGGAGATCTAATTTTCGATGATAGTTAATTTAATTTATTTCTTATAATATTTTAAAATGAAATGATTAAAAAATTTATTTACATGGTTTGGTTATGATATTATTAGTGATTTATTTTAATTTGAAGGTTTTATGGAATTATTTTTTATTATAATGGTCTCTATATGAAAATTGCATTACTCTAAATTAAATTATTTATAGAAACCATTTTATTCTCATGAGTTATTTATGATGTGAAAGGATTTTGATTTCATATTGGAACATGTTTTTATTTATGAATGATGATTGCGGTACTATTTCACCCTTTAGTGATTTCGTTAAAAGTTTAAATCTCATGATATATATATACTCATACATAATTTTTCCCATCCGAATAATGATTTAATGTGTGTCGATCAAGAAGGAAATATATACATGAATACAACATAGTTCTCTTACAATAATTAGTACAAGTGTGCGACATACGAAACTAATTTTTTCTTATGCCAATTTTTGTTCCATAATTAAAATATGTTCTGTATGTTGAACTGATGCTCTCGTGATTCGTGATCATTATTAAATTGTTAAGGTTATATTATTAATATTATGTTTCCCTATAAATATTTTATGGATTTATCTTCTTACACCATGTTATACAAAGATCACTTATGTTTAATAACTATCTCTAACAATGATATTTTAATTTCTTTTTTATCATTCAATATAATTATTAATATGAACTCAATGTGGGTGAAATTTTAATAATTATTTTAATGAGAATATGACCTTACCCACCTCATATTTTATTATTCCCGATGTTGTGAGGATGATTTTTTTTCTTATGATATGTTTAGAGAGTGCTATTATATTATGCACATATAAAGAGATGATTACAAAAATTGCAAAATAATATTATTGTGTAGTTATTATCCAAATGTATTGAACCTATCAATCTATTAAATACTACTATTTTAATTTAATAATTGTAATGTTCACAACATATACGATATGAAATATAGAGGAATTGTTTTTCTTGATTCTACATAACATCTCATGTGATTCATCTTTTATTGGATTTTATTTTCTTCATTTTTCACTTTCACTATCTTATTCTCTCACTATAATTCATGATTTATAAATTTTATCTCTTTCATTGGTCAATTGACGAAATACTATTAACAAATATTCTCATAAACCCATGTACAATATTATACAACTAAAATGATAATGAAATGTTTTACTTATTTTAATGTTTTTACGTATAGCAGCCTATATAGTTTACACTATAATCATTTTCAAAAAACCCATTTTATAATAACATTTTTGGTCACGTAATTAATATATTTCATAGAAATTTTCAAATATATTATGTATAGAAAAAATATATGTTCCTTTGATGAGTGCCAGAATATATTTACAATAATATCATCCCTTAGAATATTTCTCTGAATTAGAATGCTTCTAAATTTCCATCTAGTGTTTCTACCTCATAATCCAGGAAAACCCTAAGGACATGAAATATATTATTAAAAAATATATTTATTATTAAAAAATTATATACAACATAAAAAATAATCATTAAATTATTATTTTTCATAATAATATGATTTTAATTCATGATGATATTTATATTTTCCTAGAACATTTTGACATTACTTCTACACTTGATTTTTAGAAAAAAACTGTTCCCTATTATAACCTCCTTATTATCTCGAAGTAGGAGTAAATTTATTTGAACATTTCATAATCCATGAAACAATACCGGTTTTTGGAAAAACAATGTAATGTTAAATATATTTGCTGATATTAGAATATTTTTGAAAACCATGTACCTTCGTTCGTGTATTAGTTCGTCCAACATCTATAGATGATGCAAAATTAAAATACATAGATGTTTCATAACAATTATACATTATAATGAAATTATATTGAAATTTAAGTCAACTGTATTGTGCCTTACACAAATTTTCTTCCATTTATTGTGAATTCTACATCATTATTTTTTGCCATTTAACTTGTTCGTAAAATTTATCTTTCATATTCATTATTTGTTGAAAGTTTTAATTCATAAAAATGATTGATTCAAATAATTTTCTTTTGTTCCAATATAGTTTTAAATTTTTATTCATCATAGTTTTTTTTCTTAAGACATGATACAAGTATATTATTAAATATATTTCCATGGTATCTCTCTTCATCCTCTTCATCATTGTTGAAAATATTCTCATCACAATAATATACTTCATGATTATTAATAGGAGCCAAGAATGTTTTTAACTTTTTGTGGCATCTCTATATTGTTATATAGTCCCTTATAATGAGTCTTCAAGCCCCTATTATCTCTTTCTAATAATTATACTCATTCATCAGGACTTATTAATTTCAATGTAATCATTCATAGTTTCAATATTTTATTGTAAAAAATATCAATCTTAATCATCATTCACAATTTTAACAATTTTATTCTTTGGAATATGAATTTAAAATTCCAAATACCAATAGAAACCCATAATTTGAATTCAAAGATAATATATCCTATTAGATTAATATTCATTACCTACCATAAGTATCGTTGTTATAATCATATTTTTATAGTATCTACTGTAACATATATATGTATAATACTAGTTCATAAGTTTACTAAATCATTCCCCACTATGTTCTTTATATCTACAACCTATATTAGAAATAACATTCATAATACATTTCTTCATAAATGGGGGTGAAAAAATAAGAATGAGTGATATAATTCCCTTAGTAATGGTATGAAAGACAGACTAAGACATAACATGTGCATAAGGGAATGAGAAAATGAGAATGATGATAAATAAATATAAAATGCATATCTTAAATCATAAACATGAGTCACGAAATAAATATCAGTAGTTCGTAAGTCATTGACCTTAAAGGAATCAAAAAACAAAGGTCATGAGAGTATAACATTGGAATAAGACATATATTTGTGATATAATCAAAAGAATAGAAAATCATTTCTTTATTAGTCAAGAATTATTTCCATGCCTATTATAGAGGAATGGGTTCAGTCATAAAACTCTCAATGTAGTCACAGTTCGCTACAAAAGACTCTCATAGTCTATAATGTCACATATTGAACTTAATTCACTCCCAATTTGAAGAGTGTTTACCTGAAAATATAATCATTTTTAGATAATGCAATGGTGGTACATGTAATTCCAATCCCAATGATTACATAATGGAAATAATACATTTATACTTCAAAATACCATAAAAGATTAATCATATCATAACCCATGAAAATGAAATGGATCTCATAATAATTTATCTATAGAAAAACTAGTAGAATTGGATTTATATTTATAAACATTTCATATTTTCACCACAGTATTACTCAAGGAAAAGATAAACATTTCTTAAAAATTTCATCCTTACAATATAGAATAATGCATGGAAATGAATTCGGTTTCAAAAAAATATTTTAATCCTATTAAAAATCCATCTAGATAAAAAATAAGAATGATATAATTGTATTATATACATTTTGATGGTTAGGAAACATTAAAGGATGTCATATTATATGGAACATGCTTTTAAAATATCACCTTGAAAATTTGTTGTTGAAAATATGATTACATTATTTTGAAATAAATTATTTTCAATCAATACATTACCCAAATATTAATGAAATTTTTTTTATTGAAAATAACCATGATAAATTATAAATGAACCATTAAATCATTGGTTGGTCTTTCGAGTGGAATTTTTATTTTTAATATCATTCATGTTATAACAATGATTCCTTTAATTTTTTTTAAAAAGTAAAAATTATCTCATTTTGGAAAAAACACAGAGAAAAAATTTATTCTATGTGTGAGAACTAAAAAATGTGTATTAATTAATTTATACAATAATAGAGGAATATTTAAATACATGAAATAAAACATTTTTGAAAAACATGTATATAGAAGAAAAATAATTTTTGATCGAAGAGTGAAATGATGTCGATTATGATAAAAAATTTCTTTTCGAACTATTGTGTATATAAAGAGAAGAAAATGAAATGGAAAAAATCATTTTTAGAAATTACCAGAGGATAATAAATTTCCTGAGATTCTTGTGGGATATATAATATTTTTTCATTATCATGATAATAATACTAAACAATATTTTAAAGTAATTAGATTGTATTATAAAACCCTTACCACTTTGGTAACATTTGAATTAGAAGACCCAGTATGAAATAAACATATATATAAATGTATATAAAATAATTTCTATGATATCAATCCTAAAATACATTCATGGGACATATATACACAACACAAAAGAAACAATTGATGAATATAATATGTTTCCATGGAAAATAAAAATGATAGAAAAATGTATTTCCTCTAATTAATTTTCCTTTATATGTGTTATAAAATAATGTTTAAAAAATATAGATATACTATAGAAATAATCCAGAATAATAGATTTATATATCATACCACAAAATATATAGTTATATCTTTTTTTACCAATTTATTAATAATACTTTTCTAAAATATCAATTCTGAAAGATAATTGCTTTGTTTATAATATATTATTTGGTTTTATAGCATTAGTACTTGTGAATTTAATATATTAACATAATATAAATTTTTCTAATCATGATATAAATTTCATACAAATTAATTATATATATATTTAGATACATCCAAAAAATTCAGAGATAGAAAAACTAATTAAACCATTCATACAGAAAGTAGGCCATACGTAGACATGAATATTGTTTATATATTTTAAAAGGATAGAATGAAAGAATCATATATAATATACATCATTTGAAAAATAATTTTTATATTATTTATATAATATATATTAAAAAAATCATTCCCTATTACCATCCATGCCAAAATATAATTAAGAACATATCACATGGATTCATAGAGGATGTAGCCCACACGTATGTATAAGAGACATTATCATTTTCTAATGGATTTATTAATCATGAATTAGTATTAATTCCTAGATATAATATTTATAAATTAAACCCATAAATATATATACTCTTGAATTGTGTGGATGGGGAACAAATTACACTGGTTTCAAAGGTAGTAATTATAAGGCCCCAGCCTTAAACCTTACTTAATCTTGAGTTATTACAAGATTACACATTGAGTATCTTTTCAGGTTTAGAGTTTTAGAGAATTACATCATGAAACTTGCATTACATTCCACATTTAAACAAAGTGGTTACATAAAAGACAGCATTCATTCTTCCCATGAACAGAAACATATTGAAAATAAAACATGGATTCTTTCTTGACACATCCTTGACACTATCATCACATCATGTACCTTTCCCTTGACCTGTGAAAAACATTTCAAAAACTTGGGATGAGCATAAAAAGCTCAGTAAGGGTTATTGAAATATGGAAAGGAAACATGAGTTCATATATACATAAGAATGAAATCATACTTTACCCATAAAACATAGGCACTTTAACATACCTCATCAAACCATGAATAAATCATAGAAAACATAAGACATAAAGGTAACTTGAGGCATTCATAACATTCTTACGTAGGGAGTAACCCTATGGGTTACGTTTGGAATACCCATCATAGTATATTCCCTAAATCTCTTCGGAGAAACCTTAACGTTTCACTCCTTCACGTTACCCAATGCATTGGAGAGCTATATCGGGCCCACCCGCCCTTAGTTTATCACGGAACCACCCGTCTTCATAATAATGCCCAAGAACCTCAAGATAATCATATAACATAAAACATGCATAAAGGAAACATAACATGTCCACCTTTCAATCACAAGATATCAATACAACATATTGATATGAAAACATTATGAAAACCATTTTCAATACCAAAGTAAAAGAAAAGTAAAACATGATATTTATTTTTCTTTTAAAAAAAAGGTATGGCTTGTAGAGGAAGCCGGAACCCAAATAACGGTCACGGCAGCAGAGAAGTCATTGTCGCCGCATACATACGACAAAAACATTCCCTTTTGTCGTTTTGTAAAATGCTTCGTATAAAAAAGATTCCTTTTGGATAAATGTAAAAGTCCAAGGGGTTTATACACCGTATAAATAAGGTTGTGTATAAAACAAAATATGCCTCAATGAAAGGAGATTGAGACGAAGTCCCATACCACCTTTAAGCTTTTAACATTTTAAACCATTAATATCCATATAAATAAATCCTTAAAACCATTTTGAAAACATGGATATTAATAAGAACAAATCATTAAAACATTTAAAGCGATATTTTGGTTAAAGGGTTTTTACCAAAATTAGAGACACTTGAATACAATAATTGAGGAATAAAATTTAATCAGAACATTATAATATCATGAGAATAAATGGATTCATGGTATAATATTCCAAAGGACAGTATATACACCATATAAGAGTGAATTGGTGCATAACAACAACGAAGTCTCAATAGAGATGTAAAATGTGATGAAATCCCTTATAAAGAAGGTATCCTTAAATTAAGGATAAATCAATCTCAAAATTATGTGTGACAAATATAAATACACCTAATATAATTGGATATTAAATGTAAAACAATAAAAGGTCATTCAGACATATTCAAATGATGACATATTCAATAACTACATGTTGAACCCAAAGAAATCGAAATTGGGTTAAAAAGTTCCCTTGGTAAATTCGACAGCATAACGGCGTCACTTAAAAAATTCAGAAAATGAGTTGATGAGAGATAAAAAGGGTATATCATCAATTGGAAATAAAATTTACATCAATAAGGATATATAATAACTTACCCCAAAATAATATTATTTGAATTAAAAGACATAACAAAATAAGTCATCTAAAAAGAGGAGGGTGAAAGGTTCCCTTACCGACATGGGTATCTTTCGAAACATACGCCCCATGAAAGAAGGACAATACAACATTGATGTAAATACTCATAAATGAAAGAATATTACACAATGAGTAAAATAATTGTCTTTAAATACACCACTCTAAGGAAATTGTGGCAAATGTAGCATAAATCTCACGGGAATAAAAGTGAGATGAAAAATCCCTTACGCAAACTCGGCAGCCTAACGGTGCCACTTAAAACTTTCAAAAATGGATTGATGAGATCAAATAGGGTATATCATCAAATTACAATATAATGTAAAGAAAGAGGAATATAAAAGAACATCCCCCATAATGACAAAGAAGAGCTTAAAAAAAGTGACCTAAAGAAGAGTAATTAAAGAGAAAGAGAGAGGTTAGATCTCTTACGAAAAATCGACAGCCTAACGGCGCCACTCAAAACTTAAAAATGGATTGATGAGAGAGAATAGGGTCTCTCATCATATGAACATAAAAAATTACCTTAAGATTTATATAAAAGAACAACCCAATAACAAGAAAGATGAGCTTAGAATAAATGACAAAAAAGAGTGTACTTAAAAAGAAAGAGAGGAGTAGGATCCCTTACCTCAAGTCCAACTTGTTTTGTTCGTTTATTTATATTCCTGAATAATAATATTTGGTCAATTAATAATTGCATAAGTACCTCCTTTATAGATTATTATTCAGTTCATATCACATATTATAATGTTATAATAATTGTTTAATAATGTTAGTTCATATCAAACGTTTTTGCCGATGTTTGGTACATGAGTCAAAAATGAACTTGTTTGAAAAAAGATTGCCCATGTAGTTATAAGTAAATAATTTACAGAATAGTATTAATGATTAAAATATCATATATATATCCAGTAAATATTCATTTCATACTATTCCATATCATTTGAAGATAAAAAATGAAAAGCACCTTTCATGGAGACGGTAGGCCGTACGTACGCATGAACACTACTTTCTTTTTTTGTCATATTAATGGAATTAAAAACAAATGAGAGAGATATATATATGTTATAATTCCAGAATGATATCCATAATTTTGATGCAATATATTACATATATATCCATTATATATATGTACTTATAATTTTACATAACTTTTGTAGATAAGAAATGAAATGTACTGTTCATGGAGACGGTAAGTCGTACGTACGCATGAACGCTACTTCCATTTATATTTCATATATAATTGAATTAAAATGTAATGATACATAATATTATTTTAATTCCAGTCTGGTATCATATATAATATTATTAAATATATCCTTTATACGTACCACATATGGTATTAACGAATCAAATCACTTTGAGGGGGCGGTAGTCCGAACTTACTTAAATGAAGATATCGCGTTTACCCATAATGGAAACCATAAAGGTATGCCACAAATCAAAAATACAGAATCTTAAGTAAAACATAAAAATATTATATATCATATATAAATATAGTTTCATCTTAATGGCCACCTTTGAAGGTGTTAGAAGAATTTTGAACAATCATCGTTTCGGGAGGCAGAAATTCGCCATCCACTGAAACAATATGTTCTTTAACCATTAGATGTAGGTGTGTGAAAGTGTAGCTCGAATCCTTATTATAACAACATCTTAGTATATTGATGATACTGTATTTTTTACAAAATAAATTAATAAAAAGAGTTTAGGGGGTTGGACAAGCAAAATAAAACAAAAGGACACAAGTGAAGACATTACCTTAAAATCGGGTAACTCCCTTTGGTTTGGGCTCAAAGGCTTCCTTGGGAAGACTTCTACCCAAAGTGAGGCTTCAATGAGTAAGAGAGTGAAGTGGAGAGACAAAATGGGCAGGTTTTGGCCGAGCCAAAGGCTTTGGGAGTGTGGGTAAGGAGGTAGGGGTGGGGGCCTTTTATAAGAGAAGAGGAGGGGCACTCTTGTAAAGTTACAAAATGTTACTTTATTTTCAAAAGAGTTTTGGATTTTGAAGGTCCCACATTTATTTATTTAGAGGGAAAGGTGTAAGGGTTCTAAATCCACTCATAGAATAGGTTTAGGACATGTGTAGGGATTATATATTACATTATCTTTCCATTTTATTTAAATCGTTAAATAATGAGGTCATCGCTGCATCATCATGATGTCATAAATAATTTAATTTATTTAATGTCTAAAAATTAAAAAAAATACTATGATGTAGGAAATAGTTTTATATTTCCAATGACTATTTATAGTCAAATATATGATTTGTATAACCCCTTGTAAAAATTGTTTTAGTAAAACATTTCATGTTTGTCTCATTTTTACTTTAACTTTAAATAAAAAGATATTAATGTCATTTTCCAACCAAAGTGGCTTCATGGGGTCCCCAAGTTGACCCATGGGTTGTCTTGGTCGGCCATAACACATCCAATGAGGTTAGGACATGTTTCAAGTTCATTTCATATTATTAAAACATTATTTTTACCTTAAACTACACTAATTACCTCTAATCGCGATTAAAAACTTAATAAGTTACTATTCACCAAAAAATTATTTTTATCCCATTGAACCAAATTTTACTTCTTAATGAAAACCATGTATGTCGGATTTTTGAAATTCAAAACACAAAGATGGAAAAATTTCATTTAAACGGAAAAATCAGTTTTTATAAGTGCCACTTAGTGGTTTCACTATTCATCAAAAATTGATGTTTTTCAGAAAAATCCCAAAAATGCACCCTAAGCTATATTTGATATTCCAAATTCAAAAATGAAGTCTATTTTAAAAAATTAAAAACATATAATTCACATTAATTAATTTAATAATTAATTCCCGCTGTCAGATCAAATAGCGTGTTTTTATGAAATAATAAGTATCAAAAGATTGACACTTGTTTAAGTCTGATTTCAAAGTGAAATTAATTCCAACGACCACTGTTGGATTTAATGGAAAAAATATATTCTAATTTAAATTTAAAACCAATTCAAAAGATAATATAATCATATAAATAAATTATATTAAAAAGAGGTTTTGAATTAAAATACAACATTTTACACTATTCATTAAAAAAATGAACTTTATCGGAAAGATACCAAAAATTTACACAAAGTAAATTTTGACGTCCCAATTCTTAAGAAGAGTTTTATTTGGTCCAAAAGGATGTATAAGAGTGAACAAAACTATATTTAATGACGGTTCTCCATCAAAAGGCGATAAGTGAACCTTTAGTGAAAACTAGGGCATATTCGCCTAAAATCGAATTATTTCCGTATTTTATGCATTTATCCTTTATTGGATAAATGTAAAAACATTAAGAAACATATATAATCATATTTTAGTTATTTCTATCCATTCCTGCCAATACAATGGCTACATGTTAACTACCATTTAAAATAATATTATTTTATTATTAGAGTGCAACGTAAGATTCCCAAGAAACTCATTGTTGCGTGTTGGGTACGCCATCGAGCATAGAGTCCCCTTTAAAGTCATATTAATATTTTATTCACAAATATGGATAAATATGAAAATGTCATATTCTTTATTTAACTGGGGTGTTACATCCTTCCCCTTTTTGGGAATTGCATCCTCGCAATTTTTATAATTGAGCTTGGAAACATCCTTGAAAGTCCCACATCAGAACAAGAGTCGGTAAAACAATCACTTTAAAATAATGGAATATAAGTACAGAGGTCACCCGAGTTTACCCATATGTAGAAAAACTTGGACTTGGAAGAAAAATCAAAGGGTCATGTTCTTGAGGGAGAGTGATAGTAAACATGTCTAGGTGAAAGTTAACCACAAGAAAATCACAAACTTGTAATGGGTTAAACGGTATTTGATTCCCCAGTTGGAAAAGTTAATAGACAACATTTTTGTTTTAAGTTACTTTTTATTGAGGAATTTATTCATAAGGAAAAATAATCACTTATCATGTTGACTTTCAACTTTTTCTAGATTCCTTAATCAAACTCATATTTTTTTTTCCAAAAGACGAGTATTTAGGGAGTCTTGTTCGCATTAAGAGTAATATAATCAACTTCTAGAGAATCACCTAATCCACAAAAGAGAACTATATACATACCATGTCTTTAGGCTTTAACTAAAAACCAAAACTAGAAAGGTTAGTACAAGGTCAGATAATCCAAAAAAGGATAACCCTTTATAAAAATAAAATCTATTCTTAATCTCAAAATTTGTCCAACAAAACCCAAAGTTCAACGAGGACCATCCGATAAACAATTTTTCCATAAAATTCTTCAAAGTAAACCAATATAAGATTGAAACCCAAATATTTGAAGGATTTAGTCACATAGTCTTCCAAGTTAAATCGTAACATTTATCTTTAAACAATATCAGTTGCTCCTAAAGTCTCGTATTGAAAAGTAATTAACCTAATCACATATCCTCCATGATAGGTTAATAATTTTCATAAATAACCCAAAATCAACTTACTCTTAATTCATATAATCATCTAACTAAAAAGAATCAGTCAAACAAACCAGGGACTTCACATAGTCTAGTGGTATGCGATAAATACCAGTCGCACTTTGGTTGTGGGTTCGATTCCCGCAGCTTTGTCCGACGCGACGGGTTGTCACACGGTCTGCGTGTTGTCCTTTTTCCAAAACTATATAATTCTTAAATCATTCCCAAAAAAGAGATAAAATCATCAAAAATGATCATAATATAACATAACCTCAATTTTATCCCATGCCTTTCATTTTCCATCATAACATATAATAACCCCTAATTACCTCAAAAGTAAGGATCATATAAACTCTAATGGTTACCTTTATAATTATTACCTGAACTTCCACATGGATTGGTCATCTCGTACATGATGCATTAAAGATCATACCAAGGTTCAAGTGGTTGATCATGACTCCTTGATAGTTGGTTTAGAACAACCAAGAGTTTCCTCATTGAATCCCCCATTTTATCTAGTATCTTAATCATAGAACCACCACAGTTTCCTTCAAAACTGTTGTCTCTTTGGTGCCTGCTAGATCCATCCATTCACTAAAAAAAGAAATGTCAGTGTGAGTATATCAAAAAAACCATCATGTACTAATGAGTGAGATAAACACTATGATATACTTACCCATTAACTTTATCTAAAAACTATGACACTTTCTAAAATCCAAGCCAAATGGTAATGTCACTTATGCTTAAAGAATACCCTATCCTATAAAGTTATCTAAACCGAACTTTGATACCAACTATAAGGCCCCAATATTAAACCTTACTTAATATTGAGTTATTACAAGATTACACATTGAGGATCTTTTCAGGTTTAGAGTTTTAGAGAATTAGATCATGAAACATGCATTACATTCCACATTTAAACAAAGTGGTTACATAAAAGACAGTATTAATTCTTCCCATCAACGGAAACATATTGAAAATAAAACATGGATTCTTTCTTGACACATCCTTAACACTATCATCACATCATGTACCTTTCCCTTGACCTGTGAAAAACATTTCAAAAACTTGGGATAAGCATAAAAATCTCGGTAAGGGTTATAAAAATATGGAAAGGAAACATGAGTTTATATATACATAAGAATGAAATCATACTTTACCCATAAAACATAGGCACTTTAACATACCTCATCAAACCATGAATAAATCATAGAAAACATAAGACATAAAGGTAACTTGAGGCATTCATAACATTTTTACGTAGGGAGTAACCCTCTTGGTTACGTTTGGAATACCCATCACAGTATTTTCCCTAAATCTCTTCAGAGAAACCTTAAAGTTTCACTCCTTCGCGTTACCCAATGCATTGGAGAGCTATATCGGGCTCACCCGGCCTTAGTTTATCATGGAACCACCCGTCTTCATAATAATGCCCAAGAACCTCAACATAATCATATCACATAAAACATGCATAAAGGAAACATAACATTTCCACCTTTAAATCACAAGATATCGATACAACATATTGATATAAAAACATTATGAAAACCATTTTCGATACCAAAGTAAAAGAAAAGTAAAACATGATATTTATTTTTCTTTTAAAAAGAAGATATGGCTTGTAGAGGAAGCCGAAACCCAAATAACGGTCACGGCGGCAGAGAAGTCGTTGTCGCCGCATATGTACGACAAAAACATTCCCTTTTGAATTTTTGTAAAACGCTTCGTATAAAAAATATTCCTTTTGGATAAACGTAAAAGTGAAAGGGGATTAGACACCGTATAAATAAGGTTGTGTATAAAACAAAATATGCCTCAATGAAAGGAGATTGAGACGAAGTCCCATACCACCTTGAAGCATTTAACATTTTAAACCATTAATATCCATATAAATAAATCCTTAAAACCATTTTGAAAACATGGATATTAATAAGAACAAATCATTAAAACATTTAAAGAGATATTTTGGTTAAAGGGTTTTTACCAAAATTAGAGACACTTGAATACAATAATTGAGGAATAACATTTAATCAGAACTTTATAATATCATGAGAATAAATTGATTCATGGTATAATATTACAAAGGACAGTATATACACCATATAAGAGTGAATTGGTTCATAACAACATTGAAGTCTCAATAGAGATTTAAATGTGATGAAATCCCTTATAAAGAAGGTATCCTTAAATTAAGGATAAATCAATCCCAAAATTATGTGTGAAAAATATAAATACACCCAATATAATTGGATATTAAATGTAAAACAATAAAGGGTCATTCACACATATTCAAATGATGACATATTCAATAACTACATGTTGAACCCAAAGAAATTGAAATTGGGTTAAAAAGTTCTCTTGGTAAATTTGACAGCCTAACGGCGTCACTTAAAAAAGTCAGAAAATGAGTTGATGAGAGATAAAAAGGGTATATCATCACTTGGACATAAAATTTACATCAATAAGGATATAGAATAACATATCCCAAAATAATATTATGTGAATAAAAAGACATAACAAAATATGTCTTTTAAAAAGAGGAGGGTGAAAGGTTCCCTTACCGACATGGGTATCTTTCGAAACATACGCCCTGTGAAATAAGGACAATACAACATTGATGTAAATAATAATAAATGAAATAATATTACACAATGAGTAAAATAATGGTCTTTAAATACACCAATCAAAGGAAATTGTGGCAAATGTAGCATAGATCTCACGGGAATAAAAGTGAGATGAAAAATCCCTTACGCAAACTCGGCAGCCTAACGGCACCACTTAAAACTTCAAAAAATGGATTGATGAGATCAAATAGGGTATCTCATCACATTACAATAAAATTTGAAGCAAGAGGAATATAAAATAACATCCCCCATCATGACAAAGAAGATCTTAAAATAAATGACATAAAGAAGAGTACTTAAAGAGAAAGAGAGAGGTTAGATCTCTTACGAAAATTCGGCAGCCTAACGGCGCCACTCAAAACTTACAAATGGATTGATGAGAGAGAATAGGGTCTCTCATCATATGAACATAAAAAATTACCTTAATATTTATATAAAATAACAACCCAATAACATGAAAGATGATCTTAAAAGAAATGACATAAAATAGTGTACTTAAAAAGAAAGAGGGGAGTAGGATCCCTTACCTCAAATCCAACTTGTCTTGTTCGTTTCTTTATATTCCTGAATAATAAACTTTGGTCAATTAATAATTACCTAAGTACCTCCTTTAGATATTATTATTCAGTTCATATCACATATTATAATGTTATAATAATTGTTTAATAATGTTAGTTCATATCAGACATTTTTGCCGATGTTTGGTACATGAGTCAAAAATGAACTTGTTTGAAAAAAGATTTCCCATTTAGTTATAAGTAAATAATTTCCAGAATAGTATTAATGATTAAAATATCATATATATCCAGTAAATATTAATTTCATAATATTCCATATCATTTGAAGAGAAAAAACGAAAAGCACCGTTCATGGAGACGGTAGGTCGTACGTACGCATGAACGCTACTTTCTTTTTTTGTCATATTAATGGAATTAAAACCAAATGAGAGAGATATATATATGTTATAATTATAGAATGATATCCATAATTTTGATGTAATATATTACATATATATCCATTATATACATGTACTTATAATTTTACATAACATTTGTAGATAAGAAATGAAATGTACCGTTCATGGAGACGGTAAGCCGTGCGTACGTATGAACGCTACTTCCATTTCTATTTCATATTTAACGGAATTAAAAAATAATGATACATAATAGAATTTTAATACCAGTATGGTATCATATATAATATTATTAAATATATCCTTTATACGTACCACATATGGTATTAACGAATCAAATCACTTTGAGGGGGCGGTAGTCCGCACTTCCTTAAATGAAGATATCGCGTTTACCCATAATGGAAATCATAAAGGTATTCCATAAATCAAAAATACAGAAGCTTAAGTAAAACATAAACATATTAGATATCATATATAAATATAGTGTCATCTTAATGTCCACCTTTGAAGGTGTTAGAAGAATGTTGAACAATCATCGTTTCGGGAGGCAGAAATTCACCATCCACTGAAAAAGTATGTTCTTTAACCATTAGATGTAGGTGTGTGAAAATGTAGCTCTAATAAATCTTATAAAAACATCCTAGTATATTGATGATACTGGATTTGTTACAAAAGAAATGAATAAAAAGAGTTTAGGGGGTTGGAGAAGCAAAATAAAACAAAAGGACACAAGTGAAGACATTACCTTAAAATCGGGTAACTCCCTTTGGTTTGAGCTCAAAGGATTCCTTGGGGAGACTTATGCCCAAAGTTAGGATTCAATGAGTAATAGAGTGATGTGGAGAGAAAAAATGCGGAGGGGTTGGCCGAGCCAAAGGCTTTGGGAGTGTGTGTAAGGAGGTAGGGGTGGGGGCCTTTTATAAGAGGAGAGGAGGGGCACTCTTGTAATGTTACAAAATGTTACTTTATTTTCAAAAGAGATTCTGATTTTAAAGGTCCCACATTTATGTATTTATAGGATAAGGTGTAAGGGTTATAAATACACTCATCCAATAGGTTTTGGACATGTTTAGGTCTTATATATTACATTATATTTCCATTTTATTTAAATCGTTAAATAATGAGGTCATCGCTGCATCATCATGATGTCATAAATAATTTAATTTATTTAATGTCTAAAAATTAAAAAAAACTACTATGATGTAGGAAATATTTTTAGCTTTCCAATGAATATTTATAGCCAAAAATATGATTTGTATTACCCCTTGTAAAAATTGTTTTATTAAAACATTTCGTGTTTGTCTCATTTTTACTTTAACTTTAAATAAAAAGATATTAATGTCATTTTCCAGCCAAAGTGGCTTCATGGGGTCCCCAAGTTGACCCATGGGTTGTCTGGGTCGGCCATGAAACATCCAATGAGGTTAGGACATGTTTCAAGTTCATTTCATATTATTAAAATATTATTTTTACCTTAAACTACACTAATTACCTCTAATCGCGATTAAAAACATAATAAGTTACTATTCACCAAAAAATTATTTTTATCCCATTGAACCACATTTTACTACTTAATTACAACCATGTATGTCGGATTTTTGAAATTCAAAACACAATGATGGCAAAATTTCATTTAAATGGAAAAATCAGTTTTTATAAGTACCACTTATTGGTTTCACTATTCATCAAAAATTGAAGTTTTTCAGAAAAATCCCAAAAATTCACCCTAAGCTATATTTGATTTTCCGAATTCAAAAATGAAGTCTATTTTACAAAATTCAAAACATATAAGTCGAATTAATTAATTTAATAATTAATTCCCGCTGTCAGATCAAATAGCGTGTTTTTATGAAACAATAAGTATCAAAAGATTGACACTGGTTTATGTCTGATTTCAAAGTGAAATTAATTCCAACGACCAATATTGGATTTAATGGTGAAAATATATTCTAATTTAACTGTAAAACCAATTTAAAAGATAACCTAAACATATAAATAAATTATATTAAAAAGAGGTTTTGAATTAAAATACAACATTTTACACTATTCATTAAAAAAATGAACTTTATCGTAAAGATACCAAAAATTTACACAAAGTAAATTTTGATGTCCCAATTTTTAAGAAGAGTTTTATTTGGTCCAAAAGGATGTATAAGAGTGAACAAAACTATATTTAATGACGGTTCTCCATCAAAAGGCGATAAGTGAACCTTTAGTGAAAACTAGGGTATATTCGCCTAAAATCGAATTATTTCCGTATTTTATGCCTTTATCCTTTATTGGATAAATGTAAAAACATTAAAAAACTTATATAATCATATTTTAGTTATTTCTATCCATTCCTGCCAATACAACGGCTACATGTTAACTACCATTTAAAATAATATTATTTTATTATTAGAGTGCAATGAAAGATTTCCAAGAAACTCGTTGTCACGTATTGGGTACGCCATCGAGCATAGCATCCCCTTTAAAGTCATATTAATATTTTATTCACAAATATGGATAAATATGGAAATGTCTTATTCTTTATTTACCTGGGGTGTTACAGTAATTCACTATACACATGATCAACGGTTACACTTTCCATTTGATGATAAGTAAGATAGTATATGATATATCATTAAGATATTAAATTATTATTTTGGTTTTAATATAGGTATTATTATTTAATCACATTTAAATAATATTATAAGTATTTAGTAGAATAATGTAAACAAAAACTCTTGGTTAAGAATGATACCTCTTCTTTAGAAAACCTCATTCAGTTTTCCCCAAAATCATTCATAGGGGGGTTTTCCAAAAAATACATGGACATTAGGACATGTTCCAATAACTAAAGAATATATATTTTTATATATTGGCTAAACCAAAAGGGTTTTCAAGTGTGAATGATAGAGGAGAGGGTGTTCCATATTATAATTTATGTTCATATCACACTTGTAATGTTTCGATGTTTTATAACAATTCCCTCACAATGTTTTCGAGAAAAGGTTAAAAAAATAAATAATTGTTGAATCATATATGATAAAAGGTTTATAAAGGGAAATAAAATAGTAAATATTCACGTTTTAGGTCATTTTATCCCATGCATTTTAATTTTAACTCCAGGTAAACATGTTTTAACGTCGGTTGTAGTAAAACAATTTTACTATTATTACTATTAATTAAAATGATATATTAATTATAATGAATTAAATAGTATTAATAATGTTGATTAAAAATATAGATTAGATCTTATCAGATTCAATTCATATAATTTTTATAATTTAATATAATATTAAACTCATTGACGTGATAAAAAAGTGGGTTTCCAATAGAAAAGTATTGCTGAGAATAAAAAGTTATCAAATGAAAATTCATCATGAAATTGATTCCAATAACCTAAATTGAAATAATAATAATTTAATTGAAATATTTTACCTTTTAAATCAATTAAAAGTATTATATAATTTTTTAAATTCATTAAATGAAATATATGTTTTTTTTGATAAAAATCAGAATTATATATTATTTATCAAAAAACATTATCATTTCAAAAATTTGTAAAAAATTAATTATAAGATAATATTTAGTTTTTTATTTAAAAAATAATGTCATTTATTTAATAAAAAATTAGATATAATTGGAAAAATTTATTTTAAAATAAGTGTTGGAAATGTGCATAAATAGCAATTATGAATGAAAAAAATTATTTTTAAGTATAAAAGATGATTTTTTATATCCCTTCCCTAGAATGGAATTAGATTAATGATAATTGTTTTTATTAAAATTAGAATATATAAATTTAAATATAATAATTATAAAAAATTGATTATTTAATTTATTATGACAGAAATACATTGTTTGCAAAAAATTAGTTTTTTAGGAAAAAGACTGATTATTTTTCAAGAGGTTTTTCTTTTCATTTTTGGATAAATATTAACCAAATATGTTTTTGTATAGATAATTAAAAAATGAAATGTATCATAAATTTTTTACTCCTATCCATACCATCCAATATATCTTTTAGGAGATAACTATCATACTAATGTTTTAATAGGTTGGTTTGGTTCGCCTAAGTTTGGTGTTGTTTGTAAAGGAATATATAAATGAAAATAAATTTATTTATAAAAATTCGTAAACTATTAGTGTGTTTCAATCTACTACCCTTAGTAATATGTTTACCCTCATAATTACATTTCTCTGATATGAAAATGGGAGGTTACTTATGCATCATCGTATCCATAGGTTCTCATATTGCTTTCTCAAATTGGTGGTTTCAACACAAAACATTGTCCATATGAGTGGTTGTGTTTCATAGAAATTTCTTTAGACAATGTTGAATATCCATCTATCTTTCCTCATAAGAGAGATATTGATATATTACTATGACCTATGAGATCAGTGCCTTTAATGTTTAGGTATGGGCTTTTTTAGTGGGGACACATGGAACATGTCATGAATACGAGAGAGGTTTGATGGAAGCTTTATGAGATAAACTACCACCACTACCCAATAAGGAATATAGAATTTGATAATATACCTTGAGATCATATTTTCTTTCTTCTTGAATATTATTACATTCATCCATATTGAAATTCGAAGAATCATTTTCTTAGTAACTTCAAATTATTTATCAGGATGATGATTGATAATATAATATTTCTGTCAAATCGTATATACCTTGACGTACTATTGAATGAATCTAAGATTCTCATCAATTTTGTCACATATATCAGGTCCAATATCATTCAGTCTCTAAATTCATTATAAAACATTGGAGTTCTACAGTTATTTCCATATATAGATTTATATGGATCTATCTAACAACTTTAGTGATGTTTATTATTATATGAAAATTTGACTAGAGGAAGGTGTCAATCCCAACCACCTATGGAATATAATGACTAACATATATGTATATCGTATAGTGTTTGAATGGTTATATCATATTGAACATATATATGAGTTTGATACAATTTTTTAAAACCAAACTCTATATCAAGCTCTAGAGGATGACATCACTATTACATTGAAGTAAACCATAGGTCCTGATACTAAAAACAATAAATTTGTAATCCATGCAACATTACCAATTTATTAATATGTATCCCCGAAAAATAATTTAGATATAACTCTTATCTGATGGAAATGGAGTGTGATGGCTTCATAAGGAGATCAACTATAACCAAAATAAAATTATGGTCGTTTGACATTTTGGTAATTCTGGTAAATGAATCATGTATATTTTTTTAAAATTTATATTGTAGTAAAATAAAATAATATAAAATTCACATTGAAATTTTCATATCATCCTCAACATGTGGATATACAATGAACTAGGAGACATACTAAAAAATATATGTCATCGTGTTATCCACCCATAAATACTCTATCAGATATCAAAACACATCAAAAAATCACTGATTTATAGATAGTGAAGAACTATTAGACTCATAAAAATATCCCCTTCCTTAATTATGGTACGTAATGAAAACATAAATAGTTCCTAATATATATCATTCCATCAAAATAAGGATTGAACTCATTAACATATTATAAAATCTTCTACAGCTAAGTGTGTTAATTTTACTCCACTTAAATTTTCAGTTGGGGAGATAAATATTTGATAAAGATAATATTTTCACATATAATTCAAAATATTGGGAACCATCCTTTGAAAACATAGAGGTATTGGATATATTTTTATAATCATCATGTATATGATATCATAATCCTTTTGATTCAAAGAATCATTCTCTTTATTTGCTTGCCTAAGGTGGTAATGTATTGATCATCCATTAGCTGTAATCTACTCCAAAAATATTTCCAACTACATATTTAACTCTTTCTTCATCTGAATATTATTTAAAATTTAAAGGTTAGTTGATTTATCACATCATTCTCTAAATTGGTAATTCCTTTATATCGGTAATTTAAAAATAAATGCAAGATACTCATAATAATGAGTTGGGTAATTTTTCTCATAAACTATCAATTTCAATTAGGAAAAAAATAAAACAATAGCATTATGTATGATAATTCGTCCTAGTCTATTCATTGATCCATCACTATAGTATACATTCACTTATGTACTAAAGGGTAATTTATTACTACGTTTTATAAATAACATTCTCTTTAGTTACATTAATTTTTTGTTACATTTATTTTTTCAGAGGAACTTCTCTTCCTTTTGCGTTAAAATGGTGAGTGGCTTTAGTAATCGTGAGTTATCGATAATATTTAGTCAAACTAGGGAATCATCATATAATATTCTTCGTAGTTGGTCTGGGATAATGTTCAATGACGTCAACCATTGATGGATCTACGTATATACCATCTCATGACATTTTATGATTCCAAAATGAAAACATTTGTATCAAAAATTTACACATTGTATATTTTTCCAAAAACATATCATTCTGCATGTCATTTAGTATAGCTATCAAGTTATCTTCATATTGTTACATTATCTTTAAATATATATGAATATCATATTTAATGGCCACCATAAACCCATCATTTTAATTTATTATGATTAAATTTATCAAATCCCTAAAGATAATATGAGAATTAGAAAGACCAAATGAAATTACAATAAATTTATTTTATCCATACCTTGTATTGAAGGGTTTGTTGAGTATATAATCCTTATCAAACCTCAATTAATGATATCTTGAATGAAGATCAATCTTGGAAATGTATTTATATATACATAGTTTATCATAAAATTTATCAAAAATGGGTAGTTGATACTTATTCAAGATTGTGATCTTGTTCAATTCATGATAATCAATTCCAAGTCTCATTGATCCATATTTATTCTAAAAATGAATAGGTGAACAGAACAATGAAAAAGATAGAAACATTGACACTTGTCAGAATTCAACATGCTTTTCATCTTCAAAGCCTACAAATAAATATATTCTATTCTATATGGAGTCTATGAAATAAGTGTTTCACCATTTTTGAGTTCTTTTTATAACCAAACATGAATATTCGGTTGAATAATTGGTAACTTTTTTGGAAAGACATAAAAAACTCCCACATAAAAGGTATGTCATGTATATTGAGTTTCCCCCAACTATCAAGGATAAAAAACCCATTTGAAGAGGGATAAATCCTTTATAATGGATGTGATTTCCATCACAAAATCATCTTTATTGTCAAACTGAATTATGATCATAGTTGGGCTTGAAATACAAAACATGGATTCCATTATTTGTAAATTTATGAATTATTTGTGTAGAGAAATCCAATCCATGCCTATGATTACCTAATATTCAACAAGAGGGATACTACCAATATTTTTATGATGAATGTTCCTAAAAAAATAAAATAGAGAAAAATCATAGACTTGAGATGAAATTATCTTACCATTATGGTATTTCACTAATAATTAAACATCTAATAATTAATGTGGAACTATTATACCATTAGATAATTATATATATATATATACGGGTAGATCGAGAGTCAAAAATATGATAGTAGTTCAAGATTGGGTGGAATATATTCCTTTAAGCATGTCATTATTGTGCCCCTCCTTAGAAATAGTGATCACAAAATATTTCATTTATTCACTTTCATTAAAAGGTTACTGACATAAATCATCATCATTAACCATCATATTTTATCACTGGTTAACATAATGTCCATACTCCTTATATTTTAATCATTGGACTATGGAAGGTAAAATCTGTGGATCTATCTCCCAATCCATATAATTAAATAACCTCTTCCCATCAATTCCGAATTTTATTTCCTAATGTTCTTCACTTCCAGATAAAAAATATTTACTAATTACATTAAGATAACTTCCACCATGTTTCCTTCCAAAAATTATAAATAAAATAAAATAAAATATTCTTTTCTCCTTGGTTTTAGCATTTCCATAAAAATCCATTTTCCATTTCTTCTCAAAAGAATGATATTTATGCCGGAATCCAATATCTATTTCAACATTGATATCACACCAAACAATTTCTTAATAGTTAATAAAGTACCTTAGGGAAAAAACCCTTTAGAGAGTTGGTTTTAATACACTGTAGAAATGATCAACCATAATTTTAGTTTGGATCATAATACCAAAAGGAAACCATGTGTCGTAACACAACATGGTGCATTATACGTTTTTTTATTTTCTTTATAACATTTTTGTGTTGAAATTATTACTATTATTATTATTATTATTTATAGTTTTTATTTTCATTTTTTGTTTGTAAACCCTAAAGAATGCATTTCCCCTTTCCTCCCCCTTACCCCACGCGACACCCCTTTCCTCCCTACACACTCACCCCCTATTCATCATGGTAATGTGACACAAATACACCCAACATCCAATCTCTTCAATGCATTTCTTCTATGAGATCCCATATCCACATCCTCCTATCTTAGCTCAACCTCAAACCCACAAGGTGCAACCCCCTAGCTAAGACCCTTCCACCACGTAACCCTCCCCCTCTTCCTTCGTTTCGTCCTGCGAAACCACTGTATCTTTTCCATTTTTTTGGTCATCCCTTAAATGCCAGAATGGCCCGAATGCCTTCATTTTTTTGGATTTTTTATAAACCCCCTTTCATAGAATGAGGGGGAACCCTTAAAAAGCTTGCAGTATCATAGAATATATGGCTCGTAGGCTTAGGAGATTACATGACCCGAAGTTCATAGAAAATCGAACCAGACTATTTACCAGGAACGGCCCCTCCCCAGCATCTGTATCATGATAGTAGCTCTCTACCTTCACATGTCCATCTGTATAGGCTTCCTGTGCAAGAACATGCTGGTCCTGATATCATATCCATACCCAATCATTCGGAAAAATCCATTTGGATTTTCTCTAGAGAGTGCACATACTCTGAATCCTCTCTTGGGGCTGCTCCTTTTGTGTAGTGTGTATGGGTAAAATTTATGTGGCCCAAAGGCCTTTAGGTGGAACGAAGGCCTTAAAGGTTTCTCTAATTTCCTACTGACCTGAATTTCTGGGTCATCCCATCAAGGTGAGCATCCACTTATCTCCTCCATCATAATTGGTTAAATTTTATACTCCTCGTTGCCCCTCACTGGTTCCATAAAACACCATTGGTCAAGTTTTTATATGTTTTTTTATTCATGTAGTGAAAGGGTGTGAAATGTCTTTCTCAGGACCACTTTCTGTGAGGTTCAATGTTTTCTGCCAAAGGAGAAGAAGATTCACTTCATTTCAGACCACCATTGCCGATTTTAGGTAAGGGTTTATACCTATATTTTCTTTCTCACAATCTAAGTTATGGTCATTTTTGGTTTTACGGTTCATAACATGTTATTTATTTTTTGTCAGACTTTTTGGTGTAGTTTTGAGTCGCCGATCCAAGGGAGATTGTCAAGCATGTGCATTGGTAAGTAAATATATACATGTAGGTTCCTCTATTATGTGTATATTCCCCCATGTAATTAAATTTACATGTATGGGGATAGGTGTGCCTATGTATATATATATATATAAATACATTCAAAGATGAGTGGAGGCAAGTATATATGTATAAGCATACCTGTAAGTATCCCCTTTCACATGTTCATGTTCCATATGAATATATGTATAGGAGATAGGTGTCTTTTCCTCTATGTTAAGGAGAATATTCTTAGTGGGAGAGGAGAAATTTTTAGTTATAATTCACCAAGATAAAAAGTGGATGGCTTGGTTCCACCTTGAGGTAGGTTCCCTGTGCCCTAAAATTTAAATAGAATTTCCATAATTATATAGTATTCTACTAAAAATGAATTTGATCCTTCTACATGATATGAATATTTAATATATATATATATATCTGTAAATGGTTGGGGTTATTGAAAATTTATTTCTTAGATGTTTTGAATTTAAAGAAGGTATTTCTAAAGACGTGTAGTCTTTCATCTATGTTTTTTTGTAAATGCAAAATGAAATTTTTTTTCTTTCCAAATAAGTTTCAAAGTGAATTCCAAAATTGGTTTTTGTATGAACTCTAGGATAAAAGGTTGATTGATTTTCTTATAAGGATTGTTTTGATTTTTAAATGTGATTTTAAGCACACAGTAAATATATAAAACATTTGTTATGTAGTCGAGCCTTAAAACTTTTTTGAAAACTTATGAATATTGGGTGATTATGTTCATAAATTGAAAATTGTTTTTGAGAAGTGATTAATCATGTTTTTCATTTTTAGAATGATTTACGAAAAATTAAATCCCCTATTAAGGATTTCCTTCTTTTTTTCAAAAAATTATGTGTATGTTAAATGTATGAATTATTATATGTTCCTAGTAGAAACGCTAGTGCAATGATGAGTGTTTTTGAAAAAAAAGGTATGCGCATATGGGTAAAGTTTGATGTTGAAAATTTGATAGTTTTTAGATAATGAATTTGATGTTTGTGTATTTACTTGTTGATAAAACTCACCACCATTTTAAATAGAGACCATTATTCACCCCATTTATCTAGGTGGTAAGACTATTGCTAGTACGGTAGATGATAAAGAAGTGGTTTATCCTAGGTTTTTTCTAGTAGGTTTGACATTTCAACATTAACTAATCATTATGATGATTAGATACCACTAGGTTATAGTGTGTTCTCTACTAGTGGTTGGTGCAGGATAACAGAGTAGGTTTTGGTTTTTATACCAAATTACACAATGTTATGGAGTCTCTAGGGTCACCATTATTCTAGTTACTTATTGGTATTACCATAGTCCTCGTTTGAGACACTATCCTTGGATTTTAATTTTTATTTCAGTTTTTATTCTTATTCCATATTTTGTGAAAACATTTTTTTAATTTAATTTTTTTCCGATTCATTTTAAAATCTTAATGCATGCTTGGATTCAATTTTGAAAATTTAGTGGGAGAGAAATTCTTCTGTGAAAATGTAAACATGTTACTTTATTTTGAAAAGAATGAATAAAAATATTTCGATATGTCTTATTTTAAATCTAGAATGCTTGTGTTTCATTTTAATTTTATAGTCATAGGGAATTGTTATTCATTGGATTTTCTGCTGAGAATCTTGGTGCTCATGCCTAATCTTTTTTTAGTGTTAGGATATTATAGTTCTGGTGATATCTTGAATAGTGTTTGGTTCTTTATCCTTTGGTGACCCAAAAGGTCACTTTAGGTATGTTTCATTTGTTAGTTACTTTCTTCTTCACTACTGTTTTTTGTTTATTTTGTTCAGTTTATATTTATTCATATATCTATTATATATGGTCCAAAACATTTACAACTGCCTCATTTTGATACAACAAACTAGTTTCCATTCCGTGGGGATCAGGAATGCCCCTCAGGCCATGTCACGAACGAAATCGTTTGAGCGATTCCCGATTGACCCAGGTTGGTTCATGACAAAATGGTATCAAAGGATATTCAGACCATGTGTTTTGGGGATTTCCAATAGTTTGGAGTTAGTATTTTTATAATCCAAGTTGTTAATTTTAGGTAGGTTCTTGATCACCACCTATTCGGAAAGACACATTAATTTCCATGGTGGTTTGGGATGGTCCTGCCAGAAAATTTGTGTTTGGATCATGGTTGTTTTGGAGTTCTATAGACATGTTTGGGTTTTTTTGGTTGGTGCTGATATTTTGTGGTCATTTTGGAGGGGTGCATGGTTTTTTTGTAATACCTTGCAAGCCATGTGTAGACCATGAAATTTCCACTAATTACTTCTTATGTGCTCACTTGTTGGTGCATGGTTGGCAAAACATTGCGCCCAAACCATGTGTAGCAGTCATTTATTTTGGAATTTTTAACCTTGATTTGGTGAGTGAATTGGTTTTTTTGCGATGTTCATAGTGTGTGTTTTAGTTGGTTTTGAGGATTTTATTTTCACGTAGCATAATTAATGATTGGTATTTTGAAATTGGGTTTCTAAAATGAAAATGATGGTTTGTTTGAAAATGTAATGAGTTTTTTTAGGGATGGTAAGTGTTTTAGAGAATTTTCGAGACCTTGAAATGATTTATGAAAAGTGAAATTGAAAAATGTTTTGGAATGTGTTTGGGGGGTATTTGAAGTTATTGTTTAATGTAAAATGAGAGTTTCTTGGAAATGAAAATTTAGAGATGCTATATTTTGTTATAGTAATATGTCTTCAAAATTATTTTGGACTATCAAAATCGTGGTTGAATGTTTTTTTAAAGGAGAAGTGTCTTTCCTGATTTGGTATTCCAATGGACCCCCACATGTATGGATGAATGTAATTTTATTTGGATGGTTTTTGGAACATATAGACGGGTTATCGAGATGGAACATGAACATATGTATGTGAGGTTTTATGGAATACCAATGGTGGGTGCATTGTTACCAAGGCATGTTTTTTTTTTCAAAAGCATGTTAGGATTAGTGATGTTCTAGGATGAATTTTGTTTCATAAATTTTAAAGAGTGAAGTGGGATTTAAAAAGTGGTTTGTATCATTAAAATAGTTTTGAAAAGATCATTTGTGAAATAGGGGTTTATGATTGGTTGGTGATGTTCATTTAGAATTATTGGGTTGATATTTGATTCAGTTATGATTTGGTTTAGTGATGTATTAATATATGGGATTGATTCTTGTTTTCAAGTTGGTGTTTCAAGGTTGAAATGATTTTTTGAGTCTTGGTAAATTATTTTTGGTTAAATGTGGAGGATTCCTTGGTGATGTGCTTTGGGTTGGTTTTGTGTTTATTATTAAAAGTATGCCACCCAAACAATTTCTAATGGTTTTCAAGGGGGCATTCTCAGTTATTAGTTTTAAAAAGACCACCATTTGAGTGGTTGGTATTGTTTTATTTTCATTAATATTTATTTGCTATATGGTGGTTAAGGTTTGATAGGGGTTATAGTGTAACTCAAGGAAGTCGAGTGTTTCTTTGGGTTAACAGAAACTACTGATGTTGTGAAGGGAAAGTTGTCTTGGTATTATTTACGGGTCATGTTTTCACTATAAAAGGGATATTTTTACCTTTTTTTTGAATGTTGGGGTCATAGCAAGTGAATTGTGAGAAATGAAAATCTTGTTTTTAATGGTGCTTGTGAAGTGTTCCCCATCTGGTGCAGAGGGTAAACCAGGGCCATATGTTCTTGGCATGAGACTTTTTTCAGTTCTTGTTTCTCTTTCATAGTAAAAAACACTCATTTGATTCCAATGTTTTCAATTAGAGAACTCAATGTAGTTCATGGTAATCTTCTAAAGAATTTTCAATGGTGTGGTTGTTTGGGTCACTTAGGGAAGTATGTAAGTGGTCTTGATAGAATATGAATACTTAGTTGGAAGTTGATAGTCCCAAATTGTATTGAACTAGCTGCTTTTATACATAATAGCCCTATCTATAAATCTTAGATCAATGATTTTCATATTGTCCGGAAGTTTCAAGGTGCGATGGATGCACCTCTAAGCTATCATCTATAATTTTTGGGAAATGGCCGATTATGTTTTTTCTTCATGTGGTTTTCTATTGGGGGTGGGGGGATTGTTTTATAGGTTTTTTGGAGACTTCTATAATATTTCTACGGTTTTTCCTTGTTAGGGTATGAATGATATGGTTTGTATTTATTTTACCAATTTTAGCTTCTGGGTGACGCTCTTTTGGAGATGTAATCGGGGATATTGATCTTATGAATCAAAATTTAACTTTGAATTTGTCTGGTGTCTCTTTTGTTTGGATTTCCCATAGACTAGGGGTTTAGTCTTGTCTGTTTGGATGTTTCTACCAGTGTTTTGGGTCGGCCCATATTGGTGGGTTTATAATGGGAAATTCAATCTTCATGTTGAATCTGAATTGAGAGTTCCAATGTGGGTAACATTGTACTACTCAGATTCTATTATGGTTGGGATTCCCACTATGGGACTTGACAATTTCATCCCATTAGATGGTCGAGTGCTACATGGGATGTCAAGGGTTCACACTAGAATTAGGGGTCTTGATTGGTTTTCACTTTTGTTTTGATTTGGGAATGTACGTTTTCATCCAAAGTCCAAATATGGTGGGGAGACCAACATAGGACAAGTTTGCGGATAAATTAGTCTTCAAGGTGTTCTTGTTAGTGTTACTCTTTGCCTCTTCTCTCCCCAAACCTGATCAAAGTATATGGCTAGCCCAGACGATGGGTAATATAGTGAATGTTAATTGGAGATATCAAGAAGACTCTAATTATTTCTTTGTTAGGGGTCAGGGGATTCTAGGTTTTGGTTGTGTTTGTAAATGATAGTTTCTGGTCATTGGTTCTTTCTCTTGGTAATCCGGGTAATGAGGTTTTAGGTATTTGGTGAAAAGTGAGTGTTTGATCCTCAAGTGGAAGAGTTTTTTTTAAGAATACTTATTTACTTATTTTAATCATTGAACAGTCGGGTCTTTTGGGACTTTCAGGGGGCAGGAAGTGTCATGGTGGGGAGAATTGTCGCACCCCGACCTGCTGGGTTGTATTTTTTATTTTTTTCATTTATATTTTTTGGACAATATTATTTTTAATACTTTTATTATCATCATTACCATTATGTTTAGTTTCTATATTCATTTGTTGTTTGGAACACCTAATGGTGCCCTTCCTCCTTTCGTCCACTTACCCCACATGACACCCCTTTCCTCCCTGCGCACCCGGCCCCCTTCCTCTTGGTCACGCAACACACCTACTCCCATGATCTCATATCCATGATTCTCCTCCTCTATGAGTTTCCCTCTAAATTTCATCCTCTCCCAACTTCCCCTCAAACCCGCACGATGCAACATCCTCATGGAGACCCTACATCTGGGAAACCTCCCACACTATGCTCGTTTTCTCTAGAGAAACCACTTGATATCCCCCTGTTTTGTGGTCGTCCCTTAAATGTGTGTCCTATTATATCCTATATCCAATTTAGATCAATTTTATCCTCCCTGTCACCCTAGGGGTTTCAGAACACCTTAGGTTAGGTTTTGATCAATTTTTGGTGATTATTCCAGTTCTAGGGTGTGCAGTGCCTCTCCAGGACCCCTTTGGCCGATGTTCGACATTCTCTGCCGAAGGAGAATCATATTCTCTTCATTTCAGTCCGATTTTTTGTTTTGGGAAAATGGTTTATAAAAATATTTTTGTCTCTCACTTCTAAATTATTGTCCTTGCATGTTTTAAGGTTCATAACATGTTTTTCGTAGTGTGTTTGACTATTTGGTGTGGTTTTGAGTTGCTGGTCCAAGGGTGACACGCCTGTGTGAGCATTGGTATGTAAATATATTCATGTAGGTTCCTCATTTTTTTGTATATTCATCCATGGAATTGAATGTACATATACGGGGCAAGGTCTGCAGATGTGTATATATAAAAATGCATACATTTGTGAGTGGAGACTAGTATATTCATATAAGCATAGCTATAAAGATCCCTTTGTACTTGTTCATGGGCCATACAAATTTATGCATAGGGGATATTTTTCCTTGAGAATATATGAAGAATCATATTCATAGTGGGGGAGCAACAAATTTTAGTTAGAAAGTTCCAAGAGAAAATTTGGACATCTCGGTTCCACCTTGTGGTAGGTTCCCTATAACCTGACCTTTAATTAGAATTTCCATATTTTCTTGGTGTTTTATTAAAAATGCATTTTTTTTCTTCTAAATGAAATTAAAATACAATACATTTATATATATATATATATACGTATGTAAATGATTGTGGTTATTATAAAGTGATTTCATCGATGTTTTGAATATAAAACAGGTATTTCCAAATATGTTTTGTATTTCAGCCAGTTTTGTTGTAAATTTGGAATGGAATGAATTTTATCCAAAGAAGATCCAAAATGATTTAAAAAATGAGGTTTTCTATGAACTCAAGTTTAAATGGTAGTTTTATTTTCCTAAAAATATTGTTTCATTTCTATGGGTGGTTTTAATCTTGTAGTAAATATGTATCACCTTGTTTTTTCGGTTAAGCTTTCAAACTATTTTGAAAATTTATGAAATTTGGGCGATTATGTTTCTAAAATGAAAACTGATCCTTATAATTGATAAACTCCGTTTGGAACATTATGAATGATTTATTTAAAAGGAAAACCCCTCTTAGGGATTTCCCTCTTACATTATAGAAATTATGTGTATGTTAAATGTATGAATTGATATATTTTTCCAAAAAAGAAGCTTGTCTAATGATATGTGTTTTTGACAAAATGATTTGCACTAAAGGGGGGAGATCAATTTTGAAAACTGTAATGCTTTTAGATAAATAATTTGATGTGTGTTCCATTACTTGTTGATAAAACTCTCCACCATTTGAAATAGGGCACATTGGTAACCCTGAG
Source organism: Viscum album (assembly GCA_963277665.1). NCBI lineage: Eukaryota > Viridiplantae > Streptophyta > Magnoliopsida > Santalales > Viscaceae > Viscum > Viscum album. The sequence continues at coordinate 2,027,424,110 of OY728143.1, read as the reverse complement.
TATCTAGGTGGGCAGACTAGGACTAGTACTCTAGATGATAAAGAAGTGGGTCATCCTAGTTTCATCTAGTAGGATTGATGCTACAACACTAACTAAACATTGTGATTATTTGAGACCAGTAGGTTATGAGTGTGTTCCCTACTACTGTTTTGTTTATGAGAGCATAGTTGGTTGTGGTTTTCATAACACATTTCACTGAGGTATGAGGTCTCTATGGTACCACTTAATCTAGTTACCTATATGTATTACCTATGGTGATTGTTTACAACATGATTCTTTGGTTGTGATTTTCATTTCAGTTCTTTATTTGTATTCCCCCATTCATGAAAATCATATTTTAATATAAATCGCTTCCCATTCATTTTGAAATGTTAATTCATGCTTGTATTCTATTAACAAATTATAGTGGGAGAGAGAAGTTTCTATAAAAATATAATCGTGTTACTTTATTATGAAAATAGTGAAAGACAATATTTCATCAGGTCTTAATTTCAAATTAGTATATTTTGTATTTTTTTACTAATAAGGGTGTAAGATGTTTTTATTACTCGACATTCCTACTGAGCATCTTAGTACTCACGTATTCTATTTTCTATCATTTTTGGGCTCCTCTAGTGCTCATTCAATCTTGGAAAAGTTTGGTTATTTATCTAGAGGTGACTTAAGGGTTCACTTGAGGTATGTCTCATTGCTAAGATTATTTCTTCTTCCACTACTTGTGTTTTTTTATTTTGTTCAATTTATATATATTTATTAGTGTTTTATTTTTGCTCTAAATCATTCTTAACTGTCTCATTTCGATGCACGGTACTATTTTCTAGCTTGTGGGGATTGGGAATGATCCTCAGGCCATGTCACAGACTAGATCCGCTGACCAGTTCAGGGTTGACCAATGTTGGATCATGACCCCATGCAAGTATTGTAATAATTTCCTCCAAGATACCAATGGATTCCTCATCCTTCTACTTTAGCATAAGGAATTCCCACTACATTTTTAAATAAATAATTAAAGTAATGTACTTATTAAAAAAATATTAAACTCATCACATTCAATTGTTTCAATTTCTTCTAGTTTCCTTGTATTCATAATAATATTCCATCATTGATCTTCTTCACTATCCACAATGATAGAAAAGTAAAATCGCTTTTTCAATATCCAATCCATATAGAATGGAAAATAATATTTTAATTGCATTGGTAAATATATAAAAACAATTTGGATCAAGGGACCCTTGGAAGAAGGTGTAAATTTAATCCGAAAGGATTCAACATAACATTGTTTCCACATTTAAACATTTAGAGGTTGAACATTAATCATATATTTAGAAAGTTGTGTGATCATTGCAATGAGATTTTTCATTCTTGATCTCATGAAATTTGTTTTCCCAAGATTATGATCATTGAAATTTCCATCACATTCATCTTCGAAATTAATCTTTTGGGTTACAACTCTCAACAAAAACCAAAATTCATTGTGAGGGAAAGAAAAATCATAGTGAGAAACCACATAATCCTGAAAAATCATTTTATAGAAGTCTAAATTATGATTCTTTATTTTCAATTTATGAATCAATAGGTTCAATTTATTTCATTAATGTTCATAATATATTCAAATCCTTCATGATGGTTTATAATGTGTTTTTTTATTTTCAAAACATACCAACAAGAAGTGTCATAATTGGTGTATAACAAGGATCATTGTCATGAAATGGTTAATCGTATAGTACATGTCCAATCCAATATTTTTAGAGCTATTACCCATAAGTAGAATGTCCTAGATCTATACACAGCTATATTATCTTGTTTTGGATTTAATTTCATGGACATAAATCTTTCCATAATTCATAAATAATTTGGGATATTTTCCTATAATTTGACCTATCTCTTGTGTTCTCTCTAAAATTGTCTCATCATCATTTCCATAGGTTAACTAAAATTTATTCTGATACCAAATATAGAGACACTAACATTTTATTCATAGATATTATGTCTTATTATATGAATATTCATTATATAACATATAGTTAGGTTCTAGGATAATATAAGACTAATATAATTGGAATCATGATTACATAGACCATTAGTTCATTAGTGTATTACATTTCCTCCCACCATTTTCTTCATGACTATATCCCTTATTAGATATATAAAAAGTAATAGTTTTTTTCCATAACCTAGAAGAAAAAATATGAAAGGGGGATATGAGGAAACACATGGAATTTCTTATGCTGAGAATCATAAAAGAATCAAATAACATCATCCATGAGAGAATTACATTAGTATAAGACATATAGTTTTTACATATACATAATTATATAAAATATTTTCTTTAGTTTTCAATGCATATTAGTAATAATATCATAGTAGAATGAGTTCACTCTACAAACCAATGTTGTAGTCATGGTTCACTCCCAAGAAAATCAATGTGGAAAATGTCTCTTACTGAATTGGGTTCACTCCCACATTACAGTCCTTTTTATCTCATTAGATATCAATCATTACCCAGTGTATTAGAATGATATGTGATTCGGAGTCCCCCAGCCTGATATTTCAAATCATACATAGGTGTTCCACAAGATAATAAAACATTTATAATATCATAACCCATAAAATTGATATGGGGTTCAAAATCATTTCACCAGACCATATTCCTTTGTAAATAAATGGGTTTCATAATAATTTTGTCTCTTCATTATATAATTACCCATAGAAAAATATATCTTTCATAACCATTTCATCAATTCATGATTCTATAACCAATGAAAAAGAAATATGTTCCATAAATATATTTTTTACATAATAACAATATATATAAAAATTAAATAATAATGTAAAAATTGGATCATATTAATAATAATGATTAAGTGGCATAAAACGATTTCATGTTATATGAAAAATTGTTTTAAAAAGACAACACAGATGATATCTTGATAAAAATATAATTTTTAATTTGAAATAACTTATTTAAAATACAATGTTTTCTAAAATATTATGTAAAATATTTTATTTGAATATAACTATGATAAAAGTTACCGTAATCATCAATTCATTGAGTGGTCAGGATGGTGGAAAATTTCTTCATGTCCTGTATATTAAGAAAAATATTCATTACAAATTTTCAGTATAAATTCAAATCATCTTATTTAGAAAATGATAAGATTACTAATTTTATTTTTTTATATTAAAACTAAAAAATGAATAAAAAATAATTTAAAAAAAATCAAAATATAATTTAGAAGTTTTTATTGAAAACACTTTTAGAAAACATCAATAGGGAAGAAAAATTATTTTTGATCAATGAGATAAATAACGCAGTTTTCAATAGAAATAATATTTTAGAATATTTAGTACACAAAGAGATGATAATTAAAGTAAAAATGTAATTTTTTCAAATTAATACATTAAGATAAAATTAATGAGTTTCTTGAGATATATATCATATGATTTCATCATGAAAATCATAATCATAAACAATCCTAATAACAAGTGAGACTCTTACCAAAAAACCCAACCAATTTGGTTGTTTCTAAATTATGAGCCCAATGAATAAAATAATATTATATAGTTATGTATATCCAATAATATTCATGATATAAAAAATAAATAAAAAAATTGGACAATTTATATACCCCACTAAAAATAAAAAATTTCTTTTTGTCGTATGTGATTCATGGAAATAAATGTTAGATTAAAATCCATGTCCATAGGTCTAACAACATACAAAAATGTTTGAACATCCTATATTATAAATATATATTTATAAATATATTAAAAAACATAATAAAATATATAATATTATATATTATATAATTTTTAGCATTAATCACATTTTTAATAATAATTAATTTTGAAAATCAATAATCTGGTTGATATCTGCTTCGTTTTTCATGTGTGTCATTGTTTGGTAACATCAGTATTTGGTATTAATTATGATTAAATAATCTATATAATTTTAAAAATGATATAAATAAAATATATATTCCTTAAATACATAATTATGTATATTCATAAAAGTCATATATAAAATAATTAATAACATCATTTAGGGAGATGGTTCGTCATACATAAACAAGTACGTTGATTCCATTTTTTCGATGGATGGGAAAAAAGAATGATATAAAATAATTAAAATTTATAGAATAATTTTTACATCATATATATGATATATATTTACTAATTATATCCTTAAAAACTTACATTTAAAAAAATAGAAATGTATCAAATTGCTTCATGGAGGTGCTAGTCCACACATATACATGAGTGATGTTATCATTTTCAGAAGTATTTGAATGAAATTAGGTCGATGTGATATTATAATTTCATAGGATTAATATGATAATAAATAATATATATATTTATTTATATTTATTAATTTAATATGTTAATTTATCCTTCTATTAGAGGTATTTTTTGAAAATGATGAAAATTGGTTTCAGAGGTGATAATACAGTATACACATGATTGATTTTTCACTAACCACTTGATGGAAGATAATATCAATATAAGTTATTAAATTAACATAATAAAATATAAATTTATGTAATATATTGATTATAATATTTTATCTTAGTAAAATAATATTTAATGGATGTGAAAGAATAAATAAAATAAAAAATCTATGATAAAAACGATATATCTTCTTCGAAAAACCTCATTAGGTTCTCATAAGAAGAATTACTATGAGGATTTAATACTCTAATAAATACCTATAGTAATTTTAATGGACATAATTAATGGATTGAATAAGTATTATTTGAAAAAATTGATTTTTATGCGAGAAGAGAAGAGGAGATGAGGTTCCCTTTCATAATTGAGTAGAGTGAAACACTTTTAATATTTCTATGTTTTACAATAATTACATGCCACTTTATTTTATAAAGGCTTCAATAATGGTTTATTATTATAAAATATATGATTTAATGATTAAATATTTACATAAAATAGGAAATATATAATTTCTATATCATTTTAAACTATAATTTTTTAGTTTAACCCCCGATAATCTTATTTTATCCTTACCTGTAATAATAAAGTTTTACTATTTTAACTATTCATTATAATAGAAAATTAAATTTAACTTATTACCTAATATGAAGTATTATTATTCCAAATATTTAATCCATTTTAATGAAATTTTATCCATATAACCAGAATAATTTAACATAAAATTAAACTAGCAATTGAAAAGTAGTTTTCCAATGAAAATGATTTCATATATATATATATAATATTATAAACAATTCAACATTATATTGAGTATAATTAAACAAATTGGATTAATAATAATATAAATTAAGTAATTTATCTTATAAACCATTTAAAATAAAATTTAATATTTTTAATTCCATAAAATAAAATAGTAGAGTTTTATAAAAATTAGTATTCTCACTACATAATTAAAAATTAATATTTTATGAATATTTTAAGAATTTTCCTATAAGATAATAATAATATTTTGATTTAAAAAATTATATAAAATTTTAACCTAAAATTTCTAAAATAGAAAAAATTAATTTTATAATAAGTGTACAAAATGTGAAGAAATATTATTTAGATGAAAAAAATAGCTTTTAGATTGAAACTGGATTTATTTTTATCCAATTAATATGAAAATACAAGATTAAAGATATTAAAAGTTATTTAATATATAATATATGGATTTTGATAAAATAATTCACTAAAATCTTTTAATTTATTTTAATGAGATAGTTAGGTATTATTCGTAAGAAATCGTTTTTTTAACAAATCCATTATTTTCAATGTGTTTTTATTTTTATTTTAAATTAATTGATAATGAAATAATTCATTTTATACATGTGAAAACCATATATTTTTCTTATTTTTTTAATTGTTATTTTTACCCTAAAATCAATTGACTAGAAAATAAATATCTCATGAATATTTGATTTATTTATCTTTGTTCATTTAAACTCAATGTTTCCTCTTACAAAAGCTATCGAAAAATAAAATTTGTTATTTTTTTCATAAAATATCATTTAATTGGCTGATGTATTTATTTTCTAGGATGAATAAAATGAATATTAGTGAATTTTTCTAAAATATAATTAATAAGACACTCGTTTCATTCCATACTGAGATTAACCCTTTATTGTAGTTTTTTTATTTCTCACAATTAAATCGTGGATGTAATCTCCTGTGAATTGAAAATATATTTGAACTTGGTAATATATTAATAAAAACCTGTATATAGGATTTTTTTTTCATATGTGCGTAATTGATCAGGTTTCATGGTATGTTCACAACACAATTCACTATTGTTTTTCCACCCTCATATCATGATTTTATACTGGGTTTATATTATAAATCATATATTTTATATTCAATTAAACATATAATTTGATTAAATAAGATTTGTTTAAAAAGTATTGAAAATTATATTTTAACTTTTTTGATATTTAAATTATATGAGGGTGTGATGTTGAGGTCCCAATATGTAGGGGTTGAAAATGAACCAGATGAAATAGATGAAAAAGTACACACATTCACATATTTCCTCATTTTGAAAAATCTGTCAATTCCAGTTGGAGAATTTTTTTATCCATGCTTCCATTTTTAAAATCCATTATAATATGTATAAGACTAGTAATTTGATCTTTTTTTATTAACCAATGTGACCAGTCCATAAAAAAAAATACTAGAAGTCAGGAATGTATCATAGTATTTTGAAAATCTAACCCATTATAGATGTATAATGAATTTAAAATTTTATAGGGATATAACAAAGAGAAAAATATCCTTGTTTTTTATAAGCTCGATAACTATATTTTATATTCAAAGTCAGATAAAAAATAATTAATATGAAATATATCTGAAAAAACCACTATATCAGACTACCTATAAGTTGGAATATTAGGTACCTTATTTGGGAACATTTTGAAATGGAATGGATGTACTATTTTAGAGATATGTAGGATTATTATCAACATTTTATTTATTCTGGAATGCTAATTTCCCAAAGATGATACTATATCTATTACAAAAAATTAAATAAAATATTGCAATACATATATTTCCATGACCTATTTGGTTTAGATATTTATAGGTTTAGGATAACTCATTATCTTACAAAACCCCTTTATTTCTCATTCCATATGAATTTATCCAAATAAAATTGGAATGTTATTAATCTATATCACTTATTCAATATGTCCCACATTTTCTCCACACATGTTACTCCTCTACACATATCTAGTCTAATACATTTTCTCATAACTTGGTGAAATAGAAACCTAAGAATTGTAAGCTGAAATACTCAGTATGGATAAAAATATAAACAAATAAACGAAAAAATAAATATTGATTTAATTAATATAGCATCTATAAATAAGGATCAAACACCCAAATACAAATTATCTCACAAGAATGAACTAGATCCATGGTTAATAATAATAATAACATAGATATCAATAGACGAATTGACATCTACGGAATGAAAATTATGGAAAACTTATATCATCAAGGAATTATACTAGAAATTATTCTAGCCTTAAATGATAGAAATATAACATCATTATTGGCATCATGGTTGAAACCATGACATTTTACTCGCGTTGGTTATACAAAAACGAAATTTACATTGCATTTTTATTATAAAATCAACAAATTTAATAAAGGGATATCTTATAACAATAACCACCTAAGAATTCATTAATTCCAATGTTTCACTCATATTATTGATATGATTATCAATACATTGAATAAAAAAATCCCTTATGAATAAATAAAAATCCATGTCAAGATATAAAAATATAAATTGTTAATATTTATTTGTCAATAAAAAATCACAGGCCTTCCACAGAAAAAAGGTGGATGGTTAAATTAATACATAATGGGTATTTATGTATAACCATTAAAAATATATATAACAATAACATGTTTCGTTATGTTAAATGTTTTTCTAATTTATGAGTGGAAAATATTTTTATTTATTCATTATCAGACTGAAACTGTATATAATGATGGGTATATAGTTCAAGAAATATTTTCCCATATTATTTGAATTATGGAATCTCATTTAACATCATTCAATATAAGGAAGTAAATATATTTTTTTTTGAAAGTGAATGTATGAAAATAGAAAATTTATTTATATTTTTTAATAAAAAGGAAAAAAATGTTGTGATTGATTATTTATTTGATATAAATGAATATTTCACAAGACATCTACATGAATAAGGTGGCTGATGACATTTGATTAATTTAATTATTCCAGAATAATATTTTATAAAGGGATATAAATAAGTTAAATACAATTTTTTATATACTTGGAACCATAAAATTGTGGATAATTAATGTCATAGATCTTTTGAAAGGAATATAAACTGAATATATTAGAAAATAAGGTGAAAGATAAATTATTTTATAAATCATGAAAAAAACAAGATGACGATTCATATAATAAATAACAATCATGGAAAGAGGTGTTTACATATATTAAAAGAATAGAATGATACTCTAGAATGAAATTTTTATTGTTATCTTAAAATTAGGATGTTATGGGTCAGTTTCATAATTTTTTTTCAACAAAAATTGTGAAATTATTTAATTTTTTTTAAAATAATCATAAATAACTTATCCTTGAAAAACACATAAAAAATATCCTAAGGAAATGTGGACCAGAAGATAAAAAATATCATGGAAGGAAAAAAAGTAATACTAAAAAATATCATTTTTCATGTCCCATGTTATAAAACGATTTATATAAAATTAATTTTGAAATTAAAGGTGAGATGAGATAACAAATAATTGAGTTTCAAAATATAAAAGAGGATGTTTTTAGGAATGATGATATGTAATATGAGGATAAATCATCGATAAAAATGATGGTAATTATTATAAAATATTATATACATTTTAAGATAGATATATATCAAGGTAAAATATTTGAAGTATAATTCCATTTACCACTAAAGAGGATGTAAATATACAATAAGACAAAATTTAAGCATGGTAATAAAGAAATTTTTACAAACTAATATCAATAATTAACATTGTAAATTAATGATGAGATTTTTGTTAACAAAATACATTTCAACTTTTTAATTGAAATCCATTTGAATAAAGAAATTAATATCAGTTTTAAAACTCAAATAATTACCTGAATAAGATAAAATACATTAATGATGCATTAATCAAACATTATTAGTTATAACATTGAAGAAAATATGAAAAATTTATTATAAAATAAAATTTGAGACAATGAACCCCTCACCATTTTCCCCACTTAGTTTAATGTGATATAAAATCATATATAAAAAATAAATAAATAATATTATATTATTTTCTAAAAAAATATTCATCTATGTTATATTTGATATGATTGGTTTATTCTCACTTATTATGAATTAATTAGTTAATTATAGATTATTTTTTACATAGGATCATACTATCATTAATTGTTTCTCACATGCTTTAAGATATAAATTTAAACACCCATTATCTGATAAATGTTTTATAATTCATAAATAATTAATGGTACAAGAAAAGATGACAGAATTTTACTTATGGATCACTTATAATATTCCATAACTGTTTTAGTTGTTTTTGTGTGAAAATTGAGTCTATATTAACTTATTTATGTAATGTATGAGATTGAAGATTGTATGTTTGTAATATGTTCAATACAAAATATAACCTTTACAAAACCATAATAAAACTGTGATTTTCATGTTAAAATTTAATTATATTTGTATTTATGTTCCCATATTATTCAATGATATATTTTTATTCCAAAATTGAGGTAGGTGGGTATACCAAACTAAACTTGAAAATACCATAATTAATAGATGGTTATGGTTATGAATTCCTTTTCATGTAAACTAATATTATTATTATTATAGAATAATAGTGATAATATCTATATAAATCAATGTCCAGAATCATATTTAAAGATATTTTAATAAATACTAATGAAACAAGAGGAAAAATGAGATGTCTTTGTTCAGGTATGTGGTTGTCCAGACAATACCCAATTACTTCTTTTGTTTCCTAATGAATGAGAGGTAATAAAGGTGGGTTATAATTTTTATATTCATAATCATTATTATATTAAATATTTCACATTTATTCCTCTATTACATCCTTATAAAACAGGAATACACGCATTGGTGAAAAATATAAGATATTACTTGGTTGTAGTCCAAAAAAACAAATGATTTTTTTTTTGTTTTTTAAGTGGATGGATTGTAATACACAAAAAATTTTCTATCAGTATAAGAACACTTCAGAATACTAATGATATTGATGTCATTATATTACTTTTGATAGTATAGTTTTGGAAGGGAATTATTATGATGAAATGGATAATTTCTAAATAATACTAACATGGGACATTAAATATTCACATTAATCTCTTCATTGAAATGGATGGGGGTTTTTATCATTGAGTGAGTGAAACTGGTCCTAATTTACAAGTGAAGAAAATGTGAACTTCTGTGTATACTAATTATGTTTCTATAATGTAATTACAGTATTCAAGTGTAATTATATCCAAAATTTATAAATAATAGTGTGTGAAGAGGGATAAGGTTCACAGAGCCTCTAACAATCCTTTCTGAACATGTTTTAAACAAGATTCAATTAATTTTTCCATTATATTATTTTATATTTATAATTTTTTGGCTTTACCATTGTAACTAATTTTTACATATAAAATTTTCTTTTGTTTCCTAAAATTAAATTGTGAATTATTACATAATATAACATTATAATTTTTAAACAATAAATTAATTATATAAAATAAAATATATTTGTGTCATAAAATTATTTTCAATGTTCACACATATAACATGTAAAAATTCTAATTTTGGAAAAGTTTATTTCTACATTAAAATTTATGTACATGCATTAATTTTTAATGCATTATATAATGAAATAATTTTTTTTATGAGACAGAAAATAAAATTAATTATGCATTACATTTAGTCAACAAATGAATATGAATAAAAAAATGTTTAATTAATTTAAATGACCAAATGACATTCTTTTATGAGAAAATATTACTTAATTTCATAAAATTACTATCATAGGTTTTCTAAATTAAAAATAGTATTTAAGAATGTATATTTTTACACTATAATCCAATATTTCTTCAATTAATTGTCTTTATGATCTTCATGGACTTTATGATTAAATCAGAATCTCATAACAATAATTATTTTGGTAAAAACATTATTTTTACTATTCACTTAAATAATAATCTATTTCAAAAATATCCAATAAAATTTATCATAAGAAAATATTACATGATAATTATAAAAGTATTATTTATCTTAAAAATTAATATTCAAAATTTTGATGAATTTACTTTTATATAATCAAAATTAAAATAGAGAAAACTTTTTTAGTAGAAAAATATATTTTAATAAATTTTAGCAACACTTTTACTTATTTAATATAAATTACTAATAAAATAGTATTTAATATATTATTACTATTAATAATATATTTTATAAACAAAATATTTAATTTCATGAATGGAAACATCCAAAAAAATTAGTTGTTGTGATGGTTACATTTTAAAGGGTAAATCTACCTTATTACATTTATATATATATAAATTAATTTTTTATCATTTACATGGTATCAATGAAGAAAATTATAATTATTTTGACATATATTTCATAATATATCTTCCCTTATTTTTTCCAAAAAAAGTCAATGCATATATCACAATATTATAGAATGTTCAACGGTTTATTTCCTTTCAATATTACGTATAAAGAAACCTATTATACAAATTATGTTTCAACGATATATATATATATATATTAAAATCCAAAGGAGTTTCATTTTTTACCCTTAAATACACTACTTCCTTAGAATTTTAATTTTTAATTATAGTAAAAATTAGTTAGGGGTATCCAAAATATAGGCATACCTTAGGATATATTTTTTATTGAATATTCTAACACAATATATTAGCTACAAATAAGAAAAATTTCATTTCTAATGGACTTATTATCCTTTTTCATCATTTTTCCTAGATAAATCATTTCCTTAATTCTTCCTTCTTTATATATGAATCATCTTCTAGTTCCTTCTAGACATTTATCTAGGTATTTATCTTGATATTCATGACATATGAGATATTTAATATTCTCTCCTTCTTCATCTTTGTTTGGTAAAATCATATTTTAATTTTTCCATATCCTCTTTGGCATTATTTGTAATTAAATTATGTTTACATTTTTATCTACAATTCTTGATTTTTTTTTGTATAGTAAAAATAATTCTCAGAATACTTATTATCCCATTAGGTTTACCTTTATAGAAATCTCAAAATAATCCATAGAAACCATAATTTAAATGATTTAATCAGGCATCAAACATTACTAAAACCATAATAAATTTACATGAGCCATGAATAATTAACACCCTAATTGTAATGAAATTCCAATATCAAAGGCTATACACACATTAAAATGTGATCACCATCAAGAATGGTTAAAAATAATGATAATAAAATGATCATACATTGTAAATAGAAATATAAAATAGCCCCAAAATGGTAATGAAATTCCCATATCAAGGTTCATGACATCATTATCAAGGTTCATCAAGGGTCTAGTCTCTATAACTATGTTCTGACACTAACTATAATTATCACTCATTCTATGAACTCCTAAAACACACATCAAATAAAATAATATGATTTTTAGAGGAATATAGATGAATGAAAATTCTATAGTGTTTAAAAAACATAATCACTGACAACCATCATCAATGATATTATCTGAGCCTAGTTAAATGAAGAAGAATGTACCCCTCTTGGATAGAGATAAGACGAGTAATCACCCATATAACTCCATAAAAACATCATAGAACACCATGAATACTCAATATGGTTGTTGACACACCAACACTATAATTACCCCAATAGAAGATATAAGGAATCATCTTCTGTTCTATAACAACTTCAATCCATGATATGATAATAATGAAGAGAGGAAATTCAATAAAATAGAAATACTCAATGAAGACGTTCAATGAATCATTCAACACTAGAAGAAGTATTGATTAAGGGAGATTCAATGCCTTATATAGACGAAATATAATATATGATAAACCTAAATGAGGAATAATCCATGTCTAATTGGTCTAAAAACTAAACATTTAAAGGGTTTTTCCTTATTTTGTACAAAATTGTTTGATAATCAAGAAATATATATGAAATGGTGTAAATTTGAGTAATAGGGGTTATGAATCAATTAATGGTATCAATAAAATAATAAAATTAATTTATAACAATTTAACCACTGATTATTTCAATATTGGATGGAAAATGACATTGAATCCAGCTATTTCAAAAATAATGATAATGAAATATCATGTACCATGGACTAATAATAGTCCTAGTGTTATTGGGTTTTTTTAAAAACAACATTTCCACACTATTATGTGTAACAACATGAGATTTTATGAGAATTATTATTTTTAATTCCATTGATTTCTTGTGTTGTATGCTACACCAAGATTACCTTGCACTATACACAGCACCGTATTAGCATGCAGTATACACAACACTATTCTTGGATCATGTTACACACAATTTTGATAGTAGTTATTCTACGAAAAATTATATATATATATATATATATATATTAAATGTATATATATATATATTAAATGTATAAATGAATTATGGTTGAATTCTATAATAAGAAACAACGGAGGAGTCTTGCACAACATGCAACCCTGACTTGGCTTCCATTACACGCAATCACGACCTTCCTCGATAGCGTGTGTAGTACGCAATACCGGGTTTTAATAAACAACGATATATTATTATAATATTATTATGAACTAGCCATTATAAATAGTATTAAATAAAATTTGAATTTTATAACATTATTATTCATCTTACACATTTTCTAGAACATGGTATAAGAACAAAATAATTTTTTTCGGGTAAAATAAGTATTTTTCAAAAAATGTTGTTTTGCCGCCTTTTGATGGCGCACCCACTTTAAATCTAGTTGTTGACATGTTTATAAGTTAAATTGTACAAAATAAATGATTATTTTGAATCAGGATATAAAAATTTACATTGGATAAAGTTTTGATATTTTTCTGATAACTTTCATATTTTAATGAATTGTAAAAACACGCTATATTTTATTTAAAAACAACTTTTTCATTATAATAATTTATTTGGTTAAATTATAATAATGAATGGTTTTATAGTATAAATAGATTATATTTTTACCATTTAATATAATGTATGTCATTAGCATTGATTTTACCTTGAATTTGTAGGTTAAATCAATTCAGTCTTTTGCAATATATTAAACAAAAACCCGTTTTCTTTCGACAACGAGATTAATTTTAATTTAATTTCTGAAACTTTTATGTATTGAATTTGGAAAAATGGATTCCATATTTGTAATAAGTGGGTCCAAATTATGTAAATAATCTACTTTTTATTTTTGGGCATTATGAATAGTAACTACGGTAAATTTTATTTACCATAGTTAAAGGTAAATCAGGTAATTATGGATAAATATAAGATTATAAAATTACCCTAACACCTGCCAAAATATTATTGGATGAATAAAAGTCGACCCATATCACCTAAGGGTCATATTAGATTCATTCTATGGGCTTTTTTCCATGAAAATAATTTAATTATCATAAAAACCAAAGAAAGTGACAACATGTACCTTTCATAAATCTTATAAGTATAATAATTTTAGTTTAGTGATACAATTCATGAAACTTCGGATATAAATAGTCTCCAGAATGATAATTACCTTATCCACATCATATGAATTTATTTAGAATTTTTAGGGATTAAATAATTATCATTATAGGATACATAATAGTGATGTTGAAATTATTTTATGAAAAGAAATATCAAATAAATGGTTTTAAAAATATTAAAATAAATATTATATAAACTATTTAATGTGCTCCACTAATTTTAAAGATAAATATTAAATTTTATGAATCTATCAAATCTTTTAGTTTGAACATATCTTCTGTATATTGTTTATTTAAATTCAAATAAATGAATAGTGTTAAAATCGACACTATTGTTATTTTATAAAAATAACATATTATAAAATTGTTTAAAAATCACCAAAATATTTAAAAACTATAAATTTAAATTTAAATGGTCGAAAATATCATAAAGTGTCAATTTATGGAAAATTTACAACACATATGTGATTATTTATAATAATTTAAAATTTAGAATATTATTACCACAAATAAAATAAAATTGATAAATAAGGATAAATCAAATTGATAATGTTCAAAACAAATTACTAACATGTCTAAATTTTATTTTTTGATGATATTACAACCCTATATCATATAATATACTGATATTAGTCATTTTGAAAGTTTCTAAGTGGGGTTGGCATTTAATATAAACTAATATTTCTTATATTTTCAAAGGTGCCCCTCTCCTCCCTTATAAAAGGGAATCTCCTCCCTCTTGTAAGAGCCCAAGATTTTATAAAAAAAAATATTCTTTTTAATTTTATTAAAGTCTTGTGTTGTACGCTACACCAAAAGGAGCTTGCACAACACGCATCCTTGACTTGCCTTGCATTACACACAATCATGACCTTCCTCGATAGCGTGTGTAATACGCAATACCGAGTTTCACTAAACAACGATATGCTATTAAAATATTATTAAAACTAGCCGTTATGAATAGTAATAACCACTTTTTAAAACTCTGTAAATCTTATTTTTCAAAATGAACTTCATTTTTGGATTGGGAGTATCGAATTTAGCCTAAGGTGAAATTTTGGTACTTTTCGGATAACTTTCATATTCTGATGAATAGTGAAAATTACTAAATTATAATTAAAAACAACTTTTTTAATCGAAATAATTAATAGTGATAAATCATTAATTTGAGTGGTTTTAAAATATATTTAGAATATATTTTTACAATTTAATACAATATTGGTCATTGGATGTAATTTCACATTTAAACTAGACCTAAACAAGTGTCAATCTTTTGATAGATATTGTTTCTTAAAAACACGCTATTTGTTTTAACAGCGGGATTTAATTATAAAATTAATTAATGCAACTTTTATGTAATGAATTTGGTAAAATAGACTTCATTTTTGAATTCGGAATATGAAATATAGCTTGGGATGAAATTTTGGCACTGTTCTGAAAAACATCAATTTTTGATGAATAGTGAAACTTCTAAGTGGTAGTTAAAAACTGAATTTTTCATAAAACATAATTTTACCGCTTCTGTGAATGGAATTTCAAAAATCCGAGAGACACGGTTGATGTCAGTAAGTAAAATGTGGTTCAATGAGATGAAAATAATTTTTGGTGAATAGTAACTTTTTACTTTTTTTTTACCGCGGTTAATAGTAAATAGGGTAACTAAGGGTAAATATGATATTAATATTACCCTAAAACATGTCCTAATTCTATTGGACAAGTTTAATTCGACTAAAAACAAACTTAGGAATAAAATATGACCATTTAGGCCCACTTGGATTAGATTAGGACATTTATTATTAATTTATTTAAAGAAGGGTTAAAATAGTTAAAATCAAAGTTTAATAAGTAAATCATTTTTAATATGGGGTTATACATAAGATAAATTCTATTGTAAATATTAATTAGAAAGCTAAAAAGATTTACTACATGATGGTAGTTTATTTGTAATTTTTAGACATCAAATAAGTTAATTTATTTATGACACAATGATGATGCAGTAATTATCTTATTAATGAAATATTGACATAATTGATGTTATAAACACCAAAATAAATATAATTTGAGACTTTTTATGAATTCCACTAATTTTCTAGGTTACTATGATATATAAGTGTTGATTTAATCAACTTGGTTCGAACATATAATTCTGTTATGACTTTCACAAAAATCATATATCAAATAGTGTCAAAATTGACACAAAATAGTTTTTAAATCAAATATTATATTATTAATTGTTATTTTATTCCTAAAAATCTAAGGTTCGGCCAAATGACTTAGATAAGGATATATATTTTAATAATAAACAATTTGAGGTTCGTTTGGCATGTTATAGTAAGTGTATTAACCATATAGTGAAAGAAAACAAAAAGACACGGTAAAAGTTAAATTATTTAACTTAGAGTTAAATCTAATTGATAAGGTTAAAATAATAACCTAAACTTGTCTAAATCCTATTGGTTGATAGGATTTCGACCCGTCCCCACTTTATCTTCGAAATAAGACCATTTGGAACCATTATAAACCAATTTTGACATTAATATAAAATAATATTTTGAGGTATTCCTAAGGTGCCCCTCTCCTCCCTTATAAAAGGACACCTCCTCCCCCTCCTCCTCACACCAATTTGAGCACTCAAGCTCGGCCAACCCCTGCCAAAATCTATTCTCCACTTCCCTAGAAACATCCCAGAGGTTCTGGCTTTCCTCAAAGACCAATTTTAGTTCCCTAAGAGGAGGTCTCTAAAAGGCACTTCAAAGAAGAGGTAATTACCGTTACCAATTCTTTCATCTTTATTTCTTCTTCCACTTCTTCTTATTAGGTTGTTTCATTATGAAGTAATAAAATCAGTATCACTCATATACTGATATGTTATTATATGTATGAAACAACCCTATTTCACCATCTATCTATCCTACGGAAAAAGAAATCACCGCGCGTGCGTACGTACGGAATACCGTCTCCACGCCGTGGTGTAATCTATTTTCCACCACCACCTTACATGGATGGGTATAATGGTGTAAAGAATAACTATACATAGTTATTAAAACATCATATTGATTCTGATATATTGTATAATCCACTCCAATTCAATTCAATATTTATGGAAATGATATCATCGCTCGTGCGTACGTACGGACTACCGTCTCCACGACGCGATGAGATTCATTCTCCATGTTAACCATTTAAGAATGATTATAAAGTATATATAAGAAATAATAATGAAATATATGACATTATAAAGCTACTGTATTTATGTATATATATATATGTATGTCATCTACTTACTTCCATTCAAGACAATAGGGAAAGGAAAACAGCGTTCATGCGTACGTACGGACTACCGTCTCCATGAACGGTGTTTTTCATTTCATTTATCTATCTGTTATATATATATATATATAATGAATATATATGATATATAAATCATATTTTATATTTTGGAAGTAAGTAAATCATGATATAAGTAATAATAATGTCAAGAACAACAAGTCAAAACACCTACGATAAAAGAAACGATTTTGCCCAAAACGCTTCTTTAACATGGAATTTACAAAAGAACGGGTAATATAATGTCATAATTGAACCATATATGATATCATAACAATGAATATGATTATGTAATAAGTCAATGACATTATTTAAACCATTATACAGGAGCTTCGGACACGTACAAAGCAAATCGGACCTAAGGTAAGGAAAATATCACAATCTCACTTTTATCCGAGATTGTTTTTACATTGGTAATTACTGGGGTGTATTTTATCATCCACATCCATGTTTCCTCAATATGTAATATTATTTCAATCCTTCTACAATATTTTATATCCAATTTTACCCTTCGGTAAGTTTTTTTGTAAAAGATATGAAAGGAATCTCTTGTCGTTTTTCGTACGAGGTACTTTTTGACTTTTCCGACAAAAGTACGAAGAATGTTTTTTTTAACTTATACGGCATGAATGGATTTTTAAAACATTGTTTCCAAGAAGCTTCCTTTACAAGTTTTCATGTTTATTTTTAATCAACTTCTTTTATTATAAAGTTGTATGACATGTTATGAAAGGAAAAATGTTTTTGAAGAAGAAAGGATATTTTCCTCAAGAATGGAGTTCAAGTGTTTTATCAAAATTATTTTCCATCTAAGATAATAAAGGGTTCTGTTTTTATCCCTATTATTAAATTGATTTGTTCATGTTGTGATGGAATTATTTTTATGAATTCCTTTATCTTATATGAATTGTTTTATGATGTCATGTTGTTTAAGAATCCCATTTTTATTACATGGGTTATGCGATGAAGTATGATTTATGATTATGTGGCACACATAAGAAAGGATTCATTATAAGATGGGTGGGACCTATATCTCCCTCCAATGAATTGGGTAAAGATTTTATATCTCATGAGATAGACAGGGCTGGAACGGTAGGTTATACCGGTTCAGTGAAACAGGACTGAAACGAGGGTTACTCGATTCAGAAAGGGACTTTGTCCACTAAGATAGTCTTGGCAATTAGTCTTGACTAACAAGAAATGATTCTCTATGATTATGTGTGTATGCCACAAAGTTTCATGTTTTAAGTTATGATTATTGGGATTACTTTTTCACTGCCATGATTTATCCCATGATTATGAAATTATGCTCTCTTTTGCAGGTTATGATTTCCAAAATGTTATGTTCTTATTAATATGATGTGATTGATATTTATTTTGTTTACCCTTACTGAGAATTTGAGCTCACCCTTTTATGTTTTCTTTTCCCCAGGATATAAAGAAAGGTTTTAGGTAAAAAAAAGGAAGATCTTTATGGGAGATTTTGAAGATCTTTCACCACGATTAGAAGATTATAGTCCGAGTTTCCAAAGACACTAAACTATTACGGTCCTTGTGTGTGTGTTTTTGTAATGTACTAAGTATTCCGCAAAAGTAATTTAATGTCAATGTACGTCAAGATACGGGTCTCTACAGTTGGTATCAGAGGAAAGGTTTAGTCAACCTTTGGAAACTAGGATGAGAAAACGTTAGTGAGATCCCTAGAGATATTTCTATTGTATGTCTAGGGATGTCTCTAAAGTTAAGTATACGTATAGGTTATAGTCCTAGAATTGCGCTAACGATCTTCGAATTTAACCTAAGATGTTAGATATTGAGGGTACTACCCCTTTATTATGTTGTTTTCCCTAGCATGATTTTTGCCTCTCACACTATTCTTTTTGGGTTTTATAAAATGGCTGGAAACAAGATGATTCACAATAATGGAGGATATGATGGACAATGGAATGATATTCTTCATAATGAAATGGGATTTGGAAGTCCAAACATCATTATTATGCCGAATCAGCAATCTCATAATATGATCAATAAAGTAAAATTTGGTAAGTTTCCTGACTCGGCTAATAAGAGAAAGATGGAGTTTCATGATGATCATAGAGGAAAGAAAGTTCAATTTCCCCTATGTAATTCATGTGGGAAGAGGAATCAAGGAGAATGTTTCAAAGGAACTAGAAGATGCTTTGGGTGTGGAAAAGAAGGACACAAAGCAAGTAAGTGCAAATGAAAAGGTTCAGTTAACACCATGGATGAGGATAATGGTATTGCTACGACATCAACAATGGTTAAATGCTTTAAATGTGGAATGTACGGGCATTATGCAAATCAATGCCCTAAGGGAAAGTCTCATGAAGAGAATCAGTATGGTCGTATGGGAAGTATTTATGTTGATGATGATGAAGAAACTACAAATGATATGTGAGATGAAAGAAATGTTAAAGCTCGATCAATGGTCTAAGAATGTAGTGGAATGATTACATGTTTATCATGTGTAATGTTGTATAAGTAATCTCATGGAATAAGGAGACAACAAAGGATTGTTACACTGTTGTCTTTCCTTAAGTTTTAAAAGTGTATGATGAATGGTACCAGTAACCATGAAAGGTTATTCAGATACTTTTGGAAAGTAGATGATAAGTGCATAATGAAAGGATAAGAAGATAATGAGATGTTTGATTGTATTCATGAGCTCATGATTGATATAAGGACTAAGTTTGAGTATATAGAATTTTGAGGATTTTGGTATGTGAAAAGTGTTAACTTTTAACTGCATTCATGTTTTCACTAAGGTATTCAAGAGAATACACGATTAAGGACTTTGAATGTTTTGAATGTGACCAACAAAACATATCTTATGATATATGGGGATCGATGATGGTGTTAAATCTCTGGTAATCGTTTTCACTATGTTGTGAACTGCAGTATTATGGATAAGCCTAAATATTGGAATGGATTATGTTGGACATAAGTTAGTATTGTTTAAGGATAGAAGTTTTTTCGATATTATTTATGGGATGTTATAGTAATATAGTTTTAGAAAAAGGACAACCTGCAGGACGGGCGACAGCCCATCGCTTCGGACAAGGCTGTGGGAATCGAACCCACAACCGAAGTGTGACTGGCCTTTATCGCCTACCACTGGCCTACAGGAAGTCCCTGTTTAGTAGAAACTAGTTTTATTATATTAAGCAGTATGATATATGAAGTATAAGTCCATTTTAGGAGCTATATATGATTAATCTCACTATAGATCGACTTATGTATATAATTTTTGCTAACCTTTTGTTTGAGACAGATGGAATGACCCGTCATTCTATCACATGATCTTCTAACACTTCACGAATAACAAATTCAACTTCATTTATTTAAGAGATGAAGTGGAAATTGTTCTAGGCACGAAAAATAGTGAGATTATACCAAAATAAAGAAATTATTTATTCCAATTCAAATTTTCAACTTTCGGGAAATGATCTTGAAAACCAATAATGTTGTCCTAGTGATCTTATACCTGATGAATAAGATGGTACCTTAGATCGTCACAAATTTATGGATTTGTGATTATTGGCTTTTCCATAGCCATGTTCTCTACCACTCTCCATCAGAACATGATGGTAAGATTTCTCTTCCATATTAATATTTTCACCTATGTGGAAACCCAATGATTAGTTTATTTGGGTAACCGTTACGTTTCATACTTTTGTTTTTAAAGATTGGTTTTGATATTTCTTTTTACGATGTGGGTTTCTATTAAAGAAACTTTCAAATAGTAAACCATTTATAACCCTGATGAATTTCGAGGGCGAAATTCATTTTAAGGGGGGTAGAATGTAACAGCCCAAGATTTTATAAAAAAAAATATTCTTTTTAATTTTATTAAAGTCTTGTGTTGTACGCTACACCAAAAGGAGCTTGCACAACACGCATCCTTGACTTGCCTTGCATTACACGCAATCATGACCTTCCTCGATAGCGTGTGTAATACGCAATACCAAGTTTCACTAAACAACGATATGTTATAAAAATATTATTAAAACTAGCCGTTATGAATAGTAATAACCACTTTTTAAAACTCTGTAAATCTTATTTTTCAAAATGAACTTCATTTTTGGATTCGGAGTATCGAATTTAGCCTAAGTTGAAATTTTGGTACTTTTCGGATAACTTTCATATTCTGATGAATAGTGAAAATTACTAAATTATAATTAAAAACAACTTTTTTAATCGAAATAATTAATAGTGATAAATCATTAATTTGAGTGGTTTTAAAATATATTTAGAATATATTTTTACAATTTAATACAATGTTGGTCATTGGATGTAATTTCACATTTAAACTAGACCTAAACAAGTGTCAATCTTTTGATAGATATTGTTTCTTAAAAACACGCTATTTGTTTTAACAGCGGGATTTAATTATAAAATTAATTAATGCAACTTTTATGTAATGAATTTGGTAAAATAGACTTCATTTTTGAATTCAGAATATGAAATATAGCTTGGGATGAAATTTTGGCACTGTTCTGAAAAACATCAATTTTTGATGAATAGTGAAACTACTAAGTGGTAGTTAAAAAACTGAATTTTTCATAAAACATAATTTTACCGCTTCTGTGAATGGAATTTCAAAAATCCGAGAGACACGGTTGATGTCAGTAAGTAAAATGTGGTTCAATGAGATGAAAATAATTTTTGGTGAATAGTACCTTTTTACTTTTTTTTACCGCGGTTAATAGTAAATAGGGTAACTAAGGGTAAATATGATATTAATATTACCCTAACACATGTCCTAATTCTATTGGACAAGTGTAATTCGACCAAAAACAAACTTAGGAATAAAATATGACCATTTAGGCCCACTTGGATTAGATTAGGACATTTATTATTAATTTATTTAAAGAAGGGTTAAAATAGTTAAAATCAAAGTTTAATAAGTAAATCATTTTTAATATGGGGTTATACATAAGATAAATTCGATTGTAAATATTCATTAGAAAGATACAAATATTTACTACATGATGGTAGTTTATTTGTAATTTTTAGACATCAAATAAGTTAATTTATTTATGACACAATGATGATGCAGTAATTATCTTATTAATGAAATATTGACATAATTGATGTTATAAACACCAAAATAAATATAATTTGAGACTTTTTATGAATTCCACTAATTTTATAGGTTACTATTATATATAAGTGTTGATTTAATAAACTTGGTTCGAACATATAATTCTGTTATGACTTTCACAAAAATCATATATCAAATAGTGTCAAAATTGACACAAAATAGTTTTTAAATCAAATATTATATTATTAATTGTTATTTTATTCCTAAAAATCTAAGGTTCGGCCAAATGACTTAGATAAGGATATATATTTTAATAATAAACAATTTGAGGTTCGTTTGGCATGTTATAGTAAGTGTATTAACCATATAGTGAAAGAAAACAAAAAGACACGGTAAAAGTTAAATTATTTAACTTAGAGTTAAATCTAATTGATAAGGTTAAAATAATAACCTAAACATGTCTAAATCCTATTGGTTGATAGGATTTCGACCCGTCCCCACTTTATCTTCGAAATAAGACCATTTGGAACCATTATAAACCGATTTTGACATTAATATAAAATAATATTTTGAGGTATTCCTAAGGTGCCCCTCTCCTCCCTTATAAAAGGACACCTCCTCCCCCTCCTCCTCACACCAATTTGAGCACTCAAGCTCGGCCAACCCCTGCCAAAATCTCTTCTCCACTTCCCTAGCAACATCCCAGAGGTTCTGGTCTTCCTCAAAGACCAATTTTAGTTCCCTAAGAGGAGGTCTCCAAAAGGTGCTTCAAAGAAGAGGTAATTACCGTTACCAATTCTTTCATCTTTATTTCTTCTTCCACTTCTTCTCATTAGGTTGTTTCATTATGAAGTAATAACATCAGTATCACTCATATACTGATATGTTATTATAAGTATGAAACAACCATATTTCACCATCTATCTATCCTACGGAAAAAGAAATCACCGCGCGTGCGTACGTACGGAATACCGTCTCCACGCCGTGGTGTAATCTATTTTCCACCACCACCTTACATGGATGGGTATAATGGTGTAAAGAATAACTATACATAGTTATTAAAACATCATATTGATTCTGATATATTGTATAATCCACTCCAATTCAATTCAATATTTATGGAAATGATATCATCGCTCGTGCGTACGTACGGACTACCGTCTCCACGACGCGATGAGATTCATTCTCCATGTTAACCATTTAAGAATGATTATAAAGTATATATAAGAAATAATAATGAAATATATGACATTATAAAGCTACTGGATTTATGTATATATATATATATGTATGTCATCTACTTACTTCCATTCAAGACAATAGGGAAAGGAAAACAGCGTTCATGCGTACGTACGGACTACCGTCTCCATGAACGGTGTTTTTCATTTCATTTATCTATCTGTTATATATATATATATATAATGAATATATATGATATATAAATCATATTTTATATTTTGGAAGTAAGTAAATCATGATATAAGTAATAATAATGTCAAGAACAACAAGTCAAAACACCTACGATAAAAGAAACGATTTTGCCCAAAACGCTTCTTTAACATGGAATTTACAAAAGAACGGGTAATATAATGTCATAAGTGAACCATATATGATATCATAACAATGAATATGATTATGTAATAAGTCAATGACATTATTTAAACCATTATACAGGATCTTCGGACACGTACAAAGCAAATCGGACCTAAGGTAAGGAAAATATCACAATCTCACTTTTATCCGAGATTGTTTTTACATTGGTAATTACTGGGGTGTATTTTATCATCCACATCCATGTTTCCTCAATATGTAATATTATTTCAATCCTTCTACAATATTTTATATCCAATTTTACCCTTCGGTAAGTTTTTTTGTAAAAGATATGAAAGGAATCTCTTGTCGTTTTTCGTACGAGGTACTTTTTGACTTTTCCGACAAAAGTACGAAGAATGTTTTTTTTAACTTATACGGCATGAATGGATTTTTAAAACATTGTTTCCAAGAAGCTTCCTTTACAAGTTTTAAAGTTTATTTTTAATCAACTTCTTTTATTTTAAAGTTGTATGACATGTTATGAAAGGAAAAATGTTTTTGAAGAAGAAAGGATATTTTCCTCAAGAATGGAGTTCAAGTGTTTTATCAAAATTATTTTCATCTAAGATAATAAAGGGTTCTGTTTTTATACCTATTATTAAATTGATTTGTTCATGTTGTGATGGAATTATTTTTATGAATTCCTTTATCTTATATGAATTTTTTTATGATGTCATGTTGTTTAAGAATCCCATTTTTATTACATGGGTTATGCGATGAAGTGTGATTTATGATTATGTGGCACACATAAGAAAGGATTCATTATAAGATGGGTGGGACCTATATCTCCCTCCAATGCATTGGGTAAAGATTTTATATCTCATGAGATAGACAGGGCTGGAACGGTAGGTTATACCGGTTCAGTGAAACAGGACTAAAACGAGGGTTACTCGATTCAGAAAGGGACTTTGTCCACTAAGATAGTCTTGGCAATTAGTCTTGACTAACAAGAAATGATTCTCTATGATTATGTGTGTATGCCACAAAGTTTCATGTTTTAAGTTATGATTATTGGGATTACTTTTTCACTGCCATGATTTATCCCATGATTATGAAATTATGCTCTCTTTTGCAGGTTATGATTTCCAAAATGTTATGTTCTTATGAATATGATGTGATTGATATTTATTTTGTTTACCCTTACTGAGCATTTGAGCTCACCCTTTTATGTTTTCTTTTCCCCAGGATATAAAGAAAGGTTTTAGGTAAAAAAAAGGAAGATCTTTATGGGAGATTTTGAAGATCTTTCACCACGATTAGAAGATTATAGTCCGTGTTTCCAAAGACACTAAACTATTACGGTCCTTATGTGTGTGTTTTTGTAATGTACTAAGTATTCCGCAAAAGTAATGTAATGTCAATGTACGTCAAGATACGGGTCTCTACAGTTGGTATCAGAGGAAAGGTTTAGTCAACCTTTGGAAACTAGGATGCGAAAACGTTAGTGAGATCCCTAGAGATATTTCTAAGGTATGTCTAGGGATATCTCTAAAGTTAAGTATACGTATAGGTTATAGTCCTAGAATTGCGCTAACGATCTTCGAATTTAACCTAAGATGTTAGATATTGAGGGTACTACCCCTTTATTATGTTGTTTTCCCTAGCATGATTTTTGCCTCTCACACTATTCTTTTTGGGTTTTATAAAATGGCTGGAAACAAGATGATTCACAATAATGGAGGATATGATGGACAATGGAATGATATTCTTCATAATGAAATGGGATTTGGAAGTCCAAACATCATTATTATGCCGAATCAGCAATCTCATAATATGATCAATAAAGTAAAATTTGGTAAGTTTCCTGACTCGGCTAATAAGAGAAAGATGGAGTTTCATGATGATCATAGAGGAAAGAAAGTTCAATTTCCCCTATGTAATTCATGTGGGAAGAGGCATCAAGGAGAATGTTTCAAAGGAACTGGAAGATGCTTTGGGTGTGGAAAAGAAGGACACAAAGCAAGTAAGTGCAAAGGAAAAGGTTCAGTTAACACCATGGATGAGGATAATGGTATTGCTACGACATCAACAATGGTTAAATGCTTTAAATGTGGAATGTACGGGCATTATGCAAACCAATGCCCTAAGGGAAAGTCTCATGAAGAGAATCAGTATGGTCGTATGGGAAGTATTTATGTTGATGATGATGAAGAAACTACAAATGATATGTGAGATGAAAGAAATGTTGAAGCTCGATCAATGGTCTAAGAATGTAGTGGAATGATTACATGTTTATCATGTGTAATGTTGTATAAGTAATCTCATGGAATAAGGAGACATCAAAGGATTGTTACACTGTTGTCTTTCCTTAAGTTTTGAAAGTGTATGATAAATGGTACCAGTAACCATGAAAGGTTATTCAGATAATTTTGGAAAGTAGATGATAAGTGCATAATGAAAGGATAAGAAGATAATGAGATGTTTGATTGTATTCATGAGCTCATGATTGATATAAGGACTAAGTTTGAGTATATAGAATTTTGAGGATTTTGGTATGTGAAAAGTGTTAACCTTTAACTGCATTCATGTTTTCACTAAGGTATTCAAGAGAATACACGATTAAGGACTTTGAATGTTTTGAATGTAACCAACAAAACATATCTTATGATATATGGGGATCGATGATGGTGTTAAATCTCTGGTAATCGTTTTCACTATGTTGTGAACTGCAGTATTATGGATAAGCCTAAAGATTGGAATGGATTATGTTGGACATAAGTTAGTATTGTTTAAGGATAGAAGTTTTTTCGATATTATTTATGGGATGTTATAGTAATATAGTTTTAGAAAAAGGACAACCTGCAGGACGGGCGACAGCCCATCGCTTCGGACAAGGCTGTGGGAATCGAACCCACAACCGAAGTGCGACTGGCCTTTATCGCCTACCACTGGCCTATAGGAAGTCCCTGTTTAGTAGAAACTTGTTTTATTATATTAAGCAGTATGATATATGAAGTATAAGTCCATTTTAGGAGCTATATATGATTAATCTCACTATAGATCGACTTATGTATATAATTTTTGCTAACCTTTTGTTTGAGACAGATGGAATGACCCGTCATTCTATCACATGATCTTCTAACACTTCACGAATAACAAATTCAACTTCATTTATTTAAGAGATGAAGTGGAAATTGTTCTAGGCACGAAAAATAGTGAGATTATACCAAAATAAAGAAATTATTTATTCCAATTCAAATTTTCAACTTTAGGGAAATGATCTTGAAAACCAAAAATGTTGTCCTAGTGATCTTATACCTGATGAATCAGATGGTACCTTAGATCGTCACAAATTTATGGATTTGTGATTATTGGCTTTTCCATAGCCATGTTCTCTACCACTCTCCATCAGAACATGATGGTTAGATTTCTCTTCCATATCCATATTTTCACCTATGTGGAAACCCAATGATTAGTTTATTTGGGTAACCGTTACGTTTCATACTTTTTTTTTAAAGATTGGTTTTGATATTTCTTTTTACGATGTGGGTTTCTATTAAAGAAACTTTCAAATAGTAAACCATTTATAACCCCGATGAATTTCGAGGGCGAAATTCATTTTAAGGGGGGTAGAATGTAACAGCCCAAGATTTTATAAAAAAAATATTCTTTTTAATTTTATTAAAGTCTTGTGTTGTACGCTACACCAAAAGGATCTTGCACAACACGCATCCTTAACTTGCCTTGCATTACACGCAATCATGACCTTCCTCGATAGCGTGTGTAATACGCAATACCGAGTTTCACTAAACAATGATATGTTATTAAAATATTATTAAAACTAGCCATTATGAATAGTAATAACCACTTTTTAAAACTCTGTAAATCTTATTTTTCAAAATGAACTTCATTTTTGGATTCGGAGTATCGAATTTAGCCTAAGGTGAAATTTTGGTACTTTTCGGATAACTTTCATATTCTGATGAATAGTGAAAATTACTAAATTATAATTAAAAACAACTTTTTTAATCGAAATAATTAATAGTGATAAATCATTAATTTGAGTGGTTTTAAAATATATTTAGAATATATTTTTACAATTTAATACAATGTTGGTCATTGGATGTAATTTCACATTTAAACTAGACCTAAACAAGTGTCAATCTTTTGATAGATATTATTTCTTAAAAACACGCTATTTGTTTTAACAGCGGTATTTAATTATAAAATTAATTAATGTAACTTTTATGTAATGAATTTGGTAAAATAGACTTCATTTTTGAATTCGGAATATGAAATATAGCTTGGGATGAAATTTTGGCACTGTTCTGAAAAACATCAATTTTTGATGAATAGTGAAACTACTAAGTGGTAGTTAAAAAACTGAATTTTTCATAAAACATAATTTTACCGCTTCTGTGAATGGAATTTCAAAAATCCGAGAGACACGGTTGATGTCAGTAAGTAAAATGTGGTTCAATGAGATGAAAATAATTTTTGGTGAATAGTAACTTTTTACTTTTTTTTTACCGCGGTTAATAGTAAATAGGGTAACTAAGGGTAAATATGATATTAATATTACCCTAACACATGTCCTAATTCTATTGGACAAGTGTAATTCGACCAAAAACAAACTTAGGAATAAAATATGACCATTTAGGCCCACTTGGATTAGATTAGGACATTTATTATTAATTTATTTAAAGAAGGGTTAAAATAGTTAAAATCAAAGTTTAATAAGTAAATAATTTTTAATATGGGGTTATACATAAGCTAAATTCGATTGTAAATATTCATTAGAAAGCTAAAAAGATTTACTACATGATGGTAGTTTATTTGTAATTTTTAGACATCAAATAAGTTAATTTATTTATGACACAATGATGATGCAGTAATTATCTTATTAATGAAATATTGACATAATTGATGTTATAAACACCAAAATAAATATAATTTGAGACTTTTTATGATTTCCACTAATTTTCTAGGTTACTATGATATATAAGTGTTGATTTAATCAACTTGGTTCGAACATATAATTCTGTTATGACTTTCACAAAAATCATATATCAAATAGTGTCAAAATTGACACAAAATAGTTTTTAAATCAAATATTATATTATTAATTGTTATTTTATTCCTAAAAATCTAAGGTTCTGCCAAACGACTTAGATAAGGATATATATTTTAATAATAAACAATTTGAGGTTCGTTTGGCATGTTATAGTAAGTGTATTAACCATATAGTGAAAGAAAACAAAAAGACACGGTAAAAGTTAAATTATTTAACTTAGAGTTAAATCTAATTGATAAGGTTAAAATAATAACCTAAACTTGTCTAAATCCTATTGGTTGATAGGATTTCGACCCATACCCACTTTAGCTTCAAAATAAGACCATTTGGAACCATTATAAACCGATTTTGACATTAATATAAAATAATATTTTGAGGTATTCCTAAGGTGCCCCTCTCCTCCCTTATAAAAGGACACCTCCTCCCCCTCCTCCTCACACCAATTTGAGCACTCAAGCTCGGCCAACCCCTGCCAAAATCTCTTCTCCACTTCCCTAGCAACATCCTAGAGGTTCTGGTCTTCCTCAAAGACCAATTTTAGTTCCCTAAGAGGAGGTCTCCAAAAGGCGCTTCAAAGAAGAGGTAATTACCGTTACCAATTCTTTCATCTTTATTTCTTCTTCCACTTCTTCTTATTAGGTTGTTTCATTATGAAGTAATTACATCAGTATCACTCATATACTGATATGTTATTATAAGTATGAAACAACCCTATTTCACCATCTATCTATCCTACGGAAAAAGAAATCACCGCGCGTGCGTACGTACGGAATACCGTCTCCACGCCGTGGTGTAATCTATTTTCCACCACCACCTTACATGGATGGGTATAATGGTGTAAAGAATAACTATACATAGTTATTAAAACATCATATTGATTCTGATATATTTTATAATCCACTCCAATTCAATTCAATATTTATGGAAATGATATCATCGCTCGTGCGTACGTACGGACTACCGTCTCCACGACGCGATGAGATTCATTCTCCATGTTAACCATTTAAGAATGATTATAAAGTATATATAAGAAATAATAATGAAATATATGACATTATAAATCTACTGGATTTATGTATATATATATGTATGTCATCTACTTACTTCCATTCAAGACAATAGGGAAAGGAAAACAGCGTTCATGCGTACGTACGGACTACCGTCTCCATGAACGGTGTTTTTCATTTCATTTATCTATCTGTTATATATATATATATAATTAATATATATGATATATAAATCATATTTTATATTCTGGAAGTAAGTAAATCATGATATAAGTAATAATAATGTCAAGAACAACAAGTCAAAACACCTACGATAAAAGAAACGATTTTGCCCAAAACGCTTCTTTAACATGGAATTTACAAAAGAACGGGTAATATAATGTCATAAGTGAACCATATATGATATCATAACAATGAATATGATTATGTAATAAGTCAATGACATTATTTAAACCATTATACTGGAGCTTCAGACACGTACAAAGCAAATCGGACCTAAGGTAAGGAAAACATCACAATCTCACTTTTATCCGAGATTGTTTTTACATTGGTAATTACTGGGGTGTATTTTATCATCCACATCCATGTTTCCTCAATATGTAATATTATTTCAATCCTTATAAAATATTTTATATCCAATTTTACCCTTCGGTAAGTTTTTTTTAAAAGATATGAAAGGAATCTCTTGTCATTTTTCGTACGAGGTACTTTTTGACTTTTCCGACAAAAGTACGAAGAATGTTTTTTTAACTTATACGGCATGAATGGATTTTTAAAACATTGTTTCCAAGAAGCTTCCTTTACAAGTTTTCATGTTTATTTTTAATCAACTTCTTTTATTATAAAGTGGTATGACATGTTATGAAAGGAAAAATGTTTTTGAAGAAGAAAGGATATTTTCCTCAAGAATGGAGTTCAAGTGTTTTATCAAAATTATTTTCCATCTAAGATAATAAAGGGTTCTGTTTTTATCCCTATTATTAAATTGATTTGTTCATGTTGTGATGGAATTATTTTTATGAATTCCTTTATCTTATATGAATTGTTTTATGATGTCATGTTGTTTAAGAATCCCATTTTTATTACATGGGTTATGCGATGAAGTATGATTTATGATTATGTGGCACACATAAGAAAGGATTCATTATAAGATGGGTGGGAACTATATCTCCCTCCAATGCATTGGGTAAAGATTTTATATCTCATGAGATAGACAGGGCTGGAACGGTAGGTTATACCGGTTCAGTGAAACAGGACTGAAACGAGGGTTACTCGATTCAGAAAGGGACTTTGTCCACTAAGATAGTCTTGGCAATTAGTCTTGACTAACAAGAAATGATTCTCTATGATTATGTGTGTATGCCACAAAGTTTCATGTTTTAAGTTATGATTATTGGGATTACTTTTTCACTGCCATGATTTATCCCATGATTATGAAATTATGCTCTCTTTTGCAGGTTATGATTTCCAAAATGTTATGTTCTTATGAATATGATGTGATTGATATTTATTTTGTTTACCCTTACTGAGCATTTGAGCTCACCCTTTTATGTTTTCTTTTCCCCAGGATATAAAGAAAGGTTTTAGGTAAAAAAAAAGGAAGATCTTTATGGGAGATTTTGAAGATCTTTCACCACGATTAGAAGATTATAGTCCGAGTTTCCAAAGACACTAAACTATTACGGTCCTTGTGTGTGTGTTTTTGTAATGTACTAAGTATTCCGCAAAAGTAATGTAATGTCAATGTACGTCAAGATACGGGTCTCTACAGTTGGTATCAGAGGAAAGATTTAGTCAACCTTTGGAAACTAGGATGCGAAAACGTTAGTGAGATCCCTAGAGATATTTCTAAGGTATGTCTAGGGATGTCTCTAAAGTTAAGTATACGTATAGGTTATAGTCCTAGAATTGCGCTAACGATCTTCGAATTTAACCTAAGATGTTAGATATTGAGGGTACTACCCCTTTATTATGTTGTTTTCCCTAGCATGATTTTTGCCTCTCACACTATTCTTTTTGGGTTTTATAAAATGGCTGGAAACAAGATGATTCACAATAATGGAGGATATGATGGACAATGGAATGATATTCTTCATAATGAAATGGGATTTGGAAGTCCAAACATCATTATTATGCCGAATCAGCAATCTCATAATATGATCAATATAGTAAAATTTGGTAAGTTTCCTGACTCGGCTAATAAGAGAAAGATGGAGTTTCATGATGATCATAGAGGAAAGAAAGTTCAATTTCCCCTATGTAATTCATGTGGGAAGAGGCATCAAGGAGAATGTTTCAAAGGAACTAGAATATGCTTTGGGTGTGGAAAATAAGGACACAAAGCAAGTAAGTGAAAAGGAAAAGGTTCAGTTAACACCATGGATGAGGATAATGGTATTGCTACGACATCAACAATGGTTAAATGCTTTAAATGTGGAATGTACGGGCATTATGCAAACCAATGCCCTAAGGGAAAGTCTCATGAAGAGAATCAGTATGGTCGTATGGGAAGTATTTATGTTGATGATGATGAAGAAACTACAAATGATATGTGAGATGAAAGAAATGTTGAAGCTCGATCAATGGTCTAAGAATGTAGTGGAATGATTACATGTTTATCATGTGTAATGTTGTATAAGTAATCTCATGGAATAAGGAGACATCAAAGGATTGTTACACTGTTGTCTTTCCTTAAGTTTTGAAAGTGTATGATGAATGGTACCAGTAACCATGAAAGGTTATTCAGATACTTTTGGAAAGTAGATGATAAGTGCATAATGAAAGGATAAGAAGATAATGAGATGTTTGATTGTATTCATGAGCTCATGATTGATATAAGGACTAAGTTTGAGTATATAGAATTTTGAGGATTTTGGTATGTGAAAAGTGTTAACTTTTAACTGCATTCATGTTTTCACTAAGGTATTCAAGAGAATACACGATTAAGGACTTTGAATGTTTTGAATGTGACCAACAAAACATATCTTATGATATATGGGGATCGATGATGGTGTTAAATCTCTGGTAATCGTTTTCACTATGTTGTGAACTGCAGTATTATGGATAAGCCTAAAGATTGGAATGGATTATGTTGGACATAAGTTAGTATTGTTTAAGGATAGAAGTTTTTTCGATATTATTTATGGGATGTTATAGTAATATAGTTTTAGAAAAAGGACAACCTGCAGGACGGGCGACATCCCATCGCTTCGGACAAGGCTGTGGGAATCGAACCCACAACCGAAGTGTGACTGGCCTTTATCGCCTACCACTGGCCTACAGGAAGTCCCTGTTTAGTAGAAACTAGTTTTATTATATTAAGCAGTATGATATATGAAGTATAAGTCCATTTTAGGAGCTATATATGATTAATCTCACTATAGATCGACTTATGTATATAATTTTTGCTAACCTTTTGTTTGAGACAGTTGGAATGACCCGTCATTCTATCACATGATCTTCTAACACTTCACGAATAACAAATTCAACTTCATTTATTTAAGAGATGAAGTGGAAATTGTTCTAGGCACGAAAAATAGTGAGATTATACCAAAATAAAGAAATTATTTATTCCAATTCAAATTTTCATCTTTAGGGAAATGATCTTGAAAACCAAAAATGTTGTCCTAGTGATCTTATACCTGATGAATCAGATGGTACCTTAGATCGTCACAAATTTATGGATTTGTGATTATTGGCTTTTCCCTAGCCATGTTCTCTACCACTCTCCATCAGAACATGATGGTTAGATTTCTCTTCCATATCCATATTTTCACCTATGTGGAAACCCAATGATTAGTTTATTTGGGTAACCGTTACGTTTCATACTTTTGTTTTTAAAGATTGGTTTTGATATTTCTTTTTACGATGTGGGTTTCTATTAAAGAAACTTTCAAATAGTAAACCATTTATAACCCCGATGAATTTCGAGGGCGAAATTCATTTTAAGGGGGGTAGAATGTAACAGCCCAAGATTTTATAAAAAAAATATTCTTTTTAATTTTATTAAAGTCTTGTGTTGTACGCTACACCAAAAGGAGCTTGCACAACACGCATCCTTGACTTGCCTTGCATTACACGCAATCACGACCTTCCTCGATAGCGTGTGTAATACGCAATACCACGTTTCACTAAACAACGATATGTTATTAAAATATTATTAAAACTAGCCGTTATGAATAGTAATAACCACTTTTTAAAACTCTGTAAATCTTATTTTTCAAAATGAACTTCATTTTTGGATTCGGAGTATCGAATTTAGCCTAAGGGGAAATTTTGGTACTTTTCGGATAACTTTCATATTCTGATGAATAGTGAAAATTACTAAATTATAATTAAAAACAACTTTTTTATTCGAAATAATTAATAGTGATAAATCATTAATTTGAGTGGTTTTAAAATATATTTAGAATATATTTTTATAATTTAATACAATGTTGGTCATTTGATGTAATTTCACATTTAAACTAGACCTAAACAAGTGTCAATCTTTTGATAGATATTGTTTCTTAAAAACACGCTATTTGTTTTAACAGCAGGATTTAATTATAAAATTAATTAATTCAACTTTTATGAAATGAATTTGGTAAAATAGAATTCATTTTTGAATTCGGAATATGAAATATAGCTTGGGATGAAATTTTGGCACTGTTCTGAAAAACATCAATTTTTGATGAATAGTGAAACTACTAAGTGGTAGTTAAAAAACTGAATTTTTCATAAAACATAATTTTACCGCTTCTGTGAATGGAATTTCAAAAATCTGAGAGACACGGTTGATGTCAGTAAGTAAAATGTGGTTCAATGAGATGAAAATAATTTTTGGTGAATAGTAACTTTTTACTTTTTTTTACCGCGGTTAATAGTAAATAGGGTAACTAAGGGTAAATATGATATTAATATTACCCTAACACATGTCCTAATTCTATTGGACAAGTGTAATTCGACCAAAAACAAACTTAGGAATAAAATATGACCATTTAGGCCCACTTGGATTAGATTAGGACATTTATTATTAATTTATTTAAAGAAGGGTTAAAATAGTTAAAATCAAAGTTTAATAAGTAAACCATTTTTAATATGGGGTTATACATAAGATAAATTCGATTGTAAATATTCATTAGAAAGCTAAAAATATTTACTACATGATGGTAGTTTATTTGTAATTTTTAGACATCAAATAAGTTAATTTATTTATGACACAATGATGATGCAGTAATTATCTTATTAATGAAATATTGACATAATTGATGTTATAAACACCAAAATAAATATAATTTGAGACTTTTTATGAATTCCACTAATTTTCTAGGTTACTATAATATATAAGTGTTGATTTAATCAACTTGGTTCGAACATATAATTCTGTTATGACTTTCACAAAAATCATATATCAAATAGTGTCAAAATTGACACAAAATAGTTTTTAAATCAAATATTATATTATTAATTGTTATTTTATTCCTAAAAATCTAAGGTTCGGCCAAATGACTTAGATAAGGATATATAGTTTAATAATAAACAATTTGAGGTTCGTTTGGCATGTTATAGTAAGTGTAATAACCATATAGTGAAAGAAAACAAAAAGACACGGTAAAAGTTAAATTATTTAACTTAGAGTTAAATCTAATTGATAAGGTTAAAATAATAACCTAAACTTGTCTAAATCCTATTGGTT
Source organism: Viscum album (assembly GCA_963277665.1). NCBI lineage: Eukaryota > Viridiplantae > Streptophyta > Magnoliopsida > Santalales > Viscaceae > Viscum > Viscum album. The sequence goes on along the minus strand of OY728143.1, from coordinate 2,027,387,706 downwards.
GATAGGATTTCGACCCGTCCCCACTTTATCTTCGAAATAAGACCATTTGGAACCATTATAAACCGATTTTGACATTAATATAAAATAATATTTTGAGGTATTACTAAGGTGCCCCTCTCCTCCCTTATAAAAGGACACCTCCTCCCCCTCCTCCTCACACCAATTTGAGCACTCAAGCTCGGCCAACCCCTGCCAAAATCTCTTCTCCACTTCCCTAGCAACATCCCAGAGGTTCTGGTCTTCCTCAAAGACCAATTTTAGTTCCCTAAGAGGAGGTCTCCAAAAGGCGCTTCAAAGAAGAGGTAATTACCGTTACCAATTCTTTCATCTTTATTTCTTCTTCCACTTCTTCTTATTAGGTTGTTTCATTATGAAGTAATAACATCAGTATCACTCATATACTGATATGTTATTATAAGTATGAAACAACCCTATTTCACCATCTATCTATCCTACGGAAAAAGAAATCACCGCGCGTGCGTACGTACGGAATACCGTCTCCACGCCGTGGTGTAATCTATTTTCCACCACCACCTTACATGGATGGGTATAATGGTGTAAAGAATAACTATACATAGTTATTAAAACATCATATTGATTCTGATATATTGTATAATCCACTCCAATTCAATTCAATATTTATGGAAATGATATCATCGCTCGTGCGTACGTACGGACTACCGTCTCCACGACGCGATGAGATTCATTCTCCATGTTAACCATTTAAGAATGATTATAAAGTATATATAAGAAATAATAATGAAATATATGACATTATAAAGCTACTGGATTTATGTATATATATATATGTATGTCATCTACTTACTTCCATTCAAGACAATAGGGAAAGGAAAACAGCGTTTATGCGTACGTACGGACTACCGTCTCCATGAACGGTGTTTTTCATTTCATTTATCTATCTGTTATATATATATATATATAATGAATATATATGATATATAAATCATATTTTATATTTTGGAAGTAAGTAAATCATGATATAAGTAATAATAATGTCAAGAACAACAAGTCAAAACACCTACGATAAAAGAAACGATTTTGCCCAAAACGCTTCTTTAACATGGAATTTACAAAAGAACGGGTAATATAATGTCATAATTGAACCATATATGATATCATAACAATGAATATGATTATCTAATAAGTCAATGACATTATTTAAACCATTATACAGGAGCTTCGGACACGTACAAAGCAAATCGGACCTAAGGTAAGGAAAATATCACAATCTCACTTTTATCCGAGATTGTTTTTACATTGGTAATTATTGGGGTGTATTTTATCATCCACATCCATGTTTCCTCAATATGTAATATTATTTAAATCCTTCTACAATATTTTATATCCAATTTTACCCTTCGGTAAGTTTTTTTGTAAAAGATATGAAAGGAATCTCTTGTCGTTTTTCGTACGAGGTACTTTTTGACTTTTCCGACAAAAGTACGAAGAATGTTTTTTTTAACTTATACGGCATGAATGGATTTTTAAAACATTATTTCCAAGAAGCTTCCTTTACAAGTTTTAAAGTTTATTTTTAATCAACTTCTTTTATTTTAAAGTTGTATGACATGTTATGAAAGGAAAAATGTTTTTGAAGAAGAAAGGATATTTTCCTCAAGAATGGAGTTCAAGTGTTTTATCAAAATTATTTTCCATCTAAGATAATAAAGGGTTCTGTTTTTATCCCTATTATTAAATTGATTTGTTCATGTTGTGATGGAATTATTTTTATGAATTCCTTTATCTTATATGAATTGTTTTATGATGTCATGTTGTTTAAGAATCCCATTTTTATTACATGGGTTATGCGATGAAGTATGATTTATGATTATGTGGCACACATAAGAAAGGATTCATTATAATATGGGTGGGACCTATATCTCCCTCCAATGCATTGGGTAAAGATTTTATATCTCATGAGATAGACAGGGCTGGAACGGTAGGTTATACCGGTTCAGTGAAACAGGACTGAAACGAGGGTTACTCGATTCAGAAAGGGACTTTGTCCACTAAGATAGTCTTGGCAATTAGTCTTGACTAACAAGAAATGATTCTCTATGATTATGTGTGTATGCCACAAAGTTTCATGTTTTAAGTTAGGATTATTGGGATTACTTTTTCACTGCCATGATTTATCCCATGATTATGAAATTATGCTCTCTTTTGCAGGTTATGATTTCCAAAATGTTATGTTCTTATGAATATGATGTGATTGATATTTATTTTGTTTACCCTTACTGAGCATTTGAGCTCACCCTTTTATGTTTTCTTTTCCCCAGGATATAAAGAAAGGTTTTAGGTAAAAAAAAGGAAGATCTTTATGGGAGATTTTGAAGATCTTTCACCACGATTAGAAGATTATAGTCCGAGTTTCCAAAGACACTAAACTATTACGGTCCTTATGTGTATGTTTTTGTAATGTACTAAGTATTCCGCAAAAGTAATGTAATGTCAATGTACGTCAAGATACGGGTCTCTACAGTTGGTATCAGAGGAAAGGTTTAGTCAACCTTTGGAAACTAGGATGCGAAAACGTTAGTGAGATCCCTAGAGATATTTCTAAGGTATGTCTAGGGATGTCTCTAAAGTTAAGTATACGTATAGGTTATAGTCCTAGAATTGCGCTAACGATCTTCGAATTTAACCTAAGATGTTAGATATTGAGGGTACTACCCCTTTATTATGTTGTTTTCCCTAGCATGATTTTTGCCTCTCACACTATTCTTTTTGGGTTTTATAAAATGGCTGGAAACAAGATGATTCACAATAATGGAGGATATGATGGACAATGGAATGATATTCTTCATAATGAAATGGGATTTGGAAGTCCAAACATCATTATTATGCCGAATCAGCAATCTCATAATATGATCAATAAAGTAAAATTTGGTAAGTTTCCTGACTCGGCTAATAAGAGAAAGATGGAGTTTCATGATGATCATAGAGGAAAGAAAGTTCAATTTCCCCTATGTAATTCATGTGGGAAGAGGCATCAAGGAGAATGTTTCAAAGGAACTGGAAGATGCTTTGGGTGTGGAAAAGAAGTACACAAAGCAAGTAAGTGCAAAGGAAAAGGTTCAGTTAACACCATGGATGAGGATAATGGTATTGCTACGACATCAACAATGGTTAAATGCTTTAAATGTGGAATGTACGGGCATTATGCAAACCAATTCCCTAAGGGAAAGTCTCATGAAGAGAATCAGTATGGTCGTATGGGAAGTATTTATGATGATGATGATGAAGAAACTACAAATGATATGTGAGATGAAAGAAATGTTGAAGCTCGATCAATGGTCTAAGAATGTAGTGGAATGATTACATGTTTATCATGTGTAATGTTGTATAAGTAATCTCATGGAATAAGGAGACATCAAAGGATTGTTACACTATTGTCTTTCCTTAAGTTTTGAAAGTGTATGATGAATGGTACCAGTAACCATGAAAGGTTATTCAGATAATTTTGGAAAGTAGATGATAAGTGCATAATGAAAGGATAAGAAGATAATGAGATGTTTGATTGTATTCATGAGCTCATGATTGATATAAGGACTAAGTTTGAGTATATAGAATTTTGAGGATTTTGGTATGTGAAAAGTGTTAACTTTTAACTGCATTCATGTTTTCACTAAGGTATTCAAGAGAATACACGATTAAGGACTTTGAATGTTTTGAATGTGACCAACAAAACATATCTTATGATATATGGGGATCGATGATGGTGTTAAATCTCTGGTAATCGTTTTCACTATGTTGTGAACTGCAGTATTATGGATAAGCCTAAAGATTGGAATGGATTATGTTGGACATAAGTTAGTATTGTTTAAGGATAGAAGTTTTTTCGATATTATTTATGGGATGTTATAGTAATATAGTTTTAGAAAAAGGACAACCTGCAGGACGGGCGACAACCCATCGCTTCGGACAAGGCTGTGGGAATCGAACCCACAACCGAAGTGCGACTGGCCTTTATCGCCTACCACTGGCCTACAGGAAGTCCCTGTTTAGTAGAAACTAGTTTTATTATATTAAGGAGTATGATATATGAAGTATAAGTCCATTTTAGGAGCTATATATGATTAATCTCACTATAGATCGACTTATGTATATAATTTTTGCTAACCTTTTGTTTGAGACAGATGGAATGACCCGTCATTCTATCACATGATCTTCTAACACTTCACGAATAACAAATTCAACTTCATTTATTTAAGAGATGAAGTGGAAATTGTTCTAGGCACGAAAAATAGTGAGATTATACCAAAATAAAGAAATTATTTATTCCAATTCAAATTTTCAACTTTAGGGAAATGATCTTGAAAACCAAAAATGTTGTCCTAGTGATCTTATACCTGATGAATCAGATGGTACCTTAGATCGTCACAAATTTATGGATTTGTGATTATTGGCTTTTCCATAGCCATGTTCTCTACCACTCTCCATCAGAACATGATGGTTAGATTTCTCTTCCATATCCATATTTTCACCTATGTGGAAACCCAATGATTAGTTTATTTGGGTAACCGTTACGTTTCATACTTTTGTTTTTAAAGACTGGTTTTGATATTTCTTTTTACGATGTGGTTTTCTATTAAAGAAACTTTCAAATAGTAAACCATTTATAACCCCGATGAATTTCAAGGGCGAAATTCATTTTAAGGGGGGTAGAATGTAACAGCCCAAGATTTTATAAAAAAAATATTCTTTTTAATTTTATTAAAGTCTTGTGTTGTACGCTACACCAAAAGGAGCTTGCACAACACGCATCCTTGACTTGCCTTGCATTACATGCAATCATGACCTTCCTCGATTGCGTGTGTAATACGCAATACCGAGTTTCACTAAACAACGATATGTTATTAAAATATTATTAAAACTAGCCGTTATGAATAGTAATAACCACTTTTTAAAACTCTGTAAATCTTATTTTTCAAAATGAACTTCATTTTTGGATTCGGAGTATCGAATTTAGCCTAAGGTGAAATTTTGGTACTTTTCGGATAACTTTCATATTCTGATGAATAGTGAAAATTACTAAATTATAATTAAAAAGAACTTTTTTAATCGAAATAATTAATAGTGATAAATCATTAATTTGAGTGGTTTTAAAATATATTTAGAATATATTTTTACAATTTAATACAATGTTGGTCATTGGATGTAATTTCACATTTAAACTAGACCTAAACAAGTGTCAATCTTTTGATAGATATTGTTTCTTAAAAACACGCTATTTGTTTTAACAACGGTATTTAATTATAAAATTAATTAATGCAACTTTTATGTAATGAATTTGGTAAAATAGACTTCATTTTTGAATTCGGAATATGAAATATAGCTTGGGATGAAATTTTGGCACTGTTCTGAAAAACATCAATTTTTGATGAATAGTGAAACAACTAAGTGGTAGTTAAAAAACTGAATTTTTCATAAAACATAATTTTACCGCTTCTGTGAATGGAATTTCAAAAATCCGAGAGACACGGTTGATGTCAGTAAGTAAAATGTGGTTCAATGAGATGAAAATAATTTTTGGTGAATAGTAACTTTTTACTTTTTTTTTACCGCGGTTAATAGTAAATAGGGTAACTAAGGGTAAATATGATATTAATATTACCCTAACACATGTCCTAATTCTATTGGACAAGTGTAATTCGACCAAAAACAAACTTAGGAATAAAATATGACCATTTAGGCCCACTTGGATTAGATTAGGACATTTATTATTAATTTATTTAAAGAAGGGTTAAAATAGTTAAAATCAAAGTTTAATAAGTAAATCATTTTTAATATGGGGTTATACATAAGATAAATTCGATTGTAAATATTCATTAGAAATCTAAAAAGATTTACTACATGATGGTAGTTTATTTGTAATTTTTAGACATCAAATAAGTTAATTTATTTATGACACAATGATGATGCAGTAATTATCTTATTAATGAAATATTGACATAATTGATGTTATAAACACCAAAATAAATATAATTTGAGACTTTTTATGAATTCCACTAATTTTCTAGGTTACTATGATATATAAGTGTTGATTTAATCAACTTGTTTCGAACATATAATTCTGTTATGACTTTCACAAAAATCATATATCAAATAGTGTCAAAATTGACACAAAATAGTTTTTAAATCAAATATTATATTATTAATGGTTATTTTATTCTTAAAAATCTAAGGTTCGGCCAAATGACTTAGATAAGGATATATATTTTAATAATAAACAATTTGAGGTTCGTTTGGCATGTTATAGTAAGTGTATTAACCATATAGTGAAAGAAAACAAAAAGACACGGTAAAAGTTAAATTATTTAACTTAGAGTTAAATCTAATTGATAAGGTTAAAATAATAACCTAAACTTGTCTAAATCCTATTGGTTGATAGGATTTCGACCCCTCCCCACTTTAGCTTCGAAATAAGACCATTTGGAACCATTATAAACCGATTTTGACATTAATATAAAATAATATTTTGAGGTATTCCTAAGGTGCCCCTCTCCTCCCTTATAAAAGGACACCTCCTCCCCCTCCTCCTCACACCAATTTGAGCACTCAAGCTCGGCCAACCCCTGCCAAAATCTCTTCTCCACTTCCCTAGCAACATCCTAGAGGTTCTGGTCTCCCTCAAAGACCAATTTTAGTTCCCTAAGAGGAGGTCTCCAAAAGGCGCTTCAAAGAAGAGGTAATTACCGTTACCAATTCTTTCATCTTTATTTCTTCTTCCACTTCTTCTTATTAGGTTGTTTCATTATGAAGTAATAACATCAGTATCACTCATATACTGATATGTTATTATAAGTATGAAACAACCCTATTTCACCATCTATCTATCCTACGGAAAAAGAAATCACCGCGCGTGCGTACGTACGGAATACCGTCTCCACGCCGTGGTGTAATCTATTTTCCACCACCACCTTACATGGATGGGTATAATGGTGTAAAGAATAACTATACATAGTTATTAAAACATCATATTGATTCTGATATATTGTATAATCCACTCCAATTCAATTCAATATTTATTGAAATGATATCATCGCTCGTGCGTACGTACGGACTACCGTCTCCACGACGCGATGAGATTCATTCTCCATGTTAACCATTTAAGAATGATTATAAAGTATATATAAGAAATAATAATGAAATATATGACATTATAAAGCTACTGTATTTATGTATATATATATATATATGTATGTCATCTACTTACTTCCATTCAAGACAATAGGGAAAGGAAAACATCGTTCATGCGTACGTACGGACTACCGTCTCCATGAACGGTGTTTTTCATTTCATTTATCTATCTATTATATATATATATATAATGAATATATATGATATATAAATCATATTTTATATTCTGGAAGTAAGTAAATCATGATATAAGTAATAATAATGTCAAGAACAACAAGTCAAAACACCTACGATAAAAGAAACGATTTTGCCCAAAACGCTTCTTTAACATGGAATTTACAAAAGAACGGGTAATATAATGTCATAAGTGAACCATATATGATATCATAACAATGAATATGATTATGTAATAAGTCAATGACATTATTTAAACCATTATACAGGAGCTTCGGACATGTACAAAGCAAATCGGACCTAAAGTAAGGAAAATATCACAATCTCACTTTTATCCGAGATTGTTTTTACATTGGTAATTACTGGGGTGTATTTTATCATCCACATCCATGTTTCCTCAATATGTAATATTATTTCAATCCTTCTACAATATTTTATATCCAATTTTACCCTTCGGTAAGTTTTTTTGTAAAAGATATGAAAGGAATCTCTTGTCGTTTTTCGTACGAGGTACTTTTTGACTTTTCCGACAAAAGTACGAATAATGTTTTTTTTAACTTATACGGCATGAATGGATTTTTAAAACATTGTTTCCAAGAAGCTTCCTTTACAAGTTTTCAAGTTTATTTTTAATCAACTTCTTTTATTTTAAAGTTGTATGACATGTTATGAAAGGAAAAATGTTTTTGAAGAAGAAAGGATATTTTCCTCAAGAATGGAGTTCAAGTGTTTTATCAAAATTATTTTCCATCTAAGATAATAAAGGGTTCTGTTTTTATCCCTATTATTAAATTGATTTGTTCATGTTGTGATGGAATTATTTTTATGAATTCCTTTATCTTATATGAATTGTTTTATGATGTCATGTTGTTTAAGAATCCCATTTTTATTACATGGGTTATGCGATGAAGTATGATTTATGATTATGTGGCACACATAAGAAAGGATTCATTATAAGATGGGTGGGACCTATATCTCCCTCCAATGCATTGGGTAAAGATTTTATATCTCATGAGATAGACAGGGCTGGAACGGTAGGTTATACCGGTTCAGTGAAACAGGACTGAAACGAGGGTTACTCTATTCAGAAAGGGACTTTGTCCACTAAGATAATCTTGGCAATTAGTCTTGACTAACAAGAAATGATTCTCTATGATTATGTGTGTATGCCACAAAGTTTCATGTTTTAAGTTATGATTATTGGGATTACTTTTTCACTGCCATGATTTATCCCATGATTATGAAATTATGCTCTCTTTTGCAGGTTATGATTTCCAAAATGTTATGTTCTTATGAATATGATGTGATTGATATTTATTTTGTTTACCCTTACTGAGCATTTGAGCTCACCCTTTTATGTTTTCTTTTCCCCAGGATATAAAGAAAGGTTTTAGGTAAAAAAAAAGGAAGATATTTATGGGAGATTTTGAAGATCTTTCACCATGATTAGAAGATTATAGTCCGAGTTTCCAAAGACACTAAACTATTACGGTCCTTGTGTGTGTGTTTTTGTAATGTACTAAGTATTCTGCAAAAGTAATGTAATGTCAATGTATGTCAAGATACGGGTCTCTACACCTCTTCTCCTCACACAATTTGGTTCTTTGAAGCTCGGCCAAACCCTGACCATTTCCATTCTAAACTTTCCTAGAAACATTATAGAGGTCCTGGTATTTTTCAATAACCAATTTTAGTACCCTAAGGGGAGGTTTCAAAGAGGCGTGTCAAAGAATAGGTAATATCTGTTACCGATTCTTTCAATTTTATTTCTTCTTCAACTTCTTATTCTTTAGTTGTTTCATTATATTGTAATAACATAAGTATCAATAATATATTGATATGTTATTATAAATATGAAACAACCTCATTTCACCTTCTATCCATCCTACGGAAAATGAAATCACCGCACGTGCGTACGTACGGAATACCGTCTCCACGCCATGGTGTAATCTGTTTTTCCATCAACACCTTACATGGATGGGTATAATGGTGTAAAGAATAACTATATATGGTTATTATAAAATCATACTGATTATGATGTATTATACCATCCTCTCCTATTCTATTCAATAATTATGGGAATGATATCATCGCTCGTGCGTACGTACGGAATACCGTCTCCATGACACGATGAGATTCACTCACCATGTTAACCATTCAAGAATGATTATAAAGTATATATAATAAGTAATAATGAAATATATGACATAATAATTCTACTGGATTTATATATATATATATATGTATATCATCTATTTAATTCCATTCAATTAAATAAGGAAACGAAAACAGCGTTCATGCGTACGTATGGCCTACCGTCTCCATGAACGGTGTATTTCATTCAATTTATCGATCTATTATATATATATATGTATATTCTGAATATATATTATATATAAATCATGTTTTACATTCTGGATGTAAGTAATCATGATCTAAGTTATCATATGAATAATTAAAAGTTAAAACACGAACGACAAATGAAACAATTTTACCCAAAACGCTACTTTAACATGAATTTACAAAAGAACGGGTAATATAAAGGCATAAGTGAACCATATATGATATAAATGAATATTATTCTATAATAATTCAATGAAATTATTTAAATAATTATACAGGATGATTGGATACGTACGAAGCATATCAGACCTAAGGTAAGGGATAACTATTCCAATCTCGTTCTTATCCGAGATTGTTATTCGTAAGTATTTACTGTGGTTATTGTTTTCATCCATTCCCATGTTTTCTAAAAATGTCTTCATGTATTTTAAAAGTCATTTTTACCCATTTTAGGAATTTACCAGATGTTATGAATGGAATATTACTTTTGTTTACCACACGAGGAACTTTTTGACTTTTTAGACAAAAGTACGAGAAGAATGTTATTTTTAACTTATACGGCTTGAACGGATTTTTATGATTTCATAACTCCTCATTTTCATGAAGCTTACTCTACAAAATTTTATGACTATTTTCTTCAAAATACTTTTCTTTTAAAATTTCATGGAATTTTTTGAAAAGAAAATGATTTTGAAGAAGAAAGGATATTTTCCTCAAGAATTCATTTCAAGTGTTTTATAAAAATCATTTTCCATCTAAGATGACATTATTTCATATGTGTATGTTTCAAGTATAATGTCTCTATGATTTACATGGTTTCACTTTTCTTATGATGAAATATCCATTTGTTTTATATGAATTATGTGATGATTGGATGATGTTTATGAAACCCATTTTATTCATTGGGTTATGATGAATGATTTATGTTTATTTTGTGGCACAACTAAGAATGATTTCAATATGAGATGGGTGGGACCTATATCTCCCTCCAATGCATTGGGTAAAGATTTATATATCATGAGATATACATGGCTAGAACTGTAAGTTAATCCGGTTCAGTTTTACAGGACTGAAAGGAGGAGTGAACTCGATTCAGAAAGGGACTTTGTCCACTATGATGGTCTTGGCAGCAATGCCTTGGCTACTATGGAAATCATAACAAGTTCTGAATGGTTTCCACAATTACATGTTTTATTCCCATGCTAGTTTATCATGATTAATGTTCCTTTGTGATCTATGATTTATGTACTTCCTTGATTTATGTCTTTTTTCAAGATTTTGATGTTTAAATTTCATGTTCATGTTTTTGCTTTCAAATGTTTATGGATTGTTTTATGTTCTCTATGTTTCCCCTTACTAAGCATTTGAGCTCACCCTTTTTAGGTTTTATTTTCCCCTGGAAATAAAGAATTGTTTTAGGTAAATAAACAAAAAGGGGAATATCGTTATGGGAGATGGTGAAGATCCTTCAACATGATTAGAAGTTTATATTCCATGTTTCCAAAGACACTAAAATATTACGGTCCTTGAGTGTTGGTTCTTATTATGTATTAAGTATTCCGAAAAAGTAATGTAATGTCCATGTAAGTCAAGATCCGGGTCTCTACAGTTTGTATCAGATAAAAGGTTTAGTTAACCTTTGGAAACTAGGATGCGAAAACTTTAGTGATATCCCTATAGATATTTCTAAGTAATGTCTAGGGATGTACCTAAGGTTAAGTATACATATAGGTTATAGTCCTAGAATTGAGCTAAAGATCATAGAATTAAACCTAAGATGTTATATATTGAAGGTTCTCCCCCTTTATTATATTGTTTTCCTAGCATGATTTTTTCCTCTCACACTATTCTTTTTGGGTTTTAGAAAATGACTGGAAATAGGAAGATTCATGATAATAGAGGATATGATGGAAAATGGAATGATATTCTTTATGAGAAACCAAATGAAATTGGATCTGAAGTTCCACATTGTAACAACCCGAGATTTTATGAAAAATATTCTTTTTAATTTTATTAATGTCTTGTGTTGTATGCTAAACCAAAAGGAGCTTGCACAACACGCATCCTTGACTTGCCTTGCATTACACGCAATCGCAACCTTCCTCGATAGCGTGTGTAGTACGCAATACTCAGTTTCACGAAACAACGATATGCTATTAAAATATTATTAAAACTAGCCGTTATGAATAGTAATAACCACTTTTTAAATTTTAGAAATTTTAGCTCTCAAAATGGACTTCATTTTTGGATTCGGAGTATCGAATTTAGCCTAAGGTGAAATTTTGGTACTTTTCGGATAACTTTCATATTCTCATGAATAGTGAAAATTACTAAATTATAATTAAAAACAACTTTTTTAATCGAAATAATTAATAGTGATAAATTATTAATTTGAGTGATTTTAAAGTATATTTAGAATATATTTTTACAATTTAATACAATTTTGGTCATTGAATGTAATTTCACATTTAAACCAGACATAATCAAGTGTCAATCTTTTGATAGATATTGTTTCTTAAAAACACGCTATTTGTTTTAACAGCGGGATTTAATTATAAAATTAATTAATGCAACTTCTATGTTAGGAATTTGGTAAAATAGACTTCATTTTTGAATTCGGAATATGAAATATAGCTTAGGATGAAATTTTGGCATTGTTCTGAAAAACATCAATTTTTGATGAATAGAGAAACTACTAAGTGGTAGTTAAAAAACTGAATTTTTCATAAAACATAATTTTACCGCTTTTTTGAATGGAATTTCAAAAATCCGAGAGACACGTTTGATGTTATTAAGAAAAATTTGGTTCAATGAGATGAAAATATTTTTTGGTGAATAGTAACTTTTTACTTTTATTTACCACGGTTAAAAGTAAATAGGGTAATTAAGGGTAAGAATGATATTAATATTACCCTAACACATGTCCTAATTCTATTGGACAAGTTTATCTCGACCAAAAACAACCTTAAGTGTAAAATATTATCATTTAGGACCACTTGGATTAGATTAGGACATTTATTATTTTTTAATTCAAAGAAGAGTTAAAAGAGTTAAAATCAAAGTATATTTACTCAAACATTTTTAATATAGGGTTTTATATAAGATAAATTCGATTGTAAATATTCATTAGAAAGATAAAAAGATTTCATACATAATAGTATTTTATTTTTAATTTTTAGACATCAAATAATTTAATTTATTCATGTCACAAAGATGATGCAGTAATTATCTTATTAATGAAATATTGACATAATTGATGTTATAAACACCAAAATAAATGTAATTTGAGACTTTCTATGAATTACATTAATTTTATAGGTTACTATGATATATTAGTGTTTATTTAATAAACTTGGTTCGAACATATAATTCTGTTATGACTTTCACAAAAATCATATATCAAATAGTGTCAAAATTGACACAAAATAGTATTTAAATCAAATATTATATTACTAATTGTTATTTTATTCCTAAAAATCTAAGGTTCGGCCAAATGACTTAGATAAGGATATATATATTAATAATAAACAATTTGGGGTTCGTTTGGCATGTTATAGTAAGTGTATTAACCATATAGTGTAAGAAAAAAAAAGACACGGTAAAAGTTAAATTATTTAACTTAGAGTTAAATCTAATTGATAAGGTTAAAATAATACCCTAAACTTGTCTAGATCCTATTGGATGATAGGATTTCGACCCATCCCCACTTTAGCTTAGAAATAATACCCTTTGGAACCATTATAAACCGATTTTGACTTTAATATAAAATAATATTTTGAGATATTCCTAAGGTGCCCCTCTCCTCCCTTATAAAAGGGCACCTCCTCCCCCTCCTCCTCACACCAATTTGAGCACTCAAGCTCGGCAAACCCCTGCCATTTTCTCCTCTCCACTTCCCTATAATAATCCTAGAGGTCCTGGTCTTCTTCAAAGACCAATCTTAGTTCCCTAAGTGGAGGATTCAAAGAGGCGTTCCAAAGAAGAGGTAATATCCATTACCGATCTTTTCAATTTATTTCTTCTTCAACTTCTTCTTCTTTAGTTGTTTCATTATAAAGTAATAACATCAGTATTACATACATACTGATATGTTATTATAAATATGAAACAACTCTAATTAACCTTCTACCCATCCTACGGAGAAAGGAAATCACCGCACATGCGTACGTACGGAATACCGTCTCTACGCCGTGGTGTAATCTATTTTCCGTCACCACCTTAATTGGATGGGTATAATGTTGTAATGAGTAACTATATATGATTATTATAAAGTGATATTGATACTTAAATAGTATACATACACTTCAACACAATTCCACAACCATGAGAACAATATCATCGCTCGTGCGTACGTACGGACTACCGTCTCCACGACGCGATGAGATTCATTCTCAATGATTAACCATTCATGAATGATTATAATGTATATATAATAAGTACTAATGAAATATATGACATAATAATGATACTGTATTTATGTATATTTATATGTATGTCATCTACTTAATTCTATTCAATTCAATAAGGAAACGAAAACAGCGTTCATGCGTACGTACGGACTACCGTCTCCATGAACGGTGTTTTTCATTTCATTTATCTATCTATTATATATATATATACTGAATATATATGATATATAAATCATATTTTATATTCTGGAAGTAAGTAAATCATGATATAAGTAATAATAATGTCATGAACAAAAGAACGGGTAATATAAAGTCATAAGTGAACCATATATGATATCATAACAATGAATATGATTCTGTAATAAGTCAATGACATTATTTAAATCATTATACAGGAGGTTCGGACACATACGAAGCAAATCGGACCTAAGTTAAGGGAAACATCACAATCTCATTTTTATCCGAGATTGTTTATACTTTGGTATTTACTAGGGTGTATTTCATCATTCACATCCATGTTTCCTCAATATGTAATATTATTTTCATTCACCTACAATTGTTTAAATCCTATTTTACCCTTAGGTGTGTTTTTAGTAAAAGATATGAAAGGAATCTTTTGTCGTTTTTTGTACGAGGTACTTTTTTGACTTTTCCAACAAAAGTACGAGAAGAATGTTTTTTTAACTTATACAGCATGAATGGATTTTTAAAACATTATTTCCAAGAAGCTTCCTTTACATTTTTTCAAGTTTATTTTTAATCAACTTCTTTTATTTTAAAGTCGTATGACATGTTATGAAAGGAAAAATGTTTTTTGAAGAAGAAAGGATATTTTCCTCAAGAATGGAGTTCAAGTGTTTTATCAAAATTATTTTCCATCTAAGATAATAAAGGGTTCTGTTTTTATCCCTCTTATTACATTGATTTGATCATGTTGTGATGGAATTATTTTTATGAATTCCTTTATCTTATATGAATTGATTTATGATGTCATGATGTTTAAGATTCCCATTTGTATTACATGGGTTATGCAATGATGTATGATTTATGATTTTGTGGCACACATAAGAATGGTATCATTATGAGATGGGTGGGACCTATATCTCCCTCCAATGCATTGGGTAAAGATTTCATATCTCATGAGATAGACATGGATGGAATGGTAGGTTATACCAGTTCAGTGAAACAGGACTGAAACGAGGGTTACTCGATTCAGAAAGGGACTTTGTCCACTAAGATAGTCTTGGCAATTAGTCTTGACTAACAAGAAATGATTCTCTATGATTATGTTTGTATGCCACAAAGATTAATGTTTTAAGTTATGATTATTGGGATTTCATTCCACTACTATGATTTATCCCATGTTATGAAATTATGCTCTCTTTTGCAGGTTAAGATTTCCAAAAATGTTATGTTCTTATGAAAATTATGTGATTGATATTTCTTTTGTTTACCCTTACTGAGCATTTTAGCTCACCCTTTTATGTTTTCTTTTCCCCAGGATATAAAGAAAGGTTTTAGGTAGAAAAAAAAGAAGATCTTTATGGGAGATATTGAAGATCTTTCACCACGATTAGAAGATTATACTCCGAGTTTCCAAAGACACTAAACTGTTACGGTCCTTGTGTGTGTGTTTTGTTATATACTAAGTATTCCGCAAATGTAATGTAATATCCATGTACGTCAAGCTTCGGGTCACTACAATTGGTATCAGATGAAAGGTTTAGTCAACCTTTGGAAACTAGGACGTGAAAACATTAGTGAGACCCCTAGAGATATTTCTAAGGTATGTCTAGGGATGTCCCTAAGGTTAAGTATACGTATAGGTTATAGTAATAGAATTACGCTAACGATCATAGAATTAAACCTAAGATGTTAGATATTGATGGCACTCCCCCTTTATTATGTTGTTTTCCCTAGCATGATTTTCCCTCTCACAAGATTCTTTTTGTGTTTTAGTTAATGGAGGGAACCAGAAGGAATTCGGGTTTACATTGAATCCAATGGACAAATTGGTGACTATGAGCAACAGAATTGTGTAATTCCTATAGAGAAAGATCTTGTGATTATGCCAAATCAGTCATCGTGATATATGAATAACAAGGTGAAATTTAGTGGTATGCCTAATTCATCAAAGAAGAGGAAGATAAACTATTATGCATGTTCACATGTTGAGGAGAATAAAGAAAAGAAGATTGAGATTTCTAAAGAAGGGAAGAAGAACCTTGAGGAATACCTCAAATGGAGGAACCGATGTTATCTCTGTGGAGAAAAGGGTCATAGAGTGACAGACTGTTATGGAGTTCAATGCATTATTTGTGGAGAACATGGGCATTACCCAACTCAATGCCCTGACCTAAAAAGTTACTTCTAAATCAAGGAAGGACTTATTCCAGGACAATAATTGAAGAGGATGGATTGAAGTGTTTATGTATTGGTATTCATGAATAATGTTGTTGAGGTACTTTTATTGTTGTATTATTCTATTGTGGTTTTCAATAATTTTAAGGTACCGGTAACCATGAAAAGTGATTCAAATATTTTTGAAAGCAGATGATATGCGCATAATGAAGGGATAAAGAGAAAATTAAATATTTGATAGTATTCATGAGCTTATGATTGATATAAGGACTAAGTGATATCATTGTTTGAGTATATAGAATTTTGAGGATTTTGGTATGTGGAAAGTGTTAAATTTTAACTGCATTCATGTTTTCACTAAGGTATTCAAGAGAATACATGATTAAGGACTTTGAATGTTTGGAATGTGACCAACAAAACATATCTTATGATATTTGGGGATCGACGATGGTGTTAAATCTCTGGTAATCATTTTCACTATGTTATGAGAGTGGACTGCAGTATTATGGATAAGCCTAAAGATTGGAATGGATTATGTTGGACATATGTTAGTATTGTTTAAGGATAGAAGTTTTTTTCGATATTATTGATGGGATGTTATAGTAATATAGCTTTAGAAAAAGGACAACCTGCAGGACGGGCGACAGCCCATCGCTTCAGACAAGGTTGTGGGAATCGAACCCACAACTGAAGTGCGACTAGCCTTTATCGCCTACCACTAGCCTACAGGAAGTCCCTGGTTATTAGAAACTAGTTTTATTATATTAATCAGTATGATATATGAAGTATAAAGTCCATTTTAGGAACCGTATATGATTAATCTCACTATAGATCGACTTATGTATATAATTTTTGCTAACCTTTTTTTGAGACAGATGGAATGACCCGTCATTCTATCACATGATCTGCTAACACTTCACGAATAACAAATTCAACTTCATTTATTTAAGAGATGAAGTGAAAATTGTTAAAGGCACGAACAACAGTGAGATTGTACCAAAATAAAGTAAGTATTTATTCTAATTCAAATTCTTTAACTTTAGGGAAACGATCTTGAAAACCAAAAATGTTGTCCTAGTGATCTTATATCTGATGAATCAGATGGTACCTTAGATCGTCACAAATTTATGGCTTTGTGATTGCTGGCTTTTCCATAGCCATGTTCTCTACCACTCTCCATCAGAACATGATGGTTAGATTTCTCTTCCATATCCATATTTTCACCTATGTGGAAACCCAGTGATTAGTTTATTTGGGTAACTGTTACGTTTCATACATTTGTTTTTAAAGATTGGTTTTGATATTCCTTTTTATGATGTGGGTTTCTATTAAAGAAACTTTCAAATAGTAAACCATTTATAACCCTGACGAATTTCGAGGGCGAAATTCATTTTAAGGGGGGTAGAATGTAACAGCCCGAGATTTTATGAAAAATATTATTTTTAATTTTATTAATGTCTTGTGTTGTACGCTAAACCAAAAGGAGCTTGCACAACACACATCCTTGACTTTCCTTGCATTACACGCAATCGCAACCCTCCTCGATAGCGTGTGTAGTAGGCAATACTCAGTTTCACGAAACAACGATATGCTATTAAAATATTATTAAAACTAGCCGTTATGAATAGTAATAACCACTTTTTAAATTTTAGAAATTTTAGATCTCAAAATGGACTTCATTTTTGGATTCGGAGTATCGAATTTATCCTAAGGTGAAATTTTGGTACTTTTCGGATAACTTTCATATTCTGATGAATAGTGAAAATTACTAAATTATAATTAAAAACAACTTTTTTAATCGAAATAATTAATAGTGATAAATTATTAATTTGAGTGGTTTTAAAGTATATTTAGAATATATTTTTATAATTTAATACAATTTTGGTCATTGAATGTAATTTCACATTTAAACCAGACATAATCAAGTGTCAATCTTTTGATAGATATTGTTTCTTAAAAACACGCTATTTGTTTTAACAGCGGGATTTAATTATAAAATTAATTAATGCAACTTCTATGTTATGAATT
This sequence comes from Viscum album, assembly GCA_963277665.1. NCBI lineage: Eukaryota > Viridiplantae > Streptophyta > Magnoliopsida > Santalales > Viscaceae > Viscum > Viscum album. The sequence goes on along the minus strand of OY728143.1, from coordinate 2,027,369,227 downwards.
TGGTAAAATAGACTTCATTTTGGAATTCGGAATATGAAATATAGCTTAGGATGAAATTTTGGCATTGTTCTGAAAAACATCAATTTTTGATGAATAGAGAAACTACTAAGTGGTAGTTAAAAAACTGAATTTTTCATAAAACTTAATTTTACCGCTTCTGTGAATGGAATTTCAAAAATCCGAGAGACACGGTTGATGTTAGAAAGTAAAATGTGGTTCAATGAGATGAAAATATTTTTTGGTGAATAGTAACTTTTTACTTTTATTTACCACGGTTAAAAGTAAATAGGGTAATTAAGGGTAAGAATGATATTAATATTACCCTAACACATGTCATAATTCTATTGGACAAGTGTATCTCGACCAAAAACAACCTTAAGTGTAAAATATTATCATTTAGGCCCACTTGGATTAGATTAGGACATTTATTATTATTTAATTCAAAGAAGAGTTAAAAGAGTTAAAATCAAAGTATATTTACTAAAACATTTTTAATATAGGGTTGTACATAAGATAAATTCGATTTTAAATATTCATTAGAAATATAAAAAAGCTTTCCTACATAATGGTATTTTATTTGTAATTTTTAGACATAAAATAATTTAATTTATTCATGTCACAAAGATGATGCAGTAATTATCTAATTAATGAAATATTGACATAATTTATGTTATAAACACCAAAATAAATGTAATTTGAGACTTTTTATGAATTCCATTAATTTTCTAGGTTACTATGATATATTAGTTTTGATTTAATAAACTTGTTTCGAACATATAATTCTGTTATGACTTTCACAAAAATCATATATCAAATAGTGTCAAAATTGACACAAAATAGTTTTTAAATCAAATATTATATTACTAATTGTTATTTTATTCCTAAAAATCTAAGGTTCGGCCAAATGACTTAGATACGGATATATATATTAATAATAAACAATTTGGGGTTCGTTTGGCATGTTATAGTAAGTGTATTAACCATATAGTGTAAGAAAACAAAAAGACACGGTAAAAGTTAAATTATTTAACTTAGAGTTAAATCTAATTGATAAGGTTAAAATAATACCCTAAACATGTCTAAATCCTATGGGATGATAGGCTTTCGACCCATCCCCAATTTAGCTATGAAATAAGACCCTTTGGAACCATTATAAACCGATTTTGACTTTAATATAAAATAATATTTTGAGATATTCCTAAGGTTCCCCTCTCCTCCCTTATAAAAGGGCACCTCCTCCCCCTCCTCCTCACACCAATTTGAGCACTCAAGCTCGGAAACCCCTGCCATTTTCTCCTCTCCACTTCCCTAGAATAATCCTAGAGGTCCTGGTCTTCTTCAAAGACCAATCTTAGTTCCCTAAGTGGAGGATTCAAAGAGGCGTTCCAAAGAAGAGGTAATATCCATTACCGATCTTTTCAATTTCTTTCTTCTTCAACTTCTTCTTCTTTAGTTGTTTCATTATAAAGTAATAAAATCAGTATTAATTACATACTGATATGTTATTATAAATATGAAACAACTCTAATTAACCTTTTATCCATCCTATGGAGAAAGGAAATCACCGCGCGTGCGTACGTACGGAATACCGTCTCCACGCCGTGGTGTAATCTATTTTCCGTCACCACCTTAATTGGATGGGTATAATGGTGTAATGAGTAACTATATATGATTATTATAAAGTGATATTGATACTGAAATAGTATAAATACACTTCAACACAATTCCACAACCATGAGAACGATATCATCGCTCGTGCGTACGTACGGACTACCGTCTCCACGACACGATGAGATTCATTCTCAATGGTTAACCATTCATGAATGATTATAAAGTATATATAATAAGTACTAATGAAATATATGACATAATAATGATACTGTATTTATGTATATTTATATGTATGTCATCTACTTAATTCTATTCAATTCAATAAGGAAACGAAAACAGCGTTCATGCGTACGTACGGACTACCGTCTCCATGAACGGTGTTTTTCATTTCATTTATCTATCTATTATATATATATATATACTGAATATATATGATATATAAATCATATTTTATATTCTGGAAGTAAGTAAATCATGATATAAGTTATAAAAATGTCAATAACAACAAGTCAAAACACCTACGATAAATGAAACGATTTTACCCAAAACGCTTCTTTAACATGGAATTTACAAAAGAACGGGTAATATAAAGTCATAAGTGAACCATATATGATATCATAACAATGAATATGATTCTGTAATAAGTCAATGACATTATTTAAATCATTATACAGGAGGTTCGGACACATACGAAGCAAATCGGACCTAAGGTAAGGGAAATATCACAATCTCATTTTTATCCGACCTTGTTTATACTTTGGTATTTACTGGGGTGTATTTTATCATCCACATACATGTTTCCTCAATATGTAATAATATTTACATTCACCTACAATTGTTTAAATCCTATTTTACCCTTCTGTGTGTTTTTAGTAAAAGATATGAAAGGAATCTTTTGTCGTTTTTCGTACGAGGTACTTTTTTGACTTTTCCGACAAAAGTACGAGAAGAATGTTTTTTTTAAACTTATACGGCATGAATGGATTTTTAAAACATTATTTCCAAGAAGCTTCCTTTAAATTTTTTCAAGTTTATTTTTAATCAACTTCTTTTATTTTAAATTCGTATGACATGTTATGAAAGGAAAAATGTTTTTTGAAGAAGAAAGGATATTTTCCTCAAGAATGGAGTTCAAGTGTTTTATCAAAATTATTTTCCATCTAAGATAATAAAGGGTTCTGTTTTTATCCCTATTATTACATTGATTTGATCATGTTGTGATGGAATTATTTTTATGAATTCCTTTATCTTATATGAATTGATTTATGATGTCATGATGTTTAAGATTCCCATTTGTATTACATGGGTTATGCAATGATGTATGATTTATGATTTTTTGGCACACATAAGAATGGTATCATTATGAGATGGGTGGGACCTATATCTCCCTCCAATGAATTGGGTAAAGATTTCATATCTCATGAGATAGACATGGCTGGAATGGTAGGTTATACCAGTTCAGTGAAACAGGACTGAAACGAGGGTTACTCGATTTAGAAAGGGACTTTGTCCACTAAGATAGTCTTGGCAATTAGTCTTGACTAACAAGAAATGATTCTCTATGATTATGTGTGTATGCCACAACAATTAATGTTTTATGTTATGATTATTGGGATTTCATTTCACTACTATGATTTATCCCATGTTATGAAATTATGCTCTCTTTTGCAGGTTAAGATTTCCAAAAATGTTATGTTCTTATGAAAATTATGTGATTGATATTTCTTTTGTTTACCCTTACTGATCATTTGAGCTCACCCTTTTATGTTTTCTTTTCCACAGGATATAAAGAAAGGTTTTAGGTAGAAAAAAAAGAAGATCTTTATGGGAGATATTGAAGATCTTTCACCACGATTAGAAGATTATACTCCGAGTTTCCAAAGACACTAAACTGTTACGGTCCTTGTGTGTGTGTTTTGTTATATACTAAGTATTCCGAAAATGTAATGTAATATCCATGTACGTCAAGCTTCGGGTCTCTACACACATATCATTATTATGCCTAATCAACTATCTCATAATATGATCAATAATCTCAACTTTGGCAAGATTCCTAACTCATCCAATAAGAGAAATATGGAGTTTCATGATGATTATAGAGGAAAGAAAGTTCAATTCCCCTCATATAAATCATGTGGGAAGAGGCATCAGGGAGAATGTTTCAAAGGAACAGGAAGATGCTTTGGGTGTGGAAATGAAGGACACATAGCTGGAAATTGTAAAGGAAAAGGTTCATTTAACACCATGGACAAAGATAATGGTATTGCTAAGACATCAAAAACAGTTAAGTGTTTTAAATGTGGAATGTACGGGCATTGTGCAAACCAATTCCCTAAAGGGAAATCTCATAAAGAGAATCAGCATGGTCATATGGGTAGTATTTATGTGGATGATGATGAAGAGACTACAAATGATATGTGAAGTGAAAGAATTCTTCAAGCTCGGTCGATGGTTTAAAAAAGTAGTGGAATGATTACATGTTTATCAAGAGTAATGTTGTATAAGTAATCTCATGGTAATATGGAATAAAGAGACATCTAAGGATTGTTACATTGTTGTCTTTCCTTAAGTTTTGAAAGTGTATGATGAATGGTACCGGTAACAATGAAAGGTTATTTAGATATTTTTGGAATGTAGATGATATGCTCATAATGAAGGGATAAGAAGATAATGAGATGTTTGATTGTATCCATGAGCTCATGACTGATATAAGGACTAAGTGATATTGTGGTTTGAGTATACATAATTTTTGGGATTTTGGTATGTAGAAAGTGTTAAAATTTAACAACATTCATGTTTTCACTAAGGTTAAATGGGTATTCATTCTTCAATAGAATACATTATTAAGGTATTCACATGTTTGTGATTTCACCAACAAGATATATCTTATGATATATGGGGGATAAATGATGGCATTCACGTGATTGTTATGTGACATTTCAAGTAATCATTTTATTTATACTATGAGCTTGGACCGAAGTATTTTAGATAAGCCTAAATATTAGAATGGATTATGTTGGACAAAAGTTAGTATTGCTTAAGGATAAAACTTTTTTGATATTATTCATGGGATGTTATAGTAATGTAGTTTTAGAAAAAGGACAACCTCTAGGACGGGCGACAACCCATCACGTCGGACAAGGCTGTGGGAATCGAACCCACAACCGAAGTGCGCCAGGCCTTTATCTCCTACCACTAGCCTACTGGAAGTCCTTGGTTAGTAGAAACTAGTTTTATTTTATTAAGCAGTATGATAGATGAATTATATGTCCATTTTTGGAACGATATATGATAGATGGACTTATGTATATAACTATTGCTAACCTTTTGTTTGAGACAGATGGAGTGACCCATCATTCTATCACACGATCCGCTAACATTTCACGAATGACAAATTCAACTTCATTTCTTTAGGAGATGAAGTGGAAATTGTTCAAGGCACGAACAATAGTGAGATTATATCGAAATAAAGTATGTATTTCTTTTAATTCAACAATTCTTCAACTTTAGGGAAATAAGCTTGAATAAAAAAAATGTTGTCCTAGTGTCCTTATATCCGATGAATCAGATTCTACCTTAGATCATCACAAATTTATGGCTTTGTGATTGTTGGCTTTTTCATAGCCATGTTCTCTACCACTCTCCATCAGAACTTGATGGTTATAATTCTCTTTCATATCCATATTTTCACTTATGTTATCCGATGTGGAAACCCAAGGATTAGTTAATTTGGGTAGCCATTACGTTTCATACATTAGTTTTTAAAGATAGGTTTTGGTATTCCCTTTTTATGATGTGGGTTCCTATTAAAGAAACTTTCAAGTATTAAACCATTTATAACCCCGACGAATTTGGAGGGAGAAATTCATTTTAAGGGGGGTAGAATGTAACAACCCGAGATTTTATGAGAATTATTCTTTTTAATTTCATTTATTTCTTGTGTTGTACGCTACATCAATATTACCTTGCACTATACGCAACACCGTATTAGCTTGCAGTATATACAACACTATTCTTGGATCATGTTACACACAATTTCGATAGTAGTTATTCTATGAAATATTAAATGTATATATATATATATATTTTTTTTTAAATGTATAAATGAAATATGGTTGGATTCTGTAATAAGAAAAAATGGAAGAGTCTTGCACAACATGCAACCCTAACTTGGCTTACATTATATGCAATCACGACCTTTCTCGATAGCGTGTGTAGTACGCAATATCAGGTTTTACTAAACAACAATATATTATTATAATATTATTATTAACTAGCCATTATAAATATTATTAACTAAATTTTGAATTTTATAACATTATTATTCATCTTACACATTTCCTAGAACATGGTATAAGAACAAAATAAATGTTTCAGGTAAAATAAGTATTTTTCAAAAAATGCAGTTTTGTCGCCTTTTGATGGCACAACCACTTCAAATCTAGTTTTTGACATGTTTATCAGTTAAATTTTACAAAATAAACTTCTTCTTTTGAATCAGGATATAAAAATTTAAATTGGATAATGTTTTGATATTTTTCTGATAACATTCATATTTTAATGGATAGTAAAAACACGCTATATTTTAATTAAAAAAAACTTTTTTCATCGTAATAATTTATATGGTTAATATATAATAATTAATGGTTTTAAAGTATAAATAGAATATGTTTTTACCATTTAATATAATTTATGTCATTATCTTGATTTTACCTTGAATTCGTAGGTTAAATCAATTCAGTCTTTTGCAATGTTTTAAACAAAAACTCATTTCCTTTTGACAATGAGATTAATTTTAATTTAATTTCTTAAACTTTTTTGTATTGAATTTGGAAAAATGGATTCCATATTTGTAATCAGTGGGTCCAAATTATGTTAATAAGCTACTTTTTATTTTTGGGCATTATGAATAGTAACTATGGTAAATTTTATTTACCATAGTTAAAGGTAAATCGGGTAATTAAGGGTAAATATAAGATTATAAAATTACCATAACACCTGAAAAAATCTTATTGGATGACCAAAGTCGACCCATATCACCTAAGGGTCAGATTAGATTCATTTAATGGGCTTTTTCCATGAAAATAATTTAATTATTATTAAAACCAAAGAAAGGGACAACATGTCACTTTCTTAAATCTTATAAGTATAATAATTTTAGTTTAGTGATAAACTTCATGAAACATAGGATATAAATAGTCTACAGAAATCTAATAAAAGTATCTACATCATATGAACTTATTTAAAATATTTAGGGATTAAATAATTATCATTAATGGAGACATAATAGTGATGTTGAAATTATTTTATTAAGATAAATATCAAATAAATGGTTTTAAAAATATTAAAAAAAATATTATATGAACTATTTAAGGTGATCCACTAATTTTCTAGAAAAATATAAAATTTTATGAATCTATTAAATCTTTTAGTTCGAACATATATTTTGTATATTGTTTATTTAAATTCAAATAAATGAATAGTGTGAAAATTGACACTATTGTTATTTTATAAAAATAACATATTATAAAATTGTTTAAAAATCACAAGAATATTTAAAAATTATAAATTAAAATTTATATGGTCTAAAATTTCATAAAGTGTAAAATTATGTAAAATTCACAACACATATGTAATTATTTATAATAATTTAAAATTTAGAATATTTTTACCACAAATAAAATTAAATTGATAAATAAGGATAAATCAAGTTGATAATGTTTAGAATAAATTCCTAACATGTCTAAATTTTATTTTTTGATGATATTACAACCCTATATCATATAATCTTCAGATATGAGTCATTTGGGTAGTTTTTAAGTGGGGTTTGGATTCAATATAAACTAATATTTCTTATATTTCCAAAGGTGCCCCTCTCCTCCCTTATAAAAGGGCATCTCCTCCCTCTTCTCCTCACACAATTTGGATCCTTTAATATCGGAAAAAACCTGCCTATTTACCTTATAAACTTTACTATAAACATTATAGAGGTCCTGGTATTCTTCAAATACCAATTTCAGTACCCTAAGAGGATGTTTCAAAGAGGCGTGTCAAAGAAGAGGTAATATCCGTTACCGATTCTTTCAATTTTATTTCTTATTCAACTTATTATTATTTAGTTGTTTCATTATATTGTAATTACATTAGTATCAATAATATACTGATGTGTTATTATAAATATGAAACAAACCCATTTCACCTTCTATCCATCCTATGGAAAATGAAATCACCGCACGTGCGTACGTACGGAATACCGTCTCCACGTCGTGGTGTAATCTGTTTTTCCATCAACACCTTACATGGATGGGTATAATGTTGTAAGGAATAACTATATATGGTTATTATAACATCATACTTATTCTTATGTATTATACCATCCCCAAAAAGTCTTTTCAATAATTATGGGAATGATATCATCGCTTGTCCGTACGTACGGACTACCGTCTCCACGTAGCGATGAGATTCACTCTCCACGTTAACCATTAAAGAATGATTATAAAGTATATAGAATAAGTAATAATGAAATATATGACATAATAATGCTACATGATTTATTTATTTATATATGTATGTCATCTACTTAATTCCATTCAATTCAATAAGGAAATGAAAACATTGTCCATGCATACGTACGGCCTACCGTCTCCATGAACGGTGTATTTCTTTCCATTTATCAATCTATTATATATATGTATATTCTGAATATATATTATATATAAATCATGTTTTTCATTCTGGATGTAAGTAATTATGATCTCAGTAATCATATGAATAATTACAAGTTAAAACACGAATGACAAATGAAACGATTTTACCCAAAACAGCATTTTAACATGAATTTACAAAATAATGGGTCATATAAAGTCATAAGTGAACCATATATGATATAAATGAATATTATTCTATAATAAGTCAATGAAAATTTTTAAATCATTATATAGGAGGTTTGGATACGTACGAATCAAATCAGACCTAAGGTAAGGGATAACTATTCCAATCTCGTTCTTATCTGAGATTGTTATTCGTAAGTATTTATTGGGGTTATTGTTTTCATCCATGACCATGTTTTATAAAAATTATTTCATGTATTTTTAAAGTCCTTTTTACCAATTTTTGGAATTGACCACATGTTATGAATGGAATATTACTTTTTTTTACCACACGGGGAACATTTTGACTTTTCCGACAAATGTACGAGAATAATGTTATTTTTAACTTATACGACATGAACGGATTTTTACGGTTTCATAACGCCTCATTTTCATGAAGCTTACTATACAAGATTTTATGACTATTTTCTTCAAAATACTTCTCTTTTAAAATTGCATGGAATTTTGTGAAAAGAAAATGTTTTTGAAGAAGAAAGGATATTTTCCTCAAGAATTCATTTCAAGTATTTTATAAAAATCATTTTCTATCTAAAATGACATTATTTCATATGTGTAAGTTTCAAGTATAATGTCTCTATGATTTACATGGTTTAACTTTTCTTATGATGACATATCCATTTGTTTTATATGGATTTTGTAATGATTGGATGATGTTTATAAAACCCATTTTATTATTTGGGTTATGATGAATGATTTATGTTTATTTTATGGAACAAGTAATAATGATTTCAATATGATATGGGTGGGACCTATATCTCCCTCCAATGCATTGGGTAAAGATTTATATCTCATGAGATAGACATGGTGGGAACGGTAAGATAATCTGGTTCAGTATTACAGGACTGAAACGAGGAGTGAACTCGATTCTGAAAGGGACTTTTTTCTCTAAGATGGTCTTAGCAGCAGTGCCTTGGCTACTATCAAAATCATAACAAGTGCCGAATGGTTTCCATAATTACATGTTTTATTCCCATGCTAGTTTATCATGATTAATGTTCCTTTATGATCTATTGTTGGTCGGAGTGGTTTACTCAAGAGGGGGGTGAATTGAGTACCAATTAAAATTTCTATATTTAAAAACAGTGTCTTAAAGACCCCCAAATAAAATAATAAATTAAACTGTAGTGAATTTATATTAATGTAGAGATTCTGTTAGGTTCTCAAGGGATTGATTAATTCCCAGTTAATCAACACAGGAGTGTGTGATTATCTTTTGAAACTAACTTACTAATCTACACTTAACATAAACACTTGCTAATTTAATTATCAAAGTAACTTTAAAAACAGTATTGGTTTTAAAGTGATTAGCAGCGGAATAAAACTTTGAAATAGATGGCACCAATGTAACCAAGAGGTTCAGTCTCAAGCCGAGACTTAGTCCTCTCAAAAGTTTATATAAAAATGATCCACACCCTGGATCGGGGTTCAACAGTTTACAACTGTCCAGGTCCAAGACCTCTACCACTGTTCTTCGTGGGAAACAGTACAACAGCAACCAGCTGTCCAGGTCACACACGACCTCTACCACAGTTCTTCGTGGGAAATAAAGAATGAAAGAGTTTTGTAAGGATTTACAGATCCTTCAGTTTGAGTACAGGAGACAGTGTATGTGTTAGATATAGCAGATAACACACACTGCTCGAAATGAATGGTAATAAATCACAGAACAAGAGATGTAGAGTTTAGAGATGGTTCTGGTGATTTCAGTATAGCTCTGGACTCCTTTGGATTAGATTAGAAGTGAGTCTGAGTCCTCTTCTTGTTTCTGTTGAGAAACAGAGTGTCGTATGCTCCAGGTTCACAGGTGGTGAGAATGTAGTCGATGAAGTTCTTCTTGTAAGCACAGAACACTCCTCGAGTATGCTTGATTTTCTGTGAGCTTCTCTGTGTTCCTCTTGTGCTTGTGTCGCTTTTTGGGTATAATGGATGCACCGCACTTTTCTGGTTCACTTCTTGTTTTCTTCACACGTTCGCGTTCGCATCTCTATTTTCTGGTATGTAGTCTTCTCGTATTTATCTCCCATCAGGGGACATAAAAGATTTCTTTTCAGCATGTACGAGGTACGGGTTCCTGACATCCGACAACCTTTATCAGATATTTGACAAATCATTAAAATGTATGATATGACCGTTAGATAGATTAAATATAGGAAATAAAGAAATTCAAACAGTGAGTTGAGTGATCGGTAGGTAAACAGCATCGGTAGCTTGAACATCGGTAGCTTGATGTCATTAGTTGCTTTGACTCTATCGGTGGCTCTATGCGTCGGTTGGTACATGCATCGGTAGCTCCATGCGTCGGTAGGTACATGCATCGGTAGCTCCATGTATCGGTAGGTACATGCATCGGTAGCTCCATGTATCGGTGGCTGCGAGTCTATCGGTAGCTGTCTGTCGGTAGACTAAGTCTATCGGTAGACTGGTTACCGGTAGCTCTTTATCAGTAGCTATAGGCAGATTACTTATCTGTTTTAGGCAGAACACATCCGATTGTGTTTGAATCAATTTAGAACTTGTATGAACATGGATAAATGATGATTAACATATTCCAAAGACTATTTAAAAAAGATGTTATTGGATTGATCACAGATTGGAAAGAATTAAAGTATAGATCAACAATACTTAACAATATCATAGAGGATGAAGACATAATTGGGATTTTCAACACAAATAAATACATGATTGAGATTATCAAAACAGGTGAGGTCAACAATCTCCCCCTTTTTGATAATCACAATTTATGATATTGGCATTTAACATAGTGAAAATATAATAGTAAAGAGTATAATATTGAATTCAATTTTCTCAGAGAAAACAGCATCAGAGATAATAGAAATAGTATGATATAGACATAAGTTATCAGAGGTAAAAAAAAAAAATAATAAGGTACTATATAGACATAAGGTATTAGAGATAAGAATGGAAACAAAACAAAGGATAATGTGTTTCCCCTTATGCCTTATTTTTCTCCATGGAAAATATTTCTCATTTTGTTCCCATTCTCGTATAAAAAGTTTCTCCCCCTCTCTTATTGTTCTCCCCCTTTGTGATAATCAAAAATGGGGAAAGCATATATATAGATATATATAGAGGAGAGAAATAAAACAAAGAGAAGTAAAAAGTGGTCTGTATTATAGTTAGTCAAAAAGTACAACAAATACAGATTACACAGGAATTCCTATCAAAAAGCTTGGCCACTGGTTCACTCCGCATCTGCAATGTGAGATTTTCCTTTAGGATCAGAAGGATGCTCGGGTGGTGAGGATTCAGGTGAAGGTTTGGGAATGCCAGAAAAGATTAAAGGAGGCTGGGCCACTGACACAGAGTCAGGCTTGTAGGTTGAAGATTTTTGGGTGATCATTGGTTTGAGGCTTTGAATGGCTTGAGCAGGAGTCAGCTGGACTGAGGGAGTAGCTGAGGCAGAAGCAGGCAAAGCAGGAGGGATGATGACTGGTCTAGCATCAACATGCAAGAAGGGCAGCAGCAGATTTCTAAAATCCATAATAATTCCTCCTCCTCTTTCCATAGCAGAGAGGAAATCATCTTTGTTCTCCATGAATTTCTCTAAGGCAGGAGTCAATTATCTGAGCTTGCTCACTTGTTCTTTGAAGGCTTGAGTGACTGGAGGGAGCTTCATGTGTTCCAACATTAGCTTGAAGTGGTGTTCGAGTTGATGCTTGGTGAAGATCTTGGAGAAGTAGTAGTCCACTTTGCTTTTTATGGCTTCTTGAGAGGCAGAGGATTCTCTCATAAAATCTTGAACTATCTTCATGATTTCTCTGGCAGAATCCCTTGTAGAAAGTACCACTCGGCTTAACTCTGATGAGTCCCCAGAGCCACTGGTAGGAATAGAACCAATCTCCTCCTTCAATATTGCTCGAACTGAGTTCATATCAACTGATGGTTTGGATGTGAGAGGGCCAAGAGAGAAAGAAACAGTTTCTTTAAAACTCTTTGACAGTCCACTGATTAGGCTTTGAACTTGAGAGTCTTGTAATTGAACATGATCCTTCACTGAGGTTTTGAAACTTTCAAACACTGAGACAAACTGGCTAACTACACTCTTCACATAGGCTAGATCCTTGTCAGCTTGAGACTTGGAGCTCATATAGGAATCCAAAGCAACCACTGATGTCTTGAGAGCTTCCAGATCAGCTTCGATTCTTGAAGACTGAGTCTGGCATTCTTTCACTTCTTCCATAAGCTCAGACATAAAGGAAGATAAATTACAAGCCAGAGATAGCTCGAAGGATCTCTCTAGCACTTTCATTTCTTCATAAAAGCTTTCCTTCATCTCAGCAACTGAAGCACTGAATGATTCTTTTATCTCATCCTTCATGGATTCAAGATCTGATTTGGAGACAAAATCACCTGAGACAACTGCAGCAGATCCCCTTGCTGAGGCCAAATTAACTACCGAAGTAGTCATTATTGAATTGATTGAGGATGCAAGAGAGGTTTCCATTTGCTTTACTTCTTCAACAAAACTGGATTTGAGGTCCTCTTTCAGCTTAGTCAAATCATGAAATCTGACCACATCATCTGGCAACAACTCAGCAGCAAGATCATAACTGGTCTTTGGTCTATCCACAGACATCTCATTGTCAGAATCTGGATAATCTAATCCACAGACTATAAACCCTGGGTCTTCTATCCAGTCTCCAATCTCAACAGCTACTGTTACATTCCCAAGCACAGACTGATGCTCCCCCTCAATGGGTGCATTCTCATGTATCACAACAGCCTTTTCTGCTGGCCGTTCTTCATCAGAATCTTCTACCACAAGTTCTACAGGAGCAGCATCTGGAAGATCTTCTGATACAGGTACAGCTTCTTCTCTATCTCTTTCTTCTTCAGCAGCAGGTATAGCTGAGTTTCCAATTAAGGGACTCATACTTAACCTACCAGAAGCAGGCGATTCAACTGCATTCTCCTTTTCCTCTTCTTCTTGGTGAGGTACAGACTGGTCTTCCTCATAAGTAGGCAAAACTTCCTCTACTTTTCCTTTCCTAGAATAAACCAGTTCTGCAACAGGACTTGGGGGCAAGTCTGGATCTCCTCCAACATCCATAGGAGTTTCTTCTTCTTCTTCTTCTTCTGTCTCATCACTATAAGCAGGTTCCTCTTCATCAGGTCTTAGACTCGGATCTCTCATATCCTTTGGTCTTGAGGGATAATCCACAGGAATAAACCTATCATAGATTTTCTGATCATCACTGACCCATTCTCCCTTCCATGGGTTCCAGTTAATTTTCATATACTTGCAAACAGTCGAGGTGATGCAGAAATTGTTCTTGACTACAACTGTCTCATCCTGAGACTCAGCTATTTCTTTCACTTTTATCATCACTGAAATCAGCTTGGCAAAGAACAAGGCATTGGTCTTTGACTTTGGTCTAATCATGTCTTCCATTTGAAGCATCAACAATCTGCACAGATTGACTTTTACACCATGTCTTAGCAAATGAAGAAGATAGATATCTTGATATCTCAGATTTGCAAAATCTCCTCTCCTCGGTATCAACACATGCTGAACAAATTTGAAAAGCAGTCGATTCTCTCCATCCATTTCAGCAGCTACCACTTGTCTTTGATTTCCATTCCCAGTCAGCTCTTGTAAGGCGGTCTCATAATCAAAAATGTCACTACTAGGTGGCATTGCTCTTGACACATACCCAGAGACACCTTCATGTGGTACTTTTAAACTCTCAGCCCACTCTACTGAAGAAAAAGACATCTCTTTTCCATTTACAAAAGAGCTTACTCGATTCTCATTCTCAGACTTCTCAAAGGTTACAAACTCATAGAACTGCTTTACCAATTTCGGGTAGTATGGGCCATTGTTATTCGAGAAACAATCCACCCATTTCTGGTCTTCCAGAATCTCGAGCACTAAGGATTTGCTAGGCAGTAGCCATTCCACGCACAGTTCCTTCTCGATTACTATATCTCTATTCTGCAAGTGAGGATTCACTGGTCGCCTTCCCGATCTAGTTTTGACTTCACTAACACTGGCTTTATGCTGTGTCTTCTGCTTCTTGGCATTTGGTTCTGCACTTCCATCTCTGACGATAGGAAGCTTGGTTTTTGCCATTGCGGGTTTAGGGTTCTTGGTCGATTTGGATGCTAAGGTTCGAAGGTGAGAGATTTTGAGCTCAGTGAGGTAAGAAGTGGCTTAGACTTAGTATTATCATTTAGGAATTCCAAATAAACGATTAAAATAGAGTAATAAAATAAAATAAAACGATTCGTATTCTTGGCGGCAGACAGAAGTTTTAAACTTTGCATCGGTGTGAGTTAATCATCGGTGAGAAAAACAAATCGGTGAGCGTTGTACATCGGTGAGAATTTCTACATCGGTGAGAAACTTACATCGGTGAGAATTTTCACATCGGTGAGAATTTTCACATCGGTGAGAATTTCACATCGGTGAGAATTTTCACATCGGTGAGAATTTTCACATCGGTGAGAATTTTCACATCAGTGAGAATTTCACATCGGTGAGAATTTTCACATCAGTGAGAATTTCACATCAGTGAGAATTTTCACACCGGTTGTGATTAAACATTCCCAGTTCATGTCTTATGAAACTTAGCCTATCCGAACTTAAAGGTTTAGTGAAAATATCAGCCAATTGATGTTCAGTGCCAATAAATTCAAGAGAAATATCACCTTTTTGATAGTGATCTCTTAGGAAATGGTGTCCTACATCTATGTGTTTGGTTCTAGAGTGAGATACAGGATTCTTAGAGATGTTTATTGCACTGGTGTTATCACAGTTGATTGAAACATGTTTAAAAACGTATCCATAGTCCAAAAGAGTGTGTTTCATCCACAGAATTTGTGCACAACAACTACCAGCAGCTATATATTCTGCTTCAGCAGTAGATAATGCAACCGAGTTCTGTTTCTTACTACACCAGGAAACTAAGGATTTTCCAAGCAAATGACATGTTCTTGATGTGCTTTTTCTATCTAGCTTACAACCAGCAAAGTCAGCATCTGAATAACTCATTAACTCAAAGGATTGTCCTTTTGGGTAAAACAAACCTAAGTTAACCGTGTGTTTGAGATATTTAAAAATTCTTTTAACAGCAAGCAAATGAGATTCTTTTGGGTTAGCTTGAAATCTAGCACACATACACACACTAAACATAATATCAGGTCGACTAGCAGTAAGATAAAGTAAACTACCAATCATACCTCTGTAATTTGTTTGATCAACTGGTTTCCCAGTTTCATCTGTGTCCAATTTACAGGTAGTACTCATAGGAGTTTCACTTTCCTTGATACTATCCAGACCAAAACGTTTTAAAAGATCCTTTGTATATTTACTTTGATTCAAAATAATACCATTTTCATTTTGAAATACTTGAAATCCAAGAAAGTACTTAAGCTCTCCCATTAAGCTCATTTCAAATTCATTTTGCATACTTTTTGAAAAATCAGTACATAAAGAGTGTTTAGAAGATCCAAAAATAATATCATCAACATATATTTGTACAACTAAAACATCTTTAGAAATTCTTTTAATGAAAAGAGTTGGATCAGCAATCCCTTTAGTAAAACCTTTTGAAATAAGGAAATTGCTAAGTCTATCATACCAAGCTCTTGGTGCTTGTTTTAAACCATACAAAGCTTTAGAAAGTTTAAAAACTTGATTTGGAAAATGGGGGTTAGCAAATCCAGGTGGTTGTTCTACAAAAACATCTTCAATTATAAAACCATTTAGAAATGCACTTTTTACATCCATTTGATATAACTTGAAATCCAGATGTGCAGCATATGCAAGTAAGATCCTAATGGCTTCTAGTCTAGCTACAGGTGCAAAAGTTTCCTCATAGTCTATGCCTTCTTCTTGACTATATCCTTGTGCAACTAGTCTAGCTTTATTTCTAACTATATTTCCAGATTCATCTACTTTATTTCTAAAAACCCATTTTGTGCCTATTGTCAAAGTGTCCTTGGGTCTGTCAACTAATTCCCAGACTTTGTTTCTTTCAAACTGATTTAATTCTTCCTGCATAGCTATTACCCAGAATTCATCATTGATAGCATCATTGATATTTTTGGGTTCCAGCTGTGAAAGAAAGGCTTGATGTTCAACCTGGTTTCTTAGAGAAGCTCTAGTTTGTGTTCCTCTATCAAGATTACCAACAACAGCTTCTAAAGGATGATTCTTTAGAATCCTCGTTGATCTAGTAAAGGTTGGACTAGAAATTTCAGGTTCATCTATAGGTTCGGGTTCAACAGAAGCAGATTCTGGAGAAAGTCCAGAACTGGATACTTTTATAACAGGTTCTTTAGATTTATCATTAAGGTCCAGAATAGATAAGTCTTCTTCAAGGTTTTCAAGAGAGGTTTTAGGCTCATGTGGATCAGTTTCATCAAACTTGATGTGAACAGATTCTTCCACACATTTGGTTTTCTTATTGAACACTCTATAGGCTTTACTTGAAATAGAGTAACCCAGAAAAATTCCTTCGTCACTTTTGGAAGCTAACTTATCCAGATTATCTTTAGTATTCAGAATAAATACTTTGCAACCAAAAACTTTAAAGTAATTAACCTTAGGCTTTCTATTGTTCCACAATTCATAAGGGGTTTTCTTAAGAACAGGTCTAATCAAGACTCTATTAATAACATAACAAGCTGTATTTACAGCTTCAGCCCAAAAATAAATAGGCAGGTCATATTCATTGAGCATGGTTCTAGCAATTTCTTGAAGAGTTCGGTTTCTTCTTTCTACTACACCATTCTGTTGGGGTGTTCTAGGGGCAGAGAAGTTATGAGTATAGCCATTGTGTGAGAAATAAGATTCAAAATCTTGATTTTCAAACTCACGACCATGATCACTTCTCAGGGTCTTAATCTTGAGTCCACTAAGATTTTCTACAGACTTGGAGTATTTAACAAAGTAAGAACAAGCTTCACTTTTGTGAGCTAGAAAATATACCCAAGTATATCTAGAAAAGTCATCTACAAGAACATAAACATAGTGCTTCCCATTTTTACTAGAAACTCTTGATGGTCCAAACAAATCCATGTGAACCAATTCAAGTGGTTGAGAAGTTGAAACTTCTTTCTTTGATTTAAAAGAAACTTTGTGTTGTTTTCCCTTTTGACAGGGGTTACACACTCTATCATTTGGGAATTCTAACTTAGGTAGGTCTCTAACTAGGTTTTTCCTAGAAAGTTTTCTAAGTGAGTGAATGTTGCAATGTCCTAATCTTCTGTGCCATAGCCAAGATTCTTTATGAAAAGCATTCAAACAATTAATATTCTGCTTAGCTAAAGAATTCAGATTAACAACATAAACATTTTCATTTCTTAAGGCAGAAAATACCAAAACATTCTTAGAATCAAAAACATTGCAAGAATCATTTTCATATTTAACATGAAAACCATCATCACATAACTGAGAAATACTTAATAAATTGTATTTAAGGCCATCAACAAATAAAACTTTAGAAATCAAAATTGAATCAGTGTTACCAATCTGGCCTAGGCCGATGATTTTCCCTTTTGAGTTATCACCAAAGGTGACAAAGCCTCCATCAACTTTTATTAAACTCTTGAAACAAGAGAAGTCTCCTGACATATGTCTTGAACATCCACTGTCCAAATACCATGTCTCTTTACAGGAGCTCTTTAAGCAAGTTCCCTACAAAACAGATTTAATGGGAGATGATTTTGGTACCCAGATCTTCTTGGGTCCAGACAGGTTAGCCAATAACACTTTAGGTACCCATATCTGTCTAATGGATCTCATATAATTTGTAGAATTGACATGCTTTGAAAGATAAACTTTATTAGATCCATAGCTATGTATATAACTGGTTGAAGCATATGAAGTTCCAGAATTACCTTCATTCTGTCCAGATTTAGAAATGAATCTAGTTTTAGCAATTTTCCTTTGTCCAGGTTGGTATCCTATACCAGTAGTGTATTTAGGTGCTACTTGCTTTCCTAGCATCTGTGTTAGAGTATTCTTGCCATTGGTGAACTTCTCTAAGTCTTTTCTAAGTTGCTCATTTGACAGTTTCAGTTCTGTATTTTCTTTTAACAGTTGAGCATTTTTCTCTTTTTCAATAGTGAGTTCGGTTTTAACTGTAGTGGTGAGAGCATGCTGTTTCTTTAATGACTTGTATTTATCCTTAAGTTCATTACATGTCTCTTCCAGCATATCACAGTATTCAAACAGTTCAGATTTAGACATGTTATCACCTTCAGAATCATCTCCAGAATAATATGACTTTGAAGCAGGAGTTTCAGCAGTTACCTCAGAAGTGTTTGCCATAAAGCACATGTTGGCTCGATTCCTTTCAGAGTCTGAAGATTCAGCTTCACTTGTGCTGTCTTCTGAAGCACTCCAAGTAGCCTTCATAGCTTTCTTAAACTTATTGTCCTTATATTCATATTTCTTTTTATATTTCATCTTTGGACAGTCGGCTTTAATGTGTCCTTTTCTCTTGCACTCATAGCAGACAACATCATCTGACTTGTCATTCTTCTTCCAGTCCCTTTTCCATTTGCCTTGGTGATCATACTTACCCTTATAATTTGTTTTTCTGAAGAACTTCTTTTTCCTATAAAATTTCTTAAATCTTCTAGCAATGTGAGCCATCTCAGCATCACTGTCAGAATCACTTCCACTGTCTTCACAGCTTGAACTTTCAACTACAGCTTGAAGCTTTTCCTTGTCCTTATTCTTTGAGGTTGAGGATTTGAAAGCAACAGACTTTCTTGCAGGTTCATTGTCTTCCTCTTTGTTCACTTTAAGCTCTTCTTCATACATCATCAGCTTGCCAATTAGTTCCTTGACAGGTAGAGCTGCTATGTCACAGGATTCTCTGATTGAGACAGACGTGCCTCTCCATCTATCAGGTAGACATCTCAAAATTCTCATAATTTGTTCCTTCGATGAGACATCCTTTCCCAGTGAGATCATTGTATTGAAAATTTCGTTGAACCTGAGATACATGTCAGAAATGGGTTCGTCAGGCTTCATTTTAAAATTATCATACTTGATAGTATAGGTGTTCAATCTCATTTCTTTAACATTAGTTGTTCCTTCATGAGAAACAGCTAAGGTATCCCAAATTTCATATGCAGTTTTACATGCAGAAATTCTATTAAACTCTTCATCTCCTAGAGCACAGTATAAGGCATTCATAGCTTTACAGTTGTTATTGTAGGCAGTCTTTGTAGGTTCATCCCAAGTAGATCTAGCAGTAGTAGGAATTTTGTATTCTGATTCAATAGCAGTCCAAATATCAAAACCTATGCTTTCTAGATGGATTTTCATTTTCAGTTTCCACTGAGCATAATTAGTTCCATTGAAGAAAGGTGGCCGGTTAGTAGCAGCACCCTCAAGTCTATTGTCCATGATGAGAAAATTTTAAAGAGATAAAAATTTAGAAATAACAGAAATTTTAAGAACTTTAAAATACAACTAAAATCACAGTTCAAAAGCAGAGTACTTTTAGAAAGTATTTTCAACCTCTGATACCAAGTGTTGGTCGGAGTGGTTTACTCAAGAGGGGGGTGAATTGAGTACCAATTAAAATTTCTATATTTAAAAACAGTGTCTTAAAGACCCCCAAATAAAATAATAAATTAAACTGTAGTGAATTTATATTAATGTAGAGATTCTGTTAGGTTCTCAAGGGATTGATTAATTCCCAGTTAATCAACACAGGAGTGTGTGATTATCTTTTGAAACTAACTTACTAATCTACACTTAACATAAACACTTGCTAATTTAATTATCAAAGTAACTTTAAAAACAGTATTGGTTTTAAAGTGATTAGCAGCGGAATAAAACTTTGAAATAGATGGCACCAATGTAACCAAGAGGTTCAGTCTCAAGCCGAGACTTAGTCCTCTCAAAAGTTTATATAAAAATGATCCACACCCTGGATCGGGGTTCAACAGTTTACAACTGTCCAGGTCCAAGACCTCTACCACTGTTCTTCGTGGGAAACAGTACAACAACAACCAGCTGTCCAGGTCACACACGACCTCTACCACAGTTCTTCGTGGGAAAGAAAGAATGAAAGAGTTTTGTAAGGATTTACAGATCCTTCAGTTTGAGTACAGGAGACAGTGTATGTGTTAGATATAGCAGATAACACACACTGCTCGAAATGAATGGTAATAAATCACAGAACAAGAGATGTAGAGTTTAGAGATGGTTCTGGTGATTTCAGTATAGCTCTGGACTCCTTTGGATTAGATTAGAAGTGAGTCTGAGTCCTCTTTTTGTTTCTGTTGAGAAACAGAGTGTCGTATGCTCCAGGTTCACAGGTGGTGAGAATGTAGTCGATGAAGTTCTTCTTGTAAGCACAGAACACTCCTCGAGTATGCTTGATTTTCTGTGAGCTTCTCTGTGTTCCTCTTGTGCTTGTGTCGCTTTTTGGGTATAATGGATGCACCGCACTTTTCTGGTTCACTTCTTGTTTTCTTCACACGTTCGCGTTCGCATCTCTATTTTCTGGTATGTAGTCTTCTCGTATTTATCTCCCATCAGGGGACAGAAAAGATTTCTTTTCAGCAGGTACGAGGTACGGGTTCCTGACATCCGACAACCTTTATCAGATATTTGACAAATCATTAAAATGTATGATATGACCGTTAGATAGATTAAATATAGGAAATAAAGAAATTCAAACAGTGAGTTGAGTGATCGGTAGGTAAACAGCATCGGTAGCTTGAACATCGGTAGCTTGATGTCATTAGTTGCTTTGACTCTATCGGTGGCTCTATGCGTCGGTTGGTACATGCATCGGTAGCTCCATGCGTCGGTAGGTACATGCATCGGTAGCTCCATGTATCGGTAGGTACATGCATCGGTAGCTCCATGTATCGGTGGCTGCGAGTCTATCGGTAGCTGTCTGTCGGTAGACTAAGTCTATCGGTAGACTGGTTACCGGTAGCTCTTTATCAGTAGCTATAGGCAGATTACTTATCTGTTTTAGGCAGAACACATCCGATTGTGTTTGAATCAATTTAGAACTTGTATGAACATGGATAAATGATGATTAACATATTCCAAAGACTATTTAAAAAAGATGTTATTGGATTGATCACAGATTGGAAAGAATTAAAGTATAGATCAACAATACTTAACAATATCATAGAGGATGAAGACATAATTGGGATTTTCAACACAAATAAATACATGATTGAGATTATCAAAACAGGTGAGGTCAACATCTATGATTTATGAACTTACATGATTTATGTCTTTTCTCAATATTTTTATGTTTAAATTTCATGTTCAAGTTTTTTCTTTCAAATGTTTATGTATTGTTTTATGTTCTCTATGTTTTCCCTTACTGAGCTTTTGAGCTCACCCTTTTTATATTTTATTTCCCCAGGAAATAAATAAAGGTTTTAGTTAAGGAAATAAAAAGTTTAAGATCGTTATGGGAGTTATTGATGATCCTTCTACATGATTAGAAGTTTATATTCCATGTTTCCAAATACACTAAACTATTATGGTCCTTGAGTGTTGGTTCTTATTATGTATTAAGTATTCCAAAAAAGTAATGTAATGTCCATGTACATCAAGATCTGGGTCTCTACAATATGTTTCATAATTATATTCTATTTTTCTATCACAATGACTTACACATACAAATTATATAGATTCCAAAACTATGGCAGATATGGACTTTCACCAAGCACCACATCATTCCCACACTATTTTCATTATGTAATCTCACTCTACAGCCAATACAAGGTCCACCATGACTTAAATTATGCCACAGTGTTTCCAAAATTGTGTAAAACAAGTCACCCAATACACATTTAAGATTCCACAACCTCTAATATTCTATAATCCTATACCCAAAATCATATTATCTGAAAAGAAAATGTAAAATATGGACGCATGAATTTTTATAAATTATTTTTTTCAATGATTCAAAGCCTCCCCCTCTACATACTTTTTATTGTCCAAAAACATATATAGAGATCCCAATTGATAAACATAGTCCATTGAAATAAAACAAAACATTTCAATTATAAAATATCTTCAGGGATCATTACATGATTCCTTGGGATACAGACAAGTGCTATCATCTTTCAATAAGTGGGATATGAAATGATAACTCCAAATACTATGTGTTGGGATATAGATCGACAACATAATAGTTGATTAAATGTTTGGTGCTAGATATATACCTCTAGGGATGAGATCTATGAAACACATCATTGATGCCTTGGTAACATCTTGTAAGACTTGGATGGTAGACCACTATCCCAATCCTCTTAGTGATCTATAAAGGTCTCACAAAATGTTATTGTAGATTCAAATTTTCCCTAAATTATTTTTTTCATAATTGAGGAGTCACTATAAGAAAACATGGTCATCAATTAGAAATCCCAATTTCTTATCCTATAGTTATCAAAATACATATTGTTTTTCAAATAAAATATAATAATTTTATGTATTAGAAACATGCTCTTATCGATATCATATACCATATTAGGGCCCATAATTTCTAACTTAGATTTCTCATTCTAACTAAATTACGTATGAAATATTCTAAAATAATAATCATCACAGGATGGCCTCTAAATTTATTCTTACTAACTATTATAGTAATCAAACTCAACCAGGTCAAGGAGATTGGCTTATGATTTAGTAAACACTAGAATATAGTCGTAGAGAATATCATTTAATTTATGATTTTTTTTCTCTAACTTAATGATTATATGGGGATGGCACGCTATAACTAGTCTCATCTTAGACCATAATACATTTTTCATAAAATTTAATACCATGATATAAAAAATGTTTTTATTTCCAATATGATGCTTAAGGGAACTCAGTGATACTATAATATCTCATGAACATACTACATTTCTAGCTCATCCAGTGAGTGATCCTTACATATTAGTAATGAATGAGAAATGTTTATGAACTAAACTAAAAGAAACCAAAAAAACATCATGATTACTTGGGGTCCTTGTTAACCCCTACATAATGTCTGTCACTATATTTTCCATATTCCATAAGGGAATTGGTTGTAGCTGGAGAAAACTAAAAGGAATATATGTTTAGAATTCATCATATGGTAGGTATGGTATCAAAAAACATAAACAATAATGGATTTCCTCATCTATATACATTATAAAGTCCACTTTGATGTGGTGGTTTATCTATGTCACTATAGTATGCACCACAAAAATATAAGTATGGAAGATTCTAATCTAGTAAATATGATTTAATCATGGAATACAACTCTCCTAGTCTCAGTGATCAGATCCACACAATACAACGATCACCCAGGTATTGGGCCGCCACCAAATAGTTATTATCACATCCCAACACACTCCATTTAAGTCTATTTTCAATCCTTTACTTGCTTTACCACAGAATATGTAAACACCAAAGGAGAACACATATACATATTTGAAACACTGCATTCCAAAATAATTTCACCAAAAAAACATTTCATAAATATGAGATGTTCAATGTGTACCCATGACTATATAATGATTCTTGGTAATCATATTTGGGTCAGAAAATATATGACGATATATTCAATAAACACCATTTTGAATGGGTTAATTCATGGGTGGATTATCATGTTCATGGGATTCATGAACAAAATTGGAGTATTTTATTGTCCCAAAAACATCACCGTGTATTCATATATCCCATTCCAACTTCAAAGCACCATCTTTGAATTTCTATCTTCACTTACCCATAAAAGGTGATACCCCGGTCAATGGTAAATCATTGAGAAACATTGAGATCCTTTTAAAATTTTTAAGATATCATCAATCCTAGAATAAGGATATTTAGCCCTCTCCATCACATAATTATCTTACAATAAAAAATTTATAACCAAAGAATAAAATACACCTTCTTGCAAAATAAAACACCTTCACCTCATGGAAAATTACATGGCCTCATAATGTCATTCTTCACTATGATCTTGAGTTTCATATTGATCTATTTTAACTTGTTTGACATTATAAGATAAGGGGGTATCAAAATGGGTTTATATAAGGCCCTGACCTTAAACCTTACTTAATATTGAATTAAATGAATAATTAACATTGAGGATCTTTTCAGGTTTAGTGTTTTAGAGAATTATATCATAAATCATGAATTACATTCCACATTTAAACAAAGTGGTTTCATAAAAGATAGTATTTGTTCTTCCCATCAATGGAAACATATTTAAAATAAAACATGAATTCTTTCTTGACACATCGTTGACACTATCATCATATCATGCACCTTTCCCTTGACCTGTGAAAAACATATCAAAAACATGGGATGAGAATAAAAAGCTTAGTAAGGGTAAAAAAAAGTATGGAAAGGAAACATGAGTACATATATACAAAAGAATGAAATCATAATTTACCCATAAAACATAAGCACTTTAACATACCTCATAAAATCATGAATAAATCATAGAAATCATAAGACATAAAGGTAACTTGAGGCATTCATAACATACTTACGTAGGGAGTAACCCTCTTGGTTACGTTTGGAATACACATCACATTATATTCCCTAAATCTATTCGGAGAAACCTCAACGTTTAACTCCTTCGCATTACCCAATGCATTGGAGAGCTATATCGGGCTCACTCGCCATTAGTTTATCACGGAACCACCCATCTTCATAACAATGCCCAAGAACCATAACATAATCATAGCACATAACTTAAGCATAAAGGAAAGATAACATTACCATATTTCAATAACAATATAACATTTTAAGATATTGAAATAATTAATCCATTCTAAAAACCATTTTCAAAACCATTTAAAACATTTAATAAAAAAATTTTTAAATCAAAGTGTCCCATACCACATTGAAGATTTTAAAATTTTAAACCATTAATATCCATATAAATAAATCCTTAAAACCATTTTGAAAACATTGATATTAATGAGAAATATTTATAATATTAAATCATTAAAACATTTAAAACGATATTTTAGTTAAAGGGTTATTAACAAAATGAGAGACACTTGAATAAAATAATTGAGGAAAAACATTTAATCAAAACATATAATATCATGAGAATAAAGGTATTCATGATATAATATTCCAAAGGATAGTATATACACCATAGAAGAGTGAATTTGTTCATAACAACAATGAAGTCTCAATGGAAATGTAAATTGAGATGAAATACATTATAAAGATGGTATCCTTAAATTAAGGATAAATCAATCTCATATTTATGTGAGAAAAATATAAATACACCCAATATAAGTGGATATTAAGTGTAAAATAATCAAAGGTCATTCACACATATTCAATGGATGACATATTCAATAACTACATGTTGAACCTAAAGAAATCGAAATTGGGTTAAGAAGTTCCCTTGACAGCCTAACGACGTCACATAAAATTTTAGAAAAAGAGTTGATGTCACGACCCGCCTTCACCAAAAGGAGGGAAGGGTCAGCAGGTTGCCAGGCCCTTCCTTCTTCGAGTTGAAGGAGAGATAATGACCCCCGAAACCCGCCTTCAATAGGTCCCGGAGTGGCGACTAGCACCAAGGGTATAGGAGTTCTCACAAATGGAAGGCATTACCCTTTTTATTTTATAGGATCGAAAGATAAGGAGGAGAAAACCCAACAACACCAAGATAGAAAGAAAAGTAAAGCCAAAAGTAAACCATTCCCACATGTATGTTTAAACAGTTTACAACAAAGTACAAGTACAAAAGAAAAAGAAGCTCTCAAGTACAATACCAAAAGAAAACAAAGGTACGACAACAGCGACAACTCCAACTGTCCGACTAATAGGGTCCCGCGCAGCCCTGGTAGTCCTCCTGGAAACCTGAAAGTAAACGTAGGGTGAGCATACAAGTACACTCAGTAGGGAAAACCAAGACTCTCGTGCACAAGTGGGGGAACGTACTAAAGTCCCGTGAGAAAGAGTAAACCAAACACCTAACAAGGCAACTATCCATCCCAAGCCTCACCAAGGTTCGCTCCCCAAATAACGCAAGTCAAGTAATATATATATATAAGAGCACATCGATGTTTGGGTACCCCGCGCCACTTTCCCACTGGTTATTGAGACATCCTACGCATCAGACCAATCCCGCCATTCTCACCGCAGTCCCACTGCCACACCCGCCCGCACACACCTGGGCCACAACCACACGCAGTCCCACTGCCAAATCCCGCCCGCACACACCTGGGCCACAACCACACGCAGTCCCACTGCCAAATCCCGCCCGCACACACCTGGGCCTCAACTGTCACAAGTAACCATGCCTGCAAACACCTAGGCCAGAACAACCACCGCTACGCCCGAAGACACCTGGGCTAAAGAATCCACTACCACGCCCGAAAAACACCTGGGCCTCATCCCGAAGACACTTGGGAAACCACCTGCCGCACACACCTGGCCAACCACCACAACACCCTGCCCGATGGTTCTTGGGCTAATAATGGACTTCAGGCCATCACAGCCTGCCCGAAGGTACTTGGGCTATCCGGGAAAGGGAGCAGAAAAGGAGCTAATAACCAGCCACTAAGTATAGTGTTGGGAAAAACACCCTTCCCCCATAAATGGGGGTGTTCGGCACTAAGTGCTCAACTTGGGTGGGGCGCGAATAAGAAACACAAAGCTACAAGTATAGATATAGGTAACAAACACTCACCCAAAACTTAGGTTTTCCTAGCCAACCTACAGGACACAATACCACAACGCCCGAGTCACAATTCGCGACCCTTGCCCACAAAACCATTTGTCCCATTCTTGTTTCACGTTCAGTCAATTGTTCAATTAATTTTAAGCACTACTGGGCAACTACCATAAGCATAACCAAGGAAAACGTCGAGCATAGATCAACCAAAACACTCACACCTGGTTCTGTCAACAGAGGATCTCTCCCCAGTTTGTGATAAAAACCCACAACCACTGAAACCATGCCAACAGGAGATCCCATCCCCCAAATTCACACAGCCACCGAGAGTATAAAAAGAACGGGGGATCCCATCCCCTCCCACATTTCCAGCAAACGGCCCGAAGGGAAAACAACCAACAACCACTACCAACACGAGTCAGGGATTTTCAGATTTAAACGACTTAACACACTCCATGATTTCAAAACTCCATGTGTTCTATCCGTTAGTTATCACAAAAGGGTTGATCCAGGTGCTTTCAAATTATTCAGCCGGGTATACGTGATTAACCAATTTCACAGCAGGAGTTCACAATTTCAGCAACCCATTTAAAACATCACGAGGGGATTCAAGTGCACACACACGACCACCAACGGCCTCAATTTTCAGAAAACATAGACCAGTACAACAAAAGGGATGATCACTAGATAAAGCATAAACAACGATCACGACCCCTCCCCTTCTTTCTTTAGAACTTCGTTTAGTATCTCCATTAGGGTTTGGTTCAACCAATTTCATAGGAACAAAAGTAACGCCCACCCCGCATGATACACAAAAGTGAGAGACGAGAGAAATTCCCTACCTGTTGATGGATGATCGACGTTTAGGCCGGGGGCGCGGAACTTTACGGATAACGACGCGGCGGTCCCGATGCACCAGAAGAGTCACGATCGAAGAAGGGGGAAAACCACGGCCTAACCCTTAATTATAAGGGCTGGGGACGGTTGAGATGAAAACACAAAACCACGGAAGACGAGGGAGTCGTGGGTTGACCACGTGGCTTGACTCATCATTAATGGCGCTGGGTGGTTTTAACTGACCCATGAATTAATGAAGCATTTAATTAAGACCTTTGCGCGCGTTTCGGATTTCCAAGATATTTTTAGCAAGGAAGAATAGGGTTTAAAACCCTATTTGCGAAAAAGGAACATTACTGGAACAACTTAGCAGGGCCGGTCTCACCGATCGGTGTCACCGATCGGTCTCACCGATCGGTCTCGCCGATCGGTCTCACCGATCGGTGTCACCGATCGGTCTCGCCGATCAGTCTCACCGATCGGTCTCACCGATCGGTCTCACCGATCGGTCTCACCGATCGGTCTCACCGATCGGTCTCACCGATCGGTCTCACCGATCGGTCTCACCGATCGGTCTCACCGATCGGTCTCACCGATCGGTCTCACCGATCGGTCTCACCGATCGGTCTCACCGATCGGTCTCACCGATCGGTCTCACCGATCGGTCTCACCGATCGGTCTCACCGATCGGTCTCACCGATCGGTCTCACCGATCGGTCTCACCGATCGGTCTCACCGATCGGTCTCACCGATCGGTCTCACCGATCGGTCTCACCGATCGGTCTCACCGATCGGTACCCCGCAAGGAAACCGGATTTTTGGCAAAGGGAGGGACTAAGGGGGTTCTGGGTCTTCACATCAGATACCTCTTGAACGATTCTCGTCCTCGAGAATCAAACAAACTAGAAGGAAAGAGAGGATCCGAACAACCATCTTCGAAGATACCTCTTAGGAGTGGACCCCCGCTAGTTGGAAATACTCCCTGTCATGAACCAAGCATCACACCACGCCAAACCGCCCGGTCATGTGGGTTTGGGGAGTTCCCCTCCCCCATGTCAAGATATTATCCGCTTTGGGCGGCACTGACTCGCCCGCACGGGTTTAATCGCATCCACCTTAATGCGTCCTGATTAGGGGTCGGGTTTCCCCTTCCCTTCAACCGGGGCTTCCCACACAAAACAGAGGGAAGGAACCTAGCACATTTCATAGCCAAAAAGGTCAAACGTTCTGTCACAACAGGCACCAAGGGTTCAAAACTCAGAACAACTCGGGGTATTGGGCACGTATCTGTGCTTCCCTCTCCCACGTACTCTCTTCGAGGCCGCCATGTCTCCACAACACACGAACCAGGCCGACGGTTCGTCCACGGAGCACTTTCTCCTTGCAATCCTCGATTCTGACTGGCCGTTCCTCGAAGGTCGCGTCTCCTCCCACGTCTAGCTCTCCCCAGTTGATGACATGAGAGTCATCATGTAAGTACTGACGAAGCTGGGAGACATGGAAGACGTCATGGACCCTCTCCAACTGAGGTGGTAGGGCCAGCTGATATGCCACCTCGCCAACTCGCCTCAGCACCTCGAAAGGTCCGATGAACCTAGGGGAGAGCTTACTCCCTTTTCCGAACCTCCGCTGCCCCCGTCGAGGGGAAACCTTCAAAAACACATGATCTCCCACCTCGAACTTCAGGGGCCTCCTCCGACGATCAGCATAAGATTTCTGCCGATCCTGAGCTGCTTTCATCCTCTCCCGCACTAGCTGGACTTTCTCCGTGGTGCTCTGCACTATTTCTGGTCCAAGAGTACCAGTCTCACCAACCTCTGCCCAGCATAAGGGTGAACGACATGGTCTTCCATACAAAGCCTCAAAAGGAGCCATGCCGATAGTAGAGTGAAAACTGTTGTTGTAGGCAAACTCTACTAAAGGCAAGTGTCGTACCCATGATCCCCCGAAATCCAGAACACATGCTCGCAGCATGTCCTCCAAAGTCTGGATAGTCCGCTCTGTCTGCCCATCAGTCTGAGGGTGAAAAGCAGTGCTAAGGCGTAATTGGGTGCCAAAAGCATGCTGTAACCCCTTCCAGACTCGTGAGGTGAATCGAGTGTCCCGATCCGAGACGATCGTTTTCGGAACTCCATGCAAACGCACCACCTCATCCACGTACCTCTGTGCTAAGGTACTCACGGGTCCCGACTCCTTGATAGCCAAGAAGTGAGCAGATTTTGTCAATCGATCCACCACTACCCAGATAGCATCATGCCCGCCCTGAGCTCTGGGTAGTCCCGTGACGAAGTCCATTGAGACGTCGTCCCACTTCCACTCGGGAACATCTAGAGGATGCAATAGACCACCAGGAACACGGTGTTCAGCCTTCACCTGCTGACACACCAGGCATTTAGCCACGAACTCTGCCACTGCCCGTTTCACCCCGGGCCACCAAAACTGTCCCCTCAGGCCTCGGTACATTTTCGAAACACCCGGATGTACCGCCAAGGCTGAGCTATGGAACTCATGAAGGACTTCATCACGCATCACCTCTGGAACAAACAACCTCCGATGAAAGAGCATCCGATGTCGGCTGTCCTCCGACCATCCTTCTGGGGCGTTCCCCTGATCGACACGATCCCGCAACACTTCTACCTCAGGATCTCCCCACTGAGACTCTTCCACTTGCTGCAACAAGGAGGACTGTACCGTCATCTGAAACAAACAACCTCTAGTACCTTCCACCCTTGCATCCAAGTGCAAGGCAGCCAACTCCCCCATTGCCTTCCAAGCATCAGCAGATTCCCGAACCACCTCCTGATGCGGCTTCCTGCTCAGGGCATCAGCCACAACGTTTCCCTTACCTTCAGTGTATGAGATCTCAAAGTCGTAGTCCTGGAGAAACTCGACCCACCTCCGCTGTCGCAAGTTCAAGTCACGCTGGGAGAAGATATAGCGCAAGCTTTTGTGGTCGGTGAAGACCACAAAGCGCTCCCCAAAGAGGTAATGTCGCCACAGCTTTAATGCGAACACCACCGCTGCAAGCTCCAGGTCATGGGTGGCATAGTTCCGCTCATGGGGGCGTAGCTGCCTGGACCCGTAGGAGATCACCCCTTGTCGCTGCATCAATACGCACCCCAGGCCCTGTCCTGAAGCATCACAGAATACCTCATAGGCCATCCCTTCTTCTGGCAACCTCAACACTGGGGCACTAACCAGTTTTTCTTTTAGGTAGCTGAAGGACGACTCACATTGCTCGCTCCACATGAAAACTTGGTCCTTCTTGGTCAAAGCCGTCAAAGGGGCTGCTACCCGGGAGAAGTTGGGTACGAATCTCCGGTAGTAGCCTGCCAGTCCAAGGAAACTCCGAACTTCCGCCACATTCTTGGGTGCTGCCCAAGAAACAATTGCCTCAACCTTTGATGGGTCGACTGCTACTCCCTGCTCAGACACTACATGTCCAAGGAAGTGCACTTCTCGCGCCCAGAACTTGCACTTTGACAACTTCCCATAGAGCTGGTGCTGTCGTAGGACCTTCAAAACTGTCCTCAGGTGCTCTGCATGGTCCTCTTCTGACTTCGAATAGATCAGGATATCGTCGATGAACACCACCACAAACCGATCCAGGTACTCCTGAAAGATGGAGTTCATAAGCCCCATGAACACGGCCGGGGCGTTCGTAACACCAAAGGGCATGACCACGAACTCGAAGTGCCCATACCTGCACCTGAACGCCGTCTTCGGGACGTCGCTATCCTTCACCCTCATCTGGTGGTACCCCGGATCGCAGGTCGATCTTCGAGAACCATCCTGCCCCCTTCAGCTGGTCGAAAAGATCATCTATCCTCGGAAGAGGGTAGCGGTTCTTGATTGTTACCTGATTCAGCCTCCTGTAATCAATGCATAACCTGAGGCCACCATCTGCCTTCTTCGCAAACAAGACTGGGGAACCCCACGGTGATGCACTTGGACGAACATAACCCCTCTTCATCAGATCGTCAATCTGTATCCGCAACTCCCGCAGCTCCGAAGGTGCCATCCGGTAAGGAGCCATCGAGATTGGTCGAGAGCCGGGCTGCAGGTCTATCCCGAACTCGATATCACGTCGAGGGGGTAGAGTCGTCACCTCCTCAGGAAAGACGTCCATAAATTCACGAACGATCTCTGGTACTTCCACCATTTCCGCATCTGTTGATTCTATCGTCAGTTCGGTCAACAAGGAGAGGAGAGGTTCCTCCCTCCTGTTTCCCTTCGGACAGCTCCGCTCACCGGTGAAAGTAACACGTTGGCCGTCCAAACCGGAGAACACCACCCTCCTTTGGAAACAGTCGATGACGGCGCACATAGAAAATAGCCAGTCGATGCCTAGGATGACATCGTACGGCCGAATCTGTAGCAGAAGGAGGTCCTTAACCGACTGATGTGGCCCCAACATCAGTCTACATCCCCGACAAACGAACAGCAAGTCGGTCTGACCTCCAACTGGTGTGCTTAACACCAGGGGCACTGGAAGTCTCTCGGCATCTAGACCCAAGGCGCGGGCTAGACTGGGTGCAACAAAGGAGTGCGAAGCTCCGGTATCGAACAAAGCATAAGCAAGAGTGCTAAACACACTGATCGTACCTCGAACAACCTCTGGCCCTGCTGGAACTGTTGCTTCTGCGGCGTGTAACTGTCCACGCCCAGCTCCCCTACCCCTCGGCTGTCGGCCACCTCCCCGACCACGCCCTGGTCGAGGTCCCTGGGGAGCGCCCTGAGGTCGGCCTCCCCCTCCTATGTCTGTCTGCGGAGGAGCGGGAGCTCGCTGTCCCTGCTGCTGCTGCTGGAAGGGTCTGGCTGGGAACTGCTGCTGCTGTGGCGGATGCTGGGGATGACTGCCACCGCTGTACTGCACCCGATCGGGGCACTGACTCCGAAGATGTCCAGGGCTCCCGCAGATGAAGCACCGTGGTCCCGAGCCCGAAGGGAAAGAACGTGGGCCAGGGGATCGAAACTGAAACTGCTGCGGCCTGCTCCCTGCGGGTCGGAACCTGGAGGGTCCCGATGCTGGGGGCCTGGTGCTGACGGCCTTCCCCTTCGATGGTCCCAGCTGGATCCCTTCTCGTGACAGTCCGCCTAGAGTGTGCATCCTTTCCACCACTTCGGCCTTCTTCTGAACCTCTAAGTATGTCGGAAGGGTAAAGGGAGTAACAGCATACTGGAGGGAGGGTCGGAGCGCCTCCTCCAAACGTCTTGCCCGAGACTCCTCATCGGGAAAGAGGTCTGGAGCAAAACGCAGGAGGTCCTTGAACTTGATTCCAAGTTCCCTCACGGACATGCTCCCTTGCTGGAGGGAGAGTAGCTCCTGTCTCTTCTCCGCCTTCATTGTCGAGGAGAGAAACTCCGCCCGGAACTCCTTCTCGAATTCCGCCCAAGCAACCTCAGACTCTTTCCTACTCCCCAGGTGAAGCATCCACCACTGACGTGACGCTCCTCGCATCTGGCTAACAGCCAGAGGAACCCAGTACTCTGTCGGGGCCCGAATCAGGCCGAAGGCTATGACTAGCTCCTCCAGCCAGCCTTCCGTCTTCATGTCGGAGGTGCTGCCCTCATATTTCTCGAGGGCCTGTCGCTGAAAGGCTCGAAGAGTCTTCTGCCACCGGTCGTCTTCTTCCTCCCGATCAGCTCTCTGCTGATTGGCCAAGGTAGTCTCAGGAGTCTCGATCGCCTGTACCACACGTGGTCGCCTTCCAGGTGCCATAGCTGCAAGGTAACCAAGGAATGCCTAAGCCCAGTAGTGCAAAGAAAACCGTTCTCAAAACTTATTAAGATTTAATTTATTCTTAATTTCCCAAGACATCCCAGAAACACAAGAACACAAGTCATTTATGATGCATGTACCTTTCCTAGGGTCTCTACCCTGCAATCAGTGTGGCTTCACTTGGTCGTTCGGTAGGTCCAGAGTCCTTGCATCGGATCACGGGGGGCCCTAAAATCCCGTGCCCTAGCCGGTCCTCCCTGGCCTATTTCACGCACCAAGGTCACCCAACGCTGTTGCCTTACCATCCCATGAAATCCTCACTGTGCCTAACTCCAGACTCCGTCCTATCTCTCAACCTCTCCTCTGATACCATTCTGTCACGACCCGCCTTCACCAAAAGGAGGGAAGGGTCAGCAGGTTGCCAGGCCCTTCCTTCTTCGAGTTGAAGGAGAGATAATGACCCCCGAAACCCGCCTTCAATAGGTCCCGGAGTGGCGACTAGCACCAAGGGTATAGGAGTTCTCACAAATGGAAGGCATTACCCTTTTTATTTTATAGGATCGAAAGATAAGGAGGAGAAAACCCAACAACACCAAGATAGAAAGAAAAGTAAAGCCAAAAGTAAACCATTCCCACATGTATGTTTAAACAGTTTACAACAAAGTACAAGTACAAAAGAAAAAGAAGCTCTCAAGTACAATACCAAAAGAAAACAAAGGTACGACAACAGCGACAACTCCAACTGTCCGACTAATAGGGTCCCGCGCAGCCCTGGTAGTCCTCCTGGAAACCTGAAAGTAAACGTAGGGTGAGCATACAAGTACACTCAGTAGGGAAAACCAAGACTCTCGTGCACAAGTGGGGGAACGTACTAAAGTCCCGTGAGAAAGAGTAAACCAAACACCTAACAAGGCAACTATCCATCCCAAGCCTCACCAAGGTTCGCTCCCCAAATAACGCAAGTCAAGTAATATATATATATAAGAGCACATCGATGTTTGGGTACCCCGCGCCACTTTCCCACTGGTTATTGAGACATCCTACGCATCAGACCAATCCCGCCATTCTCACCGCAGTCCCACTGCCACACCCGCCCGCACACACCTGGGCCACAACCACACGCAGTCCCACTGCCAAATCCCGCCCGCACACACCTGGGCCACAACCACACGCAGTCCCACTGCCAAATCCCGCCCGCACACACCTGGGCCTCAACTGTCACAAGTAACCATGCCTGCAAACACCTAGGCCAGAACAACCACCGCTACGCCCGAAGACACCTGGGCTAAAGAATCCACTACCACGCCCGAAAAACACCTGGGCCTCATCCCGAAGACACTTGGGAAACCACCTGCCGCACACACCTGGCCAACCACCACAACACCCTGCCCGATGGTTCTTGGGCTAATAATGGACTTCAGGCCATCACAGCCTGCCCGAAGGTACTTGGGCTATCCGGGAAAGGGAGCAGAAAAGGAGCTAATAACCAGCCACTAAGTATAGTGTTGGGAAAAACACCCTTCCCCCATAAATGGGGGTGTTCGGCACTAAGTGCTCAACTTGGGTGGGGCGCGAATAAGAAACACAAAGCTACAAGTATAGATATAGGTAACAAACACTCACCCAAAACTTAGGTTTTCCTAGCCAACCTACAGGACACAATACCACAACGCCCGAGTCACAATTCGCGACCCTTGCCCACAAAACCATTTGTCCCATTCTTGTTTCACGTTCAGTCAATTGTTCAATTAATTTTAAGCACTACTGGGCAACTACCATAAGCATAACCAAGGAAAACGTCGAGCATAGATCAACCAAAACACTCACACCTGGTTCTGTCAACAGAGGATCTCTCCCCAGTTTGTGATAAAAACCCACAACCACTGAAACCATGCCAACAGGAGATCCCATCCCCCAAATTCACACAGCCACCGAGAGTATAAAAAGAACGGGGGATCCCATCCCCTCCCACATTTCCAGCAAACGGCCCGAAGGGAAAACAACCAACAACCACTACCAACACGAGTCAGGGATTTTCAGATTTAAACGACTTAACACACTCCATGATTTCAAAACTCCATGTGTTCTATCCGTTAGTTATCACAAAAGGGTTGATCCAGGTGCTTTCAAATTATTCAGCCGGGTATACGTGATTAACCAATTTCACAGCAGGAGTTCACAATTTCAGCAACCCATTTAAAACATCACGAGGGGATTCAAGTGCACACACACGACCACCAACGGCCTCAATTTTCAGAAAACATAGACCAGTACAACAAAAGGGATGATCACTAGATAAAGCATAAACAACGATCACGACCCCTCCCCTTCTTTCTTTAGAACTTCGTTTAGTATCTCCATTAGGGTTTGGTTCAACCAATTTCATAGGAACAAAAGTAACGCCCACCCCGCATGATACACAAAAGTGAGAGACGAGAGAAATTCCCTACCTGTTGATGGATGATCGACGTTTAGGCCGGGGGCGCGGAACTTTACGGATAACGACGCGGCGGTCCCGATGCACCAGAAGAGTCACGATCGAAGAAGGGGGAAAACCACGGCCTAACCCTTAATTATAAGGGCTGGGGACGGTTGAGATGAAAACACAAAACCACGGAAGACGAGGGAGTCGTGGGTTGACCACGTGGCTTGACTCATCATTAATGGCGCTGGGTGGTTTTAACTGACCCATGAATTAATGAAGCATTTAATTAAGACCTTTGCGCGCGTTTCGGATTTCCAAGATATTTTTAGCAAGGAAGAATAGGGTTTAAAACCCTATTTGCGAAAAAGGAACATTACTGGAACAACTTAGCAGGGCCGGTCTCACCGATCGGTGTCACCGATCGGTCTCACCGATCGGTCTCGCCGATCGGTCTCACCGATCGGTGTCACCGATCGGTCTCGCCGATCAGTCTCACCGATCGGTCTCACCGATCGGTCTCACCGATCGGTCTCACCGATCGGTCTCACCGATCGGTCTCACCGATCGGTCTCACCGATCGGTCTCACCGATCGGTCTCACCGATCGGTCTCACCGATCGGTCTCACCGATCGGTCTCACCGATCGGTCTCACCGATCGGTCTCACCGATCGGTCTCACCGATCGGTCTCACCGATCGGTCTCACCGATCGGTCTCACCGATCGGTCTCACCGATCGGTACCCCGCAAGGAAACCGGATTTTTGGCAAAGGGAGGGACTAAGGGGGTTCTGGGTCTTCACAGTTGATGAGAGAGATAAAGGGAATATCATCTATTGGACATAAAATTTATGGCAATAAGGATATATATAAGAACATATCCCCACATAATAATAAGAAAATTAAAAGACATAACAAAAGAAGTCTTTTAAAAAGAAGAGGGTGAAATGTTCCCTTACCGATTTGGGTAACTTTCAAAACGTACACCCCATGAAAGAAGGACTATACAACATTGATGTAAATAATCATAAACGAAAGTATTTTACACAAAAATTATAATAATGTAGAGTAAATACACCACTCAAAAGGAAATATTGGAAAATGTAGCATGAATATCACGGAAACACAAAGTGAGATAAAAATCCCCTTACGATATTTTGGCAGCCTTACGGTGCCAATTAAATCTTCCAAAATGAATTAATGGGAGAAAATAGGGTCTCTCATCAAATGAACATAAAAAGTACAGTAAGAGTAATATAAAAGAACATCACAATCATAAGAAAGATGAGCTTAAAAGGAATTACATAAAAGAGTGTACTTAAAAAGAAAGAGAGAGGTAGGATCCCTTACCTCGGGTCCGACATGACTCGATCGTTCTTTAACCTCCTGAATAATAAACTTGAGTTAATTTATACTTTCTTAAGAACATTTTTCAAGTTCATTATTCCTTTTATATCACTTACTACCATTCTATGAACACTATGTAATTATTTAAGTTAATAATGGTCGTTTGGTAGATCATTGCTACTTGAGTAAAAAATAAACTCCTTATAATTACAAGTTGTTCATGTGGTAAAATATATATTATATCCAGAATTATATTCATTATGTAGATATCATATATATCATATATATCCATTATATACATTCATTTATAATATTTCATAACATTTAGAAGTTATAAATGAAATGCACCGTTCATGGAGACGGTAAGCCGTACGTACGCATGAACGCTACTTCCATTTCTATTTCTTATTTAATGGAATTAAAACATAAAGATACATAATAGTATTATAATTCCAGTATGGTATCATATATAATATCATTAATTATATCTCTTATACGTACCACATATGGTATTAACGAATCAAATCACTTTGAAGGGGCGGTAGTCCGTACTTCCTAAAATGAAGATATCGCGTTTAACCATAATGGAAACCATAAAGGTATTCCATAATTGAAAAATACATAAGCTTAAGTAAAACATTAACATATAATATATCATATATAAATATAGTGACATCTTAATGGACACCTTTGAGGGTGTTAAAATAATATTGAACAATCATCGTTTCATGAGGCAGAAATTCACCATCCACAGAAACAATTTGTTCTTTAACCGTTAGATGTAGTTGTGTGTAAGTTTAGCTCGAATACTTCTTATAAACACATCCTAGTATATTGAAGATACTGGAGTTTTTACAAAATAAATTAATAAAAAGATTTAAGTTGTTGGAGAAGCAAAATAAAACAAAAGAACACAAGTGAAGACATTACCTTAAAATCGGGTATTTCTCTTTGATTTTAGCTCAAAGGATTCTTTGGGAATACTTCAGCCCAAAGTGAGGCTTCCAGAAGTAATAGGGATGTGGAGAGACAAAATGATCATGGGTTGGCAGAGAAAAAGTCTTGAGAGGTGTGGGTAAGGTGGTAGAGGTGGGGACCTTTTATAAGAGGAGAGGAGGGGCACTCTTGGAATGTTACAAAATGTTACTTTATTTTCAAATGCGTTTTGAATTTTAAAAGTCCCATATTGATGTATTTCGGGATAAGGTGGTAAGGGTTCAATATATACTCATCCAACGGGTCGTTGACAAGTGTAAGTTATAGTTTTAACATTATCTTTTCATTTTATTTAAATCCTTTATTAATGAGGTAATCGATGCATCATCATGATGTCATAAATAATTTAATTTATTTAATGTCTAAAAATTATAAAACAAATATCATGATGTAGTAAATCTTTTTAGATTTCTAATTAATATTTATATTAAAAAATATGACTTGTATAACCCCATTTAAAAATTGTTTTAGTAAAACCACTCATGCTTGTGACATTTTTATTTTATCTTTAAATAAAAAGTTATTTATGTCAATTTTCAACCAATGTGGCTCCATGGGGTCCCCAAGTTGACCCATGGATTTTAATGGTCGGACATGACACATCCAACGAGGGTAGGACATGTGTCTTGGTCATTTCATATTATTAAAACATTATTTTTACCTTAAATTACACTAATTACCTCTAATTGCGATTAAAAAATTAAAAGTTACTATTCTCCAAAAAAAATTTAATCCCATTGAACCACATTTTACATCATAATGACAACCATGTATGTAGGATTTTTGAACTTCAAATCACAGAAGTGGTAATGTTTCATTTAAACAAAAATCAGTTTTTAAACTACCACTTAGTGTTTTCACTATACATCAAAAATTGATGTTTTTCAGAAAAATACCAAAAATTCACCCTAAGCTATATTTGATATTCCGAATTCAAAAATGATGTCTATTTTGAAAAATTCAAAACATATAAGTTAAATTAATTGATTTAATAATTAATTCCCGCTGTCAGAGCAAATAGCTTGTTTTTATGAAACAATAAGTATCAAAATATTGACACTAGTTTAAGTCCAATTTCAAGATGAAATAAATTCCAACGACCACTATTGAATTAAATGGTAAAAATATATTCTAATTTCACTTTAAAACCAATTCAAAAGATAATATAATAATATAAATAAATTAGATTAAAAAGTGGTTTTTAATTGAAATACAACAATTTTCACTATTCATTAAAAAATGAACTTTATCGGAAAAATACCAAAAATTTACACAATGTAAATTTTGATGTCCCGATTCTAAAGAAAAATTTTATTTTGTCAAAAATAACACATAAAATTTTCAAAAAGTGGATTTAAAAGAGGTTCGTCATCAAAAGGCGGTTAATCGACCTTTTAAAGAATATTAGAATGTTTATGCATAAAATTGGATTCATTTCCATTTTTAATCCTCTAACATTTATTGTAAAAAGTAAAAAATATTTGACAAACATATATAATCATTTTTTAGTTAGTTCTGTTCATTCCCGCCCTTACAACGGCTAGGCGTTAACTACAATTTAAAATAATATTATTTTATTATTAGAGTGCAACGTAAGATTCCCAAGAAACTCGTTGTTGTGTATTGGGTACGCCATCGAGCATAGCGTCCCTTTAAAGTTATATTAATATTTTCT
Organism: Viscum album; assembly: GCA_963277665.1. NCBI lineage: Eukaryota > Viridiplantae > Streptophyta > Magnoliopsida > Santalales > Viscaceae > Viscum > Viscum album. Next base: position 2,027,329,087 of record OY728143.1, on the reverse strand, counting down.
TCACAAATATGGATAAATGTAAAAATTTTATATTCTTTATTTACCAGCGATGTTACATCCTTCCCCCCTTTTGGGAATTGCATCCCCGCAATTTTCAAATTAGGCCTGGAAACTTCATTGAAAATCCCACATCGGAACAAGAGCCAGTAAAACAGTCACTTTAAAATAATGAAAGAGAAGTACGAAGGTCACCCGAGTTAACCCATACTAGGAATCCATGTAGGAAAAAATGGATATGGAGAAAAAAAATGGTCATGTTCTGAGGGAGAGTGATAGTAAACATGTCTAGGAGAAAGTTAACCATAAGAAAATCACAAACTTTTGATGGGTTAAACGGTATTCGATTCCCCAATAGGAAAAATTAATAGGCAAAGTTTTTGTTTTAAGTTACTCTTCATTGAGTAATTTATTTTTGATCATAAATAAATCATAATGAAACATACTTACTTGTCACGTAGACATTCAACTTTTCCTAGATTCCTTAATCAAACTCATATTTTCTCCAAAAGACGAGTATTTAGGAAGACCTGTTCGCATTAAGAGTACTACAATCAACTTCTTGAGAATCACCTAATCCACAAAAGATAACTATATATTTCCCATGTCTTTAGAAAAAATCCAAAACCAAAATTGTTAGTATGAGATTAGATAATCCAAAAAAGTATAATCCTTTATAAAAAGAAAATCTATTCTTAATCTCCAAAATTTGTCCAAAAAAACCCAAAGTTCAACGAAGTCCATTCAATAAACAATTGTCCATAAAAATATTCAAAGTAAACCAAACTAAGATTGAATCCCAAATATTTGAATGATTTAATCACATAGTCTTCCAAGGTACAAATTAACTTTTATCTCCAAATAAAATCAGTTTCTCTTAAATTCTAATATTTAAAAGTAATTAACCTAATCACATATCCTCGATGATAGGTTAATAAATTCCATAGATAACCCAAAATAAACTTACTCTTGATTACTAAAATCATCTAACTAAAAATAATTAGTCAAAATAACCAGGGACTTCACATAGTCCAGTGGTAGGTGATAAATACCAGTCGTACTTTGGTTGTGGGTTAGATTCCTGCATCTTTGTCCGATGCGACGGGTTGTCACACGGTATGTGTGTTATCCTTTTTCCAAAACTATATAATTCTTAAAACCTTCCCCAAAACGAGATAAAATCATCAAAAATAATCATAAAATATTTTAACATCAAGTTTATCTCATGCCTTTCATTTTGCATCATAATATATAATAACCCATAATTACCTCAAAAGTAAGGATCATATAAACCCTAATGGTTACCTTTATAATTATTACCTAAACTTCCACATTGATTGGTCATCATGTACATGATGCATTACAGAACATAACAAGGTACAAGTGGTTGATCATGACTCCTTGATAGTTGGTTTAGAACAACCACGAGTTTCCTCATTGAATCCCCCATTTCATCCAGTCTCTTAATCAGAGAACCACCACAGTTTCCTTCAAACCTATTTTCACATTGGTGCCTCCTAGATCCATCCATTCACTAAAAACAGAAATGTCAGTGTGAGTATATCAACAAAACCATCATGTACTAAAGAGGAAGATAAACACTAAGATATACTTACTCATTCACTTTATCTAAAACTATGACTCTTTCTGAAATCCTAACCATTGTGGTAATTTCACTTATGCCTAGAGAATACCCTAACCTCTAAATTTATCTAAACCAACCTCTGATACCAACTATAAGGCCCCAACCTTAAACCTTACTTAATATTGAATTAAATGAATAATTCACATTGATGATCTTTTCAGGTTTAGTTTTTAGTGAATTAGATCATAAATCTTGAATTACATTCCACATTTAAACAAAGTGGTTACATAAAAGATAGTATTCGTTTTTTCCCATCAACGGAAACATATTTAAAATAAAACATGGATTCTTTCTTGACACTTCCTTGACACTATCATCATATCATGCACCTTTCCCTTGACCTGTGAAAAACATTTCAAAAACATGGGATGAGCATAAAAAAGCTCAGCAAGGGTTATAAAAAGTATGTAAAGGAAACATGAGTACATATATACAAAATAATGAAATCATACTTTACCCATAAAACATAATCACTTTAACATACATCATAAAATCATGAATAAATCATAGAAATCATAATACATAAAGGTAAATTCTGGAATTCATAACATACTTACGTAGAGAGTAACCCTCTTAGTTACGTTTGGAATACCCATCACAGTATATTCCCAAAATCTCTTCGGAGAAACCTTAACGTTTATCTCCTTCGCATTACTCAATGTATTGGAGAGCTATATCGGGCTCACCCGCCCTTAGTTTATCACGGAACCACCCATCTTCATAAAAATGCCCAAGAACCATAATATAATCATAGCACACAACTTAAGCATAAATGAAAGATAACATTCCAAAATTTCAATAACAATATAACATTTTAAGATATTGAAATAATGAATCCATTCTAAAAACCATTTTCAAAACCATTTAAAATATTTAATAAAGAGATTTTTAAATCAAAGTGTCCCATACCACATTGAAGCTTTTAACATTTTAAACCATTAATATCCATATAAATAAATCCTTAAAACCATTTTGAAAACATGTATATTAATGAGAAATATTTATAATATTAAATCATTAAATCATTTAAAACGATATTTTAGTTAAATGGTTTTTAACAAAATGAGAGACACTTGAATACAATAATTGAGGAATAACATTTAATCAAAACTTCACAATATCATGAGAATAAATGGATTCATGATATAATATTCCAAAGGAAATTATATACACCATAGAAGAGTGAATTGGTTCATAACAACAATGAAGTCTCAATGGAAATGTAAATTGAGATGAAATACATTATAAAGATGGTATCCTTAAATTAAGGATAAATCAATCTCATATTTATGTGTGAAAAATATAAATACACCCAATATAAGTGGATATTAAGTGTAAAATAATCAAAGGTCATTCACACATATTAAAAAGATTACATATTCAATAACAACATGTTGAACCCAAAGAAATCGAAATTGGGATAAGAAGTTCCCTTGACAGCCTAACGATGTCACATAAAATTTTATAAAAAGAGTTGATGAGAGAGATAAAGGGTATATCATCTTTTGGAGATAAACTTTACGGAAATAATGATATATATAAGAACATATCCCCACATAATAAGATGAAAATTAAAAGACATAACAAAAGAAGTCTTTTAAAAAGAGGAGGGTGAAATGTTCCCTTACTGATTTGGGTAACTTTCAAAATGTACACCCCAGGAAAGAAGGACTATACAACATTGATGTGAATACTCATAAACGAAATTATTTTACACAAATAGTAGAATAATGTACAGTACATACACCACTCAAAAGGAAATATTGGAAAATGTAGCATGAATCTCACGAAAACACAAAGTGAGATAAAAAGCCCCTTACGAAATTTCGGCAGCCTTACAACGCCAATTAAAACTTCCAAAATAGATTGATGAGATAAAATAGGGTCTCTCATCAAATTAACATAAAACGTAATGTAAGATTAATATAAAATAACATCCCAATCATTAGAAAGATGAGCGTAAAAGGAATGACATAAAAGAGTGTACTTAAAAAGAAAGAGAGAGGTAGGATCCCTTACCTCGTGTCCGACTTGACTCGATCGTTCTTTAACCTCCTGAATAATAAACTTGAGTTAATTTCTACTTTCATAAGAACCTTTTTCAAGTTTATTATTATTTTTATATCACTTACTACCATGCTATGAACACTATGTAATTATTTAAGTTAATAATGGTCGTTTTGTAGATCATTGCTACTTGAGTCAAAAATAAACTCTTTATAATTACAAGTTGTTCATGTGGTAAACTATATATTATATCCAGAATTATATTCATTATTTAGATATCATATATATCATATATATCCATTATATACATGCATTTACAATATTACATAACATTTAGAGGTAAGAAATGAAATGCATCGTTCATGGAGACTGTAAGCCGTACGTACGCATGAATGCTACTTCCATTTCTATTTCTTATTTAATGGAATTAAAACATAAGTATACATAATAGTATTATAATTCCAGTATGGTATCATATATAATATCATTAAATCTATCCTTTATACGTACCACATATGGTATTAACGAATCAAATCACTTTGAGGGGGCGGTAGTCCGCACTTCCTAAAATGAAGATATCACGTTTTACCATAATGGAAACCATAAAGGTATTCCATAAATGAAAAATACAGAAGATTAAGTAAAACATAAACATATAATATATCATATATAAATATATTGACATCTTAATGGCCATATTTGAGGGTGTTAAAATAATATTGAACAATCATCGTTTCGTGAGGCAGAAATTCACCATCCACAGAAACAGTATGTTCTTTACCCTTTAGATGTTGCTGTGTTTAAGTGTAGCTAGAATAAATCTTATAAAAACATCCTAGTATATTTAATATACTGTATTTTCTACAAAAGAAATTAATAAAATGAGTTTAGGGGGTTGGAGAATCAAAAAAAAAGAACACAAGTAAAGACATTACCTTAAAATCGGGTATTTCTCTTTGATTTGTGCTCAAAGGCTTCCTTGGGAAGACTTATTCCCAAATTGAGGCTTATAGGAGTAATAGAGGGATGTGGAGAGACAAAACGAGCATGGGTGGGCTGAACCAAAGGCTTGAGAGGTGTGGGTAAGGTGGTATAGGTGGGGGCCTTTTATAAGAGGAGAGGAGGGGCACTCTTGGAAAGTTACAAAATGTTACTTTATTTTCAGATGCGTTTCGGATTTTAGAGGTCCCAAAATTATGTATTTTGGAATGAGGTGGTAAGGGTTATAAATATACTCATCCAATAGGTCTTTTAAAAGTGTAAGTTATAGTTTTAACATTATCTTTCCATTTTATTTAAATCCTTTATTAATGAGGTAATCGCTGCATCATCATGATGTCATAAATAATTTAATTTATATAATGTCTAAAAATTATAAAACAAATACAATGATGTATAAAATCATTTTATATTTCTAATGAATATTTATAGTAAAAAATATGACTTGTATAACCCCATTTAAAAATTGTTTTAGTAAAACAACTCATGCTTGTGACATTTTTATTTTAAATTCAAATAAAAAGTTATTTACGTCATTTTCCAACCAAAGTGGCTTCATGGAGTCCCCAAGTAGACCCATGGATTGTCTTGGTCGTACATGACACATCCAATGAGGGTAGGACATGTGTCTAGGTCATTTCATATTATTAAAACTTTATTTGTACCTTAAATTACACTAATTACCTCTAATTGCGATTAAAAACGTAAAAGTTACTATTCACCAAAAAATTATTTTAATCCCATTGAACCAAATTTCACCTCCAAATGACAACAATGTATGTTGGATTTTTTAAATTCAAATCACAGAAGTGGTAAAGTTTCATTTAAATGAAAAATCAATTTTTAAACTACCACTTAGTGGTTTCACTATTCATCAAAAATTGAAGTTTTTCAGAAAAATACCAAAAATTCAACTTAAGCTATATTTGATATTACGAATTTAAAAATGATATCTATTTTACAAAATTCAAAACATATAAGTTACATTAATTAATTTAATAATTAATTCCCACTGTCAGAGCAAATAACGTGTATTTATGAAACAATAAGTATCAAAAGATTGACACTAGTTTAAGTCCAATTTCAAGATGAAATTAATTCCAACGACCACTATTGGATTAAATGGTAAAAATATATTCTAATTTCACTTTAAAACCAATTCAAAAGATAATCTAATCATATAAATAAATTTGATTAAAAAGAGGGTTTGAATTGAAATACAACATTTTTCACTATTCATTAAAAATGAACTTTATCGAAAACATACCAAAAATGTACACAAAGTAAATTTTGATGTCCCGATTCTAAAGAATAATTTTATTTTGTCAAATATAACACATAAAATTGTCAAAAAGTGGATTTAAAAGAGGTTCATCATCAAAAGGCGGTTAATTAACCTTTTAAAGAATACTAGAATGTTTACGCTTAAAATTGGATTCATTCGCATTTTTAATCCTCTAACATTTATTGTAAAAAGTAAAAAATATTGGACAAACATATATAATCATTTTTTAGTTAGTTCTGTTCATTCCCGCCATTACAACGGCTTGGCGGTAACTACAATTTAAAATAATATTATTTTATTATTAGAGTGCAACGTAAGATTCCCAAGAAACTCGTTGTTGCGTATTGGGTATGCCATCGAGCATAGCGTCCCCTTTAAAGTTATATTAATATTTTATTGACAAATATGGATAAATGTAAAAATTCCATATTCTTTATTTACCTGTGGTGTTACAGTTGATCACCTAGAAAAATCTATATCTAAATGTAAAATATAATTTTTTGGGGAATTCCAGTAAATTCGTATGGGAAGTTGTCTTGATAGTGGTAAAAAACTAGAAGAAATGTAGTGGGTTCTACCTATAATCCTACTAAATCATCCATTCCTTAATTATACTTTGTAATCATCCCATATTGGATCAATTATGAAAAAATATACATACTCTTAACCACATTCCAAATTCATTGGGAACATCTCTTCATTTTGATAAGAGAAATATTACTATCCCAATGAAAACAAATGTGAGATCAAAACTATTAATCCATTCCATTCCCGGAATCATGTAGAATATTTTCATATCTATTAAAATAAACTATCAAACCATTTTATAATGCAAAATGACTATAGGATTCTAGAGTAAAAAAATTACGGTGTACAATCATGACTAATAGTGTATTACTATAAATAAGCATAAAAAATAACTTGATTGTTAATTCATGTACAAACAAACATATGTAGATATGAGGGAATTGGAAGCACTGATATAAAAAAAAGAATCAGATAATTCTGATTTGATGAAGACAATACCAACATTATTAGAAGATTAGTAAAAACCTTTTTCTATAGTAATAAAACTTATAAGATATTCCTGACTGGATTATATGACCATGTTACAAAGATTGATGACCTAGCTATGTTGTTTTATTCATATTCTACTACTGATGTACTTGGATAGGTCTCGTGTTCCATGAGAAAACCTGACATGATCCTGTATGGAAACCTCAGTTAATAGCGTTGGAGATAAATTTATAGATATGCTCTGTCATTCAAAACCACTGACCATGGATCTATAGTGTTCTATATACCATGTTTTAAGGAATAAAATTTCCATAATTAAATCACTATTTTTCTTCTCCTGGGGAAACATTAAGATATGAACACTTTTACACCTCCTTACCACTACCCTATTATGCATCCTATATCTTTTTCTTATTACTACTTTAATTAGAAGTAAAAATTGATATATTTTGTCCTCCCACCTAAGTATTGAATGATGGATTAAGACTAACTAATCAATCCACCATAAACCCATTATCTATAGTTATGGAACTATGCCAAACCTCTAGGTATAAAACTAGATAAAATTCCTTAAACAGATTCCTAATGTCAAGATGAAGAGTATTATAAAACATCATCTCCTTCTGTGCATCATTCCTTTGAATGAGTGTATGAAAATGAATAATCCTAGTAAAAAATTATGAGTATAAAGATAACATCATGGACCACCACTGTTGCTTCATGAACTCATGCAATTTGTTATACATAATATTGTTTAAAAATAATAAAAGATGGATATTGTTCGTAAAAGGAATACTAGGTGAGAGAATCACATTTTCCTTCTCGTTCCATCATTCCCTACCATCCCATGGAGTGTCCCTGTAGCAAGAACATTTCATATTCACTATCTTATCATATGGTTCTTCAATATGGTCAATGACATTCATGATGATTTCTATCTAGTCCTCACTACCCCAACATCCCCAATTTCCCAAAAGGCTAGTTGATTTTGGTCATTGAAGTCTCTTAAATTGTAAACCATATAAATTCATGCCCCTCTTCCATGGGAAAGATCAAATGGGGGGTCTCTCAGCTAAGGGTTTCCTATTTGTTGCACCACTAAATTCGGCATGGGTTAATATTCACCTCTACACTCATACAGACTATGTGGTCGTATATGGGTATCCTCAATAATGGTAGAATCTTGGTTTAAATAAATAGGTCATCCCATCAGCCTTCTTCATGAAAAAATCATCTTTATACAAAAATGAAACATTATGTAAAAAGAAAGAGATTTTATGTTAAATAATATTTTGGTTATGGAATCACATTAGTTTCTCCTTGGAGTCTACCCATAACACAATATATATTTCTAAAAACACTATCCATATTTATGCATCCATGCACCGTATTAAAATTTATATATATATTTCTATAAATATAAAAATATATCATAACAACATTTCAGGATCAAATAATCAGAGCCAAAAAAATGTATCAAAATAACCTGAAAAAAGATATATCCCATAATAATTGGATAAGAATGTATCCTGAATAGATAAAAAAACCATGGAATTAAATTAAATAACTACTATATAACACACAACAGTTATATATATGTATTTTTATATTATATGCCTAATCATGATTAGTGAATGGACCCAATTCTCATAAAGTAGTATATATATCCCATCAATGGAAACATATAAGTCCACTACACATGGGATAGTCAAGAACATGGTGGCTCCCCATCTCATGTCCTACACAACCTATAACCTTCCTTACATATCACAAGTCCTTTAAAAAGAAAAAAAGAAAACTGTTTTCTTATACATATTTTTAATTCCCCTACCTAAACCACTGGGAATGTGTTGGATTGTCATAAAACATCATGAATTCCTACATACACACATGATTTTGTTAACCAGTTGTTATGGCATAAAGTTCATAAATAGGGATACTATACCATTAGTATCATATAATTGAACCAATATTTTAAATAAGATATAACGACCCATACTTAATAAGGGGAGAGAAAATAATATAAAATGAAACATTGGTCACAAAAATTTAAAAAAAGGGCTCCCAAAGTGGAAATAAAAACTAGAGTGTAAATTTTGAAGATATGTAATGAAAACATTGGAATCATCTAGAGTTAATCATGGTCCCTCCCTAAGCTCAATTCTCAAAGACTCAATCGTTATAGATGATCCCCTTCCCTTACATATATGCCAAGTCATGAAATATACACATGCATCATGATTCATGGTTCATGTACAAGGTGTCAGTAATAATATCCATTAGGACACCATTCATGTTCCATTACCAAATTTACTGATGTATAATATGTGTATTCCATTAAAATGATATATGTTCAATAAATCATAACAATCACATACCAAGCACCCATGTTTAAATCAAACCACCATGATCCCCGACTATAGCCACTTCAGCTCTATGATGGATAAAAAATCATGATATTTGATGTAATCAATAACTAGACACAAATATGTTCAACTGATATTCTGAATCATGTGAACAAACTACAAAATATATACTAAAAATAAATTGAGTAATGTTCTTCGAATATACTATGTAGCAAGTGATTTTTTAACTCGACCTATACCAGGAAACAACTAAATAGCATACTAGATATAAACTAATAATGAGTGAATAAAACAGAATCAACAAGGCATTTTCATATCCCTACCCAATGATATAATCCATCATCATTTCTTTAAAAATAACGTGGAATCCCAATATAAGGTAAAACCAAGTACTCAAGGTCCACATGTTCTAATTAATAAGAACAATACCTCCATAGGGATAATAAAACATATACCATTGTAGATTATTCAAATAAAAGAATCAAATATCATCAATATAATATAGTAGAAAAAATATTTCACTTATGATCAATATCAAACATGAATAAATAATATACAAAGGCAATCTCAGGCCATCAAGCATCATAAATGGGTTTCTTGGGATAGACACACCGACAAATGATCACAACCAAGAATAATAAATAAGGAATCATATAAAATAATCATTCGAGGGAAATAATTGTTTATAAGAGACTTAGAATCTTAAATAACGCTCTGAATGAAGGTTTTAGATGTCAACATATTGTATTCTCAAGGGGTTTATCTCTTAAACCATGTTCCAATAACAACAACAAAAACTATCTTTTCATTAACTTGTTGAAACCATTTCACATTAAATAGAATGGTTTCCAGAAAAATACATAATAGTGAGTATTCCAATGGTTAAAAAAAACATATCCATGAAAAACAAACACCAAAATTATAATTAAAGAATAGTTTAAGGAATAATGAATCATTACACTTGGATAAAGTCCAAAGAAGTAGGTACTAACAGAGTTCCATTGAGACATATTAGAACATCACCAATCTTCAAGAAGGATGCTAATACAATGACACTAGAATTATCTATAAATAATATTCACATAATAATCATATAATCTATTAAAATATAATCCATTGATTTAATAATTAATAAGAGGGTAAATTATTTCATAAAAAAAGAATCACTAATGACCTTTAACAAATTACAAAATTTTAGACGCACCTGTGATGGGGGATGAGTCAAGGACTATGATCAATCCAGAATAATAAAAAATTTACCTTATTGTGAAAGTAGCTAGGGATATTAAATCATTAAATGAAATATTCAAAGTATTTCCCATGTTTCATCAAAAAGAATGTGGAAATAAATAAATAAATAAATATAGGGGTTGATTTGATTAATAGGGGTTTTGAAATAATTAATAACCTCCACAAAGACCTTAAAAATTATCCATATATATTTCAAAATTTTATTTTTCTTGATTTGAGGTAAACAAGAGTAATATACATCTATTTAAAACATCCCAACACTGATGTGATTACACAATAGTCTGGGGATTTCTGTGATGTAATTTCGTTCATAGAAAATAGATTTCCCAATTTTTAATGTTTCAAAATAATAAATTCTCTTACACACACAACATCTTCCACAAAACGATGCTATGGGTTCCCCAAACTTGGAAAAAAATAAATTGTGTAGAACAACAGGTCTTGGCTAAGATGTTTTGCACAAGTCCTTTTACACCATAGCCAAACTAGGGACTATCATTATTTACCATATGCAGTGGTGGTGCCTTTCATTTTCTTGAACAAGTCACTCAATGAAAATTAAATATTTTGGAAGCTTATGATGTCCCACAAGACATTACCAAAATATAAAAAAGATCCATAAATAAATGGATAAGTAAGAAGAAATCATTTTCAATCATTATTTTTTATGTATTTATACATGGAAGCATTCTATATTCCCATATGGACCTCATACTTGCACTATGAATATTTGAATAGTAAATTAACATGTACTATGATGTGGTAAAAACTATTATGATGTGAAGATTTAATTTAAATCATATTAGCTTCTCTATTTTATGATTTATTTTATATATTAGTTTAAATAATGATAATATATTTGCTAAAAAAAATTATTCAATGAAGATCACATTAGTGACATCATATAATGTTTTTCCTTGGTATATTTGAATTTTGTAATCCAATAAAAATATAGTATTTTTATGGATATAAATTTTATAGGTCATTAACTAGTGAAAATTTCCTATGTGAATAACATGAAAACAATAAAATCTCATACATGGAATGTAATTTGTAATATTGTTCACTTGGGAAACATTTCATAAATTAATAACATATTCTCATCCACAATGTGGTTCATATTGGCTACATCAAAACTTCATATTACGTTAGCCCAAAATTCCTAACCAAATTTGGTACTATGAGAAAATGAATTAAGTTTTCTATATTTCACATACGTTAAAGCATCGAAATCCGTGATTTTTTATTAAAGGATTCATTACCTTATACTGACCTAAACAAATGAATGAATCATTAATTCAAATATGATTCGACATTGAATTGTGTTATTTGACTTATGTGATAGAATTACCTTACATGAATATTGATAATTCCATAATTAAATAAAATTAACTCATATTATATTCTGTTAACTTACAATCCTTTTAAAACTTTTCAAGATTTCTCAATGATTTTTTGGATAATTCACTTATATTCACCAATGGATGTGTTTTATTCTTCATAAATTTTCCCATAAATCATTACAAATTTATTAATGACTGTATATAAAGAAATAAACATCAGTAATTCTTCATTAATTTCATAATGATAATGATCTCATTATATTACAGTAATGAATATTGATTTAAAAGGGAAACATTAATAATAAAATGATAAGGATTATGTAATACTCTCATCATTACAAATATTTTTATCTTGATTATATCCATCTAAATAAATATATTAGGATTAATTATTGTGACAAAGGGAATTATGTAATTAAGGACACAAAAAGGATATGAAAATTTCTAAGAGGATCATGGAATTTTCTAAATGGATGTGCGACTTGGACATGGTTGATGTGATCCCATTTTATAAGTGAAGGAAAATGACACTTTTATTAACACCCATTATTTGGGAATAATTTGTTAAATAAATTGAAGGCTAAATTAATGCAAATATGAGAGCCAATTCTATTTTCAAGTGATTAGTCTCGTAAATACTTTATCACCCATTTTCATACATTTTTAAAAGGGTTTGAGTCATTTTCCATAAGACGTTTTTTTATATTTACCATTTTTTACTGAGATAACTAAATTTTTTGTAATTAATTTTCTTTTTATGAATAATAATATAGTGGGATTCATTATACAATTAGTACCCACAAATTTAAATTATTAAATTTTTTTATCATATAAAATATATATGTGTAATAAAAATTTATTTTAATGTTTTCACATGTAACAAGTAAGAAACTCATTTATATAAAATATGTATTAATAAACATAATAGTTATGTGTAAGATAAAATTATTAATTTATTTTTATTAATAATAAATGAATTTATTTATTTTTTAATAAATAAATTTTCATTTTCATTTTAAACAATAAATAAATAAATATTACACAAATAATATTTTATTAAAAAAATAATGGATTAATTTATTTTATTGAAAAATATTACATATCAACATAAGATGTTAAAAATAGGTTGTATAAATACATAATTTTATTTAAAAATGTATATTTTTACCCATGAAACAAATATTTTATCAATTGAAAGTTATTGTGAATGTATAGTTCATTATTATATAATGATAAATTCATGAAGGTTAAAAATTTGATAAAAATTTAATAATTAATATTATACATAAAAGAAATAATTTATGAAAAATATAAAATAAATATTAATATAAAATTTACAAGTTGAAAATCAAAATGTATTTTACGTTTTCAACATAGTATTCTTATATTTGAGAATTTATCTTGACAAAAAAATTAAATGGAATTTTTTTAATGAAAAATATTTTGTTTGAAAATATTAACTATTCTTATTCATATATAATATTTATTACTTTTGAATATTTTTTTTATGTTTAATTTATATCAAATAATTATTTTTCTATAATAATTTTAATTTAAGAAAATAGACAAATAGATGTAGATTTTTTTTGAAATGTTACATTTTAATGGAAAAATTAGCCTAATTTTTTAATAACTACAATAATTTATTTGTTATCAATGAATTTTTATTAATAATGTAGTAAATTTTTATTTCATCATATATATCATAACTCATTAACTGTTATATTTATCCTCTAATTTGATGAAAACAAATTATAGGTTATATAATATGTTGCGGTCCATTTCTTTTCATTGTTGCTTCTGAAGAAAGCTATTGAAAACACATGGTTTTGAATTAAAATATATTATTAAAAGTATCATGGAGATATATGAGATCCCTATCCACAATAAAAGTGGTACAATTAAGAGAGATATTTACTCGAGCCTCCACCTCCTCTCAATGAGGAGATAAATTGAGGGTGATCATTACATAGGGGATACACACATGTTAAGAGAGTAAGACACAAATATTATCCACTCGTTTGGTTTATTTTTTATTTTAAAATATTCCATCCATTTTTATACTATAATATTTAATATTTTAATTTTTATTTTGATTTTGAATTGAATCCACTTTATTTTAAACAATTTTTTTTTGAGATTTTGAATGAGTGACCCTTAATATTACCATTGAGAATTATAAAAGAGGATTATTTTCCCATGATATAATTATATAAATGAACTTTATAAGATCTAACACTATGAATATTGAATGGAACATGTCTATACATTTATTATGTTAATGATTGGTTTTAAACACATTGATATGAATCCATGAAGGGTAATCAGGATTTCTATTAAGCTCACCAAAAGACATATTCCAATATTAAAAAAACATATAAGAAATATTGGAATGGAGTATAGTTTATTAAACATAAATTTTAACCTCTTTCTATTTCTTTCAAAACAACTCTAATTTATAAACTGTTAAACAATTAGATTATTTTTTTTAATTTTCAAACATCATTTTAATCCGAGTTTATTCAATTTTCAATTTGGAAAATATATATAAAATATAAAATATAAATATTCTATTATATTTTGTAGATGAATTATGAAATTACCTGTAATGTATTTAATTATATAAAAGGCATGTAGTCATTCCTGTCACGATAGTTTGTTCAAGTGTCTTATAAAATATATGGCCCATTTATGATTGTTGGATCACATAGACTATATACTATTTTGGAATGATGACTGGACTCAAGGGTAATAAGGATCAGTGAGGAAGAACTTGGTGCTTGCACTTATTTTTTGGCCTTGGACCAACATGGGAGAAGGAATGATACATGTTGGCCTAATCTATATACTAATTGGAGGTGCCTTACATAGTTAATGACTCGGGTGAAGGATGTTTTGGGAGATTACACATAGCTAGGTACCCTTTCTGAGATTGGGAGTAGAAAGGAAATAATTAGTTCATTCATACAATATACCTAATTGTTCTTGACCTAGAAGAGAACTTGGTTGAATGTAGGCTTTTGTGTATAATCCTCGTAGGAGGCCCATGATATGTCTCTATATCTATAAGGACCCGATCTTAAACATTACATAATATGGAGTTAAATCAATAATTCACATTGATCATCATAACAAGTTTAGAGTTTTAGAGAATTAGGACATAACTATTACATATTAACTTGGATATTACATGTGGATAGTACTACTCAGTATCTATTTTTTCATAAAATAAAAACTTGTAACAAGAAATATTTCTAGTTTCATGTTTTAGGCAACTTGACTTTTCCTTGATCTCATCCATGATCCTTATTAACATTTAATTCCTATGGGAAACATTTCAAAAACATGGAATGAGCATAAAAAGATCAGTAAACATTATAAAATAATGAGAGACAAAATTATCCCATCAATAAATACAATTCAATGAAACCATACTTTTCAAACATAACATACCTCATGAAATCATAATATTTATGAATAACGCATAGAATTCATAAATCATAGAGGTAACTTTTGGCATATATAACATACTTACATTGTAGCTATCCTAGCTATATAGGGATTTAGGTTGGAATACCCATCACAGTATATTTCCTAAATCTCTTAGGTGAAACATTAACGTTTACATCCACCATGTTACCCATTGCATTGGAGAGCTATCTCAGGCTCACTCGCCATAGGTTAACCACAGAACCACCCATATTTGTAAACAATGCCCAATAACCATAACATATTCATAACCCATAAAACAAGAATAAAGGAAAGATAACAGTTCCACATTACAATCAATATATATCCTTTCAATATATTGTCTTAATCAATGCTTTATTAAACCATTTTAAAAACTATTTAAAACATATAATAAATTTATTTTTTCATCAAAGTGTCTCATACCATATGAATATTTTAATGGAATTAATTTTTTAAAACATTAATGTATATATAAATAAATCCTAAAAAACATTTTGAAAACATGTAAATTAATGAGAAATATTTAGAAGAATTAATCATTAAAACATTTAAATCAATATTTTAGTTAAAGCATTTTTAACAAAATGAAAGATGCTTGAATACAAACAATTGAGGAATAACATCATATAGACACTATATAATATCATGATAATAAAGTTATTCATGATATAATATGCCCAAGTAAGGAATATGCACCATATAAAAGTGAATCGGCGAATAGCAATGAAGTCTCAATGGAATGTAAATTGAGACGAAATCCATTATAAAGACTATATCCTTAGAATAAGGATAAATCAATTATATAATTACTTGTGAAAAATATAAATACACTAAATAATATTTTATATTCAGTGTAAAATAATAAGAGGTCACTCAAACATATTAATAGCACGACATAATCAACAAGTAGGGGTTTAACCCCAATGAATTGAAATTGGGTTAAGAAGTTCCCTTGCAAAAATTGGACTGCCTAACAGCGTCACTTTATAATTCAAAAACTGAGTTAATGAAAGAAAAAATGAGAATCTCATCACATGGACATAAAATTTACAGGTATAATTATATATAAGAACATCTCCCAACATAATAAGATGTAAATTAAAAGACATAACAAAAAGAAGTCTTTTTAAAAGAGAAGGGTGGAAGGTTCCCTTACCGATTTGGTATCTTGTGAAAAATACACCACATGAAAGAAGGATCATAAAATGAGGATTTAAATACCCATAAATTAAAGTATATTACACAAATGTTATAGTCATGGGAATTTTATAAACCACACAAAATATTATAGTGAAAAATATAGCACGAATCACACGGGAATAATAAGTGAGATAAATTCTCTTTACCATGTTGTAATCAATCGAATCTAATGAAAAAAAGTTAATATAACCCAAATTAATCATATAAAACCATTAATATAAATAAAATAATGATAATATATATCAAATAGTAGTACAAAATACACCACATGCAATTAAAAAGTGGCGAACAATGGAAATCTCAAGTAATTTAAAAGTGAGCTAAGAAATCCCTTACCTCATGTACGACAAGACACATTTGTTATTTAAAATTCTGAATAATACACTAAATTCAATTTATAATTTCATAATAATATTTTCATGTTTATTATTCCTTTTATATCACATATTACAATTTTATAACCATTATATAATCATTTAAGTTAATAACAGTTGTTTGGTCGATATTTTGTACTTGAGTCAAAAATGAACATCTTATATTTAAAAGTTATCTATGTGGTCAAAATTACACAATCTAAAGAATTATATTAATGATTTAGATATCATATATATATGGTATACATAAGTATTTATAACAGTACATAACAGTTGGAGGTAATGAAGGGAATAAATTGTTCATGGAGATGGTAAGCTTTACGTACACATGGACGCTACATTCATTTCTATTTCACATTTTAATTGAATTAAAACCTAATGAAACCTAGGTATATTATAATTCCAGTATAATTTCATATATTATATAATTAACTTCATCCTTTATACATCCCTCATATGGAATTAATGAGTCATATCACTTTGAGGGGGTGGTAGTCCGTATTTCCTAAAATGAAATTATCGCGTTTACCCGTTATGAATCTATAAAGGTATGATCTAAATATAAAATAAAGAATCATACAGAAACCAAAGACATAATATATATCATATATAATTACAGTTCTATCATAATGGACATCATGTGAGATGGTAGGAGATAATTGAACATTTATCGATTCGTTAGGCGTTAGATTGTCATCCACAGAAACAGTAAGTTCTTTACCCATTAGATAGAGGTGTGTGTAAGTGTTGTTCAAATCCTTCTCATAAAAACATCCTAGTATATTGGGGATACTGGTTTGGTCATAAAATAAAGGAATACAAAGAGTTTAGGGGTTGGATAAGTAAAATAAAAGAAAATAATTTAAGAGAAACTAGTTCCTTTAATTTGGGTAACTCCTTTTGGTTTGAACAAAAAGTAGCTCTTGAAGAGCCTTTTTCCTAAGGTAAGGATTCTAGGAGTAACATAGGGATGTAAATAGATTAATTGGATAGATTTTATATTATCCAATGGGATTGAGAGGTGTGTTAAATTGGTTAGAAGTGAGGGATTTTCATAAAGGGGAGGAGGGGATCTTTCGGATAGTGTGAAAATATTATTTTATTATATTATTATTTTCGGTTTCTAAAGGTCCAAAACTCATTAACGTAGATGATACGATTACTCATGTTCGAAATAAAATCATCCAATAATAATTTTACTGGTTTTGGATATTTTTTAATCTTTATAATATTATTTATTTAAATCATTTGTTAATAAGGTAAACACTGCATCATTATTGTGTAATAAATAATTGTATTTATATGATGTCTAAAAATTATAAAAAAAATACCATGATGTAGGATATAGTTTTTTATTTAAAATTAATGTTTATAGTCGAATATATAACTTACATAACCCATTTAAAATTTGGTTTTCTAAAATATATTTGTTTTTGTCATTTTTGTCTTTACATTAAGTTAATGAAAATAAAGTGTCATTATCACTCTTATGTGGCTCCTTGGGATCCCAAAATCGACCCAATGATGCCCATTGTCAGCAATGACTCATCAAATAAGGTTAAGAAAAGTTTTAAAGTAATTTTGTATTATTATAATATTCTTTTTACCATGAATTACCCTTTTACCTTTAACCGCATCAAATAAATATCAAAAGATAATATTCAAAAAAAATTATTTTCATCTTATTGAACCACATTTTACTTAATAATAACAACCATGTATATCATATTTTCAAATTTTAATTTTAATTTTCCCGTAAAATTTCATTTAAATGAAAAAGTCATATTTTTAACTACTATATTGATGTTTCACTATTCATCAACAATTGAAGTTTTTTAGAAAAATACCAAAACTTTAGCCTAAGATATATTTTTTATTTCGAATTCAAAAATGAGTTCTATATTACCAAATTAAAAAAATGGTGTTTGAGTAATTAATTTTATATATATTTCTGTTGTCTAAACAATGGTGTGTTTTTAAGAAATATTAACTATCAAAATATTGACACTTGTTTGTGTCCAATTTCAAAGAGAAGTTATTCAAATGACAATCATTGGATTAAATGGTAAAAATATAATCAAATTAAACTTTAAAATCAATTATAAAGATAATATATCCAAATAAATTATCTAGATTAAAAGGAAATTTTTAAATAAAATACAATATTTTCACTGTTCTTTAAAAAAATGAATTTTATTAGAAAAAAAAAAAAAATTCCCAAAGTAAATTTTTATGTCCCGGTTATAAGGAAGAATTTTATTTCATCAAATAGAACATATATATGTGAAAAAAAACTATATTTAAAGAGGGTATTCCATTAAATGGCAGTAATCGACCTTTTAAAGTATATTATGCTTAAAATTAAATTCATTCATATTTTAAGCCTCTAACATTAATTGGATAAATATAAAAACATCTAACAAACATATATAATCATACTTTTTTAGTTATATTCATTAAAACCAATACAATGTCTAGAACATAACTAAAAAAATATTATTATATTATTAGTGAGCAACGTAGGATTTCAAAGAAACTTGTTGTTCTGTATCTTCTGCGCCATCGAACATAGAGTCACCGTTAAAGAAAAATTAATATTTAATTCACAAATATTATTAAACATGAAAATTTAATATTTATTTATTTATCTGGAATGTTACATCCTTCCCCCCTTTTGTGAAGTGCGTCCTCGCAATTTTTAATATTGTGCTTGGAAACTTCATTGAAAGTCCCTCATCCGAAAAATGTAAATTAAAATATTACATAAAAGAAAGAAAGAGAAATAAAAAGGCCACCTTAGATTGACCATACAAGGATTACATGTTGGAAAATATGGATATGGAAGAGAAAAAACCATCATGGTTTGATAGAGAGTTGTAGAAAACATGATGAAAAGAAAGTTAACCACTAGAAAATCACAAACGTGTGATGGGTTAAATGGTCTATGATTCCCCAATTGGAAAACATAATGGTAAATGTTTTTGTTTTAAATTTCATTTCATAATGTTTAGGAATTTAATTATGATATTAATTATAAACATAAGGAAATATACTTACTTTTCATGTAGAAAATCATCCTTTACTAAATTTGTACCACAAACTAATCTTTTCTCCGAATGATGAGTATTCAAGATGACTTGTTCACATTAAAAGTACTATTATCAACTTCTAGAGAATTACATAATCCAAAAAAGATGAACTGTATATTTCCAATGACATTAGAAATTACCCTCAATCAAAAAATTTTACTACAAGATCAGATAATCCCCCAAAAAGGAAAATGTTTTACAAAAAGAAAAACTACTCTTAGTCTCCAAAATATTTCAAAAAATGCCCAAAGTTCAACAAGGACCATTCAATACACAATTTTCCTTAAAATTATTCAATATAAACTAAACTAAGTTTGAAACCCAATATTCAGAAGGATTTGATCACATAGTCTTCCATGCTAAATCATAAAATTTATCTC
This sequence comes from Viscum album, assembly GCA_963277665.1. Lineage (NCBI taxonomy): Eukaryota > Viridiplantae > Streptophyta > Magnoliopsida > Santalales > Viscaceae > Viscum > Viscum album. Next base: position 2,027,308,663 of record OY728143.1, on the reverse strand, counting down.
CAAATAACATCGACTACTCTTAAAGTATCCTACTAAATTGTAATTAACCAAATAACATATTCTATGTGATAGTTTAATCATTTCAATAAATAACCCAAGTCACCATATGCCCATAATAAATACACAAATTATTCCAAAATAAAATTCCAAAATTACTCATCAAAATAAAAGATAATTATTCCTTGAATAACATTTTTATATATCAAATTTCTGGGATACACATACTAGAAAAATATTCCAATGTAATCCCATTATTAATAAATTCAAACATATCATCATCCATAACCCTCTAATTACTAAAATGTAGACATCTTAATCATCAAACATCCTTCCTAATCCTTTATCCATGTTTTTTCATCTTATTATATTATACATCCTTCCAACAAACAAAATCATACATAATGTCATCATATTTTAGTAATTTAAAAACATGAGCTATGAAATAATCCGTACCTTACATATGTCATTTTTAGTTTCCTCATATTCAATTGGAATGAAATTAGGAATCAGTAATTTTATATTTGTATTATCGTACTGATCCCTTTTCGGAATCTTCTTCGTAGGACATCTATTTGCATAGTGACCATCCACTCTATATTCAAAACATTCAATTGACCCCTCAGAAATAACTTCATTCCCTTTCCTAGAGTCAACATGATGCTTCCTTTTTCTATGGTTGGTTCCTGCTTTATGACATTCATTTCGACATCTGTATCATCTTCCCGTCCATTTGAAAAATTTTCCAATGTGTTTCTTTCCACTTGCTTGGCACATAGGTTTTTTTATATACTTACCTTTATGATTATTACCTAAACTTCCTAGGGGATTTGATTCTCTCATATAATATTCCTTATAAAACCCCCAAGGTTTAGGTTTTCAATCACGACTCCATATAGTTGGTTGGGAATAACCACAAGAGTTCTCATTGCATATCACATTTCATTCAATTCCACATTACGAAAACCACCATAGTTATTTACACTCACTTTTTCTTTAGATACTATTAGATCCAGCCATTTACTAAAACCAAAAAGGTATGTGTGCGTGTATTAGTAAAATCATCATATAATATCTTATGAGGAGGTTAAATACTATGATATAAATATTCATTTTATGTTAAACTCATTCAAATTATCTAAAATAACAATGAATCATTATAAAATCCTAACAATTGTGGTAATGTCACTTATGATTAAATAACACCATAAACTATAAATTTATCTAAACCGTCCTCTGATTCCAACTATAAGGACCTAGACTTAAACATTACATAATCTTGGGTTAAATCAAGAATTCAAATTGAGGATATTTTCAAGTTTAGAGTTTTAGAGAATTAGGACCTAACTATTACATATTAACTTGAATATTTAATGTTTACACTACTAATTAGTGTCCATTTTTTTCATAAAATAAATACCCTTAAAAGGAAACATGACTACTTCCATGTTTTAGACAACATGACTTTTCCTTTATCCCATCCTTGACCCTTATTGACCTTTATGCCTTGTGGGAAAAATTTCAAAAACGCGAGATGAGAATAAAAATCATAGTAAAGGTAATAAAATAAGGAAAGAAAACATTATCACATCAATAAATACACATCAATGAAACCATACTTTTCAATCATAACATACCTCATGAAATAATAAGATTTTTGAATAACACACCGAAGTCAAAATTCTATAGATAACTTGTGGTATACAAAACATAATTAAATTGTAGCTATAAAAGATATATTGGGAGTTACGTTGGAATACACATCATAGTATATTACCTAAATCTCTTATGAGAAACGTTAACTTTACCTCCCCCGTGTTACCTAATGCATTAAAGAGCTACCTCGGGATCACCCGCCCTTAGTTTATCACGAAACCAACCATATTCGTAAAAAATTCCCAATAACTATAACCTATTCAAAACAAATAAAAAAAGAATAATTTTAAGATAAACTTTCCACATTGGAATCATAATATATCATTTCAAGATATTTACATAACCAATTCTTTATAAAACCATTTTCAAAACCATTTTAAATATTTAATAAAGTGAATTTTGAATCAAAGTGTCCCATACCACTTTGAATCTTTTAAAGGAAATAAAATTTTGAAAATTAATATCCATATAAATAAATCCTGAAAATTAAATTGGATAACATGGATAACAATGAGAAATATTTTTATGAATTAATCTTTATAACATTTAAAACGATATTTTAGGTTAAGCATTTTTAATAATATGAGAGACGCATGAATACAAACAATTAGGGAATAACATCCAATAAAAACATTATAATATAATGAGAATAAAGGTATTCACGATATAGTATGCCAAATCACATTATATACAAAATATAAAATTGAATTGGTGCAAAACAACAATGAAGTCCAATGGAATGTAAATTTAGACGAAATCCCTTATAAAGACGGAATCCTATGATTAAAGAAAAATCAAATATATAATTATGTGTGAAAAATATAAATATAGTCAATATGATTTGATTTTTACTGTTAAACAATAAAATTATATTCACACATATTCATAGCACTACATAATCAACAAGTATAAGTTTAACCCCAAAGAATTGAAATTGGGTTAAGAAGTTCCCTTACATAAATTCGACAGCCTAACATCTACACATTAAAATTAAGAAAATGTGTTGATGAGAGAAAAAATTGTATCTCATTTCTTGGACATAAAATTTACAGTAATAAGGATATATAAGAACATATCCCAATATAAGAATATGTAAATTAAAAGACATAACATACATAAGTCTTTTAAAAAGATGATGGTGAAAGGTTCCCTTACCGATTTGGTAACTTACTAAACATACACCACATAAAATAAGGATCATAAAATGAAGATTTAAATACCCATAAATGAATTTATATTACAAAAAGAGTGCAATCATAGGCAGTTCATACACCACACAAATGAAATAGTGACAAATATAGCAGAAATCTCACTGGAATAAGAAGTATGATAAAAACCCTTTACCATGTTGTAATCAATCGAGTCGTATGAAAAAAAGTACATAACAACCAAATGAATCAATTAATACCAAAAATATAATGATAATACTGATAATATATATCCAATGGAAGTACACAATACACCACATGAAATAAATAAGTGGTGAACAATGGAAATCACACGGAATTTAAACGCGAGATAAGAAATCTCTTACCTCGCGTCTCACTTGACCCATTCATTATTTAATATCTTGAATAATAAACTAAAGATAATTTATAAATTATTAAGAACATTTTTCAAGTTTATTATTCCTTTTATATCACTTATTACCATGCTTTAATCATTATTTAATAATTTATGTTAATAGCTGTCTTTTTGTTGATATTTGGTACTTGTGTCAAAAATGAACATCTTATATTTACAAGTTATCTATGTGGTAAAAATTACACTATCACTAGAATGATATTAATGATGTAGATATCATATATATATCATATATATCCATTATATATATGTATTTATAAAATTACATAACATTTGAATGTATGTAATTAAATGCACCGTTCATGGAGATGGTAAGCCGTATGTACGTGTGAACGCTACATTCATTTATATTTCATATTTTAATGGAATTAAAACATAATTATACAAAGGTATATTATAATTCCATTATAATATTATATATAATATCATTAAATCCATCCTTTATAAGTCTCACACATGGCATTAACGAGTCATATCGCTTTGAGGGGGCAGTAGTCTGCACTTCCTAAAATGAAATTATCGTGTTTACCCATTATGGAAACCATAAAGTTATACTACAAATGAAAAATAAAGAAGTGTAATGAAAACATAAACATAATATATATCATATATAAATATAGTTCCATATTAATGGCCACCACGAGGGGGGTAGAAGATAATCGAACAATCATTATTTTTTGATGCGATAGTTTTCCATCCACAGAAATAGTATGTTCTTTACCCATTAGATGGATGTTTGTGTAATTATAATTAGAATACATATCATAAAAATGTTTTAGTATATTGAGGACAATTGTTTTTTATAAAATAATTTAATAAAACGATTTTAGGGCTTGGAGAAGTAAAAAAATAAAAGCATTTAAGCGAAACTATTACCGTTAATTCGGGTAACATTCTTTAGGTTGAACCAAAATGGCCTCTTTAAGTGCCTTATGCCTAAGGTAAGGATTAGATAAGGAGGAGAGGGATGTAGGGAGCTTAATTTTCCTGAGGTTTGACGAACAAAGATGATTTAGAGGTGTGATGAATTGGTTAGAAGAGAGGGATTTTTATAAGGGCGAGGGGGGACTCTTCAGGAAAGTGTGAAAATATTATTTTATTACATAATTATTTTAGGTTTCTAAAGGTCCAGAAATAAATAAAGTCAATGATAAGATGACTCATGGTCGAATTAAAATCATTCAATAAAATTGGACATGTTCTGGATATATTTTTTATCTTTATCATATTATTTATTTAAGTTATTTATTAATGAGGTAAACACTACATCATTAATGTGTCTTAAATAATTTTATTTATTTGATTGTAACAGTTATAAAAAATACCATGATGTATAAAATCGTTTTATCTTTAAAAATAATATTGGTATTCTAAGTGATAAATTATATTACCCCATGAAAAAATGGACTTACTAAAAGATATTTGTTTATGTCATTTTTGCGTTTACATTTAGTTAATAATAATGAAGTATCATTTTCACTCTTAAGTGGCTCCATGGAATCCCAAAGTCAACCCAAGAATGACCATGGTTGGACATGACTCATCCAATAAGTTTAGGACAAGTGTTAAGATAATTTTGTATTATTATAATATTCCTTTTTACATTGAATTATCCTATTTACCTTTAATTGCAGTAAATAATAGTCAAATGTTACAAATCACGAATTTTTTTTTATATTATTGAAACACATTTTACTTACTAATAACAAACTTGTATGATGGATTTTCATAATTAAATTAACAGAAGCATTAAAATTTTCATTAAATGAAAAATTAAGATTTTTAACTACTACATTGTTGTTTCAATATTCATAAAAAATAGATGTTTTTCAGAAAAATACCAAAATTTTAGCCTAAGAGATATTTGATATTCCAAATTAAAAAATGATCTCTAATTTAAAAAATTCAAAACATAGAAGTTTGATTAATTAATTTAAAATTAATTATCTTTGTCAAAACAAAAATTCTGTTTTTAATAAATATTAACTATCAAAAGATTGACAATTATTCTTGTTCAATTTCAATGTAAAATTAATTCCAATGACCATAATTGGATTAAATAGTAACAATATAATCTAATAAAACTATAAAACCAATTAAAAATATAATATAACCATATAAATAACTTATATTAAAAGGTGGTTTTGAATTAAAATACAGTATTTTTCACTGTTCATTAAAAATGAATTTTATCGTAAAAATACCAAAAATTTACCCAAAGTATGTTTTGAAGTCCCAATTATAAAGAATAATATTATTTTGTCAAATAGAACATTTAAAAGTGTCCAAAAATAGATTTAAATAGGGTTCTCCATTTAAAGGAGTTTAATCGACCTTTTATTGTAATTTATGCTTAAAATTAGATTCATTCACATTTTAAGCCTCAAACATTTATTGGATAAATTTTAAAACATTTAACAAACATATATAATGATATTTTAGTTAGTTCTATAAATTCCCACCAATACAACTGCTTCGAATTAACTAATAATAATATTATTATATTATTTCTATGAATCATATGATTTCAAAGAAACTCGTTGTTGCTTATCGGGTCCGCCATCGAACATATTGTCCCCTTTAAAGTAAAATTAATATTTAATTCACAAATATTAATATTTATTAAAAAGTCATACTTATCTATTTATCTGGTATGTTAAAATATCATTTTTTTAAATAATTTGGTATACTATTTTAAGGGGTTTATAATGTTCTTGATATGGGATAACAATGATATATATAACAATCCTAAATAGATTTCATTGGTATCCTCATGATATGGACACTCATTATCATGGTAATACATGATTTTCATTAACCTGAGGGTGTAATAACCCCAGTATTTATAGAATAATACATTTACATATCAATTAATATTTATGAATATGATAATAATTTTACATTAAAGAAGAAAATTTTTACAATAGCATACTCAATATGCAATGACAGGTATCTCTAAAATATTACGTTCCACACAACGTTGAGTTATACAAAAAATAATGCAATAATAACATTATTATTTTAAACGTTAGTTAATGCCTCATCGTTGTATTGGAAGGAATGAATAAAATGAACTATATTATGATTTTAAAAATTATTTAATTTATTTTACATTTATCCCATAATGTATGGAGGATTTCAAAGAGATTGAATCCAATTTTAAGCTTAAAATACTATAATATTTTTAAAAGGTAGTTTTACCACCGAATGAAGGTGAACCCTTCTTAAATATAGTTTTTGTAACTTTTATATGTTATATATTAAATAATATAATTCTTCTATATAATAGGGAAATAAAAATTTACATTGGCTAAATTTTACGTAATTTTGTGATGAAGTTCATTTTTATGAATAGTGAAAATAATGCATTTTAAGGGAAAATTACCTTTTAGTTTAATTTATTTATATAATTAGATTATATTTTTATTGGTATTAAAGGGTAATTACAATTTTTTTATCATTTAATCTAGTGTTTGAAATTTGATGTAATTTTATATTTAAATTGCCCATAAACACATTTCAATATTTTGATAGTTTTTACTTTTAAAAAACTCGCATTTAGGATTTGACAACGTGAATTAATTTTAAATTAATTTCTACCAATTTTGTGTTTTGAATTTTGAAAAATGGATTCAATATTTGGAATTAGAATATAGAAATTTAATAAATTTGTATCCTTTATTTTTTGACACTATAGATAGTAACTTTTGTAATTTTTATTTACTATTGTTAAAGATAAATCGGTAAATTTTGTTAACAAACAATATGATAAGCCTAATGAAGTTATCGTAACACCCTCCAAAATCCAATTTGATTTTTAAAAGTCGACCCATATCACCTAAGGGTCTGAATTGATTCATCAAATGGACTTTTTTCCACAAAAGTAATGTAATTATTATTAAAACAAATGAAAGTGACAACCTGTAACTCTCTTATCTCTTATAAATAAAATAATTTTAATATAGAGATAAAATTGATAAAACATCAAACATAATTATTATCCTTAAAAATAATGAATTATCCCACAAAATGGAAATTAAATTTTAATTTTTATAGGTTAAATAAATCATAAATATTAACACAACCGAGAGTTATTAATTATTTAATTAAGAGAAATAATACATAAATGATATTATAATTATTAAAATAAATATTATAAGAGAAATTTTACATCATAGATGACTTTTTGAGATGAATATGATATTTTTGGATAGAGTTACTGTGTTTTTTTGTAATCAAGTTGTTATGATTTTTTCGAAAAAGTCAACTATGAATAGTGTCAAAATTGATATAATTCATAACTTAAAATATTAAATAGTTTATTAAGTGTGTTAAAATTCATACAATATATAAAATTCTATGAAATTTTAATGATAATTCCAAATATGTCGTAAATGGATCTTTTATTGGTCTTTTTTCATTTAATGGTCGTTAAATTAAAACACAAATTGTAAATAATAAAATATCATGGTAAGATTAAAATGGGTAAAAAAGTATAATTAAAAAATATAAGGGTAAAAATAACAAAAAAATTCTTAATTTTAATTTTATGATAAGGATACGACCAGATATCATCTAATATTTGAAATAAATTTGTTTGGGATGTTAATAAACATAAAATCAATTTATAATAAAATACTAATCCAAGACTTTTCAGAAGCGCCCCTCCTCCCTCTTATAAAAGCCCACCAACACACCCAACTTACTCACACATCTTAAAACCCTTGGCTCACCCAACATCTGGTCAAATAATCTCCAAACAATCATCTATTCTTCCTAGAATCCCTAGACTGGGAATAAGGAAATTCAAGAAATTCATTTTGGCTCAAATCAAAAGGAGTAACCTATTTTAGAGATAACATCTTTTCTAATGTTCATTTCCATTATTTTCCACCATCAATCTCTGTGATATAATTATTCAATTATTACATAAAAAAAATTATATACTTAATATAATATGATTTTTTTGTGATAAGGATTTAAACTACACATACACATACCTCTATCGAATGGAAACGAACATATTGTTTCAGTGTACGGCGAACTACCGCCTCATGAAACGATGAATGAAAAATTTTAACCAACCACATCTCATGGGGGCCATTATAATGGAACTATAATTATATATTATATTTATTATATTTATATTATCTCTATGATTTTTTAATTTTTATTTAAACCATTCCATTGTGATTTCCATAATGTGTAAATACGATAATTTCATTAGACAAAGTGCGGACTACCGCCCACTCAAAGTGATATGACTTGTTTATGCAATACATGGAATGTATAAAGGATGGAATTATTGAACCTATGTTAAACAATATGTCATAGAAATTATACTATAAATATAACATACCTATGTATCATTTATTTTTCATTCCATTAATATGGAAAAGAAAATAAAGTAGGGCACACCCTTACGTATGACCTAATGTCTCCATGAATAGTGCATTTCTTTTCTTATCTGTAAATTTTAGAAACTATTATAAACACATTTATATTTTATATTTATGTTAATTAAATCATGAATATAATTAATTATATCATTTAATTATGAACACATAGATAATTTTAATCAGAACAAGTTTATTTTTTTCACTCATGTATTGAACATCGACAAAACGTCTGATATGAACTCAAAAAATTAAATAATTGACATAACATAGTAATAAGTGATATAAAATGAATAATAAACATCAAAAAGGTTCTAATGAAAATATAAATTAACCTATATTTATTATTGAGGAAATTAAATAATGAACAGTATAAGTCAGATTCAAGGTTAGGGAATTTCAAAACTCAATTTATACTCATTGGGTTTTACGCATACTTCATTGATTATATAATGAAAAGATTATGTGTGGAATAATTATGAATTTATTTATGATTTAAATTCCACTTACATTTGTGTGGATATACTATTTCTACACATAATCACCCCATTGATAAATTTTTCAATCATTTATATAATCTTTGTAAGGGACTTCATCTCAATTTTCTTTAATTGAGGCATAGTTTTATTTTTACATTACATTCTTTTAAAAAGTATATAATCAACCCATTTGGATATTAATTTCATTCAATGGATTTCAAAAGGAATATTTTTTTATATTTTTTTACTAAATGAAAAAAGGAATGTTTCTTTTTAACATACATGGTTTCAATTTCCTTTCAAGCACTGCGAGCATTATTTGATATTAGTCTTCCTCTACAAGACGTATTTTTTTTATAAAGAAAAATAAATACCTTATTTCTTTTTAGGGAATTTTTGTATTTAAAATTATTTTGATAATGAATTTATTATGTCAATTTCTTGAAATGATATCTTTTTTATTGTAATGTAGAAATGTTATCTTTCTAGTATTCTTTTTTTTTTGTGTTATGATTATGGTATGGTTCTTTGGAATTATTTACATATACGGGTGTTTTCATGATAAACAGAATGTGGGTGAGCCCTAGATAGCTTTCCAATACATTGGGTAACTTGATGGAGGTAAATATTAAGGTTTCCCAAATAGATTTTTTGGAATATATTGTTATGGGTTTTCTAAATGTAAACACGAAGGTTAATCCATATTTAGCAATGAAGGCTACAATGCAAGTATGTTATAAATTCCCCAAGATAGATTTATGATTTATGAATTCTATGATTTATTTATAAATATTATTATTTGATGAGGTTTTCTCAAGAGAATAGGTTTTATGAGTGAAAAGTATGATTTCATTTATTTGTATGTATTCATGGACTAATTATTTCATTCCCTATATTATATCCCTTAATGATATTTTTATTCTCATCCCATGTTATTAAAATGTTTTTTCATAGGTAATAAGGAAGGGTCATAGAAAGGAAGAATTCAATAATTTTTATATCAAGAAAAGAAATCATGTTTTATATAATGTTTTTTATTATTGTGAAACAAATTAGATAAAGTCGTAGTGTCTACATTGTAATATTTAAGATGTAATGTAATAATAGTGGCATAATTCCATAAAAATGTAAGCCTAAAAAGATCCTTGATGTGAATTAAAATCAAATTATTTACATAACTCAATATTATGTAATTTTTTATGGCCATGTCCTTATAGTTGGTATCAGAGTTCAGTTTAGATAACTTTTGGGGTTATGATCTTGCTAATAAATAACTATAAATTATATTTAAATTATGGTCAATTTGAAATGATATAGAATATGATGATTAAAATTTTTCTTCATTAATGATATGTCTGTGTTCTGAATGGTTCTACGTAGAGTAAACAAGGAAGCTATGACTGGATGACATCTAGAGGAAAACAAAGAAACAAATAAGAAACTGGAAATTGTCAACATCGGAGATGAATAGTTTGTTGCACTAATAGAACAGTTGAATCGTGATATAAATTTTGGTGGTATCCATAAAAAAGATATTCCAGATAAACCAAAGTGGATCATGTTATCATTGGATCATATCATGAGGTAACTTCCCCCATCATTCAGAGCATTTTCTCACCCAATTCTAGCTGAAGTGAGGATTAAAGCACACAAAAAGATTTTATTTTTCATTGGGTGTTCAGGACATCAAAAGGCAAGTCTTGATATTTACTGTATTGATGGTCAAATCAATCAGTTGTGTTTGATGGTCAAAAATATCAGGGGTAATGAGGTGATTGATGCTCTTTATTTGGATGAATTCAAATGAATGTTTCTTCAGAAATCATTTCCTAAGGTGATTCGACTCAGAATGGAAGCACAATTCTTTGAATTGAGGAAGGAGGATGAATCTGTGGCTATTTATGATGAAAAATTCACTCACCAGTGAAGGTATGCTTAAAATTAATTAATACATCTTGATAGTGAAATTAATCATTTTAAAAAATATTAATTCCAAAATACCAATGGGCATTCACATGCCATGAGTTGAAATGTTTTGAAAAACATATTCTATGTGAAGAGAAGGTGGTAATGGATTTTTCTAATGGCCAGGTGTTCTTTTTTAAAAAATTGAATAAGAGGTTGAGGTGGAATATGAAAGGGAATAGTTCTTCATAATGTTTCTTGTAAAGAAACATAAGATTACAGTTTGTGAAAATTGTTGGAAAGGCCTTTTAAATTCTTGTAAGTGCTTTTGATTTGGTAAAATGTAACATAAGAATCGTAATTGAACTGGGAAAGATTAAGTTAGTGGTAAGAAAAAATATGATTTAAAATAAATAAAATGTTTTATGTTAAATAAAATTGTTCATTATAAAAATGAGTGTCCTATGAAGAACTCAAGTAATGGAATGAAGTCGGACTACCAACAAAAAAAGGTGGTGAAATATTTTGCAACTAATTCAGTAGATATTGGGCCATTCGATTATGCACTATTAGGTAAATTAATTTTTATTCATATTAGTCCAATGTTTTATTTTATTCTAGGTCTACACATTATTTCACTTATGAGAAATTTTCTAAAAAATCAGTAATTCAATCTCAATATATAAATCCTGAACATGTGGTAAAAATACTAGGGGGGATGTTGAGCCAAAAATAAATTATATGAACCTTATTATTATTTTATGTAGAACGAGTGTACCTACAAACCTTATTTTTTCCCCTCAAGTAGAGTTTGATGTTACTTTGGGTATGGATTGGATTTCAGTTTATCATGTTATGATCGACTACAAAGCTAAATACGTTTCTTTTTAGAATGAATTCTAGTTTATGTACAAGAATGAACGCTTACTATTGATATCATATTATGAAGTTGATAAAAAAGTAAAATATGGAAATAAATGTTACTTTGCACAAATTGTTGAAGGAAAAGGATGTATTTAGATTAATGATTTTCTAGTAGTCAGTTAATATCATGATTCTTTTCATGATTAGTTTCCTAGTATAATATCTAATCATGAAGTTGAATTTACTGTTTACTTGGTTCCTAATGCTAAGAAAATTTCAATACCCCCTTATCGAATGGCTCAAATTGAACATTTAGAGTAAAAAAAATTACAGGAGTTAGTAGATAATGGATTCATTCAACCTAGCACATCAACCTGGGGTTCTTCTATATTTTATGTTAAAATGATTGATGGTTCAATGAGACTTTTCATTTATTATAGAGTCCTTAATATCATCACTATTATGAACATATATCAGTTACCTCATATTGATGATTTTTTTGATCAGCTATAGGGAGCTCGGTATTTTTCGAAGATTGATTTTATGTCCTGGTACCAGCAGCTAATGTTGACGGAGGATGAAATTCGAATGAAAGATTTCATAATTATATTTGGGAAGTATGAGTTTGTATTTATTCCCTTTGTATTATCTAATAAGCCTAAAGTATTTTTGATTATCATGTATGGAGTCTTTATCCAGTTTCTGTATATTTTGTGGTTGTATTAATAGATTATACATTTGTATATTCTAATAGTTGATAGGCACATGAAATTCATTTTAGGGTTGTCTTGAAAACCATAGATGAAATGAAACTGTATAAGAAATTCATCATTTGTGATTTTTGGTTACAATAAACTTCATTCCTTGGTCACATTGATTCAAAAGATGACATAACAGTAGATACTACAAAAACAAAAGTTTTTGAATAATTTCCAATAAACACAAATATAACCATGAATCGTAGTTTTCTTTGTTATGTAGGTCATTACTATACGTTTCTTGAAAATTTTATCACAGTTATCTATCCCACTAACTATGTTAACTTGAAATGGTGTTAAGTTAATCTGGAAAAAAGAATGTGATTATTGTTTTCAAAAATTGAATATAAGATTAGTGAATACTCTAGTTTTAGAGCTAACTTCCAGAAATGTTGATTTTGTTATATATATAGTGATGACTCATTTAAAGGACATACATGTGTCCTATTGAAGAATGATTAGGTAATTAATTATGATTCACGTTAGTTAAAAACTCGTAAGTTAAATTAATATACACACGATTTGGAGTTAGGAGTTCTTGTTTTTCTCTATAAAATAAGAGGCACTGTTTTTATGGTGTAAAGTGTAAAATATATAATGATCCAAAATTATGAAATAATATATTCACATTGAAAGAATTGAACATGAGATAGAGATGATGGATGGAATTAATCAAGGATTATAATTTCATGATTCAATACCATCCTGGAAAACCAAAAAAAGTGGCCGATTCTTTGAGTTTGAAATGTAATTTTACATGAACCTTGATATTTTTGGAACATGAACATTTGATTAATTATTTTATGAACTTTAGTGTGGAATTTTTTGGTGTTCAATGTTTCTCTTCTTTTTTAGGTATAACTATAATAGTCTCTAGTAGAGAGAATTATGAAAGTGCAAAAGGAATACCATAAAATGCAGAAAAAATTAGAATTGGTCTGGAAGGATTTGTTTATTGAATATATTTTTGATAAATTTTGGGTTATGAGATTTGGGATAATATTATGTGTGCTAGATGATTTACAGTAGAAGAATGATTTTTTATGTGAAGGTTATAGTTCTCTATTTTCAGTTCATCTTGGCGGTACTAAGATATACAGTTGTATTCAGGAGTATTTCAGGTGGGATGGAATTAAATGATATATTCCTGACTTTTCTATGAAGTGTTTGATTTGTAAATAGTTTATAAAAGAGAGGAATTCACTATAATGGATGCTTCATCATTTTCCAGATCCAAAGAAGAAATGGGAAAATTTGTTCATGGATTTCATTGTGGGATTACCAAAAAATTCTTGAGACAACAATGTAATATGGATTATTGTTGATCGATTGACTAAATATACTTATTTTATTACTATTCAAGATACCCTATCTCTGATCATCTTTCTTGGTCGTATCATAAAGAGATAGTCATGTTACAAGTATTACCCCTCTCCATTCTATCTGATCATGATCTTAGATTCACTTCTAGCTTTGGAAAGGCCTTCAGAGGTCATTAGAAATAGAATTAAATTTTAGTACATCTTTTCAAACTCAGTCAGATGGGTAATCATAACAAACAATTCAATCCTTATAGGATATTCCACATGCTTGTTCAATGGATTTCTAGGGGATATTGGAGAAAAAAATTGTGGTTGCGTTTTCTATTAATAACATTTTTCATTTTAGTATACAAGATCCACCATTTGAAGCATTATATGGAAATCAGTGTCGAACTCTAGCTTTTAATAAGAAGTAGGTGAAAGGTAGATAATGGGACCATAATTGGTAGAGGAGATTGTAGAATTTTTTTTGATTTAAAATACATTAGGTAAAAACAAGGTAGGTAGAAAAGATATGTAGATAATTGTAGGAATTATCTTTTTTTAGGTAAATAATCATATCATTCTCAAAGTTTCTCCATGAAAAAATGTGATGCATTTTAGTAAGAAGGGAAGGCTAATTTTGCAGTTCATTGGACCCTATGAAGTCAGGGAGAAAGTTGGATCAGTTTTTTACAGAGTGTATTTACCTCCATGTTTATCCCAATTACACATTTCCTTCATGTTTTAATGTTATGAATGTATATTCTGAATCCATGTCATATTTTGAGTCTAGAGGTAGTTCAGTTAGAAAAGAATCTTTCATATGACTAATGACCAATAAAAATTCTTGACTATAGAGAGAAAGTGTTGTGGAATAAGGTGACTAATCAGGTAAATGTCTTATGAAAAAACTATATGATTGAAGATGAAAATTTGAATCTGAAAATTCTATGAGGTATAAATACCCACATTTGTTTGATAAGTGAATAAAATTACAAGGATGAATTCCCAAAAGGGGGAATGATGTAACAAACAAGGAATTTATAGAATAATGCATATTCATATCTATTAGTACTAATGAATAAGATATTGATTTTAATTTAAATAAGACACTTTTACTGATATCGTAGTCGACACACAAAAATAGATTTCATAGAAATCATACATTTCACACAACATTAACTTATACTAAAAAATAATACAATAATAATATTAATCTTTTAAATAGTAGATAACACCTAGCCGTTGTATTTCTAGGTATGAATATAATTAACTATATTATGATTTTACATATTTTTTAAATGTTTTTACAATTATCAAATAAATTTTGGAGGCTTTAAATGAGAATAAATCCAATTTTATGTGTAAAATACTCTAATAATTTTGAATGATAGTTTAACCACCATTTGAAGGAGAACCCATATTAAATGATGATTTTGTAACTATTAGGTATTATATTTGACAAAATGTACTTCTGCTATAGAAGCGGGACATCACAATTTACATTGGTTTATTTTTTGGAAAATTTCTGATAAAGGTCATTTTTAAATGAATAGTAAAAACAAAGCATTTTAAGTCAAAAAATCATTTTCATCTAATTTATTTATATGGTTAGATTATATTTTTCAATTTTTGTAAAGTGTGATTTTATTATGTTTTTATCATTTAATTCAGTTTTTTTCCTTTGGATGCAATTTGACATTTAAATTGGACATAAACACATGTCAATCTTTTGATAGTCTGTACTTCTTTAAAACTCGCATTATGGTTTTGATAAGTGTAATTAATTTTATATTAATTCCAACTAATTATGTTTTTTTTATTTTAAAAAATAAATTATATATTTCTAATCAGAGGGTATAAATTATTTAAATAGGCACCTTTTATTTTTGGAAACTATGAATATTAACTTTGGTAATTTTTATTTACTAGATTTAAAGGAAAATCTGGTAAATTAGGGTAACAAATAATATAATAAGGATAATAAAATTACCCTAACACATACTAAAATCTAATTGGATGAATAAAAGCCTACCCATATCATGTATGGTATGTAATTTATTTATATAATGGACTTTTTCCCATGAAAGTGATGTAATTATTACTACAACCAAAGATAGTGACAACATGTCACTCTATTATCTCTAATAAGTAAAATAATTGTAATGTAGAGGTAAAATTAATGAAACATAGAACATAAAAATTCTACAATAATCTAATTAAATTATCTATATATGTTAATTTATTTTTAAGTTTTAGAGAATAAATATTTACCATAAATATTGACACAGCAATGATATAGTATTTACTTGTTTAGGATAAATATAAAATAAGTGATATTATAAATATTAAAATAAATATTATGTGAAATAAATTATGTCATGCACGAAATTTTTGGATGAACATTACAATTTAGGGTTGTGTTAACAGTTTTTTTTCATTGTAATCATGTTGTAAGGATTTTTTTAAAAATTCAAGTATGAATACATTAAAATTTGAAATAATTAAAAACATGAAATGGTTATGATAAGTCTAAATTTTTCATAAATGGTACTCTTTTGGGTCATTTGACATGTTATGGTAATAAAATTACCCTACAAAGTGTAAATAATAAAATATCATAATATGATTAAAAAGGGTAAAATAAAGTTTAAACCTAAAGGATAAGGTTTAAAACATTAACAAAACTTGTCTAGTTTAATTTGTATGATCGGAATATGCCCAAAAACCGTCTTATATTTTATATAAATGAGTTTGGGACCTTTTAGAACCCAAATTTAAATATATAACAAAATAATATTTCATGACTTTTCTAAAGTGCACCTCCTCTTTATTATAATAGGCTATCACATCTACCATCTTACTGACACCTCTGATGCCCCTTGTATCATCCAACATTGTAAGGACCCCGAATTTCCGTGGGTTTTTTTATTAAATAAATGGTAATTTTAAGAGCCCGTGAAAATTTACGGCGCATGATTTCGATGCCTGGTGTGCCCGGAATCAATTTCTAAAGTTTTGTTCGGGTACGTTCAGTAAATGTACGACCGGGTTTTTTTTTATAACTTTAGAACCGATTCTCGTAATTGAAATCTTAGGGCACCATTAAACTCGTAGCGCTGGTATTCGCTTAAGAATAATTTCATCTCGAAAGTAGTTGGTTGAGAATAAATGATATTTTTTTTTGGTTTTTAGAGAATGATTTAAATGAAAATAAATTGTGTGGCCTAATTATTATTTGTTGGTTAAAACCTCCACATGGAAGTTAGAGGTGGTACCACCACAACTTAACCTCCCATGAGAGGTTATGGTGGTGGGGGACACCCAAACCTTACCTCCTCTTCACGTTTGATATGGTGGAGACCACCCAAGGTTGAAACCTATTGAACTCCCCATTAAGTGGGGAGAAACCTCTTGAGAGCCCATGTTAATGGTGCCACCACCCCTCCATATTAATAGAGCCAACCCAAAATCATTTATGGTACCATATACTCCATTTTAATTTTGTTCCATCCTGTTGAATTAATTAAGGGATGCGAAGTTAATTAATTCAGCCATTTTTAATTTTGTGACAATAAATTAAAAAATATATTAACTTAATCTATTATTGGACTTGGCATATTACTTTTGGTGGAAACATTGGAGAAGGGAAAAAATCTCTCTTTATAGAAGAACAAATAACATGTTCATCCAACGAAGAACACCGAAAACGATCTCCTTCGACCATCATCCTCAGATCCTACCAACGTGGAACGTCGTTAACCGACCTTCCCTCTACATCATCGTCAACAAGCCAACGCATGAGCTCGGGATTTGAAGTGTGTGGTGGACGCGACGAATGACGATCAAGTTTATCTTCTTTCCTTGACTTCATCGATGATCAATGAACAATTGTAGGGGTTGTTTCGTTTTATGTTCAATGTTCTTTTTTTTCAAAATTAAGAATGAGGATAAGTTTCCTATTATGGGTGAGTTTTTGTTCATCGTTCCCCTACCTTGATTAACTGATTGCTATCACCCTAAATGCAGAGGTTGCGGCCAAGCTATCATTGCCCAACTCCCTCCGTTGATCTGTTTTGTGATATCCTTCAGCATGGAGACAAGGGGACGAAGGCGATGAAGACAAAAGTCGTGCTCCCAGTGGCCTCCGTGACGCGCGTTTCCCCTGCGGCATCCCGAACTTCTGACGGCTGAACCGGCCCCGGCCGAGCCCCCGCCGGCTGTGCTGGTCGGCAAGTCGCGCCGCTGCTGGCCACCGGATTTCCCTTTAGCATGACCGCACGCTGACGACATGCCCCGCTGCTGCCCAGCATCCTGCCGGCCTGGTTGGCTGCCTGCCCGCCCGCCTGCCGGCCTACCCGGCTACCACCCAGCCTCTTTCCAGCCTACCTGGCTGCACCCAGCCTCTTGCAGGCATGAACGGCTACCCATCGGCCAGCCTGCCCGACCGCCTGCAAACCCGCTAGGCCGCCTCCCGGATCCTAGCCACTCAGATTTCCGATCCTATGCCATAGCCACACCGGCCTCCTGATCCATTCTACGCCCCACATCATGGGGCCCTGGCCAAACCGAACCGGCCCCGAGCCTGGGACGGACAACCCTCATGGCCTACTCGATGGGGCCCAGCAGGCCGTGCCAAAACCAATGGGCCAGCCCGGCCAACGGGGCAGGCCGGACCCAATGAGTCCAGAAGAGCAACCCAAACTTGGTTGGCCCAGACTAAGTCAGCCCGCATTGGTCTGACCGGGTCAGACCGGATCTGGACCCACTACCGACCCTTTATATTCTTTTTGGACATATCATTGGCACTAGAAATCCGTTTGATGAACCGTCAGTGGTGCTAGAAAACATGGTGCGTGATGTTCTCTTTGAGTATACCCCCACCATAGTTTTGGGTATAGTTGATATATAGTTAGGTTGGATTGAGCATGAATCCAACCGGGCCCTCAAGACTAAAATTCCAATAAAATTTAGACCGTGCGTCCGATTGATGAACTTTCTGTCAAGTTGGGTTCCTTTTGGCAAGATGAATCTTTTGAATACATCAACTTGGGAATTCATGGTAGTTGATGTATATACACTGGGATTGATAAGTAGACCCTCCCGGAATCATGCATGCTTTGTGCGGAACCATGTGGTTGGCTACGTTCTGACGACTGTTCCTAGATCCTGTGTGGGTTCGACTGCAGATGCTTCGGTTCATTGATCCTGTGTGGGTTCAACAGCTCCAACAACTATTCCTGGATCCTGTGTGGGTTCGACAGTTCTGACCGTTGTTCCTGGATCCTGTGTGGGTTCGACAGCAATGACTGTTGTTCCTATATCCTCTGTTGTTTCGACAGTTCTGATCGATGTTCCTGGATCCTGTGTGGGTTCAATAACTCTAACTAGTATTACTGGATCATGTGGGGGTTCGAAAGTTCTGAACACTGTTCCTGGAACATGTGTGGGTTCGACAACTCTGGCTACTGTTCATGGATCCTATGTGGGTTTGACAGTTCTGACCACTGTTCCTAGATCCAGTGTGGATTTTACAGATCTGACTACTATTCATGGATCTCGTGTGGGTTCAATAGTTCTAATTTCTGTTCCTAGATTCTATGTGGGTTTGAAAGAATAGATGATTTAGTGGCTACATCTAATCATCTCTAACTCTCTAAAAAATTTGTATACTTGTGTGAGCTGAGTCACGAACTTTGTGTTTTCCTCATGATTGAGATGGATTACATAATAACATAGGTATGTGTATGGACATATACCTATATGAGGTTGTCTTTTGATTTCATACATTGTGGATTATTCTTTTTGGATTTGGTTAGACCATGAGGGTCTCTAGGTCCCTATAGAGTATCGTTATACTCACCCCAGCACAGGCTATGCCCGCACCTCGTTGTGTTGGATGTAGACGATGGATAACAATGATCAAGGTTGAGTGTAACCTGACTGGAAGGTACCTGGAGGTGGAACACATGGAGTGATGGTACATGGAGGAGACATACAGATGTGGAGTGCTTTGGAGGCTATATTTACATGCCCTTCATGTATGATTTCCTAGTGGACGATCTAGGAGCGGTTTTCCCTTTTTCCAGTACTTGTACTTTAAGTTTCCTATACTTTAATGTTGTTCTTGTATTCCGACCCCTTTAACTTTTTAGTACCCTTTTTTTATACAATTTGAATTAGTTTTTTGCATCCAGATTGTACTCTGTTGTGTCCGTTTTCAGGATATAATGGAAATGCCTTCCCAGTTTTAGGGATTTATGCCTTCGGTGCTAGTCACCAGACCTTGGCCTATCGATGTAGGGCTTGGGGTAGTCACGGAATGGGCCCCGAGGGTTGGGTCATGAAAAATAGGTATCAAAGTCATCGGTTCCACCACATAACTTAGGACCCTAATCGTTTATGTGAAGCAATAATGTTAATGGTACTGAGTGTGGTTTTATGTTCATGGAGTCTAGTGTTGGTACGGTAGCCGACATATCCATACACCAATACCCTGAAATATGATTTCCAACTGAGTGCATGAAAAAAACTAATTGCATGTTTGTTTTGAAGAGTTTTATTTATGATAACTTTGAGTCAGCTCACCAGGTATAATGTTTCTATCGTGGTGCACCTGTTTCATTACAGGATGCCTCCACAGAGCCAGCCAGCTAGGGTTCCAGGCTTTGTACAAGATGGCATCCCACTGAACAATAAGGCCTCGGTGCAGTGCCCTATAACAGTAGAGGCACCAGTGGTACCACTACCCAATGGGCCACCGTTTCCACAAGCCCTAGATGCAGACGATGCATGCCGCTTGAGCGCATTGAAAGAGTTCTAGCGCCAGAGGCCTCTTAGGTTCAGGGTTGAGATGGACCCGCAAGCAGATAAGGATTGGATGGAGGCTGTGGTGAGAGTCTTTAGACTGGTAGGGAGACCAGCCGAACTTATGGTGATCCTTGTCAAGGGTCTCCTTGAAGAAGAAGCAGGCAGATGGTGGAGCCTGATGCTCCAGGTGCATGACGAGACGACACTTCTCTGGGCAGATTTCGAGAACCTGTTTTGGGCGGAGTTTGTCCAAGCCACCCTACATTCAGTGAGGATACAGGAGCTACTTCATATACAATATAGTACCATGATAGTGGCACAATACTCAATGTGGTTCACCGACCTCTCGCGCTGCCCCACAGATATAGTGCGGGACCCATTATTCAGGGCCCGAACCGTCGAGTAGGGGATCAGGTGAGATATCAGTTCTTTGATAATCTCCCTTAGAATCCAAATGTAGGCAGGGGTTGTTAGAGTGATCCCTCGTAGAAGAGAGTTTCCATGCTGAGCAGGAACTAGTAGCAGGACCCACCACCGGGCGTCACATAGCAGAGTCTTCTGCAGCTGGAAGAAGACAGATGTCACAGAGATCAAAGAGGACCAGACCATCCGGGGGACGACCTCAGAACACGAGTTTGGTTGTGCGAGACACATGAGACAGAGGTGGTAATTCGAGTAACATGCATTGTTTCACATGCGGCGGGCAGGTTCACATGGCTCATGATAGTCTGAACCACCATTCGGAAGATCATTAGACCGTTGAGGGACCTCCCAGAAAGAGGTAGAGGTTCAATCGAGGTGATCCGTAAGACAAATGTGGATGTGGAAGAGGAGCTGGTCGTGTAGCTGGAAGTGGAAGAAATTACATGGTGTTACAAACACCACCACCAGGAGGTCCACCCCAAACGCCGGGAGCAGGTGGGTAGGGGAGAACTCAGCTCCTGGTAGCTGAGTCATACAATCATGGCGGTCTGGAGATGATTTGAGGTACGATATGTATCTACTCCACCATAGTTGTTGTTCTTATAGACATAGGTTCCAGTCACTCTTTCATTTCCATTGCCCCCATTCACATCGTGGAGATTCCGACGGAGACATTAGCTCGATCCATACAGCTATAGACTCTTACGGGAGTAGACTCGATGATTACACACTAGTGAAGATAGTGTGATCTTACTCTAGTAGGCGGGAGCTTCTACTGGGATTTCCTAGTAGTGGCGTCGAGGCCTTACAACGTCATATTGTGTATAGACTAGTAATCTAATGTCCATACTCAGATCGACTGTATTAGGCAAAATGTTTGGTGTGTCCGCACGGATGGGACTAGGGTCACCTTCACTGGCGAGAATGGAGCGATTGCATCATAGGATGGACTTTCCTGGAGAAGAGTACAACCAATCACACATCAGTTGGCTTGTATTACCCTCAGAGTAGTTGATGTGGAGCGTCCGACTTATCCTGTAGTGGTGGACCATTACCCGGATGTTTTCCATGATGATTTCGTAGAACTAACTCCTCATATAGAGGTAGACTTTTACATTGACATACACCCCAGGATGAAACCGATATCTACACCAGCATATCGGATGCCACCTGTAGAGCTTCGTGAGCTGTGTGTACAACTGGAGGACATGCAGGGGAAGGGATTCATCTGACCTTGTGTTTCTCATTGGGTAGCCCCGATTCTGTTTTCCAAGAAGGCAGATGGAAGCTTGAGGCTTTGTGTTGACTACCATCGCCTGAACCAGGTGATCGTGAAGAACAAGTACCCACTCCCAAGGATTGTCGACCTCTTTGTTCAATTGAAGGGTGCAGGGTGGTTGTCGAAGATAGACCTTATATCAAGCTATCACCAGCTCATAGTTTGATATGAGGATGTGTAGAAGATGACCATCAGATATTGGTATGGACTCTACGAGTTATTGGTTATGCCTTTTGCCATAACCAATGCTCAAAAATTGTTCATTGGACTCAAGAACATGATTTTCTAGCCATACCTCGTCTGCTTTGTCATTGTCTTCATCCACGAATTTCTGATCTACTCGACTACTTAGGAGGAGCATGCCTACAATTTTTAGGTAGTACTGGACACACTCCGAGAGCACCATATTTATTGTAAGGTCTCTAAGTGCAAGTTTTGGATCCTAGAGGTTCACCTTTTGGGAAATATCATCTCGCAGGCTAGAGTTGCCGTAGATCCAGCGAAGATTGAGGTGATACTTTCTTGGGAGACTCCCAGGAGTGTGACAGAGGTACATATTTTTCTAGGATAGGATTGTTATTTCCAGAGGTTCGTACCAAACATCTATAGAGTTGCAGCACTCCAATCAGCATTGAAGAAGAAGGGGAAACCTTTTGTGTGGTCGTAGAGATGCCAGTAGAGCTTTTAGGAGTAGAGGCAGAGGCTGACTAGTCCCCCATCATGAGGCTTCCAAAGGAGGGCGTAGGATATGTAGTTTATTGAGACGCATCAGTGACTGGACTAGGATGTGTCTTGATGTAGGAGCGAGCAGTGATCACATATGGTTCTCGGCAGTAAAGACAACATGAGCAGAATTACGCCACCCATGACCTAGAGTTAGCAGTCGTGGTCATCTCCTTTTTTATGTGGAGACACTATCTGATGGGAGAAAATTTTACCATATACTATGATCACCAAAGTCTCAGGTATATATTCTCTTACAAGGACTTGAACCTGAGATAGTGACATTGTCTTGAGTTTCTCCAGGACTATGGCTTTGAGATAGTCTATACTCCCGGGAAGGGGAACAATGTTGCAGATGCACTCAGAAGAAGATCCTCTATACATCTGCTAGGTTAGGCGATAGAGTAGCTAGCTGATTTATAGATATCCGTTGTGGAAATAGATGGAGCAGCCTTCCTTTAGTCTCTTACAGTCACACCCACACTTCATCAACGAGCCAGGGAGGCACGGTATGGATACATTGACTGCGAGACAAAACGTGCTCAAATATCCATAGGGCAAGCACCTAATGGATTTTTTGAAGGTGGGGAGAACGTCATCCTCATCAGAGGACATACCTTGGTACCCGTGGAACTTTAGGAGGAAGTGTTTAGGGAGTCCCAAACATCCCCTCTAGTGATACATCCAGGAGTGGAAAAGATGTACCAGGACCTCAGACGACCGCACTAGTGGCCAAGGATGAAGAATGCAGTTGGAGAGTTTGTCTCTTGGTGCCTCACTTTTCAGCAAGTGAAGGTGAAGCATATGGTACTTGAAGACTTGGTTTAGCCTTCAGAGGTCCCAGAGTGGAAGTGGGATGGGATATCCCTTGACATCGTGATAGGAATTCCACGTACATCTAGGTGTCACGACTCAATTGGGGTGGTCATTGACCGACTCACTAAGTCGTCCAACATCCTACTGATCAGAGAGTAGGGTTTAGTAGAGAACATAGGACGCCTCTACATGGAGGAGGTTGTGCGGATACATGGTGTACCATCTACTGTTGTCTCTCATAATGACACACAATTTAGTTCCTGTCTATGGATTGGGTTATAGGAGGCTTTTGGGACACAACTTCATCCAAGAACTACCTTCCATCCTCAGACGGATGGCCAGACTAAGTGGACCATTCAGACCCTCGAGTACATGCTTCGTGCTTGTGTCCTCGACTTTGGTTGCAACTGGGAGGATCACTTGACTTTGGTGGAGTTTTCATACAACAACAGCTATCACTCCACCATCGTGACGACACATTTTGCGGCCTTTTATGGTTGACATTGTCGTCACCACTATGCTGGATAGACCCAGGGGAGTCAGAACTATGGGAGCAGAGATGGTACGAGCTACCACGAAGAAGGTACAGATCATCCAGGAGCTGATGAAGACTGCACAGAGTAGACAGAATTTGTATGCCAACAAGAGACAGAGACCTCTTGAGTTCAAGGATGGCAACCACGTCTTTCTACGGGTCTCACCCCAATGAGGTCTACAGAGATTTGGCCGAGGAGGCAAGATATCTCTATGTTTCATTGGACTTGTTTAGGTCCTCAGAAAAGTTTGTGAGGTGGCATACCATTTAGCTCTTCTACCTAAGTTACACAGGGACACAATGTCTTTCTTGTATCCCAACTAAGGAGATAGGTGCATGACCCTTCTCACATTATCGACCATGGAGAGCAGGACATCGACGATGGGGTGAATTTTACGGAGTCTCTAGTGGAGATTGAGGATCAACATGAGTGGGTCCTTAATGGATGGTTGATACCACTGTTTTTTGATTTTTGGAGGCACAAAAACCTCCAGGAGATCACATGGGAGCAGGTGGCTCAGATGTATGTTCAGTACCCCCACTTGTTCACTTAGTAAAATTTTTAGCTAATGTGGACGTAAATCCCTAAGATGGTGTGAATTTAATGACCCAGAATTTCCATGGAAATTTTTTTCTTAAATACATTGGAAATTTAAAAGTCCTCCAAAATTTATGGTGCATGATTCCAAGGCTCAGTGTTCCTAGAATCGATTTCTGAACATTTTTTCAGGTACGTTCAGTAAACATACGAGTGGGGTTTTTTATAACTTTTGAATTGAGGCTCGGAATTTAAATCTGAGGGCACTGTTTACTTGCAATGCCGGTATTCGTAGAAGGAGACTCTCATCTCAATGGCAGTTGGTCGAGAGAAAAATATTGTTTTGGGTTTTTAGAGAATGATTTAAATAAAAATAAAATTTGTGGCTTTATTTTTCTTTGTTTGTTAAAACCTCCACATAGAAGTTGGAGGTGGGACCACCACACCTTAACCTCCAATGAGAGGTTATGGTGGTGGGTCCTACCCTAACACATCCTCCTCTTCACATTGGATATGGTGGGGACCACCCGAGCTTGAAACCTCTTGATCTCCCCATTATGTGGAGAGAAACCTATTGAGCTCCCCTCATAATGGTGCCACCACCCATCCACCTTAATAGTCCCAACGCATAGCATTTATGGTTCCAAATCCTCCATTTGAATTTTGTGCCATCCTCTTAAATTAATTAAGGGGAGCCATGTTAATTAATTCAACCATTTTGAATTTTTTGCCAAAAAATTAAATAATAGATTAACTTAATCTATTATATGGCTTGGCATATTCATTTTGGTGGAAACATGGTAGAAGTGAAAAAAGAACTCGCCATCGAAGAATGATGAACGCGTTATTCCAATGAAGAACGTCGAAAATAATCTCCTTCGACCTTCATCCTTGGATCCTACCAATGTGGAACGTCATCCACTGACCTTCCCTCTAAATCATCATCAATGAGCCGATGATCGAGATCAGGATTGGAATTGTGTGGCGGACGCGACGAATGCCGATCAACTTCATCTGCTTTATGTGACTTCATCGACGATCAACGAACAATGGTAGGGGTTGTTTCCTTTTAGGTGCCATGATCTTCTTTTCTTTGAAAATGAAGAATGAATATAAGTTTCCTATTATGGGTGAGTTATTGTTCATCATTTTCTTACCTTCATGAACCCATTGATATCACCCTAAACATAGAGGGTGTGGGCCAAACTAATATGGCCTCACTCCCTATGTTGAACTCTTATGTGATACCTTTCGGCATAGTGATGAGGCAACGAAGGCGGCGAAGACAAAGGAAGTGCATCCTACGACCTCCGCACCCCGCACCACCCCCATGGCGTGCCGCACCGCTGCCGACCGAACAAGACCCAAACGAGCCCCCACTGGCCACGCAGCTCGCCGTGCTGCGCCGCGGCCGCCCACCGGCATGCCTGCCCGGCCGCCACCCAGCTCCCAGCCGCCCGACCTTCCGAATCGGCCGAATCAGTGCCCTAGCTATGCCGGCATCCCAATCCTACCTGTCCCCCCTCACAATGTCAGGTCGTGCCTTTGCAGCGCTCCGGGCCAAACTGGCCCCATGCCCGGGCCGAACCGCCCTCACGACCTTCTAGTCTGGGCCTAGAAGGCCTGGCCAAACCCAAGGGGCCAGCCCACCCAACGGGCCAGGTTGGACCCACTGGGTAAGGGCTGGCCTACCCGAACAGGGTTCGCCCAGACTAAGTCAGGTCGGGTCTGTCCGACTGGGTTGGACCAGTCCCAGATCCACTACCGATCCTTTGCATTCTTTTGGTCATATCATTGGCACCAGATGTCTGTTTGATGAAATTTCAATGGAACTAGATAACCTAGAGCATGAAGGTCCCTATGAGTATACCCCGCTGGAGTTTTGGGTATAGTTGAGATATGGTCAGGTAGGATCGAGTACGAAACCAACCAGGCCCCCGGGACAAAAATGCCAATAACTCTTAGACCATGCGTCCGATTGATGCACGTTATGTCACACTGGATTCCATTTTTCAAGATGGGTCCTTTAGAAACATAACATTCGGAATTCCTGGTAGTTTATGTATAGACACATTTCATGAGGAGAAGACCCTCCCGGAATCAAGCATGTTATGTGCGGAACCCTGTGGCTGGCTACGCTCTGACGACTATTCCTGGATCCTGTGTGGGTTTGAAAACACTGACGACTATTCTTGGATCATGTGTGGGTTTGAAATCTTTGACTACTATTCCTAGAAGTTGTGTGGGTTCAACATCACTGAAGACTATTCCTGGATCCTTCTTTGGTTTTACAGCTTGGACTAATGTTCCTGGATCATGTGTGGGTTCGACAGTTCTAACTGCTGTTCCTAGATCCTGTGTGTGTTTCGCAGCTCTGACTAATGTTCCAGGATCCTATGTGGGTTCGACAGTTCTAACCGCTGTTCCTGGATCTTGTGTGGGTTCGATAGCTCTGACTACTGTTCCAGGATCCTGTGTGGGTTCAAAAGAGATGACCGCTGTTTTTGGATCTTGTGGGGGTTTGACATCTCAAACAACTATTCCTGGATCCAGTGTGGGTTTGACAATTCTGATTTCTGTTTTTGGATCCTATGTGGGTTCAATAGAAGAGACGATTCATTTGATACATCTAATAATCTCTAACTCTCTAGAAAAGTTATATACATGTGTGAGATGAGTCAGTAACTTTGTGTTTTCCTCATGATTGAGATGGATTATTTGATAACATAGGTATATGTATGGGCATATACCAATGTGGGGTTATCTGTTGATTTCATATATTTTGGTTTATTCTTATTAAATTTTTTAATAATTTTAGGGTCTCGGGGTCCGTACTGAGAATCTTTATACTCACCCCTCCACGGGCTATGCCCACACCTTGTTTTGTTGGATGCAGACGATGGACAGCGCTAACTGAGGCTGAGTGTACCAGGACTAGACGATACCCAGAGGTGGACCACATGACGTGATGGTACACGAAGGAGGCAGAAAAACGTGGAGTGTTGTGGAGGCTATCTGTACCTACCTTTCAGGTATGATTTCCCAGTGGATGATACATGAGTTGTTTTCCCTTTTACTAGTACTTGTACTTTCCGTTTCTTGTAATTTATAGTTGGTCTTTTATTTTGGCCCATTTTAATTTTCATCACTATTTTGTTATACATTTTTACATTATTTTTTTGATTCCATCATGTACTATGTTGTGTGTGTTTTCAGGATATAATGGTAATACCTTCCCAGTTTTTGGGATTTTTTCCTTTGGTGCTAGTCGCGAGCCCCAAGCCTATGGAAGGTGGGCTTGGGGTAGTCAAGGAACCGGCCCCCGGAGATGGTTCATGAAATAAATTTCTAAAATAATCTCCCAAATTACCTCACTTTATACTAGAATCCTTAACTTGGGAATAAGGAAATTCAACAAAACCTTTTGTCTCAAATCAAATGGAGTTACCCATTTTATGGGCATCACCTTCTCTACCGTTCCTTTCCATTATTTTACTTCTTCACTATCTATGATATTTTTATTCTATGATTACATAAAAAAATATTATCCCCAATATTATAGGATTTAGTTATGAGAAAGATTAAAACTACACTTACAGACACCTCCATCAAATGGATACATAGATAATATTTCTGAGTACAGTGAACTGTTGTCTCATGAAGTGATGAATGTTCAATTTTCTACTACAACCTTTCATGGTGACTATTATGAGTAAACTATATTTATATATGATATATATTATATTTATATTGTCTCTATGATTCTTTAATTTTTATTTAAATCATATCTTTAAGGCTTTCCAAAATTTTAAATATAATAATTTCATTTGACGAAGTGCGGAATACTACCCCCAAAAAGTGATATGACTCCATCATGACATAAATGTAATGTATAAAGGATGGAACTATTTAACTTATGTAACATATAAAAAAATGATATTATATCATAATTATATCATTCCTATGTATCATTATGTTTTAATTCCTTTAATATGATAATGAAATCAAAGTAGTGTTCATGCGTACATACGACCTACCATGTCCATGAACGGTACATTTCATTTCTTATATCAAAATGTTATAGACTATTATAAATACATATATAATTGATATATATGATATTGAAATCATGAATATCATAATGGAAATAAAATAATTATTATCACATGTGTAATTTTTATCAATATAAGGTCCTTTTGGACACAAGTACCGAACATCAAAAAAACGTCCCTTGTCAACTCAAATAATTAACTAATTCCAATTACATGGTAATAAGTGATATAAAATGAATAATAAAAATTAAAAAGGTTCTAAAGAAAGAAGAAATTAACCTAATTTGATTATTCATGAAATTAAAGAACGAATGGGACAAGTCAAATTGAAGGTAAGGGAATTTTTAAACTCAATTTCTACACATTGGGTTTTACACATACTTCGTTGATTATATTATACCAATATTATGTGTGGAATAATTGTTTATTTATTTATGTTGTAATTTCCAATTATATTTTTGAGCATATGCTATTTCTATACATAACCACCCCAATGATAAATTGATACTTTAATTATACAATATTTGTAAGGGATATCATCTTAATATCCTTTCAATGAGGTATATATTTATTTATACATGACCTAATTTTATATGGTATATTATAAAACCCTTCGAATTTAAATTTTATTTAGTGGTTTTCAAAAGGAATATATTTTTATGAAGTGTATTACTAAACATCAAATGAAAATATTCTTTTTAACATACACATCAACAACAACCTTTCGGCCGCAACGAGGTTTATTGACATTTGACTTCCTCTATAAGACGTAATGTTTTTAAAAAGGAGAATAAATACCATATTACAGTTTATGGAATTTTGGTATTGAAATTTTTTTTTAAAATGGATTTTTGATGTCAATATCTTGAAATGATATCTTATTATTCAATGGGGGAAATTTTATCATTCCTTTATGCTTGTTTTATGTGTTTGGATTATGTTACGGTTCTTGGGAATTATTTAATTTATGAGCAATTTTACAATAAAACGAGGGTGGGAGATCCCGAGAGAGATCTCCAATTCATTGGTTAATGTGACGAAGTTAATAGATAATGATTCTCCTAATAGATTTAGGGAATATACTCTAATGTGTATTCCAAACATAACCATGAAGGTTACTCCCTATATAGTTGTGAAAGCTATAATGTAAGTATGTTATGGATACCATAAGTTACCTTTATGATTCTTGATTTCTATGATTTAAACATAAATATTATGGTTTCATGAGGTATGTTAATGATCTTATGTTTTTTGAGTGAAAAGTTTGATTTCCTTGATTTTTATGTATTCATGGACTAATGTTTTTTATCCTAATTTTATGTCCCTTAATGATATTTTTATAATCCTACCATGTTATTTAAAATAGTGTCATAGGTTATAAGGAAGGATAAGAGAAAGGAATAATTCAAGAAGATTTATATCATTAAAATAATTCTTGTTTTAGTTAAGGTGTTTTTTTATTGTGAAACAAATTTGATAGAGTAGTAGTGTCTACAATGTAATATTTGAGATGTAATGTATTAATAATGGCCTACTTCCTTAAAACTATAAACCTCAAAAAGATCCTCTATTTGAATTAAAGTAATATTATTGTCTGAAAATATTATTTTTTAATATTTTAAGGTCAGGGACTTATAGAGGGTCTCATTGGTTTGGGAGGAATACCATAGAGAGGCCCATTATCAAAGGAATATATTATTGAATGATTGTACCCTTGAATTTATGTAATATGCATGTTCCAAATGATGCTTTAGAAGAGGAATTGATGAAATATATTATTTATAGAATTTAACTCAAATAAAGAATCAAATGAAGCCACTTGGGTTAATTTAACCAATATAGTTCACTACTGTGTAATAAGGGAAATGAAAGAGGGATAATTACCCATGACCGGTGTTGTTCCAGAAATAACCCACCATATGTAAAATTACACATGGTATGAGGATATTGAGAATAGGTTGTTGTACTTAAAACAATTTAACATTGCATAAGATTTTTATCATACATGAATCCATGTGGTACATAAAATCACGGAGTTTCATGTGTCTACTTTTAAATGGATTTACATTAGAAGTCTTACATAAAGAGGTATGTATAGTAGATTTTCAGGAAGGGGTCTTAATATGAGTTATTTTTTAATGTTTATTTATGAGTTTTCTTTAGTAAGTGTTATTTAATGGACTCCTTCACAATGGGAACTTAATGGGTGTTATTTATTGGTGGTTTTTATTCATAGTCCCCGACAAAGGAGACTTTATGAGTGTTCTTCAAAATAACTCATATAGAAGGAACCACATGGTTTCTATTTATATATTGAATTATTGGGAATAATTTTTATGATAATTTTGATATTTTATTCTTTGGAAAATATTTGGTGTGTTACAAAATGAAATTTCATTAATGTTTTTGGGAATGATCCAATTAATAAATATTTTGAGTCATCACATTGGCGAAGAAATATTCTACTCATAGTATGTATCAACATACTATTCATGACATGTGTACTGGAATTTATAGAACGTTCGTTAAATAAATATCTACTGGTAATGATTTTATTAGGGAATATAGAGTATGTGATTGTGAACGTCCAATTCGTCTATTCATAAAGTGATAATTATTCTTGAAGGTGATCCTAAATCAAAATCTATTATCCCCACTCAACAAAAAATGAAGCCTATTAATAGATAGTTGATGGGATAACTATGAATTATTAAGGATTATGAAAAATTGAAATCGATGATTGAATTTATTACATTCCCTAATTTTGGATCATCATTCATGAATTATGCCTTTTTTAATAGCTATCATTCTTCGTAAACTGCTACGGTACTTAATTTAATTATCTCCCTGAATAATTTTCTTATTATTTCCATCAAATTAAATTTGGATTCTCTAGATACAGTCAAAAAATTACTTTGAGGATCATTTGGGGTTTTCCAACATTGGGGGTGGGTTGGAGTATGGGTGGGTGAAGTAGTGTAACTGAGATATTGGACAATTAATGAAGTAACCTTCATTACATATTCTATTTTACAATTATTG
Source organism: Viscum album (assembly GCA_963277665.1). Taxonomy (NCBI): domain Eukaryota; kingdom Viridiplantae; phylum Streptophyta; class Magnoliopsida; order Santalales; family Viscaceae; genus Viscum; species Viscum album. Next base: position 2,027,276,502 of record OY728143.1, on the reverse strand, counting down.
GTTATATCTATCTCTATATCTCTATAATTTTATCACAGTTAGTTGGTTTTCTTGTAAATTAAGTAGGAAATAACCTAATATAATGTCATCTGTGTTTTTAATGATTTTATGCTACCTGATGTATAATTATTTCCCTAGTGTGTGGTGGTTGTTATTCCACACACACATTTCATTCATTTGTTAATCAAATGAATCTTAGTAAAGGTTATGACCTCGAACCAAAAAAAAGTACCACACTCAAACAATATTCTAATAAGAACTAAATTTTAGTTCTTTAAATAATTATAGAATGTTAGATTTTTCGTACAGCTCTTGAATAATGATTACAAATGGAATGATTGTATCTCTTTTGAACTATGTATTTCCATATATATTCATCTATTATAAAAATAATGTGGGTTTCCTGAAGCAAAATAATAAATAACCTATATCTCTATCCCTATATTATTATCAATATCAAAAAAAATTATTGTTTTCTTTATCTATAATTATAATATTAATATAATTTAAGGTTTTCTTTTTATGTCTTCTACTTTTACCAAAACACAGATTAATAGATATTAGGACTATCATTCAAATTTATTTTCAAACTTCACAAACATGCAAGATCAGCAAACTAATTTTGGACCACATTAATTGTTCAAAACATTGTATCTACATCTTAATCACTTGGTCGACTCTCAATTATACCACTAATTTGAATCTTATAAAATATATATTAATCAAAATATTCATGTATTTCCATTTCCATATAGTTATATTGAAATTATTAATATCACAATTGAACACAATTATTATTTCTTCACATTATCATATATATATATATATATATATATATCTAGTCCATCATTCCAAAATTATTACAATAATATTAGTTCATTAATTATTCATAAATCATATAATTTCAGACCTCTTAAAATATCATTCGATAAAAAACTAGTTTGTTTAGTCTCCACATATAACATATGGTTTACATTTTATATACATTAATACATTTCATTTAAATAGGAATGTTAAAAAAATTCATTTAATTCTCCCTCAAAATATTCATTAGAATGAATCCCAGTGTGTGTGATATTCATGCTCCATCATGACCATGATTATGAAAATTTCTATCATAGTGGAAGGCATACAAGCTTATTATACTCAAAGGTATCCTCTAAAAATATAATTTAATAAAAACTCATTATGTAGGAACCTTATAAAGTATATTCCATTTTTTTGAATTTTAACATAAACCTTACAATGTGACTAGTCAGTTGTATGGATTACTAATCCAATGAAAAATATTTTTCTGAACATAATAAAATGAAACTCATCAAAAAATGAATCATTTTGAACCATATAATGTCTTCCATAAAAATTAATCATTCCTTCTATATATATAGACACAATCCTAAATGTTTACATCCACTCTATGATGAATTTAATAAATCACTACCTTATAGTTATATACATGTATGTGACGTTAAACTATAATTGATAGACCCTATTACCCCCCCACTGAATAATAATATCTCATTCTTAACAATAGCTACAATGGTAGATATTTTCATGAAAAATACACATGCTATGTGAAAATATTAGCATGTGGAAGATGCTGAAGATGGCATTAATTCCCCTTGTAGGTGTACATTTCTTTTTACTCATAGTACCAAATCAAACTTTTGCCACATAATACTACACTTAGAAATACCAAAAATTTTTAAAATATTGATATGGGAAGTTATGACCAATAATTAACCATTATATTTCCAGATGTAATGGACACTATTACATGGTGATTCTCAAAACCATCAATTATTCTCCTACTCAGTGCTGGCTTGTGTTAGGCACTCTATATACTCAAGCCAATGCTAACCAATGATGTATCTATTCTCCTCTATATCCATTATCTATTTGAGATGAATTTCATCATTTTTGTTGTATTTAAAATGTTAGGATACTCATGTGGTGTTATCCTTAAGGTCTATAAATTTTCTTCTGTATACTTAAATTTAAATTTCCACATTTTTTATTCATTGTTGAACTCATCATCATCAAATTGTTTTCAAAAATTCGTTTTACCTTAATATTTTCATACAAAAAGAATGGATCTTTTATACATAATCATGATTTAGAATAAAAAATTCATAAAGGAACTTAACTTCTACTTGTTAACATTGAAATTTTAATTCATAAATAAATATCATTAATGAAATAAAAAACAAGTTAGTAACTCAATAAATCCAAAAAAATTACTATATTGTGAATGTAACTCTAAATATCCACTATTAGTGAATCATATCTCATCTAGATATTATTGTACTTATTTAATTATCATTTAATGTTCAAAAATTAAGTCAGTTTAAAAGGAACGCCCCGATTCATTATAAAAATCTAGGGACCTCCTACATGCATCAATAAAATTCTTCATCAACAAATATTGACATGATTTATGGTAATATAATGATTTTTTATACTTCTTGATAATATATACAAGAAAAGTATGTTTAGTAATTTCCCCCTTCAAAATATTTAAATACCAACTAGAAAATGAAATTTTAATATGTTACTCTTTACCATTCACCTCAGTTCTACCCCTACTGAAAATAAAAAAATGATGGTATAAATTGTAAAACCTGAAACCATAATAGTCCAGATTTTATTTCTTAATTTATTAAAATGGAATAAGATACAAGGAATAACATAGAAATGATCCAAATAGTTTAGTAGTCTCCGTAAAATAGATTCATATATGAAAATTACATTTCATTCTGAAACATAAAATAAATAAATAATTTAATTTAGTTGTACATTATTTCCACTTTTCTATATCCCTACACATAATTTATAATTTAATTCTTGGAATATTAGGGAAGGAAGAATTAAATGAAATTGGTGAGCTCAAATGCTTAGTAATAGTAAGCATACATTAGAATCTATGAGTAAATATCTTATAAATAATATAAGAAGACAAATTACATAAAAAATCCCATTAAAATAACCAAATGAGATATAAAATATAACCATAGTTATTATACTAGTTTAATAATCACATTGAAATCAATAACTACTCTAAAAATGATGCAATTCATAAATCTATAAATCTGAAACATACCATCGAGGCTTCATCCAAATCCATATATAGTTTGTCTCAAGATGCATCGAGTTGCTATAGCGAGCCCCACTCTTGATAAGTGAATTTAATTCTTCATATTAAAGGGGTGAAACTTCAATAAAAAACATATTTATTAAAAACTATCATATGAAATGTTATCACACTAAACATAAACCACGAAAGGAATCTAAATAGCACCTCAATAATCAAAAATGATCAAAACCATTAAATAAAATATGATAACTGATATCATAAGATATCAGTCACAATTAATTATAAGATTCAACAAAGGGTGTTGATATAGATAAAAATAATATAATAAATTCCTGGAAATATTGTAGAGGAAAAATTATAATTAAATCCATATGTAAATCCCACTCGTATAAAAAATACCCTTTTCATTTAAAAATTCATTTTCAATAATAAATATCCCAAAAAATTGGAAAATGGGTTTTAATTTAAAAACTATATATATAAGCTAAAAATGTAATCTATAAAATAAAAATAATTGAAGTGGAAATTTCATTTTCAACATGTATTTTAGAAATAGAACATTCCCTTTTTTTGTTTGTGAAAACAGTATGTATAAAACATGTAAAAAGATTCCGTTGAAAATATTTGAATGAAATTAAAAAAAGACACACAATTTCATTTATAAAAAACTTTTATTTATTTATGTAAAATTATATTGAGAATATTGAAATGGAAAAAAATATGTGATAAATAAATCTTTAAATATTCATGCTGTCACATACCACTTTGAATTTTTAAATAACAATTCCTATAGAAGAATTAATTTTAAAAAAAATACTAAATACTATTATAATAAATAATTTAATTACATGATATGTCAAATGGGATGTATATACATCTTATAAATGATGATGGGTGTATAACATTAAACTATACTATAATGAAAGGATATCGAGAGGAGGTCCCTTAACTTATGCTTCCATTAGTAAAACATGATTTATCCTCATCTATTAATTTTTTATGAATGTTATTATATTATATTATAACCATATAGAAATTTATATTATCATATATAATCTTATTATACTATTTAATCAGAAACATTTATATTATACTTCATTGTACCCTTGTTTCAAGTGTTAGTTACTTCATTTTATAGTTCATTTTTATTTATAAAAGTCTTATTTTAATTTCATTTGATATATATATATATATAGTTCCAAAGGATCTAATAACAAATGAGGGAGGGGGAATCGGTTGTTTTAATTTTTAAACGTTTCAATACTTTTCAAAACATAACCCATGGAAGCTGTTAATATTAATTTTTTTATAATATTTAACAAATCTCATACATAACAAATATGAAAATAAAGTAAATCACATAATATTTACAAAGTTTATCCTTAGTGTGAGAAAATATATCATTTCTATAGCCACTTGTGTGGGTCTATAAAAATTCACTATTAAGAATATCTGTATAGAATTTTTTCCAACCCTGGTTAGACAACTTTTATCTCCAATTACGAATGATAACCATGAATCCCTTCTATTTTCTATGTTTTGTTATAAAAAATTGACAAAAATAAAAGAATAAAATCTTTTGCTGAAATTGTTCCAAAATTTCACAATCTTACTCATTAATCCAATTTGGATAGATATTATTATCTCCATCTGATAAGGATAATAGAATTATTCCTTAATAAAATAATTCTTCTCAGAATTTTCTAAATAACTCCCTCTGATCAACCTCAATTATTTTGAATCAGTATGATTTACTAAATAAGATGAACCCATTATCAATATGAAAAACTCAGAAGCAAATCAAATTCTCAATATGATTTGTCACAAAACAATTATTGTAACACCCCAGGTAAATAAACAATATGAAATTTTCATATTTATCCATATTTTTGAATAAAATATTCATATGACTTTAAAGGGGACGCTATGCTCGATGGTGTACCCAACACGCAACAACGAGTTTCTTGGGAATCTTACGTTGCACTCTAATAATAAAATAATATTATTTTAAATGGTAGTTAACATGTAGCCGTTGTATTGGTGGGAATGGATAGAAATAACTAAAATATGATTATATATGTTTTTAAATGTTTTTACAATTATCCAATAAAAGATAAAGGCTTAAAATACGGAAAGAATTCAATTTTAGGCGTATATGCCCTAGTTTTCACTAAAGGTTCACTTATCGCCTCTTGATGGAGAACCGTCATTAAATATAGTATTGTTCACTATTATAAATTCTATTTGACCAAATAAAACACTTCTTTAGAATCGGGACATCAAAATTTACTTTGTGTAAATTTTTGGTATCTTTCGGATAATGTTCATTTTTTAATGAATAGTGTAAAATGTTGTATTTTAATTCAAACCCTCTTTTTTATCTAATTTATTTATATGATTATATTATCTTTTGAATTGGTTTTAAAGTGAAATTAGAATATATTTTTACCATTAAATCCAATAGTGGTCTTTGGAATTAATTTCACTTTGAAATCAGACTTAAACTAGTGTCAATCTTTTGATACTTATTGTTTCATAAAAACACACTATTTGCTCTGACCGCGAGAATTAATTATTAAATTAATTAATGTGACTTATATGTTTTGAATTTTGTAAAATAGAATTCATTTTTGAATTCAGAATATCAAATATAGCTTAGGGTGAATTTTTGAGATTTTTCTGAAAAACATCAATTTTTGATGAATAGTGAAACCACTAAGTGGTACTTACAAAAACTGATTTTTCGTTTAAATTAAATTTTACCACTTCTGTGTTTTGAATTTCAAAAATCCGACATACATGGTTGTAATTAATAAGTAAAATGTGGTTCAATGAGATTAAAATAAATTTTTGGTGAATAGTAACTTTTATGTTCTTAATCGCGATTAGAAGTAATTAGTGTAGTTTAAGGTAAGAATAATGTTTTAATAAAATTAAATGACCTAGAAACATGTCCTACCATCATTGGATGTGTCATGGCCGACCAAGAAAATCCATGGGTCAACTTGGGGACCCCATGGAACCACTTTGGTGGGAAAATGACATAAATACCTTTTTATTTAATGTTAAAGTAAAAATGACACAAACATGAGATGTTTTACTAAAACAATTTTTACATGGGGTTATACAAGCCATATTTTTGACTATAAATAGTCATTAGAAATATATAAAGATTTACTACATCATAGTAGTTTTTAATAATTTTTATACCTTAAATAAATTAAATTATTTATGACATCATAATGATGCAGCGATGACCTCATTATTTAACGATTTGAATAAAATGGAATGATAATGTAATATCTAAGACCTAAACATGTCCAAAACTTATTGGATGAGTGGATTTAGAACCCTTATCACCTTATACTCGAATTATATCAATTTGGGATCTCTTAAATCCGAATATCATTTTAAAATTAAGTGACTTTTCGTTACTTTCCATGAGTGCCCCTCCTCTCCTCTTATAAAAGGCCCCCACCTCTACCTCCTTACCCACGCTCCCAAAGCCTTTGGCTCGTCCAACCCCTTCCCATTGTGTCTCTCCACTTCCTTATCTTACTCCTTGAAGCCTCACTTTGGGCAGAAGTTTTCCCAAGGAAGCCTTTGAGCTCAAAACAAAGGGAGTTACCCGATTTTAAGGTAATGTCTTCACTTGAGTCCTTTTGTTTTATTTTGCCTCTCCAACACCCTAAACTCTTTTTATTCATTTCTTTTGTAAAAAATACAGTATCTTAAATATAATAGGATGTTGTTATATGAGTTATTCGAGCTACACTTATACACACCTACATCTAATGGTTAAAGAAAATACTGTTTCCGTGGATGGCGAATTTCTGCCTTAGGAAATGATGATTGTTCAACACTCATATAACACCTTCAAAGGTGGCCATTAAGATGTCACTATATTTATATATGATATATAATATGTTTATGTCTTACTTAGGCTTCTGTATTTTTCATTTGTGTCTTATATTTATGGCTTCCATTATGGGTATACGCGATATCTTCATTTTAGGAAGTGTGGACTACCGCCCCCTCAAAGTGATGTGATTCGTTAATTCCATACGTGGGACGTATAAAGGATGGATTTAATGTTATTATATATGATTTTATACTGGAATTATAATATACCTATATATAATTATTATTTATTTCCATTAAAGTATGAGATAGAAATGAAAGTAGCGTTCATGCGTACATACGGCTTACCGTCTCCATGAACGATGCATTTCATTTCATATCCCCAAATGTAATGTACTATTATAAGTACATGTATATAATGGATATATATGATTAATGATACATCTAAATGATGAATATTATTCTGGAATTAAAATATTCATACCTCTCATTTAGTTTTAATTCCATTAATATGACAAAGAAATGAAAGTAGCGTTCATGCGTACGTACGACCTACCGTCTCCATGAACGGTGCATTTCATTTCTTACCTCTAAATGATTATGTGATATTATAAATACATTTATATTCTAGATATATATGATATATATGATATCCAAATCAGTAATGTCATTCTGGATATAAAGAATGTTTGACCACACGAACAATATGTAATTGTAAGAAGTCCACTTTCGACTTAAGAACCAAATATCGAAAAAACAAAAATTATTAACTTAAATGGTTACATAATGTTTATGACATGGCAATAAGTGATATAAAAGGAATAATTAACTTGAAAAAGGTTCTTAATAAAATATAAATTAACTCATGTTTATTATTCAGGACGTTAAAGAACGATCGAGTCAAGTCGGACCCGAGGTAAGGGATCTTACTCCTCTCTTTCTTTTTAAGTAAACTCTTTTATGTCATTACTTCTAAAGCTCATATTTCTTGTTATTGGGATGTTATTTTATATTACTCTTTCTGTAAACATTATGTTAATATTATGAGAGACCCTATTTGATCTCATCAATCCATTTTTGTAAGTTTATGTGGCGCCGTTAGGCTGCCGAGTTTTCGTAAGTGATTTTTCATCTCACTTGTATTCCCGTGAGATTTATGCTACATCATCCACAATTTCCTTTGAGTGGTGTATGCACTGCCCATTATTTTTCTCATTGTGTAATATACTTTCATTTATGAGTATTTACATCAATGTTGTATTGTCCTTCTTTCGCGAGGTGCATGTCTCGAAAGATACCCATGTCGGTAAGGGAACCTTTCACCCTCCTCTTTTTGTAAAAGACTTCTTTTGTTATGTCTTTTAATTCACATAATATTATGTTGGGTTATGTTCTTTTATATCCTTATTGATCTAATTTCTATGTCCATGTGATGAGATACCCTTTTTATCTCTCATCAACTCTTTTTCTGAATTTTGAAGTGACGTCGTTAGGCTGTCAAATTTTTGCAAGGGAACTTTTTAACCCAAAGTTGATTCTTTGGGATAAACTTTTACTCCTTGAATATGTCATTCTATGAATATGTGTGAATAAACTCTGATTGTTTTACACTTAATATCCACTTATATTTGGTGTATTCGTTTGTCACACATAATTATTCAATTGATTTATCCTTAAACCAAGGATATCATCTTTGTAAGGGACTTCGTCTCAATCTCCTTTCATTGAGGAATATTTCGTTTTATACACAACATTCTTTTATATGGTGTATAAACCCCTTTGACTTTTAATTTTATACAAAAGGAATATTTTTCTACAAATCGTTTTACAGAACGAAAAAAAGGAATGTTTCTTTTAACGTACACGGTGACAACGACCTTTTCTGCCGGTGTGAGTATTATTTGGTCTTTGGCTTCCTCAACAATCCGTAATGTTTTTTAAAATGAAAGAAATACCATATACTCATTTATGTATTATGGTATTGAAAATGATTTTTATAAATGTATTTGTTATGTCAATATATTTGAGTTATATATTGTGATCAAAGTGTGGAAATGTTTTCTTTCCTTTATGTTTACTTTATGTCTTATGATTTTATAATGGTACTTGGACATTTGACGGGTGGTTACGTGATGAACCATATGATGGGTGGTTCCGTGAATACCAGGACGGGTGGTTACGTTATAACATCCAATGCATTGGGTATGGAAGTCAGCCGTATGGCAATTCCATTAAGTATGTATGGATGTTGGCCGAATGGCTATTCCATTAAGTGATATGTGTGGAAGTCGACCTTATGGTTATTCCACTTAAGTATGTTTATGTCCCAAGTTACCTTTATATGTTATGTGATCTTTATATGGTTTTTATGGTAATCTTTTGGTTACAAAAGGGTATGTAATGAACTTTTATTCAGCGAATAGTTTTTACTACTTCGAAAAGTTGAAAAGTATTACTTTGATAAAGTATACATGGTTTACTTGTTGTTTTGAAAAACTAACAGTTTTCATTCTTTGTGTATCCATTAGAGAGATTTTTATGCTCATCCCAAGTTTTTGAAATGTTTTTCACAGGACTTAGCGTGGAATAGGTTCAAGGATGGAATCAAGGGAAAGTCATGCTACCTAAAAAATAGAACTAGACATGTTTCTTTTTAAGAGTTTTTATTTATGGAAATTTAGTAGAAGCGACTACTTTGTAATATTTTGAGATGTAATAGTTATGTACTAATTCTCTAAAACTCTAAACCTGAAAAGATCCTCAATGTGAATTACAAATTTAATTCAATATTAAGTAAGGTTTAATGTTGTGGCCTTATAGTTGGTATCAGAGGTCGGTTTAGATAACTTTAGAGGTTAGGGTATTCTTTAAGCATAAGTGACATTACCATAATGGTTAGGATTTCAGAAAGTTCCATAGTTTTTAGATAAAGTGAATGAGTAAGTATATCTTCCTCATTAGTACATGATGGTTCTGTTGATATACTCACACCGACATTTATGTTTTTAGTGAATGGATGGATCTAGCAGGAACCAGAGAGACAACAGGTTTGAAGGAAACTGTGGTGGTTCTCTGATTAAGATACTAGATAAAATGGAGGATTCAATGAGGAAACTCGTGGTTGTTCTAAAACAACTATCAAGGAGTCATGATCAACCACTTGAACCTTGGTACGTTCTGTAATGCATCATGTATGAGATGACCAATCGATGTGGAAGTTCAGGTAATAATTATAAAGGTAACAATTAGAGTTTATATGATCCTTACTTTTGAGGTAATTATGGGTTACTCTATGATATGATGGAAAATGAAAGGCATGAGATAAACTTGAGGTTAAAATATGTTATGATTATTTTTGAAGATTTTATCTCATTTTGGGGAATTTTTTAAGAGTTATATAGTTTTGGAAAAAGGACAACACGAAGACCATGTGACAACCCGTCGTGTCAGGCAATGCTGCGGGAATCGAACCCACAACCAAAGTGCAACTGGTATTTATCCCCTACCACTGGACTACGTGAAGTCCCTGGTTAGTTTGACTGATTTTTTTTAGTTAGATGATTTTAGGAATCAAGAGTAAGTTTATTTTGGGTTATCTATGGAAATGATTAACCTATCATGGAGGATATGTGATTAGGTTAATTACTTTTCAATATGAGAATTTAAGAGAAACTGATGTTATTTTGAGATAAAAGTTAATTTGTACCTTGGAAGACTATGTGATTAAATCCTTCAAATATTTGGGTTTCCATCTTATTTTGGTTTACTTTGAAAAATTTTATGGACAAATTGTTTACCGGATGGTCCTCGTTGAACTTTGGGTTTTTTTGGACAAATTTTGGAGATAAAGCATAGATTTTCTTTTTAAAGGGTTATCCTTTTCTGGATTATCTGATCTTGTACTAACCTTTTTGGTTTTGGTTTTGGTTAAAGCCTAAAGACATGGGAAGTATATAGTTCTCTTTGGTGGATTAGGAGATTCTCTAGAAGTTGATTATAGTACTATTAATATGAACAAGTCTTCCTGAATACTCGTCTTTTGGAGAAAATATGAGATTGTGTAAGGAATCTAATAAAAGTTGAAAGTAAACATGATAAGTGATTATGTTTCCTTATGAATAAATTCCTCAATAAAAAGAAACTTAAAACAAAAATGTTGTCTATTAGATTTTCGTACTGGGGAATCGAATACCGTTTAACCTATCACAAGTTTGTGATTTTCTTATGGTTAACTTTCTCCTAGACATGTTTACTATCACTCTCCCTCAAGAACATGACCCTTTGACTTTTCTTCCATGTCCATGATTTCCTACACGGAATCCTATTATGGGTTAACTCAGGTGACCTCTGTACTTATCTTTCTTTTTTTTGAAGTGATTGTTTTACCGACTCTTGTTCTGATGTGGGACTTTCAAGGATGTTTCCAAGCTCAATTTTAAAAATTGCGAGGACGCAATTCCCAAAAGGGGGGAAGGATTAACACCCCAGGTATATAAAGAATATGACATTTTAATATTTATCCATATTTGTGAATAAAATATTAATATGACTTTAAATGGGATGCTATGCTCGATGGCGTACCCAACACGCAACAACAAGTTTCTTGGGAATCTTACGTTGCACTCTAATAATAAAAACATATTATTTTAAATGGTAGTTAACATGTAGCCGTTGTATTGGAGGGAATGGATAGAAATAACTAAAATATGATTATATATGTTTTTAAATGTTTTTACATTTATCCAATAAAAGATAAAGGCTTAAAATACAGAACGAATTCAATTTTAGGCGTATATGCCCTAGTTTTCACTAAAGGTTCACTTATCGCCTTTTGATGGTGAACCGTAATTAAATATAGTTTTGTTCACTCTTATGAATTCTATTGGACCAAATAAAACTCTTCTTTAGAATCGGGACATCAAAATTTACTTTGTGTAAATTTTTGGTATCTTTCCGATAAAGATCATTTTTTAATGAATAGTGTAAAATGTTGTATTTTAATTCAAAACCTCTTTTTAATATAATTTATTTATATGATTATATTATCTTTTGAATTGGTTTTAAAGTGAAATTAGAATATATTTTTACCATTAAATCCAATAGTGGTCGTTGGAATTAATTTCACTTTGAAATCAGACTTAAACTAGTGTCAATCTTTTGATACTTATTGTTTCATAAAAACACGCTATTTGCTCTGACCGCGGGAATTAATTATTAAATTAATTAATGTGACTTATATGTTTTGAATTTTGTAAAATAGACTTAATTTTTGAATTTGGAATATCAAATATAGCTTAGGGTGAATTTTTGGGATTTTTCTGAAAAACTTCAATTTTTGATGAATAGTGAAACCACTAAGTGGTACTTACAAAAACTGATTTTTCGTTTAAATGAAATTTTACCACTTCTGTGTTTTGAATTTCAAAAATCCGACATACATGGTTGTAGTTAAGAAATAAAATGTGGTTCAATGAGATTAATATAATTTTTTTGGTGAATAGTAACTTTTAAGTTCTTAATCGCGATTAGAAGTAATTAGTGTAGTTTAAGGTAAGAATAATGTTTTAATAAAATGAAATCACATAGACACTTGTCCTACCCTCATTGGATGTGTCATGGACGACCAATAAAATCCATGGGTCAACTTGGGGACCCCATGGATCCACTTTGGTTGGAAAATGACATAAATACCTTTTTATTTAATGTTAAAGTAAAAATGACACAAACATGAGATGTTTTACTAAAACAATTTTTACATGGGGTTATACAAGTAATATTTTTGACTATAAATAGTCATTATAATGATAATAAGATTTCCTACATCATAGTATTTTTTTATAATTTTTAGATGTTAAATAAATTAAATCATTTATGACATCATGATAATGTAGCGATGACCTCATTATTTAACGATTTAAATAAAATGGCAAGATAATGTAATATCTAAGACCTACACATGTCCAAAACTTATTTGATGAGTTTATTTCGAACCCTTATCGCCTTATCCTTGAATTATATCAATGTGGGACCTCTTAAATCCGAATATCATTTTAAAATAAAGTGACTTTTCTTTACATTCCAAGAGTGCCCCTCCTCTCCTCTTATAAAAAGCCCCCACATCTACCTCCTTACCCACACTCCCAGAGTCTTTGGATCGGCCAACACCTGCCCATGTTTTCTCTCCACTTCCCTCTCTTACTCCTTGAAGCCTCACCTTGGGCAGAAGTCTTCCCAAAGAAGCCTTTGAGATCAAACGAAAGGGAGATACCCGATTTTAAGGTAATGTCTTCACTTGAGTCCTTTTGTTTTATTTTGCCTCTCCAACCCCATAAACTCTTTTTATTAATTTCTTTTGTAACATATCCAGTATCTTAAAAATACTAGGATGTTGTTATAATAATTATTCGAGCTACAATTACACACACCTACATCTAATGGTTAAAGAACATACTGTTTCCGTGGATGGCGAATTTCTGCCTCACGAAAGGATGATTGTTCAACACTAATATAACACCTTAAAAGGTGGCCATTAAGATGTCACTATATTTATATATGATATATAATATGTTTATATTTTACTTAAGATTATGTATTTTTCATTTGTGGGTTACCATTATGGCTTCCATTATGGGTATACACGATATCTTCATTTTAGGAAGTGCGGACTACCACCCCCTCAAAGTGATGTGATTCGTTAATTCCATACATGGGACGTATAAACGATGGATTTAATGTTATTATATATGATGTTATAATGGAATTATAATATACCTCTATATCATTATTATTTATTTCCATTAAAGTATGAGATAGAAATGAAAGTAGCGTTCATGCGTACGTACGGCTTACCGTCTCCATGAACGGTGCATTTCATTTCTTATCCTCAAATGAAATGTACTATTATAAGTACATGTATATAATGGATATATATGATGAATGATACATCTAAATGATGAATATAATTCTGGAATTAAAATATACATACCTCTCATTTAGTTTTAATTCCATTAATATGACAAAGAAATGAAAGTAGCGTTCATGCGTACGTACGGCTTACCATCTCCATGAACGGTGAATTTCATTTATTACCTCTAAATGATTATGTGATATTATAAATACATGTATATTCTAGATATATATGATATATATTATATCCAAATCTGGAATTTCATTCTGGATATAAATAACCTTTGACCACATGAACAATATGTAATTGTAAGAAGTCCACTTTCGACTTAAGAACCAAATATCGACAAAACAAACATTATTAACTTAAATGGTTACATAATGTTTATAAAATGACAATAAGTGATATAAATTGAATAATGAACCTTAAAAAGGTTCTTAAGCAAATATAAATTAACCCAAGTTTATTATCTAGGACGTTAAAGAACGATCGAGTCAAGTCGGACCCGCGGTAAGGGATCTTACTCCTCTCTTTCTTTTTAAGTACACTCTTTTATGTCATTACTTCTAAAGCTCATCTTTCTTGTTATCGGGATGTTCTTTTATATTACTCTTTCTGTAATCATTATGTTAATATGATGAGAGACCCTATTTTATCTCATCAATCCATTTTTGTAAGTTTATGTGGCGCCGTTAGGCTGCCGAGTTTTCATAAGGGATTTTTCATCTCACTTTTATTCCCGTGAGATTTATGCTACATATTCCACAATTTCCTATGAGGGGTATATGTACTACCCGTTATTCTTATCATTGTGTAATATACTTTCATTTATGAGTATTTACATCAATTTTGTATTGTCCTTCTTTCGCGGGATGCATGTCTCGAAAGATACCCATGTCGGTAAGGGAACCTTTCACCCTCCTCTTTTTGTAAAAGACTTATTTTGTTATGTCTTTTAATTCAAATAATATTATGTTGTAATATGTTCTTCTATATCCTTATTGATCTAAATTTTATGTCCATGTGATGAGATACCCTTTTTATCTCTCATCAACACTTTTTCTGAATTTTGAAGTGATGCCATTAGGCTGTCAAATTTTTGCAAGGGAACTTTTTAACCCAAATTTGATTATTTGGGATAAACTTGTAGTCCTTGAATATTTCATTCTTTGAATATGTGTGAATAACCTCTGATTGTTTTACACTTAATATCCACTTATATTTTGTGTATTCGTTTGTCACACATAATTATTCAATTGATTTATCCTTAAACCAAGGATACCGTCTTTGTAAGGGACTTCATCTCAATCTCCTTTCATTGAGTCATATTTCATTTTATACACAAATTTCTTTTATACGGTGTATAAATCCCTTTGACTTTTACTTTTATACAAAAGGAATCTTTTTCTACGAAGCATTTTACAAAACGACAAAAAGGAATGTTTCTTTTAACGTACGCGGTGACAACGGCCTTTTCCGCCGCCACGAGTATTATTTGGTCTTTGGCTTCCTCAACAAGCCGTAATGTTTTTTAAAATGAAATAAATACCATATAAACTTTTATGTATTTTGGTATTGAAAATGGTTTTTATAATGGATTTGTTATGTTAATATATTTGAGTTATATATTGTGATCAAAGTGTGGAAATTTTTTCTTTCCTTTATGTTTTCTTTATGTCTTATGATTTTATAATGGTACATGGATATTTGACAGGTGGTTACGTGATGAACCATATGATGGGTGGTGTCGTACCAGGACGGGTGGTTACGTTATAACCTCTAACGCATTGGGTATGGAAGTTGACCGTATGGCTATTCCATTAAGTATGTATGAAAGTTGGCTGAATGGCTATTCCATTAAGTGATATGTGTGGAAGTCAACCTTATGGTTATTCCACTTAAGTATGTTTATGTCCCAAGTTACCTTTATATGTTATGTGATCTTTATATGGTTTTTATGGTAATATTTTGGTTACAGAAGGGTAAGTAATGAACTTTTATTCAGCGAAGAGTTTTTACTACTTTGAAAAGGTGAAAAGTATTACTTTGATAAATTATACATGGGTTACTTGTTGTTTTGAAAAACTAACAGTTTTCATTCTTTGTGTATCCCTTACTGAGCTTTTTATGCTCATCCCAAGTTTTTGAAATGTTTTTCACAGGACTTAGAATGGAATAGGGTCAAGGATGGGATCAAGGGAAAGTCATGCTACCTAAAAAATGTAACTAGACATGTTTCTTTTTAAGAGTTTTTATTTTATGGAAATGTAGTAAAAGCGATTACTTTGTAATCTTTTGAGATGTAATAGTTATGTCCTAATTCTCTAAAACTCTAAACCTGAAAATATCCTCAATGTGAATTACTCATTTAATTCAATATTAAGTAAGGTTTAAGGTTGGGGCCTTATAATTATCATCTCCAATAAACTAAACATTCAGCTGTCTAATCGTGTACAAAGATCTTAGTACAGACCAAAATCTAACTTGATTTAATTTGTGCTCCTCCATTTACACTTACATAAATTTTATAATTAAAAAATCATCTGAGAATGTATTTATAGGATACTCAAAAAAAACAAGAAACATAAAACATTCCCTACATCCTCATTTTTTAAAAATATAAAAAAGACTGTCACATTTAATTTTCATCTTTAACTTCTTCAACCCTCCCGTGATTTCCCCATCATTTATGAAAAAATTAATTTAATGTTTGACCTCTTAAAATCGTCATTAAAATATGAAGAATCTTAGTTATGTGTTTTATTCATAATTATCTCATTATGATCGTCCATTATTTCTCACATCATTATGATATGTTTCTTTATGAGATCACTATGATTCTATTTCCTTCATATCTCATTGTAAATCTGTTTCCCTCTCATATCATTAAAGAATTTTTTCCTTCCTAGGTCATTACTAATATTATTCTTTGTTATCTCATTACGAATTTGTTCCCTTCCTATCAAATTACGAATCTATATCCTTCTTATGTCATTATAAATTTGTTTCCATCTCAGCTAAATACAAATTTTTTTCCTCTTTAGCTCATTACAATTTCTATTTCATTCTCAGTTCATTAAGATTTCTATTTCTTTCTCTCCCCATTATGATTTATTTTTCTATCTCTGATCAATATTATTTGAATTATTCACTCTGTAACATTGAAATTATTTTCTGAAGTTGACCAACCTGGGTTGACCATGAACTAGTCACCCGAGTTAGTCTGCGACATGACCCGAAGGGAATTCTCAATAACCACGTGCTAGAAACTAGTGTTAGAAACCAATGTAAAATATTTGAAAACCTTTTTGGTTATCAACTATTACAATATAACCTAAATGATTACCAAGAACCCATAGTAATATTAAACTGTGTATGTCAGAGTCCCTCACACGCGTGACTCGACTTACGTTCCACCACCATAGTTTTCGACCACATACATGGACAAACACTATATGATAATCCCTAAAGGGTAATCCTAGATAGGGATTCCTAATATAAACATATACATATATACATCACTTTATATCATTGAAGGTGACAATCATGCTTTCATGTCACTTAAGCATTTAAAACATTCTTCCAAAACATGCAAGTTTTCAACCCGACAATCATTTCACAAAAAAATTCAATCCACTTTATAAAATACATTAGGTTTTTAGTCGGACATTATCAATTTTAAAACAGCATTTCATACCAATGTCACAAAGTGACAAAAGGCCTTATATTCTATCCCACATAATCTTTCATAATATCATTCAACCTTTCTCAAATTCAATAAAAATACTCACTTTCAAAAATGTGATGCCAAACGAACATTACCCAAATCCTAAATTATCACAAATCCAATATGTAAACATAGAAAACACACTCGATGGTTACAAATGGTATTTTATGTTTCAAAACGAATAAATTTCCATTAAATCCATTCCAATCAATTGAAAAATACACAATCGTTCAAAACATTCCAAATGGCCCCATAAGCCCAATGTTTACCTATAATTAATCCAAGTGTCAATCTGGTTTATATTTATATATTTATTTTTAAAACCATTTTTGATCACACAAAAAATCGCACCCAAATCATTTAAGAACAATAAAAATCATTTCCCAGAAGCCCTATGAGGATTTACACCAAAACACACTCAAATTCATATCTTTAAAATAAATATCACACTAAAAAGTTTTCCAAAAATTGTTAACATCAGATTCACAACACAATAAATCATTAAATCAATTTACCAAAACATTTAATGAAGTCCAATAAGGTTTTACAACTTTAATATACCTACATTTCACATGAAAAAACATTTTTGAAACCAATAGCATAGACAATCATTTTGAAAACTACTATCTCACCCAACGCATATATAATAAATCATGATAAAGCACACAAGAAAGAATAAAAATTGTAAAAACAAGGTTTATGTATGGAATCAATAAATTAATTTTTTTTATCAAAATCTATATCCACAAAAACTCCCAAAAAATGAACCATATGCATCCCCAATGTGTGAATCATATTCGATAAATGGTCGAAACAAAAATTTGGAGTTTTATCAAATTCCAATAATGTACAAATCTTAGGCAATGTTATATATTCACCTAAAAATATTTTTATTAAATTATGGCACCATAAAATAGTAAAATAAGCTTATAAAATGAACAGTAAGCATGTGAATCAATCATTTTAATTAATTGAATGAATGAATGTGTATACAAAAATGCGTTTGAAAAGAAAAACACTTATTCAACTACCTAAATGTCATTTGAATGCGACAAAACTCTTACATGAGGAAGAGCACACCTCAGGGAATACTCTGCACCCATGGTATCTAAGAAACCCAAAATTAACGCAAACTGAATTTATCATGGTTCATTCAAATAGAAAAACCTAGAAATTGAAATTAAAAAATACAAGGGGAGGAGGGTGCTAGAGGGGGAGGCATAGACATAGATGGTGTTGGCGAGGGAGTTGCAGCTTGTGATGGAATCGAAGAGGGAGGTGTGGTCCGAGGAGAGACTTCATTTGAGAGGAGGGAAGCCTGAGAGGGGTCTCATCAGAGAATGTGGCAGCTCGAAGAGGAGAGATCTATTGCGGATGTGGTCTGGTCAAATAGTGGCAGTGCAATTAAGGTGGTTTACTGGTGTGTCTGCATGAGAGTGGTAGATCGTGTGGAGGAGTGAAAAACACATGCGGGTGAGGGAGAAGGGACAGGGATTCTAAAAAATTTAAAAACTAAAATAAATGTATCTAATAATAAAAATATATTAATGATAATAATAATTATGACAATACTTTTATTTTTATAAATAATAATATTTTAATTATTACTACTATTATTAACAAATTATTTAAATGTTATTTTGAATTTGTTTATTTATTTTAAATATTCGGAAACCTCTTGTTCACCTGGGCCTACCACATGGTTAAAACTAACTGTGTGGTGCCTGAGCACCAGATAGAAACACAACAAAATTACCAAACATCCATATCATTTAACCAGCAATACAACCAATCCTCAACAACAATATTCAAAGCCTTGCAATAATAAAATAAAATAATTTTCAGGGTCTGCGTATGAGAATTATCCCATCCACAAAAACTATAATCCCCCATAAAGTGAAAATGCCGAAAGCTAACCAAAAATTGAATCCATTTCAGAACACAACCAGTATAAACAATGAATTATGGGGTGGGTATTTATTCCCCAAGTCACACCCAATTGATATTGATGAAACTAAAACCCAAAAGAAGAGGAGTGTACAAGAGGGTTCTCCCCACAACAAGGATTCTACTAGCACAAAAATTAAAACCCAAACAACTCCCCCAAAACCTAAACATGAAACCCACTATAGAGAGAACCATTAACTGCGACCCTGTGGGTTAACTCAACCATTCCACACTAACCAAACAACACCCCTACTGCAACCATGTTGTAGGGAACACCGAACTAAAACTCATTCAACATCCCAGAACAACTAGGCCACACTGCCCTGACTTAAACAGACATCCCATTACAAGGAAACTCGGCGTACTAGGCCACCACAGTTAAGGAATTCCATATAACAACACTTCTATAACTAAGAATATATCATGCCGATCTCAGACATCCAACACAAAAACATCCATCATCCTTAGAACAAGTACGATAACACCTCCGTTGAAACCTGAAGCACTCAAACCAAGGCATAAGAAGAACTCATCCAAATAGATATCATGAACACAATAACAAAAATCAATCTCCTGAAGCACTCATAACTCAAAATTAACACTAATAAAACCAGGACCAACCCACCTAAGTAAATTTAAACTTTTAAGGGAGAACATAGTTTGAGAGGCTACATTAAGATGAAAAAAACAACAATGATCACAAAATGATTGGTTCATAACAGTATCACAAAATAAATATGAACATACCACAATGGGAAAACAAGAAAAATGATACTATAATTGACTATGTTCCAAAATGAATGATAATGAACCGAGACAAGGCCTCAAAAATCCCTCAAAATGCGGAATGTGGGGGTGATTAACCCGAAAAACTGTGGCTAAGGCTCTGATTGATGGTGCATCTCCTGCCTCACAATCAGGTATGAGAATCACTCGGTTGTAACATCATTTTCAAGTGACAATTTCTTCAAAACTCCTTCAAATGACCGAGAAAACAGCAACGATGGCACATCTTTGAAGGAATGTGATATGATGACATTGAGTTCCCAAACCAGCCACACTGGTGGCACACACAATGTTTTTCTGACAAACTGGAAACTAGAACCATTGAAGGAGACTCCATAGAAGAAGGTTCCTTTGGTATATACTTCACTACTTATGGGGAACTTTCCTGAGAAGTAAGAGTCACGTGATTTTTAACATCTTTCACTTCACAAACTAACTCATCTAGGAACACTTCATCTACCAACTTCTCAAAATGATGATCCTTATAATAGATGACCCACTCCAGGATCACTATAAGAAGAAACCTAATAAAGAGAGAAGTATTTATAAAATCATATTAATCTACCTTTGGAGGAAAGGAAATTAGATCCTTTATGTGGTCAATGTAGGCCTTCAATGACTACTGTCATTGGTGAATACCAATGATATATTCCTTTCTCTTTATGTTCACCTCCTCAGGTATGAACCATTGGAAAAAAACCAGCATAAAAACATACCACAACATCCTAAATTGAAATGATGATGGGGAGAACAACTCATATTCGTCCAAATTAGGACCTTTGAATAGACCCAATGCAACACATGCTCTGATAGCTTGAAGAGTTACCAACACCCTGAATACATTCTAGACCTATTTAATCCTTATCATAACCTCTAACAAACCTCGATCATCATGACGGAATGGTGACATTTGAAAAGAATATGAAAATATTCATGACTTATCTAAAACATTGGAGACCTTTCAGGGAGACATTTTCTAAACAACACGAGAAACATAAAATCAAATAGAACATCAATGAAAAATATATTTGGTAAGAATATCTCAAACCAAAACAAATTCGGGAAGAATATATCAATCTAGAACAACTAGATAATAAGACAAACACATTAATTCATAACCAAAAACCCCCATCCATTTTCATTTAATTTTAAAACATAAATTATTTAACATTCACATTCCATATACCGAAACAAAAGTTTTGAAAAAAATTTAATTTCAATAATCATTTCCACATTAAAAATAACATTACGAAAACAAATAAAATATTTTGATATCAGATACACACCCATTTAATCGCATAGGTGTTGCACATGTGTTAATATAATTCCATCCATACACTCCAACATGGACATACCATACACACCCTAACATGTTAAAGTGTTCATAAAGAGTGCCAAGGGATTCATCCAATCTACTTGATTAAAAATCCCAAACATTTACCAAATTCTAAACCCAAAACAGTTTTATTTTTAAATCCCTTCTTACCAATTTACATCCATTGGAATGAAATAATATTCATTTCTAATACCCTTTTAATTTTAGAAAAATTCGTACCCCAACCAGTTCTTTAGCGAGCCATAACTTGCACCAAATTGTTGGAATGATGAGCTAGTAGTTTTTCATAACATGATGAGATGGTAGTGAGAGATTCCACAAGTAAATATCAACAACTAGAAGGTTATTAAACCATATAATCAGACTCCACAAGGGTTACTACTCCATGTGAAATAATTACATAATACTGGCTTGCCTCTATTGTCATCCCTCAATCCAAAATGAAGAAACAAGACTCAATTCCCATATTGCCACTAGTAACTCAAATCTCATCAAGATTGGTGGTGATCAGACACTGGCCGGTGACCAACCTCCTAAGTCTCAACAACATCAATCTTCAACTAACAGGAAGCCCAAATAACAAGGGATTTCTTTGATACAATTTTTTCATGATCCAAGCTAGGTGGACGATGAACTGTTCACACGAGTCGGTCAAAAACATGGCTAGAACGGTGTTATTGATCCCCACAGGATGGAAACTAGTGATAAGAACAAAAGATAAATATTTGGGAACAATTTTTTATCATAAATGAAATAGAAATAAACAAATATAAACTAACCAAAATAGATAAAAACTAACAACAAAAATAAGATAGCATCGTGTAGTAAAACATACATCCATATGACCTCATGGGTCAACACCTAACACAGAAACAAGCTTGTTGGAAGAGCATTCCAAACCTAGTACCTAAAACTGAAAAGTTAATGTAGGTGTTAGCATTGAAATTTTATGTAGGAATTCCTATGGTAAAGCACTGAATCCTTATATTTTTATTTCTTGAAAACAATTCATTAACATTGGTTTTAAATAATATTATAAAAATTAGTTTTCACATTTTATTATACAGACATAGAAAACCGTTTTTTAAATCCAACACATTGCACATTTTATTTTCAAAAAATACCATCATTCGGATTCAAAAAGCTAATCCAAATTCAAAATAAAATCAATATAGGTTTTGGGTGATAATAAAGAAGTAAATAAGTATGTAATCATTTCATGATGAATCTAAGTGAAACATAAAGTAAACATGATGATATTAATATAAACAATGGGGATCCTAAACATCCCTATAAGACCACATGACATAGTCAATTCGAAACTACCTTCTAGTGTATGATGAATCCCTTATATTAATAACCATAATCCACCCTAAATTAACTAATCTAGTGGCACATCCTACCTAGACTATCTGTTATCTAGGGGTCACCAACATGTCTAATCAGGGTTGGTTAAAAAAATTCACTTTATCCACTAAAATATGTCCATGAACCCATGGTAATATTAAATAGTTTAAGGGGGTGGCCCTCTCTTACGTGACTCACCATAGATGTGGCCACCACACATGTCTTCCATAAACAAGGACATCCCTTTTACGATAACCCCTAAATGGAAATCCAATATAGGTGTTCCCACTATATTCATATATATATATATATATATATTACTTCATATCAACAAATTTGTTCATCGGGATTTTATATCACTTATGTACATAACCCTTTCTCAAAAACATTAAGGTTTCCAACCAAGACTTCCTTTTACACAAACAATCATACAACTTCATTAATGAATTTGTGTTTCCAATAAGGTAGTAACATTTTTCATAACACATTTCATCCCAATTTCATAAATTGCCAACTGAGAAACATAGTCAATCCAAAATAAACTTTAAAAATATCTTCTAACCTTTGTCAAATTCAGTAAAAATACTCACATTCAAAAACAGAACTCCAAATTCCCTTTAACCAAATAAAACATTATAACAAATCCAAGATGTATACATATACAACATAATTGATAGTTCCAAACATGATTTTAGTTTTCAAAACCACTACATTTCCATAAAAATATTTTACAATCATTGAAAAATACACAATGTTGCAAGACATTCCTAACAATCCCTTAATCCCAGTGTTTACCAACACATACTCCACATGTCAATCCAGAATAACTCTATAGATTTCATTATTGAACCATTTTTTTAATTCAAAAAAGGAAAATCACATCATTTAATAACATTATGAATCATTTCTATGAATAACCACAAGGCTTTACACCGAACGACACTCAAATTACTCTATTTTAAATCAAACAAAAACTAAATTGTTTTTCAATCATTGATCATATCAGGTTCACAATTAAATAAATAATTTAAACAATTTAATTTTTTTAAGAAGTCAAATGAGGTTTTACACTTTTATCATACACAAAATTTACATGAAAACCCCATTTTTAAACCAATTACATAACCAATAATTTTGAAAACTACTTGCACACCACACATATACAACATAAATCATGATAAATCACATAAGAAAGAAACAAAAATTTATCAAACAATTTTTATGTATGGATCACTATAGAAAAAATATTTTTTAAAAAATCTACCAACATGAAAAAACCACAATAAACTGACCATATCTGTCCCCAAAAGGCGAATCATACTGTAAAAATTGTAAAAACAAAATATTGTATACTATAAAATTCCCCTAGTTCCCAAACCTTATGAAAAGTTATAGAATAACATAAAAAAGATTTCTAATACATTCTACCACCATAAAAACACTAAAACATCCTAATCAAAATGAACACTATGCATGAAAATTAATTATAAAAATTATTTGAATGAATGTGGTTTTTTACAGAATGTGTGAGAAAGTAAAAACAAATATTCACCTACCTCAATTGTGTATGAATGTGATGAAACACTAAAATAAGTAATATTAAACCCGATGAATAATTAGAAGTCCTTATCATCTAATAAATACAAACCGAACAAAACCCTATCTATTAGGGTTCATTCATATAAAAAAACCCGATAAATTTAATGAAACTAACACTAAAGGAGGAGGGTGCCGGTAGGGGAGGGATGGTAAGATATGGCCCCAGTGAGGGAGAAACTGTCAGAGTGAAGACCGCCTGTAACGCCCTGACCCCTGTTAACCAGAGTCGGTGCATTATTACATAACATTGGCATGATAAAAAAGATCAACTCTCGACAGACCAATTAGTTTAGTAGCCTTGGAAACACTAGATATATTCATAAAGTTTACATTACATGAATAAGTGAAAAACTACCACCATATAATGTGTTCATATCCCCTCATACAATCCCTGCAGGTCATTCATAAAATATTTTTTCACATCGTAGGAAAAATAAAACATAGAAAAAGGGGTGAGCACAAATGCCCAATAAGGATAACAATATAGCGGAAACTTTCATAAATAAGAATAATCATTTAAGGCAATGTATAACTAAAACAAAAGCCTTTTAAACTTTAACTTCAACATATTATGGAAAAAATAAGATGAAATAATGCCATTTACTTATTCACATGGATATTCTACTAATTGAATAATCAAATGAAATATCAATAACTGCTTTTATAATGATGGAATGCATAATTCCAGACTATCATAACCACATAGCCAAGGCCTCGTGCCTAGACTACAAATAAGATTTTTCCAAGGCCTTGTGCCAAGACACTAGTTTGTCTCATGAGACCTACCGATGCATCAAGGAGCTATAGCGGGCTCCACCCGTCACATATTAAGTCCAATGCATTCCCATATGAAAAGGTTCAAACATATAAAAAAAATTCGTATTAATACTAGCATACGAAATGTAAATACTTCATCCATAAACCACGAATGGTATAAGAATAACACATCCACTGTCAAACAATTCACAAAAACATCAAAACAATATGGAAGTTTTGTATCATAATAAATCAACTTCAAATAAACAGAAAATCCATAAATGGATATTGAAATAGATGAAATCAAAACTATTTGAGAGAAATATCTATTTTATTAAATCATATAAAAGTTGCACATTTATTAAGGAAGTAATTTAAAAGGGATTTTTGGATCAAAGTGTCCCATACAACTTCGAAAAATTTGATAAGAAATATCATTTCAAAACATTCCTGTCCATATAAATAAATCCTTAAAATCATTTTGAAAACAAGGACATAAATTAAAAAGATTTAGAAAGATAAATCTTTAAAACATTTAAAATTATGATTTTGATAAAGAGTACCTTTCAGAAATTCGTAAAATATTCATTTTGAAATCATTTAAAAGTCACATATTTATAAAATAAAACATTTACTTTGAAAATATCCTTATAATATTGTAATGGAAGCTTTGAAAATTTTATAATAGTGGAAAATAGCCGCACCCTCCATATATGTTAAAAAAAATTCTTACCTTAATTCTGTCGAAAAGGTTAAAAAAGGACCTTCTTTGGAAAACGACAGAAAGATTCCTTTATAAACATCTTATAAATAGTCAAACAAGGGTATAAATGACTTTAACCACTATTCTGTATAATAGTAAGAATGTTTTGAAATACACTTTCAAGATACATGGATGTGGAAGATAAAGAGGTCTCAGTAGATAATTATGTATAAAAAACCTCGGATAATGAAGAGATTGTGAAATAACCCTTACATTGTAATTTTCCTAGGTTGGGGGTAGGTTAACCTACTATATAATGGTGAAATAATTGTTATTAAATTATAAAAGAATCATATACATTATTCTATTATCATATATGATCTTTTAACATTTCTTTGTTAATAATATCTTAGTATTATCGTCGTTTCGGGTGTTAACTTACTAATTTTCTTTTATATGTTTTTTTGTAAGCCAGGTTTTTCATGAATAGGTTGTATCATATTCATATCTAGAATGATATTAAGTCCTTAAAAATTATTTTTAAATCATCAAATGATAATTATACTTGAATGGATACGATGGAGAATGAATCTCATCGCGTTCGTGGAGACGGTAGTCCGAACGTACACACGAGCGACAATATCATTCTTTTGATATTAAAATAATATTTAATTGGATGGTATATCTTATATACATAATCATTATCATGTTGTATTTATTATTTACATGAATTACACATCATTATTATACCCATCCAAATAATAATATATTGAATAACAATTACACCACGACGTGGAGACGGTAAGCCGTACGTACACACGTATGGTGACATGTCATTCAAAGGATGGATAGAATACAGAATATGGTTGTAAAATTTTTATAATAATATTATAGTATATAGGAGATACTATATTAATTATTTTAGAATGATAATAACAAATAAAGAAGAAGTTGTAGAAGAAATGAATTTGAAAAAGGGTGGTGAAAACATTACCTCTTCTTCGGGTTCTTCCTTTTGATTTGATCAAAAGTGATCAATACGTTGGTATTCTGATCAAAATAAGGCCTCTAGGTTGTAGTAAGGGATGTTTAGAGAGTATTAGGTCAGGGTTTGGCCGAACAAAAATGCTTTGAAGGTGTGAATTAATGAGAAGGGGGAGTGCCCTTTTATAAGAGGGGTGAGGGGCACCATTGGAAAAGCTAGAAATATTATTTTATAATAAATTCATATTCGGTTTATAATGGTTCCAAAGTGTATTATTTAATGTTTAAGGTGGGTATGGGTCTAAAACCACTCAACCAATAGAATTTAGACAGGTATGGGTTGTTATATTAACCTTATCTTTAAGTATTAACTCTTAGTTAATTAGTTTCACTTTTACAATGTCTCTTTGTATTTTTATATTATATGGTTAATAACCTTACTATATACATCCAAGCGACCCCCAAGTGGTCCATTAATGATACACCTATCATTATATAAGTCTCTTGGCTGAACCTTAGATTTTTAGGTATTTAATATCAATTAATAAGATAATATTTGTATTAAATACTCTTTTATGTCAATTTTGACACTATTCAATAATTGATTTTTGTAAAACTCATAACAGAATGATTACTTAGAAAACCATTAATTAAATCAATTATAACATGTCAGATTAACCTAGAAAATTATTTGTATTTATAAAAAGTATCAAATTACATTTATTGGGATATTTATAATATCACTTATTCTAATTTTTCATCAATTAGGTAATTACTGCATCACCATTTTGTCAAAAATAAATTAAATTATTTATTGTATACAAATTATAAATAAAATACCATTATGTAGGAAATCTTTTTAGATTTCAAATTAATATTTACAATCTAATTTATCTTATGTATAACCCTATATTAAAAATGTTTTAGTAAATAAACTTTGATTTTTACTCTTTTAACTCTTCTTTGAATTAAATAATAATAAATGTCCTAATCTAGTAAAAGTGGACCTAAATGATAATATTTTACTCCTAAGGTTTTTTTGGTCGAGATACACTTTTCCAATAGAATTAGGACATGTGTTAGGGTAATATTAATATCATTTTTACCCTTAATTACCCTATTCACCTTTAACCGTGGTAAATAAAAGTAAAAAGTTACTATTCACCAAAAATTATTTTCATTTCATTGAACCAATTTTTACCCCTTGATATTAACCGTGTCTCGCAGACTTTCAAAATTCCACTCACAGAAGCAGTAAAAGTATGTTTTATGAAAAATTCAGTTTTTTAACTACCACTTAGTGGTTTTACTATTCATCAAAAAAATGAAAGTGTCCAGAAAAATACCTAAAATTAGGCCTAAGCTATATTTTATATTTTAATTTCAAAAATGATGTCTATTTTACCAAATTCAAAACATGTCGGTTTCGTTAATTAATTTAAAAATTAATTCCCATCGTCAAAACAAATAGCGTGTTTTTAAGAGATAATAACTATCAGAAGACTGACACTTGTTTATGTCCGGTTTAATTGTGAAATGATGTACAATGACCAACATTGTATTAAATGGTAAAAATATATTATAAATATACTTTAAAACCACTCAAAATCATAATTTATCAATATAAATTATTTCGATTAAAAAAGTTGTTTTTAATTAAAATTTAGCAATTTTCAGTATTCATCAAAATATAAATGTTATCCGAAAAGTTCTAAAATTTCACCTTAGGCTAAATTTGATATTCCAAATACAAAAATGAAGTCCATTTTGAGTGATAAAATTTATAAAATTTCAAAAAGTATGTATTACTATTCATAACGGCTAGTTTGATTGGTTGTGGTGTGTGTTAGAACTCGAAGTTGCGTACAACACACACTACTGTATTATTCAAAGGAAAGCGTACCGTGGAAGCTTCGGATGTTTCTTTGTATTTTTTTTGATGTCCCCATTCTAAAAAGTAAATTTATTTAGTCAAATTGAATACATAAAAGTTTAAAATATTTGATTTAAAAAGGGTCCACTATTAAAAGTTGGTAAAAGTGTAATACTGAAAATGAATTTGTTCATACATTATGTCTAAGAAACTCATAATATAGATTATAAAATAATAAGGATTATATAAAGTTTAAAATTTAGTTAACAACATTCATAACCACTTTTTAACTGCTTTTTTGGTAAGTCATGGTGTGCTTGAACTCGGTGTTGCATGTAGTGCATGTTATTGAATTATTTTGAAGAAATAACACACTAAGAAATCTTGGGGTGTTACATTCTCCCCTCCTTCAATAAATTGCATCCTCAAACTTTTAAATTGTTCTTCGAAAATAAATGGTTGAATATAGAAAATATCTTTGTGGGAAAACGCACATCTGAAATTGGGTTAATAAATTTTAGTCTTAATAAGAGGAAAAGAGAAATGAAAGGGTCACCAGCAAATTATGATCTCTATTCGGAGAACATTTGTGGAAATTATAGACAAATAATTGGAGGAAAAACGTAAATATTTATATGTAGTGATTGAGTTAATCAATCACAAACAAGTGTAAAATTGAGGGCCTTAATTTAATCAATCTATGATGATTTAAAATACCATCAGTTCAACAAAACATATGGTATTCGGATAACACATTTTTTTTTGTTTTAAGATCCCTTCACTAAAGTATAAGAATTAATTTCTTCATTGAATAAGAGAAGAAGAATAATATATACTTGACAAGTAGAGTCTCATCTTTTAACTATGTTCTACCAAAAACTCATCTTTCACACTAAAATATAATAGAACTTAAAAATAATATTCTATTTATCCTATTCGTATAGGGTTAAAAAAATGAATTTATAAATCATCTAGAAGAACCATTAAAAAAATGACATTATTCAATCCAGGACATCACGTGGGTCAGTGGTAGGTGATACACTCTTGTCACCCTTCGGTTGTGGGTTCAAGTCTCGCGGCCTTTCCGGACGCGATGAGTTGCCACCCGACCTCCGGGTTGTCCTTTTTATTGCAATCCAAAATAATCCAAACTAGAACTATCCAAAGTACTTCAGTCCAAACTTTAAAAGTAAGTTAAACACAATAATGATCCTTTTTTCCGCGTAATAACATGTGAACACCTTCATCATGTATTCTATTAAAACACTGCAACATCCTGAATTACCATAAAACTTTATTGATTACATTCATGATCCCTTATTCCTTAAAGAATAATAGATATACTCCTTCAATCCGAAAATGTTATAAACCCCAACAATGATGGAATATACTAATCATTAATCAGTTTCAAGTTAGTCAACAATATCCAATATAATTTATCCAAATCAATATTGTTTTATTCTAAAATCACTACCTCGGTATCAGAACCATATTATGGTTTATCTTTCTCTGAACCATATATTTTCCAAAAATTTAACCTGCTATTGAGTCACTTTTCATGGTTCCACACAATCTCAAGTCCTTAATGAAATATTACTGCAGTACAATCCTTATATACTCCATAATTATTATAATAAGTACATTTTTGATACAAAACTCAAATGACAAAATCAACATAAGAAATCTAATCATTCCACTTCATCTGTGGTAGTATCATAACTTGATTATTATGCAATAACATCATTTGCGGCATAGTCTGATGACTGGGACATTTGATCACATAGTGTCCAAACTTCTTTGAAATTGAAGCATTGTACATTTGAAACCATTTTCTGACCCTTGTAGTCACGTACTTTGTGCCCTTTTCCTCCCCACTTATAACAAACTCCAATTCCATTTAGGCAAGTTCCAGGGTGTTTCTTCCCACAGTTATCACATATGGGAAAATTCTTCTTTTCCCTCTTCCATTTATCCATCTTTATCTCTTTCATCCTTTTCTTATCTTTCTTCCCTTCAAAACCATAGGACTCAGTAATCTCTTTACTTATCTTATCAACACATGATATTATTTCTTCATATGATGATAATACATGGGATACTATTTCTCTTACAAATTCTGGCTTAAGGCCATGAAAGATATGATCCTTATTTCCCTTTGGATCATGTGCATTAATGGAGTTCTCATTCCTTCTACTGGGCACCATTTCTAAACAATGGCATACACTCGATTAGTTTATGAATAACAATACCTAATCCCAAACTTGTAAAACACATAACATAAATTAAATAGTTTATGGATATAATCCATAATCATAAAAATGTCTCCTTTGAGGAAGTATATTCTCATAAACCCTTCATAATGGGTTTTAAAGAAAATGATAATTATCCTAAGCATATCCCCCGAGAGTGTCGTAACCAAGAGTGCAGCAAGGCCCGTTGTCGTGCACCAGTTCTTGTTCGAGTCTAGCTCAAAGCGGTGTTTTTGGGTTTTACCCCTAGGTACATCTATGCCAGAGCCTCCTCTACCTGCTCGTATCCAGAAAGGGATGTATTGCTCAAAAAACTCAAAAATTTCTACAATACCAAAATTCTATGAAGTTTTTCTATACTAATCCTCAAAGTCCATCATAGATTTATGATCTCTAATCAAAGTTTTTCTAAATCTAGCTTCCAAGGTTTGTACTAAATTTCCTCTGATACCAATTGTAACGCCCCGAACCTAGTTACCCAGAGTCGGTGCATTATGACATAACATTGTCATGACCACAAAAGATCATGTCTCGAAAGACCGATTAGTTTAGTAGCCTTGGAAACACTAGATATATTCATAAAGTTTACATTACATCAATAAGTAAAAAATAAAACAATATATTGTCTTCATATCCCCTCATACTATCCCCATAGGTCATTCATAAAATATTTATTCACATCCTGGGAAAAATAAAACATAGAAAAAGGGGTGAGCTCAAATGGATAGTAAGGATAACAATATAGCGGAAACTTTCATAAATAAGAATAAACAGTTAAGGCAATGTATAACTAAAACAAAATCCTTTTAAACTTGAACTTCAACATAGTATAGAAAAAATAAGATGAAATAATTCCATTTACTTATTCACATGGATATTATAATAATCGAATAATCACATGCAATATCAATAACCCCTTTCATAATGATATAATGCATAATTCGAGACTATCATAACCACATAGCCAAGGCCTCATGCCAAGACTACAAATAAGATTTTTCCAAGGCATTGTGCAAAGACACTAGTTTGTCTCATGAGACCTACCGATGCATCGAGGAGCTATAGCGGGCTCCACCCATCACATATTAAGTCCAATGAATTCCCATATGAAAAGGTTCAAACATATCATAATGATTCGTATTAAAACTAGCATACGAAATGTAAATACTTCATCCATAAACCACAAATGGTATAAGAATAACACATCCACAGTCAAACACATCACAAAAACTTCAAAACAATATGGAAGTTTTTTATCATAATAAATCAACTTCAAATAAACTTAAAATCCATCAATGGATGTTGACATAGATGAAATCAAAACTATTTGAGAGAAATATCTCTTTTTTTGAAATCATTTCAAAGTCACACATTTATTAAGGAAGTAATTTAAAAGAGATTTCTGGATCAAAGTGTCCCATACCACTTTGAATCTTTTGATAATAAATATCATTTCAATAAATTCATGTCCATATAAATAAATACTTAAAATTATTTTGAAAACATGGACATTAATTAAAAATATTTAGAAAGATAAATCTTTAAAACATTTAAAATTCTGATTTTGAAAAAGAGTACCTTTCAAAAATTCTTAAAATATTCATTTTGAATTCATTTAAAAGTCACATAATTATAAAATAAAACATTTACTTTGAAAATAACCTTAATATATTGTAATGGAAGCTTTGAAAATTTTATAACGGTGGAAAATAGCATCACCATCGGTATAAGTCAAAAAAACATTCTTCCCTTAATTCTGTCGAAAAGGTTAAAAAAGGACCTTGTTTGGAAAACGATGGAAAGATTACTTTATATACTTCTTATAAAAAGTCAAAAAAGGGTATAAATGACTTTAACTCCTATTCTTTAAAATAGTAAGAATATTTTGAAATACATTTTCAAGAAACATGGATGTGGATGATAAATAGGTCTCAGTAGATAGTTATATATAAACAACCTCGGATAATGAAGAGATTGTGAAATAACCCTTAACTTGTATTTTTCCTTGGTTGGGGGTAGGTTAACCTCCTATATAATGGTGAAATAATTGTTATTAAATTATACAATAATCATATAAGTTATTATGTTATCATATATGATCTTTTAACATTGTTTTGTTAATAATATCTTATTATTATCGTCTTTTCGGGTGTTAACTTACTCGTTTTCTTTTATATGTTTTGTTACATACGCCATGTTTTTCATGGATAGGTTGTATCATATTTATATCCATAATGATATTAAGTCCTTAAACATTATTTTTTAATCATCAAATGTTAATTATACTTTAATGGATACGATGGAGAATGAATCTCATCGCGTTCGTGGAGACGGTAGTCCGTACATACGCACGGGCTGCAATATCATTCTTTTGATATTAAAATAATATTTAATTGGATGGTATATCTTATATACAGAATAATTATCATGTTATATTTATTATTTACATGAATTACACATCATTATTATACCCATCCAAATAATAATATATTGAATAACAATTACACCACGATGTGAAGACGGTAAGCCGTATGTACGCACGTATAGTGACATGTCATTCAAATGATGGATAGAATACTAAATATGGTTGTACCATATTTATAATAATATTACAGTATATACGAGATACTGGATTCATTATTTTAGAATGATTATAACAAATAAAGAAGATGTTGAAGAAGAAATGAATTTGAAAAAGGGTGGTGAAAACATTACCTCTTCTTCAGGTTCTTCCTTTTGATTTGATCAAAAGGGATCCTTAGGTTGGATTTCTGATCAAACTAAGGCAACTAGGTTGTAGTGAGGGAAGTTTAGAGAGTATTTGGGTAGGTTTTGGTTGGACCAAAAGGCTTTGAAGGTTTTAATTAATTATAAGGTGGAGTTCCCTTTTATAAGAGGGGTGAGAGGCACCTTTGGAAAATCTAGAAATATTATTTTATAATAAATTCATATTCGGTTTCTAATGGTTAGAAAGTGGAATATTTAGAGGTTAAGGTGGGGAGGGGTCTAAAAACACTCATCCAATAGAATTTAGACAGTTTTGGGTTATTATATTAACCTTATCATTAAGTATTAACTCTTCGTTAATTAGTTTCACTTCTACAATGTCTCTTTGTATTTTTATATTATATGGTTAATAAACATACTATATACATCCATGCGGCCCCAAAGTGGTCCATTAATGATACAACTATCGTGATATAAGTCGTTTCACCGAATCTTAGATTTTTATGAATTTAATATCAATTAATAATATAATATTTTTTTAAAAACTCTTTTATGACAATTTTGACACTATTAAAAAATTGATTTTTGTAAAAATCATAACAGAATTATTACCACGAAAAAATTTACTTAAATGAATCCTCAAATGTAATATTAACCTATAAAATTATTGGTATTTATAAAAAGTCTCAAATTACATTTATTTGGGTATTTATAATATCAATTATTCTAATTTTTCATTAATTAGGTAATTACTGCATCACCATTGTGTCATAAATAAATTAAATTATTTAATGTCTAAAAATTATAAATAAATTACCATTATGTAGGAAATTGTTTTATCTTTCAAATTAATTTTTACAGTCGAATTTATCTTATTTATAACCCTATATTAAAAAAAAATTAGTAAATAAACTTTGATTTTAACTCTTTTAACTCTTCTTGGAATTAAATAATAATAAATGTCCTAATATAATAGAAGTGGACCTAAATGATAATATTTTACTCCTAAGGTTGTTTTTGGTCTAGATACACTTGTTCAATAGAATTAGGACATGTTTTAGGGTAATATTAATATCATTTTACCCTTAATTGCCCTATTCACTTTTAACCGTGGTAAATAAAAGTAAAAAAGTTACTATTCACCAAATATTATTTTCTTCACATTGAACCACATTTTACTCCTCGATATTAACCGTGTCTCATGGATTTTAGAAACTACACTCACAGAAGCAGTAAAATTATGTTTTATGAAAAATTCAGTTTTTTAACTACTACTTAGTGGTTTTACTATTCATAAAAAAACAAAAGTTTCCAGAAAAATACCAAAACTTAGGCCTAAGATATATTTGATATTATGAATTCAAAAATTATGTGTATTTTATCAAATGAAAAACCTATTAGTTTCATTAATAAATTTAAAAATTAATTCCAGTCGTCAAAACAAATATCGTGTTTTTAAGAGATAATAACTATCAAAAGATTGACACTTGTTTATCTCCGGTTTAATTTTGAAATTATGTACAATGACCAACATTGAATTAAATTGTAAAAATATATTCTAAATATACTTTAAAACCACTCAAATTCATAATTTATCAATATAAATTATTTCGATTAAAAAATTTGTTTTTAATTAAAATTTAGTAATTTTTACTATTCATCAAAATATAAATGTTATCCGAAAAGTTCCAAAATTTACCTTAGGCTAAATTCGATATTCCAAATAAAAAAATGAAGTCCATTTTAGTGATAAAATTTATAAAATTCCAAAAAGTAGGTATTACTATTCATAACGGCTAGTTTGATTGGTTGTGGTGTGTGTTGGAACTCGAAGTTGCGTACAACACACACTACTGTATTATTCAAAGGAAAGCGTATTGTAGAAGCTTGGAATGTTTCTTTGTAAATTTTTTTTGATGTACCCATTATAAAAAGTAAATTTATTTAGTCAAATTTAATATATAAAAGTTTAAAATATTGGATTTAAAAAGGGTTCACTATTAAAAGTTGGTAAAAGTGCAATATTGAAAATAAATTTGTTCTTACATTATGTCTAAGAAACTCATAATATGGATTCTAAATTTATAAGAATTATATAAAGATTAAAATTTAGTTAATAACATTCATAACCTCTTTTTAACGGCTTTTTTGTTAAGTCATGGTGTGCTTGAACTCGGTGTTACGTGTAGTGCAAGTTATTGAATTATTTGAAGAAATAACACACTATGAAATATTGGGGTGTTACATTCTCCCCAACTTCAATAAATTGCATCCTCACAATTTGAAATTGTTCTTCAAAAATAAATGGTTGAATATAGAAAATATCTTTGTGGGAAAACCCACATCGGAAATTGGGTTAATAAATTTTAGTCTTAAGAAGAGGAAAAGAGAAATGAAAGGGTCGCCACCAAATTATGATCTCTATTCAGAGAACATTGGTGGAAATTAGAGACAAATGATTGGAGGAAAAACGTAAATATTTATAGGTAGTGATTGAGATCATCAATCACAAACAAGTTTAAAATTGAGGGCCTTAAATTCATCAATCTATGATTATTTAAAATACCATCGGTTCAAAAAAAACATATAGTATTTGGATAACACCTTTTTTTGTTTTAATATCCCTTCACTAAAGTATAAGAATTAATTTCTTCATTGAATAAGAGAAGAAGAAAAATATATACTTGACAAGTAGAGTCTCATCCTTTAACTATGTTATAACACAAACTCATATTTCACTTTAAAAGATAATAGAATTTAAAAATAATATTCTATTTATCCTATTCGTATAGGGTTTAAAAATGAATTTATAAATCATCTAGCAGAACCATTAAAAACGAAATTATTCAATCCAGGACATCACGTGGGTCAGTGGTAGGTGATACACCCTTGTCGCCCTTCGGTTGTGGGTTCAAGTCTCGCGGACTTGTCGGACGCGATGGGTTGCCACCCGACCTCCGGGTTGTCCTTTTTATTGCAATCCAAAATAATCCAAACTAGAACTATCCAAAATACTCCATTCCAAAATTTAGAAGGAAGGTAAACACAATAAAGATCCTTTTTGCCGGGTAATAACATGTGAACACCTTCATCATGTATTCTTTTAAAACACTACAACATCATGAATTACAATAAAACCTTATTGATTACATTCATGATCCCTTATTCATTAAATAATTATAGATATACTCCTTCAATCCAAAAATGTTGTAAACCCCAAAAATGATTGAATATACAAATCATTAATCAGTTTCAAGGTAGTCAAGAACATCCAATATAATTTATCCAAATCAATCATGTATTATTCTAAAATCACTACCTCAGTATCAGAACCATATTATGTTTTATCTTTCTCTCAACCATATATTTTCCAAAAATTTAACCTGCTATTGAGTCACTTTTCTTTGTTCCACACAATATCAAGTCCTTAATGAAATAGTACTGTAGTACAATCCTTATATACTCCATAATTATTATAACAAGTAAATTGTTGATACAACACTAAAATGACATAATCAACATAAGAACTCTAATCATTCCTCTTCATATGTGGTAGTATCATAACTTGATTATTATCCAATAGCATCATTTGCAGCATAGTCTGATGACTGGGACATAGGTTCGTGTAGTGTCCAAACTCCATGCAAATGAAGCATTATACAT
Organism: Viscum album; assembly: GCA_963277665.1. NCBI lineage: Eukaryota > Viridiplantae > Streptophyta > Magnoliopsida > Santalales > Viscaceae > Viscum > Viscum album. The sequence goes on along the minus strand of OY728143.1, from coordinate 2,027,238,943 downwards.
TTGAAACCATTTTCATACCCTTGCAGTAATGTACTTTGTGCGCTTTTCCTCTACACTTATAACAAACTCCCATTCCTTTTAGGCAAGTTCCAGGGTGTTTCTTCCCACAGTTATCACATATGTAAAAATTCTTCTTTTCCATCTTCCCTTTATCTATCTTTCTCTCTTTCATCCTTTCCTTCTCTTGCTTCCCTTCAAAGCCATAGGACTGAGTAAACTCTTTACTTATCTTATCAACACATTATATTATTTTTTCATATGATAATAATACATGGGAGAGTATTTCTCTTAAAAATTATGGCTTAAGCCCATGAAAGATATGATCCTTGTTTCTCTTTGAATCATGTGAATTGCTGGAGTTCTCATTCTTTCTACTCAGTGCCATTTCTAAACAATGGAATATAATAGATTAGTTTATGAATAACAATACCTAATCCCAAACTTGTAAAAAACATAACATAAATTAAATAGTTTATGGATATAATCCATAATCATAAAAATATCTCCTTTGAGGAAGTATATTCTCATAAACCCTTCATAATGGTTTTTAAAGAAAATGATAATTATCCTAAGCATATACCCTGGGAGTGTCGTAACCAAGAGTGTAGCAAGGCCCGTTGTCGTGCACCAGTTCCCATTCGAGTCTAGCTCAAAGTGGTGTTTTTGGGTTTTACCCCTAGGTACATATGTGCTAGAGACGCCTCTACGTGCTCGTATCCAGACTGTGATGTATTGCTCAGAAAACTCACAAAATTTCTACAATACCAAAATTATATGAAGTTCTTCTATACTAATCCTCAAAGTACATCTTAGATTTATGTGCCCTAATCAAAGTTTACCTAAATATAGCTTCCAAGGTTTGTACTATATTTCCCCAGATACCAACAGTAATGCCCCGACCCCAGTTACTCAGATTCGGTGCATTATTACATAACATTGGCACGATCACAAAAGATCATGTCTCGAAAGACCGATTAGTTTAGTAGCCTTGTAAACACTAGATATATTTATAATGTTTACATTACATCAATAAGTGAAAAAAATACAACAATATATTTTCTTCATATCCCCTCATACTATCCCTTAAGGTCATTAATAAAATAATTCTTCACATCCTGGGAAAAGTAAAACATAGAAAAAGGGGTGAGCTCAAATGCCCAGTGAGGATAACAATATAGCGGAAACCTACATAAATAAGAATAAACATTTAAGGCAATGTATAACTAAAACAAAAGACTTTTAAACTTGAACTTCAACATAGTATGGAAAAAATAAGATGAAATAATGCCATTTAATTATTTACATGGATATTATAATAGTCGAATAATCACATGAAATATCAATAACCCCTTTCATAATGATGGAATGTATAATGCCAGACTATCATAACCACATAGCCAAGGCCTTGTGCCAAGACTACAAATAATATTTTTCCAAGGCCTTATGCCAAGACACTAGTTTGTCTCATGAGACCTACCGATGCATTGAGGAGCTATATCGGGCTCCACCCGTCACATATTAAGTCCAATGCATTCCCATATGAAAAGGTTCAAACATATCATAAACATTCGTATTAAAACTAGCATACGAAAAGTAAATACTTCATCCATAAACCACGAATGGTATAAGAATAACACATCCACAGTCAAACAACTCGCAAAAACATCAAAACGATATGGAAGTTTTGTATCATAATAAATCAACTTCAAATAAACTTAAAATCCATAAAAGGATGTTGACATAGATGAAATCAAAACTATTTGAGAGAAATAACTCTTTTTTTGAAATCATTTAAAAGTCAAACATTTATTAAGGAAGTAATTTAAATAATCTTTTTTGATCAAAGTGTCCCATACAACTTCGAAAATTTTGCTAAGAAATATCATTTCAAAACATTCACGTCTATATAAATAAATCGTTAAAATAATTTTGAAAACATGGACATTAATTAAAAATATTTTGAAACATAAATCGTTAAAACATTTAAAATTCTGATTTTGATAAAGAGTACCTTTAAGAAATTCTTAAAATATTCATTTTGAATTCATTTAAATGTCACATAATTATAAAATAAAACATTTACTTTGAAAATATCTTTATAATATTGTAAGGGGAGCTTCAAAAATTTTATAATGGTGGAAAATAGCTGCACCCTCCGTATAAGTTAAAAAAACATTCCTACCTTAATTCTCTCGAAAAGGATAAAAAGGACCTTGTATGGAAATTGACGGAAAGATTCCTTTATAAACTTCTTATAAAACGTCAAAAAAGGGCATAAATGAATTTAACCCCTATTCCATAAAATAGTAATAATGTTTTGAAATACACTTTCAAGAAACATGGATGTGGATGATAAAGAGGTCCCAGTAGATAATTATGTACAAACAACCTTGGATAATGAAGAGATTGTGAAATAACCCTTACCTTGTACTTTTCCTTGGTTGGGGGTAGGTTAACCTCCTATATAGTGGTGAAATAATTTTTATTAAATTATACAAGAATCATATACATTATTATGTTATCATATATGATATTTTAACATTGCTTTGTCAATAATATCTTAGTATTATCGTCGTTTCAGGTGTTAACTTACTCGTTTTATTTTATATGTTTTGTTACGTAAGCCATGTTTATCATGGATAGGTTGCATCATATTCATATCGATAATGATATTAAGTCCTTAAAAATTATTTTTAAATGATCAAATGATAATTATACTTGAATGGATACGATAGAGAATGAATCTCATCGCGTTCGTTGAGACGCTAGTCCGTACGTACGCACGAACGACAATATCATTCTTTTGATATTAAAATGATATTTAATTGGATGGTAAATCTTATATACAGAATCATTTTCATGTTATATTTATTTTTTACATGAATTACACATCATTATTATACCCATCCAAATAATAATATATTGAATAACAATTACACCACGACGCGGAGACGGTAAGCCGTACGTACGCACATATGGTGACATGTCATTCAAAGGATGGATAGAATACTGAATATGGTTGTACCATATTTATAATAATATTACAGTATATAGTAGATTCTGGATTCATAATTTTAAAATGATTATAACAAGGAAATAATAAGTTTAAGAAGAAATGAATTTGAAAAAGGGTGGTGAAATCATTACCTCTTCTTCGGGTGCTTCCTTTTGATTTGATAAAAAGGGATCCTTATAATGGATTTATGATCAAAATAAGGCCTCTAGGCTGTAGTGAGAGAAGTTTAGAGAGTATTTGGGCAGGGTTTGGCCGAAACAAAAGGCTTTGAAGGTGTGAATTAATGATAAGGGGGAGTCCCCTTTTATAAGAGGGGTGAGGGGAACCTTTGGAAAATCTGGAAATATTATTTTATAATAAATTCATATTCGGTTTATAATGGTTCAAAAGTGGATTATTTAATGGTTAAGGTGGGTATGGGTCTAAAACCACTCAACCAATAGAATTTAGATAGTTTTGGGTTATTATATTAACCTTATCTTTAAGTATTAACTCTTAGTTAATTAGTTTCACTTTTACAATGTCTCTTTGTATTTTTATATTATATGGTTAATAAACATACTCTATACATCCAAGAGACCCCCAAGTGGTCCATTAATGATACACCTATCATGATATTAGTCTCTTGGACGAACCTTATATTTTTATGAATTTAATATCAATTAATAATATAATATTTTTTTAAAAACTATTTTATGTAAATTTTGACACTATTCAATAATTGATTTTTGTAAAAATCATAACAGAATGATTACTTCTAAAAAAGTTACATAAATCAATCCTAACATGTCATATTAACCTATAAAATTATTTTTACTTATAAAAAGTCTCAAATTAAATTTATTTGGTTATTTATAATATCAATTATTCTAATTTTTCATTAATTAGGTAATTACTGCATCACCATTGTGTCAAAAATAAATTAAATTATTTAATATCTAAAAATTATAAATAAATTACAATTATTTAGGAAATTTTTTTATCTTTCAAATGAATTTTTACAATTGAATTTATCTTATGTATAACCCTACATTAAAAATGTTTTAGTAAATAAACCTTGATTTTAACTCTTTTAACTCTTCTTGGAATTAAATAATAATAAATGTCCTAATCTAAACAAAGTGGACCTAAATGATAATATTTTACTCCTAAGGCTGTTTTTGGTCGAGATACACTTGTCCAATATAATTAGGACATGTAGTAGGGTAATATTAATATCATTTTTACACATAATTACCGAATTCACTTTTAACCATGGTAAATAAAAGTAAAAAAGATACTATTCACCAATAATTATTTTCATCTCATTGAACCAAATTTTACTCCTTGATATTAACTATGTCTCTTGGATTTTAGAAATTCTACTCACAGAAGCAGTAAAATTTTGTTTTATGAAAAAATCAGTTTTTTAACTACCAATTAGTGGTTTTACTATTCATCAAAAAAATGAAAGTTTCCAGAAAAATACCAAGACTTAGGCCTAATATATATTTGATATTATGAATTAAAAAATTATGTCTATTTTACCAAATGAATAACATATCAGTTGCATTGATTAATTTAAAAATTAATTCCCGTCGTCAAAACAAATAGAGTGTTTTTAAGAGATAATAACTATCAAAAGATTGACAGTTGTTTATGTCATGTTTAATTGTGAAATTATGTACAATGACCAAAATTTTATTAAATGGTAAAAATATATTCTAAATATAATTTAAAACCACTCAAATTCATAATTTATCAAAATAAATTATTTCTATTATAAAAGTTGTTTTTAATTAAAAGTTAGTAATTTTCACTATTCATCAAAATATAAATGTTATCCGAAAAGTTCCAAAATTTTACCTTAAGATAAACTTGATATTCCGAATATAAAAATGAAGTACATTTTAAGAGATAAAATTTATAAAATTTCAAAAATTTGGTATTACTATTCATAATGGCTAGTTTGATTAGTTGTGGTGTGTGTTAGAACTCGAAGTTGCGTACAACACACACTGCTGTATTATTCAATTGAATGCGTACTGTGGAAGCTTGGGATATTTATTTGAATTTTTTTTGATGTACCTAATATAAAAAGTAAATTTATTTAGTCAAATTGAATATATAAATGTTTAAAATATTGGATTTAAAAAGGGTTCACTATTAAAAGTTGGTAAAAGTGAAATACTGAAAATGAATTTGTTCTTACATTATGTCTAAGAAACTCATAATATGGATTCTAAAATTATAAGGATTATATAAAGTTTATAATTTAGTTAATACTATTCATAACCTCTTTTGAATGGCTTGTTTGTTATGTCATGGAGTTCTTGAACTCGGTGTTGTGTGTAGTGCAAGTTATTGAATTATTTTGAAGAAATAACACACTATGAAATCTTGGTGTGTTGCACTGCTAGTGAGAGGGTGTCAGCCAAAGAGAGGTCATGCGGGAGAAAGGGGTGCAATGATGAGGGGAAGCATAAGGGGGTGGCATGAGTAGGAGTGTTTTTTTGAGGAGGGGGTCTAGTTGTAGAGGGGATGCATAATGGAGGTGGGGGCTAGAGTGGCCTTTCAAGATGAAGAGCGTAGAGGGATGGGTGAAACATGCAGGAGGAGTGAGGGAGAATGGTTAGGATTTCCAATTCAAATAAAAATAAATATACAAATATCTAATAATAGTAATAAAATCTTAATTATAATAAATACAATAAGAATAACATAATGATAATAATAATAATAAAAATAATAAAAATAATTATTTCATTTTTATTAATAATAATATTATCATTATTAGTATAATTATTTTAAAAATATTTAAATAATATTCTTAATGAATATTATTTATTTTAAATAATGGAAAACCTCACGGTTACATTGGCCAACTACACGTTTACTACTAACCGTGTGGAGTCCTTATACCGACCTAAAACCCAACAAAATTAACAGACATCAAAATATTTAAATCAACACTAAACCTAAACCTCAACAAAAATATCCACAGCCAAAAAATATTAAAATAAAATAATATTAAATGTCAGGGTGTGACATTCAAACATCATTATACGTAAACATTATGACATCCTACAACATATGAGTCTCGTACGTTAGGAGATGATACAATCTCTATGAATCATTAATTTCTTTAGACGATTTTATTATAATTTTGTTTCATGATATATGAAAACTTCATGATCATCAATGCTTCATCTGATCTTTATTTCAATGATTTATAACTTTCTAACTATTGATATCACAATATTATTTCAATACTATACTACAAAAATATGACTTCTTCAAGTATAAACAAATTTCTTTCTAGTAAAGCGCATTAAGACAGACTAGGTCTGATTCCTAAATAATGAAAACATTATTTGACAAAAACATTACATTACAATTAATGGAAAAACCTTATTGAAATAATTTATCACCAATGTTATATAATCTACCCTTTAGTATTTTATGAAAAACCTTGTAACCAAATTTTCCAACTCTCATAAATTTTTCCCTACTCATTTTTCGTAAACAACACAATATTTTCAACATTTATAAAAAACTAATCATTTCTCAAAATAGGGGTTTTGAACACTAAACTACTGGATATGTATTATTTTTATGGGATTCAATCTGTTGGTGGAGAGATAGTTTTGGGGACATTCTAAGGTAAACTCACCCTCAAATTTATCTTTTCCTCTCTCACATTTCTTTTTATCTCCCCAATTATATGATAACCAAAAATTTATATTCATTAGTGAAAGATAAGTTCAAGCTTATTTCAACTAAAAATTTGGTATTTTCTCTCCCCCATTATCATTATAATCCAATTCAAAATGTGGGTTATTCATTATGAGTTTGATGATGTTATGGGATGAGGCTAAACATGATGTCACATCCTTAATTCCATTTTTTTTGAAATTTCTTTTTTTTTGTGTTGTCAACAATATGATACATTATTACAATGTATTCTAGAAACATTTCCCTAGAAATAAAATTCTCTTTTATAAAGTGAAACTGTATGTCAATTTGTTTTGATCTTGACTAATGAACATGATTTTTAGGAAGATAAATTACTCTTAAATTATCATAATGTATCTTCAGTGGTTTATAATCTTTTTATTTCAAATAATCCCAAAAAAAATTCATCCACAAAATTTGAGTACGTACGTGAGTCGTTGCAACATATTTGTAATCCACTTTTCTTATTGATACTGGATTTGTTTTCTTACTATTCCAACTCACACAACTTTCAATCAAGAAGAATGTTCCACTTGAGGTTGATTTTCTATCATTATTATCTCCATCTAAATTTACATCAATATGATCATGATACTTCATCTCATAATTTATTTTTCATAACAACCCATGTGATGTTTTTACTTCATCATTCCTCATTATTTTCATTAATTCCGACATAACATATTCTTTCATATTACATTAATAACCGGCACACAAAGTCATAACATAAACAATATCAGACCCTAATTCTATAATGTAATGTTGACTTCATATTATCTTTCAAAAGTATTTCTGATTCACACATTTTTTTAATGCATCATTACTAATTTTTTTCTCATAAAAATATGAGTATAAATGTATTTAGATTATTACATCAAAGACATTTTTAAAAATTCTATGCCATAAGTTTATTGAAATAGTAAAATGAACTTTTATTTTTATTGAACTTGAAATCTGAAGAAGAATGATAATTCTCCTAATATTGACATTTCAAAATTCATGTCCATTTCTTCAGAAAATGTATTACAAACATCTTCTTTATCCCCCTAAAAAATTATATAATACACATAAACAATTTCCATTAGATTTTTAGTGTCAAGATCATTCACATACCAGTTTATATAAACTTTTCCTATGGAAAATTTTACAATCTCAATCAATTTTCATGTTTTGAATGACAATCGCATGGAGCATGTTTCAGCCCATACAAATATTTATTCTAATTATAAAAAAATCGTCCTCATAAAGTAGAAACACAGATGGTTATTTAATGTGAACTTATTAGTCTATATTTCTATTTATGAAAGCTGAATTTAAATGAATCCAATAAGAATTATAATTCTGATGAGCATCCATTGAAATAATCATTCCAATAGTTTATAATCTTAAAATTGGGGAAATTTTTTTATTTAGAATCCACACCTTCCACTGGTGAATAGACTTTACAAACAAAAATGGCCTTATTTTGTGAAACATATCCTTTTTAATTAAACTTGTTTCTATAAACCCACATTGTTATAATCACATTTTAATTTTCTCGATGTGAATGAGCTTCACATTATTCTGTTTTCAGAATCTGATACCACTATTCATTCAAATCATCCACCCATTAATGGTATTGAATATAATCAAAACTGAATCTATTTCAACTTCTGAGACAAGTGAAGTCTAATTTTCTAATCTCAACTAACTTATGCTCTAAACTGGAGTCTTCATATTCCCAATAATTTTTTTATATTCCAAATTCTTTTGCATATTAGAAAAAATTTTACTCTTCTTTCCAAGATGAACATTCATCATCACACAATTCATCTGATTATAGATAATGATTTCTTGATTTCCTTTCACTATTTTTGGAATTCTCCACTTTATCAACCTCATCATTCTAAACAACATTTGTTAGGGAATTTTAGTTTTCAATAAATTCCATATCATTTGAGTACACCAACTTTGGTAATAGTTTTTCCATATGTTGTAATATCTTCTATTTTTTTGTATAACCCATAAAATTTCCTTCCTTATATTAATCCTCAAACATTCCTAGATATGGATTTTTTATTTTAAGTATAAATAGAATTCTAATAACATTTAATTATTTAAATGATGTTTTTAATACAAAATTTCATAAGGATTTATGTCATTTTTCAGTCTCAACAAGAATATATTTTGAACCTATACAATAGTACTAAAAACATTACACTAATATATTTTTTCATGTTTTTATTATACTATCATACTTCATCCCATTTCAATGAAACTTTTATTCATTCATTCAAATACTTAATTTTTTTTACTATAGGGAGTTTAAAATTGACATTTGATACAATGATTTCTATGATATGATTCAAAATTATTTCTTAGGAATTTGGTAAATTTATATGTTCTAAAAACTTTTTATATAAAACCCCATTTCCAATTGAACATATTTTATGATGAATTTGAACATTTACATTGCCTCTGAATTGCGATTCATAAAATTTATATTTATATTTTGATTGAAATCCTCATTAGAAGTGATAATGTATATATCACCTTTTTTATTGGTGGATCATCAGCCTATATAAATCATAATGAATAAGATCAAGTATTCTGTTACATTGAATCTCAAATAATTAATGAATTAATTAGTCTTCCTCCATTTTTTGAATGCTATAAAAATATCATAGTATCTTCTTCTCAATTCAATAAATTTTTTACTTTCCTCAAATTTAGAAATATTGTTCATAATTTTCATTCTTAGGTTCCTAATTCTCTTATACTGTGATTTCTTGTTGTCTTCCAAAATCAAGTAATAAGAGATTATTAATTATCCTATTTGGAAGAGATCCTCACTGGTTCTTTAACTTTTTTCAATAAATGTTCTATATTTAACACCTTCAATTATAGAAAAATATTTTCTGAAATATTTTTTTTTTCAGGATCACAACGTTTATTTAGTCTATGTAAGTTATGCTTCAATCCATCAACAAATAAAACATCCTTCGATTTAAACATTACTACATCAATATTTTTCGTTTTGATTCATCTCAATAATAAAGAACTATAATTACCAAATTTAACATATCCTCCATCAAGAATTTCAAAACGTTCTAGAATATTTATATCACCTTTCATATGTGAAGAATAAATACTATCAGGTATCCATGGTTTGTTCCTTTTACTTTATTGCAATGTTTTCTCAAAAACACAACCTCATTCTGCAAGTTTATTCTTTCTAACTTCCTTTACTTTTTTATCATATAAAATTTATCCCGAGAGGAGTGATAACATACTTCAATATGATGTGAAACCTACTCACAAGTTTCATAGTCTTATTCCAAACATTTGGATTGATTTTTTTTTGGAATGTTTCAAAACTCTAGAAAATTAACCTTTTCAAATTTCTATATTTTAGGAAAGTTAGTAATTCTACATTCTATATTTCTTCCACTTTTCATAAATGTTTTTAGTAACGACATTTTATTCTAGAAAATATAATCTCTCTACCCACATATTCCACAACACCAGAAAGAGCCATCAAATCATTTTCTTTCTATTCAATAATTATCATTATCTATTGAATCTTGGTTGAGCTTGGTAACATCTTTAAACTCTAACAGACTCAATATGTGGGAAATCATTTATTTTGAGTGGGTTTTCTATTTTTTTGATTCGATAGATTTCTCAAATTCTTTATCCACCAAATATCTCCAATCACCATTTCTAGAACCTGAATTTTTAAAAAATAAGACGAATCAGTTATTTTGGTGAGTGAAATTTCACATGATTATCATGTTTTGTTTTATTAGAAACTATATAAACTTCATAAATTACTTATGATACTTTTTGGAAATTATCATTCATCTTCTCCATGTTAATTTTGAACTGAAGATGTTTTTATTAAAACATGAAAACTTATTCCACTTAACCTATTGGGTTTTTAATGTGATCATCAACAATCTTTACCTATTATGAAATTATATGTTTGTAACATATGATCTTTTGAATTTATTCTCCCCCATGCCGGATGGAATATTATATTATATAAGTTACTTCTTCATAATATTTTTTCATTACTATAATTTATTTATTGAGTGTTTTTTTACTAAAGAAAAGAAAGATGTTCTATTCGAAGATGATACACTATATATGATTCTTTACCGTCATCTTCACCATCAAAGAAATATTTTGATTTCTGAACTATCTCAATAAGTTGTTTAAATTTTTCTAAACATTTATCTTCAGAAGAATTGTTTCCAATTGAGTTTGATTCAAATTTTCTTCTCTACATTAATCTTTTATTTACAGTAAATTATTTCCTAAATTTATTGGATAATTTTTTTTATCATTTTTGTTCCACTTATTCAACCAAGGTTTTTAATTAGGATCATATTGATATTCTAGAACATTATTCTAGGGGAAATTCATAGAAATCTCTCTATTTCCACCAAACTCAACTTATTTGAGAGGAATCTTACCTCTATATTTTCCTTTTCCACTCCAATAGTATTTAGAGATAAGAGACTGAATCTTATAATTCAACTCATAGTCATTATTATATAGAAACTGATAAGGATCATCTTTTTCAACTTCATGGATTTTCATATTTCTCATGGAATCAAAACCCATTTCATTTTCCTTATTCTTTTTAAAAAAACAGAGCTTTCATAATTTTATTAGAAACAAGAAAGATATACAATTCATCAAGACATAAATCATTCTTATCTTATTTAGAATAAATTTTAGAATCAAACCTATCTAGAATGATTCTCATTATTTTTTTTCACAATTATAGAATCTTCCATGAAATTTTTGAATCCTCGGATGTGGAAAAAATTTCATTTACCCTGGGGAATTGTTCATCATTATTTTATTCATATCTAATTATGATGTCTTCATACTTAATATGAAATATTTGTAAAATTACTTCATTCACAATAGTATTCCCTTTAAAAATACATTCCAGATTGCCATAAATACTATTTGAAGTATTGAGACCCATCATATTATAATAAAAATTCTCCAATAAAGACATTAGAATTGAATTACTATCCTTTTAATTGAAATCTATAATTCTATTATCACTAATCATCATAGAAGAATATTTCTCTATTGGTGGAAAACCAATAGTATCACAATCCACAAAATCAATGCCAAGATATAAGAGATAAGTAATCATCATATTTTTTCATCTATAGTAATTGTTTCCATAGATTTTTGGAATTCCGCTGATATTTACACAATTGATATTATCCATAATAAGGATTCAATAAAGGAACCTTCAGATATGATAAAAATTGAAGATATTAATCAGTTCTTTTAGTTTTTATAAGTTTCAATAAATTTCAAAATCAACCAAATAAACCTATTAAGATTAATTTCCATATCAACCATTGTAAAAACTAAGGAATAAAATGATATGGAATCATGTAAGGAACAAAATATTTACAAGGTTTAGCCTTAGTGTGTGAACCTAAATCCTTGGCATAACCCTCATGTGGGTATACAGATGTTCAATATTAAGAGAAACTGAATATGACATGTCAAAATTATTTTTAGACACATTAAATATAATGATAGGAAATATTATACTAACTACTATCACTTTATAATGTTTTATTATCAAATAATTGATCCTAAATAATAATAATAACTTGGTTGAAACCATTACTCAATTGATCAGTCTGAATCCCCATTCTAATTTAGATTGATCTGATTCTATAAATTTTGGGAGGTAAATATGTTTATCCCTTAATCAAAATATTATTCACAAACTCTTCTCAAAAAATCATGTTGATCTTCCTTAGTCTGTTTGAATCAACATGATTGACTCAATATGGTGAACCCATTCTCAATCTGTAAAATTCAATCTCTTCTGAAATTATCTTTATGATATTGTCAGTATTATTATCCTCAATATTATTCTATTATCTAGTAAAAAGACATACATGTGTCCTATCCCCATAAAAAATCATAGTTAATAAAGAAATTTCACTCAAATTCGTTAGCACTCTATAATTTCTACTAGTATGAAAGTAAAAATTATCAAATTATCTAGGAAAATGGTTATTGGAGACAAAAAAACAAATGTGGGAGACTTGAAAATAATCAATTTTAATCATATTTAAAAAACATTAAAAACACCACAATGAAACTTCAACATTGATTTCTATATTCCCTATGTAATTTCCTCCAGATTTAGGAGAAAAATGAATTTTAGGTTTGACCACATCAACTCTTCATAAAAACATCTAAAATATTTTTCCTCTTCTTAGTATTCATATCACTATGATCTTCCTTTATTTCTCAGCTCATTAGGATATGTTTTTATCTCATATAATTAAAATCAATTTCTTTATCAGCTCATTATGAATCTATTTTCTTTTTATCTCGTTATGAATCTATTTCGTTTTAATGTCATTATAAAACTATATCATTCTCATCTCCTTAAAAATATGTATTCTTCTCAACTTATTATGAATTTGTTTCAATATCAGATCATTATGAATCATTTCCCTTCTCATCACATTATAAATACATTTTTGTCTCAGCTAATTATGATTTCAAATTCATTCTCTACACATTATGATTTTTATTTTGTTCTCATCTCATTAAAATATATATTTCTTTCTCAGCTCAATAAGATATTATTTTTCACTGTGCAATATTTAAAATCACCAAAAATCATTATCATTAAACACTCTTAAATTGTGAAACATATATTTATGGTACATTAATAGTAGATACAATATTTAAAATTCCAATATCTCTTCAAATGATTTTATCATGAGTATGTTCTCTGATTAATGAGAACCTCACAATCTAAAATGCATTGTTTTACTATAATTAGAATGTTTTAAAACCTTTCAACACCTTAAATCAGGATATTCATTCAAATATCTTCAACAAAAATAAAAATTCATCAATAAAAATATCTATCTATCTAAAAAATATCATTAATATATACTGGTTCAAATTCATGAATAACAAAAAAAAATATTTTACAATAGATTATTTGTCAAAATATAATAAAATTTAAAATAATTTATCTAAAAGAATAACAATATTAAACATCTGAAAAACTATATTAATATAATAAATATCATATATAATCATTAAATAAAGTTTTAGATCCATTCTATGATGTTTGATACAGAAAATTAATTGCTTCGTGTTATAGAGATGCAAGGTCATATGTATGCATGAGTGAAGATATCATTCACGTAATGGTGAAATATTAAGGAATTTGAAGGTATATTAAAATTTCCAAAATAAAAAACATGTCGTAATTTGTGTATATATGTATATATATTCCATAATTATACTCATACATGTAATGTTTTAATTAAAAACATAATACTCCATGGTTTTGATATAGTAAGCCTTATGTATGCCTGCATGGTGTTTTTGTTTTTCATAGCATGGATAAATCTTGGAAAATGGTTATACCATATTCATTATAAAATCTCAAAATATATATGATTCTATTTGTATTACATTGGAATTGAAAAAACACATGAATAGTATGTACAAGAAGAAATGAACATGAATGAGTTGGTAAAACAATTACCTCTTATTTAGTGGACTTCCATTAGATATCCTCATAAGAGATCTAGGGTTGGAATTTATGGAAGACCAGAACCTAGAGAACATGGATAAAGATGTTGGTACGATAAATGAAAAGGTTTTGGGCTTTTTATAAGTCACAATGTAGAGTTAATATTTGAGGGGCTAGGTTCCCTTTTAAAATTTAGGTGAAGGGTACTTTTAGAAACCCTCAAAATATTAAATTAAATATAAATTAAAAATCAATTATATTTGGATTAAAAGTAAGTAATTTAGAAGATAAGATCATATATGGGTCCAAATAATTTCATCAAATAATTTATAGGCATGTTTGGGTCACATTCTTACCCTTATCATTTGATTTTGACCCTATGTTAAACATGTTAACTATTACCATGAAGATGATTATTTTTACTCTTTATGGGTTAGTATAGTTACACTAAAATGCCAAAAGTTCCAAAAATAACTCATGTAAATATAATTAAACTCTATCCCAATCATTTGGATGAATGTATTATTTTTATGAATTTTATGTCCTTTAGTGAATTATTATTTATTTTAAAAAGTCTATTTTGTCTATTTAGAGGCTATTCTTTACATGAATTTTTCAAAATATCAAAATAATAGGATAAATTCGAACCAAAAACCATTAATAATGTTTTAATAGTTCAATTTCATGTAGATTTTTTTGGATGGTATTATACCAAAAAATATATTTTTTAATATTTTTAATATAATTTATTTGATATTTACATTAAATAAATAATTATTGAATCGTAATAGTGTAATACATTAAGGTAATTATTTATTTAATAAAATTAACGAAAAATAATCATGATAATGATAAAAATTTCAAATTCAAAATGGATATTTGTATTTAATGATATCTTCTGAATAACTACAAACTTAAAATATAATACATTTTAAATAAATGAGTAAGACATATTTGAATTTTCATATAATAAAATACAATAAAATCCATACATTCATCCAAGTGGCTTCTGGTTGCCATAAAATAGGACCAATGATACTTTTCTTCCAAAAATATCTCATCTAATAAAATTAGTACTAATATTAAGGTAATTTTTTTCATTATATATATTAATATTTTAACCATAACTACTTGATTTACCTTTAACCATGGGAATTAATAAAATACCAAATCTCCCCTTTATATTTTCCAAAATTAAAAATGAAATATTTAATAAATTTATAAAATATTTTTAAAAATATAAAATCTATTTTTATAAATTAAGAAGGAATATCTGGCTATAATTAATTAAAAATTAATACCTATGACAGAACGATAAGTCTAATTTTTAATGTGAAAACCTTTGAATTACTGAAATATTATTATATCCAAATTCAATGTGATATTGATTATAATAAAAAGTTAGACTAATTTAATAAAAATTTACCTAATTATACCTTAAAAACTAAAATATTTAATTTCACACAATGAATTATATTGAAGAAAATTAAAATATATTATATTTTAGTATTCATAAAAGCACTAAACTTTTTAAAAAATAAAAAAATTCAATTAAATTAAATTTTTATATTCTTATTTAGTATAAAAAGTTTATTTTCTCAAATAAAATTTATAAAAGTGTCAAATTTTGTATTTAAGCTATGTTTTCCATCAAAAAACGTTAAATTTGGCTATAGAAAATATTGACTTATAAGCTTAAAATTTACATTATTCTTATCTTATGTCTATAATATTATTAGATTAATTTAAATATATTTTTTTAATATATAACACAATGTTTTCATTAACATATCCCAGGAATGGTGATTAATTAAATTATTATGATAAAATACCATTGTTTTCATAAAAATAGTTTTTTTATAAAAAATAATTTATATTCAATTGGTTTTTATTTTCATTTCCAATGAATTCAATTTATAATCATGAAAAAAATTCCGTAGTTTTGTTAACAAAATTCACATTCTCCAACTTAACAATAGTGTTAAAATAATAAAATTTAGTAATATATCATGGTTTCTTTAAGTTTGGTGTTGTGTGCAATATATAATATTGGGGAAATTGGATTTACTTAAAAAGAGACATACCATAAAATCATAGAGTGTTATATTATCCCCTAAATTAATAAATTGATTCCCCACAATATTAAATTTCTATTCAAAAAATAAATATCTATTATAAAAAATATATTTATAAGAAACCGAAATTATAAATAGCCTTATTCCAGAATCTCCTCTATAATAGTGAAAAATAAATGCAAAGGTCACCCCAAAATTATGATTTTGAATAGGATAAAATTAGTAGAAATTAAAAACTGGGACAAGAAAGGGAAATAATAACCTTAAGATATGATGTATAGTTTTAGAGAACATGGTTTTCAGAAAGTATACAATAATTGAAACATAAATCTATGATAGGTTAAAGAGACAATTGATTTATCAATATGAAAATTAAATACATAGAATTCTCATTCCATGTTCCTTTTTTTAGTATTAATGGATTCTTTTACTATATTTTTAAGATCTTTTATGATATGTTTACATTTTATAACCATAATATCATCGTTATTTTGTTATTAAATATATTTTAACTTCATATATTTTTCCATGAAATGAATATTCATGTTGAATTTTCTATACTTGAATCAATTTATGGAATCATAAGATCCACTAGTCATTCCTTTAGTCATAAAATATTTTCTAAATGAAATTTTGAGCACATAGTATCCAATAAATCATACTTTAACATCATAAAAAAATATCTATTGTTAAAATTAATCCATCCTAGCCTTAAGATATATCCAAAATTCATCTGTCCAAATTCATAATCTAACAATGTCTCTCGATTTACAAAATCCATCTTAACATTAGATTCCCCATATAATGTTATATATTTTATAGTATAACAACCCAAATATTTTATCACCCTAATGATATTAATTAAAATTGTCATGTTTCCAATTCATTAAACTAAAATAACTATAGTTCAATATTTATATATCCCATGATTCATATAACCATATCACCATTGATGAAATAATTATTGAATCCAAAAATGAACTTTTATCATTTTACATAATTCTTAATCCATTAACTACACTTCATCGTATTATTCATTGATAACTACCTCCTTGATTTTTTTCTTTGTATTTTATTCATCATCAACAATATGACCACTAAATGTATAATCTAATAGATTTTGACTGTTGACCAAAACCCAAATCACAATATGAGAAACACTAGTCGTAGGGATATAATTATGAAGAATCATTTATAGGATGTATAAATAATTAAATATTTTTCCTAATATAACGGTCCATATTTGAACCTAGGTTTTCCATCATATTAGATAATATATACACTGATATCCTATATAAGGAATTGTACTCAATGTTAGTCACACGGTTATGTTTTCTGATCCATGATTTCCTAAATCAAGTTCCCATGACTTCTATAAAAAATGCTATGATACCAAATATAATGACCCAAACATCTTTAGTTTAGATTAATTTCCTTATTTTATAATATTGGAATATTATATAAGTAACCACATCATAAAATCCAAAATAGTATCCTTGTCTTGGTAAATAAGATTCATATTTCAAATTCACTTGACAATTTAAAACATAAAATTCATAAATCATTTTATTTAGTCATACCGTATTCCACCTTCTTATAGACATCACAAAAGGAAATATATTTTTCTAATATGGGGGATTGATGAAACATATAAAATGGGAGTTCTCAAATACTCAACAAGGGTAACCGTATAGTGTAAGCAATGGGTAAATATGACAAACAAATATGAAATGGTAAATTACTGAAACAAATAAAATTTCAACAATAACATTACATAATAAAATTACCCATATAAATGATAAAATTTAAATAATCACAAGGAAATAAATAACTAATGTAATAATTATGGAAGACATATTTTTGGACATCTAAAACGTACTTCATGACCTTTATTAGGACATCTGAAAAATAATGGTGTAAGACCTCAACCCATATCCATAACTAGTTTGTGTCAAGGGACCTACAAATAAATCAGAGTTAAATATTGGTCCACTCCCATCATATACTAAATACAATGTATTCCTCATGTAAAAGGGGTGATACACAAAAAAAAATCGTATTAAAAACTTAAAATGAAATGTGAATAGAGTAAATATACACCAAAATGTTATATAAATAGAAAATACATAGTAAAAATAATAATAAATAATTCAATAAAATATTATAAATGATAACATAAGATATTAACCTCATTTATGAATTTGATTCAATATAATGTCTTCACATACATGAAAGTACTAAAATAAAATCATCGAGAATATATTAATGAAAAAATATTATTACCGCCATATGAAAACAAATACATATAAAATAATTTAATTTTACTATCAAACTAAACATTTTAAATTAATAATACCAAAAAAAGGTAATATAGGTTTTCATTCAATAAAATATTTAAGGATTTAGTGGAATCTATAAATAATTGTTATGATGGCGGGAAGGTCGTTGTCACTGATTACAAAACAAATATAACATTCCATTTGTTTCCTAAGAAAACATTGAACATAAAAAAGTTAAAAAGATTACATTAAAACCTTCTAATTAAATTATACATATAAATAAAATGATTTTTATAATCGTTTTATATCCATATATGAAAAATATTATCGAGAATATTGACATAGAGAAAAATATGTGATAACTAAATCTGTAAACATTCATGGTGTCTCCTGCCACTGTGATTATTTAAATTATAATCCCCATGATATTATTACCTTTAAAAAAATTAAATAACATGATAATAAATTAATTAATGTCATGGTTGGTCAAATGGTCAGTATATACAAATCATAAAAGAAGTTGGGTGTATAATTTCAAAATATGCCTCAATGAAAGGATATTGAGACAAACACCATTAAATAATGCTTCCACTAATATAATGTTATTTAATAAAATTTATTATGGTTTTAAGAATGTTATTAACTTTTATTAGAACCTTATTAATATTTATTTTATCATATATGAACTTCTTATATTATTTTATAGCCTATTTTTTTGATAATATTTCGTTATTACAATATCTAGGGTGTTAACTCCTTCATTTTCCAATGCATGTTTTTTCATGTATATCATATTAATTTTTCATTATATTTATATATCCATAATATCCACAATTATATTAATGTTATAAATATTATATTTAATAATTAAATACATTTTTACATCTATTCGTGAATGTAGGATATGGAAAATGAATCACATAATTTAATGGAGACTGTAGGTCATTTGTAAGGAGGAGAGACGATATCATTCCCTTAATGGAAAATGATTAAGGTTGTGGGTGTTATATTAATTTTTTCAGAATAAATATCATGTAATAAATATCAAATATATCCATAATTTTATGAATTATAACCATTCAACTAAACTGGTGATGAAAAAATGACTACACCACGTCATGGAGACGGTAAGCCATACGTACACATGTGTGGTGTTTTCATTTTTTTTTGAAATTGATAAATCATAGAAAATGATTTTACCTTAACAATAATAAAATCAATGAATAAATATAATATATTATCTATTAATTTATCATGGTAACAATATATGAAAAGGATGTAGAAAAATAAATGAACTTGATTGAGTTGGTAAAAATATTTCCTCTTCTTAGGTGGGTTTCTATTTAATATACTATTATGTGATCTTGGGTTCATATTTTTGGAAGATCAGAACCTCAAGAATTTGGATAAGAATATTTTTAATGTAATTTTGTAGGTTTTTAATTGATAAAAAAGGATCAATGTGGTATAAATATTTGCGGGAAAAGGTTCCAATTTATCTTTGAGGTGAGGGGATCTTTTAGACACTTTGAAAATATAAAATTAATATAAATTAATTTTCAATTATATTTTGATAAAAAGTGAATTATTTATAATATCAGATGATTATGGGTACAAATACTATCACTAAATAATTTTTATACATCTCTATGTTTAATTCATAACAATATTTAGTAATTTGTAACCTTGAGTGAAATCGTTCAACTCTAAATGTGACAAAATATAGTTCTATTCATTCAACATTTAAAATTTTTCCAACAGAGAAACAGAGTATAAACAGACAACATATAGTTTCACACTTCAAGGGAAATATAGTTACAATAAAGTCTAAAATTAATTAAAATGAGTAATTTTGTAAATATTAATCATTATCACAAATATTTGTTGGAATTTTATATTTCTATGAAATTTAGTTCATTTTATAAAATATTATTTATTTTAAAATATCATTAGTTTAATTTTTAACAGTATTCATTACATTTATTTTCAAAATTATCATACCAACAAGATAAAATTGAACCAAAAACATTAATACCCTACTATTATTTATATTTAATCTAAAAAATTCATGGATAATATAAAAATAAATTATATTTATATTAATATTCTTAATATCATTTACATAATATTTAAATTAATTAAATAAGTACAGGATCATTATTGTGTATGAGTTTAAGATAATTATTTATTTCCTAAAAATTAAAAACTATGTATCTTGATGATGATTAATATTTTATATTTATAGTTGATGAAATCTTACTAATAACCACATATTAAAAATATTATACTTATTAAAAACACGAGTATGATATACTTGACTTTCCATAAAATAAAATATTATAAAAGACATAAAGTCTCCAAGTGGCTCCAAGAGGCCATAAAATCATCCCAAAAATGATTTAATCCAATATATCCTATAGAATAGAATTTGTACAATTGTTAGTATTTTTATAATACTTTTAATATTATTTTTAACCTTAATTAACCGATTTACCCTTAACATGTGAAATTATAAAAAATACTTAAGATACTATTCATATTATCTAAAAATAAAAGGGATATATTTAATAAAATTTGACCATAATATTCATAATATGGAATCCATTTTTCAAAATTAAATACATTGATTTGTATATTTTTCTTAATTAGTCACATTGATAGAATAAGAAAACGAGTTTTTAATGTGAAAACATTTAAAGGATTAAACCGATTTAATATCCAAATTAAATGTGAAATTGATTTCAATGACCAAAATTAGAGTGTATCATAAAATTTGATCTTATTATACATTAAAAAATTAAAATAAATAAGTTAACACTGAACATTATTTAGATTAGAAAAATGATTTCAATTAAAATCTAATATTTGTCACTGTTAATCAAAACATGAAATTTATCAAAAAAATAAAATAAATCGAATGAATGAAATTTTTACTTTATGAATTAAAATAAAAAGTTTATTTTCAAAAATAATTATATGTTTATAAAATTAATAATAAAAAATCATTCCACAAAAATGCAGCAAAACTGCCTTTAGAACATATATACTTTTATGCTTAGAATTTCTATTATTATTATCTTATCTATATATAAAATATTGGACAAATTTAAAAAAATTATTTTAATATATAACATACATATTTCATGAATATATTCAATAATATTGATTATTTCAATTTATAAAGATAAAATACAATTTTGGGCGAGAAATAGTTATTTAACAAAAAAATGATTTATATTTAGTTGGATTTTATTTATAATTCGAACAAATTCATTTTAAAACATTGTGTAAAATATAATTTTATAATATTTTTATTCATATTCACATTATCAAACCTTATGTATAGAGTTAAAATAATAATATTTAATATGATATTGTTGTTCATTTAAGTTCGGTGTTGTTCGCAACGTAAAGTATTAAAGATATTGAATTTCTTAAATAAGATATAGATATTAAAATAATGGGTAGTGACATAAATTCATTCATAATCTATTTTAAATAAATTATATATATCTACGTATTGATTATCCAATTTCATATCCTAATTTAGATAAAAAAATTCTATTGATAAAAATAATTTAATACCACTTGAAACCAATTAATACCCTATACATTTATTTTATTAAGATGATATAAAATTATATGATGGATTTTATGAATATAAAATTTTTTTCTTCATATTTTAAAATTTCAAAATTAATATTTTACACACTCATCTCATCACATTGGTTTGACATATGTAGCATATATATACGGATTTTTATTTATATGCTAACCCTAAATATTCTCTAAATAGTCATATTAATGTTATTAGTGAAATAATTCAATCTCGTATAATTCTTGAATTCAATTGATCTTTCTATGTATGATTTTATATTAACCCATACCTCAATAATTATTATTTTTTTAAACCACTTGAAACATCCAAATACTAATATGATATAAAGTTATGAATGATACTCATGACTTTTCAAACACTTGTCTCCCCCTCAAAGAGACAGTCCATATTTCATTATCAAATATGATCACATCCCATAAGTGTTTGTTATCACATGTAAGATCAGTTAAATAATGGGTATTATCATTATATAAATTTTTTTTAATTGATTCAATGTATTCGTATATTATACCCATTAGCACTAGCATCACCATTAATTATATACATAGAAAGAACAAAAATAAATGAAAAATGATAATGGAGTTCAGAATAACTAGTATTCTCATTTTAAAAGAAATGGTGTTGATAATTTCTTATCAACCATAATATACATATGTTTTTAATATATTATTATGAAACTCTTTATTTATGTTTTCCTATTTTTTGAGTTTTTATTTATCTTAAAAACGCATTAGTCATTATATTCATTCCACAATATATTTTAGTTTGAATATCTTATATACAGTAGAAAATAAGAAATATCCCTACATCTATTCCAATTAAATTTTCATAAGTATCTATTTTTTGATATTAACCTTGATAAATTTGTATAACAATTATTCATTTCCCTTTTATATCTCCCACATAAATTCTCATGGGTTTTAATATTATTAATACCGAAAATATTCTTAGAAATTTTTTTTATCATAATGTAGTATTTCATCAATCCCTTTAGCACTGGCATTTATTAGTTTTTATTCATTGTTTATTCAGTTTTCCTAATCATATGGTGAAATGATCCTTCATTAATTATATTTTCTTTAATAAATTATCAATGAAAAAATAACTTTTTTTCAGTTTCATTTTGGGAATACTCTTTTAGGAATTTAATCATGAAATTTTCACAAGGAATACTTTCATCTTATATTTAGAATCTGTGGTCATATTTTATTTCTTCTTATGAATTATCATTTGTGTTGGACGTGGATGCTCCACCTATATGACAAAATTCATTACAATCACTATATATATTAAAAAAAATTAAATATATTAGATGTATAATAAATATTCCATTCCTCAAATTGATTTTTATTCTTCTCATCATTGGTCCTCCATAATGAAATATTTTCTTTTTTTAGTGTGGTTGATAACTTATTCCCAAAATATATAACATTATTCTATATCATGTAAGAAAAGAGTTAGTAACCAAGGAATATTTTTTTTTTATTTTTATATAGTACTATGTTCATATTTTATTACATGATATTATTATACAATATCATAATTTTTATGGTATACTTTTGGGGATCCATCTTACCAAAATTTTATCTCATGAACCATAGATTTATAGGTGAGTTCCTCATTAGTTTAATTTTTCTATTAGAGTATGGATTAAAAATTTAAACCCATATTAACCATGAGAAATGATTTGTCATAGCTAATATTTTTATATGGATGTACGTTTTCCATTGGGATATCAAGGGAATGATCGTCAGATAATGTGAATATCTTCTTTCCATAAGATACCTGTCTTTTATAACAATAATACTCTTTATAATGGTTAGTGGCAGTAGAAAATCATCCCTTAGTAATTTATTTATAAATATCATAAATTAGTTCTAAATTTTTTATTTTTAACCAAATAATTAATAATTTTATAAATAAGGTTTGTTTCTCATCATCAATTTATTTTATTTTATCATTATAATTTTATTTAACCATATAAATATTATCTTTATGAGTTTTTCCCTTTTGTTGTATTAGATGATCAATATAACTAGTATAAAATGATTATAACTAAATTTGATAATTTTTAATAATATTTTACTCTTAAAATTAATTATAGTGTTTACCAATACCTATCATGGATTCTTCTTCCTCAAATACTACTTGTAGATAAATTTTCACAAATCTTAGAATTTATCTTCAAGCTGAGACTTCATTAAAATTTTGACTTCTAATTTATTGGAGTTATGTTTGAAGACTAATTAATTTACTTTTAATAACATATCTTTCATATTTATTTCAAGATCAAAATTTGTGGTCAAGTCACATAGTTATTTAAAATATTTTTAAAAAAATGAAGATACATCATTTTAAAAATTATATATGACTTTTTTATGGAAGTCAAATGATTTATCTTATAATTATTTCAAGATAAGGTGTCCTCCAAATCATTTAATATTATTATATGAACTATCATTAAATAAATAAATTATTATCTCATCTACATGTATGAATTTATCCTACTTATTTTAGTTATAATTCTCAACCAAATCAATCATATTCTTGAATTTTGTGAGGTCATCATTATTTTAGCATCTAGAATTATGAATTAATACCTATTTTCATAAGATAGATTATTTATTTAATAAATTTATTTCACTCATACTTTTATTTCTTACTGTCTTGAAACATATAAGATTTTGAGATATGATAGATGTATCATCTACAAAATATAACTTCATTGTGTAACAAGAATGATTTATTCTAATCTTATAATAATATAAAACTATGGTATAATTTAGAATCAAATAAAAACACTATCATACTGCTTTGATATAATTTGAAATAATTAGATATTTTTGGAAACACTAGAGAAGGGGGGTGAATAATTTAAGTGACTTTATAACAATTTAAAACATTATCCATATTTACTTGTTAACATAATTAGTAAATGGATTTTTAACGCTAAATATTTATCTCACTCTTTTTTGGTATGCATACTAATTAAATTAACAAAATACAAAAACATATATATGAGAGTATGTTAATGTAGTTCACATAAATGATTAATGACTGCACCATCAATACACAATTGTTTTTATCCCACATAAACATTATTTATCAATTATTATCAATAAAATCTATGAAATATATATGATATTTAATATGTAATGATTCTAACACCATCCTATTATAAAACAATAACCAACTAATAGTTCCATAAATATATATAACATACATAATTTATATTTCATTTATTGAATAATGATCAATATTAAAAAAACCATTGTCCCTCTTATACAACGTTAGTCTAACCTTATTCATAAATTAAAAAAATAGGATTTACTACCTCAAACCCAAAAATTATTTATAATTATCTCAATCTATTGAAATAACCAAAGAATTATTCTTCTCTTCTTAAGAAATTAAAATATTATCATATTCTGTGATGTCCTTCATATTTTTAGTCTTTTTCATAAATAATGATCATCAAATACCATGATAAACTAAAAAATTTCAATTTTTTATTTTCTCAATAGTTTTCAAAATAATATTTGGCCTCTTCCAATATTTTACACATGTTTTATTCACCACTATCTCCTTTTCAAATCTATCTTATACCTCTCCTTTTACACTAAAAACATACATATTAATCAATAGATTTAGGTCATTTATTTTCCATCAAGTTATATGACATTCATTAAAATCATAGTAGAACACATTTATTTGTTCTATTTATTCTCATATATATTCAACGTATCAATTGAGTATTCCTCCCATTATTTTCTTAATTTTAATATCTATAAATAATTTCATTTCAAACCTCCTAAAGTCACACTATTTAAAAATTATTATCTTTATACATTCCATGTCAAAACTAGAATCATTTTACTATTTCTAAATAAAACGTATGAAATCTGAAAATTTCAATCATCTTTATCATTTACATCATCAAAAAAATCAAAATGATATTGGATCCACAAATGTGTTTCTTTTTATACCTATAATTCCCAATCTGGTGCGGAAAACAAATAATATTTATATTGGTTTTAATAATAATGATAACTTCTCAGACATAACATTCGCATAGTTACATGAATTAATGAAATTATTTGATTATATTCATTCAAATCAAATATTAGATTTATAAAATTCGTGAATTAGGAAAACCCATAATGCAATAAAATAAACATCACTCTCATATAATGGATATTTTTGAAACTATATATGAAAATAGTTAATCAATAATAAGACATAATGATATCTCGTAGTGTCTCCATTCATGCTATTATACTGTAAATATCTTCTGTGACACATTTCCTCCTAAACTGGGAAAATTAAAACATAGAAATGGGTGAGTTAAAGGATTAGTAAGGGTAAGTATAATTGATAAAAATAAAATATCATATTTCTAAGAAAATTATCACAAATAATATAAAAATAATATATATTAAGAAAATATTGTCATATATTGAAATTTAATACATAAAATATCTGTGGATAATAATGGAAATGAAAATGTTACATATATAATAATTACTAGTTCACTATTGGTGAAATTCATAATTTTGGATAGATAATTCCATGTAAAAAAATACATCATGATCTTAGAAATCATAGTCTTATGATAAAAGTCATATATTTAATATAGATATTTTTGGGAAAGAGTACACAAAAATAAATAAACTAGTTTGTCTCAATAGACCTATTGATTCATTAATGGAAAATTATAGGCCCCACCCATTACTAATTACACAAAAAAATTCATAATATTGATGAATGATTAATCTTTAAAATATATATACAATATGCATTAGTAAACAATAAAAATCCTTTTTGAAATAACAAGTATATGATTGTACATACTGTCCTCAATCAATAAATTAGAAAACAATATCCATATATTGAATGTGTAAGGTTAAAATTTTATCATACAATGTGTACCCCATGTAATTAAAAATGGGATTGACCAAAATGACCTAAAACATTATAATAAGAACAATATGAATGATGTCACATAAGGCATAAATGCTAAAAAAATCCATCCTATAAAAGATGATGATTTTGATATAAAAAAGAAGAAATAATCATTTCTTTTGTAGAAAATAATATTAAATAAGATATCAAGATAAATAAGTTATTTGGTATATTTTTTTAAAAGTACTCAATCCGGAATTTGATATGAAAAGGATAATTCATTAGATGAAAATTACTTTTTTTAAGTGTTTTAATATTCTAAATTTGATATAATAAATATCTTTAATTGTTTGAATAAATTGAGAATAAATATTTTATGAATATTTTAAATAATAAATTATTTGATAAACCATGAAAATAAAGAGAGTTAGTTTCATATAACTCAACAAGTATGGAAGAATAGGTTGTTCAAATGGAAATTATATATGAGATTATTTGGTAAAAAATGACTAATACCAAAAACATTATAGAATATTTTTTGATGAATTTTAAAAAAATGGCCAATGTTTATGAATATGGAATTTAAAATATTCCAAAAAATATATTATAAGTACATCAAAAAAATATTGAGTTTAATATAAAGTACCAAGAAGATCACGATCCAGACTATCCTACTCCCAATAAAAGAAATTAAAAATTAAAGAGTACAATGTGCAGATCAATGATACGTTCTACAAAGGTGAGTATAGCACTCGCAACGATAATCAGCCGGAACAAGGCTATAACAAAACTCAAGGGATATGAAAGACCAACTTGAGATCACCTCAGAAATTTCTCTCTTAGAGAGAGCATATGCAAGTTGATTGGCATCATCTTAGACATGTAGAACTTCAAGCGAATGTGACTCTGCAAGTCGGAGGCATTCAACCCAATCTGGTAACATCATCTAGGGCACATTCCATGACCGATCACTATGGATCTGAACTGCAACAAAGAAGTCTGACTCAAGCCATATGTCATGCCAACCACACTAAAATTAACATAAAGTATGAGATAAATATAATTTTTATATAATTTTATATATAATTAAACTATTAAAAACCAACATAAAAAGCGTAACAAAGAATTCTGAAAAAATGGATTTGAAATATAAATCTCACATGATATAGAATATATTTATTTTTTCAATTATAAAGTCTAAAATTTATGAGAAACAGAAATATGGAAAATGAGAGCAATCCATTATAAAATAGTTTGGGAATTGTTATCGATAAATATATACTTAATGAGAATGATATTTTATCAATATAATATAATTGATTTTAAAAGTAATTTTCAACCATTGTGGAATATAATTCCCAATTAAATAAAATAATTGGGTTGATGGAAAATATATATGTGGAAGATGTTAAATAAGAATTATTATAATGCAATGAAGGGGTTTGGGTGAACAAAACTAGTATAATTGTTGTATATTTTTAAATAAAATACATTTAAAGAGAGAACATGATATGGATCTTAAAATCACATATAATAAATGGCTATGGTAAAATATATTCACTGTAACATTACCACAACATAATAATTTTATCATGGTGCACAATAAGATGTATTTATAAAGAATGTCAATTTGAGAAACATAACCACATATCTTACTTCCAGTGTTCCAATGAAGAACATGAATTCCCTTTATAGAAAATTACTATATTAATAAAAAAATTTAAATAAAAGTTGATATCTATAAAAATTTTAAAACATTATTTATAATAAATTTCTACATATATATTCGTTATTTATTATCTATTTTTAATACCGTGTGAGAATAATATTGATAATTTTGACATAATAATGTAATAGAGGTGTTTTTCATAATTCATCTACTAAATTTCATTATTTTTATGGAACAAAATGTACTTTAATTTATTTATAAAAAAATATTTTATGTTTATAATTTCATTTCATAATTAGTTTAATTATTATGCAAGATGTAAATGATAATGAAGAACTTGTTTTTATAATTTATAGTAAATAAGCAATGTTTTCGTAATTAATGAGTTTGATGTTATATAACCATTTATAAACAAAAAATTATTATTTACTTATTAATTTCCAATACTATCATTCAAAAAACTTCATAGATAGATATTTAGAGAATGATTCATATACATTCATAAACTGACACCATAAGAAAATGTTATAATATATATAAGAGTATGACTATGAAAGATATTATTTTGTTATAATATCTATATCATGGACGTATAATGAAAAAGTACACAAAATATTATGGTGATGAATCAGAATTGATAATTTTTATATAAATAAGGTAAATGAAAATAATGTTGTCACTTTTAGAGAAATCACTCTTCCTTTTAGTTTGTTCATTTGAGGTGGGTTGTTTTATGAAGGTTTATCATAAATAATATTACATATTTATTTTTGAATATCTACTAATAGATTATAAATACTAGTAGAAATAAAAATACAATTCATTAATTTTACATTTATACTATCCTTTAATAGTTGAGGAAAAAAATGAAATGTTGTATTCAAGGATGTCGTAGTCTACACACATGCATGGGAAACATTTTCATTCTTGGTTTGAATGAGAGGGGGATACATTATGGTTATAAAATAAATATAATATCATCATTTTATAATGTTTATAATAATGAATTTATATAAATATTATTATAATTTTTCTCTATAAGGGTGGATAAAAAGGATAAATAAAATACGTTAAATGGTGAATAATAATTATGCTGAGAATTTCAAACGTATAATGTTGTTTATTTTGGAAATGAAGGGTTTATGAAAGATTAATGAAAATTATGGGAGAAAATTGTGTATATAGGTTATATTGGATTTTAAATGGGTAGATATTTATAGGAATTCATAACTATAGGTTTTATATGAAATGGATTCATGTGAGCTCCCTTTATAGTTGAAAAGTAGGGACAAATCTTTGAAAAAAATGTTATGTAATTAGTAATAATGAAATTACATGAGTGTTTGGTATCTTATGTGGGTAAATCATAGTACTAAATGTATATTCAACTTTACATCCTAAAAAAGTAATCTGTATATTCTAATTATCAAATTGGCATAGTAAAATTAGGGGGGAATATAATTACACTATTTGAATCATAGAAATCACAATTAAAATTTAACCATGGTAATTATTTAATGGAAAAAAAAATATCACGACCCTTAAAAACAACTTTCAATGTGCATACTCTAAAATTAGACTCTATTTAATCATATTAAATTTATTATTTTGATAAAATTATCTTTTAAATCAAAATATATAATGGGTTAAAATATATTTTCATCGAAGTATTTGAGTATAATCCCTATGTGTTATTAATATTTTATTACATTGAATCAAAAGTGAATTTCTGCTAATTTGTTATAAAATTTGATAAAAATAATATTAAAATCATTATTTTATTATTTATCCATTTAATTTAACATTTTATAATATTTTGAAAAATATAAATCCTTGAAAAATAATTTTTTTTCCAAGGGTTTCTTATATTTATCATAGAGATATAATTTTATGCCTAAAAATAAATTTACCCTACTACCTGTATTGAAAATTTTGAATAAAATATTGAAATCATTTTATATGACTCAATTTATAAATGTGATAAAAATAAATATCAATTTAAACATGTATAATTTGTAAAAATTATTTTAAGGAAAATGTACACGCTTAGTATAAAATAATAATATTACATTCCAATAAATAATAATTAGATAGATGTTATACAATATTATAATATATATTATCAATATATATAATTTAAACAATTATTTAACTATAATATGATAATCATTAAACTGCATGAAACATAAATTTTATTATAAATATATAATTTAATGTATAAAATGGCATTATTTTTTATTTAGCTATACTAAATTACTTTAATAAATTAATTATCAAAAAATGAATAAATTACTTATTTGGATACATCTATATTCACCCTAAAATAAAATTTATATATTTTAAGGTTTTCATAATGTTATGTGATTCATTTTTTATTGTTTTGTGTGGTGAATTATATTGAAAAACATTTTTAATGAAAAATATATAATTCAAACCATTTTGTGTAACATACCCCTCTATATATTATAGGAACCAAGTATATTATTTTTTTGGAAATGGAGTATTGTTTGTGTTTGTTGTAAATAATGTACATGGAAGATCAGGGAGTATGAATGAAAAAGGGATCTTGTAGTTCATGATAAAAATTGTATTGAAGGGGTCATCTTTTCCAAGTGTTTTCAAAATTCCTGGGGTCAAAAATCCAAAAGAAGAGGGTACCATCATGTAGGGTTTTTTTCTGAAATAAACACATCATGAAAATGGTAATGTCATGTGCTTTGTGAAGATAGGTTTGAGGATCGTGATGATATAGATCATCATGAATGGAGATTGTGATCGTCTCAAATAAGTGAATAGGAGCATCGTGATTGTGTAATGTGTTGACGGTGAGCTCCATGAGTATGTCAAAATTCACTGAAGCATCAAAAAGGGAGGAGGACCAAAAATATATTTTTGGTAGATATATAAATCACTCTGGAGGTGGTGGAGCATCACAAACACTAATCATATAAATATAAGGCTTCCAATCTTCAAATATCATTAGAATTTCCAATGAAAATATATAATCTCATTTATTTCATGACTGTAGGCGAGCTCCACAAATGAAAGTTTATATGAGATATTGAGAAATGAAAAAATAACTAATTAGTCTTGACTGATTCTAATGCTTATTATAAAAGTGAACTTCATTATGATAGTTTTTATCATGTTGACATTGTGAGCTTCATGAAAGAGTTTCTTCTAAGAAAGAATGGGTGATTCAAGAATTATTTTTCTCTAAGAAGATTGGGGTCCTTTACAAAGGCAGTATATTCTATGAATGAAAGGGATCTTCATGAAGGGTTATTCATGAAGGAGCTTCACAAAAAGAAGTTATGAACATTTTTTATGTGGATAGTTCTTTCGAGTGCATCAAATCAGATCAATGGGGCTAGTGGAGTCTCGTATTATCTTAAGGATAAAAGACTTTAATGAAAACCCATTAAAGCAACCTTCAGGTCAATAAAATGTGTTAGACTTCTATAAAAGAAGTAATCTATGTGGAGTCAATTGAAGTGATTTTAGGGACACATTGTGCTATCCCAAAAACCCTATAATGGCAGTGCGCATAGAATAGAGTGATTGTGTCAAAACATCTATATTCAATGTCTAGTGATGATTAGTGGATTTAGGTATGACCAAAAATCTTTCAGTGTATGTTACATAGACTGTCCCTTAGTGTTGTACCATGTAAAAATTGTTTTGTTGTCATGTAGCATATGAATTTTTGAATTGAAATACAATACCATCAAATGTGTTTAACTGGTTCCAACCAACGCAGGAACAATATCAATCACTTTACTAATAAAAACATGACACCCTAATTCACCCATACCCCTCATATGGTTTAAGATCCCTTCATAAATGAATTGTAACATTACAATTTCAATTACCACATAGTAATAAAATTAATTTTTGGTTTTTAAAATATTTTCATATCACACGGATTATTTGTAATTGATTTTTATACATTAATATCATATTATTGACTATCAATTTTTATTAATTTCACTATGTTCATTGATATCTTCATTTTTCCCATGAAATTATGTTATCTATAATATCTATTTATTAACAGTAAACATCTCCTAGTTCTATGGAGATAATTACATGGGTGCTTTTTCTCCCATGTTTTTTATATAAAGGAAACTGATAATTTTTTTACTTCATCCTATTTTTCATCTAAACGTCCATTAGACTTAGTGATTATCTCATTGGAATTTTCATGAAAATAAAACATGTTAACACTATTAATCATAATTCATGAAAAAATATGAATACTATTAACAACGTCTCCCACATCACATATTTTTCTATTAGGATTCTTATTGGGACAATCATCACACTTCCAATGACATACAATATTAACCCAATTCCATCATGCTTCATCCATATAATAAAAAGGAATTAATGGTACTTAGAAACAAAAAAACCATATGTGAATTTTCAATAAAATAAACATTTGACCTCATAATGTATCAATATTTGAAATTATTAAAATAAATAATAGATCAAATAAATCACCCATATTATTGGTTATGGTTCATTATTTTTCGTTTTCCCATAACCTAGTTCTATATCATATTCTATCCAACAAAATCTTTTGTAAAGATAATGTAATTTTCCAATTCATATAACCTAGGACTCTCTATCCATGTGTGTAGTTTTATTCCCACTCAACTAGAAATATTATAAATATTACATTAATAAAAATCCTTTATTTTAAGTTATTGTTACCCATAGGTGAAATTGTGAAGGAACCGCATCCACATACTAGTATCTAGGCTGGGATGTGATTTCTATTATAACCACATAACATCCACATTTACATAACAAAATCATGTTATCCTATACACAAACTGATCCATATGGTTATAATCTTTTTAACATAATCCCTAAAACATTTAATATTACTTTATCCAATATAGAGTATATTATACACCATTTAAATTATGAAAAACCTTAACTAATAAAATCTAAAATTATTCTTGATAGATATTTTGACATAAAATGTTATTAAAATCCTTCTTAGATTCTAACCTCATTTCCCTAGACTGACATTCCTAGACCCAGAGGAAAAATACATTACATACATACTAAATTTGAAAAAAATGATAACATCCTAGTAGTTAGCATCCCATTACAAAATTACTTCATGAAAATATTTCATTACATAAACTCCATTTATCATTCAAGTTTGTTAATTTAAATAATTATATAAAATAGTAAACTAATAAATACCATGTATTTCAATACTAATGGATAGTTCTTCAGATATAGAAAAAATAATAAATTCAAAATAAGTATTTAACATCTCCTAAAATTTTATCACACGATAAATTCTATTACAAATACCTTGTCTAACAATTTTCCTCAAAAACTAAGGAAATTAAAATATTAGAAGGGATACCTCAAATGATTATTGAAGGTAATCATATGTTGTAGTAATAAAATATTATAATTGAGCATATTATGAGAATAAATAATAAAGTAAGAATGAATACCAAAAAATAGTTACATAATAGAATGAAACTGATAGCATAATATATCCAAGGATAGGAATGGAAAAATAAATATAGCATGGACAATAATAAATGGATCCTTAGCATTGAAATGAAAAAATTAATGTATCTAATTCTATAACATATTCCAAAACATCATGATCATAGCAATAAGGATTAGTGTTTAGGAAATATGTTCTTATCGGCAAACATACAAAGAAATAAGAAATCCGATTTTTCTCATGATACAAATACATTTATCAAAGGAGAATTATTGGACCCACATATTATTAATCATGTTTGATGAATTCATAAAATGATGAAATATTTAAAATATAAAATATAATTTCCACATGACTAATTAATAAATTATCATCTATATTAAAATAACAAAAAAACTGAATGTCAGTAATCTATCCAATAATGAAATAATAAAAATCCACCTAGAGAAAGAACATGAATAGATTAAAAATTCATATAAAAATGTAACATAATTAATTCCAAAATATGATGAAATTGATGAATTATATCATCATAATATGAATATATTCAATATTGTCACATAATAGAGTCATCGGAATAAATATAATTCTATAATATATGTTGAATTTGTAATAAAAAGGAAACAATTCATCATTTTTTTAATAGAATAGAACACTATATAATCCATAAAAATAAATAAGGTGCATAATATTATTTAAATAATTTCATTGACCATGAATAACACATATCAAAGGTTAATTATTTGTATTAAAAAAAATTTAGGCTTATATAAAACATAATGATGGAAATATGAAATATCATTGATTCTTTGAAAGGATTTTAAAAGAAATATTTTTTAATTATAAGATAAAAATAATTTCTTTTAGAAACTATTAAAGCATAAAGATGGAGTTTCATATAAAATGTTAAAGCTGGTCGATTGATCTATCCTCACCAAAAAAATAAATTTGATTTATATATTGAAAATGATCCATTAGAAATATATGAAATAATTATTTTCAAAAACAAATTTTATGAAAAGATCAAGGTGGTAGAAATTGAATTTTTTATTTTCTAAACAATAATATGGTTATAAAAAAAATTTGTGTTGATAAAATAAAAGTTTAAAATGTTTTACATTATATTGTAATAAAACAAATATTGAAAAAATCATTAGAATTGAGTAACAAAAATACATTAGAATACCAGGGAATAAAATTATGAATGACACATGTGATGAAACCAAATTAAAATTTCAATTAAACATGAATAAATTGTTAGAAATTTAGAATATGGATTAGGAGGGAATCTATTAGTAGAGAGGATGAAAATTATTCTCATCAAGGATATAGTTTTGTGAAACAAGTTTTATCATGTAAAACGATTTGAATTAAAAAGAGATTTTCAAGTAGATAGTAAGAGAAAGCTCAATTAAATAAAACATTAGTGTCGATTAAACCAATTTTGGATAATGAAGTTCAAGAGTATGTACAATAGCTTAATAAATAGAGTAAAGCTAAAAAACCCCTTATATAATTGGATCCTATTGAAATGATATCCCATTAAATAAAGAATATGATACAGTTCATAAATACTCATGAATTAATGGAATATAGTAAAATAATTTTTTTATATATTAATTATTCCATTGTAATGAAACCATGGTCCTAAATATGAAAACTTTATGAAGAATTATAATTTCATACAAGGAACCCCTGTCATTAGTTCATGAATTTTCACTAAAGCACTTGAATTTCCTATAAAAAAAGATTAACAATATTAATAAAATATTATATAAACTTTTATATATCTATAAACTATAAAAATTTTATTTATAATTATTCTCAATAAAAATTTTAGCTATTTATTGCCTATTTTCAACATTTGGTGTGTGTAATCTTGATCATTTTATCCTAGTTTTGTAATTATGGTGTTTTTCATAATTATTATTTGAAATTTAATCATTACCATATCATTAAAGGTATTTTAATTGATGATATATAATAATTTATAATCTTATAATTTCATTTAATAACTATTATTTTATTATATGTGATCATGATGTTAGGGACAAGGGCGTTTGGGTAATTTATAACAAATGAATTGTGTTGTCTCAATTATTGAGATAAATGTTTATATTACCACTATAGAAATAATAATAATAATTTACTTATTTTTATACAATATTATTTTTCCAAATCCCTCATTGGTAGAAATTTAGAGCATTGTAAATATAGGTTTTTAAACCGAGCCAAAAAAAATACTACACTCTATTTTTGAATATGGATAAGAAAGAGATTATTCTGTAACAATATCAAAATAAAAAAGTATAATGATATTATTTAAATATTTATAGTAAGATTCAGGAAAATTTTGAAGAGTTAAAACATTAAGGTAAATGAAAATTACGTGTAAATATAATGACCCAGCCTTAAGACATTGCGTAATCTTGAATTAAAAAAATAATTCACATTGAGGATCTTCTCAGTTTTGGAAGAAACTATTACATTAAGACTCAAAGATACAAATTAGGCTCTTCTACTTAGTTTCCATTATTTTAAAAAATTAAAAACTCTTGAAAAAAGGATTCATGTCTAGTTTCATGTTTTAGACAGCATGCCTTTTCCTTGATCCCATCCATGACCATATTTATCTTTAAGTCCTCTAAAAAACATTTCAAAAAATGGGATGAACGTAAAAAAGATCAGTAAGGGTTATAAAACCATGATAGAAACATTATACCAACAAATCATAAGCTTTTTAACATACCTCATGAAATCATAATATTTACGAATAACACATAGAAAACATATATCATAAAGGTAACTTGACATTGGTCCGCTGGTTTGGGCTTGTTGTCCTTAAGGATTTCGGGCCACCCAGGACATCAGGTCAGTAGGGATTTGGGGCCACCTTAATGGCCTTCAGGCCATCTTAAAGCTTCGATCCATTTGCAAATTTCCCAGAAACACTACAAAAAAAGAGAATCCCCAGAAGAGGATTCAAAGCAGGTGCACTCAAGAGAGCAAAGCCAAATGGATTTTTCATAATGATAGGGTATATATATTCCATCGGGAGCAGCCTGTGCCTGCACGGGAAGCCTAGACAGATGATCATGTGAAGGTGAAGAGCTACTATCATGATGCAGATGCTGGGGAGGGGCAGTTCCTTGTAGATAGTCTCATCGAATTTCCTAAGACCTTCGAGTCATGTAATCTATTAAGCCTACGGGCCATGTAATCTCTAAGACTAAGGGCCTTATAAGGGTTCCACCACATCCCTTGAAAGGGGGGTTATCAAAAATCAATAAAAATAAAGGCCTACTGGCCATTCAGACTAAAGGTAACTTGAGGCATACATAACATACTTACGTTGTAGCTTTCACAGCTACGTAGGGAGTTACATTTGGAATACCCATCACATTATATTACATAAATATCTTATAAGAAACATTCAAATTTACCTCTATAACATTACCCAATGCATTGGAGATCTATCTCAGGCTCACCCACCCTAGGTTTATCACGGAACCACCTGTATACGTAACAATGCCCAAGAACTATAACATAATCACAACACATAACATAAGCACAAAGGAAATATAACATTCCCACATTGAAATAACCATAAAACATTTCAATATATTGAAATAATAAATCCACTATAAAACCATTTTCAATACCAAAATACATTAAATGTGTATATGATATTAATTTTTCTTTTGAAAACAATACAGCTTTTCAAGGAAGCCAAAGATCAAATAATACTCACAGCGGCGGAAAAGGTCATTCTCGCTGCTTACATTAAAGGAAACATTCTTTATTGTTGTTTAGTAAAACACTTCATAAAAAATAATTTCTTTGAATGAAATGAAATATCAAAAGGGTTTTATACACCATATAAAATAAATTCATGTA
This sequence comes from Viscum album, assembly GCA_963277665.1. Classification (NCBI taxonomy): domain Eukaryota; kingdom Viridiplantae; phylum Streptophyta; class Magnoliopsida; order Santalales; family Viscaceae; genus Viscum; species Viscum album. Next base: position 2,027,200,753 of record OY728143.1, on the reverse strand, counting down.
GAAAACAAAATATTCCTCAATTAAAGGGGACTAAGATGAAGTCCCTTACCTTGTGTCTGACATGACCCGTTAGTTCTTTAATCTCTTTAATAATAAACTAAAGTAAATTTTTACTTTCTGGATAACATTTCTAAAGTTTATTATTCCTTTTATTTTATTTATTACCATCTTTTAAACATTATGTAATCATTTAAGTTAATAATGGTCCTTTTGTCGATATTTGGTACTTGAGTAAAAAATGTACTTCCTATAAATACAAGTAGTTCATGTGGTAAAAATTTAATTACATCCAGAATGATATTCTTTATTTAGATAACATAAATATCATATATATATATATATATTATACATTTATTTATAATAGTACATAAAATTTGTAGGTAAGAAATGAAATCCACCGTTCATGGAGATAGTAAGTCGGACGTAAGAATGAATGCTAATTTCATTTCTATTTCATATTTACTGGAATAAAAACATAATTATACATTGGTATATTATAATTCCAGTATAATATCATATATAATTTCATTAACTCAATCCTATATACGTTCCATAGAAGGCATGAATGAGTCATATCGCTTTAAGGGGGTGGTAGTCCACACTTCCTCAAATGAAATTATTGTGTTTACCCATTAATGGAAATCATAAAGGTATTAAATAAAAATGGGAAATATATAATCATAAATAAAATATAAAGATGATATATATCATATATAAATATAGTTCCATCATAATGTCTACCATGAGAGGTAGTTGGAAATTTTGGAACAATCATCGTTTCGTGAGGTAGTAGTTCGCCATCCACAGAAATAGTATGATCATTATCCATTAGATAGAGTTCATTGTATGTATAGTTATAATACTTTTTATAACAGAATTATTGTATATTGAGGATACTGGTGTTGTAATAAATGAAATTAATAAAATGAATTTTGGGGTTGGAGAAGTTAAAAAATGAAAACAATTTATGAGGAACTGTTACCATTAATTCAGGAAACTCCCTTTGGTTTGAACCAAAAGGATATCTTGAAGGGACTTATGCATAAGGTAACCCATCTCAGAGGAGTATAGGGATGTATAGAGATTAATTGGACATAGTTAGGACGTGCCAATGTCCTTAATAGGTGTGAGGAATTTGTTATAAATGATTGATTTTTATAAGGGGGAGGATGGGCTCTTTAAAAATGTGTGAAAATATTATTTTATTATATAATGCTTTTCAGTTTATAAAAGTCCAAAACCAATGAAATTATAGGGTAATATGACTGATGGTATAAATAAAATAATCCAATAATAATTGAATAGGTTTTGGATATTATTTTAATGCATAAAATCATATTTATTTAAATCATTTGTTAATGATGAAAACAATGCATCATTATTGTGTAATAAATAATTTATTTTATTTGATTTATAATAATAATAAAAAATAACCTGATGTCTTAAATCATTTTTTATTTCTAATGAATATTTATAGTAAAATATATCAATTAAATGACACCACATAAATATTAATTTATTAAATGATATTTGATTATGCCGTTTTTTCTTTTCGTAAAATTAAATAATATAATGTGCAATTGTTAGTCTTATGTGATTCAATGGGGTTCCAAAATCTACCCATGGTTTCCCATGGTCAGCCATGACTCATCCAATAAGTTTAGAACAAGTGTTAAGATAATTTTATATTATTATAATATTTGTTTACCTTGAATTACGCTATTTATCTTTAACCGTGGTAAATAAAAGTCAAAAGTTATTGTTCACCAAAATAATATTTCTATCTTATTGAACCAAATTTTATATACTAATGGAAACCATGTAATTTTTATTATCTAAATTAATTTCACAGAAGAGGTAAAATTTCATTTAAATGAAATAGTCTTCTTTTTAACTACCACTCTGTGGTTTCACTATTCATAAAAAATTGATGTTTTTCATAAAAATATCAAAACTTTAAGTTAAGATATATTTTATATTACAAATTCTAAATCAATTCATATTTTAAAAAATTCAATAAATATAAGTAGCATCAATTAATTTAAAATTAATTCATATTGTCAAAATAGAAATAATGTTTTTAAGAAATATTAACAATCAAAATAATTACACTTGTTTATGTCCAATTTCAAAGTGAAATTTATTCCAATGACAAAAAATTGGATTAAATTCTAAAAATAAAAAATAATTATACTTTAAAACCAATTAAAAAATAATATAACCATATAAATAAATTATATTAAAAGGCAGTTTTGAACGAAAATACAGTATTATCATTATTCATTAAAAATGAACTTTATCAGAAAAATACCATAAATTTACTCAAAGTAAATTTTGATTTCTTGATTCTAAAGAAGAATTTTATTTTGTCAAATATATCATATAAAAGTCACCAAAACTAGATTTAAATAGGGTTCACCATCAAAAGGTGGTAAATCGACCTGTTAAAGTGAATTATTCTTAAAATTAGATTTATTCACAATTTAAGCCTATAAAATTTATTGGACAAATGTAAAAACATTTAACAAACATATATAATCATATTTTAGTTAGTTTTATTAATTTATTCTAATACTACTACTAGGAACTATCTACCATTTAAAATAATATTTTATATTATTAGCGTCCATAATGGGATTTCAAAGAAACTCGTTGTTGCATATCTGGTACTCTATCGAACATAGAATCCCTTTTAATGTAAAATTAATATTTAATTCAAAAATATTAATAAATATGAAAATGATTTATTCTTTATTTTTATGGGATGTTACATTCTTCCACCCTTTTTGGAATTTTGTCCTCTTAATTTTATTCACTTATCAAATAATTGGGGGTATTTATCCCTCATAGCAGTTTCAGATTCCCACATTGCCTCTTCCACCATATGGTTCCTCCAAAAAACCCTTATCTAATGGATTACCTTATTCTGCAACACTTTCTCTCTGTGGTCAAGAATCTGGACTGGTTGTTCCTTATAATAGATATTTTCATCCAACTGAACTACCTCTAGACATTAAAAATGAGATGGATCTAAAATATAATTTCTGAACATTAAAACATGAAAAAAATTGTCTACCTTGCATAAACATGGAGGTAAAGCCACTATAAACACAATTTATTCAACATTCTATAGGATTTCATAAGCTCCAATGATCCTCATACTCAACTTTCCCTTTTTACCAAAACGCATCACACTCTTCCATGGAGAAACTTTGAGAAATACATGTTCACTTACCTCAGAAGAAAGATCCTTCCTTCAGTTATCCAAATAACTTTTTTACCTTCTCTGCGATGTTCTCATGTTCTTCTGAATCAACTGAACTTTTTTAGCCATCTCTTCTACCAATTTAGGTCCTGAAAACTTCATTTCACCATCTTCATCCCAAAAAACAGGAGTTCAACATCGCTTCCCATATAATGCCTCAAATGGAGCCATCTGTATAATTGAATGAAAACTATTATTTTATAAAAAATAAAACAAAGAAAGATGTTGGTCCCAAATTCCCTGGTAATCAATTGACCAAGAAAGTAGCATATCCTCCAAGGTCTACATTTTTCATTCAGACTGCCAATCTGATTGTGGATGAAAAGTTCTAATGAAATTTAATTCAGTACCCAATAACATCTAAAGGATTTTCAAAAAGTAATAAGTAAACATGGGATCTCGACCAGATAGAATGGAGAGGGGAACACCATGGAACCTGAATACATCTTTAACATACAACCGAGAAATTTTATCTAAAGAAAAATTATCTCAAATAGGAATGAAATTAGTAGATTTCGTCAATCGTTCGATAATAACTCAGATTGTATTATTACCTCGAGATATCTTTTGTAATCATACAATGATGTCTATGGATATATTTTCCCATTTCCACTATGGCACCAGTAAATAATGAAGCATCCCTTTTGATAACATCCGCTCTTGTTTAACCTATTGACAAGTCAAACCCTTCACAATAAAATCAGTATTATCTCTTTTCATTCCACCCCACTAGTAATACTCCCAAAGATCTCTATACATCTTAGTAATTCCAGGATGAACTGAAAATAGAAAACTATGATCTTCACATAAAAACTCATTCTTCAAATATGAATCACAAGGCACTCATAATCTATTTTCAAACCTCCCTATAAAATCATTATCAATGTGAAAATCTGTAAACATACCCTTCTGAACCAACTCTACCTTTTTTTGCAACTCATTGTCTTCTTTCTGCGCTTGCATAATTCTATTTGATAGGGATGGTCTCCCTAACACCTGAAACAATACAGAGTGAATTTCCTGCACCCACAACTTCTATTCCAAAGATTATCATATCAGAAACAAATGCTTCCCATTCCAAACGAAGCATGGTTAATGAAGCATTACTTTTTAGACTCAAAGCACCACCAATTTATTTTCTTTTCCCAAATGGTAATGGATTATGGAATTATAATCCTTGATTAATTCTATCCACCTCCTCTGTATGATGTTCAATTATTATTGAGAGAATATATAAATTAAACTTTTTTGTCATTATATATTTCACATTTTACTATGTACAAATGATGCCTCTAAATTTTTAAATAAAAAACAATAGCAGCTAATTCCAAATCATGTGTAGGGTAATATAACTCATGAGGTTTCATCTGGCATGAAACATAATAAATTACCTGATCATTCTGAATTAGGAAACAACCAAGTCATTTCAAAAAAGTGTCAGTATTGATAACAAATTCACCATCTTTGGAAGGCAGTTTCAAAATATGATAATTCACCAATCTTCATTTAAATTCCTAAAAACAATCATCACATTATTTTGTTCAGATGAACTTAACATCTTGCCGAGTTAACATATACCATGGACTTGATAACTTTTAAAACATTTCAACAAACCTCCTGTACTAACCTTACAAACCAAGAATACTATGGATCTTGGTTATATTTGTGGGTGTTAGCCATTATTCAAAAACTTTAGTTTTAGAAAGATCAACAGTTCTGCCATTTTTTTAAATAATGTGACCAAGGAAAGAAATTTGTTGTTATGAAAACTGACACTTGCTGAATTTACCAAACATTTTTTAATGTTTTAAAGGAAATACTTAAATGACATTAATTCTCCACTTTTCTTTTAGAATAAACCTAAATATTTTCAATGAAGAAAACCACAAATGTATCCATAAACTGAAGGAAAATTCAATTCATATGATCCATGAATATAGCAGGTGCATTAGTTAACCCAAAAGGCATAACCACACATTCATAATGGCCATATCTAGTACGAAACATGGTCTTCAGAATGTCTTCTTCCTTTACATTCAACTGATGGAACCTCAACCTAAAATCAATCTTCAAAAAATATTATTCTCTGTGGATCTGATAAAACAAATCATCGATATGAGGCAAAGGATACTTGTTCATAATAGTGATTGTATTCAATGATCTATAATATATGCAAATTCTAATTGAACCGTATTTATTTTTATCAAATAAGACAGGGGCACCCCATGGTGATGTGCTAGGTTTAATGAAACCTTTATCTAATAACTCTTGCAATTTCTTTTTTAATTATAAAAGTTCAATTTGAGCCATTCGATAAGGGGGTTTTTTAAATGGATTAATATTAGGAAATTAGTCAATAGTAAATTCAACTTCTAGATTAGGTATAATACCAGGAAACACATTGGGAAAGACATCAAGGTACTCATTTACCACTGCCACATCATTAATCTGAATAGTTCTTTTGTTTTCAACAATATGTGCAAGGTAACAATAATTTAAATCTTTTAATAGTTTCTCAGCTTCTTGATATGTTATAAAATGTAACGGTTAATTATTGTACACAAACTGAAAATATTTCTAAAAACAAACCTCTTTAGCTCTACAGTCAATATTTTCATGGTAAACAGAATGTAAATCCTTACACAAAATAACATAAAACTCTACTTGAGGCAAAACAATAAGGTCTGTCGGTATATTATTTCTTCACACAAGGATATGAAGGTTCTTATAATTTTTTTTGTCTCAATGTTTCCCACCCAGTGCTTTTATAATAAGAACAAGATTCATATCTTGAGATGGAATTCTTAATTTACTAGAAAACTTATCAGAAATGGAATAATGTGTAGACCCTGAAGCAAACAACACATTGGCATAATCTTAATGAAAAAGGTGTACCTAATACTACTTCATTTCATGGCCCAACATATGATAAAGTAGTTGCAAAGGATTTCAACACCCATTTCTGCTTTTTTTGGCAGCTATCCCTCAATTGATTTCTTCGTTGGACCGTCATTGGTATAATGACCCATTTCATTGAACTTAAAGCATCTTACTGATTGTAAATCATATTTTTCCTTACCATTACCATGATCTTTTTCAGTGAAATTACGAGCCTTATGTCCCATTTTACCACATCGGTAGCACTTACCAGAATTCAAAATACATTCCCCATCGTGATTTTTACCAAAATCATCACAAACTATAAACATAAGTTTCTTACCATCAATCTTTTTGAATAGTTCTTCACTTTCATCTGGCACCTCAACCTGTTTTTATGTTGTTTTTCAAAGAACACTTGATCCTTAGAAAACTCCATTTTCACAATCTCTTCATGTCGAACAAGTTTTTCAAATCATTTGATTTCATGATAAGATAAATCCCTTCGATACTTTGGCTTTAATCCTGAGTAAAAATTGTTTATTTTACAATAAAGATCTCGTATGAAATTTGAATCATACCATACCAGTCGAGTGAATTTTTCTTCATAAGTAGCCACTGATTCATCCTCCTTCTTCAATTCCAGGAATTTTTTTTCCATCCTAAGATGAACCACCATAGTAATATATTTCTCTAAAAACATACCTTTGATTTCATCCTAATAAAGATCATCAATCTCCTCACTATCCATGATATTGTTCACCATTAACCTTCACTGATCTGCTTCACCTTCAAAACGGTAAATAGAAAGACTAACCTTTTGATTTTTTGAACAACCCATGACATCAAAAATCTTCTCAAGTGTTTTAATAAACCCTTCTTCTAGCACATGGTCAGATGATCATCAGAATTATGGGGGATGCTGCATCATGAAATTCTCTACTACTGACATGTTCCTATGCGGTTGATCTGGATGATCTCGTGCATGGATACCACCACCATTTATAGCCTGATTCAACTGTTCCATCACTACAAAAAAATTGTTCAGTTCTTGATTCCAACCATCTTAGGTTGATAATTTGGAAGGTTTTCTTCCTACTGATCTCATCCCATCATAGCTACCATGATTCCTCTTCCGAAAACCATTCTGAATAGAGAAATATATTAGGCAAAGCAACATTGTAATCTGTAAATACTCTATCATTTCAATCTTAACCTAAATTAATTTATGGACATGAATTTAACAATATTCTAACTCTTAATGTTTTCTAAACCAACCTATGATACCAAATATAAAGACCCATCCTTAAAAAATTACTTAATCATGAATTAAACAAATAATTCAAATTTTAGATATTTTCAGGTTTAGAGTTTTAGAGAATTAGGCCAAAACTATAACATTATGTCTCAATGATACAAAGTAGACACTTCTACTTCATTTCCATTTTTTAATAAAATAAAAACTCTTGAAAAATAGAGATATGCCATGTTCCATGTTTTAGACAACATGATTTTTCCTTTATCATGTCATTAGCCTTATTCATCTTTTAATCCTGTGAAAAAACATTTCAAAACATGGGATGAATATAAAAATATCAGTAAAGGATATAAAAAAAGAATGAAACATTAGACCATAAAAAATAACTTTTTAAAATACCTCATGAAATGAAGAGATTTGTGAATAACTTATAGAAAGCATAAATCATATAGAAATCTTATGGAATACATAACATACTTACGTTGTAGCATTCACAGCTACGTAGGGAGTTACATTTGGAATACCCATAGAATATACCCTAAATATCTTTGGAGAATCATTCACGTTTACCTCTGTAACATTTCCCAATTCATTGGATAGCTATCTCGGGCTCAACCTCCCAAGGTTTATTATGGAACCACCCGTATACGTAACAATTCCCAAAAACCATAACATTATCATAACACATAACATAAGCATAAAAGAAAGATAACATTCCCACATTGCCATAACAACATAACATTTCTTGATTTGGAAATAATAAATCCATTCTAAAACCTATTTTCAATTCCAAAATACGTAAAAAGAGTATATGGTATTTATTTTTCTTTTGAAAACATTAGGACTTGTTAAGGAAACCAAAGATCAAATAATACTCACAACGACGAAAAAGGTCGTTGTCACCGATTACGTTAAAAGAAACATTATTTTTTGTTATTTAGTAAAATTAATCATCGAAAAAGATTCAATTTGAATGAAATGAGAATTAAAAAGTGTTTTAAACATGATATAAAAGAAATTCATGTAGAAAAAAATATGACTCTATGTAAGGGGATTGAGATGAAGTCCCTTACCTCTTGTTTGACATGACTTGTTCATTGATTAATCTTACGAATAATAAACTAAAGATAATTTCTACTTTCTTAAGAACCCTTCAAAAGTTTATTATTACTTTAATATTACTTATTACCATGTTATTAATATTATGTATTCATTTATGTAAATTATGGTCATTTTGTCGATATTTGGTAGTAGAGTAAAAAATGAAATTCTTATTATTAAAAGTTGTTCATGTTGTAAAACCTTAACTATATACAGAATGATATTCATGATTTATATATCATATATATCTAGTATATAAATATATTTATAATTGTACATAACATTTTTATGTAAGAAATGAAATCCACCGTTCATGGAGACAGTAAGTCTTACGTACGCATGAACACTACTTTCATTTATATATCATATTTAATGCAATGAAAACATAATGATATGTAGGTATATTATAATTCCAGTATAATATCATATTTAATTTCATTAACATTATCTTTTATATGTTCGACATAAGGAATGAATGAGTAATTTCCCTTTTATGGGGCAGTAGTTCACACTTCCTCAACTAAAATTATCGCATTTAACCATTTATGGAAACCATAAAGGTATGATATAAAAAAAGAAATACAGAAGAATAAATAAAACATAAACATAATATATATCATATATAAATATAGTTCCATTATAATGGCCACCATGTGATGTGGTTGGAGATATTTGAACAATCGTTGTTTTGTGAGGTAGTAGTTTGTCGTCCACAGAAACAGAAGGTTCGTTACCCATTAGATGGAGGTGTGTGTAAATGTAGTTTGAATTATTCTCATAACAAAATCCTAGTAAATTGAGGATACTGGTTTTGTTATAAAATAATAGAATAAAAATAGTTTAGGGTTGGAGAAGTAAAATAAAAGAAAACAATTTAAGAGAAACAATTACTTATAATTCAGGTAACTCCATTTGGTTTGAACAAAAGGACCTCTGGAAGTGCCTTCTGCCTAAGGTAATGATTCTAGGAGGAGGAGAGGGATGTATAGAGACTAATTTTTCCGAGGATGTACAAGCCCAGGGTATTGAGAGGTGAGATGAATTGTTTATAATTGAGGGATTTTTATAAGTGGGAGTAGGGGCTCTTTAGGAAAGTGTGAAAATATTATTTTATAATATAATGATTTTCAGGTTCTAAAAGTCAAAACCTAATTAAAGTCAATGATAATATTGCTCATGGTAGAAATAAAGTCATACAAAATTAATTGGAATAGTTTTGGATATTATTTTAATCTTTATAATTTTATTTATTTAAATCATTTATTCACGAGATATATACTGGATCATTATTTTGTCACAAATAATTTAATTTATTTGATGTATAAAAATTATAAAAAAAATACCATGATGTAGAAAATATGTTTATCTTTATAACTAATATATATAGTCAAATATATCAATTATATTACCCCACATAAAAATTTATTTACTAAAATATATTTGTTTATGTCATTTTTGTCTTTACATTAAATTAAATAATATAAATTGTCATTATGACTCTTATGTGGCTCCCTGGAGTCTCCAAATAGCCCCATGGATGCCCATGGTTGGCCATTACTGATCCAATAAATTTAAGACAAGTGTTAAGATGATTTTATATTATTATAATATTTTTTTATCTTAAATTACCCTATTTACCTTTAACAGCGGTAAATAAAAGTCAAAAGATACTATTCACCAAAAAATATTTTCATCTTATTGAACCAAATTTTACTTAATAATAATAACTATATATGTCGGATTTTCTAAATTCAATTCTCAGATGCTATAAAATTTCATTTAAATGAAAAATTCACCTTTTTAACTACAACTCAGTGGTTTCACCATTCATCATAAATTGACGTTTTTCAGAAAAATTTCAAAAATTCAGCCTAATATATATTTGATATTATAAATTAAAAAACTATATCTATTTTACCAAATACAATACAAAGAATCTGAATTAATTAATTTAAAATTAAATCCTGTTTTCAAACCAAAAAACATGTTTTTAGGAAATATTAACTATCAAAAGATTGACAGTTGTTTATGTCCAATTTCAAAGTGAAATTAATTACAATGAACAACGTAGGATTAAATGATAAAAATTTAATATAATTACACATTAAAAAAATTAAATATATAATCTATCCATTTAAATAAATTAGATTAAAAGGAAGTTTATAATTAAAATAAAATATTTTTAACTATTCATTAAAAAATGACCTTTATCAGAAAAATACCAAAAATTTACTAAAAGTAAATTTTGTTGTCCCAATTCTAAGGAATAATTTTATTTTTTCCAATAGAACATATAAATGTGTCCAAAATTAGATTCAAAGAGGGTTCTCCACCAAAAGCGGTAAATCGACCTTTTAAAGAAAATTAGGTTTAAAATTAGATTCATTTGAAGTTAAGCAACTAAAATTTCTTGGATAAATGTAAAAAATTTAATAAACATAAATAATCAAATTTTAGTTAGTTCTATACATTTTTCAATTATCTATTATTTATTATAATACTTATAGAATTATAGATTCATATTTATAAAATATGAATCAATATATAAATAAGATATAAATTAAATAAACCATTTCAATAACTTTATCTGAATGTTGGGTAAGAATAAATGGTGTCTTTCATGAAGGTGTTAGTCTGCACACCCATGAGTGACATTTTCAATTTTTTTATTAAATTAGGTGTGAATAAAAATGGATATTCAATCAATATAATATATTTTTATTTTATTATTTATTATGATTCCATTTTATATATATAATGAGAATGGGTTTGGATGAGGGTTTATGTGAAAGGTTAAGAATGTATGTTTAAGGGTAAGTAATACTTACACAGTTCATTTTGATCTACTCTTGAAGAATCTATAATAAATATTGGACTTAAAGAAATATTATGAGGATTGGGGTAAGGGAACATATATAGTGGGGATATGGTATGTAAACTATGGAGTTTAAAATGATAATTCTGTACTAAAGGTGTGTCTAGATATTATAGGAAGTAAACTACATGTTTTTGTGATATATAGAGAATATCATTGGAAATGAGTGTTATTTATGTGGTAACAATGGAATTTTATGATAGTTAGGTGTGATATATGGGTAAATGATGGTGATGCATGTATTTATGAAATTAATACCCAAAGAAATTTATTCTGTATTGTCTATTTTTTAAATTTATTTGGTTAAATTTTAAAACCATTAGATTACCCAGTTCAATATTTATTAATATTGATTAAAATCAACCCTTGGTCATTATTTTATTTCTAAAAAATAATAAGACAATTATTATTAAATTTAAGCATTATGAACCATGATTTAAAATCCATCTAATCTAATTTAATTTATAAATATGGGAAAATTAACTTTTGTCTTAAAACAAATAATGTATCAAAAAACTATTATTGTGGAAAATATGGTTTAAATTATTATGGGTTTTAAATTTTATATTAATTTTAATACTAATTAAATGAGTTTTAATTTATGTGAATATATGTTTAAAAATAATGCAATTTTTTTATTTTAAAATATATACATTTATATTATAATGAAAAATACATCTAGAAAAGTATCATTCTTTTAAAAATAACAGTTTTACTATGGTAATAATTATTTTTAACAGTAACTTAAGTCAATTAATAAAAAATAAAACTACCCCATTCGTTAATTTAGAAACTATGACACAAAAAATTAAATCTTTTTAGATGATATGATTTCTATAATTGATAAAAATCTATTTTAATATAAGATCTGATAAAATATAATTTTTAAAGAAACACTTCTCCTCTATGAATAAAATAAAATTATTAATTTCTTATTAATTTCTATTGGATAGATATTAACATATATTATCTAATATATTATCAATAATATCAATTTTAATTTTTATTTGTCCTTAATATAAAAAACATCATTAACAATGAAAATGTTTTTTTATAAAAAAATAACTTTAATCTAAAAAAGAATTTTTTTTCTTATTTTGATTTAATTATTAAATCATAACAATAAATTAGTATTAATAAGTACATAATATTTAATATTAAGTTAGATTTTTATTTACCCATAAATTCAATAGCCACATTTTAATAGTTATATAACATGAAATAATTCATTTGATTTTTTTCACATTTTTATAATGATATGTAAAACAATAGGTTTTAAAGGAAAATATACAATTTTAATTCTTGGGGTATTACATTATGCATGAGAATCATCCATCATCACAACTACAGTTGTGAGAAATATTATCCTACTACAAATAAGTATTTCTTCAATGCTCACATATATCATCCAAATAAACCATCTCCAGAAAAATAACATTTTATGTACCATAAAATGAATATTCCAATATAAAAAATTAAACAAGCACCTTAAGCTATTCCATACGAACATTAGGATGAACTTTATGAAATCAACTATAATTTATTTCCATATAATTTTTTTTCACTACCCATTTAATAAGGATAGAGGTAACTAATATATTACCAAATGAACCCTATTAAAACCACTCATCTTTAAGAAGGCATCAAATTAAAATTAAGTTATTTTTTTTCCGAAATATAAATATTGATTTCTTCCTTAGGATTCATTAACACATCTTTACAATCTCTCATGACTTCATAAATTATAAGTATAAATAATCCCCACAATTATTTCACCTATTTCGTGAACACGTAACACATCCTATATAACCATAAACATGAACCTTACCATGTCTACCTTATGATGTATACATTACATCATCATGTATATATGTGGTTATGATAGTTTAAATCCCTAAAAAAGAATTAATGCACAACTGATTTACATATATGAATCCATGTATGATATGTGGGACCATATTTTTATCTGTAATTATTCCTCACTGAAGTATAGAATATAAAGATAACATACAACTCCAAAATTGGATTGATTTATAACAAATACTGGTGTGAAAAAATACAAGTAATTTGAGGATGGGACCCAAGATGATGTTTCTTCATCATCCATATGGATTTGTTTCATTTAATTTAACATCACTTGCATCACATTCCTCCATATCAAACTATTATTTGAATCATTTGAAGATATATATATATATCAATACAACATGATGTGAATATTAATTTCCCTAGGATACACCCCAAATTAAAACCATTATCTCATGGTTCTACCTTATATTGTGGATGTTTCCCTTATTCAGTTCCAACTTCTATATAGAACATTCTATAATCATTCTAGTTCACATCCACATGGTATCTCAGAAATATTATTGATATTCCCATTTGGGGCTACCATTGATATTTTAAAAAATATTCATTATGGGAGGAATCAATATTTATATAGGCCTTAGTGGTTTCCAATTTCTTATACCTATGTATATTTTATTTTACACACATTTTTTTCAAAAATTACCTCAGACTCATCTATATATTTTTATATAATTATATACATATCACTCATGATAAAAAATGTACGGAAAGTCAAAAATATATACAAATTATATTTAAAAATATTACATGGATCTCAAAATCTACTTGTGAAATTATTTTCAAATTTCATTTTCTAATCTTATAAATTACCATATATTATAAAATATTTAATTTTATCAAACCCTCTAATCACCATTTTCATCTTGAAAATAGATTTATGATAATATACTATAAATAACTCATATCAGTTCAATGACCTGAGGTAGTTAATTGATTATCATATAATTTTAAAATAATAAAGCCTTTTATTTGGAACTCCAAATATCTTCTCAAAATTAATGGGGACCCCATATTCCATCTACAAAATTATTTATCCACACATATTGATAATATGTAAATTAAATTCATATATATTAATACTCATTCATAATAATAATAAAAAATGTGTTCAATGAATACCACCCTTGAAGAGGATAAATTGGAATATAGAGGATTCAAATCTATGGATAAATCCAAATCCCACATAATATTTAACGAGTTAATGTAAGATTACTTGACCCCTTATATAAGTCATTTGGGATATATCACTTGCGTACATTTTATTGTGTCATTGGTTCTAAAAACCAATAATAAAACACATTTTGAACCATCATTTTCGATGAACAAAATTCATCATGAACAAGGATCCCATAGTAAATGATTCACTTGGTGAAAAATACTTTGAGGTGGGAATATAATATCAACATGAGAGTTCTATTTAGATATAATTTTATATGAATTCTAATATTCTCATAACTCTTATATGAAATTTTTGACATTACCCAATTTTTTTTTTATATTTTAAATCAGTATCTTATTATTTGAATTAATTTACACTTGTTTTATTAAAATTTAACCTGGACTACAATGATGATCACAATTATTTATTAGTGGATTAAATCTAATTAAGGGTGTCACACCAGGATTTTAAATTCCATGCTTTGGTTTAAATCCTCTTCTGTTTCTTAGCTTCCTCTCCGTTTCTGGGTGTACCATGTTTAAACATTTTGTGTCACTTGTCATACTATTCTATGACCTTGGTATTAGTGGTTTTGTTTGGTATTTTTAATTAAATTTCTTAAAAGGAATTTTATGAGGTTTTGGTGTTTTGGAGTTGGTTATTGACACTTCTAGTGGCACCACTTGTGTGGTATGTGGTTGATATGGTTTGTACCATTGAGTTGGATGAGTCTTTGGGTGATAAGGTGGTTTTATATTGGGTATGTTTCTCCCATTTTTGTGGCATATATTTACCCCAAGGTTTTCCCCTTGGACCCCACTAATATTTGAGGAAACAAATCACTTTTTGGGTGTCCCGAACAAGCAGTAAGGTTTTACCACGAGGTTCCATACCATATAAGAAAACTGTGAAGGTTTGTCTAGCTCATTAATTTTTTTTTGAATTTCTAATTTTTCCCTATCGAAAATAAATATAATCCTCCCCATTTCTCCCCCTTTCAACCCCAGAATCCATGGGAGGTCTCCATGTACCCCGAAGCTTCTATGGAACCCATTGTTGATGGAGTTTTTTATGGGGGAAACATCTTTATCATGAATGTATGTCCTTCACTCTTTGATTTCTCCTCTTTACATTAGGATTTTTTACTCTTTATTGAGTTCAAAATTTTCAAGATACTAGGGTTCATACCCATGTTTTATCTTCTTTTCATTTGGGTGAAATATTGGGGTTTTAGGTTTCTTTTACCATCATTGTGGTGGACGATGGTGCGGTTGATGCTCCACAACATGATTTGAGGGTTTCGAAAATTTTAGTTGGTGGTTGCATGTTTAAATAGTTATTGTTGAGTTAGATTTTAGTATTTACCCATTTTTTATATTACTCATATGTTCTGTGTGCTGTAGAAATAATTTATGGTTGATTTAGTGAAGCATTTTATTTTATAGTTGTATTTTTGTCTGAAGTGTGTATTTTTTAAATGTAATTCATGTGATATATCATGTGGTTGTTTTATAAAATGTGAAAAGGGATTTATTAGTTGTTGAAAGGGGATGAAAATTTTGGTTTGTTAATGTTTTAGTGTCAGGTGGGCCTAAAAAGGTGGTTTTGAATAGGTTCTATGTGAAAACCCATGATGTACTTCTTGAATCTGTTTTATGAAAAGGTTTTTTTTTCAAGTCAATCCTTTTTGTTATTATTTGAGGTAAATTTATTACAATTGGGGGTGATTTAATAAATTTTTAAGGGATGAAAATTCTATTTTGGATTGGTTTTGGTATGATTTTAGCATAAAAAGTGGTTTTTGAAATGGGTTTTATGTGCAATGCTTAGGTATACTCCTTATAATTGTTTTATGAATATTTTCAATGGTTAATGATTTATGTAATATGCGAAAAAATATTGTAAAACTGTTTTGGATTGGGTAAATTAGGAAATTGATCATTTTAAATGTGAAACGGGCTGTCATGTGATGTTTATCATCGTGGAAATGTTTAAAAAAAATACTTAACAGATTTACTTAAATGTGAAAGAGATGTGAACATGAAGTGGGCTGTTTTGTCTGTGTTTTATGTGATTTTTAGCATCTTGGTAATGGTTTTATAAAATTTTTAAAGGGTGTGTTGAATTATGAAAGATATGAAAAATCTGTTGTGGGATATTTTTGGTGTGAGTATGATATAAAAATGCATTTGAATGAAAAATGGATTTTGTGGATTGTGTGATGTAAATGTGGGATTTTGGTGATTGTGTGGTGTGTAAATGATATTTGAATGTGAAAATTATTTTTCATGGCTTTTGAACTTGTTTGATCCTAGGAGGGAAACCCATGTATCTAGGTGGGTGGACTTGTACTAGTATGTTAGTTATCTCATGGGATTTGGCCTTGGATTCACATAGAAAGAATGATGCTTACAACACTAACTAAATTATTATAATGATGATGTTAAAAGACCACTAGTTTAGGGGTATGTTTCCTACTAGTGGCTCATGCACGTGAAAAAATATTTGGGATGGTTACTTTTACCTTGATAGAAGGTACCTGGGACCCACAACGAGCTAGTGCCTTGGGGTTATTCATGTTGCTTGTGCTCATTAGATACTTTTTACAACCCATAAGAAAATGGTATATTGGGATGTAAAATTCAGTATATTTTTCATTTATATTAAATGTGTTGATTATTTAATTTATCCCAATTGTAAATTATTAGTATTTAAAGTTTCGTTTTGCAGAAATTGTAGCTTGTATTGCATGATTTGAAAACATTCGTGCTTTTTGTCTCTAAATGTTTGTCAAATTGAATCACTTTCTGGTGGTATCCTTATGGTCTTCATCTCACACCCTACATACACCTTTGGTTGTATTTGGACATGCTTATTTTGTGTCACAGGTTTGGGTATAAGTTTTATGACATCAATTCGGGATTTTAGCGATCCATCATGATGCAGTGTTGTGGAGATGGCTTGAGGGTGGTGTCTCTTGCCAGGTTGAGGTTATGGGGATTTCTTTTATTTTTATTTTTCCAATTTAATGGTCATTAAAAATTGTTCAAAATAGTGTAATTCAATTCTGAATAATATTAAAACATTTTTTGGATTGAAAAATACTTATTTTTTTCTTTGTTATATTTTTTGTTTTATGTTTATAAGTTTTGGTAAATCATTCACAAATTTATATTTTTTATACCCAAATACTTGTTCCAACTCGTGGGGATTGGGAACACCCTTTTGTCCTTGCCACAGGCCAGCTCGAGTGCCGATTTTAATGGAGACACAATCTGGTTCATTAAAAAAATTATATAAGAAGAGGTTCAGGTTAAATATTTGTGTAATTCTATTTGGGGAATAGTCTGGAGATTATAGAATTAGGATGGTCAGGACTTGGAATTCAGGTTATTGGTAGTCGGCCTAATCACCACACCTCTTGAAAAAATTCAAGTCACCAGGGTATGTCGGAACTTATTTGAGTCATTGGGTTTTTCTTGGTTTGATGAAGATTTGTGGAAATGAAAAGAGAGTTGGGTTAATGGTCTCAGTGGTTTCGTTGGTCCTGGAAATCAATTTGGAGCCAGATATATTTAACTTGAATATTCTCTGTGATAGTTATTTTATTATAACATGGATATCAACCATATGTACAAGTCACCCACCAAAGCTACTTTCCCCTTGCATTGTCTCATGTCCTTTAGTTTTGAAATCTTGGATGTTTGGTTTTAAAGAAAAAAGTACATGGTTTTAAGAATCATAGAGTTTTTGTGAAATTATTTTCTAATAAATATGGAATGGATAGATTTATAAAATACTTTAACTTAATTTTCATAAGTGTTTTGAAACTGAAAATGGTATGTTTTCACCTCTTTTGAAAGCCGGAAATTGTGTTAAAGCTGGTTTTGAATAACTATTTGCAATTGTGTTTTCTAAACTGTTGAAAGGTTTTTTAATGGGATGAGATATTTTTAAATTAGTATTTATAACATGAAAGTGTGTTTCCATTTGAACGAATATTCCTTTATAAAAATTTTGGTAAGCGGTAATTTGGTATTTTGACATCAGGGTTAACGGTCCTGAGAAAAAGGAAGTATTGGTTGACTATTTTGATTTTGAAAAGTGTAAGGCATTATTGTTTTAACCATTGGTATCTATATGAGGGATAACATGCATGAGGTTATATGTGATGATGGATGGTTAATGGCACTACTGGATGAGTTTTGGGATGGATATAAGGAGGGTCTTGGTATAGTATAGAAACATTCATGTGTAAGGCCCATGGTGTACCATTGGTGGATACTCTAGCCGCTGAACTGATTATTTTCAAAGAGATGATTCTAAAGGAAAAAATGATTCCTTGATGACTGGTTTGGGAAGGTGTGTAATATTTGTTTTTGGTAATATTGATGTTGTGTGATGTTTTGAGTCCATGAACCCCTCTTGTTTGTACTATGTTTTTGGATTGTGTTTGGTTGGTATGATGGGTTGATGAGCTGGTTAGTGATCTCCTCGGAGAGATGATTCAGGATGGAATTACAGTGGTTTCCTTCATGTATTTCGATATGGTTTGTGATATATCTTGAATAATTTACCATGTTGGTTAGGGCATTCGATTCCATCATTGGATAAGGAATTTCCCATTAAGTGTTAGTGCATGACTGAAGTGCAACCCAGATTTTTTCGTTATGGGAAAATCCTCTAGTTGACCAGTCTAGGGAATCTTTTTACAATCATTGTAGCATTAGTCGACACCATTTCCTTTAGTCAATTTTTGGTTCTTCATGTAGTGGGAGACTACTCATAGAAGGTTTAAATAATCCTTAGTTTCTTAAGCTACTTGATTTTTTGATGGTGGAAGTGGTGTGGGGTTGTTATTGTGGATTAGTGTCTGGATGGTGTACAAGAGGAGCTCTGGGTCATTCATAGTCTCTATGATGTATGAGTTCATGTTAAACCACCAGTGTGGGAAATCAGGTCATGAAAGGCTATTAGGGACACTTTCATGAATTTTGTGAATTTTGGGGATGTAGTATAAGGTCCCCTCCCATGGATGGTCTCTATTAGCCACAATGGTTATGTTCATTGACGTCTTGAGATATCGTGTTCTTGTTTGACCATAAAGGTATATGTCGTGAAATCCTATGAGAGTCTTTGAGATGTTGTGAGTACTTCTGTTGTGGGGAAAACAACAAAATCCTCCATTCTAGAGGAAGGTGTTTATATGTTTTCATTATTCTGTTGTTTCTCACCTAAAAAAAGGTGTAATGTGTGTGCATCTTCTAAGCCCTTATTTTAGTGAAATGTTGGGTTTAATTAAAGTGTGTTTCCGAATGTATTATGTCATGGTATACCCATATTAGGTAGTGATGTAGTTTATTGCAGTATCGGAGGACGGATTTTTGTTCTGGGGTTTGCAAATCCTAACTGTGAGGCCGAAGATGCTTCAATAATTTGACTTCCAACCATAGGTCCTGGAGAGAAATTGGTGCATAGTTAGGTGGAATCCTAGGGTCATTTAAACCCTTGTACAATGTCATATCCTCAGTATGAAAGATAGTGAATAGATTAAAACTCTGTTGTAATCATGGTTGAGCACACAGTTTGTGCAAGATTAGTAGAGACCGTGTGCTAGGAAGCCACGATGAAAGAATAATATGCACGGTTAGCACATGACATCCCAAACAATGCGGACTAATCATGCAGTCGTCCTAACTCATTTAGTTTTGGGATCATTCCATACCAGACCATTTTGGTCAGTTAATAAGGTTGGATCTTATGGTGTGGAGACCCACAAGGAATTTTATATATGTTCTTTTAGAAAGGTCTAATGAGAGTTTACCCATTGTACCTGGGAGTCCATTCTAGCCTCCCCTAGTTAGTTCCCTAATCCTGTCACAGGATATTTTGAGTTGTCTCTTGTATTGGGGAGGCCATTTGTTTCTCCCCATAGTAGTAAATCAAATTTGTCCAAGGTATTTTCTCGGTGGTAGGTATTCACATTTGGAGCTATCTAACTACCACCATTTGTTTTGGGTAAATTTTGAGACTATAGAGCACCCATCGGTTTAGTTAATGAAATTTATGTTTGACCTTGTTAATTGTTGTTGTTCAATTTGGTAAGTTTCTTGAGTCTTGTTCATATAGTGTTTGATGATTTTTCCTTTTTGGATGATTTTTGAATGTGCTTGACTATTTTAGTAATGTGGTGTATGTTTTGGTTTGTGATAGTATTCCATCATTAATTGATCACTGGAGGTGTCTTGGCCTTTGGGGGCGAAACATGGAAAGAGAGTGCATTTTTGTTTCTCAGTTGGGTTTGGTTTTTTTTATTGGGCCTTTTTGTGTATTTCTGGGTGCATAAATCTTTATGGTAGATATATTTGTCACACCTCTATTTTCAATTCCATTCTTTGGTTTAAATCCTCTTCTGGTTCGTAGCTTTCCCTCATTTTCTAGGTGTACCGGGTTTAAAATTTTTGTGTCTCTTGTGGTACTAATATATGAATTTGATATTAGGGGTTTTTATGGACTTTTTTACATCTCTTTATTCAATGTAATGTTAGGAGGTTGTGGTGTTTTCGATTTGGTTTAGTGACCCTCCTAGTGTCACCACTTTTGTGGTAAGTTGTCGACGTGGTTTGTAGCATTGAGTTGGATGAGTCATAGGGTGAAATGGTGGTTTTCTTTTGGGTATTTTTCCCCTATTATTGGCCTATATTTACCCCTAAGATTCCTCCTTGAACCCCCAAAAATTGGTGTAATAACATCACATTTTGGGTGGCTATAACAAGCCACGCAGTTTGGTCGCACAATTCCAAATCGTGTGGGCATGCCATGCATGTGTGTCCAGCTCATTAAAATATTTTGGAATTTCCAGTTTAGCCCTCTAATAAATAAACCTAATCTGCCCCATTTCTCCCCCATTATACCCCATCATCCATGGGAGGTCTCAAAGATCCAACAAGCATCCATGGAACCCATGTTTGATGGTGTTTTTGATGGTGGAAACATCAAAATAATGAAAGTAAGTCCTCCTCTCTTTTATTTCTACCATTTACATAGGTATACTTTTAAACATTCTTTAGTTATAAATTTTCCAAATACTATGGTTCGTACATAGGGTTTATCGTCTTGTCATTGGGGTGAAATCTAGGGGTTTAGGTTTCTTTTACCTTCCTTGTGGTGCATTGATGGTGCGATTAATGTATCACACCAAGATTTGAGAGTTTAGACAATTTTGGAAGGTGGTTCCATGTGTAAAGAATTATTGATGATTTATAATTCTGTATTTAGTCATTTTCTATATTAATCATACGTTTTTTGTAGTGTGAAAACTTTTTATGATTGATTTGGCGAAGCATTTAAGTTTATAGTTTCATTTTGGTTTGAAGTGTGTATTATTCCAATGTAATTCTTGTGACATATCTTGTGGTTGTTTTATAAAATGTGAATGGGATTTATTAGTTGTTGAAAGGGTCTATAAATTCGGTTTTTTTAATGTTTTAAAATAATGTGTGCCAAATAAAAGGATTTTTGAATGGGTTCTATGTGAAAAACCTTGATGTACTTCATGAAAGTGTTTTATGAAAATGTGTGTTTTTCAGGTCTATTTTTGTGGAATTATTTGAGGTATATTTATAACACTTGGAGGTGTATGAATAAATGTTCATAGTTATTCTAATTATTTTTTGGATTGGTTTTGGTATGCTTTTGGATTAAAAAGAGTTTTTTGATATGGGTTTTATGTTCAAATCTTGGGTATACTCCTTAGAATTGTTTTATGAATGTTTTGAATGGTTTAATGATCTATGTAAGAGGTGAAACCATATTGTAAAACTATTTTGGATGGTGTATATTCTGAAATGGTTTATTTTAAATTCTAAATGGGATTTCATGTGATGTGTATCATCTTGGAAAAGTTTTATAAAAATGTTTACTGGATTTAGTGAAATCTGGGGGATTTGTGAATGTGATGTGGCCTATTTGTGTGAGTGTGATGTGGAAATGGATTTTGTTTATGAAAAGGGGTATTATATAAAATGTGATTGGGTTGTGATGTTATCTTTATAATCTTGAGAATCATTTTATAAAATTGTTAAATGGTGTGTTTAATTTTGAAAGATATGCAAAATGTGTTGTGGGCTTTTTTTGGTGTGAGTATGATTTCAAAATGCATTTGAATGAAAAATGGATTTTTTTGACATGTGTGATGTAAATGTGGTATTTTGGGTGAAATTGTGACGTGGAGATGAAATTTTCATGTTAAAATGATTTATCTTGTCTTGTTGAACATGTTTTAGCACAAGAGGGAAACCCAGGAATCTAGGTGGGTGGAAGTGTACTAATATGCAAGTGATCCCGTGGGGTTTGCCCTTAATTTCCCTTATCCAGACTGACACTTACAACACTAACTAAACTATGATAATGACGATGATTGGGGACAACTAGGATAATGGTATGTTCCCTACTAGTGGCTTGTGCATGGGAATGAAAAATTTTATGGTTATTTTCACCGCGATACCTGGTACATGAAACCCACAACGAGCTAGAGCCTAAGGGTTATTCTAATTTATTATGCTCATTATATCATTTATACTTATCGTTGGAATATGGTATAATTTTATCTATATTTATGTAGCCTTTTCATTTATCTTAAAATGGATGATTCTTAAAATTAGCCCACGTGAAAACTATTTGTATTTAAATTTTCATTTTACAGAAATTGTTGCTAGCATTACATGTTTTGAAAACTTTCATGCTTTTAATCTCTAAATTTTTATCACAAGAGATCTATTAGTGGTGGTATAATAATGGGATTTTCATCATACCATACTTACAACTTTGGGTGTAAGTATACATTGTTATTTTATGTCACTTGTTTGGGTACAAGTTTTATGACATCGGTTCGGGTTTTTAACGGTCCATCATGATGCGTAGTCGTGGAGATGTCTTGAGCGCGCTGCCTCATAACAAGTAGGGGTTCTTGGGATGTCTTTTATTGGTTTTTTACCTTTGTAATGGTATTTAAAATTGTTTAAAATTTTGTATTTCTGTTCTGAATTTAATTAAAATATTTTTCGGTTTGAAAATCCAGATGTGTTTTCTTAGTTTCGTTTGTGGTTTTATGTTTATAATTTTGGAAAAATAATTCCCAAATTTCTTTTTATGATACCAGGTCACATGCTCCAGCCCATGTGGATCAGGAACGCCCATCGGGCCTTGCCATGGTCAGGGGCATGTGTCATTTTCGATGGCGACCCAATTTAGTTCGTGACAATGGGTTTCTACAGTCTGGAATAATAGTGTGGACCATCAATGTCATCTCTATAATAAAAATGAGTCCATATATAAAATCCTAATTTTTTCAGATAACCTATTATTTAATATACTACAATTACATGAAGTATATCTTTTAGGTGATGTTTAGAACCCCACAACAAATCACAACATTCAATATGCAGGGTTCATAGATTTTCAGTCAATATCTAGAAGAACATTTATATTGATGAATGATATATTTTGGATGATGATTATGGAAGAACTAATATTCTAAATATTACCTCATTTAATACATATTAATAAATTAAGAATTATTATATCCCTCGTGATTAATATTCTACATCAAACACATCAATATGAAATCCTAGTTTTTGATTGAGGTTGATGAGAGATCAGTTCCTAGGTAGCATTTCCTCCAATGAATGGTACCAAACATTCTAGGTTTAGAAATATATTTTTAATACACTTAGTGAGAATATAAAATTTATATATATTAGATACCATTTATTTAATAGTGAATAATGTTTTATATATTCATGATATTAATAATTTTGTTTAGTTATTTCTCTTCAAGATCAAAAACCACTAAACCGCCACATGTAGATGTTCAAATTAGTTTTTGGGGGATCCATCTATTTATGAGGCAACCCATTCATTATCAATAAAAATATTAATTTATTTTAGATGAATATTCAATATTTTTAATAATTATACATTAACTAGAACCACAATTGTTTACTAACTTTGGAGACAATATAAATAATAAATTTATTTCATGATTGTTCTTATATATCCTCTAAAATGTTCTTATATAGAACCTTTCATTGACAAAACCTACTAAAAACTATTCTTCTAAACCTAGGGAAATATAACCATATTAATATGTGATTATGTATTGATATTAATGGAAATGAAATAATGATATATTATAATGGTATATGAACATGACTAAATTTACATAATTCATACCTAATAACTAAAATATCATTAATCATAAATCATGAAATGAAAAATTTTCATATCAAAAGGCATATGTTTTAAGAATGTGAAATAATAAATAATATATAGTTATCACTAAGAACATATCATAACCATAAGACATAAATTTGGGGAATAAAAATAATAAAAAATAATAATTTATATAGTCAAAATTAACTTATACGATTAGCATATTAGAAACTTTTCAATAGTGGATTGGGTTCACTCCTAATTATTTCATTTCCATAGTATAAGTTTACTTTAGAAAATATCATTGTGGAAAGAGTATCATATTGAAGTGGTTTCACTTATAATTCTATCCCATATTATACCATGGGGTACCAATTATTACCAAAAACATTATAAGGATTTATAATTCTAGGGCCACCTACCACATAATGAAAATAGTACATATGTTTCCATAATATAATAAAAAATCCATAATTTCATCATATAATAACAAATTTAAATGAAATTGTTTTCATAAATATTTCATCACAGTGTTCTCATATGCATCCAAATAATGTATGTGGCTAGTATCAAAATAAAATTCTTTATATTATCAGAGATTTATAAAAAAAAATGGGAATTTAATGAGTTTTATAGACTATCCCATTAAAAATTATCATCACAAGCAATATATATAAATAATGTTGATGTTACAATATGATCATATACATAGTAAAATAAAAAACCTTAATGGATATTAGAAAATAAGAAAATTACCTTTAAAAGAGAATTAAAATATTTCGTTAAATACCTAATAATATCATTTTTTTAGTTTTTTTAAAACAAATATTTCCCACAATTCTACAAATTGTTTTTAATTTATAAATTTACAAGGAATAATATAAATGGATATTCAATGAAAAGAATATTTATGATATAAGGAAAGGTTTTCCATGTCACATAAGACAAAATGAATCATTATTTTCAATATATTATAAAATATCAAAGGTTTCTTTTGCATAAAAATTATGAAAATATTCCTTTTATTCATTTGTAAATAAAGATAGAGGTATTTAAAATAATCTTTCTAATAAAATTTATTTATGTGAATTCCACAAACACTTTAAAGAAAAACTATCTGGAAGAAAATGTTCTCCAAGATAAAGGTAAATATGGTAATATTTTCTAAAAAACATTCTAATCAATTTATGTACCAACCGTAGGAAAATGGAACTAATACAATAAAATTATTGGACTACATAGTGGAGAATAAAATATATGGAATTTAAAATTTAATTATTATTAAATTTCCATCAATATAAATTTATCGCAGACAGTCATAAAACTAAATTGGATTATAATATAATCCTTAATCTCTGGTATCATTTTGATTTGTATTTATCATAAATAGTGATTAATAATAAATATATTATTCAACACTATTAACATAAATATTACTCTATAAATATCAGTTATAATTTCCAATTACATTTTTATTAATATCTCTACAATAAAATTAAATTTGATTGATAACTGGTTATTTTTCCTTGTATGTTTCATTTCAATGGTTTGGGTACATTCACCTTAGTCATGGTTAAAAAATCTCCATAATATTTATCATTTAATAAGTATAATATTTATTAATTATATACACTTTAATAATCAATCAAACAATGTAGTGATGGATAATTAATGACATATATTTTTTGGATATGGTTGTGAGTATGTACGCAAGAGTGAGGTTTTAATTTTTACTCTATGGAATAAAGGAGACATAATAAATGAAATCGACATTATAAAGTCATAATTATATCATAAATATCATATATTAATTTATTAATTCAAATTCCCCACATAACAAGTAATTTAATTATTATATTAATAATGTATCACAACACTTTTTGAATGTTTTAGTCCACATTCACCCATGAGTGACATTATTATTTTCCAATGGATAGGAAAGACATAGAAAATGGATAAATGATTAACACAAAAATTAAATATAGTGAATATATAATTGAAATGATTGTGATATGATTATATAAAATTCATAAGATCTTTAATGAAAATATAACATGAAAATATTGGTAAGAACATATAACTCTACATTGAGTAACCGCATTTGAAAACACCCTAAAGAATTATTGGATGGGTCAATTGGGAAGATCAGAAAATAATGGTTATAGTTAAGAACTATTTATGATTATTTTGTTAGATATTGGTTGATCCAAAGGGCTCATGTTATGTGGGGAGAGAATATAAGATGTACCCATTTATAAGTGAGAGGAGTAGCACACTTGTTATTATTAAGAATATAAAAATAAAATAAATTCATTATAAAAGAAAGTTAGATCAAAATTGGATCAATTCAAAGATAGAATTAGTTCACATTGAAACACAATCAACCAGTATAATTTTTATGTGTTTTAGGTCATTGTAGTCCCTATATTTTTTCATTAACCACTTATTAACCATTTTATCATTTAATATAGTAATACATTTTTATCCATAATGAAATTTATAATTAAAAAATGAATTCAAAATAATTAAATAAATTGTTCATGAAAATAACAAACATTTGAACCCCTTTATCTGATTCAATTTTAAAAATTCATTTAATTTATAATTAAAATAATTGAAAACCCCATTTTTAAGAATAAGACTGAATTTATTCTTATTTATTGGCTTATTAAAAATGCTAATTAAAATTAAAAAAAAATTATTAAATGTATTATAAAAAACCATTAGAATCATTCATCAATAGTGATAAATATAATTTACGAAGATAAAATCACATTAAATTCATAAATATACTTTTTTATAAAAATATTTCTTTTACGTTAAAAATATATTAGTTTCAATTCTAACAAATTTATTACAAATGAATTCATATTATTTAAGTGTTAAAAATTAATTTTTTATAATTTAGTTATTTTTATTCCTACCCTTCAATAATATGGCTATGTGATATAATTCACTTTCAATCAAAAATATTTCAACAGTATACCATAGTACTTTTAAATTCATTGTTGTATGTGAAACTTGTTATAAAGGTAATAAAACGTATTTAAAGAGAAATATATTATAAAATTATTGGCTATAATATTCTAATTTTAATAAAATAATTTATACACTTACACTATATATCTCATAAAAAATTGTGGATACTTCTACCTCAAAACATCCTTGAGTTCTCACTTTTCTTCCTCAAATTTATGGTTTCTCCAGAAAAATATGACTAGGTGGGTGACCTTATAATGAATAAAATTATCTCTTAGATCATAAAAATCCAATGGTTATTCTTCATATCTCAGATCTTGGTCATGTTTGGTGACATATATGTTTAGAACAATTAATTAATTGGTTACGTACTTCTTCTAGAGAGATAAATGAAGCACAACAAGAACTTTAGAGAGACTGGTTAAAAGTTCAATGAAATAAGCCAGGATCACAACATAATTAAGAATTTTTTTGGGATCAATATATATAGGTATAAAGGTTTCTTAATTTTGAAACCAAAAAATCATATTTTATGTATATATTGATAGGAATACATTTTCCCAGAACTCATAATCTAGATCCTACCAAGGATTGAAAATATATTTAATGTCGACTCTAAGATACCCAAATGTGATAATGAATAGATAAAACAATATGTTCTATTTTAAAAATATATTTGGTTTTAATCTATTTAATTTTTCAAGAAATTTGCATCCCATTAGTTCCCTAAACATCCGACGACAAAGTGATTAATTAGGAACCATTTGAATGCTCAATTGAAAGTTATTATTATTTGAAAATTCAAAAATATAATTCTATTTGTCTTGATTAGATTTGAAATCTATAAAAATATATCTCAACATATTTTAAAGGTTTAAAATTGACCTCTCAAACTAACCATCTATTTCCGAATGATATGCATTGTTAAATTTAATATCTATATTCAAATCATGCTCAATTATTCTCCTGAAAATCAAGCTAAACCAAAGATCCTAATCAGAAAAAAATTAATACCGTAATTTATGATACATTAATGAATACTAAATTAATATCACTAATATATTAGAAATAGTGAAATATTATCTCATTAAAATAAATTTACTAACTTCAGAAGGTAACTAACTAGAAATCAAAAAACATTATGTGCTTTTTTTGGGAGGAGTCCAACGAAAAAATCTACGACGATGTTTTCCTATTTCAATTGTGATGTGGGTAATAGTGATAATAAGCACTTATAATTCAATGTCTATAAATATAACTATTGGACATAATAAACAATTAGATATATACTCTAAAATATTTCTTGTCATGATGTCCCACTGGAAATAGTATTTTTTATGAATAGTGAATTATCAACAATGTGATTTTTCCAAAAAATTAGAAGATCCATTTGAAATGTGTAACATGGTTTGAGGAGACTCAAGACTTTAATGTTTTTTATTTTCATTTAATATATCTTTTTGTTAATAATTCTTTTCTAAATTAGGGGAATAATAAATTTTTGGATGTTCTGAATGTTTCTAATGATGTTTTTATTAAATGTTATGATGTTTACATATATTTCAAAAGAAATGTTGTTATAATTGTAATATTATGATGCTATGTTGTTAATTAAATCTTCCCAAAATCAAGATAAAAAACATGATTCATGTTGATATTTTTCCATGGGAATAGAAAAGAACTAACTTTGGAAAAAATATTTTTCAGAAAAACATTCAAGGAAAATATTTTAAAACATTTCGCCCCTGGAAGTTGTTGATCCTGTTCAAAATACATTTATAGAAAAACAATATAAGTTGGAATGTACCCATTTTAACAACATAGTGTTCTATATGAAAATTTTCATGTTTTTTAAACCTAATGAATTGTGAAAAGGGACATAAAAATTGGAAAATGGATGAATAGTGAAGAGAATATACAAATTTACAGGAATAATGAATAGTGAAATTGAATTCACAAAACTGCATAATATATAAACATTATAGAATGAAGTAAAAATTGAACAATTGATCAATAGTGAAGATAGATTTAGAAATTTCAATGTAATTGAACAATGGTAATGATTGTACAAATTTCAACAAAGATTAATAGTGAAAACATGCAGAAAAATTTAACATGGTATGAATATTAAAAATGTACGTAAAAATTTTATTGTTGAAGTAGAATAAAATCATTTTGGGTTAATATTGTAATTAGAATTAAAATTATAGAAATATGTTAATAGTGAAAATCAATGTATAAATTTCATAGAGGGTGAATATTGAAAAAATACCTATAAATATCACAATAGATGAAAAAAGTAAACAAAATGTTCAATATCTAAAATGGATGAACAATTAAATGAAACATATAATTTAATAAGAAGTTCCATAAAAAATATAAAATATGAAATAATTTATATAACGTTTTATTTATGGAAATTTAAAAAAAAATTATTCCAAATTTGTTAAAATATTATAGAATATAATTGATGTTTTGAGAAAATCCAACAAATTGAGTATAGTGGTGCTATTAAAATTGGAATTTTTAGAGTGGGAAAATGAATTTTGTTTCCCACATTTTCCACTACAAGGGCCCATATATAATTATTTTCAATAGAAAATTATAATTACAAAATTTATTATAAAAGTTGGATTCATTGGAAAATTTTTGTTAGTGATAATTTCTAAAATAATACATTTTGGATTGAATTAAAATCAGATAGAGTTTATGTTATAGAATTGAATAGTTATTCAGTACAGTGAATCTAGACAGGGACATCCATTTGTGTTTCATAAGAAGAGTTCAGAGGCATAGTAGATTTTTTAATCTAAAATAACATAGGATAGAAAATAAAGATTATTTTTAGTAAGTAGAACTAAATAGAGAATACCAGATGAAGGCTTGGACATCATACATACATTTCTAAATAGAAAGAATCAATTGCACATTCTCATAGTACTAAAATATGGTATTAATTTGAAATTTACTTCTTTGAGGATCGAACATGATTTTATAAAAAAAAAATTGAAATTGATGGGATTTATTATAATAATATGTATTATAAAATATAAAGAGTATAATTAGAGTTGTCTCATATTTCTTTTAACATCATTCTGAAATTAAATTTACATGGACCTACAAGAGTGGCCATGAAAAGGATTTTCATTCAATCACTGAGGCTGAATATGTAAATATCATTTTCCTTTTGTACCATATTATCGTTTCATGAACATGATTTTTTTATAAATATAGATATCTAAATTTACTCTAACAGGTTAATGGGGATAAATTTACTGAATATTGAAATTTGAAAAAGGTAAAAATTGATTCAAACCCCCATTATTAGTAGTTCAATGATCCTAAGGAATAATAACATGTATCAAAGAAAAGTCTCTCCTATTAAATCCTTATGTTGAAGAATATGATTTCAGTCAAAAATAGAGGTATTCCTATTTTCAATGGAAGAAATTATCATGGTTATACAAAATGTTGATATATAATCTTATGTCCCTTGTCTTGGAGGTTATTTATACCCCACATATTCTATTTCCATCTATTGAGAAAAAATTCTACCATGAATTTTTCTAACAAAAGAATTATTGGGGTTTATGGTACATTTTTAAATATTATTCCTAGTGGATTGCTAGAATTGTTTTTATAAAGGTAATGTGTATAAAAATAGCCAATGAAACATGGAAAAAAAACTAAATTATCTTTCTTTTAAGCACAAAACAAATTGAATAAATGTTAAAAATATGGCAATAAATTTGTAATGATTTTAGAATGAGATATGGGGAATCTATTGATGAATATTTCATCAGATATGATGATTTTTTATAAAAAATCATAGGATATAGAGATGATTGGGAATATTACACCATTGTAAAGAAACTCATAACAAGATTTTGTAATATGTTGTAATCTAAATTCTTTATCTTATAATGTATATTTAATTTATATCTTGAGTAATTTCAAACATTTATATTAATTATGAGATTTGAAAAGCTCTAACATTCAAAAATAATGTAATAAATTCATTAAAGGTATGATAACGTTCTTTCAAAATAGAAGAAACATGTAATGTGAAAAATTCAAATCTGACTCAAATAATGAATAAGAAGTAGAAGTTGAAGAATCATATAACAAATATCAACTCTGATCTAAACATGAGGATTTCTTGTAGTAGAATAAAAAACCCAGGAAAGAGACCAAAATGATGGAAGAAAACTGTTGAAATGATTATAAATGAAGTAAATATTCCCATAACCAAATATGTGAATATATTTTAGAGATTATATAACATAAATATAGTGTTTCGTAATAGGGAATTATGGTAGATGATCTCAGTAAGAGACTTGATTTTAAATAATATATGGATTGTAAAACCCAATACAAACTTGTTGATATTTAAAGTACCCTAAGAATGAATAAAGAAACATTATTCATTTATTTTTTGATAAAATTTTATGCTTGTAAAGAAATTATAAATGTTCATTCTATGAATTAGGTGAAATATTCACCCTTTAAATTTAAGAAATCATTTTATTTTATTAACCGTGAAAGAATTATAAAAAATAATGGGAAGGACTATGTTGAGAAAGATGTGAGAAACTTATTACATCATAAAATTTTGAAAAAAATGACTATAATTTTTCCCCAAGCAATGAGAAAACATATTCATTATGTTATTTCAAACCTCATCAATGTTTCAACAAGGAATGTTCTAAATTCTAAAACAAAGTTGAGATTCAATGGTTATTATTGGTAAAGTGGAATTTATGGACGCAAAGGATAAAACTATTGGCATGATATGTATAATCTAGAAAATAAGAGTGAAATATGGGGGAGAAATAACAAAATAAAACTGAAGAACATTCATATGTTTCAAGAAGAAATAAATGAATAAATTCATGTTGTTAGAAAATTTAAAATGAAAATTTATTTTGTTTCACTAGAGAATTTTTTTTACGATGTGACCAACCATGCCAACATTCATATAAATTCAAGAATACTCTCCATGGTAATGTTGTATATTGAAGAAAGAAACATAGGTGGGAATGAAAAAAAGTATAATAAAGATCAATTGTTGTTGAGACTCCTCAGAAATTAATAAAAATGAATATACCGTGGTTTCATGATAGTGGTTTCTCCTCACACTGAGTGGTGATTTTTAAGTTGGGGAATGTTAATCAGGAATACAATCTATTAAATTTATACTCTACAAAATTAGTTTTTAAATGAACATTTTATTAAAAATAATAAATAATTAGTTAAGACCATAATAAAGTTGAGATTAGGAAAAAAACATATCACATCATATAGGATGGGAAAGAACCAATTTCAATGTATACTGAACATAAATAATAGGTAAAATCAATGAATAATGATTTATATCAAATTGAGAAGAATGAAAAGTAAGAAATATTTTTTTGACCAGAAGAAGAAAATATTGTTCGGAAAAAATGGGTTCTTATAATCATAAAGAATTAACATTTGAAAGATTCCAAAAAATATATATTACATGTTTATGAAGGCTATTCATAGGAAAAAGGTGTAGAGTTTGAAGAAAATGTTTCCTCCATTTACATGATTGGAAAATGAAAAAATGTTCTAAGAAGTGTTTTTTCATTATTATAATGTTTAATAGAAGGATTAAAAATTAAACTTATAAAATGGAGAAATTTATGAAAAAATTTACATTGAAATCCTTGTGGGTTCTTAATTAGTAAATACACAATAATTTATCTTAATTTGAATAATAATCTTCAGGAGTTGAACATTAATCTTTGAGGCTGATAATATAAAAAAGGAAGTTCAATAAAAAGGTAGACTTTTTATAAAGGGATTTTTGAAAGAAACTTATATATGAAGGCAATAAACTCAGGAACATTAAGTGTAATTTTTTACGTTGATGAAAAAACATTTCATGGTGATAAAAAATTTCAACAAAATGAGGTCAGTGAATAAATGAAGATATTTTTTATCTATCAACACATAGAGAAATTCCATTTTTCTTGGGTAAACATGTTCTATAAAAGGATAGATAAATATTTATAAATATATCACAAGAAAAATACTCCAAAGAGGTTTTACATATATTTTTCAAGATAGATTTAGAAAAACCTTTTTCTCTTATTTCATTTATAATGAGGATGAGTACAGATGGAATTGGTAAAAATGTGAATCATAACATCTTCCATAAAATGGTATTATGTTTTCTATGTCTTAAAATATAATTTCTAGACATCATTTACGTTCATAATTTCATTGTAATATATTAATATGATCCTAAATATTCACATACAATAGGAACATTAAAAGTTCTCATATATGTCAAAGGAATGCCTACATTAGAATATTTTATAATATAGGTAGTGATGTGATATTTTATGGATACATATATGCTGATCAAGATGAGTATTCAAATGATTGAAAATTAACTTTATTTGTGGAATTTTTCATAGGAAATTATTTTGAAAGCAGTAAAAGTAAGAAACAGAGTCCAGCAACATTTAGAACAATAGAATCAAGGAATATTTCTTCCAATCATTCTTGTATAAAAATGATTTTTATTTAATTTGAAAAATAATAAATGAGTGTGAATGTTAATAAAAAATAAAATATACATTGTGATAATGAGAGATATTTAGATCTTAAAAAATCATGATCTAAATTATGGATAAAATGAAATTGATATTAAGTTTAATTAAATCAAGGTAAAATTTTATAGTTTAGAAATATTACATGAATTCATTTTTAAAAATTACATAATTGCTGAATTTATTTCATGAAAAATATTCTAAATGAATGATTTTTGGAATTTTGGCTACATGATCAGGTTCTACCTCCACAAAATAATTCTTAAATATATGCAATAGAATCCCTATATTTTTATTTGGATTATTTTAAAAAAGGCAGAAAATTTATTAAATGTTTTCCTAAAAAGGGGATGTATGAAATTTTCAATTTGAAATAATTTGATGTTATATGATTCATAAAAATTGAAATAATAATAACATGAGAGAATAAAACATTATTAGTGATGAAAAATTTGATAAAAATCTAATCATTGCATAAACAAATATGTTCTTGTAATTGAGGGATGAAATTCCATTAAAAAATAACATTATCTAGAAATTGGGTGTTTGGGGATTCTCAATGAAAATGATCATTATTTTGTGATTGTTTTTAATATTATATTGATGATTTTTTTTATTTTTCAAAATTATTTAAAATTTTAAGTGTTACAAAACAATCCAATGGTCGATATTATTTCTATTTTGGTAATTTGTAATAAATTTGTAGGATAATGATGATTTAATTGTTTTTTAATTGATGTTATCATATATTTTTTATGAATTTATTAATAATAAATATGATTATTAGTGGTTGTGAGGTGAGAATTATTAGTAGGATGTTGTTGGGGAAGGTGAGGATGTTTACTTAAATTCGTTATAAAACTTTCCTAAAAAATCCTATGATATTATCATACCCAATAAATGATTCGAATATAATGAATAATCTAATCATACCTGTTGAATTATAAATAAGGTAACAGAATATCAACCGATTTATTTAAAAAAAATAAAAAATAATAATAAGGAGGATGGGTTTTAAGGATATATGGCATTTTTTGTTTTTAAGATTGTTCAAATGATTTTGTGTTACAATCATTGTGTAGGAATGTTTATTATTTCACAATATGGAGTTCTATAAAAAATTGTTTTATTATAGAAATGATAATCAATGAAAAAGGACATATCCAATCTCACAATTTATTAACATTGACGATTGTATTAGAAATTGAATGAACTTTTGAACAGTGAATAAGAACATAAAAAGTTTCATAATTAATGTATAGTGAAAAAAGAAACACACATTTTATAGTATATGAACAATTAAACTATATTTAAACTTTTCTAGGTATAGGAATGGTAAAACAAACTTACAAATCTCACAGTAGATGGATAGTGAATATATATGTAAACATTTCATTGTGCTTCAACAGTGAAAATCGATGTATAATTTTCAGAGTATATGAACAGTGAAATTAGATGTACAAATATTTTGGTAGATTAACTGGGATAAAGGATGTACCAATTCCACCATTAAATAATAGTGAAATCAAACAAACAAATTTCTAATCAGATGAAAAGTGAAAATAGATATACAATGTTTCTAGTATATGAATAATAAAAATGGATGTTCAAATTTGACAATAGATGAATTTTAAGAATGGATGTAAAATATAAAAGTAGATAATGATTGAAAATAGACGTACACTGTTCACAACGGATGAACTATGAAAGGAGACTTGGAATGTTTGAAGAGGACACTTAACCACTAATTTACGAAATATTTAAAAATTTCCTTCATATTTTTATTATATATATTCATAGAAAAAATAGTGATTTAAAATCATTAATAGGATCCAATAGTAGTCAAGATGTATTGAGAAGAATCTATCAAAATTGAGTTTAGTGAGGGTATTGAAATTTGAGTGTTACTGAGTGGGAAAATGATTCAGGTTTCCCACCATTTATTGTTTTTGAGAACATATATATATTAGGTGAAAATTAAATTTCACTTACAACCATAAATTTCAAAAAAGATGAGTGAATAGAGAAATTGTTTCATAATTAGCTTCCAATATTACAACTTTTGGGTTAAGGAAAAATATACAGTTCTTTGATCAGGTAATAAGATAGAGATTTATTTCAGGGGAATGAGTCTCTGAAATTATATTGTTTATTATTTTTAATATTCAAATACATAATGGATTTTATAAATCATACAAAACATGTGTCTCAAAAAGATCAATGTTTTTAGTGAGGTATAATAGATAGATGATACCAGATGATAAAAATCATACATGATGAACATTACCCAATATCGGGAATTAGAAGATATTTCTCGATGCATTTTTTTTGGAATTTTTTTCTAACATTACATATTTTATATTTTTTCAGGTTTGGGAAAAAAATATTTTAAAATTATGGGAGTCTGTATAATCATATATATCAAGAGATAGATAGAGACAAACATGAGTTGGCTAAATGTTGTATTCAATGAATTCTATGTGTCAATTTCTATGGACCCACAAGATTGGATAAGTAAATGATGTAGGTTCACATGTAGAGGTTGAACCTTATACATCTAGTTTTCCTTATTTAATTTGTTATTTTATAAATCTCGAAATATTTAGGTAAAGGTTGATATTAGAATTAACTCTATCATGTTCTATGTGTTAAATTTCCAAAATATTGAAATTAGTAAAAGTGAAACACTAATTAAACCCTCCTCTCTCAATGGTCAAATGATCATAATGATATTCATAATCCGTCTTCAAATTTTGTATTGATTTTACACATACTCAGTTCTTTAAACATATCATTCTATCATAATCATTGTTGAACTCCATAACATTCTATTCATTCTTCTATAGTGACACATTCTCCTTCTAAACCTCTTAAATATTTACACGGATGGATAATGAATCATTTATCTAAGAAAGATATAGTATTTACCCTATCCTCATAATTTGAATATCTATATTCTATAAATTCATATGCATTGAATCTCATTCAATTATAATTATGTAAAAATATTCATGATCCTTATAACATAGATAATCAATGACCATGTTCACCATTAATGGGGTGTAATGTGTTGAGTAACCGTAGTATTTAAACAGTTACAACCATCCCCATTATTAAATATTCAAATTATTAAATTTGAATATTTAAGTCAATATTTTATTGTCATTATATGTCATTTATTTCTCAGTAATTATATTTGTTATATATTTTCAATTAAAACATTATTATTACCAAATCTAAATCATGGGGGTGGCAATTTTTCTCATTAATATTTAATTGGTGTGAAACATAAGCTATAATCATATAATTTTGTATGACAGTGATTATTGATCCATTATTTTTGGAATCATTTTAAATCATAACCTCATCCTCACTTCTTGGTAGTGTGAGTATATGTGTGATAATAAAATTTCTTTTTAACTCTATGATACTTCTTTCCCATTTATCCACTCATTGAATATTTTCTAATGTATGAGTCAATTCAGTTATTGGATTTGACATCAATGATTAATGTCATAAAATGTGTCAATAATGTTTATCTAACTGAAGAGAAATATGGATTTCAGTCATCATGGTTGATCATGGAAATTTCATAATAACACACGTCATTGAGGATATATTGATATACCCTTTAATGATATAATATACCTCATGAACAAAACTTTTAATAGTGAAAATCCATAATTTATAAATACATCATATAGTTTCTACTTCATTTAGAAATATGACTAAACTTTCTAAGGATCATTGTTATTTCATATTCAATATTAATATATTCGAATATGATCTTTAAATACTAACATAAAAATATCGATTTAATATCTGTTTACTCTATTAATTAAATCGATGAAGATATAAAAGGCATTAAAAATTCCAAATTAAAATATAAATAATTCATAATGACCACAAATCATATGAATGGTTATGTTATGTATATATTCATTGGTGAAAATCAATTGTTGAAATCCATGTTAATTATTAATCTTGTTAAAATATTGAACTCATCATAATTGATCAACAATATCATCATTTTGGGGAAGAGGATATTATTTCATAACAATAGTTTTTCTATGTTTCCGATAATCAGTTTAAATATGGATTAAATAATTTTTTCATATAAAATTATGAGGTACATACCATGATGATATATTTTGGTATAAAAATCCATTATCTAGACTCCAATAGATTTTATTCTTCATTTCTTGTAATTATATAAAATGAATTCTTTATAGCATCTTTGAAGTAGTTGTTTCACTAGGTATAAGATCTATTGAAAACAAAACATCATTATTCCATAGAAGTTATGGAAATTAATTAGAAAACAACTAATAATATTCCCAAACTGTATGAATATATCAATATATGAGTTTCTCCCAAATGATTTGAGAAAAATATCCCTCGTGGATATGTTGTAAGACCCATAAAATGTAAATAAGTTATACAAGAAGTTCATATTCAGTATCAAA
Source organism: Viscum album (assembly GCA_963277665.1). NCBI lineage: Eukaryota > Viridiplantae > Streptophyta > Magnoliopsida > Santalales > Viscaceae > Viscum > Viscum album. The sequence continues at coordinate 2,027,162,111 of OY728143.1, read as the reverse complement.
CAAATATATGATCATAGGTTTATTCACAATATAAATGTTACTTCCCAACTGTGGAAAATAATATGGGATCTATATTAAAAAATTCATCCAAACTCTAAAATTGCATCAAATTTAACTAGATGGAGGATCAAAATATTTGAATGATGTATATTCCCAAAAAATCCTATATGAGATTATACATAGATTATATATGATATCGATATTCCATTATAATTTCTAGAATATAATTAAATTTATAATATTTACGGTTATGATGTGATACAAGTTGTAAATTATTCTGATATAAAAGATTTTTTAGATCCATTATAAAATAATACATTTGAAATTCTAAGGGGGGTGACATATTTTCCTTTTATGAATCCATTGTCATGAGTCACTTAAATAATTGTGAAAACTTGAGCTTTATCATTTTCACTTTTATTAAGATGTTTCTGATTCATATTTACATCATTAACCACTAAGTTCAAGCATTGACCATCTTAATTTATGTACTCCCTGGTTTTTTAGAATTATAGTGGTGGTTAAATGTTTTGTCGATCATTATCAACATTTAATTCACTGAACACCCTTTTAAAATTACATGAACATTATATTAATCTATGGCCTTCTTTTACAAAGAAAAAATATAATCTAGATCCCATATTTTAATTTCCCTCATGATTTATTCCACACATCTTCAATAAGAAAAGATTAATTATCTTTTCCCCCATGGGACTTGTTATCAAATTTTCGTTGATATTCCATCATTATCATATTTTCCATAAAAGCATTAGAATAATGAGTTTCTATAAACTATATTTGTAGACTTAGATAATATTGAAATATTAATTCATCTATTTCTATTTTTATTATATCCAATTATTTTTAGATAACTTTGTCTCAAGATACTAAATAATATAGAAAATTTACGTTCTTTTTCAATTATAAAATAGGATGTGCACCTTGAAATTTTTGTAATGTTTTACTCAATAAATCACCTAGATTCCTAATCATTCAATATCTATTCTAAAAATTCACTGTAAAATTTATTTTCAACTTGTCAAAGAAATTAATTATTAATAAATAACTTATTAAACTCTTCTCATTCCATGGATTCAACTTATGCATCTTTCATAGTATCCATTATAAGGGTCTAACATTGATCGACATCATATTCCAAATGATACATCCCCCAAATTACATTCTCATCTTATAATAACAAAATAATAGAACATATTATATATAGACTATTGATTTTTTTCAATAATATTTAGATTTGAATATCGACTAATGAAATGTGGTTCTTTCTATATAAATAAATTAATAGTTAGATGTTCACTACTATGGCTATTTGGGAGTTCAAAATGATTCATGTTGCAGTTCATATTTTTATATATTTTTTTGAGATTATCTACATGATTTATTAATATAGAAATAAATTCATTTGGTTTCTCATGATGATTGTCATTTTATTTTTTACCACATTCATTTTTAACAAAATTCATCCTTTATCCATCCGTTGAATAAAAATAAAAATATTACAATATTTATAAAATATCAATAAATAGATTAAGAAATCATATGACTGAAATAATAATTATCCTGATTTACTAAATTATATAACACTTTTTCAGTACCTAACACATGGAGTTCAAATATTTTCATTATGTATTGTAATAATTAGTCATAGATCACGTCATCTCATTCATCACAATGGTTAATAATGAAAATGATAATAAACCAAGTAATACCCCACAACAGTGTCAAACCATTTGTATAGTATTGGAATATAGTTAGGATTCAATTGGAAATTTAGTTAATACCCAACATGTCATTTCTATGTTAATAACGTTATTCGCATCTACTATGGAGCATGCATCCAATTTTTTTTACCCATACAAAGATACCATATTTTAGAAGCCACATAATCTCCACTATTACAAATATTTGTGATGTTAAAATATACTAAAACATATCATGAAGATTTTTACCAATGATTTAAAATCCAAATCTCTAAAAAAAGAACGACTACTCAGATACAGACTTTAAAGGCCAAAACATTAAAAAAATATTTAATATATCCAATAATAATACACCCCTCAATCCATAATATTATAATTTCAATGGAAGAAAGCCACAGAATCAAAAAATATCATAAAACAAATTTAGCATATGTAGTTATTTTCTTGTCGTATATTAACCTTCATAGATATACCCCAAATGATATCTTTCTTCACAACTAGGGGAAATAGTAATAAATGAAATTTTTATGATATATGCTTAGTAATGGTAAACATAAGAGATATTAATCGATGATCATAGGTGAGCATAAGATAAGAGTAATAGCCTGAGAACCTGATAATATCCAATGAAAGTCATACCCAGTTATTCAGAGATGTAAAATAATTAGGAATTGAATAAGGTTTTTATTATAAGAAACATATAAAACATAAGATTATAGAATCATTAATTGTAAATAATTAGTGATTATAACATATCATGAGAATAAGAAATATGTTTTCGTTATTAATATATGTATAGTAAATTCAATACTTTAGTCAAGATCCAATTCCAAAACCATCAATTTCTAACAAGTCGAATTATGGATTGGGTTTACTCACCATTCCATCATTATATTAGTCAAGGTTCACTCCAAATACTGTCATAGTGTATAATGTACCTTAATGAACATTTTTCACACTCCATTCTAATATATATCATATCATGAAATTTTAATCTTTTCCCAATTCATGGGTGTTCCCTATAATTATGTTCCTCACTAGATAATGAAAACCATACATATGTCTTCGATACGATCATAAAAAAATTAATCTTTTTTTTCATGTCATAAAACATAATAATGAAATGGGGTACATAAACTTTTTCCATCACATAATCATTGAAATATAGAGAAATTAAGTGGATAGTATCATCAAACATTCCATTTTTCAACATCATATTATTTCCCAATGGGATTATAATATGTTCATAGAATTAAAATTAAAACAACCTCACTATAATCTCTCTAGAGAAATAAATTTTATGGTATCCTAATATTATATATCCCTTAAATAATAATAATACTTATTGAATGTTGACAAAAATTTAAAATACCTCTAAAAGAGCATTTAAAAATATCATTAAAAATTAGGAAAATATCCATTAAATTTTTTATATTTATAAATCACACCTATAATTTATGTAGAAAAAGAAACTATTTTTTATTACTTATACACCATAATTGATATAATGTTTTTTATGACTTGAGGAGAATCAAATTTATTAATATAATAATTCAATTGACCTTTACTACTTTTTTTGTGATTTTATTATTTACCTAAAAAATGAAAAATATTTGGAAAATAGAATTTAAATAATAAAATAACATTAAATTAAAACATAATGAGTTAGAAAACAAAGAACATAAATCAAGGGTTTGTTTTCAAGTTCCTTTAATATTTATATTGGTAATTGAAATTCCATATGATAATACGATTGTATAATCTCACTCTTGAATTACTATGATTTAATTTATAGACTATGAAATCATGATTTTCTAGGAAAACATGATATCACATCATCTTATAATCATGTTTGAGGAAAAACATTGATGGATAGTGTGACATATCTTTGTAACCAAATCCACAATAAGCTATTTAAAAATTTTAAAATGCCAAACCCTTCATATGAATAAATCTCAATCAATGAATTATAGGAAAATTTTACTAAAAAGAGAATTGATGTCAATTCAAGGGCACTGTAGTGATGAAAGGTCACCACAACCAAAAACATCACTCTTATTAGCCATAATAAAAAATAAAAAATATATAATTTAAAATAGAAATTCCAGGACACTAAATCCTCTCATGAGGAAAATCCTTAGGATAGTGTCCCATTATTTAAAAAAATAGGTCACATTGTGAACATTGGATAGATAATAAAAAATGGAGAAAATAAAATATGATGATACATTAGAGGAAAACTAGTAAAAGGATGTAAATTAAAAAAGAATGAATCAGTTATGAATTAAAACAAAAGAATATACAATAAAAATACCAAATTAATATACTTCATATAATAAAAGTATTTAAAACTATATAAAAAATGGAAATAGAAACAAAAATATGTAGAACAAAATCCAATGACATGAGCGCCCCTCCCTATGAGTGATGCAAGACCCTTTAATTTATAATCCTCAGTGAATCCATTTGAACATTATAGATACACATCTAGATTTTTCAATTTTGGATGTATATTTATTTTTTAATGTCACATTTACTCTTCTATTACGTTGTGAGATTCCATTTAATTTAAAAATAAAATGTAATAGTGAATATGTGTGCATGAAAACCTTAGAATACTCAGTATATTCTAGTTGTATCATCCATCACAAATCAGTGTCCGTTATTTGGTAGTGAAATATTATTTTCCTTGGATTCATGGAAACATGGAAGCACATCCTAATCACTCTCCCTTGGACACTATTCTATAATGGTGAAGCCTGTGACAAAGTGCATGTTGAAATAGGAGGGGCTAGTGAATTCCAATGTTGGTATTCACAGTAGTAATCTTAATAAATAGTGATTTTCTTTTGTTGTTCGAGACATCTGAAGTAGAAATTCATATCGATATTAGGATTCCAAGGATTCTTCAAAAGTGTCTTTAGTGTGTTGCAAATTATAGCTAATAAATTCGAGAGTGACATTTGATGATGAGGAATGTACGAGCATGAGGGATAGCGAGTGGGGCAGGAAAATCATTTTTTTTGTAAATTAGGAATATTATCCATGTATTGATTTTCCTATATAAAACATAAGAATGATTCAATGGTTATATGTATTACAATATAAGGTTTTGTCACTTAGAATCATATTGTGGGATGGTGTCCAACATACAACATCAAACACAATATACATGAACATTCTAACATGCACAAGCATATGGGGGCCTTGGCCTAACCTATGTGTTCACCTCTACTTGAGTTATGGTTCTCCTGCCACATTTTAGACCATCCTTGTTGGGATTAATGGCTTGTCAACCCTCTCTTGGGATGGATAAGAGGATTATGACCCTTTAGATTAATGGCTAACATGGTTGATATTTTTTTACCCTATTAAACATGTTTAAAAAAATTTAAAAACATCCAAAAAATATCCATTAATCTATCTCATTATAAATCCACACATTCGTTCATTTTTAACCTTTTAAATTACTCAATTATAAATTCTCATGGTTTATATAAATACTGAATTACATGGGTATTTCCATTAAAAACATTCACAATTGTTAATTAAATTAAAAAAATATTTAAAAATGCTTAAATCTAAAATCCCAACTCATGAACTATTATTTCCCTCAAACAATATATCATCACATTGAATAAAAAAGAAATACTATTTTACAAATATTTAAATCACAATGTTATAAAACAAAATAATTATCAATATTAAACCAAATTTTCCTATTCCATCTAAAATATTAATTTAACGTATCATACATATAATAAATTTCATTACAAAATATTTAAATTTTACTCATGAAAATTGTGTAAATTATCCTTTTATTAATTATAGATTCTCAATTAGTTATCATTAAACAAGAAACTTCATAATCTACCAATCTTTTGATTCATTTTTCTCATCACTCAAGATAAAAATTCATGTTGAGTTATCCTCATATCATGGTTATATGATACCTTACTATATTAATTATAATAAACTAATTTATCACATTTTTTTGGGTAAAAATTAAAAAAAATAGAATTCGCTGTAATTTTGTTCTCAAATGACATTGAGAATTTAGTATTTTATGAATGGACGTAAAAATATTATTTCTCAAAAGAGTGGGATTATATTTATAGTATAAAAAATGATATAAAAGTAAAATATCAATGTAAATATCCCCTTCAAATGATTAGTCATGCATCCCAGGACTCATAGTAGGGTTATGATCATTGTAATCAAATTGAATCATCCTTCTTGAATTTTATCAAAACAATTTATATTTTATTCAGTTTCTGAAATAATTATTCCATAATTTTTTAAATTTTCTACTGATATTAATTTAATCGCCCTAAAATCCATTACTAAACCACATATGATAAAATTTTTTGGTTGGGTAAATCTAATTTTTTATTATCCAACGCCACACCCCATTATTTTTTTATTTTTTTTAAAGAATGGAAAATAATAAATTTATTATGGATGAATAAAAAACCATTCATAAAAACCAAATGATTTACCCCCATACCTTTTTCCATTCAATATAGTGCATCCTCCCAACATTACTTCCCCCACCTCATATTCCGAATTCAGAATATCATGAAAAAACTTAGAGGAGGGGATTACTAAAAAAATTGATTGAAATGTAGATCATTCCTATCAATTTCATTCGTAGTATCTATAGAAATAAAAAGGATTTCATTATATGGTAGTCTCCAAGAAAATGTATTATCATTGAAACTTTATCATTCATTATTAATGTTACTTTTCATAGTTATTTCTTTGAAATTATCATATGAATGTTCTATAAGGTGATAATTTGTAGGAGAAATCAATAAATATGATTAAAATAATATAGAAATTATTTGGTTTAGAAATCCTCTCACGAATGGAAATATGATATTAGAAAATCACATATGTCTTGGGAAATCATAATTAATAAATTCACATAAATTTTAGAAACTCAAATGGTTAAAAATGTAAAGGAAATTTCATTTACAAGAATTATCCAAATCCCTAAAATAATGATTACTAAAATATACATTAATTCTATATTTTAACCATTAAATTATCCATATTACTCATTAAAAATAAAATATCTAAAATATTTAATCCTAGGTTTCCTAAAAAAATTCCATGTTTCCAAGATATGTCAATCAAATCTAAAATCCAAATTGTTTCATGCGGTTTTTTGTTAAAAGCTCAAAAGAATATTTTTTAAATATATATGGAACTTCAAAAGTAATGAATGTAAGAATTAACCCCCGTCTGCAATAAAAATTCATTAGACATTAATTTTTATTGTTTTTTGATCTTCCTTTTCCTTCTTGGTCCTAACAAATAAATTCAATTAATTACAACAAACGAATCATTTAATTAAATTCAAAATGAATGATCCATTGGGATTCCTCTTAAATTATTACCTAAGAATTAAATTGAATAAAAAAGTGATAATTAAGAATAAAAAATCGTGTGATTTACCACTAGTGGTCCATGTATTTTAATTTTCACCATATGGGATATTCCAATTATTATGCATAATCCATCAGTGGGTAGACATTCTTGGATTTGAACAACCGCATGTGGATTATACCAACATATACTTCTTATTTTTTGGTGGGAAATACATGGATACATTACACTAAATATATTCCATTAACAATAAGGATTAATTACCATAGTGGGGGTAGGATGTTGTATGTATCATCCTATATCTTGGTTAGTAGTTTTGGAACCTCCTATAGCTTCTCAAGTGCTTTCCTAATATGGGTTTCAGTGTGATCAAATACTTACATGCATTCCTCGAGATCATTAAATTGTATCTCTTTGTGGATATCCTCTAATTCAAGTTAAAAATGTGATGGATGATCCACATGTTCCTCAATAGCATCATGTTATTCATTTTTAACTTCTTGAATTGAAAATCAAAGATAATATGAATATATAAATTCAAGAAAGTGAGAGTTAATACTCAATTCGTATAAAAATATATTAATATGTTTTCAAGAAGTGATAAAATCCTTGACTTAGTTATATTATATTCTATTATTTTTTGTTAATATCTTCTTGAAGTAGGATCTAACAAGATGGAGGACAGCATCCGAACTTTCCCATCCTCAATTATAATTCCAACACTTGTGTGGTTCCTTCCACTTCTAATAATAGAGTTTTTTTTCAATGGTATTGGATCTTGTATATTCTGTACATGGAGATCACATTTCATTTCATCATCTTCCCAATAATTCCAAAACTATGTATGGTCTTGTGGATATATCCTATTCACATCACCACATGAGTCTTCATCATAACTATCTAGCACTTCGTGGTAGTTCTGGATCAGATCATTGAAATGGTTGGGATTTGGATGTTGCTTATATAGTTCCTCATCCTTATGGACATAGTTAGTGAAATTAGGAACAAAAACTTTGGGTACATTTTTTTACCCATCCATGGATACGACTCTAGAATATAATAGAAGAACCCATCTAGCATATTGACCATGAATTCATAAATTGGTCTATTCATGTCCTCCCTTAGGTCCACTATGAATTATTTTAATGCCTTATATCTAAAAGTTTACTGGAAAAAGTATCTCAATTGGCATAAAATGTAGTGACACAATATTTCATAGACACGGGTGTTTTAAAAATATATTTTTGAGTTTATAAGAAAAAAATATAAAACTATATATAGTTTGAATATAAAATATAAATAGATAATTGATTTGATCATCGAGAACATTACTATTTTTTGAAACAAAACTATCATTAGGTGTGGGGAAAACTATGATTTTATCTTTTTCTTTGTTCAATATAATAGATGTCTAGGGTCATGTAACTTGAGGATCTTCACATTTATTCTTTGACCAATTCAATTCACCTCAAAAAAATTAATTATATGCATTAATTATTTTATTAATTCAATGACGAATATGTGGAAAATGGAATGAAGACACTAAAATAACATTTATTTCCAAAAGAATGAGTTATAAAAGAAACAACATGGAGATTGGGAATGGTTTATGGTTCCTTTATTTTTAGGGTTGGTTGTTTATATTCTATTTAATAATTCAACTATGTAATATTAATTATTAACGACAATCCTTTTATTTATTTATTGTCAATTATTGAGTTATTATAAAAACAAGATCCCACCTCCCCCATAAAAAAGGTCTATTATCTACATATATCGAGAGTATGACATCTCCCATTACTCTACATCATCATATACCATTTAATCTATTAAATAAATCAACACCATCATATGAAAATATATTATTCATTAGAATTGATGGGATAATTGTAATCAAAAGAATACACGTGGATTCAATATCCATGTTGTGGTGGATGGTCACCACACTTATACTCTTTACTCATATTCAACTAAAAGATAAACAAAACATAAGGAAATTAAAAGAGGAATCAAAGGACACCTGATGTTACCCCAAAGTCCAAACCTCGGGTAAGTATCCCATTATTGGATGTAAGAGGTCATTTTGGATAGAGTTGGAAGAATAGAGGAAGAATTAGAAAAAGTAAGAAGAAAGAGAATGAAATAAGAAGAGATAAATGATGAAAATGAGGGGAAAACATGAATTAAGATAGAATGAAATAGATACAAAGAAAAATATATGAATCTAAAACAAAAAAAACCATATAAATTTATTAAATTAATGAAAAGGATATAAAACTAGAAAAACATGAAAAAATAAATTGAAATTAGAAGCACAACATCCTCTAACATATAATCTCCTCTCCATTAGTGGTGCAAGACTCCTATAATTATAATAAAAAGGGAGTCCCTTAGAATCTCATTTATATTCATATATCTTATTAAATTTTGCTGAATTATTTATTTATAAATTCCAAGTTGAATATGTGGGGACATCGAGTGTTTTTATTTTTTTTTTAAAAATATCATCAAAGCACATATCGATTAATGAAATCCTAGAAATATCACAAATTTTATTGTTGGAGCACAAATCATCCATTCACTATGGGTTGGTTTTTCATAGAAAAAACATTTCATAGGATTCATGGACACATTAAAACACCTCATCTTCCTTATCCATTGTCTTCTAGTCCGTGGGGGAGGAGCTTGTGGTGTAGTAGAGATTGAAATAAATGGGGCCAGTGAACTACTCTTTTGGGTTTCACGGTGGTCATATGAGGTCCAAGATATCATTCATGGATGTTTGAGTCATTTTAAGTGTATATTTGATCCATGTACAGGAATCCATGGAGATTTACATGGTTTCCTTTGTATATTGAAGATAATGGTTGATAATGTTGACGGAATGAGGCAGTAATGTGGTATGAATTCCCATGAGGGAGCACGAGCAGAGTTTGATGTCGTCATATTCATAATTTATGAATTGAACCAATGTATTTTATATATCTTCTAGAACCTGGTAATGTTTTAGTCCTTATTTATGTTTTATTGTTTGTCTTATGTGGTTGAGAAACCTTCTATGAGGATAGGCTCTATATATAACTTCAAAAACATGATATATGTCTATTCCATGTTGCACAAGCTTGTATGGTCGTTATCCAAACTAATTTTTTCTACTTTTTTTATGGTTTTGTAATCTATCGAATTAAATGGTAATTGCTTTTTGATACTAGTCCGAAAAAACCTCTCTTAGGTTGAATAAGATACTTGTGGCCCTTTGTGGGGTCGACCAAACTGGTTGGCATATTTTTTACCGTAAAAAAAGTTATAAAAATTTAACACAAATATCAAAAAATAATCTACAATAAAAATAATATATATATATATATATATAAATAATTCATTATAATAAATTTATATTAATAAATTATAAAATACCATATATTAAATATAAAAATAATCACATTGGCATTTCTGTTATATTTTTATGAAAATATAAAATAATGATTAAAAGTTTCAACGAAACAATATTAAATCACTTTAACAACTAAAAATTTATAAGATAAAGCATATTTTCATTTTAAATAACCCTGGAATCCTATAAAGAAGCATCACATAAAAGAACATTCAATTTGATAACAAAAATTATTCATGCTTTAAGTGATAAAAGAGGAAATTATTCTCAAAATTCTTTAAAAAGTAGAAATCAGGACTTATATAAAAAAATTTAGAATATTTAATTTATTCATTTGTAAATAAATTAAATTAAAGTAAAAAATAATATTTCAAGAACAATTAGTTATAGATAAAGATTTCAATAAAACATTTTAATGACAATATAAATGAAAAAAAATGTTCATAAACCATAGTGGAAATAAGGTTGATTTCTATTAAAAACATTTTCTCATTCATTTTATGTACCAATTAGAGGGAAAAATTAATAGTACAAGAATATTAAAATATTATTATTCGGATAAAAAATATATGATATAAATTATTATTATCATATAATTTCCCTTAATGGAAATATATTATAGACAATATAGGAAACAAATGAGATTAAACCATCATCCCTTACCTCAACCCATGTTTTCAACATCTATGAAATTTTAAAGTATGTATAATTACATAATAATTGAACGATTTGAAAATTTAAATAAATGATTTTATGAATGATATTTTATAAAACTAAGTTATGTGGTGTAATAAAAATTCTTTTTGATTTTTTTGTTTAATATTATAATTTTTTATATATTTCAAAAAGATTATTGCCTTATTATACATGAAGATATATTAATTTATTTAATGATTTATGATTTTATAAAGAAAAATATACTATTCATGTCCTCAATTATAATATTTATATTTATTATTAATATCATGAAATAATATTTTTTTCATTATTACATAAAATTTCAAACAAATACTTCTTTATCTTATTTAATCGAATAATTTAAATTAATTATAATTTTTGGATATTTATAACTATAAGTATTATTAGTTAATATAAAGAATAATAATATTTATTTTAATTATATAATTGTATATATTAATAAATGATTATTTCCGTAAAAATAATAAATTTTATATTAAAATATATTGTAATTTATATCAAAAGTTATTTTAAAATTATAAAATACATTCAATGAATGAAATTTAACATTTCATTAATTTAGATAGAAATATTTTTTCATATGGAATAATAACTATTATAATTATTTAAAATATAAAATTATAAATAAAATATTATAATTATTATTATAATAAGTGGATTTTTATGTTCTTTAATATAATCATTGAATTTATAAATTCATTATAAAATTATGAAAATATTATTAATTAGTTTTATATAAAATTATAATTTTTAATTTAATAAATGTTAAAATGGTATTATTATTAGTTTTCATTTTAAAAAAAATATAAAGAGGATAAAAAAAATAAAAAAATAAGACTGTTTGGATAAGAGAGGGCTTTATTTTTTAGGGGAGGCCAATGTAGTGGGTTCGACCTACCAATGGTTCAAGATTCCTGAGTGATGAGGAGCAATTCATATTTGGGAGGATCGAGATTAGAAAAGGGATCAACCACTAGATAGGACCACAATTATTATTGGGAGGCTGAGTTATGTAGAGGCCAGGTGAGGATCAAGTCAATATCAAATATCGGTGAGCCTCAATGTCCTGATATGAAATATGATGTGGTTTTGACCTTATAAATGGAGTTTTGAGTGAGGATAAGAATAAATATTACTTGGTGATCCCATTATCTTCCTCTTTCATACTGATTTGTAGATCTATTTAAGGTAGGTGCGTATTTATTTTATTGTGTTCAAACCTTGTAAGTGATATAGACTTTCAGTGCCTTGTTTCTATTGGTGCTGATTATAATTTTTTTTATTAATTGATAGTTTTCTTTAAAAAATCATGTTTGAGATTTTTGATACCAAATTAAAACCATTTATTATTTTTTAAAACAATTTAAATTGATTTCTCTAGATTTATCTCATATAAAAAAATATTAATGAAGAAACATTGATAAATAATATATATTTTATCCATAATTTATTCAATCCACAATTATTTTTCATTTGAGATGTTCAATATAACCATATTTTATTAAATTTCCTTCCACTACATTTGGTCTTTAGAAATTAATATTATATTTGGTAATTTAAATGTTTGTTCAAATAAAATATCTTCTTATAAGGATAATAAGTTAAATCTATCTTCACATTTTTCTTATTTATTTTTGTTGTGTGAATCTATATACTGGTGTGCTGACAGGTATGTCAAGGCTACGTTGGAGGGTTCATGGCTATTCATTCATTTCTGAATTTTCTCAATAAAAAGAAATGAATCTGTTATTAAGAAAAATATTACTAAATTCATCATATGAGGGATTATAGAGGTTAGGGTAAATAATTATTTTTTAATTACTTATTTCCTTCAGGTTATATTATAGTAAGGGAAATTGTTTTTTAACACATATACCATATTTATTAAAAAACATATTCAGATGGAATATAGTGTTCTTGAATATATGTTTTCAAATAAATTTACCAGGGATTAGTATTTTCTCAAAAATGAAATGCATTAAATTTTGTGTTTCAAGTTTAGGTGTATATGGAATAATTATGTTTCATTTATTTATTTATTCAAATAAATTTATAGTACTGGATTATTATTTTAAAAACAAATTTGATTTCATTTTTTTTAAATGACTTATATTTTTCAAAAATAATTATAATTTTGTGTTTACCTAAAAATTTATATTGAATAATTCAATTATATAAATTATTTATTTTAAAAAAAAATTATTTTTTAAAAAATTATTTGTTGAAAAGAAATATTCTTATTTTTAAGGATTTATTATTTGAAAATTATTTATCATTTAGTTATTTAAATGATCAATTTATTTATTATCTACAAAATTTTATAATGAAGAAGTTATATTCTATGTAAAACTAATGTTTTCAAAAAAAATTATATTTCATGTTAGAATGATGTATTCAATTCTATTTTAAAAATTATAATTTAATGTGAATTGTAATTTTGGATCATTCATTTGTATATACACATGGATTTGAACTATCAAAATCGTCATATTCCACATTAAAATCATATTTCAATTTAATTTTACATCATGCAATTGAATTTAATAAATACAGTGATTTACAAAAACCCTATTTCATTTAATGAAAAAAATATGTTTTGGAAAATTATAAATAATTTCAAATTTTTATCAACATGAAAAAAATAAACTGTAATTTTGATTTGTTTTGTTGGGTTATTTATTAGAATAATAGATGATCTTATATTTTTTTCATAACATTAAATTTGGAACATTACATCAAACAATAAAATCCAGATTAAGGAGTGAACCCACAACCTCAATGGGTGGTAATCCAAAACATGTTATAGCTATATATCTATATGAGTTTTTTTAATTTATTTCATATGTCATTTTATTCCAATAAACCTATTATTATTTTTAAAATATTTTAAGGGGATATCCAAATTTTTTTTAAATATTATTTTTCTAATGAATTTTTTAAAAGGAGATGTGTTTTTGGAATTTTTTGAAAATTATTTATATATCATATATTCATAATTGATATTAATCATTTTAATAGGGTTTTTAAATATGTTTCAATTAAAGTATTTTTTACTAGTTCTAAAACCTCTTAAATGGAAATTTTTTTCCCATCAATTGTTTTTAAATTTTTTCCATAGGTCATTCTAGAAGTTAAAAGACAGATGGAATCATTTTAGGAGTTAGCACACTCGAAGTGAATTAGTAATTTTATTTATTTTTTTACAACTCTGATAAATTTTATAGTTTGAATACTTCCACATACCCATGAATAGAAATTTCATTGTATGTATAAATTATTGTGTATTTTCTATTTATGTTGGTAAAATAATTCAAAACATATTTTTACCACGGAATCCATAACCACATGGTTGGGAAATTATAGTTGGAATTAGAGAAATAATTTATAAAAATTTGGAGATTTGGAATTTTATTTATAATATATATATATATAAGTGATAATATATTCTTTAAACAACCTTAGGAATATATAATTCTTCCCATTCAAATTCTGAATAAGAAAATTAATGATTTTATTAAATATGTTGAACGAATTTTGAGGACACAATTCCTTTAGGGGTGGAGAGAATAAAACATCTCAAAAATGATAATATATTAATAAGTGGGTAATAAATGAATGGTTTTAAAATATATATACAAAATTAAATATAGTAATATCTTTTATAAAATAATATGATTTTATTTATTCAGAACTAATTTTTAATTTTATGTTGAATGTTTTACATTGTATTATATTTTTACAAAATATTATGTTTACCATGAATGATGATATCTTTTATTATTTAATCAATTATTTTTTTAAAAAAATATATTATTCATATATTATGTTTTAATAATATTAAAAAACAATTAATTTCAAGAAATGAGATTTGATTTTTAAAAAATATTTAAAATTATAAGAAAAACATAATCATTTTCATTAAAAGAATTTTTAATTGATTTATAATTTTCCTAATATTAAAAACTTTATGTTTTATCATCTTGAATTATATGAGAAAATACTATTTCTTGTAAATAAATATATTTATATATGAATTAAATATCTTATTTATAAAAAAAGTTTGAATAACAAAATTAATGCTACTTTGTATTAAAAGGTTATTTGAAATTCAATAAAATTATTGAAACTAGTAAAGATATAAAATTGATAAAATATAATGGAAATATATTCTATATGGATTAAATAATATAATAATTATAAAAAATATATACTTTTAAAAAATACATGAAAATTTTTGTATAACAACTATATTTATATTTTTTTAACAAAAATTTGAAATTCTAAATATTTTAAACAAATTATGATAATATTATTAATTTGTTTGAATTAAAATTAAAATTTAGGATATAATAACATATTTATTTATATTTATTTATTTTAATATATAATAAGAAAATGGATAAAATAAGTATATTGAAACAAAATATTTCCTATAATAGAGGGATTCATTTTTTTGGGGAGGTTGTGAAGTAGGTTCGACCAACTGAGGACTCTAGAGTCTTGAGTATAGAGGAGGGACTAATATTTGGGATGTTCAAGATTAGAAAATGGATACACTGTAGTATTTTTTCATTAATCATTTGAAGAGGTTGAGTGATATGTAGGCCACGTAAGGATTGAGCTGGGATTGAACTTTTATGAGAATAGAAGTCTATATCGGAATGCTGAAGGGGTTATGGCCTCGAAGACGGACTTTTGAATGAGCATATGAGAAATTAATGTGAGAAGATCCCATCATCATCCTCCTTTTTAGCAATTTGATTATCTATTAATAGTAATTATTGATTTATTTTTGGGTTTTAGAAATTGGTTGATGTTCAGGATTTTCATCAGCAAGTTTTTCTTGGTGTCGATTGTTAATCGTTGGTATTAAATTTGTAGTATTGGTCAAAAAACTAGTTTTATGACCTTAATTATGAATTAAAATATCTAATCAATTTTTTAAACTTATTCACGTAATTTTTTATCTTTTTATCATTTCAAAAAACATCATAAATTAGCTTTTCTATATTGTATATATTTTGTTTAGATTCATTCAATCCACCTAAATTTATCTATTGAGATATGGACAGGAACCAAATATCATTTATTTTTAGTTTCCTTCTGGAATTGGGAATGACCTTGTTGGTTTAAGTTTCAAACATTCCAAGCAGTTTCTAATGGGTTTGTTCGTATAACCAGAAACATCCAACGATTCTATATTCATTTGGACCTACTTTCCAAAGGCAGGTGCTCATTAGTTATGCACTGATGAGGCTTAGGAATTTGCATTGGTTGAGAGGATGGGAGGTCGGACTCATCACACCTTTTGGAGGGGAATTATTGTTTACTCTGGGACTCTCTTTATAGATTTATGTTATGTTCGTGAATCCTTATTACATTACCAAGTATTAAAATGAGCTTTCCTTTAGATCTGTCAATGAATGATAAATATGTATGAAATTTAGAGAATCTTTTATATGTATTCGAGGTTCTTCATCGATAGAGAATTATCTATTCTTGTTTAGAGATTCTTAGTCAATTGTATCCTTTAATAAATTATATAGAACTCTCTTGGTTATTATGATAACCATGCTGGTTTTAAATCCACTCAGTAGGGCACTTGAAGTTTATTTTCATTCATAAGGACATATATTATTTCAAAGTTGGGATCGCACCCGCAGATGGGATACCTACGTATCCTTATTTAGAGAAGGAATTAGAACCCACATAGTTCGAGGAAGGGAGTATGAGGTTTATTTATGATTGATGGCTCAAAGAAAGATGTCATAATTACTTTTACACTCTAAGCTCACGTGAGTCATGCTCGGTGTGAGAAACAAGAGGTATTGGTAAAACCAAAAAATTGTACCATGAAAGATGAAATCATGAGAAATAATGAGGGGCTTATGTATGTATGACTGCCCAGATAAATGAAGATTTGGATTTACTTCAGGATAGAAACCTGGAAATAGGGTTCATAAAGGTATATGTACATTATGAAGATTTGGATACTCTAACTTGGGGATTACTCTTGTGATAGATTCCCAAATTATGATTGGATTATACTCATGAAAAGGAAACTCAAATCAAAAGTAAATGAAGACTGGTTAAGAGAAATTAAGACTGGGGCTTACTCATAAAAAGGAGGCCCAGGATAAGGGAATTATGGTTGGGGCTTACTCCTAAGGAGGATGCCCAGAATTAAGGGGACATGGACTGGGGCGTACTCTTGAAAAGAAGGCCCAAGTTAAGGGAAATTTTGACTGGGGTTACTCCTGAAAAGGAAGATCAAATTAATGATGACTTGGGGCTTACTCCTAAAAAGGATTCCCAAATATTAATGAGAATTTGGACTGGGGCTTACTCTTGAAATGGAGGCCCATTTATAAGATTCTATCATCTTTAAAGGATGAGGTTTAATGAATGAACTCTCTATCTTTAGTGAGGTAAATATGTGTAAATCACTAGGTTTTGAGAGTTGTTCCACTAAATTCCTTTCAGATAACGAATCCAATAAAGAAATCATTCCGTAAATTGATTTAGAGAGAGTTCTGAAGGCTTAATCCTGAAGAGGATAAGTGGATAGGTGTAAGAGAAGTAAAATAAGTAGGGGAGGAACCCCAAAAGATAGGGGCGGGCAAGTCCTGGCAGGCGCACAGGTACTGCGTGGGCGCGCAAGTCCCGGGCATGCAGGTATAGTTGTGCGGCACATGGGTACTTGCACGATTTTCAACTCTTAGGGTAATACTCGGGAGAGACTTGGCTCAAACCCTTGGTATTATCCATAGAGGCTTTATAGAAGATGGCACACAAGTTCTGGTGAAGGATTAGGGCGGTGTGCAAGTGTGGCCAGTTCCCTTAAGGGATGGCCACTTAGGCGCGCAAGTGTTGATGAGTTTAAACACTTAGGCCCTCCTCCCCCTCTTTAGATCATCTGTTCTAGGTATGAAATTACCTTATAAGTGTTCAGAAGACTTGAAGAAGAGACTTGGGCGTTCACATCTCTGTATCTGAATTCTAGAAAAAATTCTCATTTTAAATGGGGGCCCAATAGGGGAATTTATAGGCTAGAGAATACCCCAGGCGGTTTTCAAAGATGGTGCGCAAGTCACTTGTGCGACTATTAAGCGGCACAAAAGTGTACTTGTGTGACCATGAGGGAACTTGCGTGACCCAATGGTATTTGACTCCATGTTCGTGCCTTTCTCAATTTTTTATGTTTTCTTCAATGGATGAATTACTTTATGCTAAGGCATTTCCCTTTGCATTCATTTAGATAATGTGACAAAAAAGAGCGTCAACAAAAGTCCCCCCTCAAAGATGGATCTGAAAGAATAAGGATGTGACTCTGAGGAAAATAAGAAAACCAAATGGAAATAGGCGCTCATGTTTTCAGCGAGTAACTTTCATCGTGCAGGTGCGAGCCGCGCAGGGATTTTGAGCGCACTGGCTTCAGGCATGTAGGTGGGTGGCATGTCCTATAAATAGGAATCCATTCTCGCACAAAGCACCTGGATTTCGAATTTTCGATCTCTCGCCGCGCAAGTTACCTTTGCTGCGTAGGTTGCTCTGTTTTCTGCTATTCTTTACTATCCCGCTGTTGTCAAGGTATCTGGACTTTCACAGTGATACCTACACTCCAAATACTTGCGCGACACATTAACACTTGTGCGACACATCCACACTTTCATTCCACGATTAGACTTGTGTGCCTTAATGCCTTTGCCAGTTTTTTCCGAATTCCTTCAGAAATGTTATGAAAAATAAACCCATTTAAGAGTTAATTTATTCAACTTTTGTGTAGATTCAGTGGCTCCTATGAGAATCGGAATGGCTAATTAACTGACAATCAAGCGGATTGATGACATGATGATAATTGTTGGCCATGATTACTATGATATATGCGACAACACTCTCCCAAATTTGCCTAAGTACTTTAAGAAATATCATATTAATTTCCCACAGAGCATCTACATGCCTCTTTATGGTCATGCTCACCTACAAGGAGTCAATGATACCGATGCAATGAACTATATGCCTAAGATGCAGTTGCACTGAAACTCCTATATTTCAGTTATGTTGTGCATTAATATCAATAACAATGGTGTGACCTTTGAAATTTTTCTTCCATGTCATTTCCTTGCAGATATGAAAATGGCAAACCCAAGGGCTGTAATGTTTTCTACTGCCGGTTGGTGGAGAGAAGAAAAACATGGCATTAAAACATTATCTGAAAAGATTACTCTCTCTAAATGGATCTTTGCATCCAATGCTTCATTCTCAAATCCATGTATCCATCTTCGATGTCTCTTGGACAGAAACAGAGTCACTGTTTGATCAGTAGAAAATTTTCTCAAACCGCACTCAAGAACATTCTTTTACAATTGTTCCAAGAAGAGCTGGTATTACTTCATCTCTTATTGTATCCAGTTGAATGAATGAATTCCAGGTGGTTTCTAATGAAGCTCGGGATTCCGTAAATCAAATGAAGAGTTATATTGAAAGTCTTTTTTAATTCCTGAAAAATAGAAGAGACTCCAGTCTGTGGATATCCTTTTAACTCTTATGCATCAACGAAAAACACTTTCATTTTCAATCATTTGTGCAGGAATTTTCCTACTACCTTCTTTATATGTTACCTAAATCATACAAAATGTATGTTTAGTGAGATGGAACTTGACTTTTATTCAGAGTTCCTTTTTCGGTTTTGGGCAGTGTAAAGTCATGCACTTCGGACATAAAAAAGGCTAATGTTTAAGGTCAAAATTGCTTTGACCGAATTAATTAGAATTGACTCAATTCCTTGAAATTTTATCTGAAAACATATTACCATACTCTAGTATGAGGGAAAATATGTAAACTAAGACTTAATAAAATTTGAATCTGAGGAATGATATGAAAAAGAGCTAAAAAGAATTAGAAGAAGTAGTTCCCAAGAATGAATTTATCATTATTTAACAAACCCATTAGGGGGGTTTAATTATGCAGGTCCACATAAGGGCATTGGCTGCATAGTCAAATAATAGCATCTTTTGGATGACAGGTCTGTTATATAGACTACTTATACAAGGCCGCCTAAGGGCACGTGCTACATAGTCCAGCAAAAGAAATATTATAAATTTACTTTTCTACTGCTAAAAAGCCAATGAATGTTTATGGGGATTCAACTTTTCCAAAGTATAGAGTTTGTTGTATGGAAAGTGGAAATTGAGTATGGAGAAGATATTTCAAAACAATATTGTTTAAGAACTAGATGAATGTCACTCCTATGAAGGTCTGACCCAAACATAGGGAAGAGAAATTATAAACCATAGACTTGAATATTTTTAGATCATAAAAAAGAGTATAAGACAAATATGTAAAGAATGGATATTTTTGCGGATCCCAACATATCGTCATTAAGACAATTAAGGAAAAAAATAGTTTTCGTCCTAATAATGAAATTACCATTTTTTAACAAACCCGTTAGGGGGTTGAATTATACAGGGCCGCCTAAGGGCATTGGCTGCATAGTCAAATAATAACATCTTTTGGCTAACAGGTCTGTTATGTAGACTATTTATGCAAGGCCACCTAAGGGCACGTGCTGCATGGTTCGGAAAAATAATTCTTAGAATTTAGACATTTTGTGAATAGAATTTAGGAAAAAAGGGTTATGAAGATCTGAAAATATTTAAGGTTAGGATTATGACACATAAAAAAAGGGTATTGTTCAATGTATGTATAGATACACAGATCAATGCTAACCACAATCATGTTGTGACTGGGTCCTGAATTGTAATGTTAGACTTCACTACATATCCCATAAGGATGGGAATCAAGCCATACTTAGTTGTTGAAATACATTTTAATGTCGTGTGGGACTAAATAATGGGAGATCTTAGTTTAGGGTCATAGATCTCGGACCATTATAAGAAATACACAGTGTCTATTTTTCATGGGGACTTTTTAGCCAAGGGTCTGCAAGTGGAATTTGTGTTTAGGCCCAAAGACTTGGGGCTGGTTTCGAGGGACACTCTAATGTTCCTACGTATCCCATAAGGATGGGAATCAATCCCACATAGTTCTATAAATACCCTCTCTACAGATTTGGTTCGTACATGTGAAGGGTGAAGGGGGACTTTAGTGCAATGATGGTTCAACCCAAGATAAAAGGTTCTTGTTTTGCCATGTATGTACATAGTCTTTGGAATATAACATGATTGAAAATAAATGTAAATAATGATTCCCCATCATGTTAGGGTATCAATTAATATTGTAGTTTATCGTCTTACAAGACAATGTGTTGTATAGTTTATCACCGTATATCAAGGATAAAGGTGAAACAATGTGAAGAGATTGGTTTTGGGCTTGAACCTTAGGAGGTTGCCTACGTACCCAGCCTAGAAGGCGAGGATAAAAGTCCATGTAGTTCAATTAAATAATGAATTAGTGATCAAGTTGTTCGTGGGGACAACGACCTAAAAAATGATATTGGGACTTACGCGTGGTTAGCAGCCCAGAGAGGGTGTTATGGTTGAAGTCTGCTCTAAGCTCACGTGTGTCATACTCAGTGTGAGAAGCAAGAGGTAGAAAAAAACATAACGATGCATAGTTTTAAAGTCATGTAGGAAATATGAAGGGACTATGCAGTTTAAAGTCTTTCAGTTTGGACTATTGGTGCTGCATAGTTTAGTGTCATGTAGCAGGGACAAAATATAGTTTGACGTCATGTAGGACATATTAAGGTATTTCTGTTCAGTTATCGTCATGTAGTTAAGAAGATGTGGAAAATACAGTTTAATGTCATGTTGGACCAAAAGAGAACTGTGCAGTTTAAGGTCATACAGTATGGACAATAGAGGACACATTTTAACGTCATGTTGGACGTATTAGGTACTTTTTCACAATTTCACATCATGTTAGATGAAAAGGGACGATACCATTTAATGTCATGTTGGACGAAAGTGCAAATAGTTTAAGGTCGTTTTCATGGACCGTAGATGGTTCAGTTTAATGTCTTGCTGGACATTGGAGACTTCTGTATAGTTTAGTGTCATTTAGTTAGAACGTCAGAGTTTAACGTCGTGTTGGATGAAAGTAATACCAATAGTTTAAGGTCATACGTACGGACTGTTGTACCTCTCGTACCCCTCGTGGTTTAATTTTCATGATCACAATCACTCTCCTTTTTATCTAATCTTGTTTTCAAGTGTTTTTGTTAATAGGCATGGTTTCAAGAGCAAGAAGTGGCAAAGGAAGAACAGTGGACTGTTTTTCAGTCCACCGGCCAACTGGTGGCTTCACCACCGGCCGACTGATGGACCCTGGGCAGAAGGCTGAGCCACTGCCTCAGCACCGGCCAACTGGTGGCCTCAGCACCGGCCAGCCGGTGGCACCCAGACAGAACAGTGTCAGCCACTGCCGCAGCACCGGCCAACCGGTGGCCTCCTCACCGGCCAACCGGTGGTGCCTGAGCCCGAAGGCCTCTCCATTTTACAAGCACCGGCCCACCGGTGGTCTAGCACCGGTCAGCCGGTGGAGCCAGTCAAACTAGCCATTGGGCCTTTGACCAGACTTGTCCACTTGCCTCCCAACGTCTCTGAGTCCTCTCTAACGGCTCTGAAGCCTCCCAAAGGCCAATTGAGGGTTCCCCCTCTATAAATAAAGGACTAGGAAGCCCCAGAACACTAGCGAAACATACGGAAGCCCACGGGACACATTTTGATCATTTGGCGAACATCCGGTGGATTCCTCAAAGGGAACCCCAATTGCTCCAACTCACTTCCACATCCAAGGAGCACCACCAAAGAAGCTTGGGAGCGCTCTTCATCAACTCCATCAATCCTTTGGCGCCCAAGACTTCTCCCATTACGGTTTTTCTTGTTTTATCTTTTTGAGCTTTAAATTGAGTTTGTTCCTACAAACTCCCATTTCTGTCATCCTCAATTCTTTTGGTTTTCACATCACCTTTAAGGTGTGAAGAGGTTGGTCAAGCCTTTCCTTTAAAAGGCTTGAGACATAGGTGAGCTAGCCTTCACCTGTAAGAAGGCTAGTGGGTTCTTGCTCAACCATTAAAAGCAAGCTGTAATAGGTTCTAGACTAACCTTAAAGTCTAGTGGGTTTCTTGCTAAAACCATTGAAAAGCAAGCGGTAGTAAATCTCTCAGCGGTTGAGTTGGGAGCGGAGACGTAGGCTTGGGTTTAAGCCGAACTCCGTTATCAAGCTTTGTGTCTTGCCTCTTTTATTTCCGCTGCACTTTCACTTTGTTTTTAAATTGTTAATTAATTTCTAAAAAGGCAATTCACCCCCCCCCCTCTTACCATCACTTCTCTTTTCTCCGTCCAACAATTGGTATCAGAGGCAAAATTTGAGTAATACCCTAACCGGTTTCAAATTCAAGATCCATTGTCATGGCTTCAACCTCTTTCACCCCCGAAGGCTATTCTTTGGGTCGTGCTCCATTTTTTGATGGAACCGACTATAACTATTGGAAAACCCGCATGACTTCTTTTCTTAGAAGTATAGGTTATCCCATTTATAAAATTGTCATGCATGGTTATTCTCTCTCCTCTCCCGATGAATCCAAATGGACTCAAGCCGGTATTAAAAATTTCGAGCTTGATGGCAAAGCCATGAACGCTCTACATTGCGGCCTTGATCGTAATGAGTTCAATCGAGTTTCCACATGCACCTCATCTCATGAAATCTAGAAACTTTTGGAGGTTACCCATGAGGGGACCAACAAAGTGAAGGATACTCGATTGGACATGTTCCGTCAAGATTTTGAGTCTTTCACCATGCACCCACATGAATCTATTTCTGAAATGTTTACACGTTTTACTGACGTTTGCATTGGTAGAAAATCTCTTGGAGATAATATATCTGCAGAAACGATGGTCAAGAAGATCCTTTGGATCCTACCAAGCTCATGGGCACCGAAAGTCACGGCAATCCAAGAAGCAAAGGACATCAAGAACATGCCGGTCGAAGATCTCATCGGATCCCTCATGACCTATGAGATCACCATGAGGAGGCAAGCTGAAAAGGAAGGCAAACCAATCAAAACTCCAAAGAACATCGCCTTCAAAGTTCAACAAGAAGAAAGCTCCTCCTCCTCATCATCTTCCTCTTCAAACGGCGATTCCGAAATGGAGAATCTTGCCCGCAAGATGCACAAATTCATGAAGAAGCACAAAAAGAAGAAATCCCGCAAGGCTCGAAAGGAAAAACACGACGAAAAATCCGAGCCTGAGGTAACATGCTATGGGTGTGGAAAGAAAGGCCATTACAAGCCCGATTATCCACTCAACAAGAAAAAGGCCAAGAAAAAGGAAAACAAAAAGGCTTTCAAGGCCACATGGAGTGATAGCTCCACATCCTCCTCATCCTCCTCCTCAAGCGACAACGGTAACAAATGTCTAATGGCATTTCATGAGGTAACTTCTTCCGACTCCTCTTCCTCTTGTTCTTCAAATTCTTTTAATCATCTATCCTATGAGGATCTCCAATATGCTAGAGATCAATTGGAGGATGGTTTTCACGAGCTTTCTTCCAAATTTGTTGCTTTAAAAAATAATTTCAAAAAACTCTCTTCCGAAAAGGAACAACTTCTCAAAGAAAAGGAAGAGTTGTCCCTCAAAGTCCAAAACCTTCCCGATGTTGATTCTATGGAATCAACAATAAAAGATTTAAGGGAATCTCTCGCCAAGTTCACCCAAGGTGACAAAAATTTGACCAAACTCCTTGGTTCCCAACGCCTATCTAGAACCACCGAAGGGCTTGGCTATTCCAAGCAAGCTTCCTCTTCCCATACACCTGCTATTTTTGTAAGGGGGAGCTCTCAATTTAAATTTTGCAATTATTGTAAAAAACCTGGGCACTTAATTTATGAGTGCGATTGCAAAAATGCCCGGTATGGTAGGCCCAAAACCATTTTCCTTAATGATGAATTTCAAAGGAGAAGACCCGCCATAAGATAAGTGTGGATTGAAAAATACCTTTTAGCGAGTCTCTCCGGGCCAAAATTTGTCTCGGTTCCAAAAACCTCTCCCCGGTGATTTGTTATTTTTATTTAGGGGGAGTTAGGATCATTTAAGCCTTTTTGATTTCATTTTCAAATCTTCAATTCAAAATTTTCAATTCAAAATTTCAATTCAAAAATTTCAAAATTTTCGATTCAAAACTTTCAATTCAAAATTTTCAATTCAAAATTTTTCATTCAAAACTTTCAATTCAAATTTCAAAAATATCAATTGATTTCAAATCTCTATCTCATTTTTTCAATGTTTCCCTCAATCATGTTTTATTCCCCGTGCTATTTTGATAATCACAAAGGGGGAGAAATTCTTGGTTGATTGGGGGAGAAATGTTTCCCTCATGCTTTGCTTTACTTTCCCTTTTTTCCTTTAAAGCATGCCTTTCATTTCATTTTTTTCATTGTTTGTTTTGGTGATTGTGATCATCAAAATAGGGGGAGATTGTTGTACCTCTCGTACCCCTAGTGGTTTAATTTTCATGATCACAATCACTCTCCTTTTTATCTAATCTTGTTTTCAAGTGTTTTTGTTAATAGACATGATTTCAGGAGAAAGAAGTGGCAAAGGAAGAACAGTGGACTGTTTTTCAGTCCACCGGCCAACCGGTGGCTTCACCACCAGCCGGCCGCTGGACCCAGGGCAGAAGGCTGAGCCACTACCTCAGCACCGGCCAACCGGTGGCCTCAGCACCGGCCAGCCGGTGGCACCCAGACAGAACAGTGTCAGCCACTGCCTCAGCACCGGCCCACCGGTGGCCTCCTCACCGGCCAGCCGGTGGTTCCTGAGCCCGAAGGCCTCTCCATTTTACAAGCACCGACCAACTGGTGGTCTAGCACCGGTCAGCCGGTGGAGCCAGTCAAAACAGTCGTTGGGCCTTTGACCAGACTTGTCCACTTGCCTCCCAACGGCTCCGAGGCCTCTCCAACGACTCTGAAGCCTCCCAAAGGCCATTTGAGGGTTCCCCCTCTATAAATAAAGGACTAGGAAGCCCCGGAACACTAGCGAAACATACGGAAGCCCACGGGACACATTTTGATCATTTGGCGAACCTCCGGTGGATTCCTCCAAGGGAACCCCAATTGCTCCAACTCACTTCCACATCCAAGGAGCACCACCAAAGAAGCTTGGGAGCGCTCTTCATCAACTCCATCAATCCTTTGGCGCCCAAGACTTCTCCCATTACGGTTTTTCTTGTTTTACCTTTTTTATATTTAAATTGAGTTCGTGCCTACAAACTCCCATTTCTCTCATCCTCAATTCTTTTGGTTTTCACATCACCTTTAAGGTGTGAAGAGGTTGGTCAAGCCTTTCCTTTAAAAGGCTTGAGACATAGGTGAGCTAGCCTTCACCTGTAAGAAGGCTAGTGGGTTCTTGCTCAACCATTAAAAGCAAGCTGTAATAGGTTCTAGACTAACCTTAAAGTCTAGTGGGTTTCTTGCTAAAACCATTGAAAAGCAAGCGGTAGTAAATCTCTCAGCGGTTGAGTAGGGAGCGGAGACGTAGGCTTGGGTTTAAGACGAACTCCGTTATCATGCTTTGTGTCTTGCCTCTTTTATTTCCGCTGCACTTTCACTTTGTTTTTAAATTGTTAATTAATTTTTAAAAAGGCAATTCACCCCCCCTCTTTCCATCACTTCTCTTTTCTCCGTCCAACAATTGGTATCAGAGGAAAAATTTGAGTAATACCCTAACCGGTTTCAAATTCAAGATCCATTGTGATGGCTTCAACCTCTTTCACCCCCGAAGGCTATTCTTTGGGTCGTGCTCCATTTTTTGATGGAACCGACTATAACTATTGGAAAACCCGCATGACTACTTTTCTTAGAAGTATAGGTTATCCCATTTATAAAATTTTCATGCATGGTTATTCTCTCTCCTCTCCCGATGAATCCAAATGGACTCAAGCCGATATTAAAAATTTCGAGCTTGATGGCAAAGCCATGAACGCTCTACATTGCGGCCTTGATCGTAATGAGTTCAATCGAGTTTCCACATGCACCTCATCTCATGAAATCTGGAAACTTTTGTAGGTTACCCATGAGGGGACCAACAAAGTGAAGGATACTCGATTGGACATGTTCCGTCAAGATTTTGAGTCTTTCACCATGCACCCACATGAATCTATTTCTGAAATGTTTACACGTTTTACTGACGTTTGCATTGGTAGAAAATCTCTTGGAGATAATATTTCTGCAGAAACGATGGTCAAGAAGATCCTTTGGATCCTACCAAGCTCATGGGCACCGAAAGTCACGGCAATCCAAGAAGCAAAGGAGATCAAGAACATGCCGGTCGAAGAGCTCATCGGATCCCTCATGACCTATGAGATCACCATGAGGAGGCAAGCTGAAAAGGAAGGAAAACCAATCAAAACTCCAAAGAACATCGCCTTCAAAGTTCAACAAGAAGAAAGCTCCTCCTCCTCATCATCTTCCTCTTCAAGCGGCGATTCCGAAATGGAGAATCTTGCCCGCAAGATGCACAAATTCATGAAGAAGCACAAAAAGAAGAAATCCCGCAAGGCTCGAAAGGAAAAACACAACGAAAAATCCGAGCCCGAGGTAACATGCTATGGGTGTGGCAAGAAAGGCCATTACAAGCCCGATTGTCCACTAAACAAGAAAAAGGCCAAGCAAAAGGAAAAGAAAAAGTCTTTCAAGGCCACATGGAGTGATAGCTCCACATCCTCCTCCTCCTCCTCCTCAAGCGACAACGGTAAAAAATGTCTAATGGCATTTCATGAGGTAACTTCTTCCGACTCCTCTTCCTCTTGTTCTTCAAATTCTTTTAATCATCTATCCTATGAGGATCTCCAATATGCTAGAGATCAATTGGAGGAAGGTTTTCACGAACTTTCTTCCAAATTTGTTGCTTTAAAAAATAATTTCAAAAAACTCTCTTCCGAAAAGGAACAACTTATCAAAGAAAAGGAAGAGTTGTCCCTCAAAGTCCAAAACCTTCCCGATGTTGATTCTATGGAATCAACAATAAAAGATTTAAGGGAATCTCTTGCCAAGTTCACCCAAGGTGAACAAAATTTGACCAAACTCCTTGGTTCGCAACGCATATCTAGAACCACCGAAGGGCTTGGCTATTCCAATCAAGCTTCCTCTTCCCATACACCTACTATTTTTGTAAGGGGGAGCTCTCAATTTAAATTTTGCAATTATTGTAAAAAACCAGGGCACATAATTTATGAGTGCGATTGCAAAAATGCCCGGTATGGTAGGCCCAAAACCATTTTCCTTAATGATGAATTTCAAAGGAGATGACCCACCATAAGACAAGTGTGGGTTGAAAAATCCCTTTTAGCGAGTCTCTCCGGGCCAAAATTTGTCTCGGTTCCAAAAACCTCTCCCCGGTGATTTGTTATTTTTATTTAGGGGGAGTTAGGATCATTTAAGCCTTTTTGATTTCATTTTCAAATCTTCAATTCAAAATTTTCAATTCAAAATTTCAAATCAAAAATTTCAAAATTTTTGATTCAAAACTTTCAATTCAAAATTTTCAATTCAAAATTTTTCATTCAAAACATTCAATTCAAATTTCAAAAATTTCAATTGATTTCAAATCTCTATCTCGTTTTTTCAACGTTTCCCTCAATCAAGTTTTATGCCCCGTGCTATTTTGATAATCACAAAGGGGGAGAAATTCTTGGTTGATTGGGGGAGAAATGTTTCCCTCATGCTTTGCTTTACTTTCCCTTTTTTCCTTTAAAGCATGCCTTTCATTTCATTTTTTCATTGTTTGTTTTGGTGATTGTGATCATCAAAATAGGGGGAGATTGTTGTACCTCTCGTACCCCTCGTGGTTTAATTTTCATGATCACAATCACTCTCCTTTTTATCTAATCTTGTTTTCAAGTGTTTTTGTTAATAGGCATGATTTCAGGAGCAAGAAGTGGCAAAGGAAGAACAGTGGACTGTTTTTCAGTCCACCGGCCAACCGGTGGCTTCACCACCAGCCGGCCGATGGACCCTGGGCAGAAGGCTGAGCCACTACCTCAGCACCGGCCAACCGGTGGCCTCAGCACCGGCCAGCCGGTGGCACCCAGACAGAACAGTGTCAGCCACTGCCTCAGCACCGGCCAACCGGTGGCCTCCTCACCGGCCAGCCGGTGGTTCCTGAGCCCGAAGGCCTCTCCATTTTACAAGCACCGGCCAACCGGTGGTCTAGCACCGGTCAGCCGGTGGAGCCAGTCAAACTAGTCGTTGGGCCTTTGACCAAACTTGTCCACTTGCCTCCCAACGGCTCCGAGGCCTCTCCAACGGCTCCAAAGCCTCCCAAAGGCCATTTGAGGGTTCCCCCTCTATAAATAAAGGACTAGGAAGCCCCGGAACACTAGCGAAACATACGGAAGCCCACGGGACACATTTTGATCATTTGGCGAACCTCCGGTGGATTCCTCCAAGGGAACCCCAATTGCTCCAACTCACTTCCACATCCAAGGAGCACCACCAAAGAAGCTTGGGAGCGCTCTTCATCAACTCCATCAATCCTTTGGCGCCCAAGACTTCTCCCATTATAGTTTTTCTTGTTTTATCTTTTTGAGCTTTAAATTGAGTTTGTGCCTACAAACTCCCATTTCTCTCATCCTCAATTCTTTTGGTTTTCACATCACCTTTAAGGTGTGAAGAGGTTGGTCAAGCCTTTCCTTTAAAAGGATTGAGACATAGGTGAGATAGCCTTCACCTGTAAGAAGGCTAGTGGGTTCTTGCTCAACCATTAAAAGCAAGCTGTAATAGGTTCTAGACTAACCTTAATGTCTAGTGGGTTTCTTGCTAAAACCATTGAAAAGAAAGCGGTAGTAAATATCTTAACGGTTGAGTTGGGAGTGGAGACATAGGCTTGGGTTTAAGCCGAACTCCGTTATCAAGCTTTGTGTCTTGCCTCTTTTATTTCGGCTGCACTTTCACTTTGTTTTTAAATTGTTAATTAATTTTTAAAAAGGCAATTCACCCCCCCTCTTGCCATCACTTCTCTTTTCTCCGTCCAACACGTACCATTACAATGTATTTTGTGTTTGTACAAAATACTTATTCAGAAATATGACATTGGTTGGAGTAGTGATGAGTTCTCCATCCATTGAGATTAATGAATATGCTCCATTGGAGTAGACCTTATGTATTGAATACGGTCCTTCCCATTTTGGTTCATGCTTTGGAGGTTTCTTTTCTGGTATCATTGGAGTTCTGAAAACCAATACCAGTTCACCCTGAATGAATGAACGAAGATGAACTTTTTTGTTGAAAGATTGTGCTATTCGATTCAGATAAACTTCCAAGTGGTGTAGTGTGCACAATCTGTTCTCATCTAACCGTTCCAATTCATCCAATCGCATTTGGTATTTTTCATCTGTAGATGAATGATCAAAAATAGCTACTCTGAGCGAGGGTAGTTGAACTTCAATAGGCAAGACTTATTCTATTCCATATACCAATGAATATGGAGTTGACCGCGTTGAAGTGCGGGTGGTAGTCCGATAATCCCATAAAGAATGAAATATTTTATCAGGCCATGAATTCTTACCTTTATCCACCATCTTTTTCAATATGTTTGAAAGAGTCTTGTGGAAGGATTCTATCTTGACATTGGTCGTTGCATGATACCGAGATGAATGGTTGGATTTCATGTTGTATTCTTGATACAACTTCTTCATCTCGGATGAACAGAAGTTGGTGCCATTGTCCGTCAATCTGGTATGAGGGACACAAAATCTGGTAATGATGTTAGACTTGATGAAGCTAAAAAAGCTTTTAGAACTAACTTCTTTGAGAGTTATTTCCTCTGTCCATTTGGAAAAGAAGTCAGTAGCAGTAAGAATATACTTAAACTGCTTGGTCGTAGCTGAAGGGTAGGTCCCACCACATCCATTCCCCATGTGGAAAATGTCCACAAGTATTTAGCTGTATGAAGAAACATTGAATGTTGATGAATGAATTTGGCATGTACTTGACATGAATGACACTTCTTTGTGAAATCAACACAATCTTGTATCATTGAAGGCCAAAAGTATCCAAGCCTTCGAATCTGATCAGACAATCTATGTCCAGACTAGTGGGATCCATAGACTCCAACATGCACTTATTTCATGACAGCCATTGTCTCTTCACCATTATTGCATCTGAAGAGAACACCATCAAAACCATGATTGTAGAGAATTTTCTATAAGTGATCTGGGCTATCATAAAGAGTAAAATTGACCACACGTCGCCAGATTTTTTCTTTCCCGACTCTATCAGTTGGAAGTGTTCCATATTGAAGGTATTATATGATAGGTGTCATCCATCCTGCAGTATGACCATACGGTTCAGGAATGGGACTAATTTCATTGATAAACTTTGTTCTGATTCGAACATAATGTGAAATTGTACGATGGTGGGCAATAATGATAGTTGTTTTTTCTCGATTTGCATCTGCCAGAGTTGTGGCTATATTAGCCAGTGCATCGGCTTGAGCATTTTGTGATCACGGGACATAATAAAATGTCAGTTCCATAGGAAATTCCACCATTAACTCTCTGAAGTAATCATACAAATGGATCAGTTCTTCTTTTCTTAAATCATAATCCCCATTTACTTGTTTGATTACCAGGTCTGAATCACCTTTCACCATCAAGTGATTCACTTGTGCATGAAGCGCCAACTCTAATCCTCTGACGGGGGCTTGGTATTCTGCTTCATTGATTGTACCACCTTCCAACAATGAGAAGGAATAAGGTAACACTGCCTTTTCCGGGGAAATAAGAATAACTCCTAATCCAACCTTGTTGAATTTAGGATTTTCCATTTTCTTCCCTGTTGGACTTCTGGAAGCACCATCAAAATACATTTCCCATACCTGAGGACTATCATGAATAGAGAAGACTTACTCATCAGGGAGTTCAATATATGAAGATGTGTCTTCCACTAAAGTATGTTCATCGTGGAAATCAGCCAGATCATGGGCCTTTATTGCATTTTGAGACACATACTGAAGGTCGAATTGCTGGAAAATAACTGCCCACCTTGCCAGACGTCCGGTAATCCTTGGATGACTAAGGATGAATTTGAGCAGGTTATTCCGAGATACCAATTGGACCTCGTGATGTTGCAAGGAGTGTATAAACTTATGAACTGCAAAGATTAATTCCAGGCAACACTTCTCAATATTTGAATACCAGGTTTCTGCTTCAAGCATAGTCCGACTGAGATAGTAGATGTTGTTTTCATTCGCAGCACCATTCTTCTGAGAAATAAAGGCACCCAATGATCACTCTAAGGCTGTCCCATATAGGATAAGTGGCCTTAATTCAAAATGTGGCATAAGTACTGGTGGAATCAAGAGGTATTTCTTGATAATATCAAATGCTTCTTGACATTATTCTGTCCACTAGTATGTGACTCCCTTCTTCATCAATTTGGTGAAGGGTATACTTTTTCCTACCAAATTGGCGATGAAACGCCGAATATAGTATAAGTTTCCTTGAAGTCTTCTTAATTCATCCAAATTTAGAGGAGGTTACATACCAAGGATTGACTTGGTCTTCTCATGATCGACTTCAATACCACGATGGTGTACAACAAAGCTGAAAAGTTTTCCTGAGGTTACCCCAAAAGCACATTTTAAGGGGTTCATCTTCAAGTTATGTTTTCGAAGTTTGGGTAATATGACTTCCAAATAATCCAAGTGATTAGATCGTTGTTTTTATTTGACCACCAAATCGTCCACATAACATTCAATAAACTTTCCTAAAAAGGGTTTGAAGATATGATGCATGGAACGCTGATATGTTGTGCCTGCATTCTTTAAGCCAAAGGGAATTACCCGATAGAAAAACACACCCTGAGGGGCTCTGAAGGTTGTGGATTCCTCATCATTTGGATCCATTGGGATTTTATTATATCCAGAATATCCATCCATGAATGAAGGTTCTTCATAGTCAGCTGTTTCATCGATTAAAAGTTCTATAATCGGAACTGGAAAATCATCCTTAGGACAATGCCGATTAAGAACACTGAAATCAATGAAAACACTAATTTGTCTATTCTTTTTCTTCATAGGGACAATATTAGCCAACCACATGGGATATTAAACTTCTCTGACGAAGTTAGATTTGAAAATCTTATCCACTTCATCTTCAATTTTGGAAGCATAAGTTTGGTGTGTTTTTCTTGTGGCTTGCTTAAAGCCTCGATGTTCTTCTGGTAAACCCAAATGATGAGTAGCAACATCAAGATCAAGCCCGTGAATCTCTGTATAGTTCCAAGAAAATATGTCTCAATTTTGAATTAAAAAGTAAATATACATCTCTTATTCTTCAAGATTCATGGCCACACTGATTAAAGTGGGGCGTGGATCTTTTTTTTTTACCCATATTGATTTCTCGGAGTTCATCCACAGTGGTAGAGATACCCTCTTCAAATGCTGGAGGAGAATCCCTAAGATCTTCCTCTTCTTCTTTAACAGTGTTATTTCTTCCATTTCTACTTGCATAGTGGATGATGAAGTAGAATTTCCATGATTAAGAGAGATGTTAAAATCTGAACATCTTGAAGAAGAGGCTTCCATTTCTGACTCAATTGTGGATGAAGGGTCTTCCATGGGTAATAAAGAGGAGATGATGGATTGAGAATCAACATCATCATTCACCTTTGGTATTTATATAACTTCTTCTAGACTGGTTGGCGAAATATATACTAGATGGATTTCAGCAGATAAAATGAAGACATCTCCATTTGAGCTTTCATCATTGCCTGGAGGATCACCAATTTCTCCCATGTTGTCTAAATCGATTTCCGTAATTGACATTATGGATCTTTCTATAAGATTATTTTTATTTGGATCTATACTATCAATTTGACTGATAGGGAACACATAATCTGTACTCACATATGCAAATGGAATTACTGGAATCCTCTCTAAACTATATGGAGCATTAACTTTGGTAATCTCCCTTGTTGTGGATTTCTCCTTTCCCTTCATCTGATAGAATTCTGCCTGAATGTATTGAGATTCACATGTCTTGAATGGGGCCTTATCACCATACAATGTACCAACTTGACCTTCAAAAAAATATTTGAGACATTGATGGTATGATGAAGGGATAGCCGCATGTTGATGTAGCCAGGGTCTTCCAAGAAAGATGTTAAAGGCTGAGCCTTGATCAACAACCATGAAATATGAATTGGATACAAGATCTCCAAAATGATTTCTGAGTGTAATCTCGCCCAGTGGTTCTCTTTCATTTTTATCATATCCTTGTAACATCATAGTAGAAGGAGATAAATTATATTCCTTGAGGCCCAAACGATGAAGTGTATGAATAGGAATGAGGTTGAATCCTAAACCATTATCAATGAAATCTCTTAGGATGTGGACACCATTGACCTTTCTAGATAAGAACTTAGGTCTAAATGCACATGCATGACATAATATTCATCTTAATCTGTGAAAGATATCACTGCATTGAATTCTGCAGGATTATTTTCTATTTGGTAGACTTCACCTGCAGCAAATTCAATTTCAAACTCCTGAGGACTTGAAAAAGCCTCGATGAGTGCCTTCTAAAGATCTTTTGACAGATTCAAAGCATCTAGAATTGATAACATGGCTGTTACATGGGCCAGGTGTTTCAATACATCATACATTTGATCCAGAGGTCTTTGTTTCCCAACAGAAACATGTGGTTTAGCAGGTGCCTTGGAAGTTGATGCTTTGGAAGTTGATGCATCTTGTATCGGGATAGGAGTTGGCAATATTCCTCTCTTTGGAAGAATAGACCGATTAGATCTATTTACTTGTTGAGAGGATGAAGGTGGAATCCCCAACCGATCCTCCAGAATAACTGTGTCAGGACTGAATTTTCTATTGGTGGAGGAACTCGCTTGTTCTTGTTGAGCTCGCAGAAGGTCTCTACTAGGAGTTTCTGCGGCATACACAGTTCTAGCAGGGGTAGAATTGGAATAGTGTCTTCTGGGATATCCACATCTTCCTCTATATCCCAAACCCCTGTAATTCCCTCTAATTCCTCTGTTTGATACATGGAATTCAGGCTCATTGAAATTGAAACTGCGACTGGAATAAGGATTTGTTAAATGAATCATATTAACAGAACTGAAGATCATTTCTTCATCTGATAAAGACTATGCCTGACTAGACAATTTAGGTTGTGCCATTTGGTGGGAAGGTTCCCGTAGCTTCGAAGTAGTTGGCATAAAATCTGCCAGAGTAAAAGATAGCTTAGGCTTTGACACATAATCATCTTCTCCTGATTCTTCTTCCTTCCCTAAATTATGTTGTCCTTTTGAGGATTTTTCTTTTGATGGAGGTTTCACTGCGGCATTTACAGTAGAAGATACAATTGGTTTCTTCAATTGTTTTCGAAAAATTGCATGAGTTCGATTGATGGTTTTTCTGACCATCCAATCATCATATTTCTGCGCATTTTTACTTTTGACTTCTTGCCACTCGCCTCCTTCCTCCTAATCTATAGCAGTAACACATGCTACCTGGGATGAAGAGCCTTTTATTTTTACTTGTCTTGAGTCGACCATATTTTTTCATGAGGACTTTGAAGACAAAAAAATCCTGGAGGGGATGCCCCAACATTTGACGAAAGGGGAAATAATTGGGATGGTCTTCATATTCTTCCTTGTTTAGCATTTTTGGCCTTGGCAACGGAACTAAATTATTTTCCAGAGCCAAAATGAAGTAGCCAGGAACTTGTTCATTTCGGAAAGAATAAACTTTACTCTTCAACTCATCAAACTATTTCCGTATTTGATCTCTTTGATCTTCTTGACGAAACGGCCTCTGTTGCTAATTCTGAGGAGGTGGAACCCTTCTGGAAGATGAATTTTTTGATGTAGAAGCTGGTACAGGTGCTTGCTTAAGCATAACTGTAGTAGTCTCTGCTTTACTCATTCTCCTTCCTAGAGCTGATGGAATTACACGAGTTTTAGCCTTATTCTTTATAATGGAATCTTCAGTCTGCTGAGCGATTGAAGTAAGGTCTCGAAACCCTCCTGTTTATTTCATAGGGATCAACGGTGTGCGTAATTCGTTACGCCAATTTTCCACAAAAATTGGCAACAATTCTTCCTGAGGGAGTGCTATGCTTAGGGAATATGTTAATCCCTTCCAGCAAGCAAAGAAATCTTAGACCCTTTCATTCTCCCTTTGCTTACATTTTGTATGATCAAAAACTATTGTCTTTGAAAAAGTTGGGCTGAACTGAAGAAGGAATTGTTGACGGAGATCTTCCCATCCGGTAATTGACCTTGATTGCAAGCTTGTATACCAAACAAAAGTTGGTCCTTGCAAGGTTCTCACGAAGCATATGAGTTCCACTAATTCATTCCGTTCTGGAGTTCCCATCATAGGATCACAACAAAATTGGTAATGTGTCAAGTTCTATTCAGGATCGCCGGATCCATTGAAAATAGGGAATACATGGTTCACAAAACATGATGGGGGAGGGATTTCATCAACTCATTCAGGGTAAGCTCTCTTTTATGGTTTAATTTGAGCGCTCTTTCCCTCCATAGCTTCCAAACGACCTGTTAATGACTCAATAGTAGTTATTAGCTTTTGAG
Source organism: Viscum album (assembly GCA_963277665.1). Taxonomy (NCBI): domain Eukaryota; kingdom Viridiplantae; phylum Streptophyta; class Magnoliopsida; order Santalales; family Viscaceae; genus Viscum; species Viscum album. The sequence goes on along the minus strand of OY728143.1, from coordinate 2,027,125,330 downwards.
AAACATCTGGTTGATCTTGGACCTAAATAGGTGTAATGACTGGTGCTTGGACAGGTTTGACAGCTGGTACTACAACCGATGGCAGCACTGTCGATTGGTGTTGCAGTTGACCCGTAGGATTAGACATGTGAGGGTGTACTGATAAATGAGGATATTCTTGATCCATATCAGTAGCCACAACAAATTCCTTTGGCTGACATGCTCCAGCATGTTTAGGAGGAAGACTACCCTGAATAAGTTCTGCATTCAACCTCTTTAATTCCTTCATTTCTTCCTCTTATTGTGCATATCTTTGATCTAATGAGAGTGATTGGACTTCTCCAAGGGAAGGGTATGTAACCTGATTCTTTCTTTCCCCCTTGTTGGATCCCTTTCGGAGAGGGGGAAGTGGATTATTTAATGGAATACCTAGGTTCTGAGTAATCCTTTCATTTCGTGAACTCACATCTTCTTTATTTGTGTCTGTGTGTACAATTTTGTGATCATGAAAATCTTCATATAATCCCTATGAGTGAACCTCATCTGGTGGATCAACAACAATGGCATTGATGACATTTATTGATGCAAAATGAATTGAATCCCTCCTATCGACATTTCTGCGATATTATCTTCTTCCATGTCTTTGATGAGACATTGCCTTTTGTTGATTCGATCCCTCTGGAACTTCTTGATGAATTGTAATTTGGGGAGAATCTCCAAATAACATGGCTCTTCGTCCCTCTTGGGGCTTCTTCCCCAATCGAGAGAAGACTGACTTTCTCTGAGGGAGGGATTGAGGATTTGAAAACATCCCCAGTCCGGTGGACTGGGGCTCTTTCTTTTATTCTCACTCAACTCTTTGAATCCTATTTGCTGATTCCAATGTTTGGTTTAAAAGAGTCCCCAGTCTGGCAAGCTGGGGTGGCTCTTGACATGCTATTTCTGAGACTTTCTTAAAATATCTCCAGATTTTGCGGACTTTAGTCTGGAAAATAGCTAGATAATTCAACATGTATCCACTTTTATCACCTGGCTCATATGAACACTGGATTATTTCTGACATTTCTGCCACTTGATGACGTGCTTGCTCCATACAAGAGGCCTGTTCAATATTCTTGTTCGCTTGATGCAGGAGTAATTCAACAACTTGTTCTCTGAATTCATGATTTTGAGAGGAACTATTTGAAGCCTGTTCTTGGGAAAGCTTTTGATTACAAACAAAACCCATTGACTGTGGCCGACCATGGTCAATAACATTGCATGAAACCATTTTCGGCGGGCTTTGCTGACTGGAGAGCACAGTGAAATGTAGTGCTCCATGAACACCCATTCCTCTGATATGAATACTAGATGGGGCATTGGCAATTAACTGGAAGAATCCCCTTAGTGCGCCAAGGCAAGAACGCTGAAGGGCTCTCTGCTTCTTTTCAGCCTTCAGATATCGAGAGACTGATAGAGATGCCAAGTCAATTTGATGTTATAACCCTTCTATTATCTTGAAATGATTTTCATATTCATCATAAGATAATATTTTCTTTTTCAACTGACAAAGATTTTTCCATATTTTGAAACGAATATCTTGAATACAATCTTCCGTTAACACTTTTGGAATGTTACACTGAGAGTCATCCGAAGGCCAAAACATGACTGGCACTTCACCATTCGCCAGTTGTTTTGTCATATTCAGAACTTCCTCTTAATCATTCAATGAATATTCTTCTACCTGATTTGACCAGAGTTGGTGCTTCTTTGTTGCTTCATCGGATTCAGCAGGATTGGTAGATAATCCACTGATCAAAATAGAAGATAAATGACCCAGGGGTGGTTCGGAGAATGACCTCCGCCCCAGGATATCTTCTGATTGAGAAAGTATTTCACTTGTTGATGGTAAAACATCAGACATGACTGTTTTCTCATTTGCAAGTGCCTCAAGATAAGAGGTAATTCTCAGCACTACATTGTCCACTGGATCATTTTCCAGGCAATGTGCATCACTACTACGGAGAGGACATTCTCAGCAAAATTCATCATCATGGGGAGGACCCCCATGGTGGGTTACAAAAAAATATGAGATCTCTTGCTCCTTGGTATTCTGGGCACACAGAGGGTTATTGTAGCTCTCATCTGAAGATGAAATTTCAAGATCGACCAAACTATCATGAAGGAGGCCTTCATGAGGTAGTGTCTATTGAAGGCCTTTGGAATTAATGTTCCCACTATTGGAAAATGAGGGATTAGAATCTTGAATTCCAACAGATAATTGTTTGAGGGCTTCATGAAATCCAGCATCGAGTAAGGCCTTGTTATAGATTGACCCTTGATTTATTGACTGTGCTGGGTGGGTCTTATTCATATACGCCTTCTCACTCGCCTTAAAAACCACTTGTTGACAAAAGTGTCTACTCTGAGCTGGTGTATGTGCCTGATCATGAGAAATAGTCAGGTTAGGCTGACAATCTCCACTCAAATTAGGTGTTTGTGCCTGACTTGGTTGTTCGTATGATATGGGGGAGTATAACCCACAACCCTCTTGGATTGGAACATATGTGTGTATCTGATCCCGAGTGAACTGTTGATGTGTCACTCCACTGGTAGTGATAGATTTATGGGTCTTTCCCTAAGATGCTGTTGAAGCTGTTATAATATCTTGGCAGCCATCCAGAATATGAGCATGGATTTTCTTCTGTTCTTTCACCATTGACAGAATGTGTTTGGTGGCTTCAGCTGCTGGAACGAGGATATACTTCCATTCTGTGCTTGGAGTAGGTGTGGGTTCCTGCTCCATTCCTCCTTTTCCTATCAGTTAATCCTGACAGTACTCATGTGTGGGGGCAGAGAATTGGGTCTGCCTCCTGTTTGTTGCTGGAGCTTTCAGATTGACCTCTCCTAGTGCTACCAAACGAGATTTTTGGTAGGCTTGATCAATACGATCAGGTGTATGTGCCTACTGATTACACTTCGCTGAACGTGGTTGGCGAGTTTCCTTCAACACTGACAGACGAGGCTGCTGGAAGGATTGATGAGTGTAAGCAGGTGTATGTTCCTGTTTACTAGTGGTCAGCACATTGGGTAGGCGGGCTCCATCATATGTAGTCAAACGAGCCTGCTGACTAGCTGATGATTTATAAACAGGTGTATGTTCCTGTCTATAATAATCCGCTGGAATTGGTTTGTGGGATTGGCGCGCTCCTTCCAGACGAGTCTGCTAGACAACAGAATTAAAACTGATGGGTGTATGTGCCCGCTTGATACATTTCCACCAAGTTAGGAAGTTGGACTCTTCCAGAGATGGCAGAGATGAGAACCTACTCACTGTTGACTGGATTTCACCTCTGGCGATTTGTCTTGCCTACTCGGGTTCTAGGAACCTGAGCCGAATGCCTGTAGATGAAACTATCATCATGTTGAGGGCGCACTGCCGCACGAGTCTGGTGGTGACTGTTGATGGGAGCCCCCGGGAAGGACTCATGTCCCCTTGAATTAAGGCCCTGAGGGGCCTGCTCATTCACCTCCCTAGAATATGGGAGGGACTGGTGATTGTGTTCCGGGGATAATAACCCGAAACGGTTGAAAATGGTGGTTGGCACCACCTGCTTCTTAATCACTGGTCATTGTTGGCCAGACAAACGGTGTGAGTTGTTCATTTGGAGGGCTGTCGAGCAGCCTCTAGAGAAAGAATGGTACCGTGTTGATGGTACTCTTTAACCAGTGCATTTGATACCCAGTGTTGAAGACGTTGAGTAGGTGATTTCGTCCTCAGAGCAGACGATGATCCTACAGGAGTAGCAGTAGAGACCTTCCCAGCAGAAGTATTCATAGCAGAAGTATTCATGGGTGTGAACTTAATAGAATCCATTGCATAAGAACATGGAAAAGAGTGCATAATTTATATAATAGACGTAATCAAGATAAGTTCGTCCACTAAATCTTTTGGATGACCATATGTTTTATTGATTGTCTGGTTAGACCTCTCATTAAGTTTTAAATTGGGGCCTAACAAGTAGGTAAACTATCATTTTAACATGGTTAAGGATTCACGTTGGGTTCACCATTTTTTGATTCCCTCTGGAATTGGGAATAACCTTGTTTGTTTAAGTTTCAAAAATTCCAAGCGGTTTCTAACGGGTTTGTTCGTAGAACTGGAAACATCCAATGATTCCATATTAATTTGGACATACTTTCCAAAGACAAGCACTCATTAGTTATGCACTGATGATGCTTAGAAATTTTCATTGGTCGAGAGGATGGGATGTCGGACTCGTCACACCTTTTTGAGGGGAATTATTGTCTACTCTGGGACTCTCTTTATATATTTAAGTTATGTTCGTGAATCCTTATTACATTGCCAAGTAATAAAATGAGCTTTCCTTTAGATTTGTCAATTAATGATAAATATGTATGAAATTTAGGGAATCTTTTATATGTATTCGAGGTTCTTCATCGATAGAGAATCATTTATGATTGTTTATAGATTCTTAGTTAATGGTATCCTTTAATACATTATATATAAGTCTCTTGGTTATTATGATAACCATGATGGTTTTAAAGCCACTCAGCGGGGCACTTGAAGTTTATTGTCATTCAAAAGGACATAGATTTTTTCAAAGTTGGGATCACACCTGCAGATGGCCTACCTACGTATCCTTATTTAGAGAAGGAATCAGAACCCACGTAGTTTGAGTAAGGGAGTATGAGGTTTATGTATGATTTATGGCTCAAAGAAAGATGTCATAATTAATTTTACACTCTAAGATCACATGAGTCATGCTCGGTGTGATAAATAAGAGGTATTGGTAAAACCAGACAATTGTGCCATGAAAGATGCAATAATGAGAAATAATGTGGGGATTATTTATGAATGACTGCCCAGATAAATGAATATTAGAATTTACTTTAGGGGAGAAACCTGGAAACAGGGTCCATAAAGGTATATGTACTTTATGATGATTTGGATACTCTAACTTGGGGCTTACTCTTGAGAAAGATTCCCAAATTAAGAGGGGACTTATGATTGGATTTTACTCCTGAAAAGGAGACTCAAATCAAAATTAAATAAAGACTGGTTAAGAGAAATTAAGACTGGGACTTACTCTTGAAAAGGAGGCCCATGTTAAGGGAATTATGGTTGGGGCATACTCCAAAAAAGGATTCCCATGAATTAAGGGGACTTGGATTGGGGCTTACTCTTAAAAATGAGGCCCACGTTAAGGGAAATTATGACTGGGGCTTACACCTGAAGAAAGAAAGCCCAAATTAATGAAGACTTGGGGCTTACTCCTAAGGGGGATGCCCAAATATTAATGAGAATTTGGACTGGGGCTTACTCCTGAAAAGGATGCCTAGGTATAATATTCTCTCATCTTTAAAGGATGAGGTTGAATGAATGAACTATCTAACTTTAATGATGTAAAGATGTGTAAATCACTAGGTTTTGAGAGATGTTCCACCGAATTCCTTTCAGATAAGGAAGACAACAAGGAAATCATGCCATAAATGGATTTGGAGAGAGTTATAAAGGCTTAATCCTAAAGAGGATAAGTGGATAGGTGTAAGAGAAGTAAAATAGGCAGGAGAGGCACCCAAAAAAATAGGGGCGCGCAAGTACTGGCAGGCGAGTAGGTACTGCGTGGGCGCGCATGTCCCAGTCACGCACGTATACCTGTGCGACACATGGGTACTTGCACGATTTTCAACTCTTAGGTTAATACTTGGGCGAGACTTGGCTCAATCCCTTGGTATTATCACTAGAGGATTTCCAAAAGACGGAACACAAGTTATGGTGAAGGAGTAGGGTGGTGTGCAAGTGTGGCCAGTTCCCTTAAGGGCTGGCCACTCAGGCGCGCAAGTGTTGATGAGTTTCAAAACCTAGTCCTTCCTCCCCCTCTTTAGATCTTCTGTTCTAGGTAAGAAATTACCTTAGAAGTGTTCAGAACACTTGAAAAAGAGACTTGGGCATTCAGAGCTCTGTATCTGTATTCTGGAAGAAATCCTCATTTTAAATGGGGGGCCCACTGGGGGTATTTAATGGCTAGATAAGACCCCGTGTGGTTTTCAAAGGGGGCACGCAAGTCACTTGCATGACTATTAAGCAGCACGCAAGTGTACATGCATGACCATGAGAGAACTTGCACGACCCAAGGGTATTTGACTCCTTGGTCATGCCTTTATCAATTTTTTATGTTTTCTTCAAAGGATGAATTAATTTATGCTAAGTCATTTCCCTTTGCATTCGTTTAGACAATGTGACAAAAAGGAGTGTCAACATTTTTTCATCACATGTATTGGGTTTTGGAAATTAATATTTTGATTTTTGGATTATGATGAACCGACTCTTAGGTATACAATAATGTATCCCCATTTCAACCTCTCGATCCTTCATGGATGATGTTTTTGGAAAATCAATTAAGGTTGATGATCATAGAATAAAAGTTATCACAGTTCTTGATCCACCCAAATAGTCAAAACACTTTTAACATTGATAACTATAGACAATTCCTTTCTAACTGTATGATGTTAATCTTTTTATTTGGATTTATGATTTGTATTTGTTTAGAAATTTATTAAACATAGTCCATCAATGATGTTATTATGAAAATATCTTAGAGTAATTAGATTTTTCAGATATCATATCACTTTATTGAACTCTTAAAATTTGTTCTTTATACACTATTAAAATAATAAGTAGTATAGGATATGTGTGATGCACAAATGGGATTTTTGGTATAGTTGTTTGAATGTTCTTAATTGGACCCTGAATATTAATATTTAAATCGATTCTCCCATTGTACTAATATAGACTGGTTACCCTGGGCTTTCGCTTTACCAGTTCAAACAAGATGTCAAAATTTTTATTTCCACCTTTCATGGAATCCTTTTATAGATTAAATTTTTGGTGAGGAATATCTCAATACCCTTAGTTTCTAGATTATGTAATGAGATTGATGTTTCTCAAGATCTTTATCCCATATTGAGATTCATATTGAAAATCATATTTTTTTAGGAAGTGGTTTATGAAAACCTATCTGATTAGTATAGTATTTTACTTAAGATGGAACATGATTTAAAGGACTCAATCAATAAGGAAGAATGACCCATGGATCATATTCTAAATTGGACGAAAATGGGAAAAAATGGGCTCGATAGAGTTTATTGATATTATCATAGTTGATATTGGACCATAGGGGGTTGAACAACCTACAAGATGGAATAATGATGTGGTTGATAGGGTTGATGAAGAAAATGTTTTAGATTTGGATATGTGCTAGCCTGGGAAACCATTGTGTCACTCATTAAAGGAAAAAGAGATTTCATGTTTTTTTAATGTTTTCACCATTGCCATAGGTTCCACTATTGATTATCCCACCCAAATGGGAGATGTAAAGGATCATAATGTACCTCATGAAAGAAATATATTTGGAGGAAAAAAGAGTTCAGTATGGTTTTAATAAGTCTCTATATGATAGTGGTGATCAAGCATGTCATATTGAGGAGGAACATTTTAAAAGTAGTTCGTGGAAACGTAAAAACCCAATAACTAACTCAGATGGTTTCGTCACATCAAATCCCATGAAGACTAATAAATGGGGAGACTATTATAACTTAATATATATTTTTTTAACTAGACCCATTGATGCTTCTAGGACTTAAAAAATAGATCCCACGCCACATTTGATAGATAATGAACCTTCATGAATACCCCATAATAAAGTTGGTATGAATGTATTCATTTTATATGATATTTTTAATCTCCATTAAAATATGATTATAGGATTAAAGAATAGATAGTAGAGTTATGACATGGATGGAGGACTAGGTGGTTTCCATTTTACAAAAAATACAAAAATGGTGAAGTCACGGTGTAATGTTGTCTTCAAATCAGAAAATGAATACATTCTATAAAGGTGTATGAATTTAATATAAATAATAATTAAAAAAAAGATATTCCTTGGAAATAACTCTAATTATATTTTTTGGATGGCTACATGGGGATCTTTAGGTGGTTTTGATGTCAGTATGGATTAGTTTTAATGGTGACTCATGTCTAAGATTTCATCTATGTTGAGATGATAATGAATTGTTTTCCATTTTAATTTGTGATGATTGTGATTCTTTGTTAGATTTTGTAGTTTATTTTTGAGAAGATAGGAATTTTTTAGAAGTTTATGGTGATGTCGTTATGGATACTTCTTTAGCTAAAGGAAAGAACATCATTTGATGTTTTGGAGTGATATTTTGGAATTTAATGAAATTGGGAGATGCTTGATAAAGGAATTCATGATTTTCTTATTAATTGAGGTCAAATATCTCTTACCATTTCTTATTAGAGTGTTGTGAGATAATAATGATGATGTTACTACTATTATTATGACCTATTTGAACCAGATAAATTTTCTGTTTTAATGGTTTTTGTGTGTTATGCCCCTAGATTGTGACTTGTCAAATGATGGCAATTCAAATCCTATGCATGGATCATCAAATATTGATGAATAGATTCTCTTGCGGACTTACTGTGTTTGAGAAATAAATGATGAAAATTATTTTGGGATTTCATATTTTAACTTTTATTATTCTTAGAGCCCGATCATTAGTCTGTTTTTACTTTTGTGTTTCCCTCTAATGTATTTTCTATGATGAGTGGATTTTAAGTGAGATTGCACATGATTTTTTGTGGACCATGTTAATTAATGAGAAGTGGGTACCTAGATGGATAATATCTGTAGTGAAAATAATTATCATGAGATACATTAGAATGGATAGTTTCGGTGGGTCAAGAATTATAGAAGTGACATATCTAACTTTCAAGGTTTAATGCATTGCTTCTAACTATGATTAAATCCATTCTTATGAGGGTTTTATTCCATATGTATAGGCTATATTGTTTTGATATGGTGTCTTCTATTTAGATTTATTGTTCTTTCAGATGGGTTTTTGGGATTATGTGATTTTTATCAGAGTTGTATATCGTACAATTCTATATTTACGTCAATTCCATGATGTGGTGAATTTGTTAAAAAACATTTTTGCATTGTTAACTCTCACTTGTTTAAAAAATTTCTTAAGTAAATGAATTTAGTGACCAATTCATGTCTCATATTGTAAAATAATTAAAGTTGAGGTTGGTCATTGAGATGTTTGATCAGTGAATCAATCTTCTTCTCATGCCAACAAATTGAATATTCCCAAACCTTCAACTTGTTTCTTTTGGTTGAGTGTTCATATATAATTGTGTTTTGAGAACTATGGAGAGGGGTTATTGGAGGGGCCATTGAATTGCATTCTATTACGAGTTTTCAAAATAATAAAATGTCCCCTAGTGTCAATGAAAACATTATGAAATGTTGCATGTGAAGGAATATTGAGGCAATGGGAAATAATTTAATTTTTATTAGACGATTCTTTTCACTATGGGAAAAATGAAAATTTGTGACGGGTTATTTTCGAAGGGCCAGGGTATTTTCATAAATAAACTGTCGAAAGGGGTTATTTGCAACAGGCCTCGAACCCCGTCACAAATAATTGTTATTTGCGATGGGGGCATACTACCCATCGCAAAAGGTTTATCACATATTACATGCCAAACCGTGGGTAAGGCTATTTGCAACGGGATCCAATTCCCATTGCAAATAACAGGTGGCTATTTGTAGTATTTGTGACGGGATACCTAACCCATCATAAATACTTTGTTGGTAGGTGGTATTTGCGATAAGCCTTATCACAAATACTATTTTAACGGCCCGATGCAATAAATGCGGCCAGAGGTATTTGTGACGGGCCTTGTTGTAAATAATCTAACCTACATATACCCCCATCTGATTTCCACTAATTTCACTCTTTACTAAACATCTCTCTCTATCTCTAATGAAAACATGTATTCTAAATTTTTATATAGTTTAAACATGCTAATAAGACAATTATTTGCGACTTCGATACATTGAATGCTTCAATTTCATTGAATTTATCAATTCATTTATTATTTAGTAAATTTATTTTATTTCAAATTATTTATAATTTCTTAATTAGATGTAAATTAATTATATTAGAATTAGATATTTTCTTTTTAGTATTTATTTTTATTTATATTTATATATAAGTTTTAATTAGCAATGAATTGTAATAATTAGTAATAAATGTTAATAAATTATAATAAATAGTAATACATAATAGTAATTAGTAGTATTTAGTAATAAATTTTTATAATTAGAAAAAAAAATAAAAAATAAGTTTTAATAATTAATAATAAATTGTAATAATTAGTAAAAAGTTTTAATAAATATTAATAAATTGTAATAAATTGTAATAAATAGTAATAAATAGTAATAATTTCTAATAATTTGTAATAATTAGTATTGAATTATAATAATTAGTAATAAATTCTAATAATTGGTAATAAATTCTAATAATTAGTAATAATTAATAATTAATTCTAATAATTATTAATAAATTCTAATTATTAGTAATAAATTCTGATTTGTTTTGGTATTTAGTCATCAATTTTAATAATTTGTTATATATAATAATTATATATAATCATTATTAATAACTAATAATTAATAATAATAATCAATAATTAGAAATAAATTGGAATCATTAGGAACAATTAGCGAAAATTGTAATAATTTGGAATAAATTAGAATAATTTGGAATAAATTGTAATAACTTGTCAAAATTAGTAATAATTAGTAATAATTGGTATTAATATGTAATTATTAGAAATAATTAACAATTATTAGTAATTATTAGTAATAATTAGTAATATATAGTAATAAGTACTAATAAATAGTTATAAATATTAATAAACCAGAATAAATAGAAATAATTTGTAATAAATTGTAATAAAGAGAAATTAATAGAAATAATTGTTAATAATTAGTAATAATTAGTAATAATTAGTAATAATTAGTAATAATTAGTAATAATTAGTAATAATTAGTAACAATTAGTAAGAATTAGTTACAATTAGTAATAAATTGTAATAATTAGTAATAGTTAGTAATAATTAGGATTAATTATTAATAATTAGCAATAAATATTATTAAATAGAAATAAATTGTAATAAATAAAAATAAATTGTAATAATTAATAAATTTGTTGTAAAAGGTTGTGGTTAAAGCCTCAATTTATTATTAAATAAAATACCTATTCAAACTGGGCAGAGGGAGACCCATTACATAGCCCGAAGGCCCAAGGCCATGTAGCAAGAATAGAAGGCTTGAAAGCCCAATTTTTTGCCCAAAGGAACCCTCGTTGGACAGTACGGCTATAGTACCAGTGTTGCTACTGTGTCTGCTCCAGTACCGCCACCGCTACAATACCTACTACAGTCCCACTACCGCAACAGTGATGCCGCTGCTATAGTTATTCCACTACTAGAGTGCTGTTATATTTCCCTACAACATTAATAAATTACTTTAGTAATAATTAGATATAATTTGTAATAAATTGTAATAAATTATTAATAAATTCGTAATAATTAGTAATATATTAGTATAGTAATAATTATTTATAATTTGTAATAAATTGTAATATATTGTAATAAATTAGTAATAAATTAGAAATAATTAGTATTAATTTTCAATATTTACTAATAAATTCTAATAATTTTTAATAAATTTAATAATTACTAATAATTAGTAATAAATAGTAACAAATTCTAATAATGAGTAATAATAAGTAACAATTAGGAAGAATTATGAATAATTATGTATAATTGCGAATATTTAGTAATAATTAGTAATAAATTGTAATAATGAATAATAAATTCTAATAATTAGTTCTAAATTATAATAATTAGTTATAATTAGTAATAAATTTTAGTATTTAGGAATAATTAGGAAACAATCAGTATAAATTCATGTACATTAATAAACATTCACAATTTTTAGCGGATTGGTGGAATTTCTTTTGTTTGATGCCTCAGCACTTTTCTACTTCTACCACAAAAATCATTATGAAAAATATGCTCGGACATATGTCCTAGTAGATATTTCATATTGATTTAATTCCGAGACTATTGTAAGGAGATGTGTAGTTGGAAAAAATAGGCTCTTTTTCCTGGTGACTCAGCTCCTTCAAAAATTATGTGACTGAAATCGCTCTAAATAGTCTTCTCTATCGTATAAATATTCATTTTCATATGTATAATTGAATGTATAGAAGTATGACAAGGCCACCATGCTCTCCTTCCCCAAGCATACAAAAATGAATATTTAAATATAAGAGGATAATTTTCATAGTGCTTTTAGTCACAGAAAGTTACAAGAGAAAGAGTCGTCAGTTATAAGAGCTACTTTAAATTTGTTAGAAATTATGCCGCTGGTAATTAACAATTTACAAGTTACATAAAATTAAAAATAATTCATGTTAATTAGTATAAATTTTTATCAATGAGTTTATATTAGTATAGAATCTTAAAAATAGTATAAATAATTTCAAAATAATAGAAATTTTGTAAAATTTATAGAAAAGATAATTTATTTGTCTTCCCTTTTTTGGATAGTTTTTATCTTATATATAATTATACAAAATAACTAATTATTTAATACTTTTTAGGAAAATATGTAATGGGGAAGTCGAATAAAATTGTTATTAGATGATCGTTCTTGGATAACTTAGCATAGGAATCCAAACAGTTCTTGTTTAACTCTTGTATCTATTGAGGGTGTTCAAGTTGTTTTCTCATTTTCACCATCAAACCCAAAATTTGTTTCAGAAGGGAAAATTAAGTGTATGGTAAGTAATGTGCTATGGGGACGTATGACACATTTGACAATGTTGGAATTCATTTTTCGCATATGGTATTTTAACGATATTATGATTTTTGGTATCAACATGGTGAATGATGTTCAAGGGAAATTAATAGTTTTGTTCAAGATCCATCATAGTTTCAGAATTCAGTACATGATGTGGTAGGTATGTCTTTTCAAAAAACTAAAACATAGGATGAAATTTATTTAAATATGGTGTTAGAACCATCTCATTTATATGAGTTTTTGAGGTCTGCTAAGGATACCTTATATGCATGTTTTAAGATAACAATGTTTGAAACAATTGCTAAATGTATTGACATTCAATAACATAATGGAATGTAAAATAGTATTTTTGATCAGATATTATCTTTGTTAAAAATACTTCTACCAGAAGGAAATGTTTTTCCTTCAAATTTTTATGATAGAAAGAGGTTGGATTGTATTCTGGGTCTTGGTTATCAAATGATTCATGCATGTTCAAATGATTCAATCTTATATTATGGTGAAATTTTTTTTGTTAGTTGTCCTACATGTGGACAATCAAGGTATAAGGAATCTCAACCAGGAAAGTACGGATTTGTTTTCTTGTAAAACAATTGAGATATTTCCCGCTCACACATAGATTGCAATGTTTATTTATTCCTGAAAACATAGCATCATTGATGTCATGGAACAAAACCAACATTCTAATGAGTACAAGAATAAATCACCCCTCTGATGATGATTCATGGGAACATTTTGACGAAGTGGATTTGTCGATTACTTTAGAAGCCCAAAACATACGATTGGGTATTTTTACTTATAGTTTTTGTCCGTTTGGTTCTTACGGTAGTTAGTAGTCTTCTTCGCATTTCATTATTTCTCCTTATAATTTACCTCCATGGATATTGATGAAGGATCCATATATCCTTTTAACCACATTAATTCCAATTAATACAACAAATAATTTCAATGTTAATTTGAATCCATTTATTGATGAGTTAAATTCATTGTGGAGTAATGGTATCAGAACATATGATGTTACTGCGAAACAAAACATCCAACTGAAAGCTACATTGATGCAGACGATTAGTGATTTCTTAGAATATAGAATGTTATCTAGATATAGTATACATTGTACCAAATCATGTCCATACAATATGAGATACATCAAATCATTTCTTCTCATAAATGGAAAAAATAATGTTTTTTCAACTATCATCACAGTGTTCGTTTGGAAAATCATCCTTTTTGATGAAACAAATATCATTTCAGAAAAGGAACATTTCATAAGACGTGCCTCAAACAATGATCTCCGGTATAGAGTTAAAATTAATTGTCTCATCATTACCTACCATCACATTTGGACAAATAATAAACAAATAAAAAATTTATGGATTTAGAAAGAGAACAATTGGATAAAATGTAACATTTTTTTGGGATTTTCCATTATAGACTGATTTGTTGGTCCTCCACATGTTGGATGTTATTCGTATTGAAAATAACTTTTTTGATAATTTATTTTATATAGTTTTGGATACACTAGGTAAGACAAAAAAACAATGTGAATGCATGATTAGGTATTTCCCAAATATGAAAGCGATTAGAACTTGAATTGATTTAAAATGTTAGATCACATGAGTTAATGAATCAAAAAGAAGCTTATGCACTTTCAAAAGATAGTTATTTATTATTTTGTCAGTGGATTACAGATTTGAGACTTCCATATAGTAATGCTTCCAATTTGGACAAATGTGTCAGAAATGGTCATATTGCTGGATTGAAAGGTCATGTTTGTCATGTTTAATGTAAATACATCTGCAAATTGGATTCATAGGTTTGTTAAATCCAATTATTTGGGATGTACTCATAGAAATTTCATATTTATTTGATATTTTTCCATCAAAAACACACTACTATGCCTTAGAAAAATGCAAGATGACGTCATTTTAATTTTATGTAAACTGGATAAAATCTTCTCGCTAGGTTTGTTTGACATAATGAAACATTTGATATTAAATTTTTCATATGAAAAAAAATGTGGAGGTCTATTTTAGCTTCAATGGATATACCAATTTTAGAGTTGTGTGAAGAAATTGAAAAAAAAGTTTTTAACAAAGTATCAGTTGAGAGCTCAATTTAAGAAGGTTATTTGTAAGAGGAAATTTCTTTTTTCTGCTCTGACTAATTTCAATCTAAATATCCCTCAAAACACAACCACATGCTCTGTAATAAGGGAAATGTTGACAATGAAATGAGAAATCAATTATCAGTTTTCAATCAACCCTAAATGGCTTTAGTGTAGTTTAAGAACAATGGCATTCAGATAACGAACATCACAGAGATGATACATATATTCCATTGAATTGTGATGAAATGACATCATTAGTAATATGAGTCTGCCTACCACTTATTCTATAATTTTTATAACAATACATTAATCTTATATTTTTTGTAGTTTATATGATAATTATATGAATAAATAGTTTCAACAAATTATAGTGCTCTTGAAGAACGTCATCAAAAAAACTTTTCCCATTGGTTTCCAAAAAATGGTAACATATTTTTTTTATTTCACAGAAAAAATAAATTTAATACTTTTTATGGTGATAATTGTTTTACAACATTTCAGGTATATCAACATAGTGACAAAAATGACAATCAATTGTCTGTATTGAGTAACCCACCCTCCAAAATGGTTAAATCTTATAATGAATATGTGGTTAAAAGTAATCGATTTCATACACGTGCATATGGGGAATCAAAAAAATTAATAGTTTTCTTTTTATAAGAAGATATCATCATAGAGAAATTGATATTGAATTTTATGGCATGCAGGAAGAAATCATTGAATTCTGTTATCTGGAACAACATTATGTAACGATGTTTAAATATCAATGGTTGGATTCTGATAGAGGCTTACATGTTCATCAGATCCATCAAATCGTTGATATGAAATATAATAGTCTTCTTACAACAAATGAACAAATATTATTCTCTAATTTGGCACATCAGATTTATTGTAAATATTATTGTGCTACATCAATGGATTTGACTGATTGGTGGAGTATAATAAAATTTAAATCTCGAGAGAATCAATTTACTAAATGTAAATGTGGTACTGCTGAAGTGAAATGAATTTAAATTTATCAAGAGATTTACATGAATCCATCTGTTACTTGAAGGGGCATGAATATTATTGACCACACCCACAGTTAAGGGTCGATGGTGAAAATGATGATGATGATGTTACAACTAAATTTGAAATGACATTAGATGATGAAACTGAAACTAATATGGAAATTGATGATGTTAAGGTGGAAGATGATGATATTTACATTAATAGCTATGAAGATGAAAATGAAGATGAACATTGATACATTTATATGTCTATAATAGTCATATTATATATATATAATAGTTATTTTCAATTATTTTCTTACAGCAATGATTTCATGTTTCATATGGATGATGATATTTTTTTATGTTTTAGGTGGGAGATCTAGCTTTGGATGAATAAGAGGTGGGTTCAGCCGACCCTTATACTATTGGCAGTTCAGGGGGAACCTGGAGGGGGTGTGGCCTTTCCCAACTTATGATTTTCAACCTTATACTTGAGCGAAGCCCTCATCATTGGTTTGATCCATGCACGCAGAGGTATATTTACCTGTGAATTGTAGTTAGATTTCAATAATATATTTATATACTAATTGTTTCATTAATTATTATATTTTTCAGAGCTTTACGCAAATAAAGGTTTGATAGAAAAGCGCTATATTGCGCTCTTATTTTTCTGATGCATGGGTGTGATGGGAACAAATTCCCATCATTTTTTAGAGTCTCATGTTTGAGAATTGGGTAGTACGGAAATAAATAATATTTATTTTGAAATTAATTTAATTAATAACATGATATAATAAATTATTTTTAGGGTTTATAGTATCCCATTGAAGAGAGCATTCATGGGCCTCTTTAGAAGGCATGATAGGTGTAGTTACCCATTCAGGGTCCAAGTATCACTAAGAGGGGGAGGGTTGAATCTGTGATATCATTTTATTTTATGTTTCTATATTTTGTAACAACCTTCACCTCCTTGTAAATAGATTTTTCCCTGCTGATCACACACAACCACCAGAATATAATATTTACAAGGGTCACTACTCAACAAGAGTAGCTACATCCTTGGTATGGTACAGAAATAATCTATTACCACACAATCAACTATAAAAAATCATTTGATATGGAATAAAATGGGTAGGATATTCCCTCAAACTAATGTAGCATATGGGAAACAATCCGCAACTACGTGTAAACCCTCTTAACACACATAGTGAAAAATAATGTTTCAGTACTTCTTATTCAGCTTTCACAGTTTGATCTTTCAAAACAATTCTTCTTTTTCTTACCCAGAAGCTGGTAAGAACAACCTTGCACAAAACATACCGCTTTTTCTTAACCCAAATATTTTTCACACTCTTTTAGGTGTCTTGAATAAAAATTTATGCCATGCATGGAAGAATTGACTTTTTACGTGAAACACCTCTTGTGCACAACTTCAATCTTGCGCGCAACCCTCTTCTTGTGTGCACATTCTCCTTCTTACTTGCAACTATATTTAGTTTAAACACACCACATTACATTAAATTATTTTTCAACTCAGAGATTGGGATTTGTCTATGTGTCAAGATTTTTAAATGTGAGGGGTCGACTCTTATTTATAGACCTCATCCACCACCATGAACAAAAACCATGATGTGCAGTGTAAGATCGTGACGTGTTGTGAAAAACCCCATTTGACATTGCATTTGGCATGTAAGACTCTTTCGCGCCATCCTCATTTTTATTGCACTTCCTAAATCTTTCGCTCACTTACTTCCATAGCCATTTTTTGATGTTCTGACCTCAAATCATACCTTGCACGCAACATCCCAAAATTCATTCAATCTTGCGTGCAAAAACTAATCATTCAGGCCAGAATCGCTTTTTCCATTTTTTGATTCTCGGATGATGGAACTCCACTTGCTCACAAAATACCAAGCCATATTAAAATATGCACACATTATCCTATACCATAATCACATTTCTCCATCTCCTGATTTGCAGCCCCAAAAATTTGGTAAACATTGGGAAACAACGCCACCTTAAAATATTTTTTGGAAAGAACACCAATGATGCTTCATTACCATCATGAATATTCAAAATAAAACTGCTTTCATCATGAACCATATATATTGTGATATATAGTCTTTGATCAAACAACTTTATCATCATCATATTTTTAGTGGAATGTACTGAACCTTTTATGTATTCCACTAGCATCTTTCCTTCCAATCAAAACTGAATATGACTGGCATCATCTTTTCTCCTAATTTCCTTAATAAGGCTTTCATCACAGGTTCTCATAATTCATGATATTTTTAAAATACAAATAAAAAGCATTGTCTAGTTTTCAAGTCCTTTAAAAAGTGAATTGATTTATCTTCTTTGACAGTAGAAGACAACGATCTATAACATAAAACACTTATAACATCCTTCCCCGTCTAAATTTGTCCCAATAATCTCTCCCTTTGGATGTTTTTTTCAACCAAGATTCATAAATCACTGATCTTTTTAACCACGAGCAATGGATTACTTCTCAAAAATTCTATGCTTATAAGAGCTAACTCATTGAATGAAAAAAAGAATTATTGACAGCCAAAACCACACTATACAAAAGCAGTGACTATGAAATTTCTTAATCATATCTCATCAGACTTTATTATAACATATTTCATACCTATACTTCAGAAATATTTACCTCTTCAGCTTTCCTGGAAAACAACATCATTGTTTCCTACATCCACTCTAACAAACTATTAGAATAGTTCACACACATGCATGTTGGATTCACAGCTTACCCACAACTCCCCCTTTGTTAATGCTTCCATAAAGATAGATTTATGAAACAATTATCGCCCTTGAAAACACTATCCAAAGGTAAGATTAGGTTGGGGATAGATATACATACCATAACATTGATTAAATGGAGGTTGTACAGCAATGTTCAAACACAATTTAGCAAATGGTTCCTTCAATAAAGGTTTTATGAATATGTTAGCAACATGTTCCATTATAGGAACATACTCCATCCCTAATTTATTCATCTACAAATGATCATTGATGAAGTGGTGCTTTATGTCTATATTCTTTGAACAAGAATTTTGTACAGGGTTCCTTGTATGATTGATTTCTCTTTGATTGTCACAACACAAGAGCACGAGTAACTTTACTTCAACAAGTAGAAATTCCCACTGAGTCTTCATCCATATAAGTTGTGTAGCATCTTGAGTGGAAGCAACATACTCCGATTGAGTTATGATATGGGTTACTAAATTCTATTTCTTTATATTCCAACTAACACAATTTTTCCCTAGAATGAAAAATTCACTATATATGGATCTCTTATCATCAACATTTCTTACCCAATTTGCATCTATATACCCCAACATATCAATATTTTCTGAGCCATCATACCTGATTCCAAATAATTTTGAGCCTTTGATATATCTGAGAATTATTTTTCCAGTAATCACATGTGATTCTTTAGGAGTGATCTGATATCTTGAACATAGTGTAATACCATATATGATGCCGAGTCCTGAGGGAATATAGTATAACAGAATTCCAATTATCTTTCAAAAAACTTTCTGATCAAACTCATTTCCATCTCCATATATAGACAGAAAGGTTCCCACTAAAATAGTTGTGGAAACCAGTATCGAGTCTTCCATTCTAAACTACTTCAGAAGTTCCATTTCATATTTTTCTTGAGAAAGAAAAATCAGGTTCTTCTTCTGTAAGATTTTCAACCCAATAATGTATTTCATTTTTCCTAGCATGGACATCTCAAACAACATCTTTACCTCTACAGTAATTATTTAAAAAGTTCATTCAACATTCCCAGTAAATATAATTGCATCTACATAAACAATTACGATAAGAGAAAAATCCAGACATTCTTTGATGTAAATATTGCTATGAACTTTTCTCTTTTTGAAATTCATCTTCCTCATGCAAGTATAAAATTTAGAATACCATGCCCTCATTGCAAGTTTCATCCCATAAAAATACTTATTGAACCTTCACACATAACATTCATCATTCCTAAATTACAAATCCACAAGGTTGATGAATGAAAACTTATCATTGAGATCACCATTCAAGAATTCATATTTTACATCAATTTGAACGATTTGGAAACCTCAATGTGTAGCAATAGAGAGAAATAATTTTATTATTTATAACCATTCCCCTAGAGAAAATTTTTCATTGAAATCAATGCCTTCAATTGGTGAATACCATTTGAAAACTAATCGTTCTTTGTTCCTTATCACTTCACCTTCTTCATTCATCTTGTTTCAGAAAACCCACTTTGTACCAAAAATGTCCCTGTTGTCTGTCTTGGGTACAAGATCCTAAGTATCATTCTTCTCTATCTGATCAAGCTCTTCATTCATATCTTGAACCCATTCTGGATGCTCAAATGCTTCATTTACATCCTTCGGTTCAACTATTGAATAGAGGGAACTATGTTTAATAACATTCATTGTTCTTCTAGTTTGAACCCACTGATGTTGATCTCTAATAATGTTTTGAGCATGCACTTGTTTCGTCATCCTAGGATAATATATTCAAATTTCATCCTCATCACTTGATATTTCTGAGTCTTATTTTCCTTATTGAGTTAGATTATCACAGTCTGCAACATTTTCAGAATTCTTTACAAAATCTTATCTATCTTGGTCATCTTTCACATCATGATATGATTACCTTTAATTATCAACATTTTCAACAACCTTCACATATGTAGAATCAATAATTATTCCAATTTCATTGTTTATAAATCTATATCTTCTTCCATTAAGAAAATATCCATGTAAAATTCCATCATCTCCCCTTTTCTAAAACATTTATAGTTTTCAACCTTTATTCTTTATAATGCATAGACTCCAAAAAACTATTAAGTGTTTCAGATGTGGAGTTTTCAATAGAACATTTCATAAGGTGTCATATATGAATTTGGTCTGTAGAAACATTGATTCTTTATATACATAGCAGTAATCATGGATTTCCTCCAATAATAATTAGAGTGACAATGTTCATGTAACAAAGTTCTCCCCATTTCCACCAGACCTATATTCCTTCTTTCCGTAACCTCATTTTGTTGAGGTGTGTATGGTGAACTGAACACATGATGAATTCCATGCTTCTAAATAAAACTTTAAAATTCTTCATTTTTATACTCACCACCATTATCAGTTTTCAACTTCTTCATGGAATACTCACATTCCTTCTCTACTTTCTCCCTGAAACTCATGAATATTTTCAGAGCATCTGACTTATGTATCATATACCTAACACAACTAAAGCGAGTAAAGTAGTCAATTAAAGAAATGAAGTACTTATCTCCATTTTTATATTTCATGATCATTCATCAGCATATATCAGAGTTTATAAGTTCCAATAGTCATTTTGATCTAATTTAAACTATCTTATGCGTAGAGTTTGTAATATTCCCTTTCTCACAAATAGTGCAGCACCAATCTATTTTTCTAGATAAATAAGGAATATCACAGATATTGTCTCATGTTGATAATTTTCACATTTTTCTCTAACACATATGTCTTATCCATTTATTCCATAACAGATTTTCATCCACTACACCAATGTAATAAGTGTTTTGTACTTCACCAACTTGGAAAAAATTCCCTTTTGTATGTTGGCCTCTTATTACTACATTTCCATCATTTTCATTTTTCACAAAAAACCCATATTTTATGAAGACAACTTTGTTTCCATCATCACAGAGTTGCGAAACACTCTACATATTGTGTTTTATCCCATCAACATATACTGTTTTCCTGGATTTCATTTTTTATTTCCCGATGATGGATGAGACAAAACCTTTAATCCTAAGAGATTCATCTTTTCTAAATGTCACAGTTACTTCTTTGAATCCATTCAAATTCTTCATCAACATTAATTATCCTATCATATGATATGAATACCCAATATCAAAAATCCATGGACATTCTCCTTGAGTATGTTTCAAGGTGGTTTCAACAACAAGATATTTTTTTCTTCCTTTTAATTCATCACCTATAACTTTTGAGATTTGTTAAGAACCATTTATTGTGATGTAAACAAAATAAATCATTCCTTAGAAAAATTTGTAGGTTTTTTACATCTTTCAAAAATTTTGTTCAATTGTTTGAACAATTTTCATCTATCAGAGTAGTCTTCTCAGATTTCATCTAATCATCCTTATCGTACTTCCCATTTTGAGTGGATTGACTCCCCCAAAAACCTTTTCTTCCATATATTATGGAAAAATATTATTGTTGTAGATTGAACCAACACATATTTGAACCGTGTCTGAATCCACCATAATAATAATAGTAACCATTGAATGAATATTCCCCTATGAAACATTGATACTAACCAGAGTTGTGGACATGGTTGTCAACTACCTTTTTAAGAGAACTCTTAAGACCATCAACCTTCCTATTTTCAATCGTAACTTTTTTCTTTAGCTCTAATTTCTATTTAGACATATCAGTACAAGAATTATTGGAAATCTTTCTCAACTAAGGATTTTTTATGTACATTTGAATTTTCATCATTCCTAACCTTGGCCACATACATAAACATTCCAACTTTGTGCATATCATAACAAATTCTATATTTCGTATCAACCATTGAAGGTAAATTTTGTGGATCATTATTTGGTTGATTATTACTAGAACATTCATAAATTTATGAGATATAATGTTTGAAATTGATTTTCATTTCATTAGCTTTAGATAGTTTTTGTTGGAAAAGTTCTGAATATTTTTCTTTTGCCTTCAACTTTCCATTAAGATGATCATAACGATTCTTTTAATTCTCAAGGGAATTATACAGATCCCCAATACCCTTTTTCCATCTTGATATTCCCATAAGAAAATCCTTCTTGATTGTTTAATTTTGTATTTTCATTTATCAACTTCTTTATTTCCATATCAACCCTTCTGATCTTCCCCCAAAATTATTTCAACTCTTAATTCATTTGATATTCACGTTGAGATTATTTTCCATTAGAACTACTTCCCCCATATCCTTCATTATCCATTGTTTTAATAAATGTTTTATCTCTAGATTTCTTAGAAAATGATTTCTCAGATTCAGCTTTGATATCTTCTTTTTCATATTTAGATAAAAGGATTCTTCTTTTATATTTGAAGAAATTTTTATTTTCCCCATTGAGAAATATTTTTCTTTGTTAGATTGTTTCTTCCACAACCTTCTTGGCCTTCTGTCATCATCATAATTGTCTTCATCTGTATTATTTTGAATATAGTTAGGTGAAAAGTGACCAATGACTCCACACTCAAAACATTTCAAGGGATGTTTCCCCTTGAATTTTCTATTACCTCTTTTCACATTTTTAGAAAACAAGGATAAAATTTCTTCAGATGTATTACATACCTCATCTTCATAATTGGATTAAACTACATCACCTTCAACAATAGTCTTATTTGACTTCTCTCTCTTTGCACCCTTGAATGAAATTTATATATTAACTTTCGTTTTTCTCTTCATAGTCTTCTCTCTTATCATTTAATAAGTGATAAGAGTTCTATGAAAATCATCTAGAGATAATGTTTCAGGGTTTCTATATTCCTGTGATGAAATAAAAGAAAAAAAATCAAGAAGAATTATCAATATCTTTTCAACAACTTTAGAATCCTACAACGTCTCACCAGGACATCTAGTTGTGATGACAATGTAATTTATCCTATTAATGAAGTCCCCAATAGATTTAAGCTCTACCATTTTCATGTCTTCATACTTCAACTTCCATATTTGAAATTTTTTCCCTCTATTTTCTATTTCCTTCTTAGATGTTAATCATCTTATCCTAGATGCCATTAGGTGTAGTGACAGCTTTTAATTTTTAGGCATTCCACCAATCTCAAGATTCTTCTTATCAATAGGTGTAATAGGAACCTTTTCATAAATAGTATTAAATCCATCTATTGTAGCTTCATGAACTTCATACCAATGAGACATAAGATAAGACAACATTATATATTTCCAGATATGTTAATTCTTCCCATAAAATATAGGAATCCCTTTGTTGTTGACACAATTCATTTATTCCATCATAACTTATCTTCAACACATTAGCAAAGAAAAAATGATGGGAACCTATCACTCTGATAGCAATTGAAGTTATCTAGTTAGAATCCAAGTATCACTGAGAGGGGGAGGGATTAATCAGTGATATATTTTTCTTTCATATTTCACTTTTTTGTAACAACCTTCGCCTCCTATTAAATAGTTATTTCCCTGTTGAACTAACATAACCACAGAAACACAATATTTACAAGGTTCATTACTCCACAAGAGTAGATACATCCTCATTATGGAACAAAAAAATTGCAGTACCACACTATCCACTAGAAAAATGACCTTTGTTGTGGAATAAAATGAGTAGGATATGACCTTACACTCTTGTAGCACATGGAAAACAATCCTAATGTTCATGTGCACACTCTTAGAACAAAAAAAAACAATGTTTCAATGCTTCTTAATCATCTTTCACACTTTGATATTTTAAAACAATTCTTTACTTTTATTCCCTGAAGCGGGTATTAACTACCTTGCACACAACATACTCCTTGTGCTTAACTCAAATCATTCGCACACCCTTTTAGGTGTCTTGTGCACAAATTTTATTCCATACATGCATGAATTGAATATTTTTGTGAAACACTACTTGCACGAAACTCTATTTTTGTGTTCACCTTATCCTTCTTTCTTGCAACTATATTTATTTTTTAAACTACCATTTACATAACACTCTCTCAAGCCTCAGAGATTGGTATTTCTCTATGTTTTGAACTTTTAAATGTTAGGGGGTCACCTCTTATTTATAGTCCTAATTGACACCCATGCGCAAAAACCCTGACGTGTCACCTGATTTCCTGATGTGTCACGCAAAACCCCATTTAACATCGCAATGGGTGTGTAAGTCTCTTTCGGTCCTTCCTTATCCTTCACGAACTTCTTGAATCTTTCTCAAACTTCATGATTTTTCAATTTTTCTATTTTTTTGGCCTCGAATCATGCCTTGAGCACAACATTCCAAACTCCCTTCAATCTTGCGCGCAAAAACCAATATTTTACAGAAGCCTCTTCTTTTCCATATTTTGATTCTCAGATCACAGAACACCACTTGTACACAACACACCAAGCCATATTCAAACATGTACAAATCATCATTTTCCAAAATAAAATTTCCCCATCTCCTGATTTTTAGCCCCAAATATTTTTCAATCACTAGGAATCATCACCACCTTAAAATCTATTTCAGAAAGAACACCAATTATTCTTCATTATCATCTTGCATATTCAACATAAAAGTATATTCATCAAGAACCATATCTATCGTGATATATAGTATTTGATCAAACACCTTCAACAGTGACAATTTTTTTGAGAAATGTACTGACCAATTCATGTCTTCTATTATCATCTTTCCTTACAATCAAAACTGAATATGACTGGAATAATCTTTTCTCCCAATTTTCATACTAAGGATTGCATAAAAAGTTCTCCTATCTCAAGATATCTGTGAAATACAAATCAGCAAAGCATAATCTAGTTTTAAAGTCATTTACAAAATGAATTGATTTTATCTTTTTTGACAACAAATGGAAACACTCTGAAAAAGATAAAATTTATTAATCCCTTCTCCATTTAACATGGTCCCAATAGCAAGGATCTAAGAATACGCATTGCACTCTGTTTTTTCACAATTTAAAAAGGAATGCAATGGATAAAGCATGAGTGCATGAGATTGATGAGACACACCGACGTGATAATATTTCATCTTAGATTTGGGATGGATTATGTACACACTAGTTGAGTAGGTGGTTTCAAAGTAGATCATTAGTAAGTCAACAAAATCAGGGGAGATTGAAGGTGACAACATTGAGCTGGTAGACGTACATTATGTACACATATAGAGTATATAGTAAGAATATTTTTTTAAATATTTAATATAATTGTTAATGTAATCGATTTATTTAACATTTATATAGGTAGTCTCACATCCAAATATTTCAGAGTATGATATTTATAGGCAGATGTATAGTGATCCAGCTATTGGGGGGAATTAGAGGTGCTTCCCATTGTTAGATTGTGGTTAGTATAAGTTTTTTTTGAGTATTACATTTATCTACAAATAATTTTTTAACACTTTTATTTTTAAATTGCAATTGAAGGAGTCATATGAGGCAATGACATCTCAGACAGATGTTAGGAATTAGGACGAGATCGCGGGCCAGACCATTTCCCCTAATTAGATGAGGCAGCATGAATGCAGGCGACCCAGTACGACTTTAAGAAAGGACAAGTTGTTTGTATCGACTCTTGAGTGACCCTTGGGGTTTTTATGGCACTTACGTGATGTCGACATCTAGCTTGAGAGGATATCTTAGAGAGTGAACATCATATCATGCATAATATCCGGAGAAGCTTTGAGCTTAGTGTGAGTTTATAGATACCATGCATAGGGGACAAGAGGAGAAGCATTAATGGCTGTAGCAACAACAAGAAGAGTCCCTCTAATAGCAGTTGCAGTAGCAGCATCTGTAGATGCATGATGTGATGCGTCGATGGAGGCAGGATTAGGAGTAGGAGTAGATTGAGTACATGTTACATTTGACTCATTGTTTAATGATGGAGTTCCCTCCACCATCTCCTTCAGCACCTCTAGATGACCTTCCCTGATTAGTAATATGTGTTTTATTTTATGATGAAACATTTGAATTATTATTTTTGGTAATATTACCTATTAAATGTTTTATTTAGTCTTTTTTTATATCGTATCAAAAATTACATCATTTTTTATTAATTTCATTTTTTATTTTATTTATTATTTTATTAACTAATGTATTTTTATATTTTTGTGAATACTCATGTTTTTTTAAATAAATAGTATTATTATTTCATTAATACTAATAAAATTATTAATATATTATGTAATTATTTTATAATTATTTATTTTATGAATATTCATATAATATAATATTTTTTATTTTATAAATAATGTTTTTCTATTTTTATTAATATTATGATTTAATTTATATGAATATTATATTATTATTAATATTAGAATTTTTTAACTTTTTTAAATTTGTTTAAACTATTTTCAACAATCCATTGAAAATACTAATTGCGATGGTCCGTCACAAAAGGGTTTATTTTTAAAAAAAATCTTTTGAGGACTAATCACAACAATATATCGCTATTATTAATTCCGACGGTCCGTCGCAAATGTGTAAAAAGGTGGGAAACTATTTGTGATAGTTCTCTAACCCATTGAAAATAGTTTATTAAAAAAATGGTAAATGTATTTTGTCACGGGTTGTTGGGCCATCATAATAACTAATATTTGTGACGCCATTTTCTTTGATGGGTTATTTGTGATTGGACCCCGTCGCAAATAACCTGTTTCAATAATCCACTTTTCTAGTAGTGTTTAGATTAAATTATAGAAACATAAATTTTGTTATCAAAAATAATATCCCTTGATTATTTTTGTCAAAAACACAATTAGAAGGATGATTCTATTCTAGAATCTATGTTTTTCAAATTACTCCATAAGGGATTAGTTTTAAAAAATATTTGATGTAAATAATTTCTAGTCTCACGTTTATGGGAAAGGGGAATAATAATTTATCATTTATTTATTTATATTTATAATATAATATTAAGTGTATTTTTATTTTAAAACATATGAGATTTAATTTTTTTTAAAATGTGTTAAAATTTTCAAAATCAATTATAAATTTATGTTTTTTGAAAAATCATAAATGAAAGAAATCAATTATATATGTGATTTTTATTGAATTATTTTGTTTTCAAATATTATATTTTTGAGATAAATATTATTTTATGAAAAACATGATTATTTAAATGTAATTTTACAATTAATTCATTTAAATGTTAAAATTATTCATTTTATATTACATTATTTTAAGATGAAACTATATTTAATGTAGATGTAATAATTTTAATTGAAACATATATATTTCATACTTTCATAGTGAATTAAATTATATTTTATAAATTATAATGTTATTATAATTGTTATTTTGGATGTTTAATATTCAAATAAACCTGCCCATGCATTAAGTTTATTATAAATATTCAATATTAAATTTCAGTTTTCAATTTTATTTTAAGTCATGCCTTTGAATTTATTAAATTTATTTATTTCCCCAAACACAAAATTATTTCATGAGAAAAGTTACATTTTAAAAAGTATTGAGAATGTAATTTTTTTTTCTATTGGACAATAATTCATGTAAAATTTGGAATGGTTTTTAATTATTTATTTTCTACAACGAACATTCTTAGTAATTTTTTTTCATAAAATTATTTCCATCACTTACAAATCAAATGTGAAAACGAGGAATGAGGAGTGAATCCCTGACTTCAGTGGGATATTTTTAGATTAGTGATACACTTATGTGGTAACATGGGTGTCATAATATCTATCATGTATCATATTTATATATAAAAAGTAATATTATATTCAAAAAAATAAAGGGGAAATCCGTTTGTTTTTAAATTATTAATTTTGAAATGTATGTTAAAAAACGATATGTATTTTTAAAAATTTCCAAAACAATTTTTAAAATCAAATATTTATATTTTACATGAATTGTTTTAAAATTTGGTTTTAATATATATGTATTAAATTGTTTTTCAATTGTTTTAAAACTCATTATAAGTAATTTTTATAGTCAACCAATTTTTTAAAATAGTTTTGATAGGCCTTTTAGAATTACTAAAATGGATAGATTCATTTAAGGAGTTTGCACACATGAAAAAATGAATTCATTTTTTCAAAACACTGATAAATTTTATAGTTTTTATAATACACCCTATCCTATAATATAAAATGACTTGTATGTATAATGTTTTTTGTTTTTTTCCTTTATAGAATATAATAATACAAGACATATGTTTATCACCCAATCTGAATGTAGGGGTTCAAAACATGACTTTTTTATTCATACTCCTTGAAATATCTTCTATAATAAGTATATTGTTTTATAAATATGTACCTCCAAAATATTAATAAACATATTACTATATAACATTCCCTAATAAATTCATAATTTCCATTTTTTGAAAATTATTCATTAATATTAACATTTAGATAAGAACTGTTCTCTTTTCCACTCATGTTTTTTTTCAATAGTAGAAATCCATGAACCTTATTCATTGTATTTTCAGTTATATAATATTATTTATTTATGAAATACGATATTTATTTATTATATAAAATATTATAACAATTTAAATAAATCAATGATGAAAAATTAATTGCATTATTTCGTTGTGATGGTAGTCCCTAAAAATGCACGATTAATGTTTCCCCGTATTGATGGATGAAAAAAATGAAAGGTAAAAAATAAATCAACTATCTAGAATAATAATTATATAATAATTAACATATAATATTATTAAATATATCTTTATTATCTTCTATGTAAAATTTAAATTAAAAATGAATGACATCAATTTGTTGAGGTTGTCTTCCAAATGTTTGTATAAGTCAAGATATCATTTCCAAATAGATGGGAAGGAGATAGATAATAGATATAAAATTAAAATAAAACATATTATCATATTAAATATAACAATTTGATCCTATAAATCTGTTTATAAAACATTTATTTGAGTTTTTAAAGTTAACGAAATTGGAAATACATCAGTACGAACATAAAACTCTTCTTTGGGTGTCCATTAAAATGCACATTATTGTTTATTAGATGGGTATTTTGGGAAAAAACATTACAATCATTGATAAAGATTAATATTTACTATGTTGTTCGATATTGGTTGAGATAAAGGGCACAATTCTTGTATATAAAAGAGGAGAAAATGTGACCGTTTATAATAAGGCGAGTGTGCCACATTTTATTATTAAGGATGTTCAAAAATAAAAAATCTAATCTAATGGTAGGGGGATACATATTGATATTAAATGAAATATATGATGAGGTATAATCAAAATATATTTATATGATAATATTCAGATATGATTTTTGGGGTTTTAACCATTTTTTATTTAGTTCAACCAAATGTTATCCCATGTTCCCCTTGCCATTGTTATTAATATTTACTATGTTAGTATATATAACTACTAAAAATTATATTTAAATCCATATTAAATTTTCTCATGATGATTCCATATATTGATACCATTTCATAATATTTATTTTGGATTCTTTTTTTAGGGTGTTAGTCAACTTCATCATGCGTCATTATGTTTTATTTAGAGACTATATTGTACAATGGATTCCCACATTCCAAAGTTGGGAGACATTCTATACTTCTTAGTGATGTTTGATCCTTGATGAAAATATAATGATGGGATGTCTCTACCTCCATTCAAGATTCATCCTTGGATGTGGTCTCCTCATCTGTTTATGCCTCATTGATTTAAGTAATATTTCATGAAACTAATTCATAGTTCAATATCTTTTTGGATGACTGTTAATTAGGTTACTTCTATCTATATATTACAAGGTGTCCAGTCAGGGAACAATCCTTCGATTAAGAGAGTAGTCACATTAGGAATATGTGGGATGTCCGGATGCTAGAACATTAGAGAACCTATATTCTTCCACTGGGAGGGATTATTAGGGGCACTAAACCTGAGGAATATTGTACCTATCACAAGACATCTTATGCTAGAGGAATTTCTTTTGAATTTGTCATCATCATCCAATATTTATCACATGGTATACCATAAGTTAAATATATTATAGAGATGGATCACAATGATTGGAACATATGATAGACATGGACTATATAGTTGAATCCCTAGGGGGGACACCTCATAGTTTTTACAAGATGGAAGGATCAAAATTACCAATGAGAGCTAACATGAGGTTGTGGGTAACAAAAATAAAAGTTTGCACACCATGAAGGGTGATCTAGACCCCACAATGGGTGGATCAGAGAGTTGAACCCCATAAACTGAAACAGCAAGGAATACCATTCCCTAAGTGTGAACCATAGACAAGATTCCTATGTACCATGTTTAGAACTCATGGATCCAAATCCACATACTTCGAAGTGAATTTTTGGGGGTTACAAATTTTCATAATCCCTTCGCAAGAAGTTCATTCATTATTTGATGAAAATGATGTATAGGGATTACACATGGTTACATACTCTGATGCTACTGGGGGAAGTGACGATATATATGATGTTATCTCACTAGGATGTGGAATCCCATGTATGAATTTGGATGTGAATTGGCTAAGTAAAAATGTAATTGATTCAATGAGAAATGACATAGGATTAAACCAAAGGGAGACATCCTCTGTATCCTAGTTATTGGGAATCTATCCACGTACTTCGATATAGAGCGATGAGACACCTAATAAGGAGGCCGGTGAGAATGAATGCATGTATAGGGACCTGATGGAAGTGGAACCTCCAGGTTGGGGCATGAACCTCTAGATACATAGTGACCATTGGTAAATGTTAGTATGTGAATGAATGATGCACTTAAACCTCATATTGGTTACCTACATATCGTGTTTAGAGTATAGGTATCAATATAAACATAGATCAATAAGTGGGGATCAAAATTTGGGTTTATACAAGGCCATTATCTGGGAGACAAGTTGGAGATTACTCAAGGTTACCAGCACAAATGGAGAGACTAGGAAACCGGAGTGATATGGATCAGAGAGATGTGTCCCAAAAAGGGAAAACTTCACATCAAGAGGGTACACCCATTTGAGGGAGCAACAAAGTTTACCATTGATTGGGATTAAACTTCAAAGATAAGTTCTATGTACTCGAATGGAATCAAAACCCACGTAGTTAGGCAGTGAGGGAATGGGGCATACACATGGTCAGAAGCCCATGATATAGTGTTATCGACACTGTTAAACTATATTCCCATTTGATTCATGCTCAATGTGAGAAACAACAAATAGTATTGGACCTGACGATCATGTCATTAATGGTGTGGCCATGAGAGATCATGTGGGGCATACACATGGTTAGTTAAAGGAATCCCATAATAGGAGGATTCCCAATAATGATGTCATCCCACAATAGTAGGATTTAATTCCCTACTAGAAAGGTGGGGGAGGTCTCACTCCCATGGAGACTAGTGGGCATGGGAAATTCCCTAGGTGGTGCACCCCATATACATTTCTTTGGGAGAGACTATTGATTAGAATCATGTGATGAGGATGATGGCACTTGATATTCTATATTCTTATGTCTTTGATATAGATGACTCCATCGTTACCCCATACGACTTACATAATTATAAGATGTGGAACTTTTAGTTATGCCCATCCCAAAAAAATTACTAAAGGGTGGCAGCAAAGGAATGTTCAATAGTGGGGTCTTTTTTAGCATCATTATGCCAAAAAGAAAGAGACATTAGCATACATTTTCTATATAGATAAAAGAAGGGAAAAAATAGTGGATCTCTAATGAGGGAATTGTAAATCACATCATAAAATCCTATAGGGACTTACAAGATATGTGCACACAAGATCTAAGAGGATTAAAAAATAGGAGCTCAAACATGGTTCTTAATGGTGAGGGCAACCAATGGAGTCATAAAGAGGTGTGGCGCCCATGATTGAAGAATTGCATGGAAAAGAATTTGTTGAAATAAAAATGGTGTGCAGAAGGTTATGAGATGCATGCAAGAGGAGTGTTATTCACATACATGCCTTAATAATTATTAAAAACAAGGGGTTTTTTGTGCACTCTTTCCATAGGAAAAAAGGAAATCAGTGAGGGCCATTACCTTGGAGGCCTACCTATATGGGGACACATGGTGGACTAGTCTTATTTGATCCTATAACTTGGATCTAGGTCTTACCCATGGTTTGCTGAAGTGGTTGTCTTACACACACTGAAGTGATGTTACAAATAATAGATTGATCATAAAAATGATAGGCTTACATCTAATTATAGTTGATATCCATAGATATATCATGAAAATATGGCATCGTGGAAATTTTCATTTGATGTCACATTGGTCACTTAATAGTATTAAGCTATGAGCCATCATTTTCCACATAAGTGCATCAGTGGTGGAAGATATATGTTGATGTCACATTTTGTGCTAAAAGACATTATGCGCGGATATAGGTCTTGAACGGAAGAGAGAAAACAGTCATGAAACTTATTTGGGGATCTTGAGATTGTCTACATAGTAAAATTGTTGTTTTATTTTTCTCAGATATTCCCATATATAGCCTCATGTATAATTAAGTTCAATGTCATGGACCACCATAAAATCTATGTTGAAAGGGGACGAAAATTATTGTTTTTGAGGGAACCATCTATGAAGGACACACATTATTGGAGGCATAAAAAAACAATTGTTACACAAGACACCTTACGCATGAGAAAAACACCTGATCCACTCTAATAAATAATTAGAGGAAACCAAGGTATAGTACCTTGAATTGTTTTATGATATTTTATTTGTTATCATGCATGTATGTTCTTGATTTCATAAAAAACAAACTAGATCTGACCTTTTCCTTACGCAAAACCATGGAATCAATCACGTTATTCCATTTGTGATATTTTTTAACCTTGTTGCATGATCTTAGAAATGCATGTTTATTTTATTTCATGATAACCCTCATCATTTATGAATACTAGTACTCCACCCGTGCGATGCATGGAACTATAAAATTATTATTATTAATAAGAATAGAATACTATTTATAAAAAAATAATGCTATTTGTACAAGTTACCCTATAATATTTATGTTTATTAATTTGTAATCAGATAGTATTGGTAAATATAAATGGAATAGAAGGGGATAAAATCTAGAGACATTATGCTAAGATAACTTGACATTGCAAATAGACATTTGTTGTCATTTTTATGTAACCTTTGAAATAGAACTATGGAATGTTATATAACAATGATAACAGAACATAATTACAGTTTCAATAGCGTATACATGTTTGACAACATTAACCAGAACCATGATTTTCAATAACAACGGCTGTGCAGATCAGATTACAATTCAAGTCATCAGAATGTGTAGTCAACATCATCCCATTACAACCATGCATAATTGATGTAGTGTAGTAGTTTGTCATGTTTGTTGACAGTTATAGTGATCCCTGCAATATATAATTAGACATTAATGTGAGTAAATGAGACATTTTACTATGAAAAAATTTCAGGTTAATCTGGTTAAGTGAAAAAAAACATGTCATAATCAAATGGGTCAAATATTTACAGTATTCATCATTGAAAAATAGCTTTATATAAATTAAATGAAAAAAATTATAAATATGAAAATGAAAAATCACTACTAATTCAACTAAATAATTGAAAATATTAACCGGGTACACTTTATCAGCAAACAAACATGACATATTTGAAAAACTGAAATGCTTCCACATCACTTAAAATAATCTAAAATATCAATTATATTTTACACTATCACTAAATCATAGAAAGAAGAGAATAAATATTCAAGGAAAATACAGTTCATATAAATGATCAAAATTACCTTTTGTTTAAATATTTCCACAGAGTCATCCCATGCTCCTAAACTGAAATTGGACAACAATTAAGGAAAATTTATTAAGTAACAGCCTAACCTGACTGGTTAATCATTTGCAGAATAGTTCCATGCACCCACTTAGCCCCTCGTCACTGCCCTGCCCCCTCCCCCCCCCTGACCGTCCACTCCCTGCATTGCAGCCCTCACCTCTCCCCCCGGCCCAGCCCCTCCCCCCTGCCTAGCCCCTCCCCTCAACCCACTGCCCAGCATGTAACCTCCTCCCACCCCCATGCCCAGCAGTTCCTCCCTCCCCCACCCAGCCCTTCCTCCCCCACCCCCACCCTACCCAACTTGTACCCCCCCCCCCACAATTTCCCAGCACCACCTCCTACCCCCTACCCAGCTCTACCCCTCCCCTCCCCACCTCCTCTGCTTGTCTCCCACGCCATCCCAGCACCTCCCCCTCCCACCTTAGCATAACCTATACCCCGCCCCTTCCCCCACCACTCCTCATGCCCAACCTATTCCCCCACTAGAACCCTCCCCCCAGCCCTCATCTTCCCCTCCCCTCCCCCTCCCATCAAACCTACCCAGTCCCTCCCCTCCCCACCCCTTCCAACTAACCATATATAACCAACACAACATATTGGTTAATCATTTGCAGAACACAGCCCTGCCCCTACTTAGCCCCTCATTAATGCTCTCCCCCCCATGCCCTCCCGTCCACCCCCCCCCCCCCGTCCAGCCCCTCCCTGCATTGCAGCCCTCACCTTTCACTCACCCCACCTCTCCCCCCCAGCCCAACCCATCCACTAACCCCAGCCCATCCCCTCCCCTCCCCCTAGTTCCCATCTTGTCACCTCATCATACCCCCATGCCCAGCTCTACCCCACCCCTCCCAACTCCTCTTATTTTCCTCCGTCCCCTACCCAGCCCTTCCTTCCCCAACCCCCACCCTGCACAGCTTGTAACACCCCCCCCCCCCCAATTTCCCATCACCTCCTCCTACCCCCTACCTAGAACTACCCCTCCCCTCCCCACTTCCTCGACTTGTCTCCCATCCAAACCCAACACCTCCCCCTCCCACCCCAGCATCCCCCCTTCCTAGCCCCTTCCCCCACTACTCCCCCTGCCCAACCTCTTCCCCAACCAGTCCCCTCCCCCCCTGCCCGCAACTTCCCCTCCCCTTCCCTCCCCTCCCCCTCCCGTCCAACCTTCCAAGACCCTCCCATGCCCACTAACCAGATATAACAAACACCAAATACTATATAATTCTATAAAAATAGATTCACTGGTCAATTAAATAAGAAAATATACACTACTCAACGAAATGCTTCCACTTCACTAAAAACAATCTAAAATATCAATTATAGTTAACACTATAACCAAATCCTATAAACAAGAGAATAAATATGCAAGGAACATACAGTTCATATAGATGATCAAAATTACCTTGTGTTTATAGATTGGCACGGAGTCATCCCATGCTCCCAAACTGAAATCGTACTATAATTAAGGAAAATTTATTAAACACCATCCTAACTAGATTTGTTAATAATTTTCTGAACACTCTGTCAATTAGTTGATTAAATTATATTTTCCCACAAACATCACTCATTAATTAGAAAATAAAACATAAGGTAAATGTTAAAGTAAAAAACTGATGATAAATTCCATATGTTCAATCGATTTTAACACTTTTCTTTAATTCCTTTTAAACGGTTTGTTATTAATTTTTATTACTGATTGTTTCATTGTAGTAACAAACATGGCATGTTATTAGATACCCACAACATAAGCAAAATGCATCATAATTGTAAGGCAGAGAGGGATATATGCAATACCTTCACTACTGGAATATATTCTACAGCACCTGAAGATCCAAGAAGGTGGCCAGTCATAAACCTTTTAAATTTTACTTTTAACTACAAACATGAAACATTGATTAGAAAAAAATAATTTAAAGAAAAAAAAGGTCACAAGTGGATCAGAATACACTTAAATTATGTTTCATACACACTAATTTGATAAGGATTGAACTATCATCTTACCCCGGGATTCTAGACAAAGCTGTCAATTAGAGCATCATATTTTATTAGGTGGAAAGATATTGCATTTATATGCAACATTCAATTTCTGAATCATAGAGTCGTCTACTTAAACAGCCTTGCAACCACATAAGTTAAATTTTGGTTACAGCGCCATCGACTTCAATGAACAAAAACATCTTCAATCAACAGTTATAAGTAGAGAGGTTTTTGAAATTACATGAACTGGATACATGCATACATGAAATGATTGGATGGAGAGGGGCCATGCCAAGCTAGGATCGCTTATTCTACCATGCCCCTAGTCTGAAGAAAGCTATAACAAAAAAATCTTCTATAATGCCCCCATTCTGAAGAAACTTGTAGCAGAAAAAACTCAGTCCGATGATGGTATTTCATAATCCTAGTCAATTGGAAACATTTATGTCAATCAAAACCAGTTATGACGCCATTTCACCAAAAACAATTGTATCCCTTCCATAATGCCTGACAAGTGGTTGATGGTAAGAGAAAAATGTTTCCTATTACATAATGTTGAATACTTATTGTTAACATGATCTATTCATTGATATAACATTCAGTTTTCATGTTTTCAGTTAAAAATGAATTTGAATATTTTACTTTGATATTAATGATGATAACGAATGAAAGTTTTCAAGTGATTGGAATGACATACCATGCCACAATTGTGAACAATTATTTATTCATGATAATGGTGGTTAAATCAAGTCATTGATTCAAGCTACATAACATACATACACGACGGAACAATTTTAGAAGACCAGTTATTGTAAAAAAATGTGAGTACTGAAATATAGTTGATTGAAATGATACAATTCTAAATATGAAAGACTTTTATAAAATAGAATTTTTCAGAATTGGGGTAATAGGACAATAGTAATGAATGGGAAGGTATAAAATCTAAAAAAGAAAAAAAGAAAAAACATGATAGGTTTGAATTTACAATGATAAACAATTTCATCAAGATGATTAAAAATAGGGAATTATGTGCCGACCAAACCAGTTTAGAAGTTTTTTTATAACCGAATATGTAAAATGAAAATAATAATCAAAAAAAGTATGAATACATTCAAATAATCAGAACATTAGAGTCCATAAGAGTACCTGCAACTAAAATCTGCTTCAACATAAACAGACATTCCCACATACATGGATGTGGGAAAATGAAATAGGTATGTTATACCAATATGATAAGAGTGATCATTATAGTGATGAAGTGGAACATAATTATCTGTTGTAAGACTTCCTCCAACTAAATGTTTCTTCAACATAAACAGAAAAACACACATACATTGATCTGTAAAATTAATATTTTCAAGCTATAACTGCATGAAAAGAGGCAGGATCACTGTATTGAAGTGGACACACATTTAAAGTCATTAAGACTGCCTGCAACTTAAATATCCTTCAACATTAATAGAATTACATACATTCATGGACATGGGAGATTTAAAATTGTAAGGTGTACCTTCATGTAAGGAAGCAGGATCATTGTGTTGAAGGTGAACACATTTAGAAGTAATAAGACAAAATGCACCTGAAATCTGCTTCAACATACACAGAATTATACACATACATGAATGTGGGAAATTAGAAATCCTAAGGTATACTTGTATCATAAGAGGTTGTATAACAATAATGAATTTGAACACATATAAATGCATTAATATTGCCTGCAACTGAAAACTACTTCAATAGAAATGGAAATATAGACATACATGGAATTGGGACAGAATGATAGCAAACAGACACCTAACGTTAGGATGTAGTCGAACAACAGGAAAATATTAACATAGTTGAACATCATTTATTACCAAAAATAAGAAATAATAATTGATAAATGATAAAATTAGATGTATTTTAATAACCTATGAAAAATTATAAGAAAATGGAACTAGAAACTATTTTAGAGAAGTGAGAAAATTAAATAAGATGTTATTAAAAATGGACCTTATATAGGGTAGACTAAATTTAGGGTTAGTGTAGGCACATAGAGGTTATCAAGTACATGGTTGAATTGTAGTTTCATTTGGTAAAAATAAAAATGAGATTCATACAGATCTACAAAACCGGGATACATTGGCTTCTTAACATTGACTGCATTGCCCATGAATAATTTCATAACTGAGTATAGGATGAAAGCAAACCAAACGTAGTCTACTTCATCTTGCTGATGGAGAAAGCACCAATTCAAATATTTTACATGAAAGCCTGCAATTTAGAAAAAAATTTCAATGTAAACATGTATCATTCAGTTGGAATGAAATATGTATTATATTAGGTACATACCATCTCACAGCTAAAACTAGATAAATCTGCCAATTGAAAAAAAATGTTCATTATACAGTGCACAGACATGTTACGTCGAAGAACTTCATTGACATACTATGTAGAAAATATAGAGAATTCAGTGGGGATGGAGACATATACAAAATAAGGACATGTTGTAATATTTAATTGAAATTAATATTCAACCAAAAATAATAAATCTTGGAGAGAGGGGAAAAAATTTCTAGAAATTGAGGAGAACACTCCTTTTTCATACCTTTGGATCTGTATGGTCCATGACGAATCCCAATCATATAAAAATTGTGGTTGACCAAATTTCATGGATCCCTATTTTCTAATTTTTGAATGGAGAAGTATCATAGTGAGAACATAGACATCCAAGAAAACAGTATAAATTAAAAGAACCTCTTTTCGACGATTTAGTTTTTTAAGGACTTCATGAAATGTTCCTAAAAAATCAATACAATCACTTGAGATCTTTTTGATTCAGACATTGAAAATTAATCTCAATCATTGGTCTATATAATGAAAAATGTATCAAAGAGGTTTGAACATCAATGCACAAATGATAATATTTGATAGATTCTCAGAAGAATAGGACACAAACAAAGAGTCGGCATCTGATTATGCATGCACCCCATGGAAGGAAACAAAAGTCTAAGAGAATGGACCTGTAGAGGGTAGTAATATTCAAAATCTAGGAATTCCTAGTAATGGTGCATGGATTAGTGAAGTAAAAAAAACAAAGGATTCAAAATCTTCCAATGGATCATATTGGAAGAAAATGAAGATTTGTAAGGTAAAAGTATTAGTTATTCCAAAAAAATTAGGCCTGCCTAATCCTAATCCATCGATGCATACATGATAGAATGAAAAAAATCAACAAGAGTGGCACTCATAGACTGAAACTCGATATTAAAATCAGTAATAGATGAAATGGAGACAAGAGTTGCACTCACGCATTGGGATGGGAGACTGCTTGGACATGAAGGCCCGAATAGGAGGTGGCCACCTGAAAGAAACATAAATCAGAACATTACAACCCTAAATATGCACATAAAACTAAATTCGTCAGAGAAAATCTTGGGTTTCATGTCTCTTGATAAAAAATATATAAAAATTCATAAATTAGGTTACTCGATGTGTGCTCAATGTCGATTCTTACCTGGTTCAATGAAAAAATCCATAGATGCTCCCTCAGTAAGACACTGGTGATTTCTCCTGAAAAACAACATCCGTAAAAGATCTGAAATCCATGAAATAGATTACTCGCTGCAGACTTGAGGGAATGGGAACCGTAGGTTGAGCGGAGGACCTGTACATGGAAGAGCTGAAGCTAGAGTTTCTGGTTGCGGTGGAGCTGAAGGTGGAGGAGTATGAAGTGGAACATGAAGAGATGGAGCACGCCGTGGAGATGGAGCACACGGAGGCGATGGTGGGACTAGAGTGAAAAATCAGGAATGGGAGAGGGATAGTTGAGTTGAGGATTTTAGGGGAGAAGGAACCCAAGTAGAAATGGGAGGAAAATCCCGATCACGGGGGGAAGCATACCATGAGTTTTTTTTTGGTTTGGAGGTAGAAATAGAGCGTTTTGTGTGATGTGGAACGATTGGAAGGTGACACTTATGTATAAAATAATCCAACTTTAGTATAGATAATAGATTCCTTATTTCTTTTAAAACCAAGTAAAGATAGACAATCATTTGATTGCTACGGAAAGAGAGTATGCTGATGATGCATGAATAGAAGAGATGATTGGGAATTCCATAATTCTCCATACCAGAAGGGTTTTATCAGACACTCAAATGCAGTTAGGAATTCTTCCACTATCTTAAAAGTATTATTTCATGAGTTATATCTTCCCATTATGGAATTTTGGGAACCCGGATGATGTTCCTATCCTGTATTCTGAAAATGATGTGACATGGTTGTGGAGAATGCTTGAAGATAGATTTCACTGGAACAACATCACAAAAAATGGGCGTCCATCAACAGATAGACATCTATGTTATAGATATGAAGTTTAGAGAAATCATGGGGAGTGAACTGGTGGCCAATGAATTTCCCACCCATTATGCTAGCACCTTCTAGAGTAGGATCACTGACCAGAGCCAGGGAAGTCATCAGGAATGGGACTTCATTTCCATGTGGAATTTCAATTGAAAAAATGGATGGGCCTATAGGGTGCTCTATAAATTCAATGTATATTGGGAATATATTCAAAAAATTAGATTTTTTGAAACTTTGTGGACATCGCAACTTATTTTCTACCTCCATCTAGAATTTGTGCTAGATTTATTTTGTTGGCCTTCTCCTGACAAAAAGACATACCACATCTATCATGGGATGGTCAATATCAATATCTATGACATCAAAAACATATAGGGAATCAATTTAGAGGGGTTTAATTATGATGTGTTCCTCCCGACATAGACCATCATGGAGAACAAAGCACATAACCCAATTCTGGAATGCTTTTTGCTAGATCTCGTGAAGAATATGATGAGGATTAACCTAATTCTAAAGGAGACACCATACCTATAGTGTTGTAAACTATTAAATATAAGGGGTGAGTGCATGATGATTCCAGACTGAGGGAGTTATTTTTTAACTACCTCACAAACGTTCAGTGATGGGTTATACTTGGTGATTATAGAAGCATGTGAATATCAGTGGTGTAGCATTATTGTTAATGAGTGATGAGCTCCACATGTGTGGTATACTTCTTTCCTTGATTCCTTGCGGAGCGAGTGGCTTCTTCTTCTAAGAAAAACCAGAATGGGGGTCCATAAAAGGACACTGGTAATGGATGGAATTATGGCAACTCGCAAAAGGGTCAACATGGATGTTCCTGTGATAAAATTGATGTATATTATTCTATTTCGTATCTCAAGGGGAGGTACACAGAATAGAATGTTTTGACCATTTTATTTCCTCCATAGCAGGATCATAACACATATTTAGGGATGTAACTTCACAATGTAGATTCCTCCCCCAGCAACAGCTTGCGACCATCTTTACTGAATATCACTGAGGTATGGCTTCTGAAAATCAATAAATAAGGTGTCAAGCTCTAAATTGTTAAACATGAAAATTCTAACTTCCACCTATTCCAAACCCCAGTCTTCCATATGGTGGATAACCAACATGGCTCACTACAGTAGTATTAATTCATATAAAGTATAGATGGTTGCATCCAAGTACCCTGGATCAATGGAAATATTCTTTAAATACCACATGTTTCGTCGCTCTTCGTCAAGAAGTTTGGATGACGTCAGAAACTACCATAAAATAGCATATAGAAGTTTGCGAAGAGAATCACCCTTGAATCTCCATACATTTTTGGAGTATATTTAAAATTGATATCCTTGGTGAAGTAATCACCCATCCCCCTACCATTATTGACATTGACATATCAATAGAATATGCCTCACACTGAGTGGTGGCATATCTAAACGTAATTCTATGAAATAATGTTAAACAGATCTAGGCCGAAATCATCGATAATGGGAGGTGATAAAGTAGGCGAGTTTCCACTAGGGAAGTAATACAATCTGTGATTTAGGAGGCTGATACATCACTGGAAAAAACTTCAATGGAGGGAACATCACATGGAATGGATTCTCCTCAATCATCAGATGAGGAGTGATCCCAGAGGTATCCTCATTGACCAACCAAAGAAGCTCAATGGAGAAATTGAGGCATCTTCTAAATCCTACCATTGAGACCATTTTTTATTTAATTTGTTCAGATTTAATGAAATAGTGGTAATAAATATATCCCAAATTCATATGGTCAAAATTGACGTGGGATTAGATCCAATTAGTAAATGTTGGTCTCATTCGGGTTAGGGACTTGGTGGAATTCCAATGTCGATATACATACCCAGATTCCATCGATATGTATGTCTATTAATGGGGGAAGTTTGATGATCCAAACCACTTAGGTAAAGTGATTAATGACCAAGATCATGATGTGGAGTTGTTGTCACTCGACAACAATGATAAAGATGGGGAAGAAGAAGATATAGAATCATATGAGGAGGAAGAAAAAGAAGATGAGGACATCTAGGGAGTGGAAGAAGAGGATTATGACGAGGAAGATGATCCTGAAGGTGAAGAATATCAAGGAACATCAAATCATTAAAGGAGTCTGGTAGAGAGTGGTGAGATCACAAACTCTTTCAATAGACTAATTGTGTTCCTATTGGTATGTCCTACTCCAATCCCCTAGGTCTATTCGATTTTAAAACGGAAATCAATTAATCCAAACATTTCCTATGTAGGAAAATATTGGTGGTGATTAATAAACCTATACTATAAGAAGGTGATAAATCATTGATAGATGCGATGTGTAAGATCATGTGCCTGTACATCGGGCTGATCAAGGCAATGACCGAGCTTCAGCCAATGTAGT
Source organism: Viscum album (assembly GCA_963277665.1). NCBI lineage: Eukaryota > Viridiplantae > Streptophyta > Magnoliopsida > Santalales > Viscaceae > Viscum > Viscum album. The sequence continues at coordinate 2,027,082,226 of OY728143.1, read as the reverse complement.
TAGTGGTGGGAAAACTGGAGTGGTTGTAGTTATTTCTTCATGATCACATTCCATTACCACATAGGTAAAAATATTATATGTAAAAATCACTTGAGGGTCTCTAGTGGTGGATGTTCTAATTGTTACTCAAGAACTTGATCCGGATTTCCTTGTCTCTCGTAAGTTTCTAGTTCATTGGTTCATATTAATCTCCTAAAAATATATCTAACTAGGGAGTTTCCATATGAAGTGATCACAAGAATAATAACACAAAAAACTAATTATTGAGGTACATATACTAGATAAGTCATGTTTATTGTACCCCTTCATGAGGATTCGATCATTCAAATTGATCTGGCCTCAGTTAGATGGTGCACAAGACGTTATAGCTACTGGAGATTCCCCTGCAAGGGAATATCCGGAAACTGGAAAGGGTGAGGATGTAGAGGAAGACATGAGATATGAAATATTCCCACATTTAATAGATCTCAATTCCTCAGAGAGGATACTATAGGAAGATCCAACCGCTTCACTATTAGATATATTCCCAGAGTATTAGCCTACCGATCCTAAAGAACAAGATAGTTTTCACATTGACGATGCTAAGGTGATTTAGTTGACCTGATACAATATGTGGAAGTGTATCGAGTGTATCTTTGATTATACTATTGTATAATGGGTGAGAAGGATTGGGTCACTCTGCACCTAGCTACAATTTCTCTACACTGGAGGGGTGGACCCTCCTGATCTGCGTACGGTACTCCACTACTTTATTGATACAAATATGCGGGAGTGTAGACAACCCTTAGATGATGCATAGTACTTGAATACATCTAGAAGCATCATTAACCCCTAGGTGACCTAAAAATAAATTCATCATAGAGACACATAGGAAAACGAACACTCAACCTTTGTCTCCTTTCAGTTAAAAATATCTCTCAATTGCGGGCTCAAATAGAGGAGGCCCAAGAATAGATCAAACAGGTGAACCATAATGTTTCTAACCTACGAGTTAGATGTCATCGAGTAAAGACCATGGATAATAGGATTCACTCTATGGTTGCTGATGAAGATAGGTATCATGAAAGGCGATGAAAAATATTAGAGGCCACATTATAGATGCTAGTGGAGATCAAAGACTCCATTGATGGGGCCAATATATAATATATTTGTTTTGTCCAAACTCATGGAACATCAATATTTTCATTCATAATCCTCATTTATGAAAATGATATTACTTAATCACTACACTTCAATCATTTATGCAAAGAATATAAGGATCAATCCCTAAGCTCACGTGGTCCATGCATGTTGTGAGAAACAAGGGATAATCACCTAACAATTTATTTTTTCCTGATAATGCCTACTAATCATTAGATACTCAGGGTATTTGTCACGACCCGACCTCGGGGCCCGTGCCGTGACTACCCCAAGCCCGCCTTCCATAGGCCAGGGGCTGGCGACTAGCACCAATGGCGTAAATCCCGATAACTGGGAAGGCATTGCCATTACAAAAGCAAACAAACACCACAGAGTAAGCAAGAGGAAAAGTAAACACAAGCGAAGAAAAGTAAAAGGGCCGGAAATACAAGCCCAACTGTAAAGTACAACTCGAAAGGGAAAAACAGCAGCTGGAAGAACGAAGCGGCTCTTGGGTCGTCCTCCTCGATTCCTACCTGAAGGGTAGGTACAGATGGCTCAGCTCCTGGATCGTCCACCACGGATCCTACCTGAAGGGTAGGTACAGATAGCTCCTCTACTCCTCGGGTCCTGTCGTCTACTCCGGGTACGTCCGCCCAGTGGTCCTCCTCCGGGTACCGACCTGCTCCGCAAGCCTCAAATGCGATCTGCGCTGTCCGTCGTCGGCAACCAACACAACGAAGTGCGGGCATAGCCCGTGCAGGGGTGAGTATAAGCTACTCAGTAGGGACCCCGAGACCCTTAAGGTCTCATTAAATCCAACATGGATATCCACAAAGTAAAGACAGCAATCACGAAGTAACATCAGACTCTACTTAGGTATATGCCCATACATATACCTAAGTCATCAAGTAACCCATCCAATCACAAGGATACACAAAAATCATGAAATCAACGGATAACCATCACCCAGGTATATGCCCATACATATACCTAAGTTATCAAGCGACCCATCTCAATCATGAGGAAACGCAAAGATTCATTGACTCAGCTCAAACCAGGATTTTCATTATCGAAACCGTAACTACTGAGGAGCTCCGTCTCTAGACTGTACAGTGGTCCTGTCATGACTCCGAGGTACTGCTCACTAACCTAAGACTGCTGAGGTACTCCTCCTGTCGAGTACTGCGGGTTTGCGGCCAACTACCGGGCACTCCGTCCGCTGAGGGTCTGTCGCCAAATACCGGGCGCTCACCCAAATAGCCTACTGAGGTACTCCTCCTGTCGAGTACCGCGGGTTTGCTGCCAACTACCAGGCGCTCCGTCCGCCGTGGGTCTGCCGCCAAATACCGGGCGCTCCGTCCACTGGGCTAGTCGACTCACTCCAAGTCGAGTCGGTCAAGCAGTCGTCAGGTCTCAGTCGGCTACACGGTCTCCGTACTCTGCACGCTCGTCTCCGGGAGGGTCCGCTCCACGAGCTACTGGTCGATACTCCAAGTATCACAAAGTCCCACAAAGAAGTGTCTCAAAGGACCGCCTCATCATAGGGGTCTTAACGCAACAGACGGCGCGTCAATCGGACGCCCGGTCTGTGAGTCATTAGCCTTTTCGTCCCAGGGGCCTGGTTGGTTTCGTGTGCGAACCAATCCCGGCCGTATCACAACTGTACCCTGAACTCCCATAGGGTATACTCAAAGGGACCATTATTCAACGCAATCACCAACGCCGCTGACGGTTCGTCGAACGGACGTCCTGGCTGAAAGATATCAGCTTTTCCGTTCCAGGGGCCCGGTTGGATTTCGGGTACAATCCAATCCGGCCATACTCCGACTGCATCCAAAACTCGGGCGGAGTATGTCAAAAGTTCCGTCTCATCAAGAGGAAGTCAACGAAACAGACGGCGCGTCAATCGGACGCCCGGTCTGTGAGTTATTGACTTTTTCGTTCAAGGGGCCCGGTTGGTTTCGTGTACGAACCGACCCGACCGTACTCCGTCGGCATCCAAACCTCGAGCAGAGTAAGCCAAAAGTTCCGTCTCACTGAGAGGAATTCAACAAAGCTGACGGTACGTCATTCGGACGTCCGGAGCTCAAGATATGTGAATTTGACCGAAATGGTCCGAAAACGGGGGGGGTCCGGGTCCGGGCCGACCCGGCCCGACCCCCCCCCCTGGGTCGGCCCGAACCGGGTCCGACCCGGTTGGCCCAGCCCCGCCCGGCCAGGGCCGGTCCGGCTCGGCTCGGCCGAGCGGGCTGACAACCCCGCGTCACCCGCGGGGTGTCGCGCTAGACACCCGCGGGGTGCCGCCTGACAGCCCCGCGACACCCGCGGGGTGTCGCGCTGGACACCCGCGGGGTGCCGCCTGACAACCCCGCGGCACCCGCGGGGTGTCGCGCTGGACACCCGCGGGGTGCCGCCTGACAACCCCGCGGCACCCGCGGGGTGCCACCCTGGACACCCGCGGTGTGTCGCCAGACAACCCGGCGGCACCCGCGGGGTGCCACCCTGGACACCCGCGGGGTGTCGCCAGACAACCCCGCGGCACCCGCGGGGTGCCACCCTGGACACCCACGGGGTGCCGCCGCCTCCAGCCGCCGGCGCCGCCGCGCCGGCGACCCGCGCCGCCGCCGGAGACGCTCCGGTGGTCCGATTTGCTTCACGTCTGCGCCTACGGTCATCCCGGGACCCGACCTTCACTGCGGAGGCCTCAAAATTAACTTGCGGCCTCGTTTGTCGTCGCCCGTCAATCTGTGCTCAAGAACAAAATAAAATTAATTTAATCTGCGGCCTCTTTGGCGCGGCGCGACGATGTCGCGTGCTTGAACGACTTCTCGGCGTGGCGCGAAGGCGTCTCGATCTTGTTTGATTTCGTTCCACAGCGCGGCGCGATGGCGCCGCTCAATAGTTGTCGTACGATTCCCGCGTGGTGCGACGGCACCACGCCATCTCTCTCCATCCGCAAGAAACAACAAGAATAAAGGAGGGGGGGTTCGGCCGTGTTTGTGCGGCCCGACCCCCCTCGCATTAGATTGATAACAATCGGCCTTTCTAGAACGATAATCCATCACAATATTTTTAAAAAATAAATAAAAAGATTCGGAAACAAGGGCCGACAAAAAAAAAGAACCTTCAAGATCGAAGGAAAGATCAACAACTTTAAAAAGGTTTAAAACCCCTACCTCCAGCGTTGTCGCTCGCGAGTTCGTCGCGGAAGAGGACGATCGTCGCGGAAGAAACGTCGCCGGAGAAACGTCGTTGATTCCGTTGTCATCGAGGTGCGTCTGAAGGGAGAACGTCGCTTGGAAAGGAACGATCGTTGCGGAAGAAACGTCGCGGAAGAAGCGTCGTTGATTTCCGCGGTTTCGGCGTTCTTCACCGGAGGCCGGCATTCTTCGCGTTCTTCGCCGAAGAAGAACGCTCTCCTCCAAATTCTCCCCACGCCACAAGCTTCCACCCAAAATAAAATAAGAGTAATCTTATTTTATTAACGCACAAGCAACGATTAAAAAAAAAAGAAACGAACAATTAATTCAAAGAATTAATTTACCAAAGAAACCGCCCAATTAATTGGACGAAAGAAACAGCCCAATTTAATGGTCTGTTAAGAAACTAAGAAACCGCGTCAGTTGACTTTCAGTTTCTTTGACGGGTTTTCGCGGGTGCGTTACTTAGCGGAAGAAACGGCGGGGCTCGTGCGGGCCCCACCGACAAATATCCTATCAAGAGGATAGGATATTTCAGTTGCACCCTATCCGCTTCAACTAAGCTTAACCACCTTAATGTGGCTTTCAAGTGGCTTCAATTGAAATAAAAATAAAGTTGTCGTAACAACTTTATTTTATTTCTTAACCTTAAGTCCCAAAATTTAAAAACCACACCTGAGCAAACGCAACTCCGGAAGAGGCGTTTCTAGGCAAAACCCGGCGCTGCGATTTCATCGGTGCCCTCGGAATTCGATTCCGGGCACCGGTTCGAAAGTTAGAAAAACCCGCTCGTCCGTTCATTGAACGTACCCGAGCCAAAACTTCGGAAAATGATTCTGGGCACACCGGGCCTCGGAATCAGGTGCCGTCAGAAACTGCGTTCTTGTAAAATTCCAAAGAAAATTAAGAAAAAAAATTTCCTTGAAATTTACGGGTCTTTACATTACTCCCACCACAGGGCTTTACGTCCCCGTAAAGCTTCACCACAGACTTAGGGAAACAAATCGGTACTGAGCACGCATCTGAGCCTTCCGCTCCCATGTGCTCACCTGGAGGTTCCCGCGCTGCCAAAGAATGTTCACAAGAGGAATCGACCATCCTCCTAGGATCCGCTCCTATCGATCGTCGATCCCCACAGGAACCTCCGTATAAGACACTCATCGCCACCGTCTAGCTCCTCATGGTCGATGATATGCGAAGGGGGGTCGAGCACGTATCTCCTCAGTTGGGATACGTGGAAAACGTCGTGCACCTAGTGCAACTGAAGTGGATGGGCCAAGCGGTAAACCACCTCGCCTACCCAGCTGAGGACCTAGATAGGTCCGTTGAACCTCGGAGATAACTTGCCTCCCAGGCCACACCTCCGTAAACCTCGTCGAGGTGAGACCCGTAAGAAGACGTGGTCGTCATCCTCGAACTCCAGAGGTCTCCATTTCTGATTAGAAATGAAACTCAAAACTCCTGCTGCCACGAAGGTAAGGTGGGTCGACCCAAGAATGATCGGCTACACCCTCCTGTGCATGAGTTTATCTTGAGCTGCCCAGGGTTTCCTTTTCACTGACCAAGGAATACCTATCCCAACGTTGTAGATAAACCACAACCTTCTTTCCTAAAACAGTCAACCTGGGTATGATCTGTGAATTCGATCCATAACCAGACCAACGTCGCAAGGCCTCGACGCTGCCACCAAGAGATTCCAACCGAAACTCTCGCCTCGTGGTCAGATCACACTGTCGGCGTAAGTGTGATTATCGAGTCTCCTCCCAAAGGTATCTCCAGACGTGAGGGTCAAGTCAACGGCTTACCCGGAACCTCTAGGTCTGGGACAAGATTCGTGGAAGGAAAGAATGATTGGTACCTATGTCTAAAGATATGGCAGATCATAGTAGACATAGCCCGTACCCCGAATCATTCTTAGAGCCCCTGGGTCACACTACTTGACCGCATGCAGCTACTCTCCTTCCCAGCCCTCCTGCTCCCTGAGCCTGGCGGGGATTTCAAAGGCGGGTGGTTGTAACATGTTGAGATGTACACCACCACCTGCTGCTCTCAAGGCCCCACTTCCACGTCTGCTACTCCGCAGATTCATCTGTCCTTTAAGATTCCTCTTCTTGAAACATTTAACACGCCCGAGTCTCTAAGACTGGCACTGGTTTCCTGTTTCTTACTGCACTGTGCAGTCTTCATCCGCTCCTGGATGAACTGCACCTCCTTTGCATATGATCTGGAAGAGCTGCTAAAATTTCTCCTTTGCCGAAAAGAGAAACCTGGTCTCATCCCCTCTCTAGATGAACCACACCCATTGCCTAATACAGTCAATCCTGGCATGAAGGATGCATTCATGCCATGGATGACGTCGTAAGGCCTCGACGTAACTACTAAGAGATCCAACTGTCACTCTCACCTCCAAGGGTCGAGTCACACTGTCGGCATCAGTGTGAGGTCACTGGGTCTGCTCCAGTTGAAATCTCGAAAGTGAGGGTCAAGTCAACAGTTTAACCGGGACCACTCAGTAACATCACAAAAGAGGACAGGAAGGCAAACATCACAAGAGATAAGTGTCTTCTTTATTATTGCAGCTCATAATACAAAGACACGAATACAACATCAAACATGGAACTAGAAGTACAAGAGACGTATCCACTAGTTCCGCTCCTGTCCACCTGCTCCAAGAGTTCTACTGTTGCTCAAGCATTTGTCGATGCCTCTATCTCGGTGGCTCCCCCAAAGCCTGCGGATCGGGAGTCGGGCAGTCACGTGCCAGATGACCCTTTCCGCGGCATGAGTAACACAACCTACTCCTTGCACGGCTAGCTCTGTTCCCAATCCGGGTGCCCTGCACCACCGGTCCTAAAACCCGAGATCGCCCAACTGCTGGTCTGGTCTTTCTGGGCCTCTGCATTATCTGTCTACTGCCCACAGATGACTCGGCTTCTGATCGAGAAGCACGCGACAAAGGCAGCAGCTCCCGAACACGCTCGGGGTGTAGAGCTACTGGCACATACTCCAACCTGAAGGAGGTCTCGAAGTCTTCCCAAGAGAAGGCCATCCCACAAAAAAACTGGAACAAGTGGCTCCACCACCTGCATGCTACTGCCTGAAGAAGGCTAGCCGCAAAGATCGCCATAAAGTCTGATGGCATCCCCACTAGCCTGAAGACTCCCACCACAGCCTCCAGCCAATCCTCAGCCGCCTGCGGGTCCGTCTCTCCCCTGAACCTGGGTGGCCTCTGGCGCTGGAACTCATGCAGCGCACTCAAGCGTCGTGCATCGCCTACTGCTGGGGCTGGTGGCATCGGTGGCCCAACGCATGGTAGTACCGCTGGTACCTCTGCTGGTGCCTCGACTGCAAGAGGGCCCTGAACCGAAGCCCCGTCGGTCGGCAGGCTGTCAGTACGCACATCCCTCTGGGCTAAAGCTGGTCGTCTGAGAAAAGGCATCCTGAAAGAAACATCGTAACATGGTCAAACGATTAAACCTGGTGAGCTGACCTGGTTTGAGCTGACATTTTTAAACTTTGGAAACACACACGCAATCGGTGTTTTCGTGCACAAAGTCGGAATTCAGTTGTCAGGGTCCTGGTGTATGGATACGTCGGTCGCCCGCACCAACACTGGACTCCCTGAACTGAAAACCATACTCGGTACCCTTAACACTATTGCTTCACAGAAAGAAAGATCAGAATCGGTGGTAGAACCGACCACCTCTGATACCAATCTGTCACGACCCGACCTCGGGGCCCGTGCCGTGACTACCCCAAGCCCACCTTCCATAGGCCAGGGGCTGGCGACTAGCACCAATGGCGTAAATCCCGATAACTGGGAAGGCATTTCCATTACAAAAGCAAACAAACAACACAGAGTAAGCAAGCGGAAAAGTAAACACAAGCGAAGAAAAGTAAAAGGGCCGGAAATACAAGCCCAACTGTAAAGTACAACTCGAAAGGGAAAAACAGCAGCTGGAAGAACGAAGCGGCTCCTGGGTCGTCCTCCTCGATTCCTACCTGAAGGGTAGGTACAGATGGCTCAGCTCCTGGATCGTCCACCATGGATCCTACCTGAAGGGTAGGTATAGATAGCTCCTCTACTCCTCGGGTCCTGTCGTCTACTCCGGGTACGTCCGCCCAGTGGTCCTCCTCCGGGTACCGACCTGCTCCGCAAGCCTCAACTGCGATCTGCGCTGTCTGTCGTCTGCAACCAACACAACGAAGTGCGGGCATAGCCCGTGCAGGGGTGAGTATAAGCTACTCAGTAGGGACCCCGAGACCCTTAAGGTCTCACTAAATCCAACATGGATATCCACAAAGTAAAGACAGCAATCACGAAGTAACATCAGACTCTACTTAGGTATATGCCCATACATATACCTAAGTCATCAAGTAACCCATCCAATCACAAGGATACACAAAAATCATGAAATCAATGGATAACCATCACCCAGGTATATGCCCATACATATACCTAAGTTATCAAGCGACCCATCTCAATCATGAGGAAACACAAAGATTCATTGACTCAGCTCAAACCAGGATTTTCATTATCGAAACCGTAACTACTGAGGAGCTCCGTCTCTAGAGTGTACAGTGGTCCTGTCACGACTCTGAGGTACTGCTCACTAACCTAAGACTGCTGAGGTACTCCTCCTGTCGAGTACTGCGGGTTTGCGGCCAACTACCGGGCGCTCCGTCCGCTGAGGGTCTGTCGCCAAATACCGGGCGCTCACCCAAATAGCCTACTGAGGTACTCCTCCTGTCGAGTACCGCGGGTTTGTTGCCAACTACCAGGCGCTCCGTCCGCCGTGGGTCTGCCGCCAAATATCGGGCGCTCCGTCCACTGGGCTAGTCGACTCACTCCAAGTCGAGTCGGTCTAGCAGTCGTCAGGTCTCAGTCGGCTACACGGTCTCCGTACTCTGCACGCTCGTCTCTGGGAGGGTCCGCTCCACGAGCTACTGGTCGATACTCCAAGTATCACAAAGTCCCACAAAGAAGTGTCTCAAAGGACTGCCTCATCATAGGGGTCTCAACGCAACAGGCGGCGCGTCAATCGGACGCCCGGTCTGTGAGTTATTAGCCTTTTCGTCCCAGGGGCCCGGTTGGTTTCGTGTGCGAACCAATCCCGGCCGTATCACAACTGTACCCTGAACTCCCATAGGGTATACTCAAAGGGACCGTTACTCAACGCAATCACCAACGCCGCTGACGGTTCGTTGAACGGACGTCCTGGCTGAAAGATATCAGCTTTTCCGTTCCAGGGGCCCGGTTGGATTTCGGGTACAATCCAATCCGGCCATACTCCGACTGCATCCAAAACTCGGGCGGAGTTTGTCAAAGGTTCCGTCTCATCAAGAGGAAGTCAACGAAACAGACGACGCGTCAATCGGACGCCCGGTCTGTGAGTTATTGGCTTTTTCGTTCCAGGGGCCCGGTTGGTTTCGTGTACGAACCGACCCGACCGTACTCCGTCGGCATCCAAACCTCGAGAAAAGTAAGCCAAAAGTTCTGTCTCACTGAGAGGAATTCAACAAAGCTGACGGTACGTCATTCGGACGTCCGGAGCTCAAGATATGTGAATTTGACCGAAATGGTCCGAAAACGGGGGGGGTCCGGGTCCGGGCCGACCCGGCCCGACCCCCCCTGGGTCGGCCCGAACCGGGTCCGACCAGGTTGGCCCGGCCCCGCCCGGCCAGGGCCGGTCCGGCTCGGCTCGGCCGAGCGGCCTGACAACCCCGCGGCACCCGCGGGGTGCCGCCTGACACCCCCGCGGCACCCGCGGGGTGTCGCGCTGGACACCCGCGGGGTGGCGCCTGACAACCCCGCGGCACCCGTGGGGTGTCGCGCTGGACACCCGCGGGGTGTCGCGCTGGACACCCGCGGGGTGTCGCCAGACAACCCCGCGGCACCCGCGGGGTGCCACCCTAGACACCCGCGGGGTGTCGCCAGACAACCCCGCGGCACCCGCGGGGTGCCGCCCTGGACACCCACAGGGTGTCTCCAGACAACCTCGCGGCACCCGCGGGGTGCCACCCTGGACACCCGCGGGGTGCCGCCGCCTCCGGCCGCCGGCGCCGCCGCGCCGGCGACCCGCGCCGCCGCCGGCTTCCGCGGGCCACCGGAGACGCTCCGGTGGTCCGATTTGCTTCCCGTCTGCGCCTACGGTCATCCCGGGACCCGACCTTCACTGCGGAGGCCTCAAAATTAACTTGCGGCCTTGTTTGTCATCGCCCGTCAATCTGCGCTCAAGAACAAAATAAAATTAATTTAATCTGCGGCCTCTTTGGCGCGGCGCGACGACGTCGCGTGCTTGAACGACTTCTCGGCGTGGTGCGAAGGCGTCTCGATCTTGTTTGATTTCGTTCCACAGCGCGGCGCGACGACGCCGCTCAATAGTTTCCGTACGATTCCCGCGTGGTGCGACGGCACCACGCCATCTCGCTCCATCCGCAAGAAACAACAAGAATAAAGGAGGGGGGGTTCGGCCGTGTTTGTGCGGCCCGACCCCCCTCGCATTAGATTGATAACAATCGGCCTTTCTAGAACGATAATCCATCACAATCTTTTTAAAAAATAAATTAAAAGATTCGGAAACAAGGGCCGACAAAAAAACAGAACCTTCAAGATCGAAGGAAAGATCAACAACTTTAAAAAGGTTTAAAACCCCTACCTCAAGCGTTGTCTCTCGCGAGTTCGTCGCGGAAGAGGACGATCGTCGCGGAAGAAACGTCGCCGGAGAAACGTCGTTGATTCCGTTGTCGTCGAGGTGCGTCCGAAGGGAGAACGTCGCTTGGAAAGGAACGATCGTTGCGGAAGAAACGTCGCGGAAGAAGCGTCGTTGATTTCCGCGGTTTCGGCGTTCTTCGCCGGAGGCCGGCGTTCTTCGCGTTCTTCGCCGAAGAAGAACTCTCTCTTCCAAATTCTCCCCACGCCACAAGCTTCCACCCAAAATAAAATAAGAGTAATCTTATTTTATTAACGCACAAGCAACGATTAAAAAAAAAGAAACGAACAATTAATTCCAAGAATTAATTTACCAAAGAAACCGCCCAATTAATTGGACGAAAGAAACAGCCCAATTTAATGGTCTGTTAAGAAACTAAGAAACCGCGTCAGTTGACTTTCAGTTTCTTTGACGGGTTTTCGCGGGTGCATTACTTAGCGGAAGAAACGGCGGGGCTCGTGCGGGCCCACCCACAAATATCCTATCAAGAGGATAGGATATTTCAGTTTCACCCTATCCGCTTCAACTAAGATTAACCAGATTAATGTGGCTTTCAAGTGGCTTCAAGTGAAATAAAAATAAAGTTGTCGTAACAACTTTATTTTATTTCTTAACCTTAAGTCCCAAAATTTAAAAACCACACCTGAGCAAACGCAACTCCGGAAGAGGCGTTTCTAGGCAAAACCCGGCGCTGCGATTTCATCGGTGCCCTCAGAATTCGATTCCGGGCACCGGTTCAAAAGTTAGAAAAACCCGCTCGTCCGTTCACTGAACGTACCCGAGCCAAAACTTCGGAAAATGATTCCGGGCACACCGGGCCTCGGAATCAGGTGCCGTCAGAAACTGCGTTCTTTTAAAATTCCAAAGAAAATTAAGAAAAAAAATTTCCTTGAAATTTACGGGTCTTTACAGTATTTTTTTACCAACTAACCAGCCATAGTATCTGGACTAGGTGAGGTTGTGGATGGAAAATAAGGCTTTCAGAACAACCATCTTTTCTTTACCAATGTGCACTAGGGGATGTGCAGAATAATTATATGGGTGTTGAAATCAATACATACAACTGGTTAATGAGAAGTTAGAATAACAATGACTATAATTTAGAATCATATAGAAGGTGTAATGAAAGTATGAGATAAATTATGACCACACAATATATCTGACAAAAAAAATTCAATGCAACTAAGAAGACAATATCCAACGACTGACCACTTCAAAAAACAGGTGGCCAAACTCGAAGTGTAATCCAAAGCATTCAAAGGAATTGGCCAAAAATGGGATGTGAGCTAAAACAGAATGAGAACATTCCATAATCATGTCCCTTTAGACATGAAAGTGTATGAGGATCCAAATAAAGGGAACAAAAAAGCATTAGGTGGAGTGATGGAATGACCAAAATGATTCTGATACTCTTGATGTTATACTTCAATAATTTAAAGTACATAGGTGAGAGCATACTGGTCTGAACATAGATTAAACCTAAGTTCCTAGAAGGACCTATCTATATAGGGACTATGATTAATTGTAGTTTTAAATAATTCATATAATTAAAATAAAGTTTTTGTTTACATTCATATGGTAAGGATGATTCATGGAACAGTTTAATGTTATGTGATCATGAACATCTCATAATTTAATTCCACGAGATTAGGAAGTTATGTATGGTATAAGTTCATACCTCTTGGACATTGGAAAATAGATTAAAATCATGTTTCAAGGATTGTGAAAATGATTTATCCTAGAATATATGTGTAGACCCGAGGAAATAAACCCTACATGAAAAAGAAAAAGGAGGCTTGCGTACGACACAACACATAATAAAATGAAAGATTAGACTCAAAAATATTATAGAAAATAGAATATATCATAGAATGGATAGGAATAAAACAAACCATAGTTCATGAGATGCTTTGTAGAAGAAGGAAAACATTGGTGGGGGAAATTCTTTATGGTGAGGGAGCTAAAACATTCCGTAACTTTTATGGGTTAATCTAAATTTTTTCAATGTATAGTTTTTGTATATCACTATTCAATAAGGAATATAGGTTCAAACTTTATGGTCATAGATTAGAGACCATAATGAATATAATAATAGGTGTATATTTTGTGGCATCTTAAGATACCTAAAGTGAATGGGAAGAAATGAATCCCATGCCAAACATAATATCCTTAAGGGAAATAATATTCATCAGCTCTTATTTTAGGGTCATAGTGTTTTGACCATAGTGGTGTACTTGAAGAGGAATACGTGTTATTTCCGGGAATAAAAAATCCAATATGAATGAGGTCTAGGAGATACCCACACACACCACATATGGATTCCTAAGGAATCATTCATGCAGTTTAATGTCACACATCTAGGTCTATTAAGGGGGATGGAAATCCCAAGTGGAGTATATAAATGACATGAAAGATGTAAATCCCTAATGTTAATGAGGACTAAGAGGGCCCATGATTCACATTGCCTCCATATAAACCTCACACAATTTAAGGTTATAGATCTTGGAACTTGATCGAGGCCAAGGGGATGACGGTTTGATGAAATTTGTGGTTTGTCCCATAGGTTATGTGACTAGGATTCACTACATATCTAAAATGGATAGGAATCAAGACACACATTGTTCTCCAATATCCATGAATTTTAACATCAAAAATTAAATTAAAAGGTGAATCAATGTGGAAAGTGAACATAATATTGCGGCAAGACCCATGATCAATGATCCGGGCATCACTACGTATCTCATAATAATGGGAATCAAACCATGTGAAATTCTATAATTCTAGTTTCCATATGATGGTCTTACCCATATATAGATAGAGCATGCATTAATTATTTCATGTTTTTTCTTTTGTTTTATTTTTATATAGGTTGGACTAGGATGGAAATTTTGAGATACACTATTTAAATCCAACCATATGTAAGTCTTCAAAGGTGGCATGGTGGGTGACTAGCGCCAAATATTTTGTCCTCTTGAGGAATGATACCACAATTTTGTTCTTTTTTTCATTATTCATCCATCATAATGATGTTTCATTTTACAGTCTTATGATTGGACCGACCAATACAGTTTAAGCATTTGCGGTAAGGACATTATTGGAAGGTGAATTAATAGGGGTTTTGTGTGTCTAGTCTAGTGGAAACCTAACATGAGTGAGGTTCGTGGTTATACCTAAACCACACCACACACTTCAAAGGGAAATTATAGAGAACATATTAGTTAAAAAGGTCATTTCGTTTGGATCGTAGGGGTATAGATCCCAAAATAAATAAAAAAAGTAAACAAGTAGTGTGGAGGTATGAGAAACCTGACATGATGGGGACTAAAAGAATATTCACCATAAACCACACTATTAAGAAAATATTGGAAAGGATCCTACTTTAAGGTCATATTTTCTGGAATGTGGGGGGTCAGGAAACTAGTTTATGTGGACATTTCCTATAAAGACTCTCAAGAATAAATGATCCATGATTAGTGTGTGAAACAAGGAGTGAAGTAAGACTTTCTCCATCATATGAAGAAGGGTACAATATGAGAATTTGTGACGTGATTTGTGTAAGTTAACTAAGGAGAAACAAAAGAGGATTCTATGTTCCACAAGTAGATAGGGAAGTGTGCATGATGTAAATTCAAATTCATGAAGTCGAGATTAAGGAGAGAGATGAATGATGAGTGGGATCACTATTGTCCATATTCACAAAATAGTAACCAAAACATCATTGATCATGGATGGGAAATGAAAACCTATAATGGAAACTGAACTAAAATCATAACACGAGATTTACTATTTGTCACCAAAAATATATTAGGGATTTTTCCTTGGATGGGAGGTGAGCAGACATGGAATGAGACCGTCGCCATTATGGAATCCATCTGGAGGTGAAAGATAGTTGAAATCAGAACCTGATAATAATGAATTTTTGTAAAAAAGTAAGATGAAAATATATATGGAACACTTCATGTTCTATCTCACACCCCCATGAATTAGGGCATGTATGTGGTAAAACCCATCAAAGTCTTTGATAAAATAATTTGGTATTATGAATAGTTTAATGATGTATTTCATGTACCCTAGGTAACCAGTTTAACATCATTTCTACGGGTTTAATTTTGTATAGTTTAACATTATTTTTTGAGGATGATAATGTTACAACGTTTATGAGCATGTGACTAGGATTGTAATGTAAAATATGCATTTGGGGGACAATTTCAGTGGAATTACAAAGAAACATTATGTTAATGTGGAGAAAAGGATCACAGCATACCACATATTCTTAGGAGAACCATGAATGGGCCCTTAGTTTATAGTTATATATCTTAGACCATAAGATGGGTATCTATGTTGGCCATATTCAATATGGAGAATGAAAAACCTGACATGAATGAGGGCCAAGAAGCCCCATACCACATAAAAATATACTGTGAGAGAGAGATAATTAAGATAATAGTTTAGGTCCATAAAGATTAGACTTGATAGATGTGTGGGCACTCTATGTGGATAAGTCCTACAATTAATCTTAAGAGAAAATGATCCTTGCTCTGTGTGGGAAACAAAGAGTGATGTTTGAATTTTTCCATCAAATATAGATTACATGCCAATGGAAAGGACATGATGTGTGTAAAATTTCCCATATAAACTAATATTCCCACTCGACCTGCAAAAATGTAGGGAGGGACAACACAAGGGGTGTTGGGGATATTTCAAAACATAAGGAGGTGGAAAATGTGAGTCACAACGACTAATACGGGGAACACAATAGGTTTCATGGGATGATAATGGATAATTGTTTACTTTATTTGAAACACTACATCCATATCGCATTACTAGGGATGTGTATATACAATTAGGGTTGACCACTGAACATATTAGAAACAAGGGGAACTATCTCAACATTTCATCCAATTTCTTCTAGGGTGTTGATCCAGAATAGTAGGTGATCCAAAATGGAATGAGATGATTCTATTAGGGGGTCCCTTTAGACATGTATGAGGGTGGAGAACCAAATAAACGGACACATGAAGCCTGTAAATTGAGTAGGGAAATTTAAATATGAAATACAATAGTCTAGGTCTCAAACCACTTCAAATGCAAACATGTGGGTGTGGAACATCCACATACAGGATCAAATATGGATTGGGTTCCTGAGGGGGGGGGTGAAGGCTTAAATAGAAGTCGGGTTAAAGGTACCCTACTTGGAGAATAGTTTAAGGTCATGTTTCTTGGAATATAATAATCATATTGTTTAATGTCAAATAATGTAAACTATAGGTTCCTAGTTAAAAATTGTGTGTGTGGAATGAATTCAATGTTGTTTAATTCCATGCAGGAATGATAAAAATTTCATGTAGTTTATTTTAATCCAACAAGGACAAATATATATACCTCAAAAATGAGATGTTTGTGGTGTGGAAAATAACCAAACACGAATTAGAAACAAGGAATCTCATGATGTTACAGACATTCGTAAAGGGAGACTATTTCTAAAGGGAGAAAGGGATGAAAAGGATGGTAAACCTGCAACTGTTCCTAGGGAAAAAATGTCTGGGGGTCTCTATATATCCCATGATGATGGGAATCATGTCATATGTAGTTATTGATATCCATGAAGTTTAATGTAATGTGGTAAGGGAAAAAGGTTGGAGTGGTTATTCTAACAGAACATGGGTGGTGTGGCTATTATAATCTGAAGTGAATTAGGATAAAAAAGATAAACATTTCCCCAAGCATTACCAACGACGAAACCCAAACCAAAGGTCCAAAATGGTTAGGGATTCTACTATAAGTCCCATGGTGAAATTTCGAGATATTGATATATATCTCATGGGGATGGGAATAAAGTCAAATGTAGTTCTTGAATCTGGAATGTCAAATGACCAGTTCCATGAAGGGGAAAAATATTCTCTTAATAAAAAAATATCATTTTCATCATGTAGAATATATTAATGTGATTAGGAAAATTAAAATATTAGTTTAAGTTCATAGAATTCATAGCATTTAAAGTGGATACGTGAAATGTTGAACCATGAGACAACGCAGTATGAATGAGGTCTAAATAGATCCACGCCACATGGAATATTCATAAACAATACACAATGCAATGGTCCAAAGGTGTGCTCTTTTGATTCTATAGATGGGCCTAGGGGAAATATTATTGAGATTCACTTAATATCCCATGAAGATGGGAATCAAGAAATATATTCTTCTAAATGATGGTATTTCTGATGGCAGTTTTGAGAGTTAATGGATTCATAAGTGAATACATTGTGGTGTTGTGTTTTTTATCTTCATACAACAAATCCCTAATGTATTTATTTTATCGTCATAAAATATGGATGAGAGGTGTTATATAGTTTTTTATCGTGTAAAAATTATTCCAAAAGTCTATGTTTATGTTTGTTGATATCAGACCTTAGGGTGAGTTTTTTGATATGGAAATTTTCATTGTGGAACCATAAAGAAACCCAATGTGAATGAGGATCAATGGGGCCCAAAATCACACAACACATTCCTAAGAACAACCCACAAAAGTATAACATCATTAGGGATGTGGAAAGGGGGAATATGAAATGATGGTTTCGGTGGTTGGGCCGAATGATGAAGTGTTTGGTTATTGCTATGTAGCCTATATGGATGGGATTCAATCCATATGTATTTATTGAAGATTTGTGTTTTTTAACATCATGTGGTAATGAAAAATGTGTAGTTTTATATCATGCATGGTGAAGGGGGGATTTTACTTTTATGGTCTTGTAGAATAGACCATCGATATTTTCCATTTTAGCATTATTCATGATGCTAAGGACAATTTAACGTTGTATAGGATGAAACATCAGTTTAACTTCAGGCAAGATATAACATCATTTTATAGTTAACTAGGATGTGATATATATTGATTTAAGGACCTAGACCTTGGACATGAGTCTGTTAATATGATGTACTACTTAAGAAACTTGGAATAAGTTAGGGGAGTATTTTGCTCACCATCCATGGTTATCATGGTGTATGCGTTATTGGGATAGACCGTATGGATTATATAAGGTGATTTCCATTTGGGCTCCAATTATGGGTGTTTTTCATTGAATTATAATTGGGGTTTTCGAGGCACATTCCATGTTACCATGAAGAAAAGAGCATAGATTAAATATCTTGTTAAAAGCTCTAGGTATCTTATATTGGTGCCACTATAGTTTATGTAAATCCTGGAACCTATTCCCATCAAGAGTTTCCATCTCATCTAGATGGACTTAAAATACACTTTTTGGAATATCCTAATCAAAGACATCTGTACAGAGTAATGGAAACTAAATCTCGATGGGCATGACTAGTTATATTCAGTAGACAAACTAATACGGATCCACTATAGTGGAATTATGAGTCATCATTCGATAATCCTAAAAAGTATTGGGGATATTTTTCTACAACTCCTCTTATTTTGACACAATATATTCTACAAAATATTAGAGATGTTCTTATTGAACAGCTCAATCATTGCATTTTCTAGTTCATGGTATCTAGAAATGTGGTTGGAACATATGATCTATTTTGTGTACTATTTAATTATATTAGAATCCTATATATTCCAAAAAACTTAATTAAGAATAGCATGAGAAATAGCACATTGTGGAATGATGTTGGTGATCATGAATTCGATAGTAGACCAGGCCTTATCTTCTTTAGGCGTAATTTCTTTTACCCACTTCAAAAATATATCGATCACATTTATGATGAATTATAAATAGTGATATGTTTTTATTAGATATGTTCCCATGTCATTGAGTCCCCAGACTGAATAATTCTAGGTGTACACTATGGTGTGGAGGGTATCTATTGGTCAATGCACAAAATTGGAATAGATCTGGATAGATGTTTCACCTCTTCGCGAACATTAAACAGTCATGGACCGTGGTGATCCTATAGTTGCCCAACCTAAAATATAGTTGGAATGATTCATCCCTGTTTGAGGACCCACACAAGACCTGGAATCGACTTCCTACATATCCTGGGGAATCTCATCTCCTTGAATTCATTGGATGAGGATTCTGTCAATCCCATATCTTTTGAGAGTCTGCTCTTAGCTGGGAACACTATGGAGGGTGAACATAAATCTTCACAATAGATTTGATCACATTCTGCCCTATCAAATGGGAGACGACCATGCTATAGATACACAACAAAATTAGTTGTCTAATTAGAGGATTCTTTGAAATATATGGGATTCCGAGGACCCGGTGTAGATGCATCGATGATAAGATGTTTTCCCTTTTGGATTTCATCATTGTCAGAATTGACTATGGAAGTGACTCTTTGTGGTTCCATATGAATAAAAAATACTCCTAGAAAGGCTCTATGAGATAAGATGTTAGATCGGTCATGGAATCATCTTGACCATTCTATAACTATGGAACTAGAGTCTTACATGGATTATATGGGAAATTGGTGATCAGATGGAGAGCATTCTTGAGAAAGGGCATTAGTTCTGGCTTCCTGAAAATGTAGTAACTAATAATCATCATGATAAATAACAAAATTTCATCCTTCATGTAACACACGAGACTTTTATGAGAAATATATTGTTTTTATGTTATATACAACACCAAAGGAATATTTCATAGCACACAATACAGACTTGGCTTGCATTACACGCAATCGCGACCTTCCTCGATAGCGTGTGTACGCAATACCGGGTTTCACTAAACAACGATATATTATTATGGACTATCCGTTATGAATAGTACTAACTAAATTTTAAATTTTATAACATTATTATTTATCTTACACATTTTCTAGAACATGGTAAGAGAACAAAATAAACTTTTCAGGTGAAATATGTATTTTTCAAAAAATGGAGTTTTGCCACCTTTTGATGGCGCACCCACATTAAATCTAGTTTTTGACTTGTTTATAAGTTTAATTTGACAAAATAAAATTATTCTTTTGAATAAGGGTATAAAAGTTTACTTTCGATAAATTTTTGATATTTTTCGGATAACTTTCATATTTTGATGAATAGTAAAAATACGCTAATTTTTAATTAAAAACAACTTTTTTCATTGAGATAATTTATATGGTTGAATTATAATATTGAATGGGTTTAAATTATAAATATAACATATTTTTACCATTTAATATAATGTATGTCATTATCATTAATTTCACATTGAATTCATTGGTAAAACATTTCAATCTTTGGCAATGTTTTAACTTCTAAAACCCGTTTTCTTAACAACGGGATATATTTTAAATTAATTACTGCAACTTATATGTTTTGAATTTTGAAAAATTGATTCCATATTTGGAATAAGTGTTTCCAAATTATGTTAATATGCTACTTTTTATTTTTGGGCATTATGAATAGTAACTACGGTAAATTTTATTTACCATTGTTAAAGGTAAATCGGGTAATTAAGGGTGAATATAAGATTATAAAATTACCCTAACACCGGAAAAAATCTTATTGGATAACTAAAAGTCGACCCATATCACCTAAGTGTCAGATTAGATTCATTTAATGGACTTTTTCCCATGAAAATAATTTAATTATTATTAAAACCAAAGAATGTGACAACATGTCACTTTCTTAAATCTTATAAGTATAATAATTTTAATTTACTGATAAACATGATGCAACTTCAAAAATGAATAGTCTCCAGAAATCTAATACAATTATAGACATCATAGGAATTTATTTAGAATATTTAGGGATTAAATAAGTATCATTAAATATGACACAATAGTGATGTTCAAATTATTATATTAATTAAGATATCAAATAAATGGTTTTAAAAATATTAAAATAAATATTATATGAACTATTTAATGTGCTCCACTAATTTTATAGATACATATGACATTTTTTGAATCTATTAAAGCTTTTATTTTGAACATATCTTCTCTATATATTTTATTTAAATTCAAATAAATGAATAGTGTCAAAATTGACACTATTGTTATTTAATAAAAATAACATAATATAAAATTGTTTAAAAATCACAAAAATATTTAAAAATTATAAATTAATATTTCTATAGTCGACAATGTCATAACGTGTCAGAATAAGGATAATTCATAACACATATGTAATTATTTATAATAATTTAAAATTTAGAGTATTATTACCACAAATAAAATTAAAATGATAAATAAGGATAAATCAAGTTGATAATGTTTAAAATAAATTCTAACATGTCAAAATTTTATTGGTTGATGCGATTACAACTCTATGTCATCTAACCTTTGGATATGAGTCATTTTGGAAGTTTTTAAGTGGGGTTGAGATTTTATATAAACAAATATTTCTTATATTTCCAAAGGTTCCCCTCTCCTCCCTCTCCTCCTCACACCAATTTTAGCCTTCATGATCTGCCAATACCTTCCCATTTTACTTCCCCACTTCCCTATAAACATCCTAGAGGTCCTGGTATTCTTCAAAGTCCAATTCTAGTGCCCTAATAGGAGGACTTAAAGAGGCGCTTCAAAGAAGAGGTAATGACCGTTACCGATTCTTTCAACTTTATTTCTTCTTCCACTTATTCTTCTTTAGTTGTTTCCTTATGAATTAATAACATCAGTATCACTCATATACTGATATGTTATTATAAGTATGAAACAACCCTATTTCACCATCTATCCATCCTAAGGAAAACGAAATCACCGCGTGTGCGTACGTACGGAATACCGTCTCCACGCCGTGGTGTAATCTATTTTCCATCACCACCTTACTTGGATGGGTATAATGTTGCAAATAAATAATCATATATGATTATTTTAAAGTGTTATTGATTCTAAAATAGTATACATACACTCCAATACAATTCCACGATCATGGGAATGATATCTTCGCTCGTGCGTATGTACGGAATATCGTCTCCACGATGTGATGCGATTCGTTCTACAAGATCTTCATTGCATAATGATTATATAAATTAATTTAATGAATAAATATGATATATATTACACTAATAACATTCTGAAAAGGAGGTATCTATAACCTAAAGAGAAGAATAATAATTTATTCGACAAAACAAGCATAAGAACAAAAAGTAATAAACACCTGAATAACAAGTATTAATGAAATATTACTAATAAGAAGCTATGAATATGACCATATATGATATTATAAAAATAATTAAGATTCTATAATAAGTCAATAACATTATTTAAATCATTATATATGAGGTTCAGACACTTATGAAGCAAATCGGACCTAAGGTAAGGGAAAATATCACAATCTCATTTTTATCCGAGATTGTTTATACTTTGGTATTTACTGGGGTGTATTTTATCATCCACATCAATGTTCCCTCAAAATGTAATATTGTTTCCATCCACCTAAAATATTTTAAATCCAATTTTACCCTTCGGTGAGTTTTTAGTAATGGATATGAATGGAATATTTTGTCGTTTTTCGTACGAGGTACTTTTTGACTTTTCCGACAAAAGTACGAAAAGAATGTTTTTTTAACGTATACGGAATGAATGGATTTTTAAAACATTATTTCCAAGAAGCTTCATTTACAAGGTTATATGTTTATTTTTAATCCACTTCTTTTAGTTTAAAATTTTATGACATGTTAAGAAAGGAAAAATGTTTTTGAAGTAGAAAGGATATTTTCCTCAAGAATGGAGTTCAAGTGTTTTATCAAATTTATTTTCCATCTAAGATAATATAGGGTTATGTTTCTATCCCTATTATTACATTGATTTGATTATGTTGTGATGTAATTATTTTCATGAATTCATTTATCTTATATGAATTGTTTTATGATGTCATCATGTTTAAGAATCCCATTTTTATTACATGAGTTATGCAATGATGTATGATTTATGATTTTGTGGCACACATAATAATGGTATCATTATGAGATGGGTGGGACCTATATCTCCCTCCAATGCATTGGGTAATGATTTTATATCTCATGAGATAGACATGGCTGGAATGGCAGGTTAAACCGGTTCAGTGAAATAGGACTGAAACGAGGAGTGAACTCGGTTCAGAAATGGACTTTATCCACTAAGATAGTCTTGGAAATGAGTCTTGACTAATAAGAAATGATTCTCTATGATTATATGTGTATTACACAAAGTTTCATATATGAAGTCATGATTATTTGGATTAAATTTCACTACCATGATTTATCCCATGTTATGAAATTATGATCTCTTTTGCAGGGTACGATTTCCAAAATGTTATGTTCTTATGAATTTGATGTGATTGATATATATTTTGTTTACCCTTACTGAGCATTTGAGCTCACCCTTTTGTATGTTTTCTTTCCATAGGTCAGGAAGAAGGGTATTAAGTAAGATATGCCAAAAAGGGACTATAGATATGATGAAATAAAAGGAAGACAGTGTAGATTCTTTATGAACCAGTTGTTTATGATTCCCAATTTCTAAAGACACTATACCTATATGGTCCTTTCATGGTTTTGTTATATGTTGTAATAAGTATGCTTAAATATTGAAGTATTAACCATGTTTGTAAATTAGGGGTCGCTATATTTGGTATCAGAGAAAAGGTATAGTCAACCTTTGGAAACTAGGATGTGAAAGCCTTAGTAAGAAACCTAAGGATATGTCTTAGCATAGAACACAATCTTAGTGTTTTAGAAATGGCCATGAACAACCTATGATAAGACCTTAAGTGTGAAATTTTATTCTTGATTATGTGGGTTTCCTATTATAATTAGTGTTACTCACACTATTCTTCTTGGTTTTGGTCAATGGCTGGAACCCGAAGAAACTGTGTTAATGGGGAATGCAATGGGAAATGCAATGATTGCCCCCTGAGAACCCAAACGTTATAGGAGTTGGAATGAAAAATCTTGTAGCCATGCTCACACAACTTTCTCAAGATATGAATCATGAAGGACATCCAAATGAGCAAAGGAAGGAGCAACATTCTGTCGAATCCTTCATGAGACAACGTCCACCTTCATTCAGCGGGTCTTCTGATCCATTAGTTGTTGAACAACGGATCAGTACCACTGAAAAGATATTTTCAGTTCCTCAATGTTCTGAACATGATAGAGTCATCTTAGTAGTGTATCATTTGGAAGGTGATGCTGATCAATGGTGGAAGCTTATTAAGAATACGAGGCAAAGGGATGAAATTGAGTCCATGGAATGGGATGAGCTCATGAACTTGTTTTTCAATAATTATTTCCCTTGTATTCTTCGAAAAAAGATGGAGAAGGAGTTTCTTGAACTGAAGTAAAAGGATGATGAATCTGTTGGTACCTATGAAGCAAATATTATAGGACTTGCAAGGTAAGCTTCCGGAATTATTATCCAACCTGAGAGTAAGATCGATCGATTCTTTAGCAGCTTAAAACCAGTTCTTCTAAGGTCATTAGCCATAAGGGATTTCAATAGCTATGAGGAAATTGTTCGATGTGCTCTCAAGGTTGAGATGGATATTGGTGTAACCCATCAGTCACATGGGTTTGATAAGAAGAGGAAAATGGAATTCAAAGGAAAATCTAAAGACCACACTTAAAAGAAGATGAGTTTTCCCTTATGCTCAAAGTGTGGAAAGAAACATGGAGGAAATTTTCTTAAGGGGAAAAGAAAATGTTATAAGTGTGGAAAAGAAGGTCATCGGGAAATTGAATATCGGAATAATGGGAAGAAGATGTCTAATGATGCAAACAAAGGAAGGGATACACAAAATGAACCTACTACACATCAATGTTTCAAGTGCAAGGAGATGGGGAATTATGCCAATCAATGCCCAAATCCAATGGTTGATGATGATGATCGATGTCAACAAACTCTTAAGGCCAAAGACAAAGGAAAGTCACATGTAATTACAATCGGTGATGTGGAATACGACAACGAAGTGGTGATAGGTACACTTACCATCCACTCTAAAGTCGAAAATGTTTTATTTGATTCTGGATCCACCCACTCTTTTATTTCTGAAGAATTTTCTAAGGGTATCACCGTATTACCTCAACAATTAGATGTTGAGTTGGCTGTGACAACTCCTAATGGAACAACAGTCACATCGAAAGTTTACAATTCTTCTCCGATTGAAGTTTGTGGGAAAGTGCTTCCTAAAAATCTTGTGATCCTTCCTATAGTGGGATTTGACGTGATTCGTGGCATGGATTGGCTTTCTTTATATGTATCTCATATGAATTTCCAAATGAGGGAAGTCACATATCATATTCCAGATCAATCTATGATCGTCTATCGATGCAAGGATGAACATAACCTTCCAGTGGAAATTTCTTCCATCTTATGGGTCTTGATTCCACTAAACGAAGGTTATTTATCTCAAATGGTTGGTGAGAAACTCACGATTAATAATATGCCCATTGTAAGGTAATTTGATGATTTCTTTCCAGAGGAATTTCCAGGTCTTCCACCAAATCGTGAAGTTGAGTTTTCAATAGAATGCGTACCGGGTGCTTGGCCTATTTCAAAGACACCTTATAGAATGGCCCCAATTGAGTTGCAGGAATTGAAGAAGCAACTACAAGAGAATCTTGATAAAGGATTCGTACGCCCTAGTGCGTCACCTTGGGGAGCACATGTTCTTTTTGTTAAGAAGAATGATGGATCAATGAGACTCTGCATTGATTATCGAGAACTTAACAATATAACTATCAAGAAAAAATATCCTCTCCCACGCATTGATGACTTATTTGACCAACTACGTGGAGCTCAATAATTTTCCAATATTGATCGTCGTTCAGGGTATCATCAATTAAAGGTCAAAAGGGAGGATATACCAAAGACGACTTTCCGTACAAGGTATGGAGACTATGAATTTATAGTGATGCAATTTGTTCTTACTAATGCCCCTGATATCTTCACGGATCTGATGAATAGAGTCTTTAGAGACTATCTTGATCAGTTTGTGGTAGTCTTTATAGTTGATATTCTTGTCTATTCAAAGAGCAAGGAAGAACATGAAGATTACTTGAGAATTGTATTAAAGACCCTAAAAGGATAAGCTTTATGCCAAATTTACCAAGTGTGAATTTTGGCTTCAAAAAGTTGCATTTATGGGTCACATAATATCAAAAGAGGGGATATTTGTTGATCCAGCAAAAAACAGAGGTTATCGAAAGATGGTCGAGACCAACAACAGTAACTGAGATCTGATGTTTTCTTGGATTGGCTGGATATTACTTTCATTTTGTGAAATATTTTTAAAGGTTATGTAACCCACTCACCAAGTTGACTCGAAAAGGAGTTAAGTTTGTATGGTCAGAGGAAGGTGAAGAAATTTCAAAGAGCTAAAAAGAAGGTTACCAGTGCACCTGTGCTCACACTACCTTGCAGTGGAGAAAGGATTGTGATCTATAGTGATGCATCCAAGAAGGGACTGGGGTGTGTTTTCATGAAAAATGATATGGTGATAACTTATGCCTCATGACAGTTGAAAATCCATGAGAAAAATTACCCAACTCATGATTTGGAGTTAGCTGCGGTAATCATTGCATTAATGATTTGGAGGAATTACCTTTATGGTGAAAGGTGTGATATTTATACTGATCATAAAAGTTTAAAGTATATTTTCACACAAAAGGATCTGAATATGCGTCAAAGAAGATGGTTGGAGCTGATTAATGATTACAAATGCTCAATTCATTACCACCCTGGGAAAGCAAACAAGGTAGCAGACGCATTAAGTCGATAAGACCATGCTAGCTTATCCATGATGAGGATCACAAAAGATCCAATATTTATGGATTTACAAATGATGAATCTTGGAATTTTAATGGAATGGGAGAAATATTATCTTTCTCAAATGAATGTTCATTCATCTATACATGTGATGATTCAAGAGGCACAGAAAGAAGATGTTGAGTTACAAAAGAAGATGAGAAATGTTCCCGAATTCTACCTTGATTGTGATGGGATAATAAAGTTCAAGAATCGTGTGTGTGTTCCTCCCATCCCCGAATTAAGGAAGGAGCTACTGGATGTGGCTCATAGTTCTTCATTCTCTATTAATCCTGGAAGCACAAAGATGTATAGGGACCTGAAGGAGTACTTCTGGTGGGATGGAATGAAAAGAGATGTTGCAGAATATGTCTCTCGATGCTTGGTTTGTCCGAAAGTTAAAGCTGAGAGACAGAAGCCTAATGGGATGTTACAACCATTACCCATACCAGAATGGAAATGGGAAAACATCACAATGGACTTTGTCACTGGACTTACTAAAACATCCAAACGCAATAATGTTATCTGGGTCATAATTGATTGTTTTACAAAGTCTGCACACTTCATTGCTATTAGAGATGATTTCTCTCTAGATCATCTTGCCAAGATATATGTAAAGGAAGTGGTAAGATTTCATGGAGTACCAATTTCTATTATATCTGATCAGGATCTGAGGTTTACATCAAAGTTCTGGAGAAGTCTTCAGCATAATCTGGATACAGAGTTGAGTTTCACCACTGCTTATCATCCTCAGACAGACGGTCAGTCTGAGAGGACAATTCAAACACTAGAAGATATGTTGAGAACATGCTCTATAGATTTCAAAGGTGGTTGGGATCAACACCTACCTTTGGTTGAATGTTCTTATAATAATAGCTTTCACTCCAGTATTCAGATGGCGCCTTATGAAGCTCTCTATGGAAAGAAATGGAGGACTCCATCTTGCTGGGATGAAGTTGGGGAAAGAAAGATATTAGGACTTGATCTTGTTGATGAAATGGAAGAAAATGTCAGATCTATTCAACAACACATAAGAGCATCTCAGAGTCGACAGAAAAGTTATACCGACAATAGAAGAAAATACCTAGAGTTTGAAGTGGGTGATAAAGTGTTCTTACGAATATCTCCCTGGAAGAGGGTCATGAGATTTGGAATGAAGGGAAAGTTGATCCCTAGATATATCATTCCTTTTTAAATTCTGGATCGTGTTGGGAAGGTAGCTTTCCGATTGCGCTTCCACCGAATATCTCTTAAGTTCACGATGTGTTCAATGTATCTCTCCGGAAAAAGTATATACATGATCCTTCACATGTACTCAGCTCAGAAGTTGTACCGCTGGAGCAAGATCTTTCTTATGAACAACAACTGATAGAGATTCTGGATCGTAGCGAAAAAGTCCTACGAAACAAGACCACTCGCTTGGTGAAAGTTTTATGGAGGAACCACCAATTTGAAGAAGCTATATGGGAGCTTGAGGATACGATGAGGGAGAGGTATCCTCATTTGTTTATTACAAAGCGACGAATTTCGAGGGCGAAATTCTTTTTAAGGGGGGTATAATGTAACACCCGAGACTTTTATGAGAAATATTTTGTTTTTAAGTTATATACAACACCAAAGGAATCTTTCACAGCACACAATACAGGCTTGGCTTGCATTACATGCAATCACGACCTTCCTCGATAGCATGTTTAGTACGCAATATCGGGTTTCACTAAACAACGATATATTATTATGGACTAGCCGTTATAAATAGTACTAACTACATTTTGAATTTTATAAAATTATTATTCATCTTACTCATTTTCTAGAACATGGTAAGAGAACAAAATAAATTTTTCGGGTAAAATAAGTATTTTTCAAAAAATGCAGTTTTGCCACCTTTTGATGGCACACCCACATTAAATATAGTTTTTGACATGTTTATACGTTTAATTTGAGAAAATAAAATTCTTCTTTTGAATCAGGTTATAAAAATTTATTTTGGATAAATTTTTGATATTTTTCTGATAACTTTCATATTTTGATGAATAGTAAAAATACGGTAATTTTTAATTAAAAACAACTTTTTTCATTGAGATAATTTATATGGTTAAATTATAATATTGAATGGTTTTAAAATATAAATAGAATATATTTTTACCATTTAATATAATGTATCTCATTAGCATTAATTTCACATTGAATGCATAAGTAAAAACATTTCAATCTTTGGCAATGTTTTAACTTCTAAAACCAGTTTTCTTAACAACGAGATTTATTTTAAATTAATTACTTCAACTTATATGTTTTGAATTTTGAAAAATGGATTCCATACTTGGAATAAGTGGGTCCAAATTATGTTAATAAGATACTTTTTATTTTTGGGCATTATGAATAGTAACAACGGTAAATTTTATTTACCATATTTAAAGGTAAATCAGGTAATTAAGGGTAAATATAAGATTATAAAATTACCCTAAAACCTTCCAAAATCCTAATGGATGACTAAAAGTAGACCCATAGCACCTAAGGGTCTGATTAGATTCATTTAATGGACTTTTTTCCATGAAAATAATTTCATTATTATTAAAAGAAAAGAATGTGACAACATGTCACATTCTTAAATTGTATAAGTATAATAATTTTAATATAGTGATAAACTTAATGAAACTTCAAAAATGAATAGTCTTCAGAAATATAATACAATTATCTACATCATAGGAATTTATTTAGAATTTTTAGGGATTAAATAATTATCATTAATTATGACACAATATTGATGTTGAAATTATTTTATTAATTAAAATATCAAATAAATTGTTTTAAAAATATTAAAATAAATATTATATGAACTATTTAATGTGCTCCACTAATTTTCTAGATAAATCTGACATTTTAGGAATATATTAAAGCTTTTAGTTCTAACATATCATCTTTATATATTTTATTTAAATTCAAATAAATGAATAGTGTCAAAATTGACACTATTGTTATTTTATAAAAATAACATATTATAAAATTGATAAAAAATCACAAAAATATTTAAAAATTATAAATTAAACTTTTTATGGTCTAAAATGTCATAAAGTGTCAAAATATGGAAAATTCACAACACATATGTAATTATTTATAATAATTTAAAATTTAGAGTATTATTACCACAAATAAAGTTAAATTGATAAATAAGGATAAATCAAGTAGATAATGTTTAAAATAAATTCCTAACATGTATAAGTTTTATTGGTTGATGATATTACAACCCTATCTCATCTAATCTTTGGATATGAGTCATTTTTGATGTTTTTATGTGGGGTTGGGATTTAATATAAACTAATATTTCTTATATTTCCAAAGGTGCCCCTCTCCTCCCTTATAAAAGGGAACCTCCTCCCTCTCCTCCTCACACAAATTTGAGCCTTCCAGCTCGGCAAATACCTTCCCATTTCACTTCCCCACTTCCCTAGAAACATCTTAGAGGTCCTGGTATTCTTCAAAGACCAATTGTAGTGCCCTAAGAGGAGGTCTCAAAGAGGCTCTTCAAAGAAGAGGTAATGTCCGTTACCGATTCTTTCAACTTTATATCTTCTTACACTTCTTCTTATTTAGTTGATTAATTATGAATTAATAACATCAGTATCACTAATATACTGATATTTTATTATAAGTATGAAACAAACCTATTTCACCATCTATCCATCCTATGGAAAACGAAATCACCGCGCGTGCGTACGTACGAAATACCGTCTCCATGTCGTGGTGTAATCTATTTTCCATCACCACCTTACTTGGATGGGTATAATGGTGAAAATAAATAACTATATATGATTATTGTAAAGTGTTATTGACTCTGAAATAGTATACATACACTCCAATACAATTCCACGATCATGGGAATGATATCATCGCTCGTGCGTACGTACGGAATATCGTCTCCACGATGTGATGCGATTCGTTCTACATGATCTTCATTTAATAATGATTATATAAATGAATTGAATGAATAAATATGATATATATTACACTAATACCATTCTGAAAAAGAGGTATCAATAACTAAATAGAAGAATAAGAATTTATTCGACAAAACACGCATACGAACAAAACGTAATAAACACCCAAACAACAAGTAGTAATGAAATATTACTAATAAGAAGCTATGAATATGCCCATATATGATATCATAACAATAATTATGATTCTATAATAATTCAATAACATTATTTAAATCATTATACAGGAGTTTCAGACACTTACAAAGCAAATCGGACCTAAGGTAAGGGAATGTATCACAATCTCATTTTTATCCGAGATTGTTTATACTTTGTTATTTACTGGGGTGTATTTTATCATCCAAATAAATGTTCCCTCAATATGTAATACTGTTTCCATCAACCTATAATTTTTAAAATCCAATTTTACCCTTCTGTGAGCTTTTAGTAAAGTATATGAAAGGAATCTTTTGTCGTTTTTCGTACGAGGTACTTTTTGACTTTTCCGACAAAAGTACGAGAAGA
This sequence comes from Viscum album, assembly GCA_963277665.1. Taxonomy (NCBI): domain Eukaryota; kingdom Viridiplantae; phylum Streptophyta; class Magnoliopsida; order Santalales; family Viscaceae; genus Viscum; species Viscum album. Next base: position 2,027,051,017 of record OY728143.1, on the reverse strand, counting down.
ATGTTTTTTAACTTATACGGCATGAATGGATTTTTAAAACATTATTTCCAAAAATCCACATTTACAAGTTTTCAGTTTTATTTTTAATCAAATTATTTTAGTTTAAAATTGTATGACATGTTAAGAAAGGAAAAATGTTTTTGAAGTAGAAAGGATATTTTCCTCAAGAATGGAGTTCAAGTGTTTTATCAAAATTATTTTCCATCTAAGATAATATAGGGATATATTTCTATCCCTATTATTACATTGATTTGATTATGTTGTGATGGAATTATTTTTATGAATTCATTTATCTCTTATGAATTGTTTTATGATGTCACGATGTTTAAGAATCCCATTTTTATTACATGGGTTATGCAATGATGTATGATTTATGATTTTGTGGCACACATAAGAATGATATAATTATTAGATGGGTGGGACCTATATCTACCTCCAATGCATCGGGTAAAGATTATATATCTCATGAGATAGACATGGCTGGAACGACAGGTTAAACCGGTTCAGTGAAACAGGACTGAAATGAGGAGTGAACTCGGTTCAGAAATGGACTTTGTCCACTAAGATATTCTTGGAAATGATTCTTGACTAATAAGAAATGATTCTCTATGATTATGTGTGTATGCCACAAAGTTTCATGTTTTATGTCATGATTATTGGGATTACATTTCACTTCCATGATTTATCCCATGTTATGAAATTATGATCTCTTTTGCAGGGTAAAATTTCCAAAATGTTATGTTCTTATGAATTTGATGTGATTGATATTTCCTTTGTTTACCCTTACTGAGCATTTGAGCTCACCCTTTTGTATGTTTTCTTTCCCCAGGTCAGGATGAAGGGTATTAAGTAAGATATACCAAAAAGGTACTATAGATATGATGAAATAAATGGGAGACAGTGTAGAAGCTTTATGAACCAGTTGTTTATGTTTCCATGTTTCTAAAGACACTATACCTATACGGTAATTTCATGGTTTTGTTATATGTTGTAATAATCATGCTTCAATTTTGAAGTATTAACCATGTATGTAAAGTATGGGTCGCTATACTTCACATGCAAGTGGGGAACATCAATCTCAATATCCAACTCCATAATAATGATTGGAGACATATACTCTACATAAATTTTGTTGAAGCTCTCTAATATAAAGAATGAATTAGGCATAATATCTTATGTAGTACTGATGAATAAAATTCCCAAGCCTACTCTGTTGAGTATGGGATCATTGAGATTTCTATCGGTGGGAGTTAAGGAGGCACCATCAAAGTAAATCTGCTAATATGGCATGGACTAATCCACTGAAAGGATGGAATCATCCAGAAAATAAAGATATATGGACATCTCTATAGGGGGTGGATGAGAAGCATGGAAATATGCCAGTGCTTGACCCTTTTCAACCTTCTATGAGATGAATATGAGGTCGCATTTCGAATGAATCACAACCATTGTGATATATGTCCTATCAACATTAGATAGTTCAGAATTTACATGTGAAGATCCACTTAGGAAACCAGTTTTATCTTTTGATTATGCTGATAGTACCATAAATATTTCACTAAAAAAACTTACACGATGCAACTCTTCTCGATAGTGGAGTATCTAGACTTTATGTCAAGGAACATGCAGTTGAGATAGTACAAACTATTCTCTATCCCATCATTATTCATCTGGGTGTGTATGGTCCCTAGGGATCATACCAATAAATTCAGGTAACGAACCAGTGGATTTTTGAAGATGGGTGTAATTAGAACATGGGGCTGTAAAAAATAATTCTGGATCTCCTCGAAAGTGGTCAAGCGTGCATCCTCCCATTGGTGGGAGACATATATCTTCAATAGACTAGAAAAATGTCTTATATTTTCAGGCTAGATCGATAATGAATTGGCTTATAGAGGCTATGTGGCCTTAGAATCCATGGAGATCTTGGAGGTTCTCATAGGGGAAATCTGGCTTATAGTTCGTATCATATCTCAGTTGATCTCGATGCCTCTTTATGTAATAATGAAACTGAAGAATTTTCAAATGGTCACCCCAAAAGAACATTTCAAGGGATTCAACTTTAATTACTGAGATAAAATGGATCCAAACACATTCAATATATTGATGTGTTGGTTCCAAATTTGGTGATATTTGACCACCAAATCATCCACATAGCATTCTACTTGCATTACAAGAATCAGTTTTAGTATGAAGTGCATATCCCGTTGATAATTATATCATGAAATATTCTAGCTGAATGTTTCCACCAAGTTGTAGAATGTACCAGGAAGTGATCTCAAGCTAGTAGAATCATCATCTTTGGGGCCATTCAAAAATTATTAAACCTTGAATACCCATCCATGAAAGATAGATCCTGTAAACCATCAATGGAATCAATCAACAGTTCTATTATTGGAAGGGGAAAATTATCATTCCTGAAATGTCTATTGAGATCTCGTAAGTTAGTACAAACTCTGATCTATCTATTCTTTTTCCTAATCGGTATGATATTTCCAAAAATATCCAATATTAATTTACATCGTTGATGAAGTTGGATTTAGAGATCTTTTCAACCTCAGCCTCAACCGTGACCACGTGACATATAGTAAATCTTCCTTGGGGGATTCTTTAACCCATGATGAACAACCATAAGACTGAGATAGTGGCAAGATACCTAAGGGTCCATCCCTGTAATCTCATAATAACTATAAAAAACATATCACAATGTTTCATTAAGATGTCCAAATACTATTTTTGTTCCACTGGATGTAACAACCCTTGATTTTATAAGGTATATTATTTTTAATTTATTTCAAATATTCTGTTGTACGCTACACAAATATTATCTTGCGCTATATTCAACACCATATTAGCTTGTTGTATACGCAACACTAATCTTGGATCATGTTATACACAATTTCAAGTTTGTTTGATAGTAGTTATTCTATGCAACACTGACTGTATATATATATATGTATTCAATGTACAAATGAAATGTGGTTAGATTTTTTTTATACGCAACAACAAAGGAGTCTTGGACTACACACAACCCCGCCTTGTCTTGCATTACACGCAATCGCGACCTTCCTCGATTGCGTGTGTTGTACAAAATACCAGGTTTTACTAAATGACGATATATTGTTATAATATTATTATGAACTAGACATTATGAATAGTATTATCTAAATTTTGAATTTTATAACATTATTTTTCATCTTACAGATTTTCTATAACATGGTATGAGAACAAAATAGTTTATTTAGGTAAAATAAGTATTTTTCAAAAAATGCAGTTTTGTCGACTTTTGATGGCGCACCCACATTAAATCTAGTTTTTGACATGTTTATAAGGTCAATTTTACAAAATAAACTTTCTCTTTTGAATCGTTATTTAAAAATTTACACTGGATAATGTTTTGATATTTTTCTGATGACTTTCATATTTTAATGAATAGTAAAAACACTATATATTTTAATTAAAAACAACTTTTTTCATCGTAATAATTTATATGGTTAAATTATAATATTTAGTGGTTTTAAATTATTAATATAATATATGTTTACCATTTCATATAATTTATGTCATTAGCAATGATTTTACATTGAATTCGTAGGTTAAATCAATTCAATCTTTGCAATGTTTTAAACAAAAACCCGTTTTCTTTCGACAATAAGAATAATTTTAATTTAATTTATGCAACTTATGTATACTGAATTTGAAAAAATGGATTCCATATTTGGATTCAGTGGGTCCAAATTATGTTTATAGGCTACTTTTTATTTTTGGGAATTATGAATAGTAACTACGGTAAATTTTATTTACCATAGTTAAAGGTAAATCGGGTAATTAAGGGTAGATATAATATTATAAAATTATCCTAACACCGGAAAAAAATATATTGGATGTATAAAAGTACACCCATATCACATAAGGGTCAGAATAGATTAATTTTATGGACTTTTGACAATGAAAATGACATAATTATTAATAAAACCAAAGAAAGTTACAATATGTCACTCTCTTTAATCTTATAAGTATATTAATTTTAATGTTGTGATAAACTTCTTGAAATTTATAAATTTAATAATATCCTGAAAGATAATACAATTATCTACATCATTTAAATTTATTTATAATTTTTAGGGATTAAATAATTGTCTTTAAAAGTGACACAATAGTGATGTTGAAATTATTTTATTGATTGAAATATCAAATAAATTGTTTTAAAAATATTAAAATAAATATTAAATAAAATATTTAATGTTATCAACGAATTTTCTAGATAAATATGACATGTTATGAAGATATAAAATATTTTAGTTCGAACAAATCTTCTGTTTTTATTTTATTTTAATTCATGTAAAGGAATAGTGTCAAAATTGACACAATTGTTATTTTATAAACATAACATAATATAAAATTGTTTTAAAATCACAAAAATTATTAAAAAATGAAAATTAAAATTTATATGGTCTAAAATATCATAAATTATCCTATTATGGACAATTAACTTCCCATAAGTAATTATTTATAACAATTTAAAATTTAGAATCTTATTACCAAAAATAAAGTTAAATAGATTAAATCAGGCTAAATCAAGATTATAATGTTTAAAATAAATTCTCAACATGTCTAAATTTTATTGGTTGATGATATTACACCCCTATATTATCTAATATTCGAATATGAGTCATTTCTTGGAGGTTTGTATGTGGGGATTCAATTTATTATAAATTAATATTTCTTATGTTTCCAAAGGTGCCCCTCTCCTCCATTATAAAAAGGGCACCCCTTCCCACTTCTCCTCACACCCATTTGAGCATTGAATCTCGGCCAACCCTTTCCAATTTCCCTTATCAACTTCCCTAGAAACATTATATAGGTTTTGGGCTCCTGAAAAGACCAACTCTAGTGCCATAAGAGGAGGTTAAGAAGAGGTGCGTCAAAGAAGAGGTAATATCCTTTACTGATTCTTTCCAATTTATTTCATCTTCTACTTATTCTTCTTTATTTGTTTCATCGTAAATTAATAATATCAGTATCAATAATATAATGATATGTTATTATAAATATGAAACAACCCTATTTCATCTTTTATCTATCCTACGAAAAATGAAATCACTGCGCGTGCGTACGTAGAGAATATCGTCTCCACGCCGTGGTGTAATCTGTTTTCCACCACCAACTTTCTTGGATGGGTATAATGGTGTAAAGAATAACTATATATGGATTTTATAACAAAATAATGATTCTGAGATATTATATCATCCACTCTAATTCAATTCATTAATTATGGGAATGATATCATCGCTCGTGCGTACGTACGGATTACCGTCTCCACGACGCGATAAGATTAATTCTCCATGATAACCACTCAAGAATGATTATAAAGTATTTATAATGAATATTAATGAAATATATGACAATATAAAGCTACTGTATTTATGTATATATATATATATATTAATTTCATCTACTTACTTTCATTCAAGTCAATAAGGAAAGGAAAACAACGTTCATGCGTACGTACGGCCTACCGTCTCCATGAACAGTGTATTTCATTTCATTTATCTATCTATTATATACATATATACTGAATATATATGATATATAAATCATGATTACATTATTCAAGTAATTAAATCATGATTTATGTAATAATAATATCAAGAACAACAAGTCCAAACACGTACGATAAATAAAACGATTTTACCCAAAATGCTGCTTTAACATGGAATTTACAAAAGAATGGGTAATATAAAGTCATAAGTGAACCATATATGATATAATAATAATGAATATGATTTTTTAATAAGTAAATGAAAATATTTAAATCATTATACATGAGGTTTGGATATGTACGAAGCATATCAGACCTAAGGTAAGGGATAACATTTCCAATCTCGTTTTTATCTGAGATTGTTTATTCATAAGAATTTACTGGGGTTATTTCGTCATCAACCATGTCCATGTTTTCTAAAAATGTTTTCAAATATTTTTAAAGCCGTTTTTATCCATTTTTACTTTTACTACATTTTATGTAAGGAATATTTTTTCATACGAGATACTTTTTTGAATTTCCGGCAAAAGTATGAGAAGAATGTTATTTTAACTTATACGGCATTAACGAATTTTTACAGTTTCATAATGCCTTTTCTTAATGAATCTTTCTCTACAATACTTCATGAATATTTTCAAAAAAATCATTTTCTTTTAAAATTTCATGGCATTTTGTGAAAAGAAAATTATTTTGAAAAGAAAGGATATACTCCTTATGAATTCATTTCTTGTTTTTTTATCAAAACTATTTTCCATATAAGATGACATTATTTCATGTGTCTATGTTTCAAGTATAATGTCTCTATGATTTAAATGGTTTCAATTTTCTTATGATGAAATGATATCTGTTTTCCTTATATGGACTATGTTATGATGGGATGATGTTTATGAAACCCATTTTAATATTTGGGTTATGATGAATGATTTATGTTTATGTTGTGGAACAAGCAAGAATGATTTCATTATGAGATGGGTGGGACCAATATCTCCATCCAATGAATTGGGTAAATATTTATATCTCATGAGATAGACATGGTTGGAACGAAAAGTTAATCTGGTTCAGTGTTATAGGACCGGAACGAGAGTGAACTCGGTTCAGTAAGCTACTTTTTCCAATAAGATGGTCTTGGTAGCAATTCCTTGGCCACTATGGAGATAATATCATTTGATTAATGTTTTTCTACAATTAAAAGATTTATTTCTAATATATTTTATCATGATTTATTTTCCATTATGATCTATGCCTTTCGTACTGCCTTGTTTTATTCATTGCTCAAGATTTTGATGTTTAAGCATTATGTTCATGTTTTTATGTTTAAATGTATATGTTTTGTTTTATATTCTACATGCATACCCTTACTGATCATTTGAGCTCACCATTTATATGTTTTATTTTCCCCAGGATATAAAGAATGGTTTTAGGTAAGAAAACAAAAGGGGAAGATCATTATGGGAGATGTTGAAGATCTTTCACCATGATTAGAAGATTATGTTCCGAGTTTCCAAAGACACTAAAATATTATGGTCCTTGAGCTTTGGTTTTTGTTATGTATTAAGTATTCCAAAAATGTAATGTAATGCCCATCTACGTCAAGCTTTGGGTCTCTAAAGTTGGTATCAGAGGAAATTTTTATTTCACCTTTGGAAATTAGGATGCACAAACATTAGTGAGATCCCAAGAGATATTTATAAGGTATGTCCAGGGATATCCCTAAGGTTAAGTATAAGTGTTGGTTATAGTACTAAGATTACAGTAATGATCATAGAATTAAACCTTGGATGTTAGATATTGAAAGTAATCCCCCTTTATTATGTTGTTTTCCAAGCATGATTTTTCCTCTTACACTATTCTTTTGGGGTTTTAGACGATGGATGGAACCGGAAAGAACCGTGTTGATCAATGTAATGGAAAATGCAATGATTGTCCTCCTAAACAAACCAATGTAATGGGAGATGGAGTAAAAAATCTTATTTCTATACATACGCAAGCTATGAACCATTCTGGACTTCCAAATGAGTAGATAATGGAACAATATTATATTGAGTCCTTCATAAGGGAAAGCCCACCTTCTTTCAGCGGGTCTTCGGATCCACTTGCTGCTGAATAATGGATCAGTACCATTGAAAAGATATTTTCCATACTTCATTGTTCATAACATGAAAAATTCATTCTGGCTGTTTACCGTTCAGAAGTTGAAGAAGATCAATAATGGACTCTAATTAAGAATACGAGGCCCTGAGATGAAATTGAATCCATGGAATGGGATGAGGTCATGAACATATTTTTCAATAAGTACATCCCTCATATTCTTCAAACAAATATTTAAAAGGAGTTCCATGAGCTTAAGCAAAAGCATGATGAATCTGTTGGTATATATGAAGCGAATTTTACAAGTCTTGCAAGGTATACATCTGGCTTTATCATTCAACTTGAAAGAAAAGTTGATCAATTCTTCAGTGGATTAAAACCCAGTCTTCGAAGGGAATTATCTATAAGATACTTTAGTAGCTATGACTAAATTGTGCGTTGTGATATCAAGGTAGAACTGGAAAGTGGTGTTACATATCCATCTCATGGTTTTGACAGGAAACGAAAGATGGAGTTCAAGGAGAAATCTCAGATCAATGGTGAAAAGAATATGAATGTTTCTTTATGCTCAAAGTTTGGAAAGAATCATGGTGGAGATTGTCTAAAAGGTACTAACAAATGTTTCAATTGTGGAAAATAAGGTCATCGAGCAGCTGAGTGCCGAAGTAATGGGAAAAAAGTTTCTAATTACATGAATAGAGAAAAGACTACCGAGAACGCTCCACCAACACTTCAATTCTTCAAATGCAAGGAAATGGGGCATTATGATAATCAATGCCCTAATCCATGGGTTAATGATGATCGACGTGAGAAACCTCTTAAAGAAAATGATAAAGGGAAGTCACATGCGATCACAATTTGTGATGTTGAGTATGAAAATGATTTTTTGGAATGAATAAGTGTATATGTAACATGATTCTGAGATAATTTTGTAGAATCTCATTTAAAGTATTGTGGAATGTTGGAATATAAATGTATTGGATAATTGTGGTTTTTAATAATTTAATGGTACTAATAACCATGAAAAGTTATTGAAATATTTTTGGAAAGTAGATGAAATGTGCATAATGAAGGGATAAGGAGAAAATAATATGTTTTATAGTATTCATGAGCTCATGATTGATATAAGGACAAAGTGATGTCATGGTTTGAGTACATAGAATTTTTTTTGGAATTTTAGTATGTGTAAAGAGTTAATTTTTTACAGCATTCATGTTTTCACTAAGGTTCTATGGTAATTCATGTATCAAAATAAATACATGATTAAGGTATTCAGATGTTTGTAATGTGATCAACAAGATATATCTTATAATATATGGGGGATAAATGATGGTATTCATGTGATTGTTATGTGACCTTTCAAGTAATAGTTTTCTTTATACATTGAGCTTGGAGCGAAGTATTTTGGATAAGCCTAAATATTGGAATGAAATAATTTATACATAAGATGGTATTGTTTAGGGCTAGAACATTTTTCGATATTATTGCTGGAATGTAATAATAATTTAGTTTTAGAAAAAGGGACAACCTGCATGACGGGAGGCAACCCGTCGTGTCAGATACGGTTGTGGGAATCAAACCCACAACCGAAGTGCGACAGGCCTTTATCACCTACCACCGGCCTATAAGAAGTCCCTGGTTAGTAGAACCTAGTTTTATTTTATTAAGCGGTATGATAGATGAAGTATAAGTTCATTTTTGGAATCCTATACGATTAACCTCCCCATAGATGGACTTATTTATATTTGATAACTTCTGCTTACCTTTTGTTTGAAATAGATTTAATGACCCATCATTCAATCACATGATCTGCTAATACTTCACAAATACCAAATTCAACTTCATTTCTTTAAGAGATGAAGAGGAAATTGTTCAAGGCCCGAACAAAAATTACATTGTATCAAAATCATGTAATTTTTTTTAATTCATTAACTTTAGGGAAATGATCTTGAAAACCAAAAATGTTGTCCTAGTGTCCTCATATACGATGAATCAGATGGTACCTTATATCCTCACAAAAGTATGGCTTTGTGGTTATTGGATTTTTCAAAGACATGTTCTCTACCACACTCCATCAGAACATGATGGTTATATTTCTCTTCCATATCCATATTTTCTTCTAGGTTATTCTATGTGGAAACCCATTGATGAGTTAATTTGGGTAATCTTTACTTTTCATAATTTAGTTTTTAAAGTTCAGTTTTGGTATTCCTTTTTATGATGTGGTTTTCTATGAAAGAAACTTTCAAGTAGTAAACCATTTATAACCCTGAGGAATTTCGAGGGAGGAATTAATTTTAATGGGGGTAGAATGTAACAACCCGATATTTTATAAGATATATTCTTTTTAAATTATTTCATATCTTCTGTTGTACGCTACACCAAGATTATCTTTCCCTTTACGCAACACCGTATTAGCTTGTAGTATATGCAACACTAATCTTGGATCGTGTTACACACAATTTCAAGTTTGTTTGATAGTAGTTATTCTACGCAACATTGAGTGTGTATATATATATATATATATTCAATGTATAAATTAAATATGGTTGGATTTATTTTCTACACCACAACAAAGGAGTCTTTCACTACACGCAACCCTGACTTGGCTTGCATTACATGCAATTGCGACCTTCCTCAGTTGCGTGTGTTGTACGCAATACCGGGTTTTACTAAACGACGATATATTGTTATAATATTATTATGAACTAGTAGTTATGAATAGTATTAACTAAATTTTAAATTTTATAACATTATTATTCATCTTACACATTTTCTAGAACATGGTATGAGAACAAAATAATTTTTTCAGGTAAAATAAGTATTTTTCAAAAAATTCTGTTTTACCGCCTTTTGATGGTGCACCCACATTAAATCTATTATTTGACATGTTTATAAGTTTAATTTTACAAAATAAACATATTTTTTTGAATCAGGATATAAAATTTTACATAGGATAATGATTTGATATTTTTTGATAACTTTCATATTATAATGAATAGTAAAAACACGCTATATTTTAATTAAAAACAACTTTTTTTATCGTAATAATTTATATGGTTAAATTATAATCTATAATGGTTTTAAATTATAAATAGAATATATTTTTACCATTTAATATAATGTATGTCATTATCATTGAATTTACATTGAATTCGTAGGTTAAATCAATTCAATCTTTTGTAATGTTTTAAACAAAAACCTGTTTTCTTTCGATAATGGGATTAATTTTAATTTAATTTCTGCAACATCTTTGTATTAAATTTGAAAAAATGGATTCCATATTTGAAATCAGTGGGTCCAAATTAATGTTAATAGGCTACTTTTTTTGGGAATTATGACTAGTAATTACGGTAAATTTTATTTACCATAGTTAAAATAAAATCTGGTAATTAAGGGTAAATATAATGTTATAAAATTATCCTAACACCTGAAAAAACTCTATTGGATGAATTAAAGTAGACCCATAACCCCTAAGGGTCGGAATAGATTAATTTCATGGACTTTTGACCATAAAAATGACACAATTATTAATAAAACCAAAGAAAGTGACAATATGCCACTCTCTTAAATCTTATATGTATAATAATTTTAATTTCATGATAAACATCATGAAATTTCGATAATAAATAGTCTCCATAATTCTAATAAAATTATATACCTCATGTGAATTTACTTATAATTTTTGGGGATTAAATAATTTTCATTAAAGGTGACACAATAGTGATGTTGAATTATTTTATTGATTGAAATATCAAATAAATGATTTTAAAAATATTAAAATAAATATTATATGAAACATTTAATGTTCTCCAAGATTTTTCTAGATAAATATGACATGTTTTGAAGCAATTAAATATTTAGTTAGAACATATCTTCGGTGTGGATTTTATTTTAATTCAAGTAAATGAATAGTGTCAAAATTGACGTACAATTGATATTTTATTAAAATAACATAATATAATTTTTTTTTTAAAATCACAAAAATATTTAAAAAATTAAAATTAAAATTTATATGGTCTAAAATGTCATAAATTATCCAATTATGGAAAATTGACAACCCATAATTAATTATTTATAACAACTTAAAATTTATAATCTTATTACCAAAAATAAAGATAAATAGATTAAATAAGGATAAATCAAGTTGATAATGTTTAAAATAAATTCACAACATTCCAAATTTAATTTTTTGATGAGATTAAAACCCTACCTCATCTAATATTATAATATGAGTAATTTATGGAGGTTTTTATGTGGGGTTTCAATTTATTATAAATTAATATTTCTTATATTTCCAAAGTTTCCCCTCTCCTCCCTTATAAAAAGGGAACCACTTCCCACTTCTCCTCACACCAATTTGAGCATTGAAGCTCGGCCAACCCCTACCCATTTCCCTTCTAAACTTCCCTAGAAACATTATAGAGGTTCTGGTCTCCTCAAAAGACCAACTCTAGTGCCATAAGAGGAGGTCAAGAAGAGACACTTCAAAGAAGAGGTAATATCCTTTACTGATTTTTTCCAATTTATTTCTTCTTCTACATCTTCTTCTTTATCTGTTTAATCATAAATTAATAACATAAGTATCACTCATATACTGATATGTTATTATACATATTAAACAACCATATTTCATCTTCTATCCATCCTACGGAAAACGAAATCACCGCAGGTGCGTACGTACGGAATACCGTCTCCACGCTGTGGTGTAATCTGTTTTCCACCACCACCTTTCTTGGATGGGAATAATGGTGTAAATAATAAATATATATGTATATTATAAAAACATACTGATTCTGAGATATTTTATCATCCACTCTAATTCAATTCAATAATTATGGGAATGATATCATCGCTCGTGTGTACGTACAGATTATCGTCTCCATGACGCGATGAGATTCATTCTCCATGATAACCACTCAAGAATGATTATAAAGTATATATAATGAATAATAATGAAATAAATGACATGATAAAGCTACTTTATTTGTTTATATATATATATGTCATCTACTTAATTTCATTCAAGTCAATAAGGAAAGGAAAACATCGTTCATGCGTACGTACGACCTACCTTCTCCATGAACGGTGTATTTAATTCCATTTATCTATCTATTATATATATATACATAATATATTTGATATATAAATCATTATTACATTTTGTAAGAAATTAAATCATTATTTAAGTAATAATAATATCAAGAACAACAAGTCCAAACACGTACGATGAATAAAACGATTTTACCCAAAACGCTGCTTTAACAGGGAATTTACAAAAGAACGGGTAATATAAAGTCATAAGTGAACCATATATGATATCATAACAATGAATATGATTCCTTAATAATTCAATTACATTATTTAAATCATCATACATGAGGTTCGGATACGTACGAAGCATATCAGACCTAAGGTAAGGGATAACTTTTCCATTCTCGTTTTTATCTGAGATTGTTTATTTGTATGTATTTACTGGGGTTATTGTAATCATCCATTTACATGTTTTCTAAAAACATTTTCATGTATGTTTAATGTCATTTTTATCCATTTTTTACTTTTACTACATGGTATGTAAGGAATCTTTTGTCGTACGAGATACTTTTTTGACTTTTCGGTAAAAGTACGAGAAGAATGTTTTTTAACTTATTCGGCACGAACGAACATTTACGGTTTCATAACACCTTTTATTAATGAAGCTTAATCTACAATAATTCATTAATATTCTCAACAAAATAATTTTCTTTTAAAATTTCCTGGAATTTTGTGAAAAGAATTTTTTTTGAAAAGAATGGATATACTCCTCGAGAATTAATTTCAAGTGTTTTATCAAAACTATTTTCCATCTAAGATGACATTATTTCATATGTTAATGTTTCAAGTATAATGTCTCTGTGATTTACATGGTTTCACTTTTCTTATGATGAAATGATATCCATTTTCTCTATATAGATTATGTTATGGTGGGATGATGTTTATGAAACCCATTTTATTCTTTGGGTTATGATGAATGATTTATGTTTATGTTATGGAACAAGCAAGTATGATTTCATTATGATATTGGTGGGACCTATATCACCCTCCAATAAATTCGGTGAAGATTTATATCTCATGAGATAGACATGGCTAGAACGAAAAATTAATCGGGTTCAGTGTTATAGGACTGGAACGAGGAGTGAACTGAGTTCCTTTAGGGACTTTGTCCACTAAGATGGTCTTGGCAGCAATTCCTTGGCTACTATGGAAATCATATCATGTTGCTAATGTTTTTCCAAAATTACAAGTTTTATTTCCAAGAAATTTTATCAAGATTGATGTTCCATTATGATCTATGCCTTATGTACTTCCATGTTTTATGTCATTGCTCAAGATTTTGATTTTTAGACATTATGTTCATGTTTTTATGTTAAAATGTATTTGTTTTGTTTTATTTTCTCCTTGCTTACCCTTACGGAGCATTTCAGCTCCCCTTTATATGTTTTCTTTTCCCTGGGATATAAAGAAAGGTTTTAGGTAAGAAAACAAAAGGGGAAGATCTTTATGGGAGATGTTGAAGATCATTCACCAAGATTAGAAGATTATGTTCCGAGTTTCCAAAGACACTAAACTATTACGGTCCTTGAGCATTGGTTTTTGTTATGTATTAAGTATTATGAAAAATTAATGTAATGTCCATGTACGTTAAGCTTTGGGTCTCTACACTATAGGCATGGCTTCACTAATCAGTAGTAGCCTCAATTATTTATTTTTTACTATGATCTACTTGTAACAACTCAATGAATGTGGTAAATAATCCTTCAAATGTTGGAGGATAATTTTCAAAATCATCATCATCATTTGAGGATTGATGATCATCGACATGATCCAATTATTATAAGAAGATTCTGAATTAGATAATCCTAGATGAGAATTGTTTCCTACTTAAGCGGTGGTGGAATCTTCACCAGGAGACTCCGGCAGAGTTCAAACGATGGTCATAAAGGTTGAAGAACATTTTCCATCATGCCTTCAATGGAGGGGTTCATGAATGACAATGTCAAAGAAGTGGTAGCTAGTCATATTACATTGAAATGACCAAGATCAGTGGAACAAAAAAGGTACAAGGTACTATTGTTTCCATGGGGAAACCATCATTATATATTACATGGGTTAGAGGTTTTGGTATCACTCTAGCATATCCTATGTAGGTGTATGAGATAAAATTAAAACATTCTCTACACCTAGAACTCTTATTCTCAATACATCGACAACGATGGAGAAGTATCCCATGTCTAAAATAGTAGATTGTAATTGGTGAATCAGAAGGATTAAAGCACTATCTAAGCCCAACATAGGGTTAGGCATAGTAGTGATGTGATCTTTCTCATACAGTTGAACCTGTTTATCCTTGTTCATGTAATAGTCGGTCTTATAATAATTGGCTTCACATGTGGGAATAGGGGATGTGTCACCTTAGATCATGGACACTCTACTGTTAAAGGAGTATGTGAGGAATTGGTGTTACGAGGAGGTAAATACCGCATGTAGATGGAGCCACAGTCTACCCATCGGCACATTGTAGGATGTTTCCTATAAGAAAACCATGATTTAAGTGACCTCTATCATGATAGTGAACTGGATATTCTGATGGATTTTGTCATACTGCCTCTTCTCTTTCTTATCATAACCATTTTTATGTTGGTCAGAGGGACACAGATCCGCTTCAGTCAATCCCAACATACGGAGCATCTGGGTAGGGATGAGATTGATCTCGAGATCATTGTGAAAATGAAAAAAAGGACTCCAACACCATTAAACTGAATAGTGATGTATAGACGATGGATATGCTTCTTTATGAAGAAACATTCATCTTATCCTGAGTAATAAATATTGGATTGACATACTGCACATTTGACATCATCTGCATGGATGTCTTTTTCATCCTCCACATCTATCCGGAACTCGAAGGGGCTCTTCAAATCCTCTGTGAGGGATTCTCACAACTCTTATGATTTGAAGATAGCCTCAATAATAGAGATATTTGTAGGAATTATTGAAATATGATTCACCACATCATTTTTTTATGATATGCACATGATTCTGCTAGGAGGAGGTTTCCCTTTGGCAGGAGATATGATCGGAATTTCTAGGAAAACTAGAAGACACAATCTAGAGAAAGGAATACCCCACTACCCAATAGTTGAACCATCCATAGTAACTCTCGATTGACCATCCGATGCATATAGTGTAGCTACTACAGAATGTGACTGTCCATGATGCGGTCACGAAAGCTTTTCTGGTCGAGTAGCACTTATGGAAGCATCTCTGAACATAACGACATGATATAATAGGTTTGCATCATACATGGTTCTATTATAAGCCTATTATCTAGTATTGGTAGCATGAATGTATTTCCTTGAAGCACTTTCCTATGCATTATGATAAATCACATGTCCATGACCTGATCGACAATGACTTCGATAGGGAACATTAGGAGGAACTTGTCAATATGCCTTGCCATTGTAAATCATAATGGGAATTGAATGAGTATCAACCAAAATGACAGTATTAATGGAGGCATACATCATATCATCATCTATGGAATCTTATAATACTGGTCAGATTCAGGGGTCGATTCCTATATATAGAGGAATTATGTCACCTGGAGTATGATAATGATTCATCACTAGTGGGGATCCATGGTTTTATTTACACCATCAGTGCCAAAATTTTAGAGAAGTATAAGGCTATGATATATATTCATATGATATAGATATATAAGGAAGAACTGTTTTCGGAGGCTCAAGAAGATTCTAATGGGAATAGATGATACCATTGACATGAGCAAGTACCCTGTTATCTAAATAGTTTTTATACATCTGGGACTCGATGTTGGAGAACTAATACCACCCATATATGTTGTCACTAGAGATCACAGATGATACCAATTCTAGGGTTTGGCCGAATATGATGATATTTCTATCAAAATGGTTCTACAACCAGTCTTTGAATATATATAACTACTTGATAGTAAGTACAAGGAACTGGTGATAGGGATTGTAATTGGGGTTATCAATAAGATGATCCTCCACATTATTTTTTCACTTTTGAAACCGTAGAATCCCTTGATTGAAGGCACAATGAAAATAACTAGGAACCTAGACCTCATTAAATGGGTAGGTTTGATTGCACCTATCCAAATAGGGAACTCTAGGATCCTTCCCCTGTCAATGGTCTTCATGATTGTAGTGGTATGGAACCTTATTATCCTACACACCTAGTGTCTGTGATACATTACATGATAATGATTACCGATTATGCATCATGCGATACTCAGTATGAGGATGGCCCTCAAGTTGATTCCCCCAGTGAGGTTTTTGGTGACAAACTTCTCATAAAAACTATAGTGGCTTGTGGGCCTCTATCCAAGTGACGGTATAAGTTTTTTCCTTGGTGGTTTTTCTTATAGGAGAAGGAGGAGGAAATGGGCATATCAACTTTTCATTATGTAAGGCCACATCGAGGTTCAAATATTTATTATAAAAGTCTCAAAAGGCACCTAGTAAATATTGAGTTCTTAGAGAGGTAACCAATTTAGTATTGACATTTCCTACACACATCGTTAGCAACTTCTCTTGAGTTAGTGTAATGTGAAGTGAATATGTGAGGCCTTTACACTTGGAAACACGGTCTGTAACTCACTCATATTATCATTTAATACACTATAATATGTCAAAAATACATGTCTTATGGTGCAACTGAACTAATAAGGAAACAACCTAAGAAAATATTTCCAACCAACGGTGGACCCAATAGGTAGCTGACTGTACTAGATGAAAGTAGGCCCATCAGATTTATATACAAAACACCAAAGCATGGTGGAATAATAATGATTTAGAGTTCCCAACACTGTTCTACACCTAGATATATTGAGTTCTAGATGTTGTAATGGTTCTCCCATCCCTTTGAAGGGGGAGAAGGCCAGATTTTCAAAATACAGTGGTGCATACATGTTATCCACCCATATTGGATATGGATTTTTATTAGGAATGTTCACCACCTATCATGTTTCCAATGATTCGAGTCAAGTGGAAATTTCATCTATCAGATCATCCTGATTGGGGACCCTATTTGGTTGGGGTGTTTTAACCAACAATACTTTTATAGCCTCATCAACACAATATGTATTCTCAGTGACTCAAATAGTGGGTGGTAGAACGGTATCTGGAGATTCATGCAATGTGTCTTGATGAAGATCCCCAAAAGGATTATTACGGTGCCTAGGTGGATTTGAAATCATATATCACAACCGCATACCATATACTCTAACACATAACCTATCAATAACTATGAGATAATCATGATCAATTCTATGTAGTAAACTAACTGGAAATTGTGGCTCACCAAACTATCCTAGTGGAGGATAGAATGGGTTTTGTTTAGGATCACTGTAGTATGGGTGATGATCTGAAATGTGCTTGATAATAATCTTGTTAATAATCCTACTTTTATTTTGCAAATACCGTAGTAAAGCAGTCATAGAGAGCTTAATTTCGTCTCTTGAAGAATATTGTCCGGGTCAAATAGTTTATAAGCCCTAATCTAATCATTTCCTTTTAGGTATCTCTACAGATAAGAAATTAGGTGGGAGGCTATTCGAGGCCACATACCAACCTCTACAAGAATTTCATAATACCTATATGAAAATCCACCTAATTCTAAATTGTTTTAATTGGCTTATCCTCCTCATTAAAAAATAAATTTATTTCCTTGTTCTTTAGTTTGAAGAGCTCAACCATGTTTACTATCATATTGCATAGAGGCATATCCTAAATATTAGTATATAAGGCTGACGGGCATAGGATTTGATTAAATTGGAGAGCCGTCAACTATCCCCAACCATGGATCTATACATGTTAAATAATTATATGGAGAACAACAATGATTTGAATGCATATTTTATAAAGGATACTGTGATAGCCAGATGATGTAGGGTTATACTCTACTAGGAGAGAATCCAAATCAACCAGGAATCATTGTCATCCAATTTCATCAAAATGATTATGGCTGTTTAGGTAGACCAATCGATGATTTTTGAGGCAAACATGAGTCACCCATATGGTGTTTCGGAAGCATAATATATCCTCCTCAGTGAGGGACTCCAGAACATCAATGTCATTAATGGTGATCAGACAAAACATCTCAAGAAACTTATTGTTTACTAGGATATTCCTCAAGATCCTCCATTTAGAAGTGGGATCTAGCACCTCATTGGCCCATTTTCAATTTGGACTAGGTGAGGAACAAGTAACAGCACTAAAGCAGACCACTGTGGTGGTGGTATGGTTAGTAGAGAAAATTGTGGGCGATCTTACGGGTTACTGATCACTGGGTAATCTCTCGGTTATAGTAGTAAACACATCATCATATTCTTATTGGATGGGGTGATGAAAACCACTTCATTTGTGAGGGAGGAATCTACTGGTGATGTTTTTGGTCAGTGATCATCATCTGTCATGCCCAGAATAACCCTCCATCATCTCGTTTTGAGGTAGATAATGAACCTAGTGATGATAAAATGGACTGCATGGATATCCCATGGAAGTGAACCAAATATTCATCCTTTTGTGTGTACCAATAATGGGATTCAAGGATATATTTCATCTCACCTTCTGGTATGATGAGGATCACACATAAAACTTAGGCCTCTAACTATAATTAAGATGGGTAACACCCTGGGATTTTGAGAATTGTTGTTTTTAAATTAATATTTATTTTCAATATTTATTATATCAAATGAAACTAGAAAATAGTTCTCTCTCTATATATATATATATATATTAAAACACTATATAAAATTTTCTATTCACACAGAATACCAACTTGGATAGCACTACACACAATGCCATCTTCGCTTTCTCAACATGTAACACCCACATGGAATATGACGCTTGAAACACTGAGTTTCTAAGGAATTGCTCTATTTATTTATTAAATTATTTAAATAAGAAAATTATAACCTAGACTTTAGACATAGTAATAAATGTTTCCCAATATTTTGGTGTTATATTAATTAAACATATTGATAATGAAAGATAATATTTTTTTAATGTACTTTAATGTTAAAAATATTGTTTTCTTGAATGACTATCTTTTAATAATAATAGAAAATTTAGACACATTTATAGATTGAATTGTATAAAATAAACTTCAGTTTTCTCATTTTCAATGTCAAAATAATCTTATTGTTATTTTTTGGTATTTTTTTGACATACTTCATTTTTAATGAATAGTGAGAAATAATGCTCTTCAGTTGAAAACTACCTTTTTGTATAATTAATTAATAATACTAAATGATATTATGAAAATATTTTTAGGTTAAATAAGATAAATATTATATATTTTAATACAATGTAATTAAATATAATAAATTTCACCTTGAGACTGAATATAAAAGTTTTAAAAACATGTAAATATTTTCCTACCTTAAAACCCATTTATTTCGTCCCATCGATAGGATTAACAGTAATATTAAAATTTATACTTATATGTTTGGAATTTAAAAAATACAAAATAAACCATTTTATTCAGTATAATATTTAGAATATATTAATACCATGTTAATGTTATGAAAAAAAATCAATAGTAAATTTTATTAAAATTAATCACATGAGTCAAGCCAAAATTAAGATTATTTTGGGAGTAAGCAATAAAATTAATGGCCCAAATGACCTTGAAACTTGTCCAACACCCATTTCATGTCTATATTTCTTCTATAAAAATTCCACCATTGAGGTTTTATGGTTTATACAGAATTTTCTTAGGTACGAACATGTGCACACCTAATTAGTTAAAAAATTCCATTTGAGTCCTTCCCCCCTATAAAAGGCTACAACCTCTACCCATTCCTCAAACCTCTCAAACCTATAATGTTATTAAATATTAATCCCAAGTATCCTCCCAAAAATCATCCGTTATAATTTTAATCCTCCCTTTGGGATTAAACCATCTCAAGGAAACCTTTTGACATAAACCAAAAGGAGTTACCCGATTAAGTGGTAAAATATTCTCTCATGCTCCCTTCCATTATTTTCCTTCACCACCCCTCCACCCCTCCACTGTCACTATTACATTATTGAGTGAAAACCACAGTATCCTAAATATACTAGGATATAGTTATGAAATGGGTTACCTACATTTAAACTCACCTCAATCTAATGGATGTTGAACATACAGTTTTTTTTACAGTGAACTAGTCCCTCACAAAACAATGATTGTTCATTTATTAATTACCACCAATCATAGAGGAAATTATAATGGAAACTCTATTTTATATAAAATATATTATATTTCATATATATTTATGTTTCTGTATTACTTTCACAACACACATATTTTTACCGTCCATTTGGTGTTAATACGATAATCTCATTTGAGAATGTGTGGACTGCCTCCCCCTCAAAGCGATGTGATTCATTCGCACACCACATAGAATGTAGTAATGATGGGTTTAATGAACTTATAATATTAATATGATATATTAATTATAATTTAATAGTGATATATATATATATATATATATTCATATTAAATAAACATACATTCATCTGTTATGACAATAAAAATAGAAACAACAATAATGATTACGTACGGGTTACCGTCTCTATTAACGACGTATTGAATTGCATACATCAATATGATATAAATTATTATAATATGAAAAAATGGATATAAATTATATTTATATAATTATATACATTCTGTAATCATGAAATAAGTATAAGGACCAATGATATTACAAATCAAGTCACATGTGAAGAATAAAGAAATTATTACCTAAAGTGAAAAATTAACATAATATTGTAAACAAGTGGGTAATATAAAGAAATAATCAAAACATATATGGTATTATGTATAATAATATTATTTTTTAAAATATTTATAATAAAAATATATTAACAATGAAACAATCATTTATTATTATGGAGAGAGTCAAGACATAATGTAGGGGGATTTCATCTCACTTTTAATTTCTATGAGATTTATGTTATGTTCACCTCTTTTTCCATCTGTGTGGTGTATTTAATTACCATGATTTCATTATAATTATAATATATTTAAATTTATGGGTATTAAAATATCAATTTTATGATTCCTCTTTCATGGTGTTTAAGTTTCAAAGGATTCCAAATTAGTAAAATCAGTTTTGTATTAATTTGTCTTCTTTGAGACTCATGTTTTGTTATGAACCTAAACTCTTTCTTTGAGGTGTATATATTTCCATTTACATGATATGACAAGAATATAAAAGTTTTAATGATATTATATACATCATGTAATTGTATTTATTACATTCAGAGTATGATCCCATGTTACCATGTTATAAGAATCAATTAAGACAATCTCATCGCTTTTTGATATAGTGTATGGTTATGCTTCCTGTGATGAAGTATTATGATCCATAGCTAAATAATATAAATTCTTTTACTTATAATATGTTATTTCGTGACATTATCATTTATTGGTTCCACTTTATACTCTTTGGAACATAATATACTAAGGAATGTGTTTTTTGGAATCTCTGACATTATCCACTCTTCAGTTAGAAATATATGTTTTCTAAATAGAGTTTTCAAGAATATTATACCATTCTATTATAAAATCTAAAGAAATTTTCACCAATTTTTTCTTTTTCCAATCTATTGATTGTAATATTCTTGGAACTTTCCTCACAATGATATTTATTACATTTTTACCATGCAAATTAAATATCCTTTTTACCTCATACGACATGTAGGGATTTAAACACTATTATTAATTTCAAGATTATATTGCATTTGTAAAAGGATAATATTTAAGATATTTTTTAAAAAGTTAATCATCTATTATAACTGTTTTCAAAATTATTTAAATTATTCATTATATTATTTCAAGGTATTTTAAAAGAAAATGAATTTTAAAAGGTTTTATGTATTAAAATGGATTTTAAAAAGAACAAATGATATTTTCCTCATGAAATGTCATTAAAATATATTTTAAAATTATTTTCCATCTAAGATGACATCTATTGATGTCACTCATTACTTTCTAGGAAATTATCTTTATTTTCCATTCATATTCTTTCAATTAATAGGTTATTCTTGATGTCATTGTCTTTATAAAGCCTGTTTCTCTTTCACGGGTTACATGTTTATAAAACCAAGTTGTTTTCATGGGTTATGCATTGTGGAAATGGTTAGTAAGCCAATCTATTTTTGATTTGTTATTATTTGATGAAATTTTAATGATATCCATTTTAATTTTTGGGTAATGATTTAATGTTTGTAAATCCTATGTATTTTCATGAGTCGTGATATGATTATTGTTTTATTATCTTGTTCCATAAGTATGAATGATTTTGTTATGAGATGGGTGGGACCTATATGTCCCTCAATTTAATTGGGTAATGATGGATGATTAATGAATATAAATTTAATGTGTGAAACTAATTACATGTTCAAAATTTAATGTGTGAACCTTATTTCATGTCCATAAGTTTATGTGTGAACCAGATTACATATTCACAATGTTATGAGTGAACCTTATTATGTGTTCAAAATGTTATGAGTGGACCTGATTACATGGTCAAAAGTTTATGTGTAAACCTAATTACATGTTCCCAATTTTATGAGTGAACCTTATAACTTGTTCACAATATTATCCATGGACCTAGTTGCATGTCCATATGTTTATGTGTGAACCTGATTACATGTTCACAATGTTGTGTGTGAACTAGATTACATGTTCCCAGTGTTATGCATGGACTTGGATTCATGTATATATGGTTTTGTGTGAATCTAATTACAAGTTCAAAATGTTATTCATGGACCTGGTTGAATGTACACACATTGATGATGGGGCTGTATCTCATGTCCATAACTTGACGAGTGAACTTGTTTCTACTTATACATGTTCAAAAATTTATAAACCCAATTTAATAAAAAATATTACATGTTTAATTCGTATGTTATTTTTTCATGGATTATGAATTTATTTAATTATGATTCATGTCATATGAACTACTAAAATTATCCCATAACTCATGTTTGTAACCATTTATATAAAGGGTGTGATCTCCTAATGTTATATTTCATCAAAATGCTACTAGTTTCATGTTAATTATTACTTTTCTCCATTGTATACCCTTGCTGAGCATCTGAGCTCACCCCTTTCTTATTTTTTCTTTTATCTACATTATTAAGAAAGGATATTAGTATAAAAAGTATGGAATTTTTATGGGATATGTTGAAGACACTTCACTGGAATAGAATAATTTTTTTCCATGTTACCGAAGACACTAAACTATTCTGGTCCTCTGGCATGTATTTTTGTAATGTAGTGAATATTCATATAAAAAGATGTAATATCCATGTTTGTTATAAATGTGACGCTATAGTTTCTATCAAAGGAACGTTTTAGTAAAAATTTCAAAACTATGATTTGAAAAACATAGTGATATTCCTAGGATTATTTATAAAGACATGTCTACAGATGTCTCTAAGGATAAGTATAACAATGAGTTAACATTTAGGAAAATTTCCTAGAATTTTAGTAGAAGATATATTGAATGGTTTCCTATAAATATATCCCTATATAGATAATACAAGTGGATGTGGATCTTGCACAAATGTATCTAGGGGTAAAAACTCCAACAACATGTTCCAAGATTGACCCAGTGTATTCTTGTACACGATAACATGCCTTCTCACACAACTGATTCAACACTGCCTAGGGATAATATTTTGGAATTCACAAACTCTTCATGAATCATCATGGAGTATTTTGATATATGATATATATTAATAACCTAGGATAAACCCATGGTGTCATATATTATGGATGTTTTCTTGAGTTAGACATAATATATGAAATTGTTTTCATGACTATGTGGTGTTCTGATATGATAAGTAATGCTCACACTATGATTCCAGTTTTGGAAAATAGCAGGTACTAGATGATAATGAATTAATGTTGACTGTGATTGAATATTTTCTAATGATAAGTTAAGTGGTGTGATTACTAGAGTGAAAGACATAATGATCATACATTTTCAGTTTTCATAGAACATGATTACTACTATTTACCTTAACCAACTCTCAGATTCCCCATATAAGAGAACGAAGGAATTCGCTGAGAGACTAGGTAATAGAGACCATTGAGGAAAGAAGATTTAGTTTTATTTTTGTCAGGAATGTGGAAGGAATCACCGAAGTTAATTTCTTATAGGAACAAGAAGGTTTTTTGACTTTTTAAAAGAAGGAAAAAAAGATTGTGACTATAAGGAAAAAAAGACGAGTTCGATTAACAAAATGGATGGGATTTTTTGCCTTCCTATGTCCTCATCCAATGTTATTTGTTTTAAGGGTAGCATATGTGGTCATTATGAAACTCAATTCCACAAGAGGAAGTTTCATAAAGAGAATCAACAAGGTGGTTCAAGTAATTTTTACATTGTGGATGATGAAGTGACTACAGATTAAATTTGAATGGAAAGAGGTATTATTGTTAATGGATTAAACATGGATTAATTTATGTATTTAGGAGTTTGGATTCCATAATTAATAATGGTTAATTATTAAGGGATGGTTCAATTTATGTTTTCTTAAGGATTTATAAAAATATTTTTAATAGTTAAAATGGACTAGAAAAGGTATCTCATGAATGTTATAATTTTCAGTAAAGGGAGGTAACCCTTAAAATATACTTTATGTTAAGATAATTTTTTATAGATAAAGATTCATGGGATATGAATTAATAAATTAGAGAGTACTAATTTCTTTTGAATTAATCAGGGAATTATTTATAGGTGGTTTATACTACCACTGATGATGTTTAAATCATTTTAAAATTTATGTAGTAAATCAAATATACATTGTAATGATGAATAATGAATTTATTCCAAAAGTATTTATGGTAAATAAACATGTTACAATTATTTAGTAGAATATATGAGGTCATTATTCACATGCTTGGAATGTGACAACTAATAACTAATTTGTGTAACATAAGGGAATCAATGTTATGCTTGTTTTGTGACTTCATTATAATGTTTTGGATTTTCACCTTTAATTATGATTATATGGTTAACCATTTATGGAATTATTTTGTATAATATTACCATATATGGATTTATGAAAATTGGATATCCTGTTATAAAAATTTAGTGATTATGATAACTAATGACAGATGGGATGGAAAATCATTGAAGTTGTGTTCTGTTAGTACTTCAGAAAAGAAAAAGTAACATTATATTATATATATATATTTATTTAAATTAGATCAAAAAACAATAAATTGTGATGATTCCTAGATATCATTAACGTATTTTTTTAATGAAATTTCATTAAGGTTAGGAAAAAGGATCTTGAATCCAAAAATGTTGTCATATACCAAAATTTTCGATGAATTAGAATGTCCCAAATTTCACTACATATTTTTGGATTTATATTTTTTAACATTATCATATCCTTTTTCTTTATCACTCTCTATTATAACATGATGGTAATATTTCTCTTTCCATATCCATATTTTCACTTTCCACCTATTTTCTCCCATGTGGAAACATATTTATATATTGCTTTGTGCTACTGTTATGGTTCTAAATTATCATTTTTAATGGAAGTTTTATTATGAATTCTTATGATGAGGGTTTCTATGAATAAAAGTTTCAAGTATTACACTATTTATAAACTAGAAAAGTTTCATGGGCGAAATTTATTTAATGGTCGGTAGAATGTAGCACCTCGAGATTTGGAGAATTATATTTTTTGAATTAATTTAACATTTCGATAATTTCCATTTCAATTGTCACTATAAAAAGTTATATATATATATATATATATATAATAAATATGCCAAATAATCCATTTACATTCCATACCAACTTGGCTTGCACTACACACAATAAAATGTTGGCTTGCGTTACAAACAACCCTAACTTAGTGTATGATGCACACGACACTGAGTTTATATGAAACATATCATTTTATTGTTTTAATAATTTAAATAATATAATTATAACCTATATATTAAACTATGTAATAAATAGTTTTCAAATATTTTGGTTTTATATAATTAAAAAATATTAATAATGAAATATAATATATTTGGTAAAGTTGTTTTATGATAACAAATTAATGTTTTCTAGAATGAAGAATTTTTAATAATTAAAGTAATTTTAGACACATTTGTAAATTTAATTTGATAAAATAATGTTCATTTTTAAATTAATTATTTCAGTATTATCCTAGGGTGAGTTGTTGAGATTTTTCTAAGAAATATCATTGTTTTGACGAATAGTGAAAATATTGATTTTTAGTTAAAAACTCTATTTTTTATAATTAAATATTAATTAAATATTATATTATTAATATTTTATAAATAAAATTGGATAAATAAAATGTATATTAATAAAATTTAAATCATTAGAATAAATTTAACTTTGAAATTTAATATAAATTCTTATCAATCTAGTGAATGTTTTCATACTTTAATCCTCTATTATTTCGCCCAATATGTGTGATTTGCAGTAATTATAATTTTTAAACTTTTGTTATTTTAATTTTCAAAATATGACATACACCACTATATTAAGTTTAATTTTTAGATTATAATAATACCATGTAAATTTTTTTGACCAAAATTATAATTAAAAGCGATTAAAATTAATTAGACGAGTTAAGGATAACTTAAGTTTAACTAGGGAATAAACCTTATAATTATGGTCCAAAATGACCTACACACTTGTAGAAAACTAATTTTTTTTATATATTTCCACCATAAAACTTCCATTCTTGATTTATGATGGTTTGGCTAAATGTCTTTAGGTAATAACATGTGAACACCTAATTTTTTTCTAAAAATTCCACTTGAGTCTTTTTCCATCCCTATAAAAAGCTACCACCTATACCCAATTCTCAATACATTAAAAAAATTTATGTTCATCCATAATCAGTCCATTCATCCTTGAAAAAATTCTCCCTTTGTATTTGTTGCATCAATTTGGTTAGAAACACTCTCATTGAAGTCTTTTGGCACAAACCAAAATGTGTTACCTGATTAAGAGGTAATGTCTTGTCTCAAGATCATTTCCATTATTTTTCGTCACCACCCCTAAAATATTTATTACCTTCTGGTGTGACAACAAGAGTTTCCTCCAAATTCTACAATTTTTTTTGCAATGGTTCTTACTTACAATTATACACATCTCCATCTAATGAATGTTCGGCATACTATTTCTCTATACAGCAAACAACCCCCTCACAAAATGAATATTGTTCATTTTTTCCATTACCACAAATCTTGTTGGCCACTATAATGTACAATATATATGATATGTAATATATTATATTTATTAAGTCTTTAATATTCTTTATTTATTTTTCATCACACATCTTTTTACCTTCCATTTGGTGCTAATATGATAATCTCATTTGAGAAAGTGGAGACTACCGCCCCCTAAATGCGATGTGATCGTTCACACACCACATAAAATGAATTAAGGATGGGTTTAATAAACATATATGATAAATATGATAAATTAATGATAAATTAATTATTATATATATATATACATACATATAAATAGACATATGTAAATCACATACCTTTTTTTTCAAAATGACAAAAAAAATTAAATAACGTTCATGCGTAGGGACGACGTACCGTCTCCATGAACGGTGTATTCCATTTTGTACTTATATACTCTATAAATTTTATAACATTAATATACAGTATATAACTGATATTTATATCATTTTATACATTATTTAATAATTATAAAATTATATGGTCCTATAATAAGAAAAATTAAGACACATGCAAAGAACAATGAAACTATTACCCAAAGAGAAAACTTAACATCAGATCGTTAACAATATCGTAATATATGGTCATAATAAATTCATATATATAATTATGTATAATAAAATTAATATTTATAAGATTTATAATAAACCTATATTATTTTATAGGAAGCTTGTATGAGTATAGAAAGAGTCAAGATTGAACGTAAGGTGAACATCATTTCACATTTAATTTCTGTGAGATTCATGTTATGATCACCACTCATTCCTTTTCGGGGGTTTATGTACATACCATTATTGATTAATATGTATCTTATAATTAAATTTTAGGGTATTTAAATATCCATTCATTGATCTTTATTTCTTGGGGTTTATGTTTCAAATGTTACCAAATCGGTAAAACAGTTTTGTCTCAATTTGCCTTGTTTGAGACTCATGTTTTGTTATGCACCTAAACACATTCATCAAGGAGTATATATTTTTATTTTACTTTATATATGGTCAATATAAATATTTTCAGGATATTATATTCATTATGTATATAATTTGTTATATATCGAGTATGATCCCAGGTTTCCTTGTTATAAGAGTTTATCAAGTCAATATCATTGCTTTTCACGATTGTTTAAGTTTACAATCCCTCTAAAGAAATATTATGAATAATATCTCAAAAATATTAATTATATTAATTATAATATCTTATTTAATGATATTATCATTAATTATAACCCCTCTCTACTTTTGTTACATAATATTGTTAAGAAAGTGTTTTTAGGAAATCTCGACTTTACCTTCTCTTCGGCCGGAAATCTATGTTTTCAAAAAACATATTCCATGAATATTAAACCATTACCATATAATATGTAAAATAAATTTTATCCTTCTTTTATTTTATCATTCACTTCAAGGGAATATTTTTGTCTCTTTTTTAACAAGTCACTTTTCTATCTTATTTACCATGCAAAAGGAATATTCCTTTTACCTCCTACGACATGTACAGATGTACTTGTTGTCTTCCATTAAAGATTAATTTTCATTTCTAAGAGGTTAATATTTATGAAAACGTTTTTAAGGTAATTTTCAATGAATAACGTTTTAAAATTTATTTCAAGAATTCATTATATATTTTCAAGGTACTTTCTAGGAAAATGATTTTTAGTGATTTTATGGATTTAAAGACATTTTTCAAGAATACCAGATATTTTACATAAGAAAATTTTTAAAAAGACATTAAATATTATTTTCAATATAATATGACATCTGTTGATGTTACTCAGGACATTATTATAAATTATCTACATGTTCCATTCATATTCATTTTATGAATGGGTTATTCATAATTTCATTATCATTCTGAAGCATGTTTCTCTTTCATTGGTTACATGTTTATAATACCCATTTCATTTCACAAGATATGCTTTGATGAAATGGTTAGGAAACATATCTCTTTAGAAAATTTATTATGTGATGACATGTTAATGACACCCACTTCATTTCATGGGTTGTGATTTGATGATTAGAAAACCTATGTATTTTTATGGTTCACGATATGATGAATAATTTATTATATTGTTTCACATGTAAGAATGATTTTTGTTATGATAAGGGTGGGGCCTATGTCTCCCTCTAATGCATTGGGGAATGATGGATGGATCATAAGTGTAAATGTTATGGGTACACCTAATTACATGTTCACAATGTAATTCATAGACCTTATTGCATATCCATAAGTTTATACGTGATCCCAATTACAAGTTCAAAATGTTTTGAGTGAACCTTATTACGTGTTCACAATGTTATACATGGACCTAATTTCATGTCCATAAGTTTATGCATGAACCTGATTACATGTTCACAATTTTATGAGTGAATATTATTACATCTTCACAATATTTTTCATGGACCCAGTTTCATGTAATAATTTTATGCATGAACCTGATTATATGTTCACAATGTTATGTGTGAGCCTGATTACATACTAACAATGTTATGCATGGACTTGGTTTCACGTTCATAATGATATTTGTAAACTTAAATACATGTTCACAATTTCATGCATGGACTTGGTTTCAAGCCCATAGGTTGATGATGTGGCCGGATTTCATGTCCTTAACATTATGATTGAATATATTTGTACTTATATATTTTCTCCACATTATAAAACAATTTTGATGCCAAAAGTTCCATGTTTCATTCCTATGTTATGATTTCATAGATTATGCATTTATTTATTTTTGATTCACATCTTATGAACTAAAATTATTTTTCCCATAACTCTTGTTAATGAAATTTGATATGAAAGGAATGGTATCCTAATGTTATATTCATGTTAACATACTACTATGTTAATGTTTACTCTTTCATATATCCATTATTTCACCTTAATGAGAATCTAATCTCACCCCATTATAATGGTTTCCTGTCTCTATGTTATGAAAATTTGTTTTATGTAAAATTACTGAAGATGGAGATCTTTGTTAGATATGTTGAAAGTATTTCAATAGGATAAAAGAATTTGTTTTCATGTTTCTAGAGACACTAATGTATTATGTTCCTCTGACATGTATTTGGGTAATGTACTAAATATTCATCTAAAATGATATAATATCCTTGTGTGCCAAGCCAAGGTCTCTATAAGATGACTGGTGTAAGGCTCTATAATTGGGTCCCATTTGACTAATTAATTGAATATGTGAAATTGATTCACCGTGAATTGGAATTTCTTGGTGTGATTCCTTCAGAAATGAAAATTTTCCCATTTGATTAGGAAATTTCATTTGTGCAGGAAATCTATTTGAAATGATTAGGACATTCATACTGCTAGTTTTCTATATAGGGAGGAACACATCTTGTTCTTCTAAGTGGGATATAAATACCTTCACTCAAATGATATGCTGTGTGAAGATCTCTTGGACATATGTTGAACAAGATATAGGGAGGATATCCATATTGATCACCGAACACGCAGGGAGGACCTCCACGATGGTGAGTGTTGGAGTGGGGAGGATCTCTACTAGAGTTGGTGAGAATATGGGGAGGACCTCCATGATAACTGTATGAGGCATAAGGGGGTCCTCCATAAAAACTGGAAATGGTTGAATAGGGAGGGCCTTCAAACTAATAAAAGGTGGTGTGGGGATGACCTCTAATTGGGTGATTTCTAGAGAAGGGTGGACCACCACTTAGGATATCCATGGTATTTTAATGACCTCTATATTGGTTGATGATGGAATGAGAGGGACCTTCTCTGTGGTCAGTGATGCTATGGGGAGGGACTTCAATGAATCTACAAATGATGTTAGGTGGACCTTCATGTTTATGGTTCCTGAAAAAATGGAGGCCTTAATATTGGGAAACATAGGCATGTGGAGGACCTTCAAGTATGATGCTGACAATATGGGGAGGAACTCCTCTTGGAACAGTACTGTGAACAAGGGGAGGAACTCCATTGTGAACGTTAGAGCTAGATGACCACCACTCTGATGGGTGAATGTATGGGGGCACCATAATGGATCTCATTATTGTGGGTCAGACATTATATGATGCTGGTGGTGCTAGTGAATGAAATAGTCAGCCCAGCCTGATAGTGGGGGGTTGAGGCCTCAATCTTGATCAGGAACCATTGAATCCCTACTATGCAATGGAAGGAATATATTGAAATAAAAAGGGGGTGGCATGGTCTATTGAGGTTTTTGAAGACAATGCCACCAGATGGGCATCTTCATGTGCTTTGACCTGATGATGGATTTGGTTTATCCAAAGAGTGTATAACAAACATATAATTAAAAAACATGTTTTTCATTCTAAATAACATGGTGAAGACACTGATTAGGCATTGGGGATCCATTATCAATGTATCATGGGTATTTTTCATGGTTTGGATGACACAAATTTCACTTACCACATCAGTATAGGGGAATGAGTCATAGGATCACTCTAGGGTGAGGCTCCTGGAGTAGTTTGATGTAGGAGTGGTGAGTAATGGATCCCTGCAAAGCCCATAGGGGAAGTGCTGATAGTGAGGCATAGAATCCTCCAGGCCATTGCGGTCCATGTTTGTTGTGGGATTGACCCCTCCTTCACTTAATAGTGAACAAGAGTGACAGTAACCCTTTTAACGGTGAACAAGAGTGTTAGTAACCCTTTTATGAATAATTTCAAAACATGGGGTAGAGTGTGGGTGCCCAGTAGCTGGGGATACAGATAAACATGATGCGGTAGTAGAGTCATGTGACATTTCAACATCAATATTTATTCTTCCCATGTGTTGTCAGGTATGGGGTGTTTTATTTACTATAGCTAGTGTCCCAAAATGAAGGGAAGTTCATCTATCAGTATAGATTCATGGAAAGAAATTATGAATGCCTGACACAATCCAATCTTCCATGATTTGAGAGGGAGAGCCATACTGATGATGCCACTGATCAAACAGTCCTACGATAAAATACGGCATATTTGGTGAGTTCCACACCAAGACCACTATTTTCATGGAATATCCTAGAAATGGATAGTTGTATTCAGTGACACTCTTACCTTTTGATTTCCTAAATGATACCAATCCCATAGTGAGGTGAAGATTTCACATCGGGTTCACTATTTTCTGTTTTTGTTGCATTCAATGGGGTGAAGGTCCGATTGGTCGTGCATCATTATGTTCACACGACAGACTTCATTTTATCTCGCATTCCCACTTTCCAAAGGCGAGTAACATTTATCACTTCTCAGTGATGTTTTTTCACTAATTTAAATGAGATTATGGGTCTTCAATTCCTACTTCCTTGGATTCCTTCTCATAATTCACCACCTATTTTACGCCTCCCTTATAGATATTGGATTTTATTCATGATACTCATTCCTGATGCCACATTTTTTTTAATTCTGTTTAATGAAAATGATTTTTTCTTGATATTCCATGTGGTCCAACTAGGGTAGAAACCTTCAATCAGGGGAATAGTCACATTGGGAATTAGTGGTATTTCTTGAATCTGGAACATTAGAGAAACTATATTATCACGACCCATCCTTGGGGCCCGTGCCGTGACTACCCCAAGCCCGCCTTCCATAGGTCATGGGATGGAGACTAGCACCAAAGGTGAAAATCCTGATAATTTGGATGGCATTGCCTTTATAAATGTAAACAAAACACCACAGAGTACGAGCGGAAGTAAAACACTAAGTACAAAGAGAAGTGTTGAAAGGTAAATGGGCCAGAATACAAACCCAAATGAAAGTACAACTACAACTGAACAAAGTAAAATAGAAAAGACAACAGCTAGAAGAACGGAAGCGGCTCCTGGGTCGTCCTCCTCGGATCCAACCTGAAGGGTAGGTATAGATGGCGGATCTCCTGGATCATCCACCACAGATCCTACCTGAAGGGTAGGTACATATATCCTCTATAATGCTCTTGCCCTTCAACCTCCTCCGAGTTTCATCTCGCCATGAAGTCCACCTCTGGATACTGACTCGTCGTGTAGTCCACCTCCGGGTAATAACTCGTCGTGTAGTCCACCTACGGGTACCGTCCAGTCCTCGAACACTCGGCCTCCGTCACCACTGCCCGTCGTCTGCATCCAATAAAACGAGGTGCGGGCATAGCCCATGCAGGGGTGAGTATAACGATACTCAGTAGGGACCCCGAGACCCTCAAGGTCTCACTAAACCAACATGGATAACCAAAAAGACGATCTCAACAGATAACCTCTACTTAGGTATATGCCCATGCAAATACCTATGTTATCAAGTAACCCATCTCAATCAAGAGGAAAACACCAAGATCATGAAATCAATGGTAACCACTACCCAAGTATATTCCCATACATATACCTAAGTTATCAAGTGACCCATCTCAATCATGAGGTAAACACAAAGGTCAAAAGTCTCATCTCAAACCATGATTTTCATTATCGAAACCGTAACTGCTGAAGAGCTCCGTCTCTGGAGTGTGCAGTGGTCATGTCACGACTCCGAGGTACTGCTCACTAACCTAAGTCTGCTGAGGTACTCCTCCTGTCGAGTACAGCGGGTCAGCCACCCAAACATATTAGTGCTTCCCGCCGAGGTATGTCACCCAAACACAGTAGTGCACACCCCCTAGTAGCCTGCTGAGGTACTCTCCGGACGAGTACTGCGGGTCTGCACTGTCACACAGGTAGTGCTCCGTCCACCATGGGTCTGCACCCAAACCAAGTAGTGCTCCATCCACTGGGCTAGTCGACTCACTCCAAGTCGAGTCGGTCAAGCAGTCGTCAGGTCTCAGTCAGCTACACGGTCTCCGTACTCCGCACGCTCGTCTCTGGGAGGGTCCGCTCCATGAGCTACAGGTCGATACTCCAAGTATCTCAATGTCCCATGAATAATTATCTCAATGGACCACCTCATCATAGGGGTCTCAACGCAACAGACGGCGCGTCAATCGGACGCCCGGTCTGTGAGTTATTAGCCTTTTCAACCCAGGGGCCCGGTTGGTTTCGTGAGTGAACCAACCCGGCCGTATCTCAACTGTACCCCTAACTCTCATAGGGTATACTCATAGGGACCGTTTCTCAACGTTATCACCAACACCGCTGACGGTTCGTCAAACGAACGTCCAGTCTGAAAGATAACAGCTTTTCTATTCTAAGGGCCCGGTTGGATTTCGGGTACAAACCAACCTGGCCACTATCCAACAGCAACCAAAACTCAGGCAAAGTATGCCAAAATTTCTGTCTCATCATGAGGAAGACAACGAGACAGACGGCGCGTCAATCGGACGCTCGGTCTGTGAGTTATTGGTTTTTTTGTTCCAGGGGCCCGGTTGGTTTCGTGAGCGAACCAACCCAAACACACTCCGACGACATCCAAACCTCGAGCGGAGTAAGCCAAAAGATCCGTCTCACTTATAGGAATCCATCAAAGTCGACGGCACGTCAATCAGACATCCGAAGCTCAAGATATAAGCATTTCCGCTCCGAGGTCCCGGTTGGTTTCGTATCCGAACCAACCCGGCCGAACCCAATGTATTCTGAAACCTTGAATGCGATATGTCAAAACGAACGCCTCGGTCCAAGGATCACATCTTTGCAGACGGTGCGTCGATCGGAGGTTCATAGCCCATGTTATGGGTGTTTGATTGGAAACAAGCTGAAATGGTGGATCTGGGCCCAGCCCGGCCCGGACCAATCCCCCCCTGGGTCGGCCCGAACCGGGTTCGGGTCCGGTCTGACCTGCCAGTCGCGGCTCGGCCAGCGTAGCCGCGCGGAAGCCGTAGAGCGGGGGGGGGGGGGGGTGCGCGGCCCCCCTCGCCGTTGATTGAAGCCAGCGGCGGTCTGTGCCACCGCCAATCCTCTGGGATCCCGCGCGGCCGCGGGATCCCCCGTGCCGCACCGTCGCGGCAAGCCGCGGCTGTTGATTCCTCCGGCGGCGCGCTCGGGTGCCGCCACCTCCTGGCGGCCGGATGGCTCCGGCCAGCGCCCCCGGTCGCCGGCGGCGCCGCTCCGGCGACCCGCGCCTCCTGGTTTTACGCGGGCCACCGGAGTTGCTCTGGTGGTCTGTTTTCAAAACCGCCTATACCGACATTCATCTCGGGTCTCGAACTTTACTGCGGAAGCATCAAAATAACCTTGCGGCCCCGTTTGTCATCGCCTGTCTATCCGCACGTCAATCAACAAAATCGCGCCGTCCTCGTGGTTCTCCAGCGCGACGCAATGGTGCCGCGCCCCTTCATCATGGCCCGACTCTGTCCGCGGATGTCTTCGGGTTTCTCCAACGTGGCGCGACGACATCACGTCCTTGTTCGTTTTCACAGTGCGGTGCGACGACGCCGCACATTCCTTACTGCACGTTTCCGCGCGATACGACGGCACCACGCTATTCCCATTTCAATCCACAAAAGAAACCAACATGGATAAGGATGAGGGTCGGCCGTGTTTGTGCGGTCCGGACCCCTCTCGTTAATTGATAGCAATTGGTCATATTTCATGAAGAACGTCAAGGCAATAATCACGAACAAATTAAATAAATAAACCCCTACAGTTTTCCCACAAACAAGAATTCCCAACCCGCAACATATTCTTCGCGGATCAACTTGATGTTTCGTTGATCCGCGTTCTTTGATTTAGAAGGAAGTAACATGGGGTTCATTAATATTCACAAAACAATTCCATACCTCGACGTTGCTTGAACGGAGGTTCGTTGAACGAGGATTCGTCGCAGAAAGAGACGTCGCGAAAGAAGACGTCGTCGGCGCCGCGATAAGAGGCGTCGCGGAAGGAGACATCGCGGAAGGAGACGTCGACCTCTGAGGAATCCGGCGTTCTTCATGTTCTTCGCGTTCTTCGATGAAGGAGATGAAGAAACTCTTCAATCCTTAGCCTTTTTCTCCCCAAGACTCCACCACAAGAAACTAACCCAAAATAAAATAAGATCACCTCTTATTTTATTAACATAACATAACTTTTGAATTTCAAGAGATTGAAATTTAAAAATCCACACTTAACTCACTTAATTAATAACATAAGTTATTAATGTTTAAGTTATCAAGAGTTAATGGTGAGTTGAGGGGGGTTGAAGAATATGAAGGGGTGGCGTTCGTGTGGGCACCACCACCCTCATAACCTCTCTTGGGAAGTTGGGTAGTTACCCAACTTCCACCCAAAGCCTTAAACCATTAAAATAAAATAAAAATTACAGTTAATTTATAAATTAAACTTCATTAATTTTTATCATCTTCTCTCGTGAAAACGCAACTCCGGAAATGGCGTTCCTAAGAAATTACCGGCACTACGGTTCTATCAGTGCCCTCAGAATTCGATTCTGAGCACCGGTTCAAAAGTTAGAAAAACTCGCTCTTCTGTTCACTGAACGTACCCGAGCCAAACTTTGAAAAATGATTCCGGGCACACCGGGCCCCAGAATCAGGCGCCGTCAGAAACTGCGTTCTTGTAAAATTCCAATGAAAATGAAGAAAAAATTTTCCTTGAAATTTCCAGGTCTTTACATTACTCCCACCTCAGGGCTTTACGTCCCTATAATGCTTCAACACAAACTAGGGTCACAAAAGAAGTATTGAGCACGAATCTGAGCCTTACGCTCCCATGTGCTTACCTGGAGGTTCTCGTACTACTAGAGAAAGTTCACCCGAGGAATCGTCCTTCCTCATAGGATCCGCTCCTGTCGATCCTCGATTCCCACTGGAACCTTAGTGAATGTCACCTCATCGCCAAAGTCCAGCTCCCCATGGTCGATGATATGCGAAGGGTCGAGCACGTATCTCCTCAGATGAGATATGTGGAAGTCGTCGTGCACCTTGTGCAACTGAGGTGGATGGGTCAAGCGGTAAACCACCCCGCCTACCCAGCTTAGGACCTAGAAAGGTCCTTTGAACCTCGGAGATAACTTACCGCCTTGGCCACATCTTCGTAATCCTCGTCGAGGTGAGACCCGTATAAGGACGTGATCGCCATCCTCAAACTCTAGAGGTCTCCAATTCCTGTTAGAACTGAAACTCAAACGATGGCTGCCATAAGGGTAAGGTTGACCGACTCAAGGGTGATCGGTTGCACCCTCCTGTGAAAGATTTTATCCTATGCTACCTGGGGTTTCCTTTTCGCCGACCAAGGAAAACCCATCCCGACATTTTCCTAAAACAGTCAATTTGAGTATGAATAGTGATTTCCCAGTCCATACTCCAACCAACGTCGTAAGGCCTCGACGCTG
This sequence comes from Viscum album, assembly GCA_963277665.1. Taxonomy (NCBI): domain Eukaryota; kingdom Viridiplantae; phylum Streptophyta; class Magnoliopsida; order Santalales; family Viscaceae; genus Viscum; species Viscum album. Next base: position 2,027,012,869 of record OY728143.1, on the reverse strand, counting down.
CCACCAAGAGATTTCAACCGAAACTCTCGCCTCGAGGGTTTGACCACACTGTCGGCGTAAGTATCTCCAGACGTGAGGGTCAAGTCCACAGCTTCTGGAAACTCTAGGTTTGGAACAAGATTTGTGAAAGCAAGGAATGATTCATATCGACGTCCGTTACTACAGTAGCTAGTAGTGGACACAGACTGTCCCTTGAATCATTTTAGAGCTATTAGGTTACACTTCTTGAACGCATGCAGCCACACTCTTCCTCCTCCCTCTAGCTCCCTGTGCCTGGTGGGGATAACTAAGGCGGGTGGTTGTATCATGTTAAGATGTACAAAACCTCATGCTGCTCTCCTAGCTCTGCCTCCATGTCTGCTGCTTTGCAGACTCCTCTCACCTTAAATATTCCTCTTCTTGAAACATTTAACATGCTCGAGTCTCTAATACTGGCGCCGGTTTCCTGTTTCATACTACACTGTTCCGTCTTCATCCGCTCGTGGATGATTTTCACCTTCTTTGCCTACGATCTGAAGAGCTTCTAAAATTTCTCCTTTGCCGAAAATAGAAACTCGGTCTCATCCCCTGGAGGAACCACGCCCATTGCCTAATACAGTCAATCCTGACATGAATGATGTATTCATGCCATGGATGTCATCATAAGGCCTTGACGTAACTACTAAGAGATCCAACTGTCACTCTCACCTCCAAGGGTTGAGTCACACTGTCGGCATCAGTGTGAGGACACTAGGTCTCCTACTGTAGAAATCTCGAAAGTGAGGGTCAAGTCAACAGTTTTAACCGGGACCACTCAGTATCAACAAAACAAAAGGACAAGAAGTCAAACATCACAAAGATAAGTGTCTTTTTATTATTTCAGCTCATATTACAAAGACACGAAAACAAAAGCAACAAGGAACTAGAAGTACAAGGTACGTATCCACTAGTTCTGCTACTGTCCACCTGCTCCCGGACCTCTACTGCCTTGTCCACTAATCAGTTGTTGCTCAAGCACCCGCCACTTCTTCTGCCTCGGTGGCTCCTCCAAAGCCTGCAGATCAACTGTACGAGGAATCAGATAGTCACGTGCCAGGTGACACTTCCCGCCGCAGGAGTAACAATGTCTGTTTCTGGCACGCCTGGCTCTAACCCCACCCCAGGTGCCCCGCACCACCGGTCGTAAAACCCAAGATCATCCAACTGCTGTTCTGGTCCTCCTGGACCTCTGCATCATCTGTCTACCGCCCACAGATGACTCGGCTACTGATCGAAAAACACGCGGCAAAGGCAGCAGCTCCTGAACACGCTCAGGGTGTAGAGCTACTGGCAGAAACTCCACCCTGAAGAAGGTCTCGAAGTCTTCCCTTGCGAAGGTCATCCCATCGCAAAACTGGAACAAGTGGCTCCACCACCTTCCTGCTACTTCCTGAAGAAGTATGGCAGCAAAGATCACCATGAAGTCTGCAGGCATCCCTACTAACCAGAAGACTCTGACCACAGCCTCCAGCCAAACCTCAGCCGCCTGCGGGTCTGTCTCTCCCCGAAACCTGGGTGGCCTCTGGTGCTGGAACCCGTGCAGCGCGCTCAAGTGGCATGCATCGCCTACTGCTGGGGATGGTGGCATCAGTGGCCCAGTGTATGGTAGTAACGCTGGTGCCTCCGCTGGTGCGTCAACAGCAAGAGGGCCCTGTACCGAAGCCTCGTCGCTCGACAGGCTGTCAGTACGCACATCCCTCTGGGCTCTAGATGGTCGTCTGATAAAAGGCATCTAGAAAGAAACAACATGACACGGTCAAACATTTATACCTGGTGAGCTGACCTGGTTTGAGCTGATATTTAAAAACTTCTGGAAACACACACATAATCAGTGTTTTCGTGCACAAAGTCGGAAATCAGTTGTCAGGGTCCTGGTGTATGGATACGTCGGCCGCCCGCACCAACACTGGACTCCCTGAACTGAAAACCACACTCGGTACTCTTAACACTATTGCTTCATAGAAAGAAAACATAAGAGTTATAAGTTCTGTGGTAGAACTGACTCATATGATACCAATTTGTCACGACCCATCCTTGGGGCCCATGCTGTGACTACCCCAAGCCAGCCTTCCAAAGGCCAGGGGCTGGCGACTAGCACCAAAGGTGAAACTCCCGATAAATGGGAAGGCATTGCCTTTATAAATGTAAACAAAACACCACAGAGTACGAGCGGAAGTAAAACACTAAGTACAAAGAGAATTGCTGAAAGGTAAATGGGACAAAATACAAACCCAAAGGAATGTACAACTACAACTGAACAAAGTACAACAGAAAAAGACAACAGCTGGAAGAACGGAAGCGGCTCCTGGGTCGTCCTCCTCGGAACCTACCTGAAGGGTATGTACAGATGGCGCAGCTCCTGGATCATCCACCACGGATCCTACCTGAAGGGTAGGTACAGATAGCCTCTACAATGCTCTTTCTCATCAACCTCCTCTGAGTGTCATCTCGCCGTGATGTCCACCTCCGGATACTAACTCGTCGTGTAGTCCACCTCTGGGTACTGACTCGTCGTGTAGTCCACCTCTGGGTACCATCCAGTCCTCGAACACTCGGCCTCCGTCAGCATTGCCCGTTGTCTGTATCCAACACAACGAGGTGCGGGTATAGCCCGTGCAGGGGTGAGTATAACAATACTCAGTAGGGACCCCGAGACCCTCAAGGTATCACTAAACCAACATGTATAACCACAAACAAGATCTCAACAGATAACCTCTACTTAGGTATATGCCCATGCATATACCTATGTTATCAAGTAACCAATCTCAATCAAGAGGAAAACACCAAGATCATGAAATCAACGGTAACCACTACCCAAGTATATTCCCATACATATACCTAACTTATCAAGTGACCCATCTAAATAATGAGGTAAACACAAAGGTCAAAAGTCTCAGCTCAAACTAGGATTTTCATTATCGAAACCGTAACTACTGAAGAGCTCCATCTCTGGAGTGTGCGGTGGTCCTGTCACAACTCCGAGGTACTACTCAATAACATAAGACTGCTGAGGTACTCCTCATGTCGAGTACCGCAGGTTAGCCACCCAAACACAGTAGTGCTTTCCGCCGAGGTATGTCACCCAATCACAGTAGTGCACACCCCCTAGTAGCCTGCTGAGGTACTCTCCGGACGAGTACCGCGGGTCTGCACTGTCACACAGGTAGTGCTCCGTCCGCCATGGGTCTGCACCCAAACAAATTAGTGCTCCGTCCACTGGGCTAGTCGACTCACTCCAAGTCGAGTCGGTCAAGCAGTCGTCAGGTCTTAGTCAGCTACACAGTCTTCGTACTCAACACGCTCGTCTCCAGAAGGGTCCGCTCCACGAGCTATAGGTCGATACTCCATGTATCTCAAAGTCCCACGAAGATGTATCTCAAAGGACCACCTCATCATAGCGGTCTCAACGCAACAGACGGCGCGTCAATCGGACGCCCGGTCCGCGAGTTATTAGCCTTTTCGTCCCAGGGGCCCGGTTGGTTTCGTGAGCGAACCAACCCGGCCGTATCTCAAATGTACCCCGAACTCTCATAGGGTATACTCATAGGGACTGTTTCTCAACGTGATCACCAACGCTGCTGACGGTTCGTCAAACGGACGTCCAGTCTGAATGATAACAGCTTCTCCGTTCCAAGGGCCCGGTTGGATTTCGGGTACAAACCAACCCGGCCACTATCCAACAGCAACCAAAACTCGGGCGAAGTATGCCAAAAGTTCCGTCTCATCAAGAGGAAAACAACGAGATAGACGACGCGTCAATCGGATGCCCGGTCTGTGAGTTATTGGCTTCTTCGTTCCAGGGGACCGGTTGGTTTTGTGAGCGAACCAACCCGACCGCACACTGACGACATCCAAACCTCGAGCGGAGTAAGCCAAAAGATCCGTCTCACTTAGAGGAATCCATCAATGTCGACGGAACGTCAATCGGACGTCCGAAGCTCAAGATATAAGTGTTTCCGTTCCGAGGGCCCGGTTGGTTTCGTATCCGAACCAACCTGGCCAAACCCAAAGTATTCCGAAACCTTGAGTGCGATATGTCAGAACGACCGTCTCGGTCCGAACCGGGTCGACCCGACCGGCCAGCCGCGGCTCGGCCAGAGTGGCCGAGCGGAAGCCGCGGAGGGGGGGGGGGTGCGCGGCCCCCCTCGCCGTTGATTGAAGCCGGCGGCGGTCTGCGCCGCCGCCAATCTTCGGGGATCCCGCGCGGCCGCGGGATCCCCCGTGCCGCACCGCCGCGGCGGTTGATTTCTCTGGCGGTGCGCTCGGGTGCCGCTGCCTCCTGGCGGCCGAATGGCTCTGGCCGCCGCCCCCGGTTGCCGGCGGCGCCGCTCCGCTGACCCGTGCCTTCTGGTTTTCCGCGGGCCACCGGAGTTGCTCATGTGGTTCGTTTTCAAAACCGTCTATGCCGTCGTTCATCTCGGGTCTCTAACTTTAATGCGGAAGCTTCAAAATAACCTTGCGGCCCCGTTTGTCATCGCCCGTCTATCCGCACATCAATCAACAAAATCACGCCGTCCTCGTGGTTCTCCGGCGCGACGCGATGGCGCCGCACCCCTTCATCGTGGCCCGACTCCGTCCGCGGATGTCTTTGGGTTTCTCCGACGTGGCGCGACGACTTTATGTCCTTGTTCATTTTCACGGCATGGTGCGACGACGCCGGACATTCTTTACCGCATGTTTCCGCGCGAGGCGACGACACCACGCTATTCCCATTTCAATCCACAAAAGAAACCATCATGGATAAGGAGGAGGGTCAGCTGTGTTTGTGCGGCCCGACCCCCTCTCATTAATTGATAGAAATTGGTCATATTTCATGTAGAACGTCAAGGTAATAATCACGAACAAATTAAATAAATAAACCCCAATAGTTTTCCCGCAAACAAGAATTCCCAACCCGCACCATATTCTTCACGGATCAACTTGATGTTTAGTTTATCCACGTTCTTTGATTTAGAAGTAAGTAACATGGGGTTCATTAATATTCACAAAACAATTCCCTACCTCGACGTTGCTTGAACGGAGGTTCGTCGAATGAGGATTCGTCGCGGAAAGAGACATCGCGAAAGAAGACGTCGGCGGCGTCGCGGTAAGAGGCGTCGCGGAAGGAGACGTTGCGGAAGGAGACGTTGACCGCCGAGGAATCTGGCGTTCTTCGCGTTCTTCGCGTTCTTCGACGAAGGAGATGAAGAAACTCTTCAATCCTTAGCCTTTTTCTCCCCAAGACTCCACCACAAGAAACTAACCCAAAATAAAATAATCTCACCTCTTATTTTATTAACATAACGTTTCTTTTGAATTTTAAGAGTTTGAAATTTAAAAAGCCACAGTTAACTCACTTAATTAATAACATAAGTTATTAATATTTAAGTTATCAAGAGTTAATTGTGAGTTGAGGGGGGTTGAATAATATGAATGAGTGGGGTTCGTGTGGGCCCCACCACCCTCATAACCTCTCTTGGGAAGTTGGGTAGTTACCCAACTTCCACCCAAATCCTTAAACCACTAAAAGAAAATAAAAATTGTAGTTAATTTATAAATTAAACTTCCAAAATTTTTGTCATCTTCTCTCGTGAAAATGAAACTCCGAAAATGGCGTTCCTAAGTAATTACCGGTGCTACAGTTCAATTGGTGCCCTCGGAATTTGATTTCGAGCACCGGTTCAAAAGTTAGAAAAACCCGCTCGTCCGTTCACTGAACGTACCCGAGCCAAACTTCAGAAAATGATTCTAGAGACACCGGGCCTCAGAATCAGGCGCTGTCAAAAACTGCGTTCTTGTAAAATTCCAAAGAAAATTAAGAAAATATTTTCCTTGAAATTTCCGGGTCTTTACATATATACCTTCTCAAAGAGATATTTTGAAGGTTTCATAACCTGAATAATTTTATTGATATCACAGGGAATCTTATGGCCATGGAATTTCATACGAGGTTTTCCTCAATATTCCATTTTTAAAATATTGAATTCCCCAAGATTAACAACTTATGGAGACGGATCTGAATGTTTTTAACATCCTTTAAAAACAGATCTCATTGGTGAATCCCAATAAGGGAACACTTGATAAGGTTTAATAATGAATGGATAAGAATTCCCAATGAGAGTGGAAAAAATGTGCTGCATCTCCAAAAGGAATTGATTCACACCATGAAAGATGATCTGGACACCAAATGGGTGGATTTGGGAATTTCACCCAAGAATCTAGAACATGAAGGTTTATAATTGGCTAGGATTGAACCTCAAAGAGGCTTCTAATGTACCATGTTTAGAAAATAGGGATCAAAACCCAGGTATTTTGAATTTTTGTTTTAGGGATTATCAAGATGATCACTCTAGGTTGTATAAATATGATGTCGGGGGATTAAGCATTGTTAGATACTAGGGTGCTACTAGGTGAAGCGATGATAATGTTGGAATGATATCCATGAGATGTGGTGACCCATGTATGAATCTATATGGGAGTAGTAGATGCTCTAATGGATTGAATGAATGTGAAAAATAATGGTATCGAACCTTAGGGATTCTTCTTATGCATCCTAGTGATTATAAATCAATTCCCACATAGTTTGGGATGGAGCAATGAGACACATGAAAAGGAATACCATGAGAATGAATGCATGGATTGGGACTTGATGGAAGTGGAAGTATCAGTTTGGGCATGATCTTCCTAAGACATAGTGACCGAGGGAATAAATCAAGATGGGAATGGATGTTGGGCCAGAACCTCATAGAGGATTGATACATACCTTGTTTAGAATACAAGGATCAATCTCAACATTGTTAAAGAAGTTACACATATAATTGATGCTTACACATGTCTCTTTACTTGAAGACATGATAGGTATTATGCATGGTTCATGGCCCAAATCGATAGATCTGGATAACTCAGGGTTGTGTTTTTGGGTGATTTGTCCAAAAAAGTGAAGATGTCACATTAAGAGGGTACATACCCAGTAGGGATCACCATAGTTTATCATTGGTTTGGATTGAACCTCAAATAAGATTATACATACCCAAATGGGATCAACCCCCACATAGTTTGGTAGTGAGGTGAATATTAATTACACATGGTTTCTAGACTTGAATGGAGTTCCATGTTCACTATTCAACACTAATACCATGTTAGTCATGCATGGTGTGAGAAAAAATATCTAGAAGTAGACCCGATGATCATGCCATGAAAGGTGGAGCCATGTGAGATGGTTAGGGGATTATGCAAGCAAATATTATAGAGGATATAGATAATATGGATTAGTTTGGTAGGGATGCTCGAGGTGGATGTCATCCAATGAGATGATGATATTATTACCTTCTAGAAATGTGTGGGTGGTATCATTCTCTTGGAGACTAGCTGGTGTGGAGAATTCATGAGGTTGAATTACCCATTTGAATTTCCCAGGGAAAGACTATATTTTTACATCATGGGCTTAGGGCGAAGTGGATTCAATGTTTAACATCCTATTTCTCGTATGGGGAGGACTAAATCCTTTCCCCTGGAATATACATAGTTGTATGTTGTGAACCTAATTGCATTGTCGAGCGCGTCAATCTAGAGGATAAGTTTTTACTAGAATTTCTACAGTATTGCAGGAACCCTAGGACGTCTCATGATAGAACCTTAGATCACTAATTTCCAAAGAATGTTATTATTATGTTAAAAAAATTAAATTAAATAATTTTGTTGGGAGTTCTATGATTTTAAAATTGCAATTGAAACTATACTACCAAGTGAGAGAAACTGATTGGAGAAATCGTGATCAACCCGGGTAAGTGTCCCTTGATGCTCAATATGTCATATCTCTCAAGGGAATGGGAAGGATCATTGATTACTTGATTTTATAAAAAATGAAACCAGTAGGATGTGAGTTCTTACTAGGTTACCATCTAGGATTTGATCGATCAACGATATTGATTATCGGCGACCGCTCATAAAAAAAACTATGTTGATGTAAGAACCGAAATCAATCAAGGCATCACATCAAAAACGTGATGAGATTTCCAAATTTGTGTCTTTATCAAAATTTATATCAATACAAAAACATGAATATTCATGGGTTATAACTTCTGGATATCGTCAAACAAGTCAATCCAAAAGCAAAATCATGAAAGAGAAGAGGTGAGAAAAGAGGCAAACACACTCAAATCATCACAGGATCCGGGTTATGCATGGAAGCATGAGGATTCTTGTTACATTGATTTGTATTTTTCCATACCAATATAAAAAAAATCATAAGGTAAAAATTATGAACAATATACAACAAACCTAGAAATTAAATTACCTTATGAAGATTACAAATGTGGAGCTCGGGATTACAACAATGGACACACCCCAAGTTGATCACTAAGAATCTTAGATGTACATGAGGGAGAAGATAACTAAAATGGGAGAAGTAATCTCTCCAATTCGACTCACCTTCACCCTTGGTCGTTACACATTAGATAATGGGGGTGAGAGGTATTTTTATGGACATACACATCACACTTTCCACAAAAGAAGTCAACTGCCATAGAGACTAGGTCACTATTTAGGGAAGATTTTTTCTCCATTCTAATCCGACTGGTTGACTAAAAAAAATGTGAAAATGACTTGAAATTAGGGGGAGAGGTGGGTATTTAAGTTATCTATCCATATGATGTCGAATCAGCCCAATCGTATCTTCGAGTCCCGGGGTATGGCCTAAATACAGAAGGGACGTCTAATCTGGCTCGCCCAGAATTGTTTCACATTGTAAGCATATTATGGGCCTTTAAATGGTAGAATTGGGCTCCATGGTATTATATATAAATGTATCCTACACAAATTTACATTCATACACAAATTTGTATCCCAATTTAATGCACAGAGTATCCACAGTATATATTTATGTCCACATAAATGCATGCCCCCCTACACAGTTTGGCCCGTTTTGCTTGATTTCCATCGTGCACCCTCCGAATCACTTGCTCCTACAATGCAAACACTTAAACAAGTAAAATTGAAATATTAAATATTAATTAAAATTAATTCATTAAATAAAAAATTATGTTAAATTTATTATTATATTTGTAATATTCATTACAAAACCAATTTAAAACAGTGGTGTAAGGGTGAAATAAAATAGTGAATCATGGTACGATCAGAACCTTTTAGTGGGTTTTAGAGAAAAACATTCTATATGGGAGGATGTGGAGGAATGATCAATCATGGGGTCCATGATTTCATGGATATGAAAAGGATAAAGATCCATTATCACACATATTCCTAATAGAAATAGGTAGGGAATCGTAATTGGGGATCTTCATTGTGGGACCAGAAAATCACATCGTACAAGCCTAGAGTGTCATAAGGGAGTGGTGGGAACAAGATCTGAGAGGAGTGTGTATGAGGTTAGAAAGTGTATTTCATAAGGTCAATGGAAACCCTTGGAGTCTTATGGAGGTGGGTTCTGAAGGATGTAATGCTTGTGCGCAAAAATATGGGTTGAGCAAAAAATGGGTGTTCAGAAGTGTATAGGGTGTGTGCAAGAGGGGCCTTTTGTGCACACCTATATTAGGTTTTGAAAAAAACTAGGGTATTTTGCACATATTTTTCTTAGGTAATAAGGAAATGAGTGAGGTTCAAGCCCTTTTGGGCCATCTTGAAGGGGGGAACATGGGTGATATGTCGTGTTAGATCCTATACCTTGAAGCCATGTATTTCATCCATTTCATTGAAGAGGTTTTCTTACATGAATTAGAGCAATGGTTCAACTTCTAAATCAATCCTAAAATGGGTGGTTTGAATTTATAATTATAGGGGACATCCATGGTGGATGCATAGAAATATTTTTGTGTAGAATATGGTGTTTGATTATGCATTTGGCATGTAAAAGTCTTACACGCCAACTGTTTTTTTGAGCCATCAATTTTTTTAGTTCTGCTCATATACCTTATCTATTTGCATATGTACGAGGAAGAAGATTTCTGTTGACATGAAATTGGTAATGTTAAAACCTTATTAGTATATTTCGGTCTAGTGTTGTTGACGCTCCTTTCGTCACAGACTCCAAATATTTGAAAAGGGGAATATCTTAGCTCAAAGTGATTCAACCTTTGGACAAATTTAAAAAATTTACAAAGGAAGGAATAACAGGAAAATTGCGCAAGGGTCGCGCAAGTTCTACAATGGTCGCACAAGTACACTTGCGTGCCACAGTTTGTCACGCAAGTCACTTGCGCGCCCTAAGTGATAACCTCTTGGGGTCTTCTCCAGCCTATAAATACCCCCGGTGGGCCCCCAATTGAGAGAGGAATTTTTTCAGAATTTAGATATAGAGCTCTGAATGCCCAAGTCTCTTCTTCATGTCTTCCGAACACTTATAATGTAATTATTTACCTAGAATGGAAGGTCTAAACAAGAGTAGTATGGTCTATGTGTTAGAATTCACTATCACTTGCACGCCTAAGTATTTTAACCTTAAGGAAAATGGACACACTTGCGTGTTGCCCTACTTCTTCACCATAACTTGCGCACCATCTTCTGGAAAGCCTTTTGGGATAATTCTAAAGGCTTTGATCAAGGATCGGCCAAATATTACTCTAAGGGATGAAAATCACGCAAGTACCCATGTTTCGTGCATGTAAACCTGTGCGGACAGGACTTGCGCGTCCACGCAGTACCAGCGCGCCTGCCAGGACTTGCACGCCCCTATCTTTTTGGGTGCCTTTATTGTCCATTTCAACCCCTCTTATGTCATTCCACCTCTCCTATTCAAGATTCAGTCTTCAAGACACTCTTCAAGGCCATTTATGGCATGTTTTCTTGATTTACATTCTTATCTAAAAAGAATTCTGTGGAACATCTCTCAAAATCAAGTGATTTACACATCTTTATGTCACTAAAGATTGGGATTTCAATTATTCAACCCCATCCTTTAAGATGAGATAACCCCCTAATTTGGGCCTCCTTTTCAGGAGTAATTCCCAGTCATAATTCCCATTAATTTTGGGCATCCTCCTTAGGAGTAATCCCCATGGCCCCTAACCAGGGCATCTTTTTCAAGAGTAAGCCCCAATCTTAAAATTCCCAAATATTGGAATCCTCCTTACGAGTAAGCCCCAACCATATTTCTCTTATCCTGGGATTCCTTTTCAGGAGTAAGACCCAGTCTCAAATATGGGAATCCTTTTCAGGAGTAAGCCCCAAGTCCCTTAAGTTTTCAAGTCCCTTAACCTGGGCCTTCTTCTCAAGAGTAATCCCCAGCCTTAATCTCTCTTAACCAGTCTTAATTTCCTTTTGATATGGGCTTCTTTATCAGGAGTAAAACCCAATCATAAGTCCCATCCTAACATGGACATCTTTAATAGGAGTAAGCCCCAATATTAGAGTATCCAAATCTCAATGAAGCACATATAACTTTATGGACCATGTTCCTAGATTTATTTTTTGAAGTAAATCTTAATCCTCGTCTATTTGGGCAGTCATACACACATAAGCCCCACATCATTGCATCTTTCGTGGAACAATTGTCTTGTTTCACCAATACCTATTTTTTTCTCACACCGAGCATGACTCACGTGAGCTTAGAGTGTAAAAGTAATCATGACAACTTTTCTTTGAGTCACCAATCATGCATAAACATCATACTACCTTACTTGAACTACGTGGGTTCTGATTCCTTTTCCAAAATAAAGGATACGCAGGCAGTCCATCTGCAGGTATGATCCCAACTCTGAAATAATCCATGTCCTTCTGAATGACAATAAACTTCAAGTTCCCTACTGAGTGGATTTAAAACCAGTATGGTCATAATAATGACCAAGAGACGTTTATGTATTGATGGAGACCATTGGATAAGAATCTATAAACAAAAACAGATGATTCTTTATCGATTAAGAACCTCGAATGCATATAAAATATTCTCTAAATTTCCTACATATCAATCATTGATTGTCAGATGTAAATGAAATCTCATTTTATACTGTGTAATTTAATAAGGATTCATGAACATAACTTAAATATATAAAGAGAGTCCCAGAGTAGACAATAAATCCCCTCAAAAAGGTGTGATGAGTCCGACCTCCCATCCTCTCGACCAATGAAAATTCCTAAGCCTCATAAGTCCACAATTAATGAGCGCCTACCATTGGAAAGTATGATCAAATGGATATGGAATCATTGGATGTTTCTGGTTCTATGAACAAACCCGTTAGAAACCGATTGGAATGTTTAAATCTTAAATCAATGAGATCATCCCCAATTCCAGAGGGAACCAAAAAATGGTGAACTCGACGTGAATCCCTAACCAAGTTAAAATGATGTTTTACTTATTTGTTAGGCCCCTATTTTAAGCTCAATGAAAGGGCCAACAAAAACAATCATTGACATATGTGCTCATCCAAAAGATGTAGTGGCTGAATTTATCTTGATTACGTCTGTTATATCAAACAAGCACTTTTTCTATGATTTTCTGCATTCTATGTAATGGTTGCTCTCAAGTTCACACCTGTGAATACCGCTACTATGAATGCCACTATTGCTACTCCTCCTAGATTATCATCTGCTCTGAGGATGACATCACCTACTCAGCGTCTTCAATGCTGGGTATCAAATGCGCTGGTTAAGGAGTACCATCAAAACGGTACCATTCCATCTTTGGAGGCTTCCTGACCAGCCCTCCAAGTGAACATTTCACCCTAGTCGTCCAGACAGCGACTACCAGTGATCAAGAAGCAGGCGGTGCTGACCACCGTATCCAACCGTTTCAGGTCGTTATCCCCAAAACGCAATCACCATTCTCTCCCTTATTCTAGGGAGGTGAATGAGCAGGTCCTTCAGGGCCTTAATTCAAGCAGACATGAGTTCTTCCCAAGGGATCCCATCAACAATCACCACCAGAATCGTGCGGCAGTGTTCCCTCAACATGATGATGGTACCAATTCCAGGCGTTCGGATCAGGTTCCTCGAACCCGAGCAGGCCAGACGAATTGCCAGTGGCGAAATCCGGTCAACAGAGTGCAGGTTGTTAGCTCTGCCATCTCCGGAAAAGTCCACCAACCTAACTTGGTGGCAATCAACGAGTGAGCACATAAACCCATCCGTTTTAATTCCGCTGTCCAGAAGACTCGTCTGGCAACATCACGCCAATCCTGCCAGGCAATTCTGGCGGGGTACTATAGGCAAGAACATATACTTGTTTATACATCATCAGCTAGTCAGCAGGCTCGTTTGACTACATATGATGGAGCTCGTCAACCACGTTTAGAGAATTACAATTAACAAGCACATACACATTCTAATATTGTTCAATCTTACCAATAGTCTCACTTGGTAGCATATGGAGAAGTCAGTCAGAAAGCTCCAGTGACAAACAAGAGGCAGACTCAACTTTCTGCCCCCACACTAGAGTACTGTCAGGATTAACTGAATGGAAATGGAGGACAAGAGTAGGCACACACACCTACTCCAAGCATGAAATGGACTTATATCCCTGTTCCAGAAGCTGAAGTCCCCAAGAATATTCTATCAATGGTGAAAGAGCAGAAGCAAATCCCTGCTCATATTCTGGATGCTTTCTAGGATATTATAATAGCATCAACAACATCTAAGGGAAGGATACACAAATCTATCCCTACAAGTGGAGTGACGCATCAACAGTTCACTCCGGAACATACACACACACATGTTCCAGTCCAAGAGGATTGTGGGGCATACTCCCCCATATCATACTGACAACTAAGTCAGGAACATACACTTGATTTGAGTAGATATCTTCAGCCTAACCTGGCTATATCTCCTAATCAAGCACATACACCTGCTCAGAGCATCCAATTTCATCAAAAAGTGGTATCCAAGGTGATTAAGAAGGAGTCTAAGAAGAAGGCCCACCCAACACAGTTAAGATATCAGTAGAAAATCTATAACAAGGCCTTTCTTGATGCTGGAGTTCTTGAAGCCCTCAGACAGTAATCTGTTGGAATCCAAGATTATACTCCCTCATTCCCCAATAATGGGAACATTAATTTTGAAGGTCTTTAATAGAAACTTCCTCATGAAGGCTTTATTCATGACAATTCGGTCGATCTCAAAGTTTCATCTTTTGATGAGAGCCACAGGAACCCTCTGTTTGGTCAGAAGGCCAAGGAGAAAGAGATCTCATCTTTTTCTCTAACCCACCATGGTGGTCATCCCCATGATGATGAATTTCGCTGCGAAAGTCCTCTCCGCAGTAGTGATGCACATTGCCCTAAAAATGCTCTAGTGGACAATGTAGTCCCCATAAAGCCCTCTTATCTTGAGGCACTTGCAAATATGAAACCAGTCATGTCTGATGCTTCATCTCTAACAGGTGAAATACTTTCTCAATCAGAAGATAACTTAGGGTATAGGTCATTCTTCGAACCACCCCTAAGTCATGAATCTTCTAGTTTGATCAGTGATTTCTCTACCAATCTTTTTGAATCTGGTGAAGCAACAAGGAAGCACCAAATATGGTCAAATCAGGTAGAAGAATCTTCATTGAATGATAAAGAGGAAATTCTTAACATGAGAAAACAATTGGAGAAAGGTGAAGTTCCAGTCATGTTTTTGCCTCTGGATGACTCTCAGTATGACATTCTATAGATGTTGATGGAAGATGGAATTCATGATATTTATCTCAACATATGGAAAACTCTTTGTCAGTTTAAAAACAAAGTATTATCTTATGATGAATATGAAAATCATGTTAAGATAATAGAAGGGTTACTATGTCATATTGATTTGGAATCTCTATCAGTATATCGATATCTGAAGGCTGAAAAGTAGCAGAGAGCCCTTCAGCATTCATGCCTTAGCGCACTAAGAATATTGAGCCAGTTAATTTCCAATGCCCCATCTGGTATTCATGTCAGAGGATGGGGTGTTCATGGAGCACTACATTTCACTGTGCTCTCCAGTCAGCAAAGCCCGCCAAAAATGGTCTCATGCAATGTTATTGCCCGTGGCCAGCCACAGTCAATGGGTTTTGTTTGTAATTAAATGTTTTCCCAAGAACATGCTTCAACTAGTTCCTCTCAAAATAAAGAATATAGTGAACATGTTGTTTAATTACTCCCACATCAAGAAAACAAGAATATTGAATAGGCCTCTCATATGGAGCAATAACATCATCAAGTGATAGAAGTGTCAGGAATCATTCAACGGTCTTTTGATATGGGTGATAAAAGTGGATATCGATTGATTCATCCAGCTAATTTCCGGACTAAGGTCCGAAAGATCAGAAGAGATTTTAAGAAAGTCTCAGACATTGTAGGTAAGGAGCCACCCCATCTTTCTAGACTGGGGACTCTTTTAAACCAACCCTTGGAATCAACAAATAGGATTCGAGGAGTTGAGAAAAGAAAGCAAGAATAGCCCAAGTCCACTAGACTGGGGACCCTTTCAAATCATCAATCCCCTCATCAGCAAAAGTCGGTCTTCTCTCGATTGGGAAAGAATCCACAAGAGGAAAGAAGATCCAAATTATCAGGAGATTCTCTCCAAATTACGGTTCTCTAAGAAGTTCATGAGGGGTCAAATCAGTAAAAGGCAATGTCTCGTCAGGGGCATGGTAGAATAAAATATCACAGGAATGCTGATAGAATGGATGTGATGCATTATGCATCAATTAATGTCATTAATGAGGTTATTGTTGATCCACCAAATGAGGCACACTCAGAGGGATCATATGAAGAGGTTCCTATTCAAGAAGTTGTATGCACGGACACAAATGAAGAAGGTGTGCGTACAAAAAATCTATGGTTTA
Source organism: Viscum album (assembly GCA_963277665.1). NCBI lineage: Eukaryota > Viridiplantae > Streptophyta > Magnoliopsida > Santalales > Viscaceae > Viscum > Viscum album. The sequence goes on along the minus strand of OY728143.1, from coordinate 2,026,997,112 downwards.
CCCAAAATCTGTGTGTTGCTTCAAATAACCCACTTCCTCCTCTCCGAATGGGATCAAACAAGGTGAAGGGAAAGAAACAAGTTACATATCCTTCCTCTGGAGAAGGCCAAATGTTCTCACTAGAGAAAAGATTTGCGCAACAAGAGGAAGAAATGAAAGAATTGAGGAGGCTGAATGAAGAACTACTTTAGGGTAGTCTTCCTCCTAAGCATGCTGGAGTCACTCAGCCAAGGGTGTTTGTTGCAGTTACTGATATGGATCAAGAATATCCTCCTTTATCATTACACCCTCACAGGTCTAATCCTATAGGTCAAGTGCAACAGCAATTGGCAGTGCTGCAATCAGTTGCATTACCAGCTGCAATACCTGTCAAAACTCCAGTCATTGCACCTGCCCAAGTCCAAGTTCAACCAGATGTTTCTCAAAATTTTATAACTACCATTGAGTAATTAACAGCTCGGTTAGAGACTATGGAATGGAAGTGTACACAGGTTCAACCAGAAAAGAAATCCTACCCTGAATGGGTAGATGAAATCCCTCCCCCATCAAATTTTGGGAACCCTGTATTCCTTATTTTCAATGGATCAGGTGATCTTGAATATAATTTGATGCATTACATGTCTTGTTGAGATCCTATGATGGGAACTCCGGAGCAGCAAGAAGCAGTGAAACTCAGATGCTTCGTGCAAACCTTATAAGGGGCAGCCTTTGTCTGGTACACAGGCTTGAAATCCTGTTCAATTCCCGGATGTGAAGATTTCTGTCAATGATTTCTTCTTCAATTCATCTCAACTTTGCCAAAGACAACAGTTTTTGATCTTACAAACTATATGAAACGGGAGAATGAAAGAGTCTCTAATTTCATTGCTCGTTGGAAGGGATTAACATATTCTCTAAGCTTAGCACTCCCTCAAGAGGAACTGTAGCCAATCAGTGTGGAAAATCTGCGTGATAAATTATGCACACCATTGATCCCTTTGAAATACACAGGGGGGTTTCGAGACCTTACTCCAATCTCTCAACAGATTGAAGATTCTCTTATACAGACTAAGGCTAAATCTTTTGTAATTCCATCAGCTCCAGGAAGGAGAATGGGTAAAGCAGAAAATGCTACAGTTATGCTTAAACAAGCACCTGTACCTGCTTATAATTCAAAACCTTCATCTTCTCGAAGGGCTCCACCTCCTGAGCGCCAACAACAGAGGTCGTTTCGTCAAAATTATCAAAGATATCAAATATGAAAACAATTTGAGGATTTGAAAGGCAATGTTTACTCTTTACAAAATGAACAATTTTTTGGTTATTTCATTTCGGCTCTGGAAAATAATTTGGTTCAATTTCCAAGGCCCAAGAGGACAAAAAGGAAGGAGATAAAGACTGTCCCAACTATTTCCCGTTTTACCAGATGTTGGGGAATCCCATTCAGGAGTGTTTTATTTTCAAGGACCTCTTGAAAAATATGGTCCACTCAGGACAAGTCAAACTAAAAGGCTCTTCAGCCTAGGTACCATGTGTTACTGCTATAGTTCCAGAGGAGGAATGCGAGTGGCAAGATGTCAAAAGAAAAAATGTACAAAAATATGATGATTGGATGGTTAGAAAGATGATCAACCTAACTCATGATATTTTGCGAACAAAATTGAAGATACCAATTGTGCCTTCTGCCATAAATGTCGTAGAAAAACCAACTTCATCAGAGGGAAAATCCTCAAATAAATGGCACAATTCCAAGGAGGAAAAATCAGAAGAAGATGAGTATGTGTAAATGCCTAAGCTGTCTTTGACTATAGCAGATTTCATGCCATCTACTTCGATGCCACGGGCACCATCCCACCAAACGGCACAACATAAACAAGCTAATCAGGTCAAGTCTTCATCAAATGAAGAGTTGATTTTCAGTTATGGTAATATGATTCCATTAACAGATCTATATGGCAGTTGCAGTTTCAATTTTGATGAGCCCAAATTCCCTATATCAAATAGAGGAATCAGAGGAAGTTCCAGAGGCTCAGGATACAGGGGAAGACGTGGATATTTTAGAAACCACTATTCCAATTCTACCCCTGATAGAACTGTCTATGCAGCAGAAACTCATGGTAGAGCCCTTCAGCAAGCTCAACAAGAACAAGCATGTTCTTCCACCAATATCAAATTCAGTCTTGGAATATTTATTCTACAAGACCGGTTTAAGGTTCCATATTCTTCCTATCAACAAGTAAATGGATCTAATTAGTCTAATCTTCCAAAGCCAAGAATATTTCCAACTCCTATCCCGATACAAGATGCATCAACTTCCAAAGCATAAACTTCCCAGACACCTGCTAAACCACATGTTCTTGTTGGGAAACGAAGACATATGGATCAAAAGTATGATGTATTTAAACACATGGCCCATGTACCATCCATGTTATCAATTCTAGATGCTTTGAATCTATCAAAGGATATTCGGGTGGCACTCATCGAGGCTTTGTCAAGTCCTCAGAAGTTTGAAATTGAAATTGCTGCAGCTGAAGTCTATCACATAGAGAATAATCCTGCCGAATTCCATGCAGTGATATCTTTCACAGATGAAGATGAAGATGATGTCGTGCATGGTCATATTAAACCTTTGTACTTATCTGGAAATGTCAAGGGTGTAGAAGTCCAAAGAGCTTTCATTGATAATGGATTAGGAGTCAACCTCATGCCCATTCGTACACTTCGTCGGTTGGGCCTCACAGAATCTGATATATCTCCTTCTACCATGATGTTACAAGGATATGATAAAAATTAACAAGAACCACTAGGCGAAGTTACACTCAGAACTCAGTTTGGAGATCTTGCATCCAATTCAGATTTCATGGTTGTTGATCAAGACACATCCTTCAACATCTGGCTTGGAAGACCCTGGCTACATCAACATGCGGCTATCCCTTCATCATACCATCAGTGTCTCAAATATTTTCTCGATGGTCAAGTTGAGACATTGTATCGTGATAAGGCCCCGTTCAAGACATGTGAGTCTCAATACATTGAGGAAAAATTCTATCACATGAAGGGAAGGGAGAAATCCACAACAAAGAAGATTACCAAAGTTAATGCTCCATATGGTCTGGAGAAGAATCCATTAAATCTATTTACACATGTGAGTACAGATTATATGTTTCCTATCAGTCAAATTGAAAAGATAGTCCCAAATCAAAATACTCGTATGGAAAGATCCATAATATCAATTACGACAATCGATCCAGACAACATGGGAGAAATTGGTAACCCACGAAGCAGTGATGAAAGCCGAAATGGTGACGTCTTCATTTCATCTGCTGAAATCCAACAAGTCTATACTTCACCAATCAAGCCATAAGATGTTATAGCAACATCGGAGGTGAAAAATGATATAGGTTCTCAGTCCATCATCTCCTCTTTATTTCCCATGGAAGACCCTTCATCATCAATCGGGTCAGAAATGGAAGCTTCTTCTTCAAGATGTTCAAATTTTAACATCTCTTCTGATCATGGAAATTCTTCCTTATCATCTACTATGCAAGTAGAAACGGAAGAAATGACACATTTTTAAGAAGAGGAAGATCTCATAGTTTCTCCTCCTACATTTGAAGAGGGTATATCTACCACCATGGATGAACTCAGACAAATAAATCTCGGTACAAAAGAAGATCCATGCCCCACTTTAATCAGTGTGACCATGACTCTTGAAGAACAAGAGATGTATATTTCCTTTTTAAAGAAAAATTGAGACCTATTTGCTTGGAACAATACAGATATGCCCGGGCTTGATCCTGATGTTACTACTCATCATTTGGGTTTTCCAGAAGAACATCAAGGATTTAAGTAAGACGTGAGAAGAACACACCCAACTTATGCTTCCAAAATTGAAGCTGAAGTGGATAAGCTCATCAAAGCTAACTTCGTAAGAGAAGTTCAATATCCCAAATGGATGGCTAATATTGACCCTATAAAGAAGAAGAACGGACAAATTAGAGTTTGCATCGATTTCAGAGATCTTAATCGGCATTGACCTAAGGATGATTTCCCAGTTCCGATTACAAAACTTTTAATTGATGGAACAGTTGTCTATGAAGCACTTTCCTTCATGTATGGATATTCCGGATATAATCAAATCTGAATGGCCCCAGAAGACAAGGAATCCATAGCCTTCAGAGCCCCTCAGGGTGTGTTTTGTTACTGGGTAATTCCCTTTGTCTTAAAGAATGCAGGTGCAACATATCAGCGTGCCATGCAACGTATCTTCAAAAAAAAATTTGGGAAGTTTGTTGAATACTATTTGGATGATTTGGTGGTCAAATCCAAACAATGTTCTAATAACTTGTCTGATTTGGAAGTCATATTACGCATGCTTCGACAACATAATTTGAAGATGAACCCCTTAAAATGTGCTTTTGGGGTAGCCTTAAGAAAATATCTCGGCTTTGTTTTACGCCATAGTGGTATTGAAGTCGATCTGGAGAAGAAAATGTCAATCCTTGGTATGTCACCTCCTTGAAATTTGAACGAATTACGAGGACATCAAGGACACTTAGCCTATATTTGGCGTTTCATCGCCCATTTGGCAGGAAAAAGTTTACCCTTCAATAAATTGATGATGAAGGGAGTCACTTACCAGTGGACTGAAGAATGTCAAGAAGAATTCGATATTCTCTAGAAATACCTCTTGAGTCCACCAGTACTCTTGACACCTGTTGAAGGAAGACCACTTATCCTCTATGTGATAGCTTTAGAGTGATCATTGGGTGCCTTTATTGCTCAGAAGAATGATGCTGGGAATGAAAACATCCTCTACTACCTCAGTCAGACTATTCTTGAAGCAGAAACTTGGTATTCAAGTATTGAGTAGTGCTGCCTGAAATTAATCTTTGTAGTTCAGAAGTTGAGACACTACCTGCAACCTCACGATGTCCAATTGGTATCTCACAATAACCCTCTCAAATTCATCCTTAGTCTTCCAATGCTTACAGGATGTCTGGAAAGGTGGGAAGTTATTTTGCAGCAATTTGACATTCATTATGTGTCTCAAAAGGCAATAAAGGGCCAAGATCTGGCTGATTTCCAAGGTGAACAACCATTAGTGGAAGACACATCTTCAGATATTGAACTCCCTGATGAGGAATTATTCTCTATTCAAGAAAGTCCTCAGGCATGGGAAATGTATTTTGATGGTGCTTTCAGATGTCCAATTGGGAGGAAAATGGAAAATCCTAAATTCAATAATGATGGATTAAGAATTGTGCTCATTTCTCCTGAAAAGCCAGTGTTACCTTATTCCTTCTTATTTTGGGAAGTTAGTACCAATAATGAAGTAGAATACTAAGCTCTCATCACAGTCTTGGATTTGGCGCTTCAAGCATAAGTGAATCACTTAAAGGTGAAAGGTGATTCAGACTTGGTAATCAAAAAAAGTCAATGGGGATTAAGCCATCAAAAAAGAAGAACTAATCCCTTTGTATGATTACGTCAGAGAGTTAACGGAGGAATTCCCTTCGGAACCGAAATTTTCTTATGTCCCACGATCAAAAAATGCTCAAGCTGATGCACTGGCTCATATAGCCACAGCTCTGGCAGATCCAATCGGTATGAGAAAACCATTAGTATTACCCACCATCATGAAATTTCACCTTATGTTCGAATCAGAATAGTGGAAATTAATGAAATTAGTCCCATTAATGAACCGTATGGTCCTACTACAGGATGGATGTCACCTATCAGGGAATACCTTCAAAATGGAACACTTCCACCTAATAGAGCCGAGAAATAACAAATCTGGCGACGTGTGGTCAATTTTACTTTTTATGATAGCCCAGATCACATAGAGAAAATTCTCTACAAACATGGTTTTGATGGAGTTATCTTCAGATGCATTGATGGTAAAGAGACAATGACTATCATGAAAGAAGTGCGTGTAGGAGTCTGTGGTCCCCACCAGTCTGGACATATACTGTCTGATCAGATTTGAAGGCTTGGATACTTTTGGACTTCAATGATACATGATTGTGTTGATTTTAAAAAGATGTGTCATTCATTCCAATTACATTCCAACTTCATTCATCAACCTCCAGAGTTTCTTCATACAGCTAAATACTTGTGGCCATTTTATACATGGGGAATGGATGTGGTGGGACCTTACCCTTCAGCAACGACCAAGCAGTTTAAGTATATTCTTACTACTACTAATTTCTTTTCCAAATTGGAAGAGGCAATACCTCTTAAGGAAGTCGGTTCTAAATGCGTTGTTAGCTTCATCAATTCTAACATCATCACCAGATTTGGTGTCCCTCATACCATATTGACAGACAATGGAACCAACTTCTGTTCATCCGAGGTGAAGAAGTTGTATCAAGAATACAACATTAAATCCTTCCATTCATCTCGTTATCATGCAGCGTCCATTGGCCAGATAGAAGCCTTCAATAAGACTCTTTCAAATATACTTCAAAATATGGTGGATAAAGATAAGAAATCATGGACTGATAAACTCTTTCATGCTTTATGGGCTTATCGGACTACCACCCGCACTACAATGCGGTCAACTCCATATTCACTGGTATATAGAATGGAAGCCATCTTTCCCATTGAAGTTCAACTACCCTCGCTCAGAGTAGACATTTGTGATCAGTCATCTACAGATGAACAACCTCAAAAGCAATTGAATGAATTGGAATGGTTAGATGAGAAAATATTGTGCACACTGCACCACATGGATGCTTATCAGAATCGAGTATCATGAGATTTAAATAAAAAAGTTCGTCTTTATTCATTCATTCAGGGAGAACTGGTATTAGTTCTTAGAAATCCAATGATACTAGGAAAGAAACCTACCAAGCTTGAACCAATGTGGGAAGGACCTTATTCAATACATAAGGTCTACTCCAATGGAGCATATTCATTAATCTCGATGGATAGAGGACTCATCACTACTCCAACCAATGCCAGATTTCTGAATAAATATTTCGTATAAACACAAAATATATCATTAATGTTCCAGTATGACCTTAAACTGCACCAACGTCCAACATGACATTATACTACACCATCCACGGTCAATGAATACGACCTTAAAATATCTGCACGTCCATTACGTCCAGCATGAAGTTAAACTGCACCATCAATGGTCAATGCATATGACCTTAAACTATTCGCACCTTCGTCCAACATGACGTTAAACTGTGTCCCCCTTCATCGTCCTTGCTATATGACGTTAAACTATATAGAAGTCCCTTATGTCCAGCAAGACGTTAAACTGCATAACCAACGATCCATGCAGATGACCGTATACTATTGGCACTTACGTCCAACATGACGCTAAACTATGAAAAAGTCCCCAGTACGTCCAACATGACGTTAAATGGTGTACTCTTTTGTCATCACTGCATGACATTAAACTGCACCGTCCTCTTTTTGTCCAACGTGACATTAAAACTGTATTGTCCCCATCGTCCTAATTACATGATGCTAAATTGTGCAACACCAATAGTCCTAACTGCAAGACCTTAAAACTGTGTAGTCCCTTTATATGTCTTACATGAAATTAAACTGTGAATCGTTAGGGTTGTTGCAACCTCTTGTATCTCACATTGAGTATGACTCATGTGAGCTTAGAGAAAACATCAACCATAACACTCTCTATGGGATACTGACCATGTGTAAGTCCCAACACTATGTTTTTGGTCATTTTCCCCAAGGAAAACTTGATCAGTAATTCATTCTTTAATTGAACAACGCGGAATTTGATCCTTTCCTTCTAGGCTGGGTATGTAGGCAACCTCCCAAGGTTCAATCCCCAAACTAATCTCTTCACATCGGTTCACCTCCATCTCATACGATGTTGATTCGTGAAACCGTCCTTAGAATAAAAATCTTTACATTGGTTCTCTTTTTTCCTTGCTATACGTTGTTAAACTATACAACACTTTTTTCCAGTATGACAATAAACTGCAATATTCATTGATACCCTCACCTGAGAGGGAATCATTATTTACATTGATTTTCAATCATGTTTCATTTCAAAGAATACGTGCATACATGGCAATACCTAAACCTTTTATCTTGGGTTAAACCATCATTTCACTAAAATCCCCTTTCACCATTCACATGTATGAACCTAATTTGAACAGAGTGTAGTTCTAGAACTATGTGGTCTTGATTCCCATTCTTATGGGATACGTAGGAACGTTCGAGTGTCCCTCGAATCTCGTCCTAAGTCTTTTGGGCCTAACCCCAATTTCCTCTTTCAGCCCCCTGGCTGAAAAGTCCCCATGAAAACATACACTATGTATTTCTTATAATTGTCCAAGATCTATGACCCTAAACTAAGATCTCCAATCCTTTTGTCCCACATGACATTAAACTGTAGTTCAAGAACTACGTATGGCTTGATTCCCATTCTTATGGGATACGTAGTGAAGTCCAACATTTCTATTCAGGACTCTGCCACAACATGATTATGGTTAGCATTGATCTGTGTATCTCTAAATACATTGGACAATACCCATAATTATGTGTCATAATCCTAACCTTAAATATTTTCAGATCTTCATTACCCTTTTCATAACTTCTAATCACAAAAGGCCTGAAATTCTGAGAGTTCTTTTGCCTGACCATGTAGCACGTGCCGTTAGGCGGCCTTGCATAAATAGTCTACATAACGGACCTGTCAGCCAAAAGATGCTATTATTTGACTATGAAGTCAATGCCCTTAGGTGGCCCAGCATAATTCAACCCCCTAATGGTTTTTTTAAATAGTGTTAACTTCATTATTTGGAGGAAAACATCTTTTGTCTTTATTTGTCTTGATAATATGAAGGGATCCGCAAAAATAGTCATCCTTAACATATTTGTCCCATATCATTTTTCATGATCTGAAATTATTCAAGTCTATGGTTTATATTCTACTTCCCTACGTTCGGGTTAGACCTTCATAGGAGTGATATTCATCTAGTTCTTTGATAATCTTGTTTGGAAATATCTTCTCCATATTCAAGTACCTCTTTCCATATAGCAAACTCTATACATTGGAAAATTTCCATCTCCATAAACTTTCACTGGCTTTTTAGCACTAGGAAAGTAAATTTTTTAGAGTTCTTTTTACTGACTATGCAGCACGTTCCCTTAGGTGTCCTTGCATAAGTAGTCTACATAACGGACCTGTCAGCCAAAAGATTCTATTTATTTGACTATGCAGCCAATGCCCTTAGGTGGCCCGACATAATTCAACCCCCTAACGGGTTTGTTAAATAATGGTAACTTCATTCTTGGAAACTACTTCTTCTACTTCCTTTTAGATCTTTTTCATATCATTCCTCAAATTCAAATATTCTTAAGTCATATTTTACATATTTTCCCTCATACTTGAGTATGGTAATATGTTTTAAGATAAATTTTCATGGAATTGAGTCAATTTTAATCCATTTCGGTCAAATCTATTTCGACCTTAAACATTATCCTCTTTATGTCCGACGTGCATGACATTAAACATCCTAAAAAAGAAAAATTAACTCTGAATAAAAGTCAAGTTTCAGCACACTAAACATATATTTTGTATGATTTAGGTAATATCGAGCAATTAAGAGATTCAAAGTTTGTAGGGTTATTTATATTAATCCTAGTAAAAATTAAACTATGCTCACTAGGCCCATTGGCTTAGGTAAGGTAGCATGAAAATAGGTGCAGAAATGATTAAAGGTAAAAAAGATCTTCATTTGATGAACAAGAATTAGAAGAACATCCACAAATTGGAGTCTCTTCTCTTTTTCAAGAAATTACAAAAGGTTGTCGACATAAGTCTTCACTTGATGAACCACATCCTGAGTTTCATTAGAAGCTACTTGAAGCTCATACACTCGACCAACTTCACTCTTTTCAGCCTGATGGAGTGCTTTCTTGGCATCCACAATGGTCTTCATACCATTCATTTGAGCTCCCTCCAGTGAATTGTTGAGTTGTTCAAGTTCCCCAGTAACAACATCTAATTGTTGTTGAAGGTGCATCATCTGGACGACATTTTCTTTGATCTTATGTTTCGGCTACTTCATCATGGCACCATAGTCAGCCTCAGCTCAGGATACCGCAGCCTCAAATTCGCTGATGTTGACTGACAGTTTCACCCTGGTCAGATCTTCGCGACACTTTTTCTCCTGCTCCCTCTTGAAGATGACTTGTTTCACCGTGGTATGGATCTATTGGTATTGAAAACCGCCAAGTCCTAGCATGACGAACTGGGATGAAAATCAAAGGATCTTCAATGATATCTCTTCTAAATGCTTCTCGGATATGATTTTTCATATGTTGTTCCATGGATTGCATCGTTAAAAGATGAGCGCCTTAATCACCTCTGGGTCTGATTCAACATCATCATCATAGGGGGGCATGTAATCTGGGATTAATGCACTTAAGGAAGAGCCCTATTTTTCTCCTTCCCCCTGAACCTGGTTGCTTCACCTTCTATTACTATTTGGGTGGAGGTTGAGACTTCACCTCCAGTTCTAGCCATTAAAGTTGATATCCCTGTTAGATCAATTAAAAGTATGGTTAGTTTCATAGAATAATGGATATTGGTTTTCTATCTTGAAAACTTAGTCCAATCATTACCTTACAGTAGATCAATAGCTTGAGAAGACTCCTCCCCATCTTTCCCTGTTTCAACAAGATCTTCAAGATGGGTCTCATGAGGGTTTACTCATTTTAACTCCACTTGAGATAATGTTTCTGCAATAGTAGGGTTGACATCAATGTCCACACCCTCTTCAGGCATTGGCAGTTCAACATCTTCTTGGGATGGAACTGCATATTATTTTCAGTCATGATTAGAAGTGTAAATTATAAGAAAATTTACTGGATGACAGATAACACTCACACCCAAGGTCTTCTAAATCACATGATAACTTCTCATGATCATAAAATTCTTTGAAATACATGCCACGATTCATCATTTCATCCAATGATATTTCAGAATCCGGGTTAGTCTCACCAGTGGGAGCATTTGATGTGTCCTCTTGGTGACCCTCATTCTTGTGGCCCCTGACCCTGGACAGCTTCTTCAGGAAGGATGGTAGATTCAATTGCTGTGGCCGCCAATGATTCTGGTGCAGGTTCTTCTCTACTTGTAACAGTATCAGGAGCAGTACTAGGAACAAATGTTGGATCTTTTCTAGAAGCATCCAAGTCATCCTGAATTTGCATTTGTTCCACAACACCCTTTGTGGTCCTTAAAGGAGGATCAGTCCTTTCCCTCAGAGGGGAAATTAAAGAAGCCCCTTCAATCCCAAGGAAAGTGAGAAATATTTTTCATGGTTTAAAATTCATGATTATCTGAAATAATTACCACTACTAATAAAGCGTTTAGCAGTGGACTGCCTCCTTCGTCGCCTTTGTCATTTTGGATTTTTGGGAGTGTCAGCAGTCTCCCTTATTGGCACTTGAATTGGGGAATGGAAGGCCATGTCCATATCCTCATTCATGGCCTACTGTCCAGGAGATATCTCACACGGTTCGCGAGGAGATTCAGTAGCATCCCCGATGGAAGTACCACAAGGGCTATACTGAGGCGAAGGAACCTCAGTAGTTTTTGAAAGCTGGAAGATGAAGAAAACAATTTCCTTGAATAACAAAGCTTCGACTGAAATCAAGTTTCAAAGAAAATAAAGAAAGAAAATTTACATCATCAGGAGCCACATAATCATGCCACTCCTCATCATTGGCGCCGTGATCCATCATTTCATTCACCTGCTAGGTGATAGGGATAGAATCTTCGGTGGCATATATGTAGGCCTTAAACTCTTTGACATAGGCTCTTACTTCATCAAGGTTATCCTTGAAATGAATATTTACAGGAGCATGATGAGTCCCTATTCTAGGAAGACGTAACCCTTCACATAGCTCTAGCCAGATAGTTTTAGTATCGTAGTATACATCCCGCCATGCCTGGATAGCCTCTAGTCATAGATATGCAGGTCTACTAGAAGGCTGTGAATAGGATCCTACGGCCATGGATTTTAATTTCATTCTAGCTCATGAAACTATAAAAAGATAATGAAAACTTGTCAGTCTATAAAGTCACTTGCAATTAAAATTGCCTCAATAAAGTAACTCACCATGAGTTGATGGAGTGGATCTCTTGATTCTGAAATGAGGATTATATACGGCACATGGCCGCTTTGAAACATGTTGTATCTCCTGAGAATCTGATGAATCAGCCTTGGTAGAAGAACTCGGTGAACCAACTTCAGGAGTGGAGGAATCACCTGCCACCTGAATTGTTTCTTTCTCAATGGTTCTCTTCTTATTCCCAACCCAATAAACAGGTTTATTCAATATGGCCTCAGGATATGACGCTATCCAGTTTTCAGCATACCATATGGTCAAATTGCTTACCGCTTTAGTATCTGGTAAGTCATAGACTTCCCCAGTCCTTTCCATAGCCATTAGCAACCATAGTTGTCGAGAAACCATTGGATGCTGCTCTAATATGACGTTCACTGTAAGAGATACAATAGTCGTTTTTAGACTCATGAATTGGAATGCAAATCGATATCGATCATACGCCTCACATATAATTTCCCCATGAATTCTGGTGGCCAACACACCATCTCTACAGGACATCATATAAGACCTCTGTTCCAAGTTGGCTGATCCATCACCAACAAATCGCCCTGTCGGAGGATTTCCATAGGGAAATAAGTGGAATTCCTTATGCATACCCATCCTTGGCCTAATATCATATGAATTGAGGGAAAAAGGGAAAATTTCAGAGAAGGCCTGAACAGACGGCCTGAAAGTACTTCCGGTAATCTGTATTCCGTTATGAACAGCATATGCCCGAAAGTGAGTGACGATCCATCCCTATAAAACATGGAATAGTACCACTAATCTCAAAGGAGATTTACCCATATAGACATGGAGTATGCTCCTGTGAATCTTTATCAAAACCGGGGTAGCCAACCCCACCATCTTCCTCTCAGCCAACTTGGCTGCGATAAAAAAGGTCCCTGGCCTAACGCCTCCCTTCGAATCTCTAATGGGCAAGAGATAGACACTGAGCCATAAAGATAAAAAGCCTTCCAGACGAGTCTTCTCTGGGATTTTATAATTCACATCATACCCCCATTTCTCAAACTCTCTTGCTTCCAGAGTCGTCCAGAATGTTCTAGGAACACCTCTCTTATCTGATCTAGGGAAGCTAGTAGGACGAGTACAGGTGGGCCCATTTTCCCTCTTCTTCTTGAGAAAAACATCCATCCATTACTCTGTATGAATTTCCCTTCTAGAATGAGACTTTGATGTCTTTTAGATTTTGAGTTTATGATAAATCTTCAATAACTCTCGAACAAAATTCAGAGTCTTCTCCGGATCATTCAAAGTTGCCTTTGGAGGGATGCATTCTTCATACATATCACCCAAAATTGGAACCCCTGAGATCTTGTAGACATCCCAAAAACTAATTCCTACTTCTCCATGGGTCAGATGGAAGGAATTCGTTTCTGGGCTCCAGCGGCTAAGCAACTACGATGAAAAATTATCATTCCTATAAACATACGTCTGCACAACCCAGACGGCTTCATAAATTGAAACTCCCTTCAGATCCTCTACAAACTCTTCACAAGTTTGTCGCAAAAAATAAGCCCACATCCATGTTGTCTTCACTCCTCCTCCAGAACGTAATTCCCATTTCTCCTTCCAGCCTTTGGATTGATCCATCTAAGAATTTCGAATGATTGAGGGATAACAATGTGGTTGCAGCTCAGGTTTGTAAAGTTTCACATCTGGTGAACAAGATCTATGATGCATTATATAGGCTTTCTTTACTATTCCATCATTAGAAAATGTTCTTGCAATTGAGACATTCGCTGATGAAAAGTTGGTATAAGACTGAAACCAGGAAGGCGGGAGATAGTTCATTGCCTCTGGAATATTGACATCTTGCAGATGACCACGACCATACAGAGGTAGATAGATGCTGTGTGGGAAATCACGATGATATTTCTTCAGATACTTAACCATGTCTGGAAGAGTGCTTTCATAGATGGAATAGTAATCATAGCCAATGATGTCCGTCATCTAATCAATTCTTTTTCTCACCAGTTCATTGGCCATTCCAATTCTCTTTGGAGCCATTTGATCTGCACACAAGTTGAATAATTAACTCTTAAAGTATGTTAATTTTTCATAAAATTTGTGAAGGATTTGAAGAAATTGGCTAAGTAATTAAGGCACGCAAGTCCCAAAGTTGGAATGCAAGTCTCCTTTGGTCGCGCAAGTATTGGGTGCACAGGTTTCACCGCACAAGTCTAAATACCTTAATAGCAGCGGGACATAAGAAACAAAAGCGTGACGCAAGAAGCGAGGACAAGCGAGAGCCGAGAATCAACCTGCATGCCAAGAGCAATGAACGAGCAAGATCCGGGTGCTTTGCGCGAAGTGAGGCCCTCTATTTATAGACAAGGTCGTACCCCTGTTTACCAGACCCTGGGCACCTGACCCTGCACACCCGAAACTCATTTGCGTGCCATACCTTGTGCGCCCAAATTTCCTTTGGATTCTCGATTTACTCAGAGTAAAATCCTCATTTCATTTGGATCCAACTCTAAGGGGGGAATTTTGTTGATGCTCCTTTAGTCACAGAGTCTAAAGATTGGAAAAGGGGAATATCATATCTCAAAGTGATTCAACCTTTGGACAAATATCAAAAATTGACAAAGGAAGGAATAAGAAGAACAGTGTGCATGGGTCGCGCAAGTTCTACAATGGTCGCGCACGTAAACTTGTGTGACACAATTGGTCGTGCAAGTCACCTACGCGCCCAAAGTGATAACCTCCCGGGGTCTTCTCCAGCCTATAAATACCCCTGTTGGGCCCCCCATTTGAGAGAGGAATTTTTCCAGAATTCGGATATAGAGCTCTGAATACCCAAGTCTCTTCTTCAGGTCTTCTTAACACATCTAAGGTATTTCTTTACCTAGAATGGACGGTCTAAACAAGAGGAGTAGGGTCTAAGTGTTAGAATTCACTAACACTTGCCCGCCTAAGTAGTTTAACCTTAAGGGAAATAGACACACTTGCATGCCACCCTACTTCTTCACCATAACTTGTGTTCCATCTTCTGAAAAGGATCTTGGGATAATTCTAAAGGATTTGATCAAGGATCTCCCAAATATTACTCTAAGGGATGAAAATCGTGCAAGTAACCATGTGCCGCGTAGGTATACCTGTGCGACCAGGACTTGCATGCCCACGCAGTACCTGTGCGCCTGCCAGGACTTGCGCACCCCTATCTTTTTGGGTGTATTTCTTGGCCATTTCACCCCTCTTATGCCATCCCACCTCTCTTATTCAAGATTCAGTCTTCAAGACACTCTTCAAAGCCATTTATGGCATGTTTTCTTGATTGACTTTCTTATCTAAAAGGAATTCCGTGGAACATCTCTCAAAACCTAGTGATTTACACATCATTATGTCACTAAAGATTGAGATTTCATTTTTTCAACCTCATCCTTTAAGATAATAGAACCCCCTAATTTGGGCCTCCATTTCAAGAGTATGTCCCAGTCATAATTCCCATTAATTTTGTACATCCTCTTTAGGTGTAAGCCCCATGTCCCATAATCTGGGCATCTTTTTCAGGAGTAATCCCCAATCATAAAAGTCCCAAATATGGGCATCCTCCTTAGTAGTAAACCCACCCATAATTCTCTTAACCTTGGCATCCTTTTCAAGAGTAAGCTCCAGTCTTAAATATGGGCATCTTCTTCAGGAGTAAGCCCCAAGTCCCTTAATTTTTCAAGTCCCTTAACCTGGGCCTTCTTCTAAGGAGTAAGCCACAACCTTAATCTCTCTTAACCAGTCTTAATTTCCTTTTGATCTGGGATTCCTTCATAGGAGTAAAACCCAATCATAAGTCCCCTTATAACGTGGGAATCATCATTAGGAGTAATTCCCATGATTAGAGTATCCAAATCTCTATAAAGCACATATATCTTTATGGACCCTATTCCTAGATTTCTTCTCTGAAGTAAATCTTAATCCTCATCTATTTGGGCAGTCATACACACATAATCCCCACATCATTGCATCTTTCATGGCAAAATTGTCTGGTTTCACCAATACCTCTTGTTTCTCACACCGAGCATGACTCACGTGAGCTTAGAGTGTAAAAGTAATCATGAAATATTTTCTTGGAGCCACCAATAATGCATAAACATCATACTCCCTTACTTGAACTACGTGGGTTCTGATTCCTTTTCCAAAACAAAGGATATGTAGGCAGCCCATCTGCGGCTATGATCCCAACTCTAAAATAATCCATGTCCTTTTGAATGACAATAAACTTCATGTGCCCCACTGAGTGGCTTTAAAACCAGTATGGTCATCATAATGACAAAGAGACTTTTATGTATTGAAGGATACCATTGTCTAAGAATCTCTAAAAAATACAGATGGTTCTCTATCGATAAATAACCTCGAATACATATAAAATATTTTCTAAATTTCCTACATATTAATCATTGATTTTCAGATCTAAAGGAAACCTCATTTTATTCTAGGTAATGTAATAAGGATTCACGAACATAACTTAAATCTATAAAGAGAGTCCCACAGTACACAATAATTCCCCTAAAAAAGGTGTGATGAGTCCGACCTCCCATCCTCTCGACCAATGCAAATTTTTAAGCCTCATAAGTCCACAACTAATGAGTGCCTACCTTTGGAAAGTAGGTTCAAATGGATATGGAATCATTTGATGTTTCCGGTTCTACAAACAAACCCGTTTGAAACTGCTTGGAATGTTTGAAACATAAATCAATGATATCATCCCCAATTCCAGATGGAAACAAGTGCAGAAGAGCAAAAACATATGCGTGACTTCTTTGGGTCTCTCAGGATTGTCCTTTGTTCCAAATTGTAATTTTCTATTTTATAAAGATGACCATATATGGACACTATCAGAATTAATTTCTAATATCATTAAATTGATATATGTGATAGAAATTCATATTAAATTTAGTGTATATAACAAACCTAAAATTGTATTTTAAAAAAAAATCAATTTTATGTACCCTTCTAAATTTATTATGAATCATTGCCTTGTAAAAAAAATATAATAAGAATGTTTAAAAAATTTATTAAATAAATAATCTAAACATTTCATCAAAATTATTCATCTACAGTAGTTGACTTATTTTATTAAGATTAAAACATAGTGCACAGTTACATTTTTTTAAAAAAAAAATAGGTTTTTTACATTATATTTATTTTTTAGTGTAATAAATTTTTGACCAAATAATTGATTTTCAATATGTAAAAAGATGATATCTCAAAATTTAATTAGTCAAATTCATATCCACCAATTCAATGTATTAGCCATAATAGTAACTTTTTATAATAATATTTCAAAATTAATTCAATTTTATTTTAAATTCATTATGGAGTTTGAATATCTCTATCTAAAAGGAAATGGCCTTGGTGCTTGGAAAATCATATCAATACCCTATGATAAATCATTTTTGTTGATGTATGAAATTTCATATAGGTTAGTTCATTAGAAAAATGGTATCATAATCATGGTTCTTTGGAGGGATCCTAGGATTCTTGAGTATCATTATTTTCTATTTAGGGACCACTTTGAAGAAAGAGGATTGAAAATGATAAAGAATGAGTGGTAATGGTGATGTATATCTAGAAATATATTTATTTTACCATTCTTTAGTCTACTAGGGGAATTTTGTTGTTGAATTATGATTTCATGTATTTTTTAGTTGAGTTTAGTGGGTCTAAAATCGAATTGATATTATTTTGTTAACCTTTAAATATATTATTGATTTTAGGGGTTTTTTGGTATTTGGTTGAAAATAGAGGAGAATATGAGATGAATTTTTTTTCTAAAAAGTCTCGGAAAACTATTTAGTAGTTTTTAATTTCGCAGTTTTCACCTTCAATAAGCCTATGGAAGGGTTGGTGAAAGGTTTCCCAGATCGTATGATGTATCCAGGGGAAATTTTTCTTGTTCATAAATGGAGTTTATTTGAGTCCTATATAATTTTATTATAACCTAAATTATCTTATAGATGTTATAATTAGCCTAAAAATGGTTTTGCTGCTATTTGGAAGTTGTATTTATGGACATTTGTGATGGTATTTTAGTGCATTATTGATTCTCGGTTTTAATGCATTGTTTTAAGAAATTTGGGAAATTTTGAAATTCTTAATATCATATTTTTGAATTAAAGGGATGTTGTAAAAAGGGAAAATATCTTTGGATTCCATGAAATGTTTTTTTATTTGGGATTTATTATTTTTGTAATTTGGAATTTTTTAATGTAACGAAATGTGATCTGTTTTAAATTTATTTATCGGGGTGTTCCCAAATGTGGTTGATTTTGAAATGAAATTTTAAAAGTAGGTAGGTTTGAAAATTTAGTTTTTGGTAAAATACTTGAATCTTAGAAGATGTGGGTTTTATGAAATAAAGTTATTTTGTATTTATGTTCCACACAAGATGGAATTATTTTTAAAATAGGGTCTTCATGTTTTTAAATGTATGACATTGTGGAGATTGTTTTCAATTTGTTTTGATGATTTGTTTTATATTTGAATGATGTTTTTCGTTTCATTGTGTGATGAAATCCCCATTTTAAATGTTAACATATTATTTTGGGGTATCATACCTATTTTATTATGGAATTATCTTGATTGGGTATTATGTAATGAATTGTTGTTGTTCTTGTATTAAGTAAATTGTAGTTTCCTTCTAGAATATTCCAATGTGGTGGTAGAACACTTTTCTTTTAGGATGATCATTTTTGCATATCCTCCTATATATTGGAAGGGATTTCTTATGTTCATGAATCACGAGGACTCTGAGTGGAGTTTCAGACATGGAACCTTATTTACTCTATATAACAACCTGGTTTATCAATCAGGCACAAATCGATTTTAATTTTATCTAATTATTTATAATGGTCATGATATGGATTAATTATGAGGTTATAAGTGTTTTTTGGGGTGTTTGAGACACATGGAATGCATGGATCCTAGTCCGATGGAGAAAATAACATGGTATCACGGTAAGTAGATACCTTTCACCCCAACCCACATAGTCTATACTAACTGTGAGAGGATAAATAGTGGGGTGAATATGGGAACATGGTTTTTACTAACTATGCTATAGGGTGCAGACCAATATAAAATCTCTATAGTCTTTAAAAGATCCTTATCATGTGGTTGGCACACAATTTGGAAAACTATGCAGAAAAACCATAAGACACTTTTTTTATGAAAAAGTACCATTTTTTCAGTAATGATATTATATATATAACCCTCCTCTCATTTATTCTAAAGTAGACAATAAAGGCATTCTTCTCCCATTTTGAGCTCCCAAGTCCCTCTTGATATATTTTGATCACATTCGTCTATCTAAATTCCGATTCAAGAACCATTTGACTCATTAGATATATGTCAGTAATAACCTCATTCCTTTTTCACTGTCCTTTATTTATCTTCTTCTCAATAGAGTTATTAATGTGCAAGATCATATGTACTATTTTTATGGTGTATATTTTATTTCTAGTTTTTTTCAATCCGTGTAATTCTAAATTTCAAAACTGAATGAGGAGATTTGTAACAATATTATGTAAGTGGTTTATAAATTATCCATCATGTTTTAATGTTTTATAACATGATTCATTGTTTTGTATGCTGGTTTCACATTAAATTTCCTTAAATTTCGTCTTCTTTTTATTTAATTCCTTTTTAGAACCCAAATAATGTCTATGTCTACAACCATGGAGTGATCTAACCCTTTGGTTGTTCCCTCAATATGACTACTGGTCCTTTTTGGATCTGTTCCCAAAGATCCTATTGAATTCTATGGTTTTAATTACAATTAATGATAATAGAAATAGTAAATTGATAAATGTTGGGTTGTTCCATGGCTAACACCCATATCATATAATGAATTAATTTGATTAGAGGTGATTGGTAATCCCACATCACCTAATTAAATGGAAATGGTCATGACCTTGTCATTGTTAAATGTAAATGAGATATAGATTATACCTTGACTCATATATTGGTAAATGGTTTTTTATCAATGATATTACATAAATTAATGATGAACCTTAAAAAAATATTAAATTTTCATGAAGACCATTGTAAATTATAATGAATGGAGATGATGACCCTTAAGAGTAATTATACATAATGGGCACGGCGTCCCTCCATCGTTATATCAAATGTGCATGATAACCACAATAATTACATTAAATGGTCTTATTGACCTTGAACATGCTATATTAATATGAGCATTATGGTTGTCATATAAATATGATACTATACGGGAATGGAGTCCCTTGTGATGATATACGTGCTTGACTTCCCTTGTGATTCTATATGGTCATTAAGACCATTTTTATACTATACCGACATTCTTTCCCTTGTGATACTATATTTTCATGGTTTCCCTTATTGTGATACGAGCATGGTGACCCTCATATATACATGATACTAGGCATGGAATACCTATTATGTTATTCTACTAATGGATTCCATATTCTTTGATACTATTCATGGCATCCCGTTTAATACGGTGATACATGTAATGGAATCCATCATTAATGTGATAAAAGGAATTGAGTCCCCTGATTCATGGTCAGAGTTATTATTGCATGGACAAAAGAATTTACTGATAGCCTGGTTTTCTTTAGTGACCAAAAATAAACCATATTCATTTATTATTCCTACATTTTGTTATAATATCTACACACAAGAACTTTTTACACTCAGATTGGATATTTAGAGACTCATCTTATGGTTCCCTACTGATACAAATCTGACACCCTATTTGGGACACAATTGGAACCATTGTAAACTATATTCTAGAAGGAGTAGACAAGATGAATCATCCGCTTATGTATTTGTGACATGCTACAATGTCCTTGGATAGATCTTGTAGTAGATGACCAGGCTGGAGCATGTGATGCTACAATATATTTTTCCACTTTTGGATTATTTTTATATAGCATGTATAGTAATGTTGAATTCTAATTTTTTCCATGTTTTCATGCATTATAGATACATAATATATATTATCATCCATTATATACATTTCAACTTACTACATTTTATTATTACTCAACTCAAGGTTATTCGTGTCTGTTCTAATGCTTATTCAATATTAAACTTCTTCTGCAATTTAAATTTTTTATTTACCACTAGGTTACTCATGTAATAAGAGAATAGTCAGTCCATGGATACACCCAAATTCCATGATTCTATTTTAAATCCTATAGGGTTTGGAGAGATTCACATGTGGCCATCTGTCCCACTCGGCTCGGGGGACTTCTGATTAGAACACATGTCTGAGATGTCAAAAAATAGTGTCGGAGACATTCATTTTTTTTATTTTCTTTTTTGACTATTTAGATAAGAGATTAAAAAGGTTATTTAGTTTGGTAATGACCAATTTATAGGATTAACTAACCCATGAACATATAAAACAAAAATTTCCTTTAATTGAAATTTAAATTATCTAATTTTTCCTATTATGTATTATTTGATTCCATAATTGGGGGATGCACATGAATAGTGAAATTAACATTGATATAATAAAGGTTTCTCTTTTATCATTTCCATGATGAGATGATGGAATGTTAGCATTGTGCATGAATCACATTAGACACCTTTTATGGAAGTTATATGCCATGCATATGCCATGACATATATGAGAAATGGGTTTCTTGAATCATCATTTATTTCCATGAGTGCATTGATAGATATAACAAGAATTTTTGTTGGATAACAATTCATTATGTGAATTAAAAAAACATATTTTGTACATATAGTGTCTTATATAAACTAAAATTTGTTTCTAGTATAGGATTTAGTATACACCCTAAGCAGTCATCTACGACACATTGAGTCATGGATAATGGGTCGCATGGACTAGAATGTGTTATGGTATAAATTTACTGGAAACCACAATTCATTTAATAATGGGTATGACTCCTTATATATTTGAAGTGGTGAAATATTTTGTTCAAAAATGTGAATTTAAATGTAAATTTTAAATTAAAATAAAATTTTTCTTGAGAAACATATAACACAAACTAGTTAGAGAATTAGTAATGAGTAGTGGTTAGCGTCTTTGTTGTTCTATATAAAAGTTTATATCACCCATATGTGACTCCTTAAGCAGGAATATGTGTGAGATAATGAAATAGAAAGGATTTTTAAATTTTATGACTATGTATCTTTTACTTATTCTATTATAAAATTTTTTCTCAGGTGTTTGTTTCACAATTATAAACAAACTCTCCCACATTTTCCCTCGTTCATATGCTTGGTGGGTAGTGATAACCATGCCCTAGAGTTGGTAGACCCTGAGCCAATATTTATATCTATATTAGTTCCTCTCACAGAACCTCTTCTTGATCCTAACATCCGATACAATTCCTTATTTTGAGAAGACTTATGCAGCTTATGCAGACATAACGAGGAGTTGCATAATATTCCATTTATTTGAGAGAGTTGACATGGGAGTTCTAGCAGGACCATCAACCCACATTTTTGGGGGATGGAAGTCCATACGATGGAAAGTTATGGATACTGATTGTTATGTCTATATTTGAGCATCCAGAGACTTCTCCTTAGAGGAGAGTAAATCTAACTACTTATATAATGAGATGATACACAAAATGATGGTGCAATATTCTAATGTAGGATGGTCAATATCATGAAGTAATCTTGATGGATTCCAGATGAAATTATTTGATTACATTATTCCATAAACCATGAGGGCTAATTATTCTAGGGATTTTATGAACATATAGTTGGGTTCGATGACAGAAGTGGACTATTCGAATCCTTTTTAATAGATTCTATGCTTTACATATATCAACAATGATGTTTAGCTAGTGAAATAAAGACGATGTGAGCATGTTCTAAGGAATCCTATTAATTCTCAGGTTAATGTTTTCCAATTTACTACAATATATTAAACAGTGAAAAAATTTCTTAAAAGTGAGTGTAACATGAGGGAAGTAGATGGCATGAGCCGACGCAGTTCAGAGCCCATACAGAGTAGTGGTCGTACTAGAGGTTGTAGAGACATTGAGACTGTGTGTTTGAGTAGTGGAATCTTGTTGAATCCCATCAAGAGATATGTGGGATGTCATTAATGTGATAATATTGGGCATAAGAGGTCATAGTTTCCCACAGATTCTATCATTTTCGGGGTCCATGGTAGATTAAGGAATCATCAACAACTCAATAGGATTATCCAAATTGATCTGAGTGGATGAGGATCCATTCTAGATCAACCATTAGGAATATGTTCAATAACACCTCACCAATCATGTAGCAGAAAGTACAGGTATAGGAGGATGATGTGGATGTGGTAGCAAGTCATTAGTGATACAACACTAGTTGATAAAATCTTCTCTATGTAATCAGGTTTTAGTATAGGGTTATGGATCTAGCCATATCTGTTCAATGAAGCTAAAAATAGAAGAGTAAAATATTATTCCATCCACAATTCAATGTAATATTATTGAAGACACTACTATAGATTCTTCTTATTTGATATAGGTGCATCATATTTACTCATAATTGGGTCTATTTTTGAAGTCCCTCAGTTTCATGTTGATTACTATTGTGGCTTGATGATGCTGGATACACCTTTGGGAATCTGATCAAATAGAATATGTTAGTGAAAATACAATCCTTTTGAGATAGGAATACATCAGTATTTATGAAACATATTCTTCCTCAAAATTAATGGCCTGGGCATCATTCTTAGGATAGATGGGTTATTTCCCTATCTTTCCTATTTTGATTGTTATCACAGGAGGGTGTCATTTATATCATAAGAGGGAGATATTTATATTTATAAGAGAATGTGGGATATCCAAAATTGTAGAGATGGACTATAACATCTCATGCTGGATGAGTAACTGACCATATTGATAGCCTTTACATGAAGGATCATGGACTACATCAGTCTAAGTTCCCACTTGTAGATGATTGATTCACAGATGTTTTCCCTATGTAATTTCTATGAAAATATCTTGAGAGATTGGTAGAATTTATCATCAATATAGGGCACAAAGTTGTACATGTATCCATTCCTACTTACAAGATGGATACTACTAAGTTGGAGTAACTCAAAAAGAAGCAAGAGGATTTATAAAAAATGGTTTTATACATTCTAATACCACTCCATGGGTTTTTTTCTCCTTTTTCCCTAGATGGAGGATGAAACGCTCAGGAATTGCATAGATTATAGGAAGATTAATAAACTTATAGGAAAAACCAACAACCTTTTCATTATATATATGATATTTATATCCATGTATGAGGGGTGGGGTTATTCTTGATGATTGAACTAAGATCATGATATCATCATTTTTGATATAGATATTTAGATGTTCCATATACAGATTTCTTCATCCATTACAACATATATGAGTATCTCATGATTCTATTCAGTTTTATGAATACAATGTCCATATACATTGATTTAATAAATATTGTTCTCTATCCCAGTATTGAATCCTTTCTCTTTGTATTCATAGATAACATCATGGTGTATTATCATACCTAGAGACACCATTCCACCCATCTATAGTTCATTTTGAATAAACTATGAGGAAACTGAATTTATAATATAGTCATCATATGTCACTTATGGTATGAAAATGTACACATTTGTAGACACATTATCTCAGAGGAATGAGTGTTAGTTTACCCAGAGAAGGTGTGGGTTGTGGTTACCTAGGAGTAGCACACGAACATATTTTAAAGACATAGTCTCTTGGGGAAAGAAGATTTCTATAATCATTTTATATTTGAATTATCATTCATACTGAAACCTCTAACCATATCGACTAAGAAGGTTATGAAGTTTATATGTTCTAAATGTTGTGGGAAAGTCTTTTAGGAGTTGAAATAAAGATTTACATTAGTGTAAATCTAGATTCATGAGGTGGGAAGGAGCTATAATGTCTATTTTGAAACATCAAGTATTGGGAATGGAGCAGTTATGATGAAAGTAGACATACGTTTTTAATAATTATCATGAATGTTGAGGAATCATGAGTAGAATTACCCAAAAAATGATCTCGAGTTGGTTTCCATGGAAAAACATTTACTGTGTCAAAGGAATTACCTTTTGGGATATAATTTTATGGAGTATATGGACTATAAGAGACACATGTCAATTTTTACATAGAGAGACGTAAATATTTGGGAAAAAATGTGAGTTGAATATTTAAATTCTTTCACTTCAAGCTAGATTATAGGTCTAATAAAGGAAATGTTGTTGTGGATGCTCTGAACAAGAGGAAATAGTTTTAGATGGTTCAGGATTTCCATAGTGAATGGGAGCATATGGAAATGTGTTCTATGATGCATAGAGAACTTCTGGAACATCATGTAATGTCTATACTATCATCACATTCAGTGACCTCTTCCTTTTCAGAGATGATAGAGATGGTACAATATTCAGATCATGGTGTCTAGGACATCTTAGAAAGTATTGGTGGTGATGACCGTCATCTATATTAGTTAATTTATTATAAAGACTTCCTCAATTTATATGAGCATATTTGTGTTCACAAAAAATGTGAGAGAGGATTTTGTGCATGAGTCACATGATTCTTAGTGGGAAGTTCACCAGATTATCTCTATGATGTATCGTGATATGCTCTAATAGTATCAGTGACCATGGATACAACATCAAATAGTTAGCTTAATCATTAGGTGTTATACCTTTGAATAGGTAAAGGCAGTACCCTGGTGACCGACAGTCTTTATAGATCCATTAAAAGTAGCAAAATAGAAATTATAGTATGGTGAGATGAATTTTGTAGTCATCTTACTGAGGTTTCACAGTGGTAGAGATGCAGTTGGTGTAGTCGTGGATTGACTGATGAATGTTTCTCACTGCCTTCCCATCTAGGAAACATTCTCAATTGACGTACAGATGATATTGTATATATATATGAGATCATATGACTAAATGTGTATCTTCTAATATTATTTTGTATTGGGATGTCTATTTCACATCACTTTTCTTATTGAGATTGCATAAGTCTATGTATACATAGGTACACATGAGAAAAAACATTCACCCTCAGATCGTTGTTAGAATAGACTATACATGTTCTGGAGGACATGCACCATGAATAATTCCATTATTAATGTGGTTCATGGAAATAACGTGTCCCACTTATTGAGTTCACATAAATTAATAGTTATCAAAAAATGATTCATATGGATCCCTATAATGACCTTCACGGTAGGTCATTCCATTCATTGATATTATTGATAGATGTATGTGGTACTATTGGGTCCTCATCCCATTCAAAATAATTCAATGTTGGTCTATCTGATCATATGTATATGTCTAAAATAGAGTCCAAATATAAATCATAATTTTATCACTATTGATGACCTCTAGAGATCATGGTCAGGGATCATGTATTATTGCAGGTATCACACAGACTTGTTCAAAGATGGGTATGGATGCAATGAAAGCTCTCACTAAACTTTTTCATCCAATTTGAGATTTTGGAAAATGTTGGTCTAATAGTCTATATATTATATTACCATAGATGTACCATGTTATGCACAACATCAAACAAATTCCATACCACCATCATTAATATGTTGACACCACTCGTATATTTTTTTTCAATCGAGTTTGTTGAGATAGATGCTAAGGTTTATTTTGAGGAGTATTATATACGAATCCTTGAATGAATCATGATTTTTTTAAAAAGTAAATTTTTTCCTTTAGTATTGTTGTTTTGGAATTACATTCGGGTTCATAATGGGACATGGTAGAGGGTGGATGATATATGTGAATTTATCTTTGAGGAAGTTTTTCCACCAGTGGAAGGTGAATTTATGGATGATTTCCTTTAAGCGGGGAATAATGTAAGAAGTTAGTTTTCACATAGGTAAAAAGCCTTTTAAATACTGTATATTTCATTATTTTGGACTTTATATGAATTAACTATTAGGTAGTAATGGTTTCAATGGTGTTCAATGTGTTTTCAGAGCGTGGAACCTCTGCCAATGTAGAAACAAATTAGGTTGTACAGTTAGTAGACAACATGTGACCCAACCAGCATATTATCTTCTAACCATGTGGAGATGGACAGTGGGGTGACATTGGGTGAATGATTTTTTTCTAACAATGCACTAAGGGTTTCACAACTATGAAGATTTTATATAGTTGTCACTAGGTCCTTATTTCATGGTTGTTTCATGGTTTGGATGACCATGTGGCCAAACCAAGTGCCTTTATTTTTTTGTATAATGTTAACCATTTTCCATTATTTATATTATAACCTTAATCCTACTCTAATTTCATTTCAAGATTAGTACAGATATATTAATCTTCTATTCTGAGCTCCCAAATCCCTCTTAATAGATTTTGATACCATTCTTCTATCATATGTTTACATCTAGATCTGTTTGTCTCGGTGGTTATCTGCCGATATGATCTTCACTCATTTTTATTCATTCGTAGTATTTCTTCCTCTTGATGGGGTTATCAAGGTGGTAGATCATATAACCTATTTCTACAGAATTCATCTGTTATTTAGATTTCATTATATATGTCAATATCTAATAGATGATACTTGATGAAGATATTTGTACCAGTACAAAAAAGGTTTTATGTAAATTAACTCTCATTTTTTGATGTTTTTTAATATGTTCCATTATGAAACACCCGAGTTTGACTATTCAATTCCATAAATTGCATCTTCTATGAGTTATTTGACTTGTTTGAACCAATATCGTGTCAGCATCTACAAACATTGTGTGATCCATCCCTTGGAGTGTTCCCTCCATGTTCATAATTGATCATCTTGAGTACATATTCAACGAACCTTTTGAGCTGCGTGGTTTTAAAACTAAATGACGATATCATAAATTCTTTTTTAATAATTATGCTGTCATAGCATGGAAATCACCGTTTTCACATAATATATTTATATGATCAAAGGTGATCTGTAAGTCCACATCACATTATTAAATGGATAATCGTAACCCACTTTTCATTATTAAATGTAAATGTGAAATTGATTATAACTTGGCTCAGAGTAAGTTCAATACTAATTTTATCTATGATAAGACATAATATCAGGGTGACCGTTAATAACTATAGTGAACAGGTATAACATCCATTGTGAATTACAATGAATGGGAATGATGAACATTTTTCATAATTATAATAAATGGGTAAGGAATACCTCCTTCTTTAAATCAAACTGGCATGATATCCTTAATAATTATATTAAATGGGCATGATGACCCATGACCATGTTTTATTAATATAGGCTTTGAGACCCTCATATAATTGTCATACTATAACGACATGTCATCCCTTATAATACTATAAGGGAATGATATCCCTTGTGATACAATAGGGTAATGAAATCCCTTGTAATTCTATACATTCATGATGTACATTGAGATACTATATGGGCATGGAATCTTGTACTATGATATTGGCATGGAAACCCTAATATATACACGATACCAGGCTTGTCATCTCAATTCAATGATACATGGAATGTAATACCTATTTTATGATACTAGGTATGGTAGCCCCTTTACTATTATGATATTGGTCATGAAGTCCTTTATAATTTTTATATTAGGAATTTATTCCATTGATACTTGTTCACAGATACTTCAACAATAGTCAGAGTAGTTAGTATCAGTATAGCTTCCATTAGGAACTATGTCTGACCCATTTTATTTACTATTCATGATTTTCATTATTATTAAAAATGTAAATTACCAACTTTCATACATAGAATGGATATTAATAGAAACTATTAGAGGTGTCCTACTGATATTTCACTCACAACCAATCCTTGATGCCTATGGGAAAAAAGGCAGGAAATATGTGTGCATTTGTAGATAATGGGAAGCATCCATTTATGGATGCATGAAATTCGAGCATGTCATAGGATGGAGCTGGTAGAAGATGATATGGATGGATCATTGGATTCTAGGATTGATTATTCCCTTTTTGGGTTCAATTTATGTTTAATTTACATTACCCCTTCCTACAGCTTGTGTCTATGTTTTCCTCATTTATAAATACATGACATACCTTATCATCCATAGCATAAGATTCGGTTAACATGTTTTGATAACTATTTAGTTCATGGTTATTTATGTATGTTCTATTACATCTTCAATGTTATAATATATCTGTTATTTATCATTTTGTTATACAATTGTTTTACTTTTATAATGACGACATAGTCTCTCTAATGACACGCAGAAGGCCCTCGAAACAAGTTTACATCCTCTGTAGTTTGGGGAGAAGCACTTGAGGACATGTTCAACACCAAGCTTTTAACACCTCTATGTGGTACCCAGTTCCAATACACCACACGCTCCAACATTGACAAAGGTGATATAGTTTTGTTGGATGTGATAGGGTGGTCAGAAAGGATAAAAGAATCCTAAATTTTATTGAGACAACTAAAGATTCATGGATGAATGTTTTTAATAGGTTGGTTATCGGAACTACTTAAGAAAGTTGGTAGACTATTATTCCTATAAAGATAAGGTATGGTATGTAGGAGGATTAGTATAGGATGAAATTTATCCATTGGTTTTATCCAAATGATGTGAAATCCGTGAGATCTCCAAATATTACGTGACATTGTCTATGTTATTGATTAGTAAAGGAGTTTGTCAATCACTTCTCAAGGTTGGAAAACTTATCTCAATGAATGGATGTCAATGATTCATAGACATATCATTTCATTGGAGGTGGTGTGCACCCAGTGTTTCATCACATTGTTCTTATGTTTGGTCTGAGATTCTTTTAAGAGGTATTCAGGGAACCCATTCAGGTGGAAGATGACTATTCTAAGAAACTAGTATTAGGTGAATGAATAGCCTAGTTAGATAATAAGGTAGATATACTATTGGGTGTGGAGTGGATTTTGGATATAATGGTGTTTGGAATTTAGACGGATGAGGTCCATCTTTCCTAGAACTCTATAAATTTTCAAACAAAGATGATTTTGGTTTTATGCTTACATTGTAGAGATGCAAGGCACTCTAAGACATCCTATATTTGAAAAAATAGATATTTCCATAATTTTATTTATCTCTTTCCTATTTATTAATACTCTATGATATATATTCAAAATAAGTCTTAGGATGGATATTTTGTGGGTTTTTTTCATTGGGAACATAAATATGATGGTTATTAATGGGTTAATGTTTTGGTATTTTGCTGTTGTGTTTTAGGAATCATGTGACTGTTTATTATATGGATTGTTTCTATGGGATGGATTTGAATTTAATTTTATGACATTTAGTTTCATTTTTTGTAATATTGTGAGAGTTGTTTTCTGGTGCCTCACTACATGGATGAATATCTCATGAGAGTTCTGTTTTTATCAATTTGGTTTTTTGGGAATTAAGGTTATAGTTTTTTAGACATGAAGAAGTGAATTGTGTGAATTATTCGATAACTAGAGTGTGTGTATAACTTGGTTAAATTATGGGATGGCTACTATTTTAATAGTTATTTATGGATTCTTCATGAAAGGATGATCCATATTGTTACCCTATGAAATCCATATGGGTTATGGATTGAGAGTACCACCAATGTTATTTCTTTTCGTATTCTTGTCGTTTGTTTCATCCATATTTTGGTTTAGAAATGATTTTGGAATGAGATTGAGTTACTCTTATGGGATTTTAGTTTTTATTGTGGATGTGTTTTTTTAGTATATTTCTTTGGTTACACCATATTAGATGAATTATACATTGTGGGGAGACATTGATAGGTAGTGTTTTATTCATGGAAATATTGGATTGCAGTTTTTTACATTGGTGTTCATGGATATGTATGGGGATATTTTGGATAATTAGTTTTATCTCCATTTAGGATCATGATCATTTTGTTTGAGGTGGTATATTGGTCATTTGTATGGATTAAATGGACTTCTTAATATGTTTCATTCTCTATCACTTGTTTTTAAAATCATTATTATAGGAAAATAATGTGGCATAGTTGAAATATTTTTTATACCAACATGTCACGTTATTAATTAATTTTTATTATTTTATAATATTTAAGCACATTTTTTTATGCGATTTTTGGTCTATAATATGTGATTTTTAAATATTATATTAGTATTTCATGGTTTAATCTCATGATTTGGGTGATCTGTGGTGATATTATGCATGGAATGTTATCATGGAGACATTGTCATTTTTCATTTTCATTTCATAGTTTATGAAAACAATGATGATATATATAAGAATCTATAATTCAATGGTTTTGAAATGGGGGTTTCCCAAATAAATAGTACACTGTTTAGAAAACAATGTGTGTAAACTATGTTAATTTCTCATGTTTAATTTTTTTGTTATCAAATTTTACCCTCATTGTATTGTGATGGGTTTCAAAATTTTCGTTAACCATTTGAATTATCCAACCCCACTGTAAGTAAGGTGGATTCCAACCCCATTGCACTTCAATTATTGGTTTTTTTATTGTGGTTTTCATGTGACTCCAATGTATATCATCTATATTTTTATTCTATGATTCATTATCCACTATTTTCCCTTGTTTCTGGATCCACATATAAATCATAGAGGCCTCGTTTGCCAATTTAGTTTCAGGTTATATCATATGATGCAGATTTTGTGGTATGGGGTTTATATATGTTGCATAATTTCATGTTCGGATGGTTTTTGTTGAAGGAGTGAAGTTTTGGATTGATTCTTATTTCATTCAAGTAGTTGTCTCTATGAATGTTTTTCATTTTATAATTCAATGCATTATTGAGCATAGTAATTAATTCTTTACTAAAAGAATTTATATATGTGATTTCCATGTGGTGTTTTTAAATTATTTATTAGAATTTTCATCACGAAATAAAGTTTTTTTTCATTAAAATTCCATGTTATAATAATAAAAATGGAATTTATCTTTGTTCCATAAAATTATGAAATTTATATTTGGTGTTTTAATATATCATGGATGGTGTGTGTTTAATTTTGACCTGGGTTTATTTCTCAAAGAGAGAAATAATTGATTTAAAGTGAGATTTGGTTTCTAATGTGATTTTTAATATTAATTTATTTAAAACTAGGATGATTGATGAATTTTAATTTTTTTAATGAATGTTTTTTTATTCAATGTGTGAATAAATTGGTCATTAAAATGTGGTTGAAAGAGATGAATGACCATTGGTCTTGTTTGGATTTCAAAGGGGGAAGCCTATTTGATAGTTGTTTCACTCAAGGAATGTTTTCAGTGTCTCAAATTGATATTTTCCCACCCTTAAACTTAGTATAGTGAAAGTGCGGAGTCGATCCACAAGGAACATGGTATGCGCATGAATTCGATTGTGATTAGAATTAATTTAGTGGATTGTGCTGAATTTAAACTGGGTTTTCTTTATTTGGATTATTGAAACTGTATTGTTTACATGCAATAATGATTAACAAATTAAGAGAAAAAACAAGTGAATTCTTTTTGATGTGTTTGGAAGAAAAAAGAGCGTTTTGGGGATATGGTGATTATTGAGATTTAATGCTGATTTATTATATGGTTGTGTTGTTCATAATAATTCTACTTTCTGGATCTGAATTATGAAAATATTTCCTTGGTATGGTTTACTTGGTCTTGGTATTTAAGAAAATGACACCTTGGTCCGGTAGTTTTTGTTTCACAATTCTTATATTTAGTTTAGTCCGTTTATGAATCGATGAATCCTTTCAATGATCATGAAAGCATTCTCCGTGATTTTTCATTGAAGTCCCTGAGAATTATTCCCTTGGTCTAGATCCGATTTCTCAGTGGTAATCACCAGTGGTCAAAGAAGAATGAAAAGAATCTAAATGAACAAACAGAACTATATAAATCAATCCAACATACAACCGCTCCTCATCATACACATCCCCAACAGAAGGGGTGTTTAGGTACACATATATGACATAATGAATACAATACCTACGATAACTAATGTGATCATCAAATAATCTTAGAGGATAGGTGTTGTACGGCCGAATGGCGGAGTAACGGCACAACGGTGGCTCAGGAAAATGGTACAAGAGCTTCCCCTTTTCCTCAAGTGTTCTTCCTCTCTGGTCTGGAGGCCAGGGCCTCTATTTATTTAAAAAAACAATACACAACGTGTAGAAAACTACATGCCGTGTAGTTCTGTTAAAGGCCCTTTTCATGGTTTTTTTGGTAGGTTGCCAGTCGTGTAGTCTTTGACTCACACAACGTCAGCGGCCGATTGGTGACTCCTACACGATGTGTATCGCAGCCACACACAACTTGTAGTCCCTAGAAAACACCACCAACTGCATCTAGAAGTTGGTACATAGTGTGTATAAGTAATCCCCATGGTGGGTAGTGTTGGGTTGAGTGCTTGGACATGTATTCTTTTTTGATCCATGCCCCCGTCTGAATGTACACAGCGTGTATAAAAGTACATGCCATGTAGTTGCAAAATTTACACATACTTCACTTGATCTGTGTATTTTGGCGATAAATCTCCTAAAAATAAACAAGAACAACAAAATCAAAGAATATGTACATAAAAGAAAAGATATTTTTAGAAAAAATGTGTTTATTTCCAATAATATATGTGAAAATGTATACACAAATCGGGTGCATCATACTCCCCCCAATTAATAGTTTTCTTGCCCTCAAGAAAAATCTCAACATCTAATTAATTTAAGTCTAAACTTAAAAATTAAGGCATAAAATTAATCAAAAGTATAAATGATACAGTTACTGAGGAAAATACTAAAAGGTTCAAGAAAATTCAATTCATAAGATATTTAAATCATGCCTCATATATAATTCAAATTATGACTCATGTCCATTTTAACACATTTTTTTAACCTTTAAAAAATAAGCATGCCAATTGATAATCAACCTTACATGTAAAAATCACACTCAACACTCAGGATATTTTTATTCAAAGTTATCCTCAATCTAAATTATATACACTATATCCATAGGTTTTCAAGAAATATTTTTCTCTACTTTAGAAAATTGAATTACAAAAATCATGAGCGATTTTTCAAAAAAGTTCATATGTCTTTGTGGCTATTGGTTGGTTGGTAAGGATGTGAAAAATAAATTCTGAGGATTGAAAAAAGAAGGATTATTTCATTAAACAACATTTCATGATATTCAAACTAAATCTCAATGTAATGTATCCTTCAAAATCTCAGTCAAATGCTTTTGTTATCAACATCATCTCCCTTAGTTAAGTAGGGTTCATAAATAAAATGAGCATAAGGTCCCCTTGTCTATTTCATTGTTGATTTTTTTAAAACAACAAATAGGGTAATCACTTATTAAATCAATGAATATAGGTTTGGAACCCTTTAATCCACAAATGATCAAGAGGATCTCCCCCACTTTTAATTTCAAGACTGTTAACAAAAATGTGCCACGTATGCCAACTCCCTATTTTAAGAACAAAAGAATAATCATTAAATGTTTAAAATGAAATAGTGTAGTAAGGGAAATAGGCTTGTAATGTGGCTTCCAATCAAGGTTGTTCATGGCTTCTATGGGATTTAAGAAGAACAAACATAGGGTAGGTCTCAAGATAATGGGTTTTAAAAAATCTGATGCCTTAATCATTTAAATGTAATTGAAAATTTATTCATGTTTCGAAAAGAAAAACTTTCAAATTCATATAGTTATGTATATCCTAAGAATATCTCAAGAAAGAGAAAATTAGAAAGAAATACGATAAAGGGTTTAGAATACCTCTCAGTAGTAGAAATAATTAATAAAGGGACAATCATGTCGTGACATGCATATGAATGATTTTCCTAATCAAATGTAATTATACAAGGATTACAAGTTTCAATTGAAACTATATAAGGAATCATTTTAAAACACTTAAGAACCAAAATAAGCCTGAAATACTTTAAAAATATCCTACTGATAGCTTTATCATTTATAAATATGATTAACCAAAATTTCTACATATTTTCAAATAAATTACCTAATAATGATGTCTCTAAGATCAATTCAAGGGCAAAGACTAAGGTGAAATAGAGAGAGAGTCTCCCCCACACTTAATACTGCACACGGTCCACCAAGTGCAATATCAAGGTAAAGGGTGGTCAAGGGAAAAACAAGGGGACCAGAAGAGAGAAAGAAATAAAATAAGTATACTCCAAGAGATAGAAAAATGAAAATAAAAAAAT
This sequence comes from Viscum album, assembly GCA_963277665.1. Taxonomy (NCBI): domain Eukaryota; kingdom Viridiplantae; phylum Streptophyta; class Magnoliopsida; order Santalales; family Viscaceae; genus Viscum; species Viscum album. The sequence goes on along the minus strand of OY728143.1, from coordinate 2,026,961,868 downwards.
ACTCCCCTTGTGGAAAGTGATGTCCCAGGCACTCCACGGTACCTGTGACTATCGATGAAAAAAAATATCGCAAGAAAAACCAATATCACAGCATATAAGAGGACAACAAAAATATATATATGAAAATAGAAATGTCTCAATCATGGAGTTCCCACAGGGGATTTCACGTCTGATACAAGTGGGTCGGCAGTAGCCGTCGTAGTAGTTGAAGAGCTAGGGGCCGCAGCCTATGGGAGGCTCACTAGTGCAGCAGCATCTGGAACTGCTAGCTAGGTAAGAGAAGATAGACCAGTACTTGTTCGGAAATTGAGGATGGAGTCTGTTTCTAAGGTAGTGTCAGTAGGTGGGACGATAGGAGCGGGAGGAGCGGAAGGAGGAGCAGCCGACATGGGAATGGGGATCTGCTGATGTTGTAAGAGAAAATGAACCATCTGCTCAATAAATGCCTGGTGCTAAAGAACAATAACCTAATGTTGCTCCAGGAAAGTCAAGAGAATGGTGATCTCATCTAGGCAGAGGGTGAGAGGAGGGTCAGCCGAGGGTGCGAAGGGTGAAGGGGCATGGGAAGGGTCAGGAGGGGGAATGAGAAAGGAAGGAGGGGTAGGGGAGGCAGTAGGAAGGGGAAGGATAGAAGGTGAAGGGGCATCACCAGGGGCTGGAGGGTCGGTATGAGGTGGTGTGTGTGAATGGGAAATGACGAAGGTGCCCCCTGCTTCTGGAATAATCCCATCTGAATAAGCATGAGAAAGTCCATCCGTTGGGGTTGACCTAGTCGGTCATGAGGAAGGGAGGGATAAAAACTCCAAGGTGATGGGAAAGAGGAGTGGCATAGAACCCACCATTAAAGTTTCCCTTATGGCCAGTGAACATGGAATGGATGTACTAGGCTGCAAGGTAAGGATGTTCTGGGTTGGCTTGCATGATAACACATGTAAGGAGCTCAATGTCACGGCTAGTCATGACCCCTTTATCCTCATGACGGTGAAAGAGGATGGCGCTAAAGCACTATTGAGTGAAGTTGATGAGAGGGTCAATGATGAGGGTGATCTTCTGGGATATAGGGGCGTAGTGGTGGTCATGCCCAGCAATATCCCACCACATGGCCATGAGGGTCGAACGATCAGCAGAGTATGGTAGAAACTCAGGGCGGGTGACTGGATGGAGATATAACCCACACCCTCCGCCAAAGTCATGTAGGGAAAGGGAAAAGGGTGGCTCCCATGAAGACATTGAACTGCCAGGACGGTATCGCTCAGTGTCTCCTGGTACTTGGGTATGTCGAACTCGAAAGATGTAGAAAACTACAAAAATAAATCTATATAAATAGGAGTGATGACCTGAAAGATATCTAGAAGCGATGTGTAGCGGAGTAGCTCCTCTAACTCCTCTCAGATGCCGAATTTCTAAGGCATAGAAGTGTCAAGATTGTGACCGCTCAACTGGATGGTGTGTCACGAGAAGCGTCGGGGGCGGTCAGGGGCCAGGTCTATGACCGGAAAGACCAGACACGGATAAGGGGCAGCAGCAGGAGATGGCCTAGGTTGGAAAACAACAGAAGCTGGCTCAGGCTGTGATGCGGTAGTAGGGGAAGGCTCAGAAGGTGGAACGACCTCATCAGTTGAAGGTCCATTCGACGACACGATTAATGAGGGATTAGGTTTGATGGCGGAGGGCTTAGAAGTGGTGGAAGGTGATGGAACGATGGATCACGGAGGTGTCGTGCGGGGTGGTGGTGGGGTCGTACTAGGACCAGCCATTGGTGAGGTGGAAGGTGGTGGTAAGATGGCCAGAGCAAGAGGATGGCCTATTGAGTAGTCCGGAGCGGGACTGTGCTGAAGTCTTATCCGACGATAGTGGGGTACCTCGTCCTCAAGAGCTGATAAGGGTTGCTTCCCACATGAGGGGACCCTGTCTTCCATAACCTGAAAAAAAAGAAAAACAAAAAAATGGAAAAAGAAACAGGAAAAAAATAAAATGTGAGAAAGGAATAAAAATGAAAGTACACGGCGTGTAAGTCTAGAGTTCACGACGTGTAGTGTATATGGATAAGGAACCCATGTACTCTGGATAGAAACGCTGAGAGGGTGTCACTGACCATGGAAGAGTACATGGTGTGTTGTGTATGTACACGTCGTGTATAATCGAATGAGGGCATGGCCATGTGGTGAACTTGAAACGGGTTTGGCCAGATAATAAACTACCTACCGTATACCGAACATACACGATGTGTAGTAAAACATGGGATGTATGGCCATGTATAAAGGAAGGACTCGGGCACAACATTGGATTGTACACAGTGTGTACCAAACATACACAACGTGTAGATGCAAATTTCGAATTGTTTTGTGTGTGCCCGTGTACCCAAAGTACACAGTGTGTGTTCTTCGTGCGTGCCCGTGTACTGTCGGAAGCCGAACGGTCAAGAAATACGAAAACACCCTTAAATCTACAAAAACAAGGAGAAAAGAAAGGGAGAATGGAATTCCTGATTTGAAGAAGGAAATGAGGAATAAATCGCTCATGAAAACAATGAAAAATGGTGGATTTGGTGGAGATGAGCCATTCGGCTTCCGGGAGAAAAAAATGGTGATGAGGGGGGGGGGCTGTGTGACACAGGCAGTGGCCAGGTTGGGCATCTGCATTTTATAGCCGGACTACATGGCATGTACTCAATTAGACACACCATGTATTTTTTTTATATTTTTAGAGATATATATATATAAATTTATTTATTATAGTAAACTATATAATAATTAATATTAATAACTAAAAAATAGATATATAAAGTTAAATAAATATTTTATTTCAAATAAAACTATACACGATGTATATCGAGAATTACACGACATTGATTTTAAAATTATACAAATAGAAGTACAACCTTTGGTTTGGTGCTTGGGGCGAGTTTGAACTGGTGATCATCCATTCTGAATTGAAGCCCTCAACCACTGGAGGAAAGGTTGTTCTGCTACTCATATTTATTATTTATATACAATTATTTTACACGGACTATACTACATGGAATGAATAAAATGCATGGAGTGTGGATTTTAATTATATAATAAGGGGATGGAGCAGAAAGATTAGTTGAGTTCGAACACGGGACTTTTGGATCCAGGGCCAAATCTTTTCCAATCTACCCACTACATCCACATTAATTTATTTTATAAGAAAATGTTTTTAAATTACTATGAAAATATATGGTACAAATGATGTATATTGAAAGACACGTCGTGTGGTTTTATTAAAAGGGTAAATGATGGAAATGGGGTAGTTTCCTGGATTCGAACCTGGGTCTTTTGGAACCGACTTATGATTACGGCCAACCTATCCATCTTCACCATGGGTTTTCTTATAAGCTAATATATATATATATATATAATTTACTTCACATGCCATGTATGAAAATGATAAACCCCGTACCGAAGGTAGGTCGGGAAGATTCGAACCGGGGACGGCTCGGATAAAATCCAGTGACCATACCATCGGCTACAATATCATCCCTGGTTATTTATTAGTTACTCTATAGATTTATACTATTAAGACTATAAATTAAAAAGAAAAGTACATGACATGTAGTATACGTGGGACACAACATGTAACCTCTAGGTTGCCACCCAGGAAGTGCCTTTGTTTTAGTTCGTTGGCTCGACCAACTTATAGTTTCTTATATGAGAGGGGTGGTGGATTTTGTTCCCTATGTATCTTCCATGTGATGGTAAATCCTCAATAATTAGTCATTCACCTTGATTGGTTGACCATCCTCTTTAACAATTCCATCGATCCGTGGGGAAATACTCGAATGACAAGGAACTGTCCTGACCACCTCAACTTTAGTTTTCCTGGGAATAGACGAAGACATGAGTTGAAGAGGAGTACCTGATTACCAGGTTGAAATGTATTTCAAGAAGTCATCCGATCATGGATTGCTTTTGTATTCTCCTTTTACAATTTAGCATTCTCATATGCCTCCCTTATGATTTCATCAAGTTCCAATAGTTGGAACTTTTTCCTCTCTCTAGCTGCCTTCATATCAAAATTTAGGGAATTGATGGTCCAATATGCTTTGCGTTCCAGTTCAACTGGTAGATGGCATGGATTTCCATAGATGAGGTAGAATGGTGACAGCCCCAGTGGGGTCTTGAAGGCAGTGTGATAGGCACACAAAGCATCGTCAAGATTTTTGGACCAGTCCTTCCATGAGGTATTCACTATTTTATCCAAAATTTGTTTGAGATCATAGTTGGAGATCTCCACATGTCCACGTGATTGGGGATGGTATGGTGTTCCCATGTGATGCATCACCCCATATTTTGACAGCACTCCTTTCATTAACGCATTGCCAAAGTGAGTCCCTCTGTCGCTGATCAGCACACGAGGAACGCCGAACCTGTTGAAAATGTGCTTTTTGAGAAAGGTCACGACTACCTTGGTTGTGTCGTGGGATGTCGTAGTAGATTCCACCCATTTGGAGACGTAATAAACATAGACAAGGATGTAGGTATGACCAAAATAAGGGGGATATGGTCCCATGAAGTCGATGCCCAGACATCAAAGATCTCGACCTCTAGGATAGGTTTTTGGGGCATCTCGGATCTACATCCCATATTACCTATACGTTGGCATTGATCACAATAGGAAACGAAGGCTCGGGTATCTTTATGCATGGTGGGCCAGAAAAACTCACATTGCAGTATCTTTGGTATGGTATGGTCCGGTCCATGATGTCCTCCAACGAATGAGGCATTATAATATTCCAGGACCCCTAGGACCTCCGTCTCTAGGATGCACCGTCAGATCATCTCGTCTCCACAGGATCAGAATAGGAGTGTGTCTTCCCAGAAGTACCACTTAACATCAGAGAGGAACCTTTTATTCTACTGGAAGGAGAGGTCAGGGTGGATGGCACCTGTAACTAAATAGTTAGAAACATCAGTAAACCAGGGCCTAGTGGACTCCATAATTGAAAAGAGACACTCATCAATAAAATCATCTTTTATCTCTTGATCCTCTTATTTATCCAAGTGTAGCCGCTCCAGATGGGATGGATGATCAGTAACCATGTTCTCACTTCCATTCTTATCACAGATATCAAAATAAAATTCTTGAAAGAGGAGGACCCATCGAATCAATCGAGGATTTTCATCCTTATAGTTTAACAGGTACTTAAGTGTTGCATGGCCAGTATAAACAATAACTTTCGACATCACAAGGTAAGAATGAAACTTGTCGACGGTGAATACTAATTCTAGAATCTCTATATCCATAGTAGTTTAGTTCAATTGTACCTCATTGAGTGTCCTGCTGGCATAGTAGATGTGTCTAAAAATTCTATCAAGCTTCTGAACCTGGACTGCTGCCACCACATAGTCATTGGCATCACACATGACTTTAAAATGTGTCTCCCAATTGGGGGCAACCATGACTGGAGCTTCCAACAGGCGTTGCATTATATGCTCAAAAGATGAATTGAATGCCTTAGTGAATTCTAAAATGGAATCTTTTGTCATGAGGTTGGTGAGTGGCTGGTCTATCTTGGAGAAATCGCAGAAAAACCGCCTGTAAAAACATTCATGTCCCAGGAAACATCGGATGGCTCTGAAAGAAGTTGGGATAGGAAGTTGTGAAATGACTTCTATTTTCTATGGGTCCACCTATATCCATTTTTCTGAAATTTTGTGGCCTTGAACTGTGCCACATTGCACCATAAATTGAAACATTTTCCCAGTTCAAAACTAGGTTAGTGTTTTCACATTGCTCTAATACTAGCTCCAGGTGCTGCAAACAAGTGGTGAATGACTTCCAGTAAATAGAAAAATCATCCATGAAGACCTCCCAGATTTTTCCTTCCATGTTGTAAAAAATAGCTATCATGCATCGCAGGAATGTGGTGGGAGAATTGGACATACCGGAAGACATCCTATGGTAGGAAAATGTTCTGTATGGGAAAATGAAAGTTCTCTTCTCCTTATCTTCTGGGGAAATGGAGATCTGATTATATCTAGAGTATCCATCATGGAAGCTGTAATATTCATGCCATTTTAGCCTTTCTATCATCTGTTCCATGAAGGGAAGGGGAAAATGATCTTTCTTTGTGGTGTCGTTCAGCTTCATGTAACCTACACAGACTCTGCAGCCTGTGAATGTTCAAGTAGGGATGAGCTCATTCTTTTCAGTTGATACCACAGTGATGCCTCCCCTTTTAGGGACCACTTGAAGGGGACATACCCATGAACTCTTTGATATAGGGTAAATGAAGCCTACATCGAATATCATGATTACCTCCTTCTTTACAACTTCCTTCATGGGAGGGTTCAGACGCCACTGGGGTTGTCTAGATGGATTTACTCCTTCATCGAGTTGCACCTTGTGGGTCTAAATGGTAGGGCTGATACCCTTCAAATATGAAACTATCCATTCAATTTCCTACTTTCTCTGGTTCAATACTTGAAGAAGTTCATCCTTTTGTTCCTCTGATAGTGATGCATTAAGTATAATGGGTAAAGTAAGATGATCTCCCAAATTACCATACATTAAGGAAGGTGGGATATGCTTCAGTTCTAGTATAGGTGCCTTGAGAACTGAAGGTTACAGTGGTTGTACTATTACCCTCTCCAGGATGTTAGGAATGACAACTCATTTCCAGTAGTGGCCGCCTTGGCCTTCACTGAATTTCAGGTTCTTTTGCACTTCACCAGTGGGAATTTCTGGAAAAATCATATCATCTGTAATGGAAGAACATACAAGACCATCTTCTTGTCTACTCATTTGTCCATCCATGGGAGTCAAAGAGTAGCAGCCCTCATATTCGGGAAACAATGCATGTTTGACGACCCTCAGAACATTGTAAGAGACTCTTTCATCCCCTACCCAGAAAATCAACTCCCCCTGGTGCATGTCAATCAAGACTCTCTGTGGCACGGAAAGGTATCCCCAAAATAAGAGGAGCCTCCAGATCCTACTCTATGTCTATGATAATAAACTTTTCAGGGAGGATCAATATTCCCACCTTCAACAACACATCCTCCAATAGCCCCATTGGATATTTAATAGATCTTTCAGCAAGTTGAAGGGAGACTCGGGTAGGCTTCTAATCATGGAGTTAGAGCGTTTGGTAAACTCCGAATGGAATGAGGTTGAAACTGGCTCTACATCGCATAGATATTTTCCAAATTCACATGGGCCAATTGTACAAGGGATAGTAAAGCGACATGGATCCCGGAGTTTTGGAGGAATGAAATGTTGTACGACTACAGAGCACTCCGTCGTCAGTGAAATGGTGCCCAAATCCTCCATCTTCCATTTATTCGAGAGAATTACCTTCATGAATTTTTCATATGTGGGAATTTTTTTAGGGCCTCTACAAATGGGATATTGATGTGTATCTTTCTGAATACTTCTATGAATTTTACAAACAGTTGATCTAGATTTCTTTGCTTCATCCTTTCTTGAAAAGGTAATGGAGGCTCGAATGGTTTGACGACCTCATTTCTGTTGCCTGGTTGAGCCTCTGGTGATGGATTTCTAGATGAAGAGTGGTTTGAAACTGTACCTTTATTGTCAAAAGGGAGTATAGGTGCAGTTGAATGTGTGTAACACCCCGAGCTTCCACGATACGCTTCTCATTCAATAATGCAATAGCTTGCATTGTACGCAACTTCATGTTCTGAAACACCGCGACTAATCAAAGTAGCCGTTATGAATAGTAATAACCACTTTTTAAAATTATAGAAATTTTATATTTCAAAATGGACTTCATTTTTGTATTCGTAATATCGAAATTGTCCAAAGTTGAATTTTTTGTAATTTTCTGAGAACTTCCAATTTTTTATGAATAATGAAAATTACTTAAAAACAACTTTTTTAATCAAAATAATTTATAGTGATAAATTATAATATTTAGTGGTTTTAAAGTATAATTGGAATATATTTTTACCATTTTATCCAATGGCGGTCATTAGAATTAATTTAACATTGAAATTGGACATAAACAATTGTCAATCTTTTCATATAAATTGTTTCTTAAAAACACGCTATTGTTGTGACAGCGGGAATTAATTATAAAATTAATTAATGCAACTTATATGTTTGGAATTTTTTAAAATATAAATCATTTTTGAATTCGGAATATCAATTATAGCTTAGGGTGAAATTTTGGCATTGTTATGAAAAACATCAATTTTTGATAAATAGTGAAACCACTAAGTGGTAGTTAAATAACTGATTTTTTGTTTAAATGAAATATTACCACTTATGTGATTTGATTTTCAAAAATCCGACATACATGGTTGTCATTAAGAAGTAAAATGTGGTTTAATGAGATTAAAATAATTTTTGGTGAATAGAAACTTTTAAGTTCTTAATCGTGATTAGAGGTAATTAGTGTAGTTTAAGGTAAAAATAATGTTTTAATAATATTAGATGAGCTTGACACATGTCCTACCCTCATTGGATGTGCCATGGCCGACCAAGACAATCCATGGGTCAACTTGGGGACCCCATGGAGCCACTTTAGTTGGAAAATGACATAAATACCTTTTATTTAATGTTAAAGTAAAAAATGACACAAACATGAAATGTTTTACTAAAACAATTTTTACATGGGGTTATACAAGTCATATTTTTTATTATAAATAGTAATTGGAAAGCTAAAAGGATTTCCTACATCATAGTATTTTTTTTATAATTTTTAGACATTAAATAAATTAAATTATTTATGACATCATGATGATGCAGCGATGACCTCATTATTTAACGATTTAAATAAAATGAGAAGATAATGCAAAATCCAAGGCTTACACTTGTCCAAAGTTTATTGGATGAGGAGATTTAGAACCCTTATCACCTTAGATACGAATTATATAAGTGTGGGACCTTTAGAATCCTAAAATCATTATATAATAATGTAACATTTCAATCTTTCCAAAAGAGACCCTCCTCTCCACTTATAAAAGGCCCCCATCTCTCCCACCTTATTCACACCTTCAAGCCATTTGTCTCGGCCAACCTCTACCCAAATACTCTCCCAACATCCCTCCCTTACTCCTAGAAGCATCAATTTGGGCATAATTCTTCCCAAGGAATCTTTTGTCTCAAATCAAAAAGAGCTACCCTATTTTTAAGGTAATGTCTTCTCTAATGTTGTTTTGTTTCATTTTTCTTCTCCAACCCCTTAAACTCTTTTCATTCCTTTCTTTTGTAACAACACCAGTATCTATAATATACTAGGATGTTGTTATGATAAGAATTTGGTTTACACTTACACACACATTCGTCTAATGGTTAAAGAACATACTGTTTCTGTGGGTGGTGAAATACTGCCTCACGAAACGATGATTGTTCAAATTCTTTTAACACCTATAATGGTGGCCATTTTGATGACACTATTTTCATATATGATATATATATATTATGTTTATGTTTTCCTTATGCTTCTGTATTTCTCATTTATGACATACTTTATGATTTCCATTATGGGTAAACGCGATAATTTCATTTTAGGAAGTGCGGACTACCGCCCCCTCAAAGTGATTTGAATCGTTAATGCCATATGTGGGATGTATAAAGGATGGAGTAAATGCTATTATACACTATAGTATACTGTAATTATATTATAAATTTATATCATTATGATTTCGTTCCATTAAATATGATATTGAAATGAAAGTAGTGTTCATGCGTACGTACGGCTTACCGTCTCTATGAACGGTGCATTTCATTTCTTACCTCTAAATGTTACGTGACATTATGAATGAATTTATATACTGTATATATATGATATATATGATATCTACATCATGAATATAATTCTTTATATAATGGATATTTCACCACATGAACAACTTGTAATTATAAGAAGTTTATTTTTGACTCAAGTACCAAAGATCGACAAAACGACTGTTATTAACATAAATAATTAAATAATGCTCATAACATGGTAATAAGGGATATAAAAGTAATAATGAACATGAAAAAGGTTCTTAAGTAAATATAAATTAACTCTAGTTTATTATTCAGAAGGTTAAAGAACGGTCGAGTCAGGACAGGACGCAAGGTAAGGGAATTTCTTAACCCAACTTCCATTCTTTGGGTTAATCTCCTACTTTCAAATTATGTCATGATATTATTATTCTTTATGTGTACCTATAGTGAATACACATAATATATCTATTTTATTTGAAAAATTATTTTTGTTTGGACTTCGTCTCAATCTCCTTTCATTGAGGCATATTTGGTTTTATACACATATTTCTTTTATACGGTGTATAAACCACTTTGACTTTTAAGTTTATTCAAAAGGAATATTTTTTTATAAGAAGCGTTTACTAAACGACAAAAGGGAATTTTTTTTTCGTACGTATGCGGCGATAATGACTTCTCCGCCGCCGTGACCACTATTTGAGTTTCGGCTACCTCTACAAGCCATACCCTTTTTTTAATGAAGAATAAATACCATGTTATACTTTTCTTTTATTTTGGTATTAAAAATGGTTTTGAAAGCATTTTTATTATATCAATGTGTTGTATTGATATCTTGTGATTGAAATGTGGAAATGTTATTTTTCCTTTATGCATGTTTTATGTGATACGATTATGTTATGGTTTATGAGATGTTTAAACCTGTTCATATGAGGAATGTATTGGACTTAATAAGTGACGGGTGGAGCCCGCTATAGCTCCTCGATGCATCGGTAGGTCTCATGAGACAACTAGACGTGGAATTGGCCGAGGCCCTTTCCCAATTTGATTTATGGTTTTGGCCGAGGCCTTAATCATTTTAGACGTCTTGGCCGAGGCCTTGACAAAATGTTTCAAAATGTCCGGCATTATACATTCCCTCATTATGAAAGTGGTTATTGATATTTCATGTGATTATTCGACCAGTAGAATATCCATGTGAAGAAGTGAATGGAATTATCTCATTTTACTTTTTCCATATTATGTTTATGTTCAAGTTTAAAAGGCTTTTGTTTTAGTTATACATTGCCTTAAATTTTTATGTTTATTTATGAAAGCTTCCGCAATATTGTTATCCTTACTGAGCATATGATCTCACCCCTTTCAATGTTTTAATATTTTCCAGGATGTGAAGAAGTATTTTATGAATGACCTGCAGGGATTGTGAGAAGAGGATATGAGTGTGGACTATGGAGACTTTGTTATTGTAGTTTTTCACTTTATGATGTAATGTAACGTATAAGAATGTATCTAGTGTTTCCAAGGATACTAAACTAATCGGTCTTTCGAGACTTGATCTTTTGTGATCATGCCAATGTTACAAAGTAATGCACCGACTCTGGGTAACTGGGGTCGGGGCGTTACAGTTGGTATCAAAGGCAGTTTAGTACTAACCTTGGAAGCTAGATGTAGATAAACTCTGATTAGAGCACATAGCCCAAAGATAGACTTTGAGGATTAGTATAGAAGAGCTTCCTAGAATTTTGGTATTATAGAGATGTTATGAGTTTTCCGAGCAATACATCCCCGTCTGGATACGAGCAGGTAGAGGCGGCTCTGGTACAGATGTACCTAGGGGTAAAACCCGAAAACACGGCTTTGAGCTAGACTCGAACGGGAACTGGTGCACGACAACGGGCCTTGCTGCACTCTTGGTTACGACACTCCCGGGGGATATGCTTAGGATAACTCTCATTTTCTTTACAAATCGTTGTGAAGGGTTTATGAGTATATACTTCCTCAAAGAAAACATTTTTATGATTATGGATTATATCCATAAATAGTTCAATTTATGTTAAGTGTTTTATAAGTATGTGATTATGTATTTTGATTCATAAACTGATCTAGTTTATGCCATTGTTTAGAAATGGCGCCTAGTGGAAGAAATGGAAACCGTATCAATGAACGCACTCCATGTAGGGATTTCCCTCCTGCTCAAGATAATTATAGTGGGGCTGGTGATGTAACTGGTGCCGATCAGCTAATCACCATACTGGGACAACTTACTCAGGTTATGAATGATAACCTTACCCGTATGGAGCACCCTGATCCACAGCGTGGAGGATCAATGTTAGATCGATTCATGAGGCAACAACCACCAACCTTCAATGGGAGTACAAATCCTATTGTAGCTGAGCAATGGATAAATTCCTTAGAGAAAATATTCCATGCCTTGGGGAGTGGTGAAAGGGAGAAGGTTGTCATGGCAGTTTACCGCCTCACTGGAGATGCCGATCAGTGGTGGTCGCTGATTCAAAACACAAAGGAAGATGATGACGTATCAAATATGGAATGGAGGGAGTTCAAAGATCTGTTTTTAGAAAAATACTTTACTCGCGACCATCGAGCAGATATGGAAAGGCAATTTCTGAGTCTGAGACAAAAGGAGGATGAGAATGTCACAAAGTATGAGGCTAACTTTACAAGGTTAGCAAGGTATGTTGGAGATTATATAAGTAACCCAGGGAGTAAGATTTATCATTTCATTTATGGGTTAAAACCATTTCTCCGTCGAGCTTTAGTATCTCAATCCTTCTCATCATACGAAGATATTGTCTCGTGTGCTATCAAGATAGAAAAGGAATTCTCTAAGTCTTATGACAACAAAGTAAAGCAAGAGAAGAAGATAACAGGGGAACAAGAGACAGATAAAGGGAAAAAGGGAAAGAAGGATTTTCCATTATGTGATAATTGTGGGAAGAATCACCCTGGTACATGCCTAAAAGGAATGGGAGTTTGTTATAAATGTGGAGAAAAGGGTCACCAGGCTCGTGATTGAAAGGGAAAGAAAGAGGCTATCAAAGTTGAATGCTACAATTGTAGGGAAATGGGGCATTATGAAAATGAATGTCCTAAGCGTCAAGGAAACTTACCTCAGAAAAGGCCAAGGGATGAAGGCCAATCTTATGCTGTGACTACAGTTGAAGCGGAATAATTAATGTATTGGTGCTTTTGGACTCAAGGATTATATTCTGGTTATAAGAATAATGTGATATATATAAAGATTGTACTGCAGTACTTTTTGATTTCAGTAAGGTTTTAATATGATTAAGGTAATCATATTTTTAGTATGTGACAATAAGAGAAACTTTTCTTTGTTTGGGGAATCTGATGTTACAATTGATTTTGGAATTTAGAGAACTTTTAGAGAAAGTCTGGACAGAGGTACTTTGGATAACTATAAAGGTTGGAGTGGATTAAGTTGATCTTTGGATAGTATTGTTTAAGGTTAAAGCATTTCTGAAGATTATTTTTTGTAATATTTTAATACTATAGTCTTAGGAAAAGGCCAACCTGCAGGGTGGGGAATAACCCGTCGCGTCGGACAAAGCTGTAGGAATCGAACCCACATTCATAGTGCGACAGGCCTTTATTTCCTACCACTAGCCTACAGGAAGTCCCTGGTTAATACAAAATAATTTTACTAATCTAAATGGTATGTGTTAACATTTGGAACCTTATACAATTAGTTTAAGTATAATATTTTTGAGTTCTATTATCTTTTTGAGTGAAAGATGAGTTGAAGGTTGAAACTCTAATTGTCAAGCATAAATATATATATACCTATATCTTATTCAATGAATAAATTAATTCTTAAACTTTAGTAAAGGGATATTAAAACAAAAAAAAATGTGTTATCCTAATACCTTATGTCTTGTTGAACTGATGTTATTTTAAATCAACATAGATTGAAGGCCTTGAGGCCCTCAATTTGACAGTTGATTGTGATTGATGACCTCAATCACTCCCTACAAATATTTACGTTTTTCCTCCAATTATATGTCATTAATTGCCACCAATGTTCTCCTAATCGAGATCATAATTGGGTGGTGACTTTTTTTCATTTCCCCTTCCCTCTTATTAAGGATAAATTTTATTAATCATATTTCCGATGTGGGTTTTCCTCAAAGGTATTTTCTCTTTTCAACCTTTTATTTTCAAAGAAAAATTTCAAATTGCGAGGACGCAATTTATTGAAGGAGGGTAGAATGTAACACCCCGAGCTTCCACGATACGCTTCTCATTCAATAATGAAATAGCTTGCATTGTACGCAACTTCATGTTCTGAAACACCGCGACAAATCAAAGTAGTCATTATGAATAGTAATAACCACTTTTTAAAATTATAGAAATTTTATATTTCAAAATGGACTTCATTTTTGTATTCGTAATATTGAAATTGTCCAAAGTTGAATTTTTTGTAATTTTCTGAGAACTTCCAATTTTTTATGAATAGTGAAAATTACTTAAAAACAACATTTTAATCAAAATAATTTATAGTGATAAATTATAGTATTTAGTGGTTTTAAAGTATAATTGGAATATATTTTTACCATTTTATCCAATGGTGTTCATTAGAATTAATTTAACATTGAAATTGGACATAAACAATTGCCAATCTTTTGATATAAATTGTTTCTTAAAAACACACTATTGTTGTAACAGTGGGAATTAATTATGAAATTAATTAATGAAACTTATATGTTTGGAATTTTTTAAAATAGACATCATTTTTGAATTCGGAATATCAATTATAGCTTAGGGTGAAATTTTGGCATTGTTCTGAAAAACTTCAATTTTTGATGAATAGTGAAACCACTAAGTGGTAGTTAAATAACTGATTTTTCATTTAAATGAAATATTACCACTTCTGTGATTTGATTTTCAAAAATCCGACATACATGGTTTTCATTAAGAAGTAAAATGTGGTTGAATGAGATTAAAATAATTTTTGGTGAATAGTAACTTTTAAGTTCTTAATCGCGATTAGAGGTAATTAGTGTAGTTTAAGGTAAAAATAATGTTTTAATAATATGAGATGAGCTTGACACATGTCCTACCCTCATTGGATGTGCCATGGCCGACCAATACAATCCATGGGTCAACTTGGGGACCCCATGGAGCCACTTTAGTTTGAAAATGACATAAATACCTTTTATTTAATGTTAAAGTAAAAAATGACACAAACATGAAATGTTTTACTAAAACAATTTTTACATGGCGTTATACAAGTCATATTTTTGATTATAAATAGTAATTGGAAAGATAAAAAGATTTCCTACATCATAGTATTTGTTTTATAATTTTTATACATTATATAAATTAAATTATTTATGACATCATGATGATGCAGCGATGACCTCATTATTTAACGATTTAAATAAAATGAGAAGATAATGACAAATCCAAGGCTTACACTTGTACAAATCTTATTGTATGAGGAGATTTAGAACCCTTATCACCTTATCCACGAATTATATAAGTGTGGGAGCTTTAGAATCCGAAAATCATTGTATAATAATGTAACATTTCAATCTTTCCAAAAGAGCCCCTCCTCTCCACTTATAAAAGGCCCCCACCTATCCCACCTTATTCACACCTTCAAGCCATTTGGATCGGCCAACCTCTTCCCAAATACTCTCCCAACATCCCTCCCTTACTCCTAGAAGCCTCACTTTGGGCAGAATTCTTCCCAAGGAAGCCTTTGGCTCAAATCAAAAAGAGCTACCCTATTTTTAAGGTAATGTCTTCTGTAATGTTTTTTTGTTTCATTTTGCTTCTCCAAACCCTTAAACTCTTTTCATTCCTTTCTTTTGTAACAACAACAGTATCTAAAATATACTAGGATGTTGTTATGATAAGGATTTGGTTTACACTTACACACACATTCGTCTAATGGTTAAAGAACATACTATTTCTGTGGGTGGCGAAATACTGCCTCACGAAACGATGATTGTTCAAATTTTTTTAACACCTATAATGGTGGACATTTTTATGAATATATTTTCATATATGATATATATATATTATTTTTATGTTTTCCTTATGCTTCTGTATTTCTCATTTATGGCATACTTTATGATTTCCATTATGGGTAAACGCGATAATTTCATTTTAGGAAGTGTGGACTACCGCCCCCTCAAAGTGATTTGAATCGTTAATGCCATATGTGGGATGTATAAAGGATGGATTAAATGGTATTATACACTATATTATACTGGAATTATATTATACATTTATATCATTATGATTTCGTTCCATTAAATATGAAATTGAAATGAAAGTAGCGTTCATGCGTACGTATGGCTTACCGTCTCCATGAACGGTGCATTTCATTTCTTACCTCTAAATGTTACGTGACATTATGAATGAATGTATATACTGTATATATATGATATATACGATATCTACATCATGAATATAATTCTGGATATAATGGATATTTCACCACATGAACAACTTGTAATTATATGAAGTTTATTTTTGACTCAAGTACCAAAGATCGACAAAACGACCGTTATTAACTTAAATAATTATATAATTTTCATAACATGGTAATAAGGGATATAAAAGGAATAATGAACATGAAAATGGTTCTTAAGTAAATATAAATTAACTCTAGTTTATTATTCAGGAGGTTAAAGAACGGTCGAGTCAGGACAGGACGCAAGGTAAGGGAATTTCTTAACCCAACTTCCATTCGTTGGGTTAATCTCCTACTTTCAAATTATGTCATGATATTATTATTCTTTATGTGTACCTATAGTGAATGCACATAATATATCTATTTTATTTTAAAAATTATCTTTGTAAGGAATTCGTCTCAATCTCCTTTCATTGAGGCATATTTGGTTTTATACACAGATTTCTTTTATACGGTGTATAGACCACTTTGACTTTTACATTTATTCAAAAGGAATATTTTTTTATACGAAGAGTTTACTAAACAACAAAAGGGAATGTTTTTGTCGTAGGTATGCGGTGATAATGACTTCTCCGCCGCCGTGACCACTATTTGAGTTTCCTCTTCCTCTACAAGCCATGCCCTTTTTTTAATGAAGAATAAATACCATGTTATACTTTTCTTTTCTTTTGGTATTAAAAATGGTTTTGAAAGAGTTTTTATTATATCAATGTGTTGTATTGATATCTTGTGATTGAAATTTGGAAATGTTATTTTTCCTTTATGCATGTTTTATGTGATACAATTATGTTATGGTTTATGAGATGTTTAAACCTGTTCATATGAGGAATGTATTGGACTTAATAAGTGACGGGTGGAGCCCGCTATAGCTCCTCGATGCATCGGTAGGTCTCATGAGACAACTAGACGTGGAATTGGCCGAGGCCCTTTCCCAATTTGATTTATGGTTTTGGCCGAGGCCTTAATCATTTTAGACGTCTTGGCCGAGGCCTTGAAAAAATGTTTCAAAATGTCCGGCATTATACATTCCCTCATTATGAAAATGGTTATTGATATTTCATGTGATTATTCGACCAGTAGAATATCCATGTGAAGAAGTGATTGGCATTATCTCATTTTACTTTTTCCATATTATGTTGATGTTCAAGTTTAAAAGGCTTTTGTTTTAGTTATACATTGCCTTAAATTTTTATATTTATTTATGAAAGCTTCCGCAATATTGTTATCCTTACTGAGCATCTGATCTCACCCCTTTCAATGTTTTAATATTTTCCAGGATGTGAAGAAGTATTTTATGAATGACCTGCAGGGATTGTGAGAAGAGGATATGAGTGTGGACTATGGAGACTTTTTTATTGTAGTTTTTCACTTTATGATGTAATGTAATGTTTACGAATGTATCTAGTGTTTCCAAGGATACTAAACTAATCGGTCTTTAGAGACTTGATCTTTTGTGATCATGGCAATGTTACGAAGTAATGCACCGACTCTGGGTAGCTGGGGTCGGGGCGTTACAATGTGATGGTTTCTTCTGATGAAGATTCATTCCATTTCACAGTGTTATGGCATGGGCCTTCACCCTTGCGTTCTTATCAGTTTTTCCTGGTAGTGTACCAGGCTGTCTCCATGAGAGCTGGTTTTGTAACTGGATAATTTGGTTTTCGAGGCCTCAAATAGAATCTCTGTAGTTCTGAAATCTAGTCTTAGTAGTATATATGAATTTGTTCATAAGATCCTCTAACCTTGAGGTATTCTCTTGCTGATGTGGATTTGTAGCTGGTGGAGGTGGTTGTTTCCTTGGTTGCTGCAGGAGAGAGTTTTGATACCAATGTTGATGGTAGGATCTCTGCTAGTTATGTTGTTTCCTTGGGTATGGGTTCTGATATTGGGGATAACTCTAGCGAGGCGGTCTCTAGAGCGGAGGATTCTGCTTCTGTTGGCCCCATTCTGTGTTCTGATTATCTCGCCATGTTAGGTTCTGGTACTATGGATACAAGTTCAACCCTCTGTTTTTAGCAACATAGCTCACCTTGCTTGTCAAAGGGTCCACTGAAGGTCCTGAGCATTCTCACAGGATGTGGTTGTTACCACAGTCACCGCATGCTGGATGGTTTACCACATGGACTTGAGATGCGCCCTTGAGATTCAATGCATCGATCTTTTTGGATACTACATCCTGCTATGGAGCATGCATTGTAGTAGCATCAATACTATACATACCTCATTTCTGGGTCCCCTTCTTAGAATTCCACTAGAAGCTGTTGGCTGACATATCTTCCAGAAATTCAAACAGTTCTTCAGGGGACTTTCGCATTACCATACCTCAGTAGCTGCATTCAGCATGGACTTCGTGTTCGTTGTGAGTCCTCTATAGATTGTTTGGATTTGCATACAGAGTGGAAGTCCGTGGTGTGGGAATTTACGTAACATTTCCTTGAAACATTCCAAGGATTCGTACAATGAATCTGAGTCATGCTACTAAATTTTTTAGATCTCTTTTCGTATGTTTACCATCATGGAAGGTGGAAAATATTTGGACAGAAATGTCGGGGCTAGCTCCTCCTAGGTGAGGATGGATCTTTGTGTGAACCCTATGATCCTGTCTTTCGCCTTGTCCCGTATAGAGAAAGGGAACATGAGAAGACAAATGGTGTCCTCAGACACCCCATGGTAATAGAATGTATCTCAGATCTCCAAACAATTGGAGAGATGGGCGTTCGGGACTTCACTAGGAAGGCCGCCGAATTGAACAGTGTTCTGGATCAGCTACATGATAGAAGGCTTGATCTTGAAGTGTTAGGCCTGTACTAGAGGATGAACGATCCCTGTATCAGCTCCGTGGATCAATGGCAGGCCGTACTCCATAAGAGTTGGTCGTGTAGGTGTCTACTGAGGGGGTGGATGTTGCATGTACTGCTGCTCCTAAGGGGCGAAATATGGCCTTTGGAAGATCTTTTGCAGTTGTTTATGTTGGTCGTACTCCGGAGGAGGTTGCTGTGGTGTCCCTTGGTAGTTCCTTGGGAGGAATTCCATGAAGCCTCTAGGTGCCTTCTCCAGCATACCAAAAGTGGGAGGCTGCTGGTCCGGGTACGGATGTTCAGCCGCAACATCAATGGCTGGTTCTCCCTCCTCCTTGTTCGCTATGGTTCGTGGATTCTGGTTGTGCATTTTCACCAGTGCACATCGATGATGAAGAAAAGTCCATTCGATTTCTGGGTCAAGGAGAAAAAGATCCGATGACTCGGTGGTCCTGGACTACGCGAGGTGTCTGTACATGCACCTGTGATTAGGTACAAACACAAAAACAAAAACCAGGCGTAAAAGATAAAATAAAAGATAAATAGAAATGAGATTTGGAATGAAATTTTTGGGAATTTTTTATTTTTATTTTCACTTAATTAATTACTAACACGACTAAATTTTAGCACTTAAACCGTCATGTTCCTCGGCAACGACACCAAATTTTGGATGGTCATTTCACCGAAGGTATGTTATTGGTGTCCCAAATTGATATTTTTCCACTCATAAACATAGTATAATTCAAATTCAGGGTAGATCAACTTGGAACTTGGTAAGTGCATGAATTCGATTGAGTTTAGAATTAATTTAGTGGATTTTGCTGAATTTAATGTGGGTTTTCTTGATATGGATTATTGAAACTGTTTTGTATACATGAAATAATGATTTACAATTTAAGAGAAAAAAACAAGTGCGTTCTTTTTTGTTTTTTTGGCAGGAAAAAGAGAATTTTGTGGCTGTGGTGATTATTGAGATTTAATGAGGATTTCTTATATGGTTGTGTTGTTCAAAATAATTCATCTTTCTGGATCCCAATTATGACAATATTTCCTTGGTCTGGTTTATTTTTTCTTGGAATTGATGAAATTGACTCCTTGGCCTGGTAGTTAGGGTTTCACAATTCTTACTTTAAGTTTATCCCATTTATGAATCGATGAATCCATTCAATGATCATGAAAGCATTCACTGTGATTCTTCTAGGAAGTCCCTGACAATTCTTCCCTTGGTCTGGATCAGATTTCTCAGTGGTAATCAGCAGTGGTCAATGAAGTATGAGAAGATTTTAAAAGAAGAAACACAACCGTATAAATAAATCCAATATACAAAAGCTCCTCATCGTCTACAGCCCCAACACAAGGTGTGTTTAGATACACATATAATACATAATGAAAACAACACCTTCGATACCTAATGTGATTATCAGATATGCTTTAAGGAGAGGTGTCGGACGATGGAATGGAGGAGTAGCGGCACAACGGTGGCTCAGGAATATGGTAGCAGAGCTTCCCCTTTTCCTCAAGTGTTCTTCCACTCTTGTCCGGAGGCCAAGGCCTCTATTTATAGAAAATAATAGTACATGGAGTGTAGAAAAGTACACGTAGTGTAGTGGTTTCAACATCCCTTTTTCATTGTTTTTCTTTGGTTGGAGGGCAGTCGCACCGTCGTTGACTCACACGATATTGGAGGCCGGTTGGTGGCCACCACACGACATGTATCACCGCCAAACATTGCTTGTACTCCCTAGTAAATGCCCGCAACCACATCTAGAATCTGGTACATGGAATGTAGAAGTAATCCCCACGGCATGTAGTGTCTGGTTGAGTGCATGGGCATGTATTCCCCTTTTTGATCAGTGTCCCTGTCTGAATGTACACGGTGTGTATAAAAGTATAGGCCTTGTATTTTCAAAATATTCACAAACTTCTCTTGAATTGTGTATTTTGGAAAGAAATCTTCTCAAAATAAACAGGATCACCATACTCAAACAATATGTTCTTAAAAGAACAGATATTTGCAAGAAAACATGTGTTTATTTCCAATAATATATGTGGAAATGTATACACAAATCGGGTGAATCACCTATATTTTAATGTGTTTCCTTAAAATAAAAATTATTTCTTGGTTTCAATGTATTTATAAAGGATAATTGAATTATTTTTCATAGAAATTTAAATGGATTCACATTCTGATCCTTGATTTATTGAAATGGCCTTATTAATATTTTACAAAAAGTATCATTCGAAGATTGTGTTTATATCTTGATTTCCACATGGTGTTTGTTTCCTCTCATGTGGGTTATTATCTACATGTGATACTTTTTTCTATATTATTAAGGAGTTTGATTTGTATTACATATATATATGGTGTTTTAAAAAGTTGTTTTCTAAATGATTGTGATGTAGCTGAGAGAGAGTTATTTATTATTCACTATTTGTTCAATCATATAATTTTTTAAAATATTTAAGGGAAGTAGGGAAATTATTGGATGGTAAATTATTATTTTTTACATGTTTGATCACTCACTAAATTATTATCTCCAGTCATTCAATGAATTTTATAATCCCTTAATATTATCCATTGGATAAAAAACTGTATGTAATCAATCTGTAATCACATAAGTAGAATCAAAAATTGAAAGGAACTCTATGAAACATAGTATGCATGAACAATGAAGAAAATAATTCTCTTTAATGACCAAAATAGGTTAAAAAACAACATCCATATTCCCTAAAAAAATTATAAAACATTCAGTAATATAAAATATAAAATTAAGATATAATGAACAATTTGGATTAACTTGGTTCAAAATGAAATTATTATATCCATTGGTGAAATACTACAAAATTCAATTTCACTAAAAAATCAATATTATAAGTTTTTATTGATGAGTCACATGGATTATAGAAATAATATGGCATGTTACATTAATTAGATGTACTTCAAAAGGCAGTCCAAGAATTCTTTTTTATAGGGAATTCGAAAGAGTTATCCAATTTCACTAACCTCTGATAAATGTGGGAGACCTTGTATTCCAATGTTCCCATGGATGATAACATATAGAAATACATAGAATGACCACCACCTTTTTAAATTGGTATCCTCTAAAAGGCACACAAAAAATATACCATCATCTAAAGGGTCACATTAAAACATTAAAAACAAGACAACCAAAATTACATAATATCAAAATAACCTAATTTAGAACAACCACATTCTGGATTCCTCTTTTTAGAAATGATGACGGAAAAAATATCATTTCTACTACATTAAATATCTACAGGCTATTTTAACCCACTCATTATAGTTGAATTACATTCATTAAATGATGTATATTTTAATCTTTCACATAAATGTGTAATCTAAATACAACTTTTAATAAAACCACTACATCATCTTCAACTTTTAATCTGTATAATTGTTCTCTAACATGTTCATTTCACCTATGAATAAATGATTTTTGATGTGGAATCAATATTTTAGGACCCTGATTGTTGGTGAAAATGTTGGTTAAATTCTATTTCCCAACTGTCCTCCAGAAATCTAACTTAAAATCTTTCAATATCTTCCTAAAATAAGGGAACATAAAATAAATATGTATAGATGTTGAATTAAAAACAATATATTTACCAAAATTATTTACACTCTATCTATCACAATATATTAAAACATTCACTTAACTGCATGAAAGATCAATATGTAAATTCCATGACCACACAATATCATTACAATCTATTTCCAAGACACATAATCTTCTTCTATTGGAGAATTATAAACCTTCGGTTTTAACCATGATTTTATAATAAATATAGTTCCACCAAAAGTCAAAACCTATACGTTTTACACATCCATGAGCTGTAATTGTACTATATTCTACCTCTACAAAATGAATTAATAGATCATAATATCTAAAATGATTATTTTTATCTTCTATTCCATAACAGTTACAACTGATTTTCCGAAAAAAAATAATAATTATCGAACCTTACCTGTTATATCCATGAACCAACTAAAAATTACCAGTGCACAAGAAATATAAATATCTGTCCACACAAATGTATACATAAATATTTCCAGTGATAAAGAATCTATCACACTCTCTTTGAATAACTTTTCGTAATCCATTTATGATTCCTACTCCATTAAAATTTTAATGTGACTAATGAGAGGATTTTAAATTGGATTACATCAAATCATTCTAAATCTATCAAATATATTCTAGATATAATCCATTCATGATAAATCCATGTGGATGTTTTTTTATCATATTCAATCCTCATTCCAATCATTCTCTATTCATTGTCATTATCATTCATCTCTAAAAATATTGAAAGTTTCTCTTGAACATCTAAATCTATTGAACATTCTGGCACATCGACAATATATCATCTACATTGAAATGTGAGATAATGAATCCTTTTACACCGAACCACATAAATAATTTCAATGAATTGAGTTAGTTTGTGGAAAACATTTCTATTATATAGATAAATAAAAATTTTAGTTCCAATACCTTGGTAATTCCTTCCAAACATAAAGACATGATTTTTTATTTTGACATAGAGGCATGATTATGATTTTCAGTGAAATCAACTTCTTAATTCATATAATTTTTTTCTATATATTACAATGAATATAATTTAAATTTTATTCTATTTTTTGAGATAAATTTTCTATAAGAGACCCATGGAAAAAATCATTCATAAGGTTGTATGTTTAACTATTAAAGGGAATATTTTAGAGAAGTCAATACATTCATTTTTCTGAAACCCCATCACAAAAAACCATTTCTTAGACCTATTCCTCTCATCAACTTCTTATTAAATCATAAATTCCACTTGTGGTCATGTTCTTTTTTCAGTATTAAAACATTCTTTTGACCTAATTTATTATTAAATCATATTGAATTTAATATCTCATGTATTTATGTCTATAAACATCTTGAAATCACTAGAGTAGCTACTTCCTCTAGAATTTCTAGTCCAATCATATTTATTAAATGTAAGAAACTATGATAAGGTCCATACCTTAACACATATTGTATGACCCCTGATAATCTATGAAAATTATTCTATGATTTATATTCTTCTAGAATTATACCCTTTGGACCAAAATTTTTTTATACACTTGAATGAGATTCATCAGTTCTTAATCCATGAGGTATGATATGTAATAACCGAGAATACAAACATGTTACACCACTATATAAACATTTTATAACATTTGATATTCTGATAGACTCAACTGAATTTGAATATTTTGGAAACAACGATATTCTAGAAACACTATTCATATCATCTTTAATTGATGTTGATTAATTATCCTCAATATCATTTCCCTTAAATTTCCAAAAATTCTAAAATATCAAATTATTAATGAATAAAATTTTTTCTTATGAGAACAATTATATTTTACTCACCAAAAATACCAAAAACAAATTTATTCATCCCTATAACCTATGAAAATGAAAGCATGAAATTTTTATTTAACATTATCACTATCTTCTTTAATCATGTGAATATAGGGAAATATTATGAACACTTGTAGATGAATAAATTTGGAAACTTTTATAAACTATAGTTTCTATAATAACAACTATCAAACTGGTGTTTATGGATATCTATTGAGTAAGTGAGTTTTTTCAATAACTACTTCCAAACAAAACACGATTCGAATTCATAAGTGTATATGTATAATTTCTGTTTTCTCCATCAATTTACAATCAATTCATTTAGATAGAACATTTTTCTCAATTGTATTTGTAATATCTTCCACATTTTTCAACCCATGATGCATTTTCTAATTTTGAATAATCATTCTGGAAAAATGAGAAATACTATCCAATAACAAACATTAAATATTTAATTCCATTTATCTTTCCACACTATCATTCTATTGAATTTGTTTAGATCTTCAATACAAGATTTTCAAAAGGATAATTAAAATTTTCTTATGGAATCATCAATGAAGGAGACGAATCTCTATTCCCTTCCCTGATAGGATACTGGTGTACATCCCCAAAAATATGTATAAACCTATAATATATTCCATTATATTAGTGTTTTTATGGATATAAATAAATGAATATTCATTTATACTTAGTATACAATACTCACATCTTTAAAAGTATAAATAATCCAGCATCAGTATACACATTCACATTATAATATTTACACCACTTTGATTTACATTCCCAATTTGATTACTACAATGTTTTGAACATCTGTAATATAATGTTACATAAATTTTAGTTCAAAATAACCTATGAGTCATAGAAAAGAACATTTCTTTTACACCTCTAGGTATGATAAAATTTCATTATATACTCTTCTAAAATACTTCTTTAAAAATTGTTCAGAAACCTCATTTATCCAGATGAGATACAGACCTTAATAACTTATAGAGACACATAACATGTCACAATTATGTTAAATTACATAAAAATACATTATTTTAATAAAAATTACATTATCCATTAAAAATAAAGTTAATATATTTGTTATTGTTTTGATGCACTAAACTTAATTTTCCTAATACATTATTTGACACGAATAAATTATTGGTATGAATCTCTGGAATATTTGATTGTATATTTTTTTTGACTAAGACTAAATGAATTCACATTGACACTACTCTCTATTATCAAACTTATTAATTCTATGTAAAACCCTGAAACAGGAGCTAGTTAGCTAGTTCTATGGGATGGAGTGCCATTGGGCCTTAGACACCACTCCTCATACAAAAAATGCTTCCAATATAGTAGTGATGGACATATTTGGTTTTGTAGGGTATACTATATCCCCTGAAAATCGTTATAATAACATAAATTATAATGGTTATATAATAATGGAACTACATAACCAGTTAACCAAACAAAAAATATTCAATAAATACTTAAATAGAATTGACAAGAAAAATGAATATTGAAAAACTCCTGACATATAATTAAAAATATCAACATAAAATAAATAGGATATCTCGTGGGATGAACATATATATATGCATTAAAATTTCTAAAATAAATTGAAAGTTGGTATGGTTGAACCACATGGAACAACTTCCAATAATTCAATGCACCTTAGAATATCCTATCTCACTAAGGTCCATACCATTATTTGTATTCCTTTCATAATATTAATGATATAAATTCTGTAAATTTCCAGAGGGGGAATGAAATGTGTGAGGTAGAACATAGTTCACACTAAATAATGTGTGATTTCCATACATCCATAGTTATAATACTATATGTATATGTAAATAAACAGTGTTAACTCACATGAAAAATAAACTAACCAATTCACTTATCCTCAATAGCCAACATGGAGGTTTCTCCTAAGTAGGACACCGTTAGAATAAAAATATCCACAATAAAGAGTTCCTGGAGGACCACCAGTCTCATCACATTTCATACTACCTAAATCTATGTGGAAATAGGTATCTATTGTATCATATTTTTATAATAATAGGTGTCCTTTCAAAACACCCATCATAGTGTCATAAGTCCCATGGACATATGTTATATATTCTATTATTATATCAACAACATGATGTCTCCAAATCAACAACACATCCTTTCAATTTATTCTTATATGTGCACCATAAGCACAATAACCCGATATCATGGGGAATAATGATATCCAAATTTCAATAATTTCATATCTTCTTCTAAAAGTCATTAGGTGAGAATCATCCCCCAAACAATTGTCACGATCCGTCCTTGGGGCCCGTGCCGTGACTACCCCAAGCCCGCCTTCCATAGGCCAGGGGCTGGCGACTAGCACCAAGGCGTAAATCCCAACAAACAAAAGGGAAGGCATTGCCTTTGAAAAGTAAACAAGCACCACAGAGTAAGCAAGAGGAAAAGTAAACACTAAGTAAAAACTGTACAAGCTGTGCTGAAAGTAAAAGGGGCAGGAAATACAAGCCCAACTGTAAAGTACAACTGAAAGGAGAAAAAAAAACAGCCACTGAAAGGAAAAGCCGCAGCGTCGAGCCGTCCTCTGGAAGTCCCACCTGAAGGGTGGGTACAGATAGCCTCCACTGCACCTCGGGTCCACCCGACCGCTCCGAGTACGTCCCGCCCAATGGTCCACCTCTAGGTTCCGTCCTGCTCCGCACACCTCCACCACGATCAGCGCAGTCCGCCGTCTGCAACCAACACAACGTAGTGCGGGCATAGCCCGTGCAGGGGTGAGTATAACGATACTCAGTAGGGACCCTGAGACCCTCAAGGTCTCACTAAAACCAACAAGGATAACCACAAGAAGATCTCAACAGATAACCTCTACTTAGATATATGCCCATACATATACCTAAGTTATCAAGAAACCCATCTCAATCATGAGGCAAACACAAGGTCAAAAGTCTCAGCTCAAACCAGGATTTTCATCATCGAAACCGTAACTGCTGAAGAGATCCGTCTCTAGAGTGTACAGTGGTCCTGTCACAACTCCGAGGTACTGCCCACTAACTTAAGACTACTGTAGTACTCCACCTAACGAGTATTGCGGGCCAGCCGCTACCACCAAGCGCCCCCATGTGCCGCTACAACCAAGCGCACCTCTATCGTGGGTCTGCCACTATAACCAAGCGCTCCCATGTGCCGCTACAACCAAGCGCACCTCTGTTGTGGGTCTGTAGCTACAACCAAGCGCTCCCATGTGCCGCTACAACCAAGCGCACCTCTGTCGTGGGTCTGTCGCTACAACCAAGCGCTCTCATGTGCTGCTATAACCAAGCGCACCTCTGTCGTGGGTCTGCCACTACAACCAAGCGCTCCCATGTGCCGCTACAACCAAGCGCACCTCTGTCGTGGGTCTGCTGCTACAACCAAGCGCTCCCATGTGCCGCTACAACCAAGAGGTCCACTGCAACACACCGAGTCGTTCGATCAGCAGTCGTCGGGTCTCAGTCAGCTACACGGTCTCTGTGCTCCGCCCGCTCGTCTCCGGGAGGGTCCGCCCCACGAGCTACTGGTCGATACTCCAAGTATCACAAAGTCCTGCAAGGAAGTATCTCAAAGGACCACCTCGTCATAGGGGTCTCAATGCAACAGACGGCGTGTCAATCGGACGCCCAGTCTGTGAGTTATTAGCCTTTTCGTCCCAAGGGCCCGGTTGGTTTCGTGAGCGAACCAATCCGGCCGTAACTCAACTATACCCCGAACTCTCATAGGGTATACTCATAGGGACCGTTTTTCAACGTGATCACCAATGCCGCTGACGGTTCGTCAAACGGACGTCTGGTCTGAAAGATATCAGCTTTTCCGTTCTAGGGGCCCGGTTGGATTTCAGTGCGATCCAACCCGGCCACTATCCACTGTAGCCAAAACTCGGGCGAAGGATGCCAAAAGTTCCGTATTATCAACAGGAACTCAACGCAGTAGACGGCGCGTCAATCGGACGCCCGGTCTGAGAGTTATTGGCTTTTTCGTCCCTGGGGCCCGGTTGGTTTTTAAGGCAAAACCAACCTGACCGTACTCCACTTGCGTCCAAACCTCGGGCGGAGTGGGCCAAAAGATCCGTCTCACTAAGAGGAAACTAACAAAGCTGACGGCACGTCAATCGGACGTCCGTAGCTCAAGATATGAGCGTTTCCGCTCCGAGGGCTCGGTTGGTTTCGTGTACGAACCAACCCGGCCGAACCCAAAGTATTCCGAAACTTTGGATGCGATAAACAGAAACGACCGTCTCGGTCCAAGGATCGCGTTGCCGCTGACAGCGGGTCGTTTGGAGGCCCGTAGCTCAAGATACGACCATTTGAACGAAGTCCGTCCGAAGACGGGGGGGTCCGGGCCCGGGCCGACCCGGCCCGACCCCCCCTGGTTGGCCCGAACCGGGTCGGGTCCGACTTGGTTGGCCTGGCCCGGCCCGGCCAGGGCCGGTCCGGCTCGGCTCGGCCGAGCGGCGGAGCGGCCGACGCGGGGGAAAGCCGCCGCCCCGCGTGACACCCCCGCGGCACCCGCGGGGTGTCGGCCAGACACCCGCGGGGTGCCGCGTGACAACCCCGCGGCACCCGCGGGGTGTCGCCCTGGACACCCACGGGGTGCCGCGTGACAACCCCGCGACACCCGCGGGGTGTCGCGCTAGACACCCGCAGCACCCGCGGGGTGTCGCGCTGGACACCCGCGGGGTGCCGCCGCCTCCGGCCGCCGGCGCCGCCGCGCCGGTGACCCGCACCACCACCGGCTTCCGCGGGCCGCCGGAGTCGCTCCGGTGGCCCGTTTTCCTTCCCGTCTGCGCCGTTGTTCCTCCCGGGTTCCGTTCTTTACTGCGGGATCATCAAACACCCGTTGCGGCATGTTTCGTCGTCGCCCGCCAAATCCGCAAAACACGAAGAAAGACGGAGGGTTGTCGGGCCATGTTCGTTTGGCCCGCACCCTCCGCGTTAGATATAAACAACGGGAGAAATTGTTCAACACATGAACCGACAATTTTAATAAAATAAAATTGTTCATTTGAAACCGGCTTTTAAGTTTTTTTTAAAGAACGTTCACGGGAATATAAAGAGGGGTATTCCAAAATTATAAATTCCCTACCTCGTTGATCGTCGCTTGCGGGCGTTCTTCGCGGAAAGGCTCATCGCGGAAGAGGGGGATCGTCGCGTCGTCGCGGAAGAGGGGGATCGTCGCGTCGTCGCGGAAAGGCGTCGCGTCGTCGCGGAAGAGGATTCGTAGACGAAGATGGAGGTTGTCCGAGGTGGAACGGCGTCTCCCTTCCTTTGATGTGGGAAGAAGAACGAGGGATGGCGCGTCATCGTTCTTCGGAAGAAGGACGTGACGACGTTCTTCATCGGAGACCGATTCGTTCTTCACGTTATTCGTCGTTGAAGAAGATGTTCTTCAAGCCTCCCAAATCCTCCCAACGTGACAAGACTCAAAAAAAAAAATCCCAAGTCTTATTTTATTAACACAAGATAAGAAATTGAATTTCAAAAGAAAAGAAACGATCAATTAATCTCAAAGAATTAATTGTAACAAATTAACAGCCCAATTAAATGGGGCGTTTCTTAACCAGAAAAGCGCACGTTTGACTTCTTTTAATAGGGGGGGTGTGGGTGCGTTACTTAAGAAGAAAAGAAACAGTGGGGCTCATGCGGGCCCCACCTCACAAATATCCTACCAAGGGGGTAGGATATTCCTGGATAGCACCCTATCCAGTTCAACTCAGTTCAAGCCGCCTTTAAGCGGCTTCAAGTGGCTTCCAAGCGGCTTAAGTGAAATAAAATAAA
The DNA here is from genome assembly GCA_963277665.1 of Viscum album. Taxonomy (NCBI): domain Eukaryota; kingdom Viridiplantae; phylum Streptophyta; class Magnoliopsida; order Santalales; family Viscaceae; genus Viscum; species Viscum album. The sequence continues at coordinate 2,026,931,681 of OY728143.1, read as the reverse complement.
GTTGTCGCAAAATTATTTTATTTCTTAACTTTAAGCCCGAAAATTAAAAACCACACCCAAGCAAACGCAACTCCGGAAGAGGCGTTTCTAAGCGAATATCGGCGCTTCGTTTTCATCGGTGCCCTCAGAATTCGATTCCGGGCACCGGTTCAAAAGTTAGAAAAACCCGCTCGTCCGTTCACTGAACGTACCCGAGCCAAACTTCGGAAAATGATTCCGGGCACACCGGGCCTCGGAATCAGGTGCCGTCAGAAACTACGTTCTTGTAAAATTCCAAAGAAAATTAAGAAAAAAAAAAATTCCTTGAAATTTACGGGTCTTTACATTACTCCCACCACAGGGCTTTACGTCCCCGTAATGCTTCAACACAAACTAGGGATACAAAGGCGGTACTGAGCACGCATCTGAGCCTTCCTCTCCCATGTGCTCACCTGGACCTTCTCTGTCGTGGCCCAGACCACCTCTGGTCCCACTAGAGTTGCCACGATTTCTTCCTTGCCGATAAGATAAAGCTGGTCTAATCCCCTGGATGAACCACGTTCTTCGCCTAATATGGTCAATCCCGACATGGATGATACTAATCCATACCAAGGATGACGTCGTAAGGCCTCGACGCTACTACCAAGAGATCCAACCGTTACTCTCGCTTCCAAGGGTTGAGTCACACTGTCGGCATCAGTGTGTGGTAACTGGGTCTCCTCCAGTAGATGTCTCACAAGTGAGGGTCAAGTCAACAGTCAAAACCGGAACCTCTTAGTAACAACACAAGAGAGGACAGGGAAGTAAATGCCACAAGAAAAGGTGTCTTTTATTACTGCAGCTCAATTACAAAGACACAAAGCATCTACAAACAGACATCAACAAAACTATAAGCAACATGAACAAAAGTCTCCAGGTCTGGAGCTAGTCCCGCTCCTGTCCATCTGCTCCCGGAGCCCTATGATCGTAGGCCTCAACTCCCTGAAGATGAGCTCTCCCATGTCCTCCTGTCCCCTGCGGTCGGGGTGGACCGCCTGGTGGTGGTGGTGGCAACACCCCGAAGCGCCTTCCACCTCCAGCTGCACGGCCAACTCCCCTGTCTTGGCAGCCTGCTCCTTGCGGCCCGCCCTGATCGAACCTCTGCCTCTGCCTGGGGGGTCCTTCGTTCGTCTGCTGGTCATCCGTATGGCGGGTCGAACAGTCACGAGCCATGTGACCAACCCCTCCGCAGGAGTAACACTGCCCTTTCATGGAAAGTCGTTGCCCACCCCGAGTGCCTCGCGAAAACGATCCAGAGTCATGCTGTCGACCACCTGTAGGTCCAGTCCTCTTGGACCCCTACGTCATCCGTCTACTGCCCGCTGCAGAAGACTCTGCCGCATGACGGTAAGTGGTGGGTCCTGCTGCTGGAGACTGCTCAGCAAGGAAACTCTCCACTAAGAGGGCTCTCTCCAACACCCCTGCCTAAGTAGGAATGTTGAGGGAGATCATCGAAACCCTGATCTCATGCCTTAGTCCCTGCTCGAAGGTCCGAGCCTGGAAGAACGGGTCCTGTACCATATCTGTGGAGTAGCACGAGAGATCAGTAAATCTCGCCGAGTACTGGGCCACTGACATGCTGCCCTGCCACAGCTGTAGTAGATCCTGAATGCGCACCGCACGGAGGGTGGCCGGGACGAACTCTGAGCGGAAGAGGCTCTCGAAGTCCGTCCAGATGAGGGAGGCCTCATCGTGCACTTGGAGCATCAAGCTCCACCATCTGCCCGCTGCCGCGTGCAGGAGACTCGCTGCGAGGATCACCATGAGGTCTGCTGGTGTCCTCACTAATCTGAAAACTCGGACGACCGCCTCCATCCAGTCCTCGGCTGCCTGGGGGTCCGTCTCCCCCCGGAACCTGGGTGGTCGCTGGCACTGGAACTCGTGAAGAGCTCCGAGGCGTCGTGCATCGTCAGCGGTCAGCGCTGGAAGCATCGGGGGCTCGACGGGTAAAGGTACTGCCGGTGCCTCAGCTGTCAAAGGGCCCTGTACCGAGTCCTCGACGCTCGGTGGGCTTTCATCACGCTCCACTCTCGGAATCCTAGCTGGCTGTCATCGTGGGGCCATCCTGAAAAGGAAACAAGTGCGCCACGGTCAGGACAGTATACCTGGTGAGCTGACACAAGTAATCACAAGGAAAACATGAAACACACATGAAATCAATGTTTTCGTGCATTAAGTCGGAAATCAAAAGTCAGGGTCCTGATGTACGGATACGTCGGCCGCCGCACCAACACTGGACTCCCTGGACTGATAACCACACCCAATACGCTAAACACTATTGCTTCACATAGAAGAAAGATCAGAGTCCCCGGTAGAACCGACCACCTCTAATACCAATTTGTCACGACCCGTCCTTGGGGCCCGTGCCGTGACTACCCCAAGCCCGCCTTCCATAGGCCAGGGGATGGCGACTAGCACCAAGGCATAAATCCCAACAAAAAAAGGGAAGGAATTGCCTTTGAAAAGTAATCAAGCACCACAGAGTAAGCAAGCGGAAAAGTAAACACTAAGTAAAAACTGTACAAGCTGTGCTGAAAGTAAAAGGGGCCGGAAATACAAGCCCAACTGTAAAGTAAAACTGAAAGGAGAAAAAAACAGCCACTGAAAGGAAAAGCCGCTGCGTCGAGCCGTCCTCTGGAAGTCCCACCTGAAGGGTGGGTACAGATAGCCTCCACTGCACCTCGGGTCCACCCGACCGCTCCGAGTACGTCCCGCCCAGTGGTCCACCTCCAGGTACCGTCCTGCTCCACACACCTCCACCACGATCAGCACTGTCCCCCGTCTGCAACCAACACAACGTAGTGCGGGCATAGCCCGTGTAGGGGTGAGTATAATGATACTCAGTAGGGACCCCGAGACCCTCAAGCTCTCACTAAAACCAACAAGGATAACCACAAGAAGATCTCAAAAGATAACCTCTACTTAGATATATGCCCATACATATACCTAAGTTATCAAGTAACCCATCTCAATCATGAGGCAAACACAAGGTCAAAAGTCTCAGCTCAAACCAGGATTTTCATCATCGAAACCGTAACTGCTGAAGAGCTCCTTCTCTGGAGTGTACAGTGGTCCTGTCACAACTCCGAGGTACTACCCACTAACTTAAGACTGCTGTAGTACTCCACCTAACGAGTATTTCGGGTCAGCCGCTACCACCAAGCGCCCCCATGTGCCGCTACAACCAAGCGCACCTCTATCGTGGGTCTGCCACTACAACCAAGCGCTCCCATGTGCCGCTACAACCAAGCGCACCTCTGTCGTGGGTCTGCCGCTACAACCAAGCGCTCACATGTGCCGCTACAACCAAGCGCACCTCTGTCGTGGGTCTGCCGCTACAACCAAGCGCTCCCATGTGCCGCTACAACCAAGCGCACCTCTGTCGTGGGTCTGCCGCTACAACCAAGCGCTCCCATGTGCCGCTACAACCAAGCGCACCTCTGTCGTGGGTCGGCCGCTACAACCAAGCGCTCCCATGTGCCGCTACAACCAAGCACACCTCTGTCGTGGGTCTGCCGCTATAACCAAGCGCTCCCATGTGCCGCTACAACCAAGCGCACCACTGCAACACACCGAGTCGTTCGATCAGCAGTCGTCGGGTCTTAGTCAGCTACACGGTCTCCGTGCTCCGCCCGCTCGTCTCCGGGAGGGTCCGCCCCACGAGATACTGGTCGATACTCCAAGTATCACAAAGTCCCGCAAGGAAATATCTAAAAGGACCACCTCGTCATAGGGGTCTCAACGCAACAGACGGCGCGTCAATCGGACGCCCGGTCTGTGAGTTATTAGTCTTTTCGTCCCAGGGGCCCGGTTGGTTTCGTGAGCGAACCAATTCGGCCGTAACTCAACTATACCCCGAACTCTCACAGGGTATACTCATAGGGACCGTTTTTCAACATGATCACCAATGCCGCTGACGGTTCGTCAAACGGACGTCTGGTCTGAAAGATATCATCTTTTCCGTTCCAGGGGCCCGGTTGGATTTCAGTGCGATCCAACCCGGCCACTATCCACTATAGCCAAAACTCGGGCGAAGGATTCCAAAAGTTCCGTATTATCAACAGGAACTCAACGCAATAGACGGCGCGTCAATCGGACGCCCGGTCTGAGAGTTATTGGCTTTTTTGTCCCAGGGGCCCGGTTGGTTTTTAAGGCAAAACCAACCCGACCGTACTCCACTTGTGTCCAAACCTCGGGCAGAGTGAGAAAAAAGATCCGTCTCACTAAGAGGAAACTAACAAAGCTGACGGCACGTCAATCGGACGTCCGTAGCTCAAGATATGAGCGTTTCCGCTCTGAGGTCCTGGTTGGTTTCGTGTACGAACCAACCCAGCCGAACCCAAAGTATTCCGAAACATTGAGTGCGATAAACCGAAACGACCGTCTCGATCCAAGGATCGCGTTGCCGCTGACGGCGGGTTGTTTGGAGGCCCGTAGCTCAAGATACAGCCATTTGAACGATGTCCGTCCGAAGACGGGGGGGTCCGGGCCCGGGCCGACCCGGCCCGACCCCCCCTGGTTGGCCCGAACCGGGTCGGGTCCGACTTGGCTGGCCCGGCCCGGCCCGACCAGGGGCCGCCGGCTTCCGAGGGCCGCCAGAGTCGCTCCGGTGGCCCGTTTTCCTTCCCGTCTGCGCCGTTGTTCCTCCCGGGTTCCGTTCTTTACTGCGGGATCATCAAACACCCGTTGCGGCACGTTCCGTCGTCGCCCGCCAAATCCGCAAAACACGAAGAACGACGGAGGGTTGCCGGGCCGTGTTCGTTTGGCCCGCACCCTCCGCGTTAGATATAAACAACGGGAGAAATTGTTCAACACATGAACCGACAATTTTAATAAAATAAAATTGTTCATTTGAAACCGGCTTTTAAGTTTTTTTTTAAAGAACGTTCACGGGAATATAAATAGGGGTATTCCAAAATTATAAAATCCCTACCTCGTTGATCGTCACGCGCGGGCGTTCTTCGCGGAAAGGCTCGTCACAGAAGAGGGGGATCGCTGCGTCGTCGCGGAAAGGCGTCGCGTCGTCGCCGAAGAGGATTCGTAGACGAAGACGGAGGTTGTCAGAGGTGGAACGGTGTCTCCCTTCCTTTGATGTGGAAAGAAGAACGAGGGATGGCGCGTCGTCGTTCTTCGGAAGAAGGACGTGAAGACGTTCTTCATCGGAGACCGATCCGTTCTTCACGTTCTTCGTCATTGAAGAAGATATTTTTCAAGCCTCCCAAATCCTCCCAACGTGACAAGACTCAAAAAAAAGCCCAAGTCTTATTTTATTAACACAAGATAAGAAATTGAATTTCAAAAGAAAAGAAATGATCAATTAATCTCAAAGAATTAATTGTAACAAATTAACAGCCCAATTAAATGGGGCGTTTCTTAACCAAAAAAACGCACGGTTGACTTCTTTTAATAGGGGGGGTGCGGGTGCGTTACTTAAGAAGAAAAGAAACGGTGGGGCTTGTGCGGGCCCCACCTCACAAATATCCTACCAAGGGGGTAGGACATTCTTGGATAGCACCCTATCCAGTTCAACTCAGTTCAAGCCGCCTTTAAGTGGCTTCCAAGCGGCTTATGTTAAATAAAATAAAGTTGTCGCAAAATTATTTTATTTCTTAACTTTATGCCCGAAAATTAAAAACCACACCCGAGCAAACGCAACTCCAGAAGAGGAGTTTCTAAGCGAATATCGGCGCTGCGATTTCATCGGTGCCCTCAGAATTCGATTCCGGGCATCAGTTCAAAAGTTAGAAAAACCCGCTCGTCCGTTCACTGAACGTACCCGAGCCAAACTTCGGAAAATGATTCTGGGCACACCGGGCCTCGAAATCAGGCGCCGTCAGAAACTGCGTTCTTGTAAAATTCCAAAGAAAATTAAGAAAAAAAAATTTCCTTGAAATTTACGGGTCTTTACAACAATGGTCTCTTATACCATAAAACAATTCTTTCTATGGTTAAAACCTCTTCCACACCTAATAGTCAACAATATCCCATAAGACACAATATCTATGGAGGCCTCCCCCCATGATGGGGGGTAAAAACAACTACACTGAATACATTACTATGTGAACATGACTCCAACAGTGATATCATCCAATCATGGTTAGTGGAAATCTATAATAATACCTAATCCACACCACTCAGTGGTACACATTCATTACATGAGCACCACTTCAAACAACTTGGCATGATCATCACTATCTGAATAATCTTGATAAACCTCATTACATCAATCCATTTGGTAAATTTAACCTCACATACCTTGGTCCAGGGATTTCATATTCCTAAGGTGCCCATGCAATCATATATTAATTAAATAAAATTTAAAAATTATAAAAATGCTCCCAACCAAGTCAACAAATGTTATTTCATTCAAAACATTACATTCAATGAATAATGTATTTAAATGAACTTGATAATCTAATAGACAACATGCATTAATTATATGAAAATAAAATAATTTATTTTAAAATTCACAAAAAGATCACTCCTTATTAACATATCAATGTAATGACAAATTTCTTGTGTATATATGGGGATAAATGTATGATGTTCCTCCCTTATGATCACAATCATTCTTTCATTGAAGTTCAACATCAAATTCATGCATTACTAGTGGAAAATGATGAATCTGAACAACACCCTAAAAATTGGGCATATTAGATCATATGAAAATAGGATTCCAAATAGAATGTTAAAATGACAAGGTAAGTAAACTAAATTATTTCATTACCTATAGATTTACAATGACATCAATGAATATTTATTCAGAGTCCATATAAAGAAGATATTTGGACAACTAGGCACATTTTTTGACAAATCATGCATAGTCAATGCGGTGAACTCTCCAATTTTAACTATTTCATCAAATAGTCTATTGTCCTCGTTGCATAGTTTTCACTAACTATACTCCATTTCAAATGAGACACACATTTTGGGTCCTTAATTATCAATAAACTTACGCCATCCATGAACCTATTTCTATGCAACCTAGATATTGATTTTTGAAGCCCGATGCTTCTGAAACTGAACTGAACCCCCTAAAAGTAATCACCATGAATTAACCCCATAGGAGAAACATTTTATTTACATGTTTTATCACTATAAATTATGAGGCTCAAAATCAAATTAAGTTCATCCACCAACTAAAAAAATTAATATTCCCCTAAGATTATGACCCATCCAAGAAACAAGGACAATACTAACCCCACACCTTATGATTTATCATCCATCATCTATTTCATCTCACACTGAGATGGTACTAAACATACTCATATCATGAATATCACACCAGTCTAACACAACCATTTTTCAATATGTCAATTCCTCTCATGGCCCATCACCTTAGAGATTACAAACACTTTCACTTTCTAACATAACATCCAATGATTCAGATTGTTCATTCAACCACCCTCTAGATAAGAATTTCCCAACTACCAGGTTTCATTATTCCCTCTTATCATTAGAAGATCATCTCATGCTTGTGTTATAGATGATACCCATAGAGTTCTACGTCACAACTAATGACTAATAATAATGAAACAAACTAAATGTTCAGAAGTGATATTGTGTCATATACATATATGTAATACCAAACACCATCATGATGTATATCCATCCATACATGACACACATCATTTATAATTACCATATAAAACTAGAATATGGTTAGATCAACCATCACATGTTCACAGTGTACACCAAAATCAGTCATTCCAACAAAAAAGGTCACACATGTAATCACATCATACGTATAATTATCTCCAGTGTTGTGAAATTATATTAACCAGATAGATTGACCATAAAAAACTTTCCTAAAGCTGAACTGGCCAATTCATTTCCTCTATGATGATATGCACTAGATACTAGATTGTGACCCCACTACTAGGTCTATCTTCCTATTTACCTCAACATGTGCTTGTAACATAATCTCAACTATAAACTCTCAGTGTTACTATAGGTCCTACCAGAGATCCATGAGTCTAAACCATTCTTTTAAAACTATCTATCTTAAGAGTCTTACTTTAGATACATTCCACATGTCCCATCTGGGTGAATGATGGGCACTCTTTTACAGGTTGCTCACCCCCAGTGTTAACACATCCTTGATGTCCAGACTAGAAGTACACCATCGATAACCCACTAATCGGTGTTCTGCCTATTTCTATATCCTAACAGACCTATTAAGAAACCTCAAGTCCTCTCTTTCAACTACCTAAATCATCACTTCCAACATTTCATAAACCAGTCATACAGATTTATAAAGTTATGTCTATTATATTCCCCTCAACTAACAATGCATATATAACCACCTCTATGAATGAGGTTGACATGAATATATCTACACATACCCCTATGGAATATGTAAATCGATCATCAAATCACTCATTTTTTAAATTTCATACACTTATATAGGTAATGAAAAATGGTACAGGTTCCTGAACCCCCCATCATACTCAATAATGTATGTATCCCCATGCTTCATGTTAATGAACTCATCGGATTTTTCTAGCCTCAACACCATCGAAATGAAATTGTCAATGAATATAGAATCAAATTAATCATATAAAAGTCCCTCATGAATTCCTTCATAAACCCAAATTTCCTAAAAAATTCTTTACATATCCCCTGATCATTTGTGTATGCATATCACCCTCTATCTTGGAGGTGTCTTGAATTCTTCAAATGTCAACTTCACTAACTCGATCTTATTTTCTTCCATATGTGTCCTACATCACCGAAAATAGATGGGTAGTGTTTTGAATAGAGTTCATGAATTAGAATTACTATGGATATCACATCTCCCTGAACTCAATGATCAATGCTCCCCATAACGTGAAATAATCTCTCCCTAAGATTCTCCTATAGCCATGACCTTATCTCTTCAATCTATTGTGGATGACCTGACTTTTACGAGGATTATAGATGTCTTTAATGATCATATTTACACATTGAGGCTTCATCATGAAATTTATTGGATTAATCCTTTGTATTATCTTATGGAACAACATCCCCTAAAAATTTATTCTAAACCAGCGCCAATCTAGGTTGCATCCTGCTAATGATCAAAATACATGATCAATAGAGAAATAAATGATGATATATAACAAATAGAGATATATGTATAAGGCATCTCTCACCACTGGTATAATTATTTACCATGCCCATATAATATATCATTTGGCCTCATGGACAACTTCCTTACTATATCAGTGTACAAATTCATGTATCAAGTATAAAAAAATCACCTTCCTGGGTGGCTGAATAATATTACACCATGAAGATATATTGGGAAATGCTCTATATTTTTTTATTCCAATTTTCAATAGATCACCACATTATTGATTCATTCCTAGCTACCCATATCTGTTTCATTCATATACGTATCAAATAACCATATGACCACATATCAAGATAATAGGAACCACACACATGGGATGGATGAGTAGAATTCCACCATGATGTTATATAAGAAAAGGTTTTTTTATCTTTTTGGAAATAAATAAAATATACCAACCCCTATTCATGTATCCATGTTTCCAAAAAACTACAAGAACATTCATATATTATGTCAGTCTAACACCTGATTATGATGCCTAAAGAGTCCTCCCTTGGTATACTAGTCCAATAGTCAAAAACCTAAAAGACCATGATAATCACACCCATGTGTTTTGATCAAGGAGGAAAATAAATCAATAGTAAAATGAAAATCCAAAACATCTTTTTGTCACACATGGAAACATGATCTATCCCACACACATGGGGAAAAAGGAACTAAAACATTATCTCTCTACCTAGTTTCAAAAAGATAATTTTATTTGATCTACCATAGGCTAAAGAAAAATAAATTTTGAAAAAATATTCCTTTAATTCAAAATAGAATCCTATAAAACATTATTATGACTTTTTCAAAACATTTGGGAACAGTTACAACTTATAAAAACCTAATCTAGGATCCAAAAAATTGGCACCCCATGCTCATTGTAACGACCCGAAATTTTGAATAAATATTGTTTCCTAATTTTGTGTGTTATTTTATTTTTTTTATACTCAACAAAAATGTTTCATTTGATAATATGAGTATAATTAAAATAGGACCGTTGGGGTTTTTACTGTTATATGACCATTGGTCAATATGACCACTCGAAACTAAACATTTTGATTATTGTCTCTAAATACAAGTAATATTGGTTTATTAATATAGAAAGAAGATTTGATGGCCTCACCCAGTAGTCTTGGACCGATCGAAGCCCATCTAACAGAACTTGGGAAGGAGGTAGCACCACCCGACTTTGCTCTGGACCAAACCCAAGCCGAACTTCATTGTGTGAAGCTAGAACGGAATCGCCTTTGCGAGAAGTTCAAACCGATAGAAATTACTACTCGTGTAACGTTAGCCGAGCCTCCCTCAGATTCTCTCACCTTAGCACACCTTACACTTAGGTCCTATGATGGTGTGATAAAAGGCTATGTAAAAAGATCGTAACTTCCTTGTGCAATCCTTTGTTTTAAATAAAAATTTTGATTTCTTCTTATGATGAAGTTTATGAATTTTCAAATGACCGGATAAATATAGTATGCACATTTTTGATGAATTTTAGAAAAAGGATATTTTAAAAATGTTTATGTAGACCTTAAATAATTAAAAATGTGTAATGATATTCAAAAAATGGTCTTCTACAATTGTGTTCAGTACGAAATTTAGAGTCTAATAAGATCAAATTGATTTTTGATGAATAGTAAATTATGAATAGTGATTTTATACTTAGGATTAGTAATGTGACCAAATAGATTAGTAATCTCACTTAAATAAATTATTAATATAATATAGGCACCTTGATTAAGTAATGTGATTCAATAAAATGGTTAAATAATGGTTTCATATACTATTATTCAAGTACTAGTTTTTTCGTGTGAATAGTGTATTTTAATTAAAAATTTTCTTAAAAATTTTTAGAAAATTATTTTTATAAAATGGACTTCATTTCTGAACTCAGAGCATCGATATTATGTTATGGTAATTTTTGGGGTTTTTTCTAAAAAATGAATTTTCAGTGAATAGTGTATTTATATAAAAATTAAATTAAAAATATTTAGAAAATTATTTTTATAAAATGGAGTTCATTTTTGAAATCAGAGCATTGATATTTGGTTAATGTGAAATTTTGGGATTTTTTTGAGAAAGTTGAATTTTCAGTGAATAGTAAAAATACAGTTTTAGGGTTTCAGTATGTTTAATGACATCATAACTGTGTCATGATGATTCCATGAGAGATTTTAAGGGATGGTTGACCAAAGGTGTTGGAGTATTGTATGTGGGGCCCCATTTGGCCTAACTTCATTGGAAATACCATGGGAGAGCACATGGTTTTGAGAAAACCACTTTTGAGGTGTCCCTTGGCCATTAATGCCTTGTCCCCTCACTTTCCCTATAAATACCAAGCCATCCTCTCATCCATTTCGACTCCCCACTCTCCCCCAACTAATTTATGGTCTCATTACCTCCCAAGGAGTCCTCCCAAGGATCCCCCAAGCCCTCAAGGTCCAAACCATTGAGTTTTAAGAGTTACGTTTTAAGGTAAGGGATCTGACCTCTCTCTTTCTATTCAAGTAATCTCTTTTATGTCATTCCTTTCATGCTACATGTTCTTATGTTGAAGTATGTTCTTTTATATTCATTATAATTTCCTTTTTATGTTCATATTATGAGATACCCCCTCTTACTCTCATCATTTCATTTTATGAATGTTTAAGAGGCGCCGTTAGGCTGCCGAAATTTGTGTAACAGATTCTTTCACCCTTCTCATTTTCAAGTTCTATTTTATTGTCAAGTATTTCAAGTTAATTTTTTTTGTTGGGGTATGATATCTATATCTATCATACTGATATTTTATGATCATATGATGAGATACCCCATTTGATCTCTTCAATTCAGTATTTTGATGTTTTAAGTGGCGCCGTTAGGCTGCAGAATTTTTAAGTGGTTCTTTCACACTTCTCGATTTGAAGTTCTACATTAATGTCAAGTCTTTCAAGTTAATTTTTATTATGTTTTTTTATGATCTCTATATCTATCACAATAATATTTTATGATCATATGATGAAATACCCCATTTGATCTCTTCAATTCAGTATTTTGAAGTTTTAAGTGGCACCGTAAGGCTGCCGAATTTTTAAGTGGTTCTTTCACCCTTCTCGTTTTAAAGTTCTACATTCATGTAAAGTCTTTCAAGTTCCTTTTTATTATGTCGGGGTATGATATATATATCTATCATACTGATATTTCATGTTCACATGATGAGATACCCTTTTTGATCTCGTCAATTCATTTTTTGATGTTTAAGTGACGCCGTTAGGCTGCCGAATTTTCATAAGAGAAATATTATTTTTTCCTTCCTTTCATGTTCTTCATTTCATATGGTAAATCTTTCAAATTTCATTACCATTTTCATATATCCTTAATATTATGTCCCACTACTAATTTATGGATCATTTATGAGTGGGTGACCCATGTCCCCTCTCTTTTCAATGTTCTCTAAAACCCCGAAACATAGCTGTTATGCTGCAGAATTTTCATCTCAAAATGACTCTCTCTTTTCTCAAAATTATTTTATGTTATAAAGTGAACACTCAAAGATCTTATTTCTACAAGGGTATTCAAATATATATCAAAATGTTCTATTTTAAATTCTGTGATTTACATACATGAGACCCGCTCTCCACTTCTGTGGGTTTTAAAGTGACGTAAAGATCATGTCTTTAAAGCAGTTTTTAAAACAGTATGATTATGAAATAAAACCCATTTATTTTATGATATATGGGTTATTTATGAAATTTTTTGATGATGATATATGTGGATCACATGATAATAAAGGAAAATATAAGGGTGCACCCCTATAGCGCTCCAATGCATTGGGCAATGATGTAACCACTAGAGATTACAATTTTCACGATATCTTGGTGAATAACCTTGGTAATTTTCAAATGAAACCTTGGGGATGAACCTTGGTGATTTGTTCATGATTTTCTATGTTAAATTATGTATCCACATCTTAAAGTTATGAAAAATGTTATTTTCATTATGATATGCCACATGATTTCTTTCTCATGCCTTAAAGTTCTTTTTCATGACATAGTTGATGTATCTCAAGTTCACATGTTAAATGTTTCTCTTGTTCACTTACTGGGATTTCTACTCACCCTTTATTTTGATGCATGTCCCCAGGTTATAAGATGTAGTAATGAAACTAGGATGAACTTAAGGATAAGCCTTTCAAGTTTTTAAGAAGAATGTTTTATGTTGTTTTCATGTATTATGTTCCTGGTTTCCAAGACACTAAACATTAAAGATCCTCAGTTTTGTGTAATGTAATGAAAGTTTATGTTATAAAAAGGCGGGATGCTATAGTTTGTATCAAAGGATGGTTTAGTTATTTGTGGAAATTAGGATATGAAAACATTAGGAAGAAGCCAATAGAAATGTTAATATATAGGAAATCTTCCTGGTATTTTGGTGAGTATTGAGTAAGGGGTTGACAAGAAAATACATCCTTGTCTGGATATGAGCAGGTAGAGGTGGATCTGGCACAGATGTACATAGGTGTAAAACCCGAAATAACCACTTTGAGCTAGACTCAAATGGGAACTGGTACACAACAACGGGCCTTTCTTCACTCTTGGTTACGACACTCCTAGGGGACATGCTTTGGTAAATTCATAAGCTTAGTATGAACCATTGTTAAAGGAACAAAAATAAAATAAAATAAATATTCACATAAGAATATATGATCATGGATAACCTAGATGGGAACCTAGGGGATCACAAGTTAGGGTATATTATTCTTCTACAAGTTATCATTATATGCTATAAGTTTCTTTTCATGATTATTGGGTAAGTATTTAAGCCCCTAATTATAGTTTCTTTTCTTTGTTAATGGAGGGAAATGGAAGAACATTTCCCAACAACCAAAGTGATAGTAAATGCGACGATTTTCATATTAATATGACAGAGATGATTAGGGGATTAAAAGATGATTATTATTTTGGAAGACGTTCACTATTTTGGGGACCCTATATGATCGAGGTAAATAGATTACTACGGTATTTTCATTGAGGAGTAAGGTTGACTTATATTTTGAAGAATCAACGAATTTCAGGTGAACTTATGGTATTATAGGTTACTTATGGAAATTATTGACCTATCTTGGGAAAATATGTTTAGGTTATCTACTTTGGTTGTAAGATGTTACGAGTGGTTGATGTTGTTTGGAGATGAAAGATAAAGTTTTTCTTGGAAGACTATGTTATCAAGTCCTTCTTGTATTTGGGTTTCAATATTAGTTTGGGTTATTTTGAGGAATTTTAAGGACAGTTACTTACGGAATGGACTATGATGAACTCTGGGTAGTACCGTGGAACTTTGAAGATTTTAAAGTAGTTTCCCTTCCTATGGGAATCTTTCTTTTTGAAGAGTTGTTTTACCTTACCCTTTCTATTTTGGGATAATGTTTAAAGATAGATGAAATAGATAGTTAATCTTTTGTGGATTATGTGATTCTCTAGAAGATGATTCTTGTGTTTTGATGAGACCAAGTAGTTTTGAATGCTCATCGTTTGGAGAATATATTAGTTTTGGTAGAAAATTATTAAAGGATGAAACTCTACATGAAGGTAGGTATATTTCCTTATATTTTTTATCTATGTAGTAAATGAATTACTCAAAATTATGAAAAGAAATGTAAAAAAAAACGTTGTTGGTTTACGTTTCCTACTAGGTAATCAAAGGCCGTTTACACACATCATATGTTTGGGATTTTCTTATGGTTAACTTTCTCCTAATCATGTTCTCTATCACTCTCCCTCAGAACTTAACCCTTTGTTTTCTCCTCCATGTCTATGTTTTCCTACATGGAATCCTAGTGTGGGTTAACTCGGGTGACCTTTGTACTTCCCTTTCTTTCTTTAAAAGTAATAGTTTTACTGAATCTTTTTTCGATGTGGGACTTTCAATGAAATTTCAAAACCCAATTTTAAAAATTGCGAGGTTGCAATTTTTTAGGGGGGAAGACTGTAACAACCCGAAATTTTGAATACATCTTGTTTCCTAATTTTGTGTGTTATTTTATTTTTTTTATACTCAACAAAAATGTTTCATTTGATAACATGAGTATAATTAAAATGAGACTGTTGGGTTTTTTACTGTTATATGATCATTGGTCAATATGACCACTGGAAACTAACCATTTTAATTATTGTCTCTAAATACATGTAATCTTGGTTTATTAATATAGAAAGAAGATTCGATGGCCTCACCCAGTAGTCTTGGACCGATTGAAGCCAATCTAACAGAACGTGGGAAGGAGGTTGCACCAATGGGCTTTGCTTTGGACCAAACCCAAGCCGAACATTATCGTGTGAAGCTAGAATAGAATCGCCTTTTCTAGAAGTTCAAACTGATAGAAATTACTACTCGTGAGATGTTTTCCGAGCCTCCCTCAGATTCTCTCATCTTAGGACACCTTACACTTAGTTTCTATGCTGGTGTGATAAGAGGCTATGTAAGGAGACCATAACTTCCTTGTGTAATCCTTTGTTTTAAATAAAAAATTCAATTTCTTCTTATGATGAAGTTTATGAATTTTCAAATGACCGGATAAATATAGTATGCATATTTTTGATGAATTTTAGAAAAAGGATATTTTAAAAATGCTTATGTAAACCTTAAATAATTAAAAATGTGTAATGATATTCAAAATATGGTCTTCTACAATTATGTTCAGTACGAAATTTAGAGTCTAATAAGATCAACTTGATTTTTGATGAATAGTAAATTATGAATAGTGATTTTATACTTAGGATTAGTAATGTGACAAAATGGATTAGTAATCTCACTTAAAGAAATTATTAATATAATCTAGGCACCTTGATTAAGTAATGTGATTCAATAAAATTGTTAAATAACGGTTTCATATACTATTACTCAAGTAATAGTTTTTTCATGTGAATAGTGTTTTTTAATTAAAAATTTAATTAAAAATATTTAGAAAATTATTTTTATAAAATGGATTTCAATTTTGAACTCAGAGCATCGATATTATGTTATGGTAATTTTTGGGGTTTTTTCTGAAAAAATGAATTTTTGATGAATAGTGTATTTATATAAAAATTAAATTAAAAATATTTAGAAAATTATTTTTATAAAATGGAGTTCATTTTTGAAATCAGAGCATTGATATTTGGTTAATGTGAAATTTTGGGATTTTTCTGAGATAGTTCAATTTTCAGTGAATAGTAAAAATACAGTTTTAGGGTTTCGATATGTTTAATGACATCATAACTGTTTCATGATGATTCCATGAGAGATTTTAAGGGATGGTGGACCAAGGGTGTTGAATTATTGTATTTGGGGCCCCATGTGGCCTAACTCTTTGGGAAATACCATGGGAGAGCACATGGTTTTGAGAAAACCACTTTTGAGGTGTCCCTTGGCCATTAATGCCTTGTCCCCTCACATTCCCTATAAATACCAAGCCATCCTCTCATCCATTTAAACTACCCACTCTCCCAAACGAATTTATGGTCTCATTACCTCCCAAGGAGTCCTCCCAAGGTGCCCCCATGACCTTAAGGTGCAAACCTTCGAGTTTTAAGAGTTACGTTTTAAGGTAAGGGATCCGACCTCTCTCTTTCTATTCAAGTAATCTCTTTTATGTCATTCCTTTTATGATCCATGTTCTTATGTTTGAAGGATGTTCTTTTATATTCATTATAAATTACTTTTTATTTTAATATGATGAGAGACCCCCTCTTACTCTCATAATTTCATTTTATGAATGTTTAAGTGGCGCCGTTAGGCTGCCGAAATTTGTCTAACGGATTCTTTCACCCTTCTCATTTTCAAGTTCTATTTTATTTTAAATTATTTCAAGTTCCTTTTTATTATTTTGGGGTATGATATATATATATATAATACTGATATTTTATGATCATATTATGAGAGACCCCATTTGATCTCTTCAATTCAATATTTTGAAGTTTTATGTGGCGCCGTTAGGCTGCCGAATTTTTAAGTGGTTCTTTCACATTTCTCGTTTTGAAGTTCTACTTTCATGGCAAGTATTTCAAGTTCCTTTTTATTATGTTTGGGTACGATATCTATATCTATCATACTGATCTTTTATGATCATATGATGAAATACACCATTTGATCTCTTCAATTCAGTATTTTGATGTTTAAAGTGGCGCCGTTAGGCTGCCGAAGATTTAAGTGGTTTTTTCACCCTTCTCGTTTTGAAGTTCTACATTCATGTCAAGTATTTCAAGTTCATTTTTATTATGTTGGGGTATTATCTCTATATCTATCATACTTATCTTTCATTTTCAAATGATGAGAGACCCTATTTGATCTCTTCAATTAATTGTTTGAAGTTTAAGTGACGCCGTTAGGCTGCCGAATTTTCATAAGAGAAATCTTATTTTTGTCTTCCTTTCATGTTCTTCATTTTATGTGGTACATCTTTAAAATTTCATTACCATGTTTATATATCCTTCATATTTTGTCCCTCTATAGATTTATGGATCATTTATGATTGGGTGACCCATGTCCCCACTCTTTTCAATGTTCTCTAAAACCCCGAAACATAGCTGTTATGCTGTAGAATTTTCATCCCAAAATGCCTCTCTCTTTTCTCAAAATTATTTTATGTTATAAAGTGAATACTCAAAGATCTTATTTCTACAGGGGTATTCACATATATATCAAAATGTTCTATTTTAAATTATGGTATTTACATACATGAGGCCCGCTCTCCCCTTCCGTGGGTTTTAATGTGACGTAAAGATCTTGTCTTTAAAGGAGTTTTTAAAACGTTATGATTCTGAAATGAAACCCATTTATTTTATGCTATATGGGTTATTTATGAAATTTTTGATGATGATATATGTGGCTCACATGATAATATAGGAAAATTTAAGGGTGCTCCCTGATAGCGCTCCAATGAATTGGGTAATGATGTAACCACTAGAGATTACAATTTTCACGATATCTTGGTGAATAACCTTGGGGATGGACCTTGGTGATATGTTAATTATTGTCTTTGTTAAATGATGTAGCCACATCTTCAAGTTATGAAAAATGTTACTTTTATTATGATATGCCACATGATTTCTTTCTCATGCCTTAAAGTTCTTTTTCATGACATAGTTGATGTATCTCAAGTTCAAATGTTAAATGTTTCTCTTTTTCCCTTACTAGGCTTTCTGCTCACCCTTTCTTTTGATGTATGGCCCCAGGTTATAAGATGCAGTAATGAACCTAGGATGAACTTAAGGAGAATAATTTCAAGTGTTTAAGAAGAATCTTTTATGTTGTTTTCATGTATTATGTTCCTGGTTTCTAAGACACTAAACCTTAAAGATCCTCTGTTTTGTGTAATGTAATGAAAGTTTATGTTATAAAAAGGCGGGATGCTATACTCATGGGCCACATGGACATTGGAGAACTTCCCTATACACCAAAGGATTCATAATAGCAATGAGGATCTAATAATGTGATATTGGGGAGACTATTTCTTCTATAAATAATAATAATAATAATGGTCATATAATAATAGAATTGTAGAATCATTTAATCAATCATAGTTGATGTAATCACATAAATAGAGTAAATAACAATAAAATAGAATACAGCTAAATTAATTATAGATAATTATACATATCATTAAAAAACAGGCATGATCACCCATGGGATGATCATATATGTTCACATAAAATCCTAAAATAAACTGCTACTCTGCATGGTGGAACCCCTTGGCCAAACTGTTGATCAAGTTGTGTTCCTCAGCACATCCCATGTCACTGTGGTCCATCCCAAAATTCTAAACCCTTACCTAATATCAAATAAAAGAAGAATGCATGCCTCCTGAGGGGCCCTTTTAGGGTGTGAGTATGACCTCCAAAGGACACCGCCAACATATTCTTGTCCTAAATCTATATTTATAATTTTATATGGATTCATAAATAAAAATCACCAAGTTCTAGGTAAACTACACAACCCAATTCATTTGTGATCTATAACAACAATTGGATGATTACCTTCTTTAGACAATAACATAATGGAATCATGTATCTATTGTATATAATACCAATAGTATCAACAATATCTTCTCATTTCATACCACCTAGAACCACATTCCAATAGATACCCCATGCAGGACTTGTCAATTATAATCACTGCCCCATTAGAAGAACTAATATCATTTCATGAGTGGCTTGTAATTGTATTATTCAATCCATCATTATATCAATACACCAATTTGTCGAAATCAACCAAAAGTCCACTAGACATCATCATGACCATTGACCACCGACTCAATAATTGGACATCCCGAGGCATTATGATATTCATCCATCAATAAATTTTACCCATCCATCCAAATTAATAAAATGATTATACCCTAACCATGGTTTCTAACATGATCAAACATGGGTTTATATGGTTATATCATCTTAAATAACTGGTGGTAAACTAATCCCAAAATCCATCATATATACAGAGGCATCCAAACATAATGAGTGCTCTGGACCACCACATTGAATCCAATTCAATGTGAAAAACTACAATAGGATGATCAGCTAATCTTAGTGAGTAGAAATCACCCAAAATATCTATTCCACATCAACTTATTGAACTCCATTAGCACATGTACTATTAATCATAACAACCCCATGTAACATGGTCCATATCCATCAACATTTAATGGAACCCATCCAGTTATATCATAATTAATCTAATTTTAAAAAATAGAATAATTTTATCAACAAAATCAATAAACCATACATCACCCATATCAATAAATTCAATTCTAAATTAATTTAAAAACAAATCCATTTCCCATTAACATTCTATAGTTATATAATAAAAAAATAATTAAATTTTAAGGTCACACCAACACCACCCCTATGAATATATTTAAGTATGCACCCATAGAACATTTATAAATATATAGAAATATAGTAACCACCTATCTAATACTCATATGAGTTCACATTTCAAATATTGAACAATAATTTGAACATTGTGGGACAAAAATGGAGAATTTTTAAATCACCCAGTAAATAGGGAATATGGGATCAAATAAAAATAGTATTCCAAAATGAAAGATAAAATAATAAATGAATAAAAGGGAATCAATTCCTAATAATTAGCTATCCACCACCTATAATAGTACTCAAATTGGAGCTCATATAAAGAGAGAATACACATCATAGATGATCAGAGAAATGGGAGAACCTTCTACTATGCATATGAGTGAGGATGATCAGTAGGATAGGAATGATAAAACAATAGAAAATAAATTTTTTATATTCCTATATTTTATGATTTTCATGGTTTGACCACATTTTTTGGATAATATCGAGCCAACTGTGTGTACCTATTTCAAAAAGATAACTCCATCATGCACATTTTGTTGCACGATCTGAAAAACAATTGACAACCCATACAATTTCCTTTGCAATTTCATATAGGTTACTCACTTTGATTGTTGTCCACCATGGATGGGTTATACTATCAATTTTAAATATCCAATGGGATGTATTATTTAAGATGTATTGTTAGTAAAGATAATTTTACAACATTCACCCAATTTTCTTCCTCTATGATCATTCTTTTCAAATCCCAATACATTCAAAAATGAAATCAACCCCTCATACATTTCAATAATCCTTATCTCTTATAAGAAACAATATATTAACATGTTTATCAACTCAGAATCATTTATTTATTTTCAAAATAAATGTTTTTCATCAACCATTGAAAAAAGAAAATTTCCTGTAAATTTTATCCTCAACAAAAATCCATGTTGTTATATTATAATATAGTCCTTCTATAGTGTTCAATAATATCATGAAAATATTTATTTATATTAAATATTTTTTCAATTGGAATATGAATTCATAGTTTTGGAATAATTTACAATACATTTCCCATTGATTTCCACACTAATTGCTTATGATTATTTCAAAGGGATGATAATTCCATTCCTTTTTTATTGAATACAAAATGAGTTGATAATAAAATCTCACTTATATTGAGCTCTTCTTTGAGAATCATATTTTAAACATCAGTGTACTTCACATAATTATTTTTTCATGAATTTATCCACAAATATAACCATGAATTCCCAAGATTCTTTTAATAAAAGTAATAAAATATTCACCCAAACATTATCAATGAATATAAAAATCTAAAACTACATCTGCTCCATATCATGTTATAATCAATTAACAAATCCGATGATGATCGTTCATCTAAAAAACTCATGATTAATATTATTCACAAAAATCATGCTATTTATTTATAATGTTTTCTGAAATATGTCAAAAATGAGACCCATCAACTCAATTGTGGTTTTGTTCCACCAAATGTGGAGAACTAAATTCTAAAAGAGATAAATTAATATAAAACTAATTTTAAATAAATAAATATTTTACCATTCACCTATATACTTTTCTATAATTTTGAAATCATTCAATGAAATCTCTATATCAGTCTAAAAGATATAGTCTTCCAGCTTTTTTTCACTAGGGTAAATAATATTTCATTGGATTTGTTGATGCAGAACTTTATATCTTCTGACACTAATATTCAAAAAAAAACCATTACACACACTAAAATTCCAAAAATTTCTATTTAATATAATGTTACATGAATGGAAATGTGAATTGGTGAGCCAATGACATTCTCTTTAGTATAAAGTTTTGAGAATTCATCAACACATTCCTTTATATAAAAAGTAAAAGGAAATAAATATGGAATTACATATGTAAATAATATTTTGTAATGAACCCTTTGAAATATAATTTTCTAGAATATTTATGGAAGCAATTACACAAAATCACTGTAAAATTTTGGAAAAAATCATCCATATTTATTACAAAAAATACCAGAAAGTTTGAAAAAAAGGTAAAAAAAGTCAAAATAAGAAGACATCTATTGAATTCTATTTAAATTGATTGTTCTACATCTTTGCGAGAAACATTGAAACATTACATTTATCTAGAAATAAATATTTATAACTTATAACTAGTAATCACATGGTCTAATATTATAATTAATCATACTACATTAAATTTTTGTTAATAAAAAATGTAGGTGCACCATCCTATTTTAACAGAATGACACCTAGTCATCTGGTTACACAAATATCCATGAAATGAATGTTTTAATTAGTTAACCTAATTGAATTTAAAATATCCTATATCAATCCATATAATGGATTCCATATTTTATAAATCAATAGACAATGAAATACCACTGAATATACACTATATATCTAAAATTTCATGTTTATCTTCAAGAATAAGACCACCTAGTGTTGAGATCATTAGAATAACCTTATTTTATGCAACCACATTATGGAAGTACTAATGGAAAGACTTCTATTTCCACTATATCCAAGAATTGAATATCACCATGAACCACTCCATCCAGTTGGTAGACATCGATCAACAAAAATAGATTCAAAAATATATAATAAGGAAAATGAGTAAGGAGAGGGGGATCCACTTTACCAAGGCTTGTGTGGGATAATTCAATGGATTTTTTTTGGAGTGAGAAAATTCCAGTAGTTTGTTCATTGGATAAAATTATAATTTTAGATGTGTCTCATGTTTGATTCCTAGGGTAGATCCAATGACTTGTTCATTTTTTATTAGAGGTTTATATTTCGTATTCCTATCATGTTCTTAGTTATATCTTTCTTCAAAATTTATTATTTTTTCAACCACATATTTTTTTCATCATTTCATGTCATATTACTCATTGTACACTTATTGTGTATTATTGATCAACTATGTATTAAATATTTCTATTTAAATTATTTTTATAAGATTTTTTGAAAACTAATTTTCAATTAAGTGAAACCTATATGTGTTTTTAAAATAGATATAAATATTTATGATTATATTTCATATGGAATACTATGATGAATGATTTCAAAAATATGTGTCTTAATTATTAAAAAAAATTATGGAATGTTTTATAACGATATATTAGTTTTTAATTTCATTCACTTTTTTATATTTGAATATATTAATTTTTATTTTGTTTTCAAACAATAAATTTTGTATTATGTTATAAGCCTTATTTAATGTTTTCAGTTGGTGGCGACCTATAGAGTAGCTTATTTTACACATATATATATTGACGGTTCTGGGTTTCATCTTGAAATTATATTTTTTCCACGAGTCTATCATTGGATGAGTTGGAAGGTGGTGAGAAAACAAAGGATTCAGAGAGTGTCCTATAGGATTAGATATTTTTTGTGTTTATATTATTTCTTGGTTGTTGGGGTAGGAATAGGAAGAATTTTATTATGTCCCATTTAGTTAATTTTTATACATGTTTATACCATGATGCCTAATTTTTTTCATGGATTATGTTTTTATATTTTTTTTAATGGGTTGGACATGTGTTTTTTATGAATAGTTTGAAATATTCATTTATTTTGGTTCCATGTATGCTTGATGCTACATGGATTTCTAGTGTAATTAAGATTCATGTTGGAAATTAGTAAATAGTATTTTTTCATTTAAGTCTAACTTATATGATAAATTGTTTCCAAAGGAATACCCTATAATTCTAAGACAGTAGTTAGGAGCTAATGGGAGAAAGGAAATTTATTTGAGCCTTATGATGGACTATGTTAGGAGCAGGGTTAGATAACACCATAGAAATGTTTTCTACACTATTAAAGACATCAGTCTTATTTAAGGAGACATTTTGTTTAAATATCAAGGTGATATTGGGGTATCCCAATAATCAAGGGGATTTGTGATAAAATCCCCTAATAGATAATGTTAATAGTGATACAGAGAGACACCCTCCCCAAATAAGACATATATTGAATGATGTGAAGAGAATACTACGGAATTAACTATATCCTTTCTCAATTAAATCTCTTTGGGAAGATGTGGAATCCATTTTATAACATAACATTCCCAAAATAAGAGTTATCTACCCGAGGAGTTATCCTTCCTAATGGGTTCATTATGTTGATGATTAATATTGGAACACCATGGATGAAAACCAACTTGCCACATTTGGAGAATAAATCCGTCCAAATTGGTATCCAAATTCTATATTGGTGGGAATAATGAATATTTTATTTAGTTATTGGATTCACACTACCTAGGATACATACTCTTGTTTTAGGGTCTACCTAACAGTGTAGGAGGTTTTACTTGTAGAAGGAAAAACAATCATCTAAACAGACCCTACTCCATAAAAAAATTTCAAAATAGTTTCCAAATTCATTTGTTTAGTTGAAAAAATCATATTACTGCCCCATTTCAATAACCATATAGTTGGGTGTTGGTACACATTTATTTCTATTTGTCTCTGAACATTATACCAATTCATTATTAGTAAAATAATACTATGAAAATTAACAGTGCTAGTATTTGAAAAATATCATTTTAGATGAATGAAATTCTGTAACAATTAATGAATGATTCTAATTTTTCCTCCAAAACATATGATATGTATCATGAGATAATAATTTATATTGAAGTAGGAACTCACAAGGAGCGTTCATTCAACATTTCCATTAAACATTGAGTTCTGGTAGGTCAAATAGAGGGGATGATATTCTATAATCCTTATTCCCATAGCATTGAACATAAGATCAAGTGTCTACAAAGGGTTCCTATATTGTTCTACACTATTATTTTCAATAAACTATACCCATCATCATTATGTATCTATATTTAATGCTTAAACTTATGGAAATAAATGATGAATTTTTATTACTATCCAATGGAACTTCCATCACCATATCATGTGACTATAAAAAATAAATAATGAATCATTTCCTATATTATAACCTATGAAATCAATTCTATTGGGAGAAATGAAAATTTTCTTTTGGTAGAAACAAACATCATACTAATTCCTAAACTCACTACTGATGATCAAGTAGTAATGAAGTACACTAAAACCAAGTATATATAATAATTACTGAAACGTGTCATGGGGTGAATGAAAAAAGAGGCAAGAGTCATATCCAAACATTTTATGTCATGGATTGGATAATTCTAAATATTAGAAATTCCATGCCTTACATTTTCATTCCTTAGTCATCATTGAGGAACTGAATATTCAAGAATGTGAAATTTACTCATTTTATAGTAAAAACCATCAATCATAATTAATTGAGTGGGATAAAAATGAGGTGAATCAAAAAATTACCAAAGAATTGATGATCAATTACTAGGTGACTAAACATACCATTAAAATATAGCAATATGAATCTCATGTATAAAGGGTGAGAGAAAAATATTAAAACAGTCATATATTCTAGAGATTCATGCGGGGTGGAACTAAGAATTTTCTGTTTATATCAATGAATCGATCCCAGTGGTCGAGGTTGAGGCAATTAAGGGAGTGAATATACAGTATTTAAATTGTTTTTATATTGAAATATTATATGATGTGATGGGATATATGAACTAAATATTATTAATGTTATTTATCCATTTTTTATCTTTTATGATAGGGAGATAATCCAGAGTCTTGTTGTTCCTCTATTTTTTGAACATTGAATGGAATACATATTCTACTGAAAATCTATTTCAAAATTTTCGATTCATGTATTACCTTAATTACAAATTCATAAAAAAATTAAAAAAATTTATGAGTAATATCCTAATAATTGAATCCATGTTAATATAGTATATTTATTGATCCAATAAAATATAATATCTAAATTCATGATTCAATGAAAAAAATTGGATCAATCTTGTTATCACATAGACATGTCTTATTATGAAAATATAACAGAGCTAGATATCTAAATGAATTCACTATAACGTAATGTCTAGGTTGGTATATGAGAATATGTCTTGTTGAATTTGGAACCCTCTTGAGTTTTGAAAATTATATTGATATAGGTGTGTGGAATATAGAAGAAATTACACTATTATAATATACCTATGTCATCTCACTTAGATATGATATTTGGATTAATTCAAGATGTATGAATACAGTTGGATACGTGAGGTCTAAATATGGAGGAATGTGTACTATCTTCATAAGCCAATGCCATCCAATTTGGACTTATGAGGGTTGAATAACTGAAAATAATGAAAATCATTTATGTTTATTTTTAAATAAGGATCTCATTGATAAATAGTGTTGCAGTATCCTAATGTAATATATCCTATAATTGCAAAAGGGATATCTAAAATAATACATGGGATGATAAAAAGGGTGGTCAAACTTTTTCCTTAGTCAGGGGATCAGGTAAGCAGGTGTTGACTTTTGATAGGGTTATATTATATACCCTATAGGAATAATGTCTCCTTTTGGCCCTATTTTCCCAAATCTATGCATAGGGAAGGCCTTTGTGGATAAGAACTCAATTTTTTCCTAGGCTTCAATTTTTTCCACGATCATATTGAATAGAAATTCTCAAACTATTTTGGAATATAGGCTCTAAACCAATCTGAATAGTTTGAAGTCATGTGTGATGGACTAGTTAACATTCTATTTAACATTCAAAAATAATGTCCTTATTTCATTCATCTTAACATCATATAAAAAGGTCATAAATACGAAGTGGTTTTGAATCATATATCACGTACCATTTCAAATTTGTTTAATGTTGTGAAAACTCCATTTTTTGAACCCAAAATGATGTTATGTAAATCTATTAATGATAAAAATTTAATTCATGGACAGTGAAATTCACTCTCTATCCATTTTAATATGCTTGTATACATCATTGGAGTAGATTGTGTGCAGGTTTTTTAGTACATAATATATATTTTTAGTTTTATATGATTATTACAAGGTATCATGGTAGTTCTTAGGGGCATCAATAATTCTCATTGGATAAATAATCAAAGGGAAAAACTTTTTTATTGAACTCTCACATAACATGATTCTGGTGGACATCTACATGTTCCAATTTTTACTCAGTTTTATCATCGAGTTACCAGAACACATATAATTTTAAAAGAGAGTGATCATGTCTATAGAAATAATTACATATACGAATTAATTTTGTTAACATTGGACCTTGATGAGAATGTCATCCTATGTCCACGATGTGGTGTAATATTGTGTTTTTCTATGCAGAATCCACTGATTTTATAATTTTTTTTCAAATTAATTTAATTTAATTGATGGATTTTGATAAACATTACACCTAGTTTAAATGAACTATAATAAAATATTTAATTATTACTATGACCATTATAACATAGCCGTTTTGCAGTAGGGTATGAATATGAATAACTAGTTGATGAAATTATTATTGGTTCCATGTGTATAAAATGAATTATTTTGATAGAAATTAATAAAAAATAAAAATAAAATCCAATTTAATATAATGGGGATGTTTTTAATATAAATTTTTCTTATTCATTCATTATGAGTTTTTATCATTAAATTAAATCAATCACTATTGGTGAATTAATCTAATGAAATTTATATTTAATATATACTATAAATTGTTTTATCATTCACCTAATATTTTATAGTAATTAGATTATAATTAATCTAATTTTTATATTTTTAACTAATTGTTTTCTAAAAAGAGTATTCCTTACTGTTTTCTGAATTATTTTAACATTAAATGTTTCCACCTTTAGAAATTTAATTTTACAAAATTAACAAAAAAAATTAAATCAGTATATTAAAATTATCTTATGGGTATTTTTGTAGAATTTAATGTATAAATTAACCTTAAGATGAAAATTCAAATATATATATATATATATATTTAATAATTAATCATTAATTAATATAAATTACATAGTTAATTTTTTCTTAACATTTTTTAAATGTAAAAATAGTAAAATTATGTTAATTTTAATCCAACATAGGATATATGAATCAAATATTATTACCATTTCTATATAGACACTTTTTATACATAAGATAACCTTTTCTATAGAAAATCAATTATAATCATTTCTTCAAATTTAATATTAAATTTTATACAGAAGATTTTGTTAAATGAATTTTTTAAACTTGATTAAATATTTCAAATAATGATATGTAATAACATTTAAGCGGTTCCAAATAATGTTTTCTCATAATTAATAAGAAAAATAATAGAACTCTCTTACGACAGCTTAGGTTTAAACATGTTTACTATGGTGTTAAATTAAGAAGACATGAGTTAAAATTACTTAAATCCAATAATATTTCTCATTAAATGGTCAATTTTTTTACCTTATACTATATTAGGTTCTTGAATGATTCATTTTTTCCTATTTATTTGAAAGTTACCTTAGTCTATTATAAATCTTTTAAACATTTTAAGTATAAAACAGACCACATTTATAAAATGGAACCCCTTATCCTCTCTACGTGACATATAAAAATCATTTATGATTTAGAAATACCAACCCAAATACCTTCCATTCATTCCATAAAACATAATATAAGCCTTTTTATAAGAATAAATCCATATTTTGTTGGATTTTAGTGTAATCATAAAGATGTTTTCTAAAAAAAACTACTATTCATGAATGAGATTTTTTGGTTTATTAGTTATTCAAATTCCTTCAATTATTCTTCAAATATGATGAAATAATATCAAAAATATATTAAATATAATGATATGGTACTAATTTAGTAGAATAACTTATATCTGTATTCTATTCTATCAAATGGGAAATGAATCCACCAATCATGTGAATTATAAACTACCACCTCACCAACAGGTGTAATTCATCTTCATACATCGCATATAATGAATGGGTTTAATGATGTATTTAATATATATATATATTGAAATAAATAAAAATATATAATTTAACTATTAAAACTATATTCTTACCTCCCAATCAAATGGAAAATAATGTTGCTTGTGCGTGTGTGTGGACTACAACCTCTACAAAGAAATATGATAGGATTTCCATTTCATTTTCTTCTGGGATGGTAGTAAAGATAGATTTAATGAATATATATGATAAATATTATAAAAAAAGTTATTCATTAAATATGAATAATTATATGGAATCATTATTTTATATATATGTTAAAAATTAAAATAATGTTTTTGTGTATGTACGACCTATCATCTCTATGAATGATTTAATTTAATTTCATAACTCAATCATTTATGAAAGGATATAAATATGAATATATTTAATATATAATAATATCCTCTTTTAAATTATTATGATTAAGAAACAATAATCATGTCACATGGATCAATACTACCAAACCAAAAGCAACATGAAAAAAATTAGTTCACACCCTTTACAATGATTTCAATAAGGAATGGGTATTACATAGATGAAAAATGTTTATAAAATATTCATATATGGTAAAAAATATATTATTATTTTTTGGTAAAATAAATGTATTAAATATATATTTAATTTAAAAGATATTGGAACTTATAAGAATGAAATTGGACCTTAGGTAAGAGATTTTTATCCATCATCTATTTCTAAGAGAAACATTACATATACACTATTTTCTCTTTTATATATTGAATATAATTTATAATAATGATTTTTTGGATTCATTTTCTGAATTTAATAGTTTTATAAAATCCCTAAATGTTTCATTCTTAGATGGAGATTCTGATTCATATGTTACCAAAGTGTTAAGAGTTTTGTATTACAATATCAATATTTAGTAGGATTATTTATGATTATTTTTCTGATGATCAAATATTATGATCTATATCTCATTAATTAAATGTATTTTCATATCCCATGGTTATATATTGTAATTAAATGTATTAATTTAATTTTCCTCTCTTTATGTACTAATGATTCAAAAAAAAAATATTTATGAATAACAGTCTTTATTTTTCACTTATGTCGGAAATTATTAGTGTTTTAAAAAAATAAATAATTTTTTAATATTTTTGTATTATAGTTAAATGAAATTATTACCATTTTATTCATTTAGAAAAAAATTATTAATGGAATATTCATGTCATTTTCAAATGGAATACATTTTAATTAATTTTAAAATGATAAATGAATCACTGTTTCAAAATAAATGACACAAAACAATTCCCGCCATCATGGCCACAAATTGATTTAAGGATTCCATTATATATTTTCCAGAATTTTTTCAATGAAAATATTTTCCGTAATATTTGGAAAAAAATTAGATTTTAAATAAGTGTTTTAAAAGTAAAAAAGTATTGTTTTCTAACTAAATATTTCATGTGATCTTTAAAAGCATCTTACATCTATGATGCCATCTCTTGATGATTACTAATATTAAATAGGGAGTGGTTCAGTAATATCTTAATTATTCTTTATATGGTTTTATTGATTGTGATGAAAAGGTGTTTTTTGTATCCCATTCCATTTTTAC
Organism: Viscum album; assembly: GCA_963277665.1. Taxonomy (NCBI): domain Eukaryota; kingdom Viridiplantae; phylum Streptophyta; class Magnoliopsida; order Santalales; family Viscaceae; genus Viscum; species Viscum album. The sequence continues at coordinate 2,026,901,314 of OY728143.1, read as the reverse complement.
ATGAGTTATGTTATGATGAATTGATGCATTGATTATTAAAAATGATTCTTTCCCTAGGTTATTCCATGAAAATATATTAATGAAACCCATTTATTTTTCATATGATATGAAATTTTGATTGTTTTATGTTATTTAGGAATATCTTTTCATGATTTTAATATATTATGAGTGGGCCGAAAATTATATATCCATCATGTGAATTGAGTAAAGATGAATATATAATGAGTAAACAAGACTACAATGGGGAGTAAACCTATATTAGTGATGTACTTATTCCATGGTGATAGTATTATTAGTAAACCATAACCACTAATGTGGTTTTTTTAGTGAACCCATTTCACTATGACAGTCTAGGAAACAATCCTCATCAACTATGGAATTGATTTTGTCTGATTATGTGTATTCCATAAATATTTTACTTCAGATAATGTTATTATCTCATAGATTATATTCCATTATTACATTGTGATTAATATCTTATGAAATACCAATATTCACATTTTTATGATCTATAATATGTAGGGAATGATTTTTAAATGCTATTCTAATGTTACTATTCACATACAATTATAATATTTTTATATCTTCCTTGTTTAATCTTATTGAGCACATAAGATCACCTTTTCTAATGCTTCATTTCCATAGGATATGAAGAATTTTATTAGTAATTATATTTCTATGTAGTCTAATAGTTATGAAGAACATAGTAGGAGATGATATAGATTACATATGAACCAGTTGTTTATTTAAACATTATTCAAAAGGATAGTAGATCTATATGATTATTTTTTGGATCATTTTCTTATGAAATGAATATTATTCTTATAAAATGTAATATCCATATATGAAAGGTGTTTCATGTTATTTTTAGTATCACATAAAGGTTTAGTTATCCTAATCAAACTTTGATGTGATGTTTTATATATACCCCTAAGGATATGTGAATTTATAAAAAAACTAATTGGAATGTTTTTGTAGGATAGATAAGGTGGATTCCATGTAATTGTATCCCGTTATAGATATTAAAATTTCATGTGGCTCTAGCATACATCTACATGGATGTAATAATCATATAAGGGAACATTTGGATTAGATTCTCTTGTCACCTAGTGCACAACAATGCACTTTATTGAACACCTAGTTTGAAAGTCCTATGAAATATATTTTCAATATTCAAAAACACTTTATGAACCATTATAAAGGATTCGAATAGACGATGACCATTAATGACCATTGATAAAGATATGATGTGATAGAAAGTTTCATTTTTTAGACAATAAATAACTGATGTTTCCTAATTATGTAGTTTTATAATATAGTTATTATTTATCACCTATGATTTTTTATATTATTCAATTGATGGAACACTTAAGAAACCTAATAACACTAAATGAAACATACAATGCAATGATTTTACTCCAATTAAACCAAATGTTATGGGTTATAGAATGAAAAATAAATCTTTTATGCTAATATAACCTCCTCCATCCATGAATATAGTTGAACGACTTTATGATTAGTGGTGGGAACACCAATCTGTTGAGTACTTCATGAGGAAATGTCTTCCTTCTTTTAGTGGTTCAACTATTCAAATAGTTTCATAGGAAATGTATCAATACCATTGAAAATATATTATCCTTTATCTATTGTTAGGAGCATATAAAATTCATTTTTCCCGATATTTTTGAATGATAAGTGGATAAATAGTGAAACCTTATCAAGAATATTATGTAATAGGATGAAATTAACCTCATGGAGTGGGATGAGATTATAAAATTATTAATCAATAAGTATATTCCACTTACTCATCAAATGAAAATGTAAAAGGAATTTTATGAAGTAAAAAAGAAGGATGATGAATCCATTAAATACTATGATGAAGATTTTATGAGATTTCCATGGTACACATATGGTATTATCATCCAACATAAATGTGTGTTTGATTGATTATTTTGTAGCATAAAACAATGTTTTTTAAGTGTGTTTTCTATAAGGGTATACAGTACCTATGAAGAAATAGTTTAATGTGTAATCATGGTGGAAATTAACATTTTATTTTCTTATCATTCTTCTTGGTTTGAAAAGAAATGAAATATGGATGGAAATTTCCATAATCCATATAACGAAGAGGATCATAATTGCATTATTCTTAAATTGTTGGATGTAAACATGGGGAAAATTGTATTAAGGGTAATAATAAATATTTTATGTGTGAAAAAACTATGTAATTGTAATGACCAGCCAATTATCATTGGCTTGAGAGTACAACGAGTCATTACTATACCTTAAGCGACATCCCCAAGATGCTAAAGGCTGGAAATAAATGCCAATGGGTTTTGAATATAAGTGGGGGATGAATTACCCATTAAGAAATAAACCAATAAACCAACCAACCATAGAGAAACATTCACTATATGATGCACGAACAAATGAAAGACAACTATACAACTTGATTTATGTCAAACCGCATAAATGTACCCAACAAAGGAAGACCAAACCAAGTATCAAAGTACACAGAAGATAAACAACTCAAGACTCTCAAAAGACACCAAGACTACATGCTCCACATGCTCTAAGATCCAAAATCACATATCATCTCAAATCATCAGGAGGAAGTGATAAAAACAAGGGAAATGTTACCTTTTCCACTGTCATGTAAAATATCATCTACAAAAGCATCAAAGTGCCAAATCATGGGTGAGTATAAAACTCTATAGGTTTCCCCCAATGACTTCCCTACTCACACCTCTAGGATAGAAAATTAATCCTCATTTATATAAAAAATATTATATAAAACAATTTACCAAAATAGTTTATAACCAAATATAAACCTGTCCCAAAAACCAATTGCAAACAACTGAAAGCATAACCAAATGAAACCAATTTCCAAAAAGTTATTTTTATAGAAAAATAAATATGAAATATTTAAAACCATTTCACAATATCCCTTTTTGGCACACCCAACTATTCATGCTACGTTATGTCAGTTTGATACTCATTAGTGGTTTCTCGTCGATCTACCATGTCATCACAAGGTAATTGTTTCCCGTGTTCCATTAACCCTTTTGCACTGACCACTAGGTAATATTTCAACCAAACCCCCTGTATGAAGTTCCCATGTGCCGTTAAAACTTTGGAATCGATCACATGGTCATATTTCAACCAAGACTCGTTTATGAAACATGAACACACACCACATATCCAAAACAATCTTTCCAAAACAACCCTTTCATTAAAAACACCTTTTTATTGAAAACCATTACAATCAATGCCATTTCAATGACAACCCCATTCAATAAAACAACCCTTTTTATTGAAAACCCATTTTTAATCAAAACTTTAACAATTCTATTAAATCAATAATTTAAAATCATCATTTTAAATTAAATAAGTTAAATAACTATGCACAACAATTAACCAAGATTTGACAATTTCACAAATACCATAAATCATCACAAAAAAAGATTTATTCCAGGATTTTAATAATCAATTAAATTAAAATAAACAAATTAGAAACTAATCCAATCAATTATAACAAGAGGAGTTGAGAGTGAATCCTCCTACCTCAATGGTTTTGATGAAAACCACAATGAATGAAGAATACTCAAGAAAACTATGTCGATTCTCCAAGAACCCACCTTAGATCTCTTCTCCTAGCAAGGCCAAGACCAAATCACATCATATGTGGAATTAACACGCTTATATGTACCCATAATGGGTGTTGATATAACAAAACCGAGAGTATATGAGATGTAGATCTAAGTAGATCTAATAAACCGATCAATAACGATGACGAATGATCACATACCTCAAGAATACAGCTTTGATTCGCCAAGTAAAGCCTTTATATCACCTCCAAAACACTTGGGACCAGTTCTTATACCTTAAAGGGAGAATAATACTTAGTTATGGCCTCTTAGGAGAAAAAAGGAGCCATTCAGAAGAAAAAATGTTTGAGATCCACTTTTTCAGGATCTCACTTATGTTCCAGCACAGTTAGTTTACACTGTTTAGACAAACTCTGTGCTAACCGTGCATTTTCCACTACCTCAGTAGTCCCTCGCACGACCTCCCCACGTGGCCTCCTCGAACCATGATCCAACCAGGTGGGAGACACTACCTCAAATTGTAAACAACGCATGGTTTGGCCGCATGGTTACACAAATTGTGCGCCCCCCATATAACATCCCCTTTGCATGAAAACATCATTCCAAGTTCTCCATACACACTCTTTCATCACCCCTTATCATTATAACCATTAAAAGAAATAATTAAGGTTTACATACAAGAAACCAGGGGTACAAAATTCTCCCCTTCATTGGTCTTTTGGTCCTTAGAAAGTAGACAACCCTTACTGGCACAAAATTGTTTTGGCAACAGCTCTTTTATTTCCATATCACGTTCCCAAGTAACTTTTTGAATCTGACCATGCTACCATAATACTTTTACTAGACCGATTATTCCCCCCCCCCCCCGAAAGTGTATCTCTTGTCTATCCACAATTCGTTCCAGGATATGTAACCATGAAGCATCCAACTCTTGGTCAACGTGATCCCATCTGATCACATGGTCAGGATCTGGCTGATACGTTTTCAACTGAGATACATGGATCACATTACGCACCGAACTGAACCACGGTGGTAATGCTAACTGATATGCCACCTCTCCATCTCATCATAGTATCTTTAAATGGCCAATGTATCTAGGAGATAACTTTCCTTGCTACACGAAACGATGGTGTCCAAGTCTTGGAGATATCCTCATGAATACATGATCACCCACAGCAAACGACAACAGTCTTCTACGATGATTTGCATAAGATTTCTGATGATTCTAAGACATCTTTGTTCTCTTTCTAATCAACTGGATCTTCTCCATTGTTTCTTAGAAAATGCAAGGCCCGACTAGTGATGTTTCACCTATTTCCACCAAGCATAGTGGAGAATGATAAATACACCCATACAGTGCTTCTAACAGAGCCATGAGTATCGAGGATTAATTGCTGTTATTGTATGAGAATTCTACTAAGGGTATATTCTCCTCCCATAAGCCGCCAAAATCCATTACAAAAGCCCATAACATATCTTCCAATGTTTTTATTGTCCGCTCGGATTGCCCAACCATTTGAGGATGATACACGGTGCTCATAGTCAACTGAGTTCCAAGGGCTTGCTGTAATGATTTCATGAAACGAGATGTGATCATCATATCTCTATATGAGACTATAGACACTAGTACACCATGCCTCTATAACACTTCTCAGATATAGATTTATGAACAATCCTCCATCATATGAGTTTCACGAATATGGATGAAATGGGACGACTTGCTTAGACGATCCACTATCACCCAAATAGAATCGTATTCCAGGACCGTTCTTAGAAGACCTATAACAAAATCCATTACTATTTGATCCCCTTTCCACACTTTAATAGCAATGATTGTAAAATACTAGCTGGTCTATGATGATCTACTTTAACCTGCTGACATGTTAAGCACTTTGTGACGAAATCAGCCACCATCCTTTTCATGCCGCTCCACCAAAATGTTTCCTTCAATTCCTTATACATCTTCTATATACCTGGATGTACAGACCATCAAGAATGGTGGTATGCATGAAGAAGTTGTTCTTGAAAAACCATACATACAACCATCCGATCTCTGAAACATGAAACTGAACCCCCATCATGTTTCCAACCACCAATGGTCTCCCCACCATTGAGTTTTGAACTTACAAGTAGACATTCTGCATCAGATGTTTGTTCTTATATGATCATTTTTACTAATTCAGGAACATGCGTATTTGAAACAAAAACAACAACATCACCTCGATCTTCACATTCCACAAGCATGTCAGATAAGACCAACATCAACTGCCATTCATCTAAAGAATTTTTCTCCAACAGAGCATATAAATTTATACTCAATGCATCTGCCACCAAATTTCCATTCCCCAATGTGTACATCAAGTAAGAGTCAAAAATTTGGCGGTACTCCATCCATCACCTTTGCCTCAAATTCAAATCTCACTGTGAGAAAAAAAAATTCAAGATTTTTTGATCTGTAAACATAGTAAATTTCACACCAAATAGATAATGTCTCCATGTTTTCAAAGCATGGATGACTATAGCTAACTCTAAATCATGTGTTGGGTAATTCTTCTCATGCACCATCAACATCCATGAACTATAAGAAACCACGTGGTCTCTTTGCATGAGAACACTACCCAACCTAGAGTCTGAAGCATCAAAATACACCCCATACCCTTTTCCTAATTCTAGAATGGTCAAGATAGGTGCCAATGTAAGACGAACATTCAGTTCCTGTAAAGACATATGAAATTATTCTTTCCATTGGAATAGAGAATTATTCTTTGTCAGAGCTTCCAATGGTGAAGCTAGTCATGAGAAACCATGAACAAAGTGTCGGTTGTAACCATCTTGACCAAGAAAGATTCATATATAGAACACATTCATCGGTGGTTTCCAAGAGATAACGGCTTCTATCTTTTCTGGATCAACAGAAACTCTTTTCTCAGAAATGAAATTTCAATGGAAACATACATCCTGTATCCAAAAATCATAATTTGATTATTTGGCATACAAGCCATGATCTCTAAATAATTGTAACACTCTTTCCAGGTGAACCACATGATCATCCCTTTTCATTGAATAGACCAAAATGTTGTCTGAAAACACCACAAAAAAGAATCCAGATATTGTTGAAATATATGATTTGTTAATGCCAGTAAGAAAGATGGTACATTTGTTAGACCGAAAGGCATGACAACATATTCATAGTGGCCATATCTACTTCTGAAAAAAATCTTTAGAATATCCTATTTTCGAACTCTCAATTGGTGATATCTTGATCGCAAGTAATTGTTGGAGAACCACTGAGCTCCCCTTAATTGATTGAAGAGATCATCAATGCATGGAAGTAGATATCTATACATTATCGTAACTTGGTTAAGCTTACGATAATCAACACACAGTCGTAGAGTTCCATCTACCTTCTTCACAAAAAAAACTGGTGCTTCCCATGGAGACGTACTTGGTCGAATGAATCCATTTCTTTCCATATCCTCTAACTACACTTTCAATTCCAGTAACTCTATTGGTGTTATCCTATAAGATGAAAGTGAAATAGGACTATTCCCCGAATGTGGATCAATTGTAAACACCAAAACATCTAGAAAACGCTTTTTATCGATCTCTTCCATTGATGACAAAGTCAACACTACAAATTAGTAAGATATGGTTCCCACAATTGGTGCCAACATGCTCTTTTAACCTTTCTTTACAGTCCTCTCTACTCTAAAGAGAATCTCGATAACGTCCACAATAATGAAACTAATTGTTCTCCTATAAAATTTGATTTGTGCCTTGAACATTGTCAGCCAATCCATACCTAGGATTACATCATAGACATCCATATCTAACATAGAGAAGTCCCATTTTAACTCATCTTCATCTAAAATTATTGAACATGTTCTACACACAAAGTCATGACATTATCTTCACCAAGAGGAGTTTGCAATTTCAAATCAGAAGGAATCAATTCCAATTTTAAACGTAGAAAGTCAACAACATGAGATGAAATGAACAAATGCAATGCACCAGTATCAAAAAAGACTTTGACAAAGGCAAAATTAAAAAGAATCATACCTCTTACTGTAGATAGTCCAACTTGATCCTAGAAAATCATCTGCTGAGCTCTATACAATTGCTTCTTCACTATACTATTATCCTTGTTTCCTTACTATGGTTGCCCTAGTTGAGGACTCATGGTATTTATAGAATCACCATGGCTAGCTATGCTCTACTGATGAGACTGATTCAGCTATCCTCGTCAGTCGATGCATATGATGTATGCGATAACTGAGGAGTGTCTCGAGCACATGACCATGGAGAACCATGATAATTGTGTTGAAGATGTCCCATATTGTTAAAATTATGTCATTCTCTAGGTTGTGTCATATAATTTCACTTTATGTGGACATAAAAACCTCATTGATAATAACCTAATTTTCTCTGGGATCATGGAGGAAGGTTTACTGATTCAGCTGCCTCGTTCTGATTTAGACTTACACCGTTGAAACAGGTGACACTTTTCCCCTTTTTCCCAGTGGTTGAGATCCCACTATTTCCTGTAGGTATCATCATTCATCCTCCTATCAATCCTGGGATATCACGTTCAACAACAATCGTTCTGTTGACCATTTCTGTATAATCCGTAATACAGAGCACTACAATCTTCGATAGAATCTCTTGCCTTAGCCCCGATTTGAAGATGCTTACCTTCTAAGATTCAATTACCGCAACCTCTAGGGAAAAACAGACTAACTTCATTAACATAGGCACATACTCTGTGACATAGAGGCTTTCCTATTTCAGGATAAAGAAGTCCATAATTTACTAGATTTTGAACATGTGAGGATAGAAATGTTTGTTGAACAATTCTTCAAAATCATCACATGTAAGGAATTCATCCAACAGAGCCCGCACCGCTAAATCACACCACTGACATGCAAGATCCCCAAGAATATATGTCTCCATCTTTAACTTTAGCTCTAATAGTGTGCTGATGAAATCGAAGATACGATTCATCCAACATAGCCACACCTCTGCCTTATCGAGTTCAGCATCACCCTGAATGTTCGGTGGATTCTTCTTCATAAACTGGATGGTATGATCCACATGCCTTGATTCATTCATCCAGTTCCCCGTATTGACAACAAGAAATGTCTGGACAATACTCTGATCCAGATCTTGGTTCACCCATGATTCAGGTGCAACCACATTCTCACTGGCTTCTTCCGACTTGCTTCTATCATGCCTATAGGATTCCATTTCCTAAACAAACAACAAACACCGTCAATATCACTCTCTAGAAACTGTTGTCATAGTATTTAAAATTCTATCACATCATCTATCACAAAATTTGTTTTCCAAAATATCCTTTTTACCATGTTCAACTATATCTGAATCCACATTACATGCTTTTCAAAATTTAAACCATTATCATAATATTATAATCTTTGCTTTCTCAAAATATTTCTTTTCCGATCCAATTCCATACTTTTCAAAAATGATCATTTCTCGAACTGATGTATACACTCCTAGTGGGAATTCATTCCTCTATAATGCATGTCATGCTCATCTCATTGGAAAATAACATGAAAATGAGATTTCAAAATTCTAGAAGTGTCTCCAAACACTTATTCACCCAACTCCCTGGTAACTTGATGTTAAACATAAATGAGTTAGGTACGTCTTCTATACTATACATTTATTGTTCCGAAATTCCTAGTCCTATCTAAGATTCCATCCAAAGAAATAGACAAAAATGAATTCCAACTTCAAGACCAAGAACACCGACAACCATTTGTACAACCAAGAAATAGACAAGAAGAGATTTACTCTCCGAAACTATGAACATCAATGACTACTTGTTTGGAAAGAACCGAAAAATATGATACCATTTGTAATGACCCATCAATTATCATTGGCTTGAGAGTACAATGAGTCATTACTATGCCTTATGTGACATCCCAAAGATGCCAAAGGCTTGCAATAAATGACGAAGGGTTTCGAATACAAGCGGAGGACGATTTACCCTTTATGAAATAAACCGATAGACCAACCAACCATAACCAAACATTCACTATATGAGGCATGAAAAAAATGAAATATAGCTAAAGGGATTCATTTATGTCAGACCAAATCAAAGTACACAAAAACGGAATACCAAACCAAGTATCAATGTAGACAGCGGATAAACAACTCAAGAATCATAAAAGACACCAACAATCCATGCTCCACTAAATGCAAGATCCAAAATCACTGAACAACTCAAATCATCATGAGGTAGTGCTAAAAACATGTGAAACATTACCTTTTCCCTGATCCTGGAAAATAACATCTGCAAAAGCCCCAAAATGATAATGCAGGGGTGAGTATAAAACATAGTAGGTTTTCCCCAATGAATTCCCTAATTAAGCCTCTCAAATAGAAAAGTTATCCACATTTATATAAAACAGTCTATATAAAACAATTTACCAAACCAGTTTGTAACTGAATATACACATCTTCCAAAAACTGTTTTCATCCATGTTAAAGAAAAACAAAATGAAACTAATTTCTAATAAGTAATTTTCCCAAAAATATAACTAATAAAAGCTTTAAAACCATTTCACAATATCCTTTTATGGAATACCCAACCATTCCACCAACCCATGCAACCAACCATGCATTCTACGTTATGACAGGTTCATACTCATGAGCGGTTTCTCATAGATCTACAATATCGCCACAAGGTAATTTTTTCCCATGTTCCATTAACCCTTTGGCACTGATAAAAATGACATATTTCAACCAAGCCCTATATATGATGTCTCCAAGTTCAATTACACCTTTGGTACTGAGAATAAGGTTATATTTCAACCAAGCCTTATTTGTGCTACATGAACACACAACACATATTCCCAAAAATCATGCCATGATAACCCTTTCAATAAATACACATTTTATTGAAAACCATTTCCGTAAAAACCATTTAAATGCCAAACCCTTTCAAAAAAACACCATATTTATTGAAAACCATTTTTTATCAAACCATTTACAATTCCATCAAATAAATAATTTAAAATCATCATTTTAAATTCATGAAGCTAAATCTCTTTGCACAACAATTCACCAAGATTTCACAATTTCACTAAAACCATAAATCATCAATAAAGAATATTTATCCCTTGATTTTCATAATCAATTCCATTAAAATAATCCAATTTGAAACTAATATAATAAATTATTACAGGAGTATTCGAGAGTGAAGCCTCCTACCTCAACAGTTTTGCTGAAAACCACAGCGAACAAAGAATACTCAAGAAACTCTAGTCGATTCTCCAACAACCCACCTTAGAACTATTCATCTAGCAAGGCCGAGACCAAATATCATCATATTTGGCATCCACACACTTAGATCTACCCATTATGGGTGTAGATTTATGAAATCGAGATAATGTGAGAAGTAGATCTATGTATATCTAAGAAACCGATCATGAACGATGAAGAACGATTACATGAATCAAGAATCTAGATTTGATTCACCAAGTAAAGCCTTCAGATCACCTCCAAAAGGCTTGGGAGAGGTTCACATGCCTTCCTAGGAGAGTAATCCCATGTTATGGTTTCTTATTAGGGAAAACAAGCCATTTAGAGGCAAAAACGTGTAAGATCAACTTTTTTAGGATCTCACATAAGTTCCCGCATAGTTAGTTCACATGGTTTATACAAACCGTGGGATAACCTTCCGTTAGCCACTACCTCGGCCTCCTTGAACCATGCTCCAACAGTGCTAGAGAATCTTCCTCAAAATGTCAACTACCATTGTTTGACCACACGGTTAGACAAACCGTGTGCCGCCCGTTCGACTTCCCGTTTACCTCAAAACATCTTTCCAAGTTCTTTCGAGTCACTCATTCAGCACCCCATATCCTTATAACAATTAAAATCATTATGTATGGGTTACATACCAGAAACTATCTGTACTATAGTAATCATGCAATTGATGTATGTTGTAATTGGGATAAGTTATATAATAATGTGAATAGATTGAAATATCCAATGAAAGAACCAATCACACCCTTGAATTTAAAAATCATGATGTATGGGAATTATTCTAATCAGTTATCAAGCCAAAATGATAAATATGATAATTCAAACTAAAATCATCTTTTGTTGAGAGATAATGTGAAATCTCATGTGATCACTATTTCAGATGAGGATTACGAAAAATACACCATGAAAGGTATATTGACCATACACTATATTACTGAAAATGTATTCTTTAACTACATGTCTACATACTATTTTGAACATGAAGAAAATTCTACGGGAATTATAATTTCACCCAAATAGGTAGACATTAAATTAGTATTGAAAATAAAAATGGTAAAATTATAAAGTTTAAAATCAATAATTATTTTTCTGATTGGGAATTTCTATAATTTTCCCCCTAAAAATATCATTGTTCTCCCTCTTTTGGAATTTGACGTTTTCTTAGGAATAAATTGTCTTTCCATATATTATTGGTGCATCAATATCCATGGAAGGGACTTCATTTTTGATATTTCAAAACATCCTATGATCGTATATTAGTTTAAAAATAATTATATACATCCAATATAAATAGTATCCATTAAATGGGTATTGATTCCTATTTACAGTGAGAGTTTATCTCAGATGGTTAGGGAAAAAATCAGCATCGATGGCATGCCAATTGTGCAGAAGTTTGTTATCGTCTTTCTGAAAGAGATATATAGTCATCATCCTAATTGGGTTGTTGTGTTCTAAATGGAACATATAAATGGTTCCACATATATTTCAAATACTCCCTAGATTTTATCCCATATTGAGATGCGTTAATTGAAGAATCGACACTAGGATAATCATGAAAAGGGGTTAATTCAGCCATTTGTTTCATCATGTGGTTTACCTATTATTTTTTATGAAGAAATATAGATTGATGTGTATGTATATTAATTATCTTGAGCAAAACAGGATAAATATAATGAACAACTATCCTTGACCATCAATTTATGACATGTTTGATAAAAATATTCGATCTAAGTACTTTTTCAAGATTGATCATTATTCTAGATATCATCAATTGTGGGTCATGAATAAGGATGTAACCTGGAAAACATTCTTTATAAGGTATTAAAATTTTAAATATATAGTGATTCCATTTTATCTTATTAATTTCCCCAATATCTTCATAGGTATAATGAACAATGTCTTTAAACATTACCATGATCTATTTTTGGTAGTCATTATAGATTATACTCTTTTATGTTCATAGATCACTGATGACCATGATGAAAAAATGAGAATTGTGTTGAAGAAACCGAGGTGTTTTTTTGAAAAATTTACCTTCTGTAAAATTTGGATATAAAAGGATTCATTTTTATGTTATATAATTCTGATATAGGGTATATCTATGGATCCATAATTGATTTTGGTTATTGAACATTTCCACATACAAACCACTATGGATGAGATCTAATGTTTTTTTGTGTTTGGCATTATATTATCAATGGTTTGTGTAGAAGTTATCATAATTATCTACTAAAATCACTATGTTAACTCCTAAGAGATCCATTATCCTATATAATAATGGTTTTAATGAAAAATTCATGGAACTGAAGGGATGTTTAGTGATATCACCTTTTTAACATTATGCTATAGTTAATAAGGGTTATTAATCTATAGTGTTGAATGGAATATGGTATAAAGATGTTTTTTATATTAAATGATATGGATATAAAATATGATTATGAATATTGGAGAAACCTAAAAAACAATTACCAACCAATTATTTGGAGTTAGTTGTGGTTTTTAACATTAATGAAATGGAAAAATTATTTTTATAGCGAAAGATATGTTATATATACTACTCATAAAATCAAAAAAGTATATATTCACTCGAAAGAGTGGAATATGAACCAAATAAGTTGGTTGGACTAAATTTAAGATTATGAATTCTCAATACATTACAACACATAGATTGCAAACAAGGTGGTTGATGCTTTGAGTGAAAAGGAAATTTCTAGCCTGTCAATTACGATGATCATAAAATATTATATATTTTTTTATATCCCAAGTATGGATATCAAAATAATATAAGTAGGGGGAAATACTATGTTTCTCACATGGGTGTTTGACCATCAATCCATGTGAATATTAAAGTGGTGTAGAGGGAATATGTAGATCTGTAGTGGAAGGTTATAAATGATCCATATTATAGCATTGATTGTGATGGAATGAATGGTTTTAATAACCACTCTTGTTATTAATACAAAATATTGTTGAAAAAGGTGTTATTAGAGGAAGCTCATTGACTGTTATTCTCTACTCGTCTTGGAAGTACCATGATGAATAGTGATTTAGAGATTTATTTATGATGGGATGGCTTAATGAGAGATATTGTAGAGTATATATCTTGGTTCTATTTATGTTAATAATTTAAGGTTGATATAATGATGTATACGGGGTTGTTTTAACCATTATTGATGGCATAATGGATATTGGAAAAAAATAATCATGAATTTTTTTCATCAGACATAACAAAAAATCTAATGGGAATTGTTCGATTTATGTTATAGTCGATCACCATATGAATTTAGAACACTGCATTGATATCAAAAATATTTTTTATCTTAATCATCATTCTAGCATATGCATTAATAAATTGGAAAGGGTTCATGGGGTACCACTTTATATTGTATCTGATCAGGATATGAGGATTTCTCCAATTATCATGAAATGTCATAAATTGGCCCTTTAATAAATGTTGACTGTTAGAACTATATACCATCATCATCCAAATGGTCAGTCTATGAGAACAATTAAAACCCAATATTATATACTAAGATCTTCTTCTATGGATTTCAAAGGTATTATCGATCAACAAATTACTTGAGTTCAGTTTTCATACAACAATATGTTTCAACCATTTGTTCAAATGTCTGCATTTTATGCCCTATATGAAATGATGTGTATTACATTAATGTACTAGGATGATATTGGAGAAATAAATCTATGGGGAATTTATCTTATTTAATAAATTAATTATAAAGGTACAATCATTAGGAAAAAAATTTTGGTAGAACAATATCGATGTAAAAATTATACTGAATATTATTGATGAGATTTGGAGTTCAAATTCAGTGAAAAGGTATTTCCAAAAATTTCTCCAACTATAAAGTTTATGATATTATAGAAGTAATGATATAAGATCCATAGGTTTTTTCCCTTATAAAATTCTTGATCAACTAGAGGTAATATTTTCTGTCATGGTGGTTCCACCAAAACCCTATCAAGATAACATTTTGATCCATGTATATCTCTTGAGTAAGTATAGTCCTGAAACTTCATTGGTAATGAAATTAGAGGTCATACAACTCGACAAAGATATCTTTTATGAGGAACAACTGACGATGATATTGGATTATACTAACAAGGTTCTATGAAACATGACCACTCACCTGGTCAATGTGTTATGTTGAAACAACTAATTTAATGAAGATATATGGGACCCTAAGGATATGATGAGACATAATAATCCTTTTTCATATATCCAAGTCTCTTAATTTTATATGGGAAACTATTTTTATGGATGGTAGAATATAAAACCCATATACTTTATGAATTTTTTCAAATATATTTAAAATTTTCAACAGCTTTTGTGACATGTAACACTGAGTATAAATTAACTATGATAAACTATCAAAATATTATTAGGATAGATATCTCATATCCATTGGATTTATAAGTCTAAAATATAAAAATAATCATATAAGATAAATATGGTTTACACATTTGTAAGACTTATTATTTGGTTATCTATTAATTAGAGAATTAAATTAAAACTAATTGAAAATATAAGTTATTTTGTCTTCAATAATGATTGTATGCATGAAATGTGTGTTTATTATAATAAATTAAATTAATCCCTATTATAGAATTATTTAATTAAATTTATATATTATATATCTAATTAAATATTAAATTATTAGTATAATATTTTTATTGAAATAGTATAAGAATAAATTTTGTTTTATTTTTCAATACTTTATTTTTAAAAAATATATTTCGTTGATTTTTGATCACTTATTTTAATCTTAAATGTTTAAAATTTTATAAATTTATTTAAAAAAACGATCAAAATTTTTGAAATGTCAATTTCTATATTTTATTATGGTAAATTGTTTGAAATTTTATGAAAATATTAATTTTTTTATGTATTGTTAAAAATTCTTATTTTTCATAAAAACATATCCTTTCTTTTAAATCAATTTCAATGTTACATTTATAGATAATACGCTTTTGAAAGTAAAATACATTCTATTATTTTTTTATTAATATAAATTTGGTTATTTAATTCAATTTCATAGTCTATTTTATAAAGAAAAAATATAACATATGAATACATTTTTTTAGGAAAAATGATTTTTCAATATATGTGGAGGATTAATATTAAATTAAATTTGTTCAGTCCAATTAAATAAATTTAATAAAATTAATTAAATAATTTTAATTTTCATATTTAACATTCTAAATAAGGTATTCTTAATTTATGGTCATAAGGAATATTAAATACAAAAAATATATGTTACTGTGGTTCTAGTTAGAATTATATTACAGGGGTGTTAAACTAAAATGATATTTTTTAAAGTGAACTTAATATCCCATTTATCGTATCAGGTTGTTTTCTCCAAAAATATCACATGGAATTAATGTAAATATTTAAAAAATTACAAGTGTGGCACTCACCTCAATTATGGAATGGAACCCACTATCAACTCAAATTTACATTTACAATGCCTTTGGTTCATAAAATATCTACAAAAAAACTTAATTCCCTTAACCCATACCAAAGGCCTTTTATTGGGTATAACCCACCCTCCCCACCCAATGAAGGCTTTCGGAAAACAGTTAATGTGGTTATTTAAAGATGTGGTATCATTTTTTATTGAGGGTTTCTTATTTTATTTCATCTCCCACATCCATCAAATATATTTAAAAAATTAATAAATAATAAAACCATAATATTCTATATAATAATAGGTTATAATATCAATATACTGATCTATATCCATTTTATCTTCCATCAAATGGGAAATTAAATTGTTAATAATGTATATAGAGGACTTTTATCTCATTAACTATTGTAATTCTTTTTACAGCACCTACAATAATGGATATATATAATTATGTAATTTATATACATAAATATGATATTTATGGAAGGATTATAATTATAAAACTATATTAGCACATCTATTTTCTTACCATCCAATGAGTGGGAAAATGATAATGTCACTTGTGAGTGTGTGTTGACTACATCACCCATAAAGTGACATGAAATGTTTTTTAATTTATTTTGACATGGATGGTAATAAGGATATATTTAATTGTTAATAATGTATTGTTTTATATAAACTTTTTAATTAAATGGTATAATATTATATGCATAATATTTTCAATCCATTGCAAAAACTTGAAACAACGTTCCTTGGTACGTACAACCTACAAACTCCATGAATGTTATAAAAAAAATTATTTACCACATTAATGGATGAAATTAAATATGTATATAATGAATATATTTCATATTTATATTATAATTAAATTTTTGAGATGATTCTACCCTAATAAATGATCATGGAATCAATCTACCGAACAAAAATATATGTGAAAAACTATTCATTTATCAATCAAAATAATGATTTTAATAACGAATTGATAACAAATTATATATTAATGGTTATAGTTAAATAAAATAAGGTATTATATATATATATATTATGGTTCTGTAATATATATATAAGATAAATATATATTTATTATATAATATATTCATTTATGTTTGATGGATGTTGGACATGGAAGAAGGGATTCTGTTTTCAATTTTATTTCTTTGATATACATTCCATATTCATCACTTGTATCTTTTTTTTGTGGTGTATATACTACTAAGGAATGAATTTTATTATTATTACTATGATTCATTGAGGATTTTCATACACATATAATTTTTTATTTCTTTTGAATTGAGATTCATGTGTTATGAAATAAGTACGAGTTTTCTGTTAAAATCTCATTATTTATCATGAATGTTTATGATTAAGATTACAGTGGTGAAATATTTAATAACCCCATTTTGATGAGGTATGGATCCATTAAATGTTGGTCTAATTCTTTATTTTGGAAAATGTACAGTTTCAAAATGATGTTATGGACTTTTCGGGGTGTGTCATGGGCTTATTAGTAGCTCAAAACCCCATATTGTGAAAGAAACCACCAAGCTGTGCAGATAGTTGAAATCATGCAGTCTAATACACACATTTTATGCTAACCATGTGGGTGAGTTTCATAGGGAAAATTAGGGTACATGGATTTCCCTATCACTGTGACAACAGATGCATCCCCTTGTGGGTTATCATCATTTTCTGGAAAAACCCAATATAATGGTTGGAACATGGTATCCAAGACTATCTATGCATACCGTGTGTGTACCCACATAAGGTAGATCCCATAAAATGGGTGGAAGATGATTTGGCCCACCATGCGGCCAAACCATACAAACCAAAAAATTTGGGCAAATTTAATGAATTTCCATTGATGTATAATATTTATACACTAATTGTTTCTTTCTTCATTCAAGTGGAAAATATGACCCTTTTCTTACTAGTGGTGCTACCAATACTCTTCTTCTAGTATTTTATCTTTAAACATCATTCGGAAAATGATTTGAGATAGAATATTCAAATTTTTTTCATCTAGATATGTTATTTTTTCCTTTGGATTATTTGATTGATTGTATTTCTATTAATGATAATATTTTTATGCGTGGTCCTATTCCCTATTTTAAAGGATTAGTTTCATACAACCAATTAATTTTTATCAATGAAAACAAATGGGATGATACAGATGAGTAGAGTATTACAGGACTATGGTCGGTGGTCAATGAATTTTCCCAAAATGTATCATCATTTTAAAATTGCTATTTTTTTGTATAATGGTTTCATTGTCCATATCTAAATAAATTCCTTTTTTCTAATTATAATAGTCGTTAGCATATTCTATATCCCATTATATGAATGATTTTAATTTCATTGGATGTATTGACCTTAATAATGTCAACCCATACTAGAGTGATTTTCATGTAATTCCTTGTTTCTATTTTTGGAGACATAATTCATGTGCATTAGATTGAGTTTGATAATGGTATGCCCTTTTTAATTAAAATGAATTTTGAATTGAAAACGGATAGAACATGTATATGGTATAAACATATCACTTGACCCATATAAGGTAATTGTTTCAATATAATAAGTGATCCTTAAATTGTTAATCTTAAAATATTTTATTAGATATCACTTGTTCTAGATAATTTTAATTGAATAGTAATTGGTTGTATATATTTAGAATTCCATGAATTGTATAATGGTAGATAATGTATTGAACCTATTAATTAATTATAAGGAATATTAATTACATGGAATATGATTTCAAATGATATAAATTAAATTAATATATGGTTCCTACATACTTTGGACGTTATTTATCTGTATATTAATTATAATACATGACAAAACATTGGATTCCAAAGGTAATTACATGGGCACATAGAGGATGGAATTCTGAGCCACTAAACCTATTTCCAAGGGATATACTCACCTTGGAACTCGGTGCTCATCTTAATATGTTAATTTCATGTTGTTTTTATGATGATTCACCAGATAAAAATCAAGATTTTTTATTATGCCTTATATACACTCATTTGTTCTAGCTAGATGTATTTGGAAATGTGGTTCCATAGATCAAAATAATCAAGTCCAATAATGAATATATCATGTCTTTCTTGGATCAGATCCATGGAATTGGTTAGAATATATTATACTGGAATGATTTGGTCATTTCCCCTTGGATTACACTAATAACCCTTTTCCTACAAAACTACATGGTTTAGTAATATGAGATGGATTAACCACGAGGTTAGGGATTCATTGGTTTCACCATGGATCTTACCTTATTATTTGTGTGTACCCCTTTCATTTTGTTGACTCTTTCACATGACATATCAATATAAACTTGAATTTCATGAATGAATTAATTGATCTCACATTTTGAGACATTAACAACTGAGGATTAATCTTGTTGGAGCTATCATTTTGGAATTGTTTACATTTACAAATATATATGCACAGTTTATGTATATATTCACAGACAATATTTTATAGAATCTTATATTGGTGGCCTAATATGATTTATCTCACACCCTCTCTGGGTTGTTTTTAGTCTGTAAGAAGAAATGAATTTTAGTTATGTTCAAGGGGAAGCATCTTGCCTCCGACACCAGACTTTATTTCCTTCTTAGAATGGATATTGGTTGATGTTTAAAGAGATAGTGCTCAATTTGTGTGGATAGTTTTTGGTATTTTTGTTCTTTTGTACATCATTTGTTATACTATCTTCCTGATGTCATGTACAAATTTGTTCCTATTATGTACAGACATGAAAATGAAATTTTCAACTCTTTATATTGTTCGTCTTTGTAGTTGATTATTTTTTATGGATGTTTATACTTACTTCCTCTATCAGTCTGGCTTTCCAATTATCAAGATTCAGCTGTTGTTATCCATGTATTCTGTCATTATCTTACTACTACTCACAACTCTAACATGATCATATAGCCCCCCTATGTATAGACTCTAGTACCTCACTACTATTTTGAAGCCTCTGACATATGGGGTTGCACTCTTAAGGGCATGTGTCCAACCAGAATTGATACACCTTTGAGTGAAACCCTGGTCGGTATGTCCCAATTGGTTCTAAGATAATTTTTTTATTTTATTTTCGCTTATTATTTGGTAAATATAAATATAGTATTAGGAGCATATTGTAATTTTTATAAGTTGTGCCTAAGAGTAGTTATCCAACATTTCGGGTAAATACCATGTAGTCGGAGAAAGAGAATTTTTTTTCTATTTTTTCTTTTTACAATTTTTAAAACATAACCTCTGGGTGATACAAATGAGTGGTATTTTGATATAAATTATGTATTTTTACCATAGCCTGGTACATCAAGGATAATTGCTACATATATCATTATATGAATTATGAATTCACATTCCACTCATATAACATGAAATATAGGTGAATTTCATTACTTATATTGCTAGAGATTCCAGTGGTTATTGGGTGATATATGGATATTATATATGCATTTATGAGAAACAATGACCCTATGATAAGGGAATGTTTTATTGAATGTGTCTACATAGATCTAAACAATGTTTTCTTATATAGGTTGATGGTTGCATCTAAAATAGTTGGTTTCAAACCGCGTCAGCTATATAATTTTGGTTAAATGGGATGGGCTTTGGCTATGAGTATGTGACTACTGGCCCCTATTTATAAGTTGTATGGGCCTTTGTAATTTACAATTGGTAATTAACCGAGTCTATCCATCATATATTTTTTTTATCGGTACCAAAATAGAGGTGTTTTAATGAAATCAAATGGTTGTCTCATAAAGATATAATGTGTATGGGATTATATTATATTGGAATGATGATCTATTTAATTGAACCATGTTATAAGAAAAAATTAAAATAAAAATTGAAACACCAATCATGAAATATTTAATAAACGATTTTCCAGTAAAGGAAGAGCGATGTGAAAATGGCCACTCTCCTACTAGAACAACTGTAAATTAAATTTTAACACTTATAAATATCATGAAATTCTATGTGTGCAGTTGGCATAAATAATTAGGAGGTAAAGAATTATTATTATTTTATATCTTTTATAATGATTCAATCTACTCATAATCATTTTTCTAATGCATATTCTGGGAATTTAGGGTGTTATTCCACCACAACGTCATCTAGTTGCTGACCTTGAGGGTGGTGACAACCATGCTCTAGAGGTGGTTTTCATTGTGCCGCCCATGATTCCACTAGTAATTACACTTGATTAACCACCTTCTATCCTTGAACGATTATCCGAGACTCAATTTAGAAAGATCTTTCGACATCTTATTCTATACATATAGGGTTCCCCATGACCTACAACAACTTTGTATAATATAACTTGGGAGGTAGAATTGATGCATCCTCTGATCCTGTTTGGGATGGTGGTCCTCATGATGCTGAGTCGTGGACACCATACACTCCTTCTATATTCAATCATATTGATATTACTCAAGATATGAGGTTCAATTATTTCATCTACATGATTCATGATGCCACTATTTGCTTGTGGAATGTGATTACAAGGATGTCATCATTGAAAAATCGACTAGACTGACATCTAGGATACCATATATGGTAAAAAAATTTCCTTAGTGATTGATAACCAACTATGTTATACAGTTCAAAAACATGGAGTAGGGTGAAATTTCTATCATGGACTATATTGTTCATTCTAATGAGTTTTAATACTTTTCAAGACATCTAGCAGTTAATGACCTATCGCATTTGATACACTACAAGGATGAGATTATGTATTCCATATGCTCATAGGTGAATGTATTCCACCTACCTAATTAATCTATAATAATCATTCAGGATCTTATCGCCAAGTGATACATTATGAATGACCATAATATTAGACATATGTGTTTAGTGCCAAGTCATGGTGTTTCTTCTTCTTATAGAATGAAGTGTAGCCTTGATATTTCTCTTCATATATGTTTCATCTAGTTTATACTGACTTGATGATCAATTATATGCCACTAGTGTAGTTTATATGGTAATATTAATCCTTATTATGATAAATAGAATATTCAATTTCGTGATTGCATGCACATGGTTCATCCTAAGAGACTGTTTTAGACCTTTCCACCTACATCATGTGGAAGAAGATCTATGATAGATCCATCATATGGGGCATGATCATTTCTATCATGTTGTGTTTGGAGTTGGAGTGGAACTAGTAAGACATTTTCTATAAGATTTCATGGTTATCACATTCTAAATTTTGAATGTCAGTACTAGAAGAGCATACCTGCTTAGGGTAGTCTAGCTATAGTAGAGGGTCATAGATCAATCCGGTTTCATTCTTTAGTTCTGAAACCCATGGATAAGAGTATATGATAGTCAAATATAAAATTTATGTTTCATGTATCCTCTAATATTTCAAATGATTTATTCAATGTAGGTTATTCTCAGTAATTTATCCCATTATCAATCTTGGGAATTCTCTAGATTGGAATTGAGTATTTCTATGTGATGATGAGTATGGACACAACATTCAGTTAGAAGTATAAGGGGAAACATCAATGAAATAAATTCTCATTTAGGATGGCAGTTATCCCTTCTTATATGACCTCTTATTCCTCGATATGATGATATTTTATGCCATTCTCAAAATGGACTCATTCATTCCATCTCATCCCAATAGGACCTTTTATCACCACAGTGTGTCATTTACATCACAAGAGGGATGTTGTTATATTAATAAGGGTGATTTTTATGTATATCCTAATGATTTTTCATGATTATGTCATTAGATAGTGGTTGATTTAATGAATAAGCTTATTGCTGGTTTATCTCTTTCACCTATTCCTCCATAACTAATGACACCTACTTAGATACCAGAGTATAAGAGATAGTTGGAGGATTTAGAATAATAAGAATTTATATTTCCCAATACCTCATCTTGGTGTGCATATATTATATTATTCATTAAGGAGGATGTAAAACCCCCATGATTTTATGGCTTGGCTCTTTTTTAATTTTATATAATCGATAGATTACGTTGCACGGAACACCCAAATAAAACTGACAAATGAAATATAATTATAAACTACCAATTCAATCAGAGAGAATGAAAAATATTAACCATATTATGAATGTTGAAATATTATTTATTAAATAATTTTTTTTGAAATTCATCCAATATAATAAATGGGTATATTATAAGAATAAATCTAGAATAGTTCATAAAAATGTATATCCTAAAATGTAGTTTTATGTATCATTAATGAAATATTTATTTTAAAAGTACATTTTGTCTTTTTTTAAATTTTATTTGAAAAAATAATCTTCATTTCTCAAAACAAAATATCGAAATTTACCTTTTTTGAAAATTTGGTAAATTTCTAATATGTTACATTTTTATTGATGAAATATGAAACCACTAAATTTGAATTTAAATCTACATTTTTGTCTAATTTATTTATATGGTAGAATTATATATAAAATTGGTTTTAAATTATATATAGTTTAAATAAATATCAAAAATTCAATTTGGGTAGTTGAAATCTATTATAAATTGAAATAGGATAAAATAAAATTTCATAATTTTAATCCTTTTTTTAAAACTTGTGGTTTCGTCACATCTCTGGTAACAATTTTCAATTAATTTCATCAACATATGATAATTAAATTCTGAAAAATGGATTTAATATTTGAAATCTGATGTTTGAATTATAATATAAATATTACTTTTAATATTGGATAATTTGAATAACAATTTTGCGGAATTGTGTTACCCTGGTAAAAGGAAAATCCATTAAAAACTAGGTAATAAAGGGTAAAAATAAAATGATAAGAAAAATATAATGTCTATAAAAATTGATCAAATCTTATTATATGAGAATATTTAATCCATAATCGTTCAATTTTGTAATATATTGAATTTCTTCCATTTCCATGTGATTATGACATTTATATTATTTTATTAAATGAAAATACATAGATATCTTAGTCATATTATTAAAAATTAAAACATTTTTAATAAGGGGTTATCTAGAGGACATGTTAAAATATAAAAATTAGTGGGGATGATGAATGAATTATCATCATCATGGATGTTTATTTTTAACATTTAGTGGTGAAATAATTAATTTAGATTCATTGACAACAATGATGCATTATTTATTTTATTAATGGAAATATCAAATAAATGTTGTTGAAAATATGATCATAAATAAAAAATGATCTATTTAATATGATCAACTAATTTTATGGTCTAATATTAAATTTTATGGTTTTATTAAAATATTTATTTCAATTATATGTATTTAAAATTTTTAAATGTCAATTTAATGAATAGCCACCAATTAATTCTGAATGACATTTTAAAATAAATAATATTTTTTTCAAAGACATAAAATATTTAAAATCATTAATCCTTAAAAATAATTGGGAAAAGGTTGAAAATAAAATTCATGAACCATTTGGGGTTATTTTTTCTTCTTATAGTAACTATATTAACCTTATATGAGTATAAATCCACGATGGTACGATAAAAATTTAAAGAGTTAAATAACGGTTATAAATAAATGATAAGAGTAATAATGTGACCTAAAATGTATAAGAATTATTTTATATGAGGATCTAGAACGATATTAATATTATATTATAAATTCATCATTTTGGATCCATTTTTAATTAAAAATAAGTTTATATCAATTTAATATTTTGAGTCTCTAAAAGTGCCCCTCACATTAATAATAAAAGAGTACTACTTTCTTCACTAATTAACCCCTATATGATCAATCTAGATCTACTAAAACTAGACCAGTACTCTTAAAACATCTGAATCTATTTTTAGTGGTTTTGGACCTAAAAAAAAAATTCTAGATCATTTATGATGATATCTAAAGGATGTCTGCTAAAGAAGTGGTAAGTATTTTTACGAACCCAATCAGGTTTATTTTTTCTTTTTATTCCTTTCAATGTGTTGTTTCTATCCTATAATAATATATCCAATATATTTTATATTTTGAGATGGTATTATTATTAATGTAAAACCATATTCTACCTTCATTCATTCTACAATAAATGAAAGCATTGCGTGTTCGGAATTACGACTTATCGTCTCCATGTTGGGATGTAATTTGGTTTTCATCAAGACTTTACAATTATTGTTATAATTATGGATATAGTTAATATATATGGTAATTATGAAACTATAATTATTTTTAATAATTAATATATCATAGTATTCTTTACTATTTTACCCAATAATAGAATGATATCGTCACTCGGGCGTATGTGTGGCCTATTGTCTCTACGATGCGATGTGGTTTATTTTCCATGTTAATGATTATAGAATGATTATAAATCAATTTTAAATGATTAATTATGATATTTATAACATTAATATCATTTTTTAAATGATTTATTTTATCTAATGTAGTTAGCTAGGACCTTGATGAAAAACATATGCATTAGAATTCGAGGAAATTAGCACCCAAAACAATTAAAATAATGAAATATTATTAATGAAGAGGTTATAAGATGTTATATAAGGATCATATAAGTAATTATAAATATAAATATGGTTTTTGAATAAATTATTAACATTCATTATATCATTATACAAGATGTTAAGGTACTAACCACTAATATGAAGCATCAGGAAAGGGTTTGTAGTATCACATTCATTTCTATGAAAAATATGCCATATTCAATAATTTTTTCATTTGTGTGGTGTACATACCCTTTGAAATATCATATCATATGTATATTTATATTCATGGTATTTAATATTTTATTTAATGATTATTAATTTTATGGGGAATAGTATTTGATTAATTATAAAGTGGTATGTGATTCTGGAAAAAAATTCATTTCATTGGGTTAGAACAAATACTATATTGATCATGTCACGCTTATAATATATGTGAAATTACGTTGGAATATATTTTATTTTATTTCTATTTGTTTTTTGTGGAATTACTGATAAATAAAATAATTTATTCATTTTATTTACTAGGTAAATAACAATAAATTCATATCAACAACTCATTATAGAGATATGATGATTAAGAACATTTTTTATTAGTAAAATTGATTCTTAAAAATATAATTATTTATTG
Source organism: Viscum album (assembly GCA_963277665.1). Taxonomy (NCBI): domain Eukaryota; kingdom Viridiplantae; phylum Streptophyta; class Magnoliopsida; order Santalales; family Viscaceae; genus Viscum; species Viscum album. Next base: position 2,026,874,911 of record OY728143.1, on the reverse strand, counting down.
GAATGTGATGAAAGATGTGGGGCCCAATTATAGATAGCACCAAAAGCATCAGTAGAATCATGGGATAAATTATTTTAGTTAGTGTTACATTTTTTTACCCATACTGATTAAACAATATTGTGATTAGTCTTAATGTTAGTGGTACATTTTCCAGATACATGAGCTCAATTAATTAATCATTTCCACCATTCATCATTAATTTATAATTATCCATTAGATTTTCACTAAGAAAAAAATTATTGATCTATTAAATTCCAATTTTATTTACTAAATGGAATTTGAGTACATTATTCTACCTTTTAATGATGATTATGATTATTAAATCATGATACTTTCCTTCATGCTTAACCCTTACTATGAATTTGATCCCACTAGTTTCTTATGTTTTTTCCCAAGGATTCCAAGAATGTTATTATGATTCATATGTAGAGTTGTGATAATGGGAATACCATTTTTCATAATGAAAATACTATTTCATTATCTTTTTATGTTTACATAAAATTTCAAATATGTATCTATTTTACCAAGAAAAATAAACTACTAAGTCCTTAGGATGTAATTACATGCATTTATGAGAATATAATAGAGAATGGTACTAGCTCCGGGTGACTAAAATGTGGATATTTGACATTGGTATTAGAAAAGGTTTAGTAGAAACCATATTAACTAGATTAATGAAAACATTTGTTAACATGCACGACACTATGATAGACATAGAGAATAAGCATATGAGAACATACCAATGTAACACGGATTATGAATATGATATTAGATACACATGAATTATTAATGTATTTCCAGGTATTTCACTAGTTTTGGTTTTATAAATTCTGTTTCATAATTATATGATCTAATACAGAATATTCCATTATTTAGAAATGGGTCCTAGAAGGAATAATGGTATCAATTAGCATTGACACTGAAGATATTTCCCCACTGAGTTAACCAATACGGGATTTATTATAATAGAGTAATTTATTGATATTTTTTATAATCATAATCAGGTTATACAAAATAACATTTCTTTGATGGATTAAATTATTCCACATTTATAATCTTTTATGATTTATAACTTTATGAGACATAAGACCCAATATTTAGAGGGAATACTAATCCATTTGTAATAGTGAAATGGATTATGTCTTTTGAGAAGTTGTTTGTGTCATTGGGATGTGGTGAAATGGAAAACGCCAGACCATCATTATATTGCATCGGAGGTGATGATGACCAATGATGTTCATTGATCCAGACTACTAGTGGGAGAATAAATAGAACTCATGGAATGGAATTATTTTAAGGATAAATTCTTAGAAAACTATTTCCCTCATTAGTAATAAATTGAAATGAATAAAATGATCATTAAAATAAAGAAAAAGGGATAATAATTTTTTATAGAGAATGATACTATCTTTACAAGTTTAGCTCGTTATGCTACAAATTATATACAAAACATCAAGTGCAATATTGAAAATTTCATTAATGGAATTATTCCAAGTCCCCAAATCAAACATTTTCAACTTATGAATTTATTTTTTTATTTTATACAATGAAAAAAGTTTTCTAAGCCGTATATATTTGAAAGGAATCAAGTGAAGAAGTAGATTAAAGAGAAATATTTGGATAAAGGGAAGGAGGTATATAAGGATTTTAGGACACATGATAACTTTGGAAAGAATCACCCTTGTATGATATGGAAGGGATTATGAGTTTTTTTATTAGTGAGGAGACAAGGTCTAGCAGGAAAAAGAATGATGATTTTAGGATAAAAATGTTGTTATTCAATGTTACAACTACAAGAAAATGGGACACTACACACAAAAATTCACTAAGAATCAAGAGAATATACCTCAACAGAACCTAAGGGATCAAGGTCTTGATTATTGTACCAATATAGCATAAGTGGAATGATTAATTTTCACATGTATTTAGATCCTTTAATCATGTTGTAAAATTATTTTATAAAATATATCTTTGTTCTAACTATATTGAAATGTATAGAAATTTTATTGTAGTAATATTTCATAACAGATTTGAAATCATATTTTTAATGGAACTATTTATCAAAAAATTGAATCAATGGAAGTTTTTTATTCGTAAAAATACATAATTAAGGTAAATATAACCCTTAATTTGATCTGGATGTTGGGATAATTTTTTCTGAAAAAGAGGTAATTTATTTGGATAATGTTAATTGGATAGTGGTAACTACCAAGTAACAGATTATTGTTTTTTTACAAAGTTTTTTATAATCTCATTGAGGGAGTTTAAAACAATTTATTAATTAATTAATATATCAAATATCATTTTTTTACATAAGGAACAATAAATCAATCTTGTTTTCAATGAGGTTTTAGGGTAATTATGTTTATTTCTATGATTTAAGAGAATACATGATGATGGTATGCACATGATTGTTAGGTCATGATTAAGAGCTACCTCATGTTTGTTGTGGGATTAATTATATGATCATTTTCTAAATTAAGTAAACTTATTTATAAATTATTAGATCTTAATCATTTCTAATGGTCAAGAGGATAACCACTTATGAAATATTATAGGAATAACATTGGATGATGTTTTAATGATTAATGTATTACATCACCCTAGATATCCTTATGTATATTGGGTATCATTTTTAAACTATATTGGATTTATAAAATAGTTATAAATAGATGGAAAGACATTTCAGATTTTTAATGATGTAAATATCCATTAATATTTATTTCTAGTTTTTATGTAATTAAATTTTTTTTTGATATTTAATTATTGAAGAAAGAGATTAATTCAAAATTGCATGAAAAAGTACCAAAGAATGATTTTTTTCATAAAACATAGAATCATATCATATATGCATATTTCTTTATATTCTTACTCTATATAGAAAAATAATTCTTTCTGTCTAGTGATGTATTTTTAAAAAAATCCATCCAATTAATTTTCATATGGTGTAATCAATATCCCTTTAACCAACAACATAATTATGGTTTTGTGATGTTCAATTTTATAATTACCTTATTCCCTATAATTCTCTATAAGAACATAATTATTTTATTTGACTTCATTTTCAATGGTTTAATTTACAACTATTATTATCCTATTCTAAATCCTAATTTATTTGTGGTTGTCACATTTTCCCTTTGCAACTAATTATGATGACATTTTATTAACTAAAATTTTAATGTGTGTTTCACCCAAAGTAATTTTAAAGTATCAAAAATTGATTTCCAATGTGAATTTTCAAATTATAAAAATTAAATTTTTTGAACTAGTGGAGGGTGTAACACCCCACGTTTTTATGGTTTATCTCAATTTAAATTTACAATTTTGATAACTTACTTTTCATGCAGCCCCAAGCTTAAAATAACAATTAAATATTGTAATAACCATGAAATTAAATTTGTGGGAATGAATATTATTAACCATATTAGAAAATTTATATATTTTAAATTCAATAAAATAACTTTCTACTCTTCTAATAGATTTAATTGTCACATGATATGAATAAATCTAGTTTAACTCCCGAAAACTATATTTTTCTAAAATGATGTTTTACATCCATTTAATGGAAAACATGTTATAAAAATACATTTTCACACTTTTATAAAATTTATTATAAATTTCTTAAATCATTTTTGAAATTAAAACATCAAAATTTACATTGCATGAATTATTGGTATTTTAATGAGATGGTTCATTTTTTGGATTAATAATGAAAAAAATTTAAATTTATTTGTAAATTCTATTTGTGTCAAATTTCATTATACATTTAAATTCTATTTTAAATGATTTTTAAAATATAAATAGAATAATAATACATAAATAAATACCATGTCATTTATTAAATTAAATTTCATATTGAAATTGGAAAAAAAAATAATTTCAAACTTTTAAACATTTTTTTACTTTAAAACCCTATTGTTTCGTCCAGTCTACGAGATAAATTTTAAATTAATTTATGAAAATTCTATGAAATGAATTTTTAAATATGGATTCGATGTATTGAATCATAATTTATGATAATTAATTTATGGTTTCATATTTTATTTTTCTTATATTAATTTTATATTTTTTGATTTTGATTACCAGGAAAAAGAGTAAATCGAGTAGAAGTAGAGAAATAAATAGTAAAAAAAATTAAATTATATTAATAAAATTATTCTAAAACATACACCGGTGTTATTTTATAAATAAATTTCGACTATAATCTATCAAATTTTGAATATATGGCATTAAATATCCATTTCTAATTGATTATGACATTAATAAAATTAAATTTAAAGAAAAGTTAATGATGTCACCTTCATATTGTTAATTACTAAAATAAATTTCATATGGGGTTATCCAAGAGTTATATTAAAATATAAATATTACATAAAAATATAATATCATTATAATTTTAAAAGTATTTTATTTTTAATTTTTAGTTATGAAATAAATACCATAAAATCATTCACAATAGTGATAAATAAAATAAATTAATAATAGAAATATAATATAAATTTTATTAAAATTATTAAAAAAATATAATTTGATATAATTAGTGTGATAAAATAAATTTATAAATTATTTTGTCATTTTTTTGTTTTATTAAATTATTTTAATAATTTATATTATTTTTTGTTTGATATTTTTAAAAATTATTGTAATGGATACACTCAAAATTAACATTAACGATGTGTTTAAATAAATAATAGTTTAATAAAATTTATAAAATTTATAAAAATATTAAATTCATCAGATTATTTTTTATTGGAAAAAAAATAATCCATGGGACATTTTTTATTAATTTGGATATTTATAGTAAATAGATTTACTCACAATGAGTAAAAGTACATTTTGTCCAAATAAGAATTAAAAAAGGAAAATTAGGTGTAAAAATTAATGGCAAGTGAAATAAGATTAACTAAACATGTCTAAAAATAATTGGATGATTGTATTTATACTCATTCCAATTTTATACTACAAAGAAATCATTTTGGATCTATTTTTAATTGAAAATTAATATAAATTAATTTAATAATTTGTGAGTTTCTAAAAAGATTCCATCACAAAATTTATAGAAGGGGACTCCTTCCTTCAATTTATTACACCACATTAAGACATTTATCTAGGCCAAACCCTGAAAATTTCTTTTATAAACATAAATATACAATTTTTTGAGGTCCTGATATTCAAAAAATATCAACTGGATATGAATTAAGAAGAGATCTAAGGGAAGTCCACCAAATAAGAGGTAAACATTTTTAAAAACACATTAATGGTTATTTTATATAATACTTCTTTTCAAATGTTTTTTAATAATAACGCCCCAAATCTCGTAATATCTATATTCATAGATGTTATTATGATGTTAGTAAAACCATATTAAACTTATTATCCATTCGAAAAAAATAAACGCACCATCCGTGCCTACGTAGAACTTACCATCACCACATTGTGGTGTAATTCTATTCATCACCACCTTAAAATTATTGATATAATAATAGAAATATTGTACATATATATTTTTTTATGACATGATATAGAATAAATATAATTAATATATCTCTTTTTTCATTACCATTTTACCCATTAACCGACTGATATCATCGCTCGTGCGTACATACGATCTATCATCTTCAGGACAGAATGATTTTAATTTTTAATGTTCAAAATTAAATAGTGGTTATAATATTTTATTAAATTATTTAGTATGATATTTTATAAATTATTATCATTCATAAAATTATGAAACTATATCAAATGAAAAAATAGGACATTTAGGAAAAAATAATCATGAGAAAACAAGGAAATTTACAACAAAAAAGAATGAAAATGATGAAATAGTATTAATTAACGAGTGATAATATGCCATAAATTTATCATATAAGATATTATAAAAATGATTATGGATCATTAATAAATTAATAACATTCCTTAAACCGATATAGTGGGGGGAAAAGTACACATAACTAAAGGGATGCATGAGGTATGTGTTTCTCATTTCACTTTTATTTCCATGATACATATGCGTTCTTCAACACTTATTTATTTTATCTTGTGTATTACTGTTATGATGTATTATATCAAGAATTTAATTATATTAATGGTATTAAATATTCCATTTGATGATTAATAATTTTTTTTCATACGATAATTTTTTTTAACGTGGTAGGGTATTTCATTACTCAATTTTCATTTTATTGGTTAAAATTGATACATTGTTGATTATATCATTTTATGATGATGAGTGACATGAGTTTTTATTATATTTTAATTTATTTATAATATTTTTTATTTGAATTTATAACAATAAAATCCCAGTCAGAGGTAATCCTCAAGACCATTTATGAAGATAAAAGTTATGTACAATAAGAAAACGATATAGTGAACACCAGGACGACACACAACATAAATAAAATTAAAAATCATAATAATAATAATCATTTTCAAAACAATTTTCATTAGTTTCCCATCTAGAAAGATAAATAACTTGATTTAATAACATGAATGCCATGATATCCATCATCCTTGACATTTCAGATTGTGTAATAACATTCATTTGTGTGTTAGAGTAAACATTCCTCAAATTTATCTTCGGTTCATTAGAGATCATACCTTCAAGTTTTGTAACAATGTCTATAAATTACACTTTTCATGGCTATTTGGCCTTAAAAATATCAATGCACAATTCATGGGTATTATCCCTGATATCCTGCACTGGAGTCACTAGATCACCTGGCTACACAAAACCACACCCCAAGAAATGTGGCTTGGTATTCATATCCTCCATCACTAAGCCTAGTGATTTAATAGTTTAACCCTCATAGACATTGGGCTTAGATTTTTTGTAAGATCGAGTTTCCATTAGAAGTGGTAAATATGAGTAATCCTTGTTCACTTTCTTACTACCTCTTTGATTACACTTCTTCCTTAGAATCAGAATCCTTCATTCATGTATATCATCATCATATTCGACCAAAATCTGACTAGGAGACTCAATAGGAGAAACCTGTTCATTCAAAGTCACAACCCTATCTTGTTCCAAATCCAATTCAGCATTCACCATTCCTGAAAAAAAATCCAAGATAAATATTTTGGGTCTTCTTCTTTGTTTTTGTTTGCATCCTAGTTATTATACTCACCCACTCGCCACATTCTTCAATTGATCTACCTGCTTGCACTTCCATTTAAGAACAATCCCTTGATTCCTCATTGCTCCTAGTTGGTTCAACAACTTTCTGCATACTGGCCACCAATTATCTCGTATTGAGAATCCTAGAACATGTTTTAGCCTATAAAATACCTCAACCACCCTTGGGTTCAAGTAATCCTCCAGTGCCTTCATTGATGTTCCTTGTAATGCATTATCACTAACACGACAAGTATCTATCAACTTCCCAATGACAAGGTATTGATTTCCCTGTTGGGAATTCAAGGCCACCTCGACATGTCCATCCAAAGACACATATGGAAACACCTATATATCTCTTCAAATACCCTTCTGATTCCAGATTTTGATTAACTAGGAACATCAATGAATCCAAGATTAAAAAATAATAATATTCTTATATCTACACTCCTCACCCAATGGAATGAAGAAATATTTAACCACAGATCTAGATAAATCCACATCAAAAAAAATTATTGGTGAAATATGATTAAAAATAACCCTAGATATACAGTTTAAGCAAAGGAAACGTCCTTCCAAATTCCATAGAATATGAATGATAGAATGATTCGGAAATGGCTGACGTATTTCTGGAAGTCTTACCCAAATTTCCATGGTCGGGCAATCTCACTCCGTGTGATAGTCGTATGTCCATTTAGAAGAGAAAAAATATGAATACATTGCAAGATCATGAAGCATAAGACCATTCTAGTATCATGTATTCTTCAAAATAAAATAGAATCAATATGTGCCTAGAGTCTAGGAGACCCATTGCGACATGCTTCTATATATCCCCCAAAATTTCGACGAAGTGATCAAATATATCCACGGTCGTAGGTTGTTGCTTGAATTATGCTATCAATGTCAGGTTAAGCAAGGAGGAAGCATTAGTGAACTCTAGATCAGTGATTATTTGTATTTATAGTGAATACACATAATCGATAAATTTTATTATCTTGGGAAATAATGCTAAATTTGTATCAATTTCTCAATTAAAATCATTGTTAATTTGTCACAATATTTTTTTTAAAATTTATTATTTGATATATGAGGAACTATTTGGAATGGTAGACATAGTTGGGGAGTAGTTATAGAGATACCCTCTATATATTGGAAGTCTCATGGGATTAATCAACTAAGATACTATTAAATGGGTTTTACCCATAATGATTATACCATCTTGTGAATGGTCTTGGTACTAATAGCTCATGTCCAGATACATGATGTCGAGTAATTAAAAAAAAATTCATTAAACATTATATTATTATTATCCATGATATTTTCATTATGAACTAAATATATGGATGAATTATATTCGTAGTTTATTGATTATATGTCATGTGTGGTTAATTATCTACATTTCCATTTGGATTATATTCATTGATTCATGATATATTTCATTTTTATTTGACCTTAATTAGCCTTTGAGTTCACCCATTTCTTATATGTTTTCCCATATGATTATAAAAACATTATTATGATTCATATTCATGGTTAAACGAATGGGACTTATTGTGTTCTCCAAAAACATAACTTTTTTAATTTTATGTTAAAAATGTAATTTGAATATATAATTTGTATATATTTACCAAGAGGTCTAAATTATTCCTCCATTTGAAATTGTGACAGTTGGAAGACACTTGGCTGTGATTATGACTTTTATAAAATTTAGTTTAATGTAATGGAAAATATGTCACAATCATATATCATTTTGCTAAAACAATTTTCATATGGATTATATAATTAGTATATTATTATCTAAATAGTCCATAGAAAGATAAATATATTACCTACATCATGTTAATTTATTTATAAGTTTCAATAATTATATAATTAAATTAAAATTTGACACAAAAATGATGTAGTAATAGATATATTAAATTACGAATCAAATAAATGATATTAATAATATTAAAATATATATAATTTGAACTATTTAATTCCAAAAAAAAATGGATTAATATTATATTTTTGTAATTAGTTTTTTTTTTCTAAGAAATCATTTTTTATGATTTCTGAAGAATTAATGTAATGAATACTGTGAAAATTGACATAATTCATACCTTAAAATATAAAATATACAATTAAACGAGATAAAATTTCTAAAAATAAAATATTTATAAAAAACATTTTGATAATTTAAAAATGTTCAATAATGACTCATTCATTCTCCTTTTGGCATGATTTGGTAATTATTTGAAATATAAAAATATAGATTACTTGAAAAAATGATAAGAGTTAAAAAGGATAAAACAAAAATATAAGGATTAAAAAATATAAAAATATTGGATAATTCTTATTGGATTGCTCTATTTATATCCATAATCATCATATATTAAAATTAAATAATATCGTACACATTTTTAATCTAAATTTAATTTATATTAATTTAATAATTTTAATAATTCAAAGGGTGACCCTCCCCTATCCAATAAAAAGATTTGCATTCCTCTCTATTACTCAAAATTAAAAAAACAATTTTGTTCTTTCAATTTCTACCAAAACACCATACTATAATACCTCCCCACATTATTGTGGCTTTATATTAAGAGGAACACCCTCCATAGATGTGTTAATGTGTTCTTTAATGGTTATCAACCAAAAAAGATATATCCTTTTTTTATGTATATCTTTTTTATTTATTCTTACACATCCATAAAATAATATTCTACATAGATAAAATAATAACTAAAATATACTAAATATAATGATATTTTATTATGATAATATCCTCAATTAAATCCATCTCCACTTCAATTAAATGGGAACGTAAATAATCATTCATGCATACATGTAAAATATCATCTCCACGAACCGATCAAATTCATTTTACATAACCTTCCCTCCTGACTGGATTAAATAATTGAATTAATGTTAATATGTGATATTAATGACATATTAATCATTATAAGATATTAATATATCAATTAATTTCTTAATTTTCAGGTAGAAAAAAATGATAACATCGTTCGTGCATTCATGTGAACTATTACCTCCACAATGTGATTTGACTCGTTTGTTTTCATTATATCACTTATATGATATATATAAGTTTATTTTAATTATTAATATGACATTAATGTTGTTATTTTAATTATTTAAAGATATCATATCACATAAATTCTTTCCATAATGATCAATTAGAAATGGAAACTGTTAATCATGTGTACGTATGAATTACCGTCTCCGTGAATATAACATTGTTCATTTTCATAACCACAATTCAT